>CM029476.1:22841672-24334611 GCA_017140325.1 Eucalyptus leucophloia subsp. euroa
TCTCATTATTCTTCAACGCCTTCTCCCAAATGGGTTACAGCGCGAAAGTTGATCTTTTTACCCAACCTCTTGAGCGCGAAATGAGCTTCGATTACACCTTCAAACCGCGCAATTTGAATTTGCTTGTGGGCTTGCATCTAGTCGAGGCGGTTGTTGTCGCGACCCGATCTCGCCGCCCCTCAAAATGGATCCAAGGAGGGAAAGGTCGAGTTTAGGATACTTGATCTTAAGATCACGAGCTCTCCCAAGCTCGTACCCCGCGTGACAGTGAATTTATTTATATGATCTAGGTATTTAACAACCTAAAAAATAGACAGGAGTCGCCACTAGTCTCGTTTTTGGGGGTCGGCTAGAAACCCAATAGAGGGTCGAGAGTGTTCCCTCGATTTCTACGCAACCAGATATCTAAGTTCAGGGACTTGGGTTACGCTAATATTGCTATTAACGCCCTTTCGGCACCTAAACAGTATGTTGTGTTTTTCCTAACATGTCAATGCACTTCTTTTTACATTTTTCAGGATCGTCAATTCTATACCAAATGATTATGCGTGGTGGATTACTTTCATTCTATTCTATTTCTAAAAACAAAATGAAAAGAAAATAATCAATGAAATTGAAATTGCAAGACATGAATTAAACAATCAAAAAAGCAGTAAATCTATCATGCAAACCTAGAAAAAAGTATAAAAGAGAAATATATGGAAAAAGAGATAAAAACCCGCAACTCGTCGGGTTTTATACAATGCATGAAACCCAAGACATATGTCGGGAAAATGGGTATTACATGAAAATGGTCGGAATGGACATCGACCTTCACCATTTCACACCTTCTCCATCTTCAAGGTCCTAATCTAAACCTAATCTAAGAAATTTATGACTAGGTGCATACAAGTGAAAGAAACAATCATCACAACTAAGATCAAAGCAATTGGGGTAGAACCCATATATGATTGGCTCTAAGAAAAAAGTGTAGAAATCAAGCACTTTATAAAGAGCAACTTTCATGAATGGAATTTCCTGAGGCGTATCAAGTTCAAGTAAAGTCAAACTCATGGCCGAAAAGCAACAATCGCTAAAGCATGCAAATCAATCATAAGCAAATCAGAGAATGACGCGTGATAACTGATTTGTTAAGCCACCTAATCAATGCATGAAAATCATGAAATTTGAACATGACGTAGGGTTAAATGTGAAGAAAAAGTTTGATTTAGACATTTAACCCTACATCCATGTGCAAAAAGGCCACACAAATCCATTAACATTGATATGTGACTTGTCATTAGGAGCAAAATGCATAACAATTTTAAATTGCTACATGTCAACTTGAATTCTAAAATTACTTGACCTTAAAAATTCTCAAATTTTAGCATGGGATGGATATGGATATTATGGACAGCTTTCATTGAGAATCTATCCTCAAGATCGTTATGTATAAGATCACACAAAATTGGTAGATAGTCAGATTCATAGAGACAAGATAGCATTGCAGGTCAAGACAAATTCAGACTTCAAAACTTGATCTAAAGAAAAGAAAAAAAACAGGGCAAATGATGGGCAAATTGGACAAACTAGGTATCATTAGAAAGCTCAAGGTATCCTTTACGAATTTTTATTAGGTGACAATTGCAATTTAGGTCTTTGTCTAGCTCAAGTAAAGCCATTTGTATAAGTGGTCAGATCAGATCATAACAAGCAGAACACATCAGCAGATTAGTGCTCTTTGCAAGAAGCATCAGGCAGGGCAAATGGTGGCCAAATCGCACGTATAATATGTCTACGGAACGCTTGAGAAGTCTATTACAAATCTCTAGAAGACATTAAGTCCTAATAACATCATCTACCAGCTCGTTCCAGTTAAAACAGAAAATTGCAGTAATTCAAAACAGCAAATCAACCTAAAACAATTACTGCAGAATCAACAGACTTTGTAGGTGTTTTTGAGCGACCAAATGACATCCGTTCAAGGCATGCGACATATCAAATCGAAGCTCTAGAAATGTATTTTTTATGTCTAGAAGGGCTAGAAGTCAAAAAACCTTATCTAACACCTCGTTTCAGCCAAAACAGAAAGTGACATATTAGGCATACGAAATCGCGACACATCAACTATTCCATTTCAATACTAACAGCAGCTAGCCACAGGAGAAAAAAAAAAGCATATCACAAGCAGCTTTAAGAAGACAACGTTCTCAGATTCAACATGCATATTTTTTCTAAAGAGACTCCAAGAGCCAAGATATATCAATCGGCTAAAACAATCTACACAAGAACAGAGCAGCAAAACAACAAAACAGAACCAAGCTAAGACATAATTCATCTAATCTATATTAAATCCACAACTTCCAGCATGCAATCGGAATGGTAACAGAGCATACGAGGCTGCAAAACGTGATTGTTTGATGACAAATCGCCATGAAATTGAAACCATATTTTCTCACAAGCATGAATGAGTCTGCTTGATCAAAATGGCATTAATCCATAACCAAACTAGCTTCAAATTGGAATCAAATGCACACCCAAACATGGTCAGCATACATGGATCGATTTTCAGTAAAATTTGACTTATCCTTGACATAATATTTTTCCACATGCTTCAATCATAAGCAGCAATTATAGCATACTGATATTCATATATGGCGTGGGTCATGGAAAGTCAAATTTGCATTTGCAATGAACAGCAAGACTCGAGCACAGTAAAGACTATGAACATGCGTTTAGCTTAGGCATTTCATCGAACGCTAAATAGGTGCAAGAAAAACGGGGAGCACCGAGACTGAGCTTGAGTAGGGATTTAAAAACAATCAACATTTAAGACCCCACAATCCCAGCAAAACCGAAACTCACATGAACAGGACAACGGCGACCTGGTCTAATGATTCCAAAACTAAGCACAAAGAAGAGACAAAATAAGGCAATCGGTCAAGGGTTCCTACCTGGCTCGCGGCACCAGACAAGAGATAAGACCCGAGAAATCGTCCAGAGAGCGAGCCTCCGATCGAGAGAGTTACTAATCTTCGAGAGCAATCCTCAACCAGTCGGAACAGAGAGAATCTCTGATCCTGATGAAGCTATATCCGGGCGAGAGTGATCAAGTGTCGATATAGGAAATTTAGTAGCGGCTATCACCGATCGGGGATGGGAATATGTCGAGCGCAAAGATGATCAGCATAGCGAGGCCAACGACCACTTCAAGCTCTTCATCTTCAAAGCCAGAAACATCACCAACGATTTCTTCTCATTCTCCATCTTCTCCGACTCTATCTATCCAGAAGCACAAACCTCCGAGCGGCGGAACTCCCGACGGAAGAAACGAAAACCGATCGCGAGTGGAGATCAACTCCGGATCTCAGTACCGGAGGCGACGGGCCAAAGCAATGGTGGAGACGAAGGATGTGACGATTGGTGACTGGATTGCGGTAGCGGCGGCGCGTGAATCGAATCTCCGCCGTGATGAGAAGAACTTGAAGATTTGGGATCCGAGTCGAGTGCAGAGAGAGAGAAAGCTTGACGATGGAGTATCCTCGATCTAGGGTTTTTTTCGTGTGGTGGAGGAGACCGGAAAGAAAATCCCCCTCGAAAGAGAGAAAACTCCCTTTTTATCTCCGTGGGAGAGAGAGATCGTGATGAAGAGAGAGCGGGAGCCAGAAATCCCCTCTCCAAGAGAATCCGTCAGCCAGCATTCGCGCGCGAACCCCTTTTTTTAGATAGAGAGAGACCTCCCCCTTTTGCCCGAGCGTTTTTTTTTTTTTTTTTTTTATTGTTTCCCTTACTTTTTTTTTGTTTGTTTTCTTTTCATTTTTACTTTTTTTTTATGTTTTCATTCATTCATTTTTTAATCTTTTTGGCTTTCTATGTCTTTTTTCTTTTTCTTTTTTTTTTTTTGATTTATATGCAAACTAAATGGACGTTAAAAAAATGATAAAATTTCGGGTGTCAACAGTCGTGATGGGTTTTTATGCCGTTGCGCGATGGTTTCTTCTTCAACGCCTTCACCCGTTGAGTGTGCGGGCACCGGCACATAATAGTAAGAAATGTAGTCCTCTTGGCCCACAAGGGTTACCTAGTAGAGGAGGCGGCCCCAACATGGTGATGCAAGTCATGCTGTCTGATGAGGTGACCCAGTAATTAGACACAAAAGATTCAAGCAATACCTTCAATTTTATAAGTATCTTCCCAAGCAACTCTTGTACCTTTAGCTGATTTGAGTTTATCATTCCATGCAATAAATTAATAAAATAAAACAAAAATTACACTCAATCTCAATCAACTCGATTACTTTCTTGGGCAATGTGAACATTTGGCACCAATAGCTGAATAAGTTGTTGTTGGGAATGACTGATCCCCAAAAATCGGATTCGACACCGAATCGAACCCCTAAATCAATGCGAAAGACGAAGCCCAGGAAAACACGTAGCACCGATCGTAAAGCACACCATGGATTCGAGCGTACCTTGTTAGCCACAGATTAAACACCGACGCCGATAGAGGAAGAGAAATTGGCCCTGTTCGATCCGATGGTGCCTTGAAGGGAAGAAGAACGATGCCTTATGCTTACTGTTTCTTCTTTTTCTTTTTGAGAGAGAATGCGCGGGAGAGGAGAAGACGTACGTCAATTTTGCCAAGAGGTGTCATCTCTCTCTCTCTCTCTCCTCCCTTTTATACCTTCCCCCATCCACGGGCCCTATTCCCGCGGGCCGGCCTTTTTGGGCCCAACTTGGGCGGACGGGCCTTAAGCCCATCTCATATAAAACCATCATCTCCCACTCGCACATGGTGGGCCGAACAATATTCTCTTTACGTCTTTTCAATATTCATACAGGTGAATAATCCGTGCGACCAGCATACTTTGAGAACTCGTTGCTATACATCTGTTAGGAATATATAGCAGTTCATAATGGGCGTCACACTCCGAGTAGATATAGTATGCAGTACCCTAGATCGATCGATCACATTTTATATCTCTCTTGATCTCTTTTAAACATGATATATATATATATATATATATATATATATATATTATATTCACAATTATAATTATCACAAAGACAATCATAATTGGTCAACCAGTGAATACAAAACCACAATGTGATTCTCCAAAATCGATCTTCCTCTTTCCTTGAAACTCTCAATTTCAGTCCAGCTTGCTTTTCTAGAAATGCCCCATTAGATCGAATCATCTCATGACCATTGGCAACACCTTAAGATAGCAAACACTAAATAGAAATCTTGAGAATAAGTAAGAGTCCTGAGGGGACTAAAAAATTGAGGAACTCTTTTCCTCAAGAGTCTCACACGTCATAAAAGTTGAGATCAAACTTTTTACCACTCTTATTGGTCGTCTCATGCATACGTAGTATGAAATACGTATTACGGTATTAACTCCTTTCCCATGGACCGTATGTCTACACTTTTCAATACCGTACAGATGATAGTTTAGACATACCTAATGTCTAACTTGAGTTCACGTATCTACTCAATCACAAAATTCATCAGAACTCACATCTGGCATCATAGACAGATAAAGTAAAATATGTGGGTTGTTTTACTTTCGAACATCTTTAGTATTATGTCCTCATCTTAACACTCAGTTAAGGCGAGATACGTATTTTAAGCTTGAGCTCTCGATTATCACCTAGATAATAAGCTTAAAAACAGTCTCATCTCTATTTATCACACAAGAAATGAGGCGATTACCCGTGTGAGTGGGCTAATCTTATATCTGTCCGACATACTTCTCAACTTAAAATAATGCACTGAGCATTAAGATGCATAAAAATCATACATAGATTCATAGGCATTAATGATGAAAACACAAATTCATCAAATGTGAACACTTAGGGAAATTATAATATTCAGTACATTAGCTTCTACGCAATCCTAGAGATTTCATATGGCCACAAAACACATATCTAGGTATTGGCTTTATCATAGGATCTGCTACCATTTTATGCATAGTATGTACTCTAAGTTCATATCTTTTCGTGCAACCATATCCTTGACAAGATTATACTTGGTATCTATATGTTTGGTTTTGCCATGATATTTTGGATCTTTGGTGTATGCTTTTGCTGCTTGGCTATCACAGTTAACCAACAATTAATCTGCAGCACTTCCAATAACACCTAAATTATCCAAAAATCTCTTAAGCCAAACACTTTCTTATACTGCTGCTGATAATGCCACGAACTCAACTTACATCGTGGACAAGGCTATACACTTTTGTTTCTCACTGCTCCAATATATGGTGCCATTATTCGCTAAGAAAACAAATCCATAGGTAGATTTCCTTTCATTTAAATCTCCTCCCCCAATCAGCATCAAAATAGCCTTAGAGTCGCAGATCCCTTTCTTAATAACTCAGCGTATAATCAGCAGTTCCTTTTAGATACCTCAGTATTCTCTTAACGGCTTTCTATTGTGCTGGACCTGGATTGGATTGGTATCTACTCACCATTCCAACTGTAAAACATACTCTAAGTCTTGTACACATCATAGCGTACATCAAGCTCCCAACAACACTAGCATAAGGAACATATTTCGTTTGTTCCTTCTCTTGTGGAGTCCTTAGACACAGTCTACGGCTCAATCATTCACCTTTTTCAATAGGAGTGTCTATGGGTTTACAATCTTGCATACGAAATCGTTCAAGAATCTTATTTATATATGATTCTTGCGAAAGAGACAACGATATCTTGAAAATGATCTTTTGAAATCTTAACTCCAAGAGTGTATGCAGCCTTACCCATATCCTTCATCTCAAAGTTGGAAGACAATCAACTCTTGACAGTATTAACAAACTCCATATTGCTTCTGGTAATTAGTATATCATCAACATATAATGATATGATTGATTCTTTGATCTTTTGATATATACACAATGATCCTCAACTATCATTGTAAAATCATATGCCATTATGGCATTATGAAAACGTATATATCATTGTCTCGACGACTGCCTAAGGTCATATATCGACCCCCAAAGTTGACATACATTTTCTTCTTGGCCTTTCACTATGAAACCAGCAGGTTGTTCCATATATATTTCTTCCTCTAATTATCCATTGAGGAAAGCAATCTTTACATCTATTTGATGTAATTCAAGATCCATACTAGCCACTATTGTCAGAATAATGCGAATCGAGGTAAATCCATCTACAGGAGAACATGTATCTTCATAATCAATTTCTTCCTGTTGATTATACCTCTTCGCCACAAGGCGAGCCTTATGCCTTTCTATCGAGCCATTAGCCTTTCGCTTTATTTTGAGAACCCACTTGTTCCCAATAGTTTTGTGTCCTTTTGGAAGATCAACCATTTCCCAAACTTGGTTTGATTTCATTGACTCCATTTCCTCTTTCATTGCATGAATCCATTTTTTCTTATTAGGGCAATTCAGAGCCTCATTAATATTTTTTAGCTCATCCTCATCTTATGGAGCAATCATAAAAGTTTCCCTTTCAATGTCAAAACATCGACGGGGAATACTTTGGCGACTTGTTCACCATATGAGAGATTGTACACTTGGTACATCATTCCCCATCATGCTCCCACTTGGATTAGGTAATGATAATGTCATCACATCAGGTGGTTGCAATTGAGAATGAGTTGAATTCAATTCATCACATCTCATATTACTCCCACTTGGACGAACTCCACTGACATCATTATCTTGATCCAAGGTTTCAAATAGGGAGTAATTTTCCCCTATTTCGCCCTTCTTAAGAAATTCATTCACTAAGGATGTGACATCCCGTGATTCAAATTCAGTTATACTCCCACTTTCCTACTCACCTATGAACACATACCCTTTTGAGTGTTCACAGTATCTCATAAAAATACTCTTATTTTCTTTGGGACCTAATTTCCCAAACTTGTGAGATGACTCATGAATATAGGCAGCACAACCCAATGGCTTAAGAAAACTTAAGTCCGGTTTTCAAACTGTCCATAACTCATATGAAGTGGAAATAACTGATTTGGAAGGCATCCGGTTAAGTATATTGGCAGCAGTTAACAACGCATCACTCCAAAAAGTAATAGGTAAGTTAGCATGCGCCATCTTGGACCTAATCATTCCAGTAGGGTTCTGTTTGTTCTCTCTGCAACACCATTTTGTTGAGGAGTATATGGAATAAACAACTATTTTTCTATTCCTTTTTCATCACATAATTTTCTGAACTTATCAGATAAATATTTTCAACCTCGATCGGATCTAAATACCTTTATTTTCTTGTCTAATTGATTTTCTGCCAGGTTCATAAACCTTCTGAAACAATTTATGCTTCAGATTTATGAGAAATCAAATAGACATATCCGACTCGAGTATAATTGTCTATAAAAAAGTGATGAAATAAACAGCCCCTTGCCTTCCTCTCACATTCATTGAACCAGACGTCCAAATGGATTAAATGCAGAGGAAATTCAGCTCTTTTACCTTTTTCAAATGGTTTCCTTGTCATTTTCCCTACTAGACAATGCTCACATATGGACAAATCGACTTTTTCAGTATTGCCCAACAAGTCCTCTTTGGCTAGTCTATTCATATGTTGTTGGCCCATATGACCAAGTTTAGCATGCCACCATATTCACATCATTATCATATAAGGTAGAAAACGTGAAACAAGGGAATAACATATTGACATCATCACGTTAACATTTAGTACAATAAAACATTCAGTAAGTGACCACAACCATAGTAGTTTGTATCTAAACACAAATCTACACCTTTATTATGGAAGTTCACACTAAAACCAAGCTTAACCAACACCAAAAAAGACATTAAATTTCGACGAATCTCTGGAGCATATGAAACATCATGTAGGAATAAGGTGCGTCCACCACGCATGTTTAATTAGCAGGTGCCAATCCCTTTAACTTCATCTCTAAAGTTATATCCTACATAGATCAACTTAGTTCCAGTTGGTATCGTCGGAATTCCATGAAGGATCCTTTATCCTTCGCTACATGGTCTGTCGCTCCTGAATCTACAGTCCACAAAGGATTGGATTCAGCCAATAATTCAGAATTTGACACATAAGCAAAGTTCTCAAATGTACAAGAGGTGTTTACCTTTTTCGGCTCACAACAATTGCGAGCATAGTGACCTCTCTTGTCATAATTGTAACACATCACCCTTGACATTTTCTTCACTTGAGGATGTTTTCCTCTCTCTTGTTGGTTAATTCTTGATTTCTTGCAATAAGGACTTGATCCTTTGCATTCCCACATATTGAACAAATCAATACGCTTGCGCTTAGAGCTCAAAGCCCTTTCTGAGCTAGAACCAGCATAGCAAATATCTATGTTCGGCTCAAATGCCGTTAGGCGGTCTTCTACTAGCTCAAGGTAGCACATGGTATCCTTAAGATATTCCATAACATGGTCAAGAGCTTTTAGTGCTTCTTGCTTTTCCAGCACATATTAAATTTTCATATTCAATATTTCACAATTGTTGCCGTTCATATCAGCAATCACGTACTTAGTTGCTGAACCATCGATCTGAACACATCAGACATACATGCACGAATAATTAATGCATATCATTTATGCATCCCAATTTGCATAGACCCATCATATTAATGAATAATTTCAAGTGAGGCTTCAGAATCAAAAGGTCACTATGTTTCCAATCATCCTCCAAAAATCCTAACTTAAAATTATTATTAATATAATTGTCTTATGCAAATAAATTCTATGAAGTTACAAAAACTTCTATTACTACCCATAACTAATTACCTACAGCAACTAGTAATAACATAAAGTAAATAAAATCTTAACATCCAATAAAATAATAGTGCTTTCACATAATACAACTAAAATGTCGGTTGCTACATCAACAACAATCAGGCAGTAAACATTACATAATTAATCATAGAAATAAATAGGGAAAGTCCCTTCTAATCTATCAGTCAAAACATCTGAGAAAACTGAAGGCACATTTGCCAACCATGGAAAAAACTTTTGGAGAGCTTTCATGTCGCCACCAAGGCGCATTCACTCTGCGCCATGTGGCGCTTAATCTAAGGGTTGAAGTTTTGGCCAACTCAATCCTACAATACTCTCTTACAAAAGCTTCCACTAGTCTCTTATAACCCGAGACCACGTTGACCTACCATAACTGATCCAACACTGCTTGCTATTCAGGTGGAAGAGTGTTCATCAAAGCCGGCACATTTTCAAAATCCTAAGATAAGATAACCATTCCGATGATTTCCGTATCATCCGATCGACCCGACCACATGTGATACTAAATCACCGTCATGCCACCGATAATCGCCTAACTCTATCATCAGCCTTTTAAGTCTTCCAATTCCTCGTCCGTTTCGGGATTGTAGGTATCCTTGCATAACGCATCATAGTTCCTACAACAAATGCAGAACTAAAAATGGATTATTTATAATCCATAATGTACAAAAGGGAAAATACATAATTTTCCATAATTCATGCAACAAATGCAGAATAAAAAAAAATGGATTACCTATAACTCACATAGGCATGACTGAAAAAAGGAACAAATTCCTTTTTTTTTTTTGGGTCAACGGTCAAAGTCAACGGTCAACGGTCGTTGGTCAACGGTCAACGGTCAGGTCTTCGGACGTCGGACCGGTCGAACCGGACAGACCGTTGGACCGGTCTCGCCGGTCGGATCGGTTCGGGCGAACCGACCGCACGTGCCGTGCGCGTGCGTGGGCTGACGTCACGTAGACGTCATCTGGCACGTGCCGAGCGCGTGCCAGGTCTCCGCGGTTCGGGTTGGGTCGGATCGCCGGTCGGGTCGCCGGCCGGTGACCGCCCGGCGAAACGTCGTCGGTGATGACATCATCCGATGACGTCATCGAGTGACGTTGGATGACGCGTCGATGACGCATCGACCGGACGCGATGCGTCTGTTCGTCCGTGGACCGCGCGCATGCCGGTTCGCCACGGTGCGTCGTGCGCACGCTGGCCGGCGGCCTGGGCGCTTCGGGCGCGTCACGCCCACGGCAGCCGCCTTTTCGGCGCGCGTGTGGGCGCGTGCGGCGTCTCCCGGCGGCACGCGACGTATCGCCAGACTCGTCTCGACGTCGCCTTTCTTCCTATGCCATCACAATTGGATTTCGACTTACGAAAACTCGGAAAAAGGGACGAACAGTGCTCGGGTGTCGGGATTTCCCGCGCCGATCCGTACGGCTGAATTTCTTTCACGAAAAATCAATTAAAAACATCAAAACAGATCGGGAAAACATGAACTAGGGCTCTAATACCAATGTTGGGAATGACTGATCCCCGAAAAACCGGATTCGACACCGAATCGAACCCCTAAATTAATGCGGAAGACGAAGCCCAGGAAAACACGTATCACTGATCGTAAAGCACACCACGGATTCGAGCGTACCTTGTTAGCCACAGATTAAACACCGCGCCGATAGAGGAAGAGAAACTGGCCCCTATTCGATCCTGTTCGATCCGATGGTGCCTTGAAGGAAAGAAGAACGATGCCTTATGCTTATTGTTTCTTCTTTTTCTTTTTGAGAGAGAATGCGCGGGAGAGGAAAAGACGTATGTCAATTCTACCAAGAGGTGTCATCTCTCTCTCTCTCTCCTCCCTTTTATACCTTCCCCCATCCACGGGCCCTATTCCCGCGGACCGGCCTTTTTGCGCCCAACTTGGGCGGACGGGCCTTAAGCCCATCTCATATAAAACCATCAGTTGTGATTAACAAACCATCATCTGGAATCCCCTACCATAAATCTGACTTGCGAAAACCATTTTCATTCTTGCTTCGCGGATGTTTTATTAGATAGTGTTCAAATAGCTAAAACTTAGTTCCACGTTGCAGTTTTCAGTTGCTCAATAGTATGCTTACTTTAAATTAGAGAAGCATGTGCATAGTCTATTTCTTCATATATATTTTAATTTATAGATTTTTTTAACATTTTTAATTTTATTTACTATTTTTTAATTTAATTTGAGGTTTTTATCTAATTAGTATATAGCTTAAAGTGAGCACAGGTTTTTTTTTTTTTTTTTTTCAGAATATTAGTATATTTTAGCAATATGGGTCGGGTCGGGTATGTATCGAATATGGATTTGGTCGGGTCAAATATGGGTCACATATTTACACTACAAGAATATACGTCAAAATAGATTAAATGAGTTAAATACGAGTCGACCTATTTTTTATCCAATCTATCCATTTGCCACCTCTATTGATTACCTTTGCTTTTCGACTATATATCTACGGTTCCCTTTCTCTCCAGTGTCGAATCTAATCTAATAAAACAAAACGGTCACATCGATTTGGAGATGGTGGGATTAGCACTGACTGTTGGTGGATAGATTATATGTGGACGAAATGCGAGAGGTTGGTCGATATAGAAAGGCGGGGAGGAGGAGTCGATGCTGGAGCGGTCAGCGTCCACAACGAACGAGCCGTTGTCTTCATACGCATTGCACGCCCCCAAAAGTCCCGACTCCACATGGGCCTCCCATTGGGTTTTTGTCGTAGGGCCTCCACTGCGTTTCTGTCGTAGTTAGCCCGAAACGTCGCATTTGCTTTGAATTTCACGACCACCCTCGTTTAAATTCAGGAGGGAATTCTACTTTAAAACCCTTCTTTTTTTAACCAAAACAGGACAAACGGAACGTCGAAACTCTAGCGGAACTTACAAATGACGTCTCCGAACACACAAAAGCCAGCTATGTATGGAAGTGTTGAGATGCAATGTAAGTTGGGTTGAAAAAGCCTTACATCGAAGAATTAACATATCATAATCGGCCCTTGACTCATTGATTTTTTTTTTTTAGTGAATGTTTGATATTTTGACAGCTTTGGATTCATGCTCCTGGCGAAGGGATCGAGCTTCTGCCATGCTTTTCTCCCCATGTTAATTAAGGGGCAAAAAATTCTAAGTAGCAATCCAACTGGGTGAACAAGCCCATCACTGAAGAGCGTGGTCAAGTAGAGGTGATTAGTTCCTGGCTGATCCAATTTCAATAAAGAACCGGGAACCAAACCGCTTTAGAGAAAATTGGAGACCAGAAGTCCGGTCCGGTTCTAATTATGGTCTAATGGAACAAGTTATTTATTTAACATGAAGATGAAATTTAAAAAGAAAGAGGGCAAGAGATTTCAACTTTTCTCCAGCTAAAAGAAAGAAGTCCAACCAATCAGTAAGAAAAATCTTCCATACTTTTCTCTGGCAAATTTCGGCTAGCATGATTGAAGCAAAGGAGATTGTCTCCATTTTATTTTGGCAGGGATCAAGTCGTGAGGGAAAGAGCATATGGAGAGGGATATTCTCTTTGGATCATTTTGGAAAAAGGTCGATCAATTGGGAAGGATTAAAAGGAAAATATGAATAAAAAGAAAGATGGCAAGAGATTTAAGCATTAATGGGAGGGAAGCAAAATGGCGAGACCATTCACATCTTGGTCTGGTTTACCCTTGGAATTGAGAACTGGGTTGCTCGGACACGTGGAATTGGACCCAACCGACCAATTGATCTGGATGGTTTCCAGTTCAGTTGATTCATTTTGCTCACCCTATGGTCAAGTGGATGCTCCACCTTAGTGTTTTCCTAGGGGCTTTTGATATGTATTTTCATTTAATTTTTGTCTTTCCCATAAATGGGCCTGAGGGAAAAACAAGTGTATGTCCTTAGTAAGTCGGTTGGGATAGGGATTCCGTGACAAAGAAGGTCAGCCCTAATCTCAGGCCCAATACACGACCCCGTAAATAGGCTTAAAAGCCTCGGCAAAGTATGCCTAAGCGTGCTCGGCCCACCCGATCGAAACGTTTTTGTCGCAAGAATTTCTAAAGTCGACCGGGCAATTTTTTTCAGGCACGAATCGACCCGTTCACGCCTGATATCACAAGATTTATTAATGACATCTTGGGCTTAAATTCAATCCGCGGGATCATCGTCATCAGTTTTTAGTTCTTGCTATTCGCAATTCGTTTTCTTACACGACGAGGTGAAACAGCAAGTGAAATCCGTTCTTCCCCTGCAAAAACAGAAGCAGCAAAAAGCTTTAACCCGAATGGCAAGAAAACGGGACAAGAACAGTGAACGGCTCAGCATATGTACAGTGGAGTTTGGAGCGAGCTTCTCGCTTTCTCAGGAGGTGACGAAGGATGAACAGCGGGGCAGGTTCGAGGAACGAGGAGGTCGGAAACTCCTCTTGGAAGTGTGTTTTGCTTCAAAGACAAGCCAAGCTCAAGAAAAAATCACTGAACAGAACCAGACAAACCATCCCCAACGACAGACCGAAAAGCGACAGGACTTGCATGCTATTGGGTGGTCAGCCCACGCGGTTGTTTTACCAAAACCCAAAGCGGTCAAAAAAGGGGAGGAGCCCGAAACGGATTCGCTCGCTGCTTTCTCGTACCAAGATTGAACGAAACAGAGCCAAAGAAGAACGGAAAAAAGGCAATGCCTGCACCGACTGTTAAAGTAAGGGAAAAAAATGGCGGATGCACGACCGACAGTGGTGCGTGATGTACCGTGCGCTGGTGTCCGACTCAGAAGGATGACGACGATGTCGTGGTCTCTTTCCGCAAAGTCGCGTTCGCATGCATTACACGTCGACCCAGTTTTGACTCTTCTCCTCCTCCCTTCGTCTATCGGGTCGGGGACGTGACTGTTCGTGCGTGTTCTCGTTCTCGGGCCAATTATGCGCGAGCGTTGAAGCTGAAGGCGGAAGGAATCATCGCCGTTTCCCTCCTTCCTCCCTCTGCACTGTCTTGTCAAGATCGAACTCCCTCCCCGAAAGGAAAAAGGAAATGGAAAGCCACGTCTCCTCCCCGTTAGCAACACGATGATGGGTCTTGTAATGATAATAAAGATACGGTTGAATGCTGGGGGTCGCGTGCAGATGCGAGACGCACGTGGATTGAAAATGAGGGAGAATTGTCCAATAAGACGTCCTCTAGATTTATTATACCACTATCAATTTAGACCCAAAATTTTCACTTTAGCTAATTTAAGCCTTTTTGATAATTTTTCATTATAATCATTACAACCAATTTAAGTCAGTAATTATTGACATGGCAGTCAAATTTAAGTAAGCCATTCTTTGTGTGACGATCATGATCTAATGTATTTGATTGGATCAAAATGACGTATTTTTAGGAATTTTTTTCCAATTCTTTGAATTTTTTTCTTCTTGGACTTTCCATATTTCAGTGGTGGGGTTGTTGGGGCCTTGGAAATGGCCAATGAGGATTTGGACGAGTGTCACAAGTGTTGCTTGTGGCATGTGACTTGGGGAGGAGAAGATGGACATTAGAATAGGAAAAGAACGGACATAAATAAAAAAGAAAAGAAAAGAAAAAAATTCAGAAAATCAAAAATAATTTGCAAAACAATATCATTTCATTTAAGATCATCCATTTTAGTTCACCAACCGTGCCTAATAGAATGGCTGGCATTGAGTAAACCATTGTATTAACAATTTTCAACTTAAATTGATTGAATAGACTATATTGAAAAATTGTCAAAAAATTAAGAATTATATTGAATGAATCAAAATGTGTAAGATTGAATTGATAGTCACACAAGAAATTTAGGATTTTCTAAACAATTTAGACCGGAAATTTTCACTTTAGTTGTTTTAAGCCTTTTGACAATTTTTCAGTATAATCATCACGGCCGATTTAAGGCAGTAATTATTGACATGGCAGTCAAATTTAATAAGCCATTCCTTGTGTGACAATCATGATCTAATGTATTTGATTGGATCAAAATGATGTCTTTTGAGGAATTTTGTCCAATTGTTTGAATATTTTTCTTCCTTCAACTTTCCATATTTCAATGGTGGGGTTGTTGGGGCCTTGGCAATGGACGAGTGTCGCAAGCGTTGCTTGTGGTAGGTGACTCGGGGAAGAGAAGATGGACAGTAGAATAAGAGAAGGACACAAAGAAAAAAGAAAGAAAATAAAAGAAAAAATTCAGAAATTCAAAAACAATTGACAAAACAACATCATTTCATTTAAGATTGTTCATTTTAATCGCCGCCAGTGCCTAATAGAATGGGTGGCATTGAGTAGACCGTCATATGAACGATTTTCAACTTAAGTTGATTGGATGGACTATATTAAAAAATTGCAAAAAAATTCATAATTATATTGATTGAATCAAAATGTGTAAGATTGAATTGATAGTTGCACAAGAAATTTAGGACTTTCTAAAACAAATTTTCCTAAAGAAATTCTATAGGTGCGAGGCGGCGGCGAGAGGCACGAGTTGAAAAATATCTTGGTATTCTCCAGCTAATGGCATCACACTTACATGCTCTGTCATTGGAACTTTCACTCGTGCCCCTTGGACGATCCACATGCACTACTCCCATTAAATTACACATTATCATCATGGCGCCCCTCCCATTATCTCTGTCGACCCCATTCCATTCCATCATTCGGTGCAGCAGGAGAAGAAATTTATGGGGGTGGGTGTGGGGTTTCTACTGTCGTCTATCTTCCCACGTCTTCCCTCCACTTTCCTCCCCTCCGAACTCGTGACTCGGAAAGTCGAATCGCCTCCACGTGTGGGCTTCGCAGGCTCTTTTCGATTCGATTGGGAATTGGGGCATCCGACAAGCGAATCGCGTGGCGAAGACACGAGGAAGAAGGAAGGGAAAATTCTCCGCACCATCCCGACCCGTCGAGAGGGTTTAGCAGAACGTGGTCGAGCGTCACGTCTTGTCTCGCTCGCGTGTCTGTCTTCTTTCTTTTTTTCCCGGGCGACGGACCCCCCTTAGATCAGCAGATATAAAACTTCATTGAATATGGCCGGTAGGGGAAAAGTTAGGTTCGACTTTCTCGTATTATAAAAATCGCGATTGATCAAAAGGAGGAAAGCGAAGCGAAGTAAAGTAAAAGTCTCGTTTGCTCGTGTTGCTCGTGTTATAGTGATATACATAGATTCAATGCCCGTGGCGTTTTCCACCATTAGTTGACAAACTACAAGATTTTCTCTCGAGTTTTGCAAATGATGTGGCGCATCATGTTAACGTGGCCACCTAGGGCGGCGTACATTAGGAACCTAGCTATGGCGGTAGGGCGGGCCCCGTTCGGCCCGTCCATGCCCACATCTTGTGAAGAACTTGTGGTTCTTCTGGTGGCACGGGTTGCAGAGCATGTACGCAAGAGGCTCGGGAAATATGTCACGTAATATCGTCAGTCATTGGATGTGCGGACTTTACAGCGAAACCCAAGTCATAAATGTTTTCGTGTTCACACATCGCACAGCACTGTTAAATAGTATAGATCGACATATAAGACCGACGTCGCATCACTCAGCGCATAAATCAAACTCCGTATCACGCACGGGCCGCGGCTTATAATATCCTTCCCGACCCTCGTCCGACCCGTCTCTTTCGAAGCGACGCTAAAAGCGACGGCATAACACCAAAGTCCTTGAACGAAACCCACCCGATGGAACGGCTCACCTTCTATAATAAGTTACACATTGCGAATCGAGATCACTGGTCTCCCGAGCTGAAAGTCTCTCACGCGGTGTTTGGACCAGAGGGAAATGTTCGTGTAGCCGTTTGATCCTAGCTTTTCTCCTTTTTTGGGTCAAGGTCAACGGATGGCCTCGATTCATTCGACGGGTCCTGTCAAACGCCGAGAAAATCCATGTTGTGTCCTTCAAGGGGCAACGAAGTGAAATCGGGAAAATCAAAGTCACAGTCTCGAGTCAAGAAAATCGACAGCATGGGAGGGGGAAGGTGGGGGGAAGGAAGCGAATGAATGCAGCCTTCGTCCACAATGGGCAGATGCAGAACTTGGACATCAAGAGATGATTCACATGAAAAATTAGGGTTTTACTATATGACTTGAAAGACCCGTACAATCGGTCGTCGATCCTAACGAAGCAGCATTTTTCCACGGTGCAGGACAAGGCGAGAATCCAGCTAAGCTAAGGGACCATAATCCGGATGGAAAACAGAGAAGGAGCAACGTGTGCATGACCGAACGCTTACGACATAAATCGACCGACTTTTGATTTTTCCGACCATCGCTAAGGACAAATTGTCTCGGTAGCCTTTGGACAAGCCTTTTGATTCCTTAAACTAGGTCTGTAGGGGTAATGCAATGGCCATGCCATGCAAAGTGCGGCTCGTGAAGGAACAATGCCCTCCTCCCTTTTCCTAATCAGGACTAATCGAAAGTGGATTTTTGAAACCTCACCCTTCAAATTCACGAGAGAGCCGTGGGGGGGAGGGAGAGACGCATCATGAACAAATTCCTCGTGGGTTTGTGCGGTCAAAAAGGGCAAGTGAACCGCATGGAATCATGCGTCGGAGAGCGGTTCTACGTGGGGCTCTTCTCTATTTTCGTCACTTGGCGGACGAGGATTGAGGCTCGAGAGGAGAAGACTCGTGTAATGCGGCGTCAACGAGAAAGTGGTTGGGAAGTTGCACGAGGAAAGACTTTCGGGGCGCCCTTTGAAAATCGGGGTTGTTGTTTTCGCCCTTTTCTCAAAGCTGTAGTTGCGCCCTCGGGAGAAACCTAGCGAGGGCTAGAGGTGATGGGCGGAACGTGACGGTCGTTGTTGCCAGGTCCCTCTTTTCATGCATTCACATGGATCGTGCCGTTCGCGGCCGAGGAGCCGCCGCCCACGACCGTGGTTGGCAGTGGAGTTTAATGGGTGGCATTGCATGGCCCACCACCACCACCACCACCACTGCCACGTTCACGACACGAACCCAACACCCATCATCTTCCAGCGTGCTCCTTGAATTCGCTACAGAGATTAAGAAGCTATTCGTCCACGAAATAATGATCCCACTGAATTTCATTGATGAATGATGTATCTGTACTCCTGGTTAGATAATTGATGAAGAAAAGCATCAACTGTGAAATTCTTCAATGTATCGTGATGCACATGCTCTAGGTATGTGAAAACTATTTTATAATTAGACGGTCAGTTAGCAAAAATCCTCATGACACTTGTTCGTATATTGCTACGTTTTAGGCAAGAATCATTGTGGAATAGTTAACCCCTTATTTTTGGGGTCACGGAATAGTTAGGCCCGTTATCGATTTTTGTGTTTCAAGCTTTTTCTAAGCAATTTTTGCTACTCTTCCAAATGTCAATGATTCCACGTATCGATATTCAGATTTTGAAATGTTTTTCATATTAGATAATAGACATAAAAAAGAAAAGGTAACGCAACAAAGGAGATGATTATTCAAAATAGATGAAGGAGCTGTAACCTAGATCTAGAAGGGGTGGGGGAAGAGAGAATTCTCATATGCTTACGAATATGCAAGAATCGCTCTTTCCAAGATGCCAGTTGAATATATTTATGTATGAGATTTGGCTTTTATGGTCAGATAATCAAAAGAGGTCTCTTCGTACGCTTTCCAAAAGCAAAGGGGGAAAAACATTGGAAAAGTAAAGTGTAGAAATAGGAATTTCGACTGGACTAAAGCAATTTGGCTTGATGGGGAGATGTTGCCATGATTTTAGGATCCTCAAACCTACCAAAAAGTGGTTATTGACCCTATCTATCATGATTTACGAGCACTATCGATGCACCCACGATGCACATCCAGCAGTCATCAACCTCTAGATGAGATGCAATCTCGTTAATAAAAAAATTTGGATGTTGCCGAGAAATGTCCTGGAAGGTGCACATTGGTTTCTATGACTATTATTACTTATATGTAAAGATATCATTTCAAAGAACTCTACCGTATTTCGATGTGCAGAATCGTCGATGGGGCGCCCGTCGATTTCCCTCAAGGCACTCGTCAGCGCGACTCTCGTAAAATAGTTCGGACGGATGGTTTTCTTCTCCTAAAGGTAAAGGTCTAGACATCACGGGTTAATTTAACCGAAAAGCAAAACCTAATCCCGGTTTCATCAGTAGAGTCGGCGTGGCAAGGGAAAGTAGGTTACCTTCTTGCCATTAAACTATGATCATCGATCTATATGCGAAGTGAATCGTCAATGCCATTATTAAGCACAGGAAGATCATATAAAACTGCTCCACATATGCCACGCCAGTCCGTACTGTCATTGCGCTAGATGCGTATGTTCGATCCTTTGATGCCTTTTATAATTACAATGGGACATTATGTTAAGACTTCCAGCTGCAAGCGATTAGATTCGTCCTGTGTTTTTTGACTTCGCACGAGTCATTATTGCTGGTCAAAGGGGCAGCTCCAAGCTCGACTTTCCAACTTCTATTATTATTCTTCGCAAGTACTCGCGAGCATCTTGAATATCATCTGAAGTTGCGAGGACAGTTCCGAAGCGCTTCAGATCAATGGGGGCTTGAATAAATATTGCCAGAGGGACAGGCGCGTTTGGAGGCAATGTCGGCACGCTCGTTGACCTATCATGGTGTTCATCAAACCCTAATTTTCTTTATAAAATAAAAGGAACACGGAATTTTTCCCATTTTTCATTTCGGTCCTCCGTACGCTGAGAGAAAAGGTTTGAAGTCTACATAATTTTCACGATCTCTTTTCATATTTCTAATGAAAGACACATATCTCATTAGGAATATACAATGAAAATTCAATATCTTATTATGAGAAGCAACTAGAGAAAATCCCTGAAAAATGAGTTGAGCTAACACTAGTCTTGCTCAAGTCTCCATTGCTACGGACTAAATCGTGCGAAGAAGAATTCTCAACAACAAGCCACGAGATTCATTTCTCGAGAGGTCCGTGTGAAAACAATATACCTCATAAGCTCATCCAATTAACCTAACCTCGATACAAAGGAAAGATTCGACAGATGCCCAAATTCGCACATCTTAATGCACTTGTTCATATTATATTTCTTTTAACAACTATATTCATGAAATTGTTAGTTAAGTCATATGTTAATCACTTCACATAACACAAATCTACACAGGGAGTGGGGACGATGCGTTTCACCATCATCACCAAAAACCAGTTTTTTCTCGAAGAAGAAGCAAGCAAATTGATTGACTAGAACGTGTTCCATGCTAATCCCATGCCCGATTAGAGGTTAAGTTGCAACGTTCTAGGAAGCACACGCCCACGTTGACATTATCATCATGTTCCTAATTCATCAGCCTAAAAATTCGTGGACGTTAATAATTAGGTCAAATTTGTCGTGCTAGGTAGGGTCCATGGCGTTTCATCTGATCCCTAATGCGCCCCTTTTTCAGCTGTAACTATTCTTCATCAATAACCCTAATGGCCTAAGGAAACCGTATGGTGGTGGTGGCCCCATTTATTACTATTTACTGCTAATTATTATCGTCATTATCTCGAACTGCTTTAGCTGGAAGGAAATCGGCAACGTGACTGACAAGGAGAGTGCCCAAAATCTCTGCCCTAGGAAAGAGCCAAGAAAAAGGTAATTTTGGTTTTCCCAAAATTGTTTATCGATGGGTACGTCCGACTGAACTGAACTTGGTTTTTCCCGAGAGTGGGAAACAGAAGGGTCGAGGCAGCGAAAACAATGAATCGGAGGGGGGAGAAACAGAGAAATTCAGACTCGAAAAGGACTGGGAAAAATAAAATAAAATAAAACTGACAAAACCTGCGGGAGCCTTGTCAACTTTTCTCTATCGTCTTTACTTAACGATGGGAGCACCGGTTTCCCACTGTCCTAAAATTATTGTGCAATCTTGCACCGATGCCCTACCCCATAAAATACTCCAAAAGATTTTCCGAGATTTATTCATTTATTTCGGGGCTATCTAACGTGGCAAAGAAGAGGATTAGGAAGGAGGTAAAAGACGATGGGGACTTCGCGAATTTTTCTCGCTCACCCACTTGGAATTGAATCTAAGGCGAGGAAATTTTCCCCGTTCAAAGAAAGCCACTACTCTCTGAAATCTCTGACCCGATAGTTTAGTCACGAATTTTGCATGTGTACGTACGTTCTTTGCCCTTGCTCCTTTTCCACGATGCAGAAAAAAGTGGAAGAAAAAGTAGCGAAACAGAGCAGGTCACTTTCTCTCTCTTGGTCGCTCGCCCTTTTTCAAGGTGCAACATTTATTATTTTTTCTCTCTCTCCTTTGCTTTAATCCTAGCATCATGCTTCTGCCTATATATACCGCACTCGCCCCACTCGCTCTCTGCCTACCTTTTCCCTTCTTCAATTGTCATGCGTTCCTTGGAAGAGTCGTTGCCCATCTGCTGCTAACTCACGAACAAAGCAGGCCCCTTCCCGTACGTTGTCACGCATCGATAGTTGGACCAGACGATGCACATGAAGGAGAAGGCTCTCTTGCTTTGAAGCGAAGCTACGTCGGGGAGTTCTCGAGGGGTGGCGTGATTTGTTGGGTGCAAGATTTGTGCTGGACGGGCGGGATCAGTTGGTGGTTGCTTTTTCGTTTTTCTTGGGTTCTGGTTCTTTTTTGGGGGGGGGGGGGGGGTTGTTACATGGCGATTCAAGCGCGGCTGTGCCAGGAAAATCTGGGCTTTCCGTTGTTCGGATCGCAGGATGTCGTCGAGAGCCAGAATGGGTGCGGCGGGTTCGGCCAGTTTGGTCTCGGCATTCAACAGAGAGCGCAGTTGCATCGGCGGCAAGAGCAGGAGCAGCTCTACGTGCAGCAGCTGCCGTATCATCACAGTCCTTGCTTCGAGGGCGTGCCCACGTCGGAGGGCGGGGTGGAGAAGAGCTTGATCGAGAGAAGAGTGGCGCAACCGCAAGGCGTCGCGACGCTTATTGATCGGCAGAGTCAAGAAATCCAGCAGTTTCTCCGATCGCAGGTTGGTTAATCTGAAGCCCGACGGTTTGTTTCTTTCCATCGTAGCTTTTTTCCTCGTGAAGAAAGTTTGGATTCATTTTCGATTTTGGGGACTCCTCGCAGAACGAGAGGCTGGGATTGGTGTTGCAAGAACAGCGGAGGCTCCAGATGCAGGCGCTCCTCAAGAGGTTCGAATCGAGAGCGCAGGCCCTGCTGTTTCAGAAGGATCACGAAATGGCGCGAGCGTCGCAGAAGACGGCGGAGCTGGAAGAGCTGCTGAGGAAGCTCGAGTACGAGTCGCAGGCGTGGCAGAGGATAGCGCAAGAAAACGAGGCCGTGGTCGCGTCCCTCAAGATGGCCCTGGAGCAACAGCTCAGAGAAAGGGCCTCCTGCGGTTCCAACGACGGCGACGGAGTAGAGGACGCAGAGTCCTACTGCTGCGGCGCGGACAGGGACGGGACCGGAACAGAGGAGGTGCAGGGACGAGGGTACAGGTCAGTGACAACTGGTGGGGTCGAAGGAGGATGGAGAAAAGAGAGAACGACGACAATGACGACGACGACGATGGCGACGGCTTGTAGGGCGTGCAATTCTCGGGCGCCGTGCATGTTGTTCCTGCCTTGCAGGCACCTTTGCTCATGCAACGCCTGCGCGCCCTTCCTCGATCGCTGCCCGCTCTGCGCAACGGCTAAGGAGGGCACTGTGGAGGCTCTGCTCTGATTCTCTCGCCCCTTCTCTCGGAAAGGTAAAAGCGGAAGCGACGACGGCGACGGGTCAGAGGCGAGGGCTAACTACGGAGCCCCCCAAATTTCAGTGGCAGCAGTAGTAAGTGCAGTGCGTGGATTTTTCCTTTTTCTTGTTTTCTTCTCTTTTTTTTCTCGTGACGAGGGAGGAGGCGATTTTTGATGTCACTGCTTTCTAGGAGTGAAAAAATGTGTAGTTAAAAAAGAAAGGGGACAAAATCAATGAACAGAATTCTAGGACAGAGAGCATCTTTTCCTTTTCCAGGATTCATTGCCCCATTTCTTTACTCTGGTTTTTTGAGGTTTTTGGAGGTGATTTGATCACTGGTCGTCGACAACATTTTTGCCCTTTTCTCGGTGACAGCAAAGATGGGCAATCACGAAACAGGAAAACCAGCAAAAAACAGCGTCAGATGCGGGTGTCTCGACACTCGGCAGGCGCACCATGACATTACCCACTTAATTAATCCTTCCAAAAATGAAAAAAGTTTCGATCTTTTGTCGCTCTGCAGAATTTCTCGCCATCGCCCATCTCATTAATCGATCATCTCAAAAGGACACGAGAAGGGCCAGCTGCGCGCCAGATTAAATGAAGACCCCCATCACGATAAACAAAGCGCGACCACAATCTGGCCCGAATTCTTAAATTCGACAGAGATGGAATCCTTTCCAATTTGCCACCATTTAAATCAGCAAGCAGTACACAGATCGATGAGGGCATGCTCTGGCGGAGCCAGACGATATTTACAGGACGGAGCAGCCATTAATGGATGGGGTCTTGACGTCCTTATCGGGTGCCACCCTACGAGTAGCCTATCCATCTCGTCAGATCAGGGGGCTATAATAAGGAGCTGTAGGGTGGGCATTGAATCGAGATTTTTCGAGCGAGACAAGGGAGAGGTTCTTTGATTTGGTGGGGGAGAAGATGGGGAGAGAGAGGAGAGAGAGGATCGCGATCCTGATTTTCTGCTAGTTCCGTACAAATCTCTCGGCGCCTTTTCCTTTTCTCATTCCATTTTCCCGATCCAACGTGGACGGATGATGGAGACGCCTCACGCTCTCCGTGGGGCCCACCGGTTTTGGACTCTTCTTCCCCCACCACTTTTCAGGGCAAGAATTTTGGATAGTTCTGCGGTGGTTTTTTTCATCAACGGCGGCGTTGGTGGAGGTGGCGGTGGCGGTTGCGTTTCCTCGTATGGGCGAGATGGCTGAGGAGGGAGTCTGGGAAATCGCGCCCGACAGGGAAACAAGGACTATTCATTCGATCGGGAAATGCCACGCCGGCGGCCCGGCAAGTTCGGGATTTTATAGAATCGCTGCCTCTATCGAAAACAGCACCCGATTAAAAAAAAAAACCCATATGCGGTGGAAACAATAGACATTAATGGTTGGTCGCTGTCTTCAAGGAGGAAAAAAGAAAAACGGAAACCTAAAATGTCTTGGCGAAAAAGAAAGATGAAAGCAGAGATGGTAAACTCGACTTTTGCGAGCGATTAGTAATTTAAGAGATTAGATTCAGTTGTCTTTCAACTTGTGTTTACAATATATTATCTCTTTCCATTCTTTTATTGTGTTAGATCGTACCGCATCTTTTCTTTTTTTTTTTTTTGGTATTGGAGGAACCAGCTTGCAGCTGATGCATGCGAGCGATCGAACAAAATATAGATAAAGAAGAAAAATAAATCGACACCGGATTTACGTTGTCGTAAAGACCTACGTCCACTTTTAAGAAGCGGCGAATTTCACTAAAGATCAAGCAATACAAGGAGATTACACACTCAAGTCACTCAAACACTCTCTCGGTATTTCCAAAGCCCCAATTACACCCAATAACGCACTCGGTGTTTAGCCCCGAAATTCCTCGAAAATAATCTCTCAATCTCACGAAGGAATTACACGCAAATCTTACTTCAAGATTTAATCGACTACAAACACTAAACTTCTTGGATGTAATTCATGAACGAAAAACCCGCCAAGCACTCGCTAGAATTACGGCACTTCAATATGCGGCTTCGCTCAACGATCGGCTTCGTGCGGCAGCAAAAACCCTAAAGAAGAAGACCCGCATAATATTTGCTTTTATATGTGTGTGCCCAAGGTCAAGAGGACCCACCACCCCTAAGTCACACTTAATACACCTAACGCCTCCCCTGGGTTTTGAATTCTTCACCTCTTCGTTAAGGATCAGCAGAGTCTTATCCAGTGGAGCCACCGCGGCCGGTGGTATCGTACCGCATCTTTGATATTTACTTATGTGCTAATTTCATTTGCGGAATGGAATAGTCTCTAGGACAAAAGGAAGAAATGATTGATCTTTGTGGCTCACGACGACTCAAATGGGCAAAAACCAACTTACGGGCCAAGTGTCTCTCTAGCCTGATATCTAGTAACGCCTGGCAATCCCTATATTACCGCATAGTGGGAACGTGGGATGCTTTTCTATTCCTTGCATCTCTAGTGCAAAGGAAAAAAATTTCCTTTTCCCTTCAAAGTTGGGTTTTTACCTACCCCTTGCTTTGTTTTCCCATACTAATTTTTATGTGTATTTTCAAATTTTGAGTATTTTTTTTAATTTATATTATTTTTGCAACTCCCATCACCTTTTATAATAGCTAAAACCTTTTCAAATAAGCTTTATACTGAGATGATTAATCCATCACACAAGCAGTGATAAATTGGCATGTTATCTAGATATAAATTGTGTATGATTAAAACGCATACCTCATTTATAGGAGTGATTTCATTCATTGACTCGCTCAAGAGGGATGCATGTCTTACACTACGAGATTTAATGAAAATTGGGAGTTGTGCTTTTTGAAAGGTTTTGCCGCATAACAGTTTTTTTGATAATATTATATTAATAGCATGTTGTGAACCATGAGTTATTGAAAGAGTGGACCTTATAACAAATTTTAATTATTTATTATTTATTATTTATAGTATAAAATAGATTGTTATTTTCACAATAAATTAAAATAGTCACATAAAATCAAAGATCAAATCCACTGGGGCTGTTCCCTGTGTTTTTCGATTTTTATATATCTAATTTGACCCAAATTCGATCGCTAGAAATGTCATTAAACCAATTTGGGCCCCCCGTTGGCCCGATTGCAAAGTGCCCACGATATTGTTTCCGAACGAACCCGCAAATGGTCCAGATTAATAGAATAGAATCGCCGATAGAGATCTCTGTCAGATGCAATTAGCTGTAAAACCTGCCGCAGCAGCAAAGGAAAAAGAAAGGACAAGTCATGCAATTGGGCCACGTTCCCACATGCTCGATTCGAATTCCGCAGATGCATACGGACAATTCCGGCCTCCTTCCTCCTTCGTTCGATCGAGATATTCTCGATGACGAGCGGTGGTACCTGGCCAAGACCGATCAAACGTCGAAATAGAATAAAAACGAGTCTGTTTCAATTCCTGAACACTTGATAGAACACTCTCTAACGCTGGCTCTATTTCCATCTTGTGGTGCATGGGTATTAGCTAAAGCGACAACGCCGAAGCTTTTCCAATGTCACAGGAGAATCCCTTCGTCCAGTTTCCGCCTTGTTTCCATGTTCGCTCCCTGCGCAAACAGCCGCAAGTTTCTGCAGATTTGACGAGCCAGAAGTCGCTAAGATTTAAGCAACCTTCTATCCTCATCACAACGACTCAAAGATACGCAAAATGTCTTTCTCAACCTGGTTGCATTGCTTACAAAACACATCGACATTGAGGCCTCTATCGGCAAAGGGTTGGCAGCAATGTCGTCGTGAAGTTATTACCAGACAAACATTTTGACTTCGGGAAATGGTCTGAAGTTTCCATACCCAATTCCAATATCTGCGTCCACCCACGTGCATCTCTTCGCCTCTCGCGACAACGTATTCAGATTTCAAGCACAGCTCAGCGTCATCATGATGGCAGGAGTGCACCGGCGGTGCCAGAATCGCATTCAGGATGTTCCCAATGTCTAATTTCAGGCATATACCTAGGGTTCCTGATTGCCACGTCAACCACCAAATTTTGCTCCATACATACATACATGTAAGTACATATGTATATGATTCTATGCTCCAATAATTCCCTACCATATTGACTAATGAATAAGAAAATCAATTGATTTATGAGTAAATAAGCCCCGGTAACGATTGACAAAGGCATTGGAATTATTACCCATGTCAATATCAGTCACCTTCCTCCTCGTCATACCGCGGGAAGGAGAAGTGGAACTTTAGTAATCTAGCCGAAGGCGTCTTGGTCAGTTTTATCTAATTGAAGGTTTCATCGCGTGGCTCTCATTTCTTAAAGGCGCCCTTTCTTTCTCTCTCCCTCTTTTTGGCTGCTAGCTCTTAATAATTATGATGTAAAAGCGGAGTAACCAGTAAGTTCCACAATGCTTTAATTTATATGTATAGAAAAATTAAGGAAAAAAAAGGTTTGACGATGCTTCGTCCTCTCTCTTCGTCTGCCCTTTCCTGATCTTAATTATTGCGGTTCGTACCTTCTCTTCGCATGTCAAAATAGACTGCTGCTAACTTTCCATTTCTTCTTCTGCTTAACCTTCTCATTCTCTCCGGTTCATCCTCGATCAAGCTCGGATTTCAGACTCTATCACAAGAACTATATTATATTGAAAATCACGTCGGGATTAACATGAAATAATGAAGGGTTTTTCTTCTTTTTGTTTTTGGGGTCGCGGAAGGGTTTTTCAAGAAGTTGTTTTGGACACAAAACTCACAAAAGTCATCCCATTTTACCGTCCATTTTCGACAAAATTTGAGAATATAAAGTAACCTATGCGGGATGTCGTATAAAA
This sequence comes from Eucalyptus leucophloia subsp. euroa, assembly GCA_017140325.1. Taxonomy (NCBI): domain Eukaryota; kingdom Viridiplantae; phylum Streptophyta; class Magnoliopsida; order Myrtales; family Myrtaceae; genus Eucalyptus; species Eucalyptus leucophloia. Next base: position 22,869,892 of record CM029476.1, read on the forward strand.
GCAAAAATCAACCAACGCAAGATCTAAAGTTGCGTCTCGTGTCCCCTCTTAGATGAGCCTTTTCTTTTCTCTTTGCCAGTTATAATAGATTTGCTAATTTACAAGGAAAATGAGAAAAGACTAGCAGCTAGCGTGCATGTTTAGTTGCATTCCTTAGGTATTGCATTGCATGGCCTAAAAAAGATATGGCTCAGGTGTTGCCATACGTACCAAAAAGTTACAGCTAGACTGCAATCAGAACTTTGACCCAAAAATGAGAAGTGCTAATCGAAACTATTAGTCTTCCTCCAGAATGATACTTAGCTTTGCCTTGAAACCACATCCACGACGTCTGCCGCGCCTCCCGCTTCTCCCTCTTCTCTCCAGCAACAATCTTCCGTCACCGGCGCTGCCAACACCAAAAATTCTATTGCGGCGTCTCGTTCTCACATCTTTAGGGCTTGCAAGCACCATCGGCTCGACTACTCTTGTCCTATCACAATTGCATCCACGTGCATGGTGCACCACATGTTGGAGAAATCTTCTTGAAGTGTTTTGAAGTTGACAAAATGTTTCCATCAGTCTAGTTTGAAGGCTTGCAGACTCTGCTATTTAAAGTCTGAAGACCTCCGGACAGCCAGACTCAAGACTCAAAGTCTATCCTCATTGACAGTCTCTAATCCGTTGAAAAAAGGTTATCCAGAACTGGATATTTCATTAAGGATATGACCTTATCGACTGGAGAAGATCTCTTGACTGGAAAAGACATAACAGAATTCTTTGATTGATCGAGATTGACTCGAAGATTAAGGATCCGATGATTGCCTAAATATTCTTGGAAGGTTCTACCTATGGAAACCGAGATCCTGATTGTATGGGCGAATAGGATTGATGGGCTATCGACACGTTCCTGTAATAGCTCGAATAATCTTCTTAATTGATTCCGTCTAACGGGTAGATTGGAGGAATTCCTTTGGTAAGTGCCAACGGGTATGATGGCGTAAAGGAGTATATAAGAAAGACGTTCTAAGTTGTTTGAGGAGTGCGCGATAGAAGAATTCTAAAGTCTGAAGCTTCCTGTTGTTTAGACAATTCCTTTGAGCGAAACTTTGTATACAAAAGATAGTCTATATTTGTGAGAAACCTTGAGGAGGTGTGGTAGAACATCTATACCGTGGAATCAAGGAAAAACTGTGCTATAACTTCTCTTTTGTTCATAGTGAAATCTAGCCGGTGGGCTGTCAGTGCGGAAAAGTGGACGTAGGCTTGAAATAAGCCGAACTGCTATAAACCTTGTGTTCAATTTTCTCTTTCTTACTCCTTTTACTTTGATCGTACTTCATTTTGTTAATTAATAGAGAACTTCCTTTCTATCGGTTGCCTAGAATCGCTTCCGTATTTCGATAAATTGTTTGTGCACCTATTCACCCCCTCTAGGTGGTTATACTAGTTATATCAATTGGTATCAGAGCTCATGTACTCACTTTGTTTAAAGTGTTTTACTTCAGAGTTAAAGATCCATGACTAGTATGTTGGCTCCAGGGCTGGTAGAAGGGCAAAGCAATACCAAACCGCCTTACTTTGATGGAAATGACTACAACATACGGAAAAACAAGATGAAGGCGTTCCTAAGATCAAAAGATCCTCTGGAATGGGATGTTGTAGAAAAAGGAATCATTCCTAAAGCTGCACCTGTCTCAGAAAGAAGAAAAGACACTGTTGAGTCTAGTGAAATGACTCAGGAAGAGATAATCAAGAGACAAGCTCTTGATGCAAAAGCAATCTATTCTTTATATTGTGCTTTATCACCTACCGAATATAACAGAATATCTTCTTGTGATACAGCCAAAGAAGTCTGGGATAGATTACAAATTACTTACGAAGGAACCGATTGAGTGAAAGAAACCAGAATCAACATTCTCCTCGGCCAATCGAAGCCTTCGTAATGAAATCGGGAGAATCTATAACGACATATTTAGTCGCTTTACGATATCGTGAATGGTCTTGAAAATCAAGGTCAACTAATTTCGATCCCATGAAGGTAAACAAGCTGCGTGGACTCTCCAAGGATTGGAATCACATAAAAACTTCAATCGAGAGACCCAAAGAATCATGCCACTATCTCGTTGATGAATTGGTTGGAACTCTTCAGTCTGATGAAGTGGAACGAATCAATGAAGACGAAGACCCTAAAGGTAAGAAATTCATTGCATTAAAATCCAATGATGATTTTGATGCTGCAGATTCTGAAGACGATATGGACGATGAGGAGCTTGCTCTCATGATAAGAAGATTTAGAAAGCTGAACGTAAAAGGAGAAGATTCAATCCAAGGAAACAAAGTTTTCAAAAGCAACAGACTAAGTCTCGTTGAAGATGATAAATCAAATAAAGATGTAGTCTCGCTTTGAATGTAAGAAAAAGGGGCACATCGACCTAACTGTCCTCTTCGAGGAGGAAGAAAGGAAAAGCCGAAAGGTATCGAAAGGCTCTTAAAGCGTAAAACCGGGAGTGATACGAATGTGAAGAAAGTGATGATGATTATGCGAACATAAGTCTGATGGCACAATCGGATTCAGATTCAAACTCCAAGACAGACTCAAATTCAGACACTGAATTTGAGGTAAGTAACTTCAAAATCCATATTAAAGTTTCTAAATACATTGATGAGTTGTGTTTTAGTCTTAAGACTTCTCTTAAAAGGATTTCTGAACTTAAAAAGGAAAATTCTGCCTTAAAACAACAAGACAATATTTTGAAAGAAAAGGTGAAATGTTTAGATGTGAATGTTTCTTCTCTTAGAGAAAGTGAAGATAATCTCTCAAAAGAAAATGCATTTTTGAAAAATGATATCTCAAACATTTCCAAAAGATTTTCGATAGGATTTGAGAAACTAGAAAAAATACTTTCTGTTCAAAGACTTTATTTCAATAAATCTGGTTTGGGAATGACTGCTGAAACCATTCCTTTAATCGATTTTCCTAAAGTAAAAGAAAGACCTTGACTGTAAGTAACTCTCTCTCTCTTTCGAATCTTATCTTGAAGAAGTACGATCGTCAGACTGTGTTTAATTATTGCTATATTTATCGACGGAATTGTTACATCGTTTCCTTTCAAAAAGGAAGTTATTTTTTGAAATAACTATTTTCGCGAAAAAGAATAGTTATTTTAAAAAGGCATCTTTTTATTTTCCTTTGTAATGGTTCGTACTCCTCTCTTTTTAACCGATTGTGCACTTTGTTGATTTCCCTTCACTTTACTCTCAAAAACCCTAGAAAGCATCGATCTTCCATTCCCGTTTTCTTCCATTGTTTAATCTTCGAAAAAGTAGTCATCTTTCTTGGGAAAGTCAAGCAAGGAATCTTCCAAAAACTGAGAAAGATGTCATCTTCAAGAAAGTCTTCGAGAATCGCAAGCAGGGGACCACGGCGAATGAGTGAGGGGCCTACGCACTTTGATCTCACTGAAGAAGAAGTGTCTCCAGATCGCAGCGAGCCCACAACATTCTCGCAGCGTCACTCTCCTCCATCTAGTCCTCAAGGCGTTGGTCATCAACAAGAGGAAGAAATCATCGAGGATGCAGATCCTGTAAGAGTTCAAAAGCCCGCTTTTATTTATAAGCTGTATCGTGCTTTAAAAGGGACTCATACTCCTTTGAAGTATGTCAATGATTTTCTTAAAGACAAAGTATATGGAAATGAATATATATTTTTGCAAAAAATGGAAAGTTTGGGAATTGCTCGTAGATGGGTGGCTGAAGAAACCCTCGCGAATATCCCAAGTGATCCTCGTGATTGGGGAGTTAATCCTGTAGATGGGAATCATGATGACAAACTGTACAGCCAATTTCAACCGAGAATAGGTGTTGCGGTTGAAAATCGAGGAAAAATGGTAGACTTGTTCAGATCGAATGAACAAAAAGATTTGTACTCAAAATTGCTGAAGTGTGGGGTGATAAATTCTAGAAGTGTGGATTTTGATTTTCTGGATGCTGTGAATATGAACTTAAGGGAAAAGTTCGATTATCTTCAACTTCAAAAGTTCTACTCCGACTCTACAGAGGCCTATGCTGAACTAATCGCATATTTCTATTCAAATCTTAGCTTTTTGGATGCGAATAGATTCTCTTTCAGCGTCAAAGATCAAGACTTTGTTGTGGATATGGATATGCTGGCAGATGTATTAGGAGTTGAGAAAGGAAGATATCAACCGATCAAAGTTTCTATTACTCGTGCTATTTTAGAACTTGTTAAAGACAGGAGAACAAAGGAAAAGATTTCCTACTTAAGGATGAGTGCGTTCAACATCTTACTTCACAAAATTGTGATCAATTGCCTCCGACCGAAATCAACTTCCAAGACTGATGTTTCAAGTTCAGAGGCAAAGCTGATGTATGTCATCCTCACTGGGAAAATGTTCTCTCTTCCTCACACTGTTATGTTTCACATGTATAGAGTCATGATGAAGGACAGAGGTCAACTTCCTTACCCAAGTCTTGTGACGAAGTTATTCAGACATCTGAATATTCAGCCTCTGCAAATCTTTTGTGTTCGATCGTGCGATCATATGGTGGTAGGATTGAAAATGGTGACCAAAATGTGTCTGAAAGAATTGAACAAGGCGTTGGAGAAATTCAAGGAGAAGACTCCAATCAAAGCTCATCGGCCCTCTTCTTCATCAAAACGGAAAGGAAATGAGCCCTTGGTTGCTTCAAGAACGAAAAGAAGAGCTTTTATTGTTGAAGATGAAGATGATGATGAAAACCTCACCATTTCTGCGATGGCTTTGAAGAATTTAAGTCGTTCTGTTTCAAAGAAAGAATCGGAACAAATGACGAAAGCAACAGAGGAGAAGGAAGCAGAGGAGAAGGGAGAGAAGAAAGAGAAGCTGAAAAGGAAAGAGCTGAGAAAGAAGAAGAAGAGAAAAGAGAAGAATGAGAACCTGAGGAACACTCTTCTCCACCTGAAGGCATGGAAACAGGGGGAGATCAAGAGAAAAGAGGGAAGTCCTCATATCCTGATGCAAGTGAAGGCGTCAGTCGCTCTCCTGCAGGCCTAGAGGACATTTATGCCTCTCAATTTCCAGAGGAAGGTCATGAAGTTTCATCGCCAAACCTGCGAGATTATGTTGATCTACCATCGTCTCGCATTTACTCCATCGATCGAGTGAAGCAAGTACTCGACCGATAATGCAGCAGATTTTTGCAGAATCATTGATATTATCTTGGAGATGCGAGGACAAATCTATGCTCTGGGATGCGAGATTCAAAACTTGCAAAATGCGGGTCAAGTTTCTTCATGTTCATTGAATGATCGATCCAAGCCCCTCTCGTTCGATTCAGGCCAATGCCAAGGGTGAGGAGATTACACAACTGAAAGAAGACTTGAAAAGGCTGGAAGGCATCGTTTAGTCTATGGGAGATTTCCAGCTTGTTCGCGTTCCCAAGCAATCTTGACTTTATTCCATTTTCATCTCAACCTTTTTAATGCTGACAAAAAGGGGGAGAGATGCAAGAGATTTGAACTTTGACTTTTAATCGTGTGGATTGTTGGATTGTTTTGATGTTTAACTTTATTTGACTTTGTTTTTGTGTCTGGATGAGAATTGAGCTAGACTTGGACTTGGCTGCTATAAACCTTGTGTTCAATTTTCTCTTTCTTACTCCCTTTACTTTAATCGTACTTCATTTTGTTAATCAATAGAGAACTTCCTTTCTATCGATTGTCTAGAATCGCTTCCGTATCTCGATAAATTGTTTGTGCACCTATTCACCCCCTCTAGGTGGTTATACTAACTATATCACCACACGCCCGCTCTCTTGATCTTTCCTCATCTTCATAGCTGAGCTCGCTTTCACCGCCAAATCCACCATCTCGCCCGGCCAGAGTGGCCTATCCAGCCAGATCATCGGCAACGTGAAGTAGAGCTGCCCTGGCAGGAGATCCTCCTTGGAATCGACGGCCACGACGACAACGTCGAAGTGTAAGAGTTTTCCTAATGTGAACTACATTAATTGATATTGTAATTTACTGTTTTTACGGCTACCGTAAAACATGGCTGGTCTAAAGTGAGATAAAAGATTTCTTAATTAGTATAATATGGGGCTGGCTAGTATGGGCCGAGTTGAGCCTAGCCCATAATGAGGGAGCCTGGCTGGAAACTCTATAAATAGTGCTCAAGTCTCTCCTCTAACCTTAATTCTCACCTGTATCCTCACCTAAGGGGCGTTTACCTAACTCTACACATGAGGAGGCTGCCTCATTGAGCTAGTGATACGGAGGGTAATAGAAGAGAAGACTTGCGCGTAGAACATTATGTTTTCGCTTCCGTTTCAAGAACAATGGATCCAAAAATAGGTGCATTAATCTTTTTACTCAATTATGCATGTTTTTGTTCTAGTTATGGAGATTTTGGGCTACGCAATTTGCATCCTACACGAAGCCCATGTCATCCGAGTCGCATATGAAGCACGTGGGCTTCTTCTAAAGCACGTGCGATGCCTTCGCCACGAGAACTCCTGAAGCTGGCCATTGTGGAGGACGAGCTTCATGGTGGTGACGGACGTCGACTCGCTGGAGCTGCAGATCCCCATGGTTTTTTCTGGGGTTGTGCTTAGTTTGATCCGGCGAGGATGTGAAATGCTAGAGAAGGAATGCCGTGCGCTTTGGGATACCGTCAGTTGGATAACAATGTAATTTGCTCTTTTCCGATGTCGTTAGTTTAATTTATTGCTTGATGGATTTCTCGCCTTCATTTGCCATTACATAGTCCAGAAAATAAAAAGAAATAAAAGACGATCGCATATTGAACAACGATTGATATAAACTAAGCTATTCATAGCGCATAATCCTTGTAAGAGTTTATACAATTTCGAGTGCGGACCAATGGCAATGGGGATATCATGACTACTTTGGATGTATATTATGTAGCTTTGTCTATTAGAAAGAGTCTAGAGACAATATCTATTTTCTATATCAATCAAGGTCAAGAACTAGAAAAACTAACAAAATAGGTAAATACGGAACTTATATATATAAATATATAAGAATAATATAATAAATGAAAAATGCAAATTGATGTTGAGGTTCCTTCAAAGTCTGGCTTGTATGCATGCCACGCCAACTACATGGAATAAATCCTAAGAACGATTCTTCCATTCGTTTCAGCACATCAAGATATGTAATATCTTCACGCCATGCAAAGCATCTCTTCTGTCACTTCCCACGATAAAGACGTAAATATCAACTTGCGATCAGCCACAAGCATCGTGACAGTTATTGGCGTTTTCTCTTCCTGTTTTCGGACAAAGGCCGTCGTAGGACTTTCAGATGCATAGGGTTATCCAATGGAATAATGGCCTCAAGAACAACAAATTTCTCATTTTTTTGTCCAAACAATAAACTAATATCTTGCTATATGGTTGAAAACATGTGAGCAGGTCCCCTCATAAGTTTTAATAAATCATAGCATGCTACAAATGTCAGAGGTTTGAGAAAAAGTTATTAGATTCGGCCACCTCACCTTACTCGAGTTGGACCGGGTTCGTTCACTCGGTTTTTTCTTGTTTGGAGTTTTTCAATTTAAGTATTTCGAGAACGTCTTGAAAGAAGACCTTTTGGGAGATAACATGAACGAAAAACTAAAGCACGGTGAACAACAGGTATATTCACAACGGAGGAGTGTACGGACACTTGATCATAACCAACCAAAGACCATATTAGCATGCCATATTAGCATGCATGCATGTGATTGAAGTAATTTGAAGATGAAATGCTCACAACTCACACAAGTAGAAGATAGATAGACTTATAGATTTATTTCATCTTGAAAAAAACAATTAGAAGACTCCCCTATTTATAGACTTGTTACATGAGCTTTACTCTTTATAGTAGGAAAAGCTAGCATTCTGGATAAGATCTAATAAAAAATCACCATATCTCACATTATCTCTAAAAACAATCACTACACTTAGAAATATGAATATATTCATTATAGATTAGGGGTGTCTATAAACCCGACCCGACCCGACCCGAACATGGTCCAAACATGAACCAAACATAAAACAAGTTGAGTACATGTTTCGGGTCTTAAAATTGTTCGAGTAATTGTTATGAAACAAGAAAACAAACATGTATTGGGTCGGGTTAGGGTTGAAACATTATTCGCCCCGAACACATTATTGTTCACCCAAACTCCCAAAGTCCTAAATCCAGACACTCTTCACTCTTCAGTCTTCACCCAAACCCAAACACGAAACAAGACTCTTCACTTCTCTGGTCGTTGACTCCGCCACCACCGCTACCGACACTATCGATGACTATGCCGTCTTGTTGATTCCGCTGCTGCCCTCTTCTTTGCTCCTCGCATTCTAGGGTTCCTCTCGATTTGATCTCGTCGGTGAAGGACTGGAGCTGGGGCCGATCAAGCGCACTTCTCTCTTACGTAGTTGCGAGAATCACGTGTGGGGAGTTTCAGCCCCCAGGTTTCCTCTCGATCTGATCTTGCTCTCTAACAAGGAAGGTCTCTTGTTGTCATTCTAGATCTGTTTCCTTCGGATGCTCTATTTGTAGCTGGCGCTCGAGTTGGTTCTGGAACGGTGTGGGTTCAAATATGTCTGCTTCGCAGGAGCAGGTTAGTCCTCGAGCAATGTTGGCGAACTGGCGGATTCTTTGCGCTATTCGTCGTTCCGAGCACAGATTAGCTCTGTATTGCGGAAAGAGTGACTTGATTTTTTGTGTTTAGAGTATGTTTTTCTGAGTCGTTTTTGTTAGGGAAATCCCTTATGATATTTTGAAGATGATAAAATAAATCAAAGGCTACTAACATGTTTAATGGTTAAGTAATAGACCATGCAGATGATAGAACATGTAAAAGATATTGTCAAAGTGTGAAGACGACTAGAAGACTGAACGTAACATATGCCCAAAGTATATTCTGAAGATTTCCAGACTTCTGTGTCAAAGTCTGAAGACTGCCAGACTTTAGTGTCAAAGTCTGTTCTACATCAGAAGTCTGCTCACTCTGACAAATTCCAGACTAAACGTGAATGATGAACCAGAAGACAGACTCTATGCTGAAGTTGAATTGGGTACAAACCTTAAAGCTAAATCTGTTTGAAGCAGAATATGTTCAGACTCAGATTGTAAAGTCTATTGCACTCAAACTCAGATTGTAAAGTCTATTGCTTTTAGACTTTACATCCAGATTTGACAGAATGTAACACAAGCCCAAATGTATAACGGCTAGTGATCTAGTTTGGATTCTATATCAAGATTGATTTGATTGACTCAATATAATTGATTGACGATTGGATATTGAAGACAAGAACTTTCTATATGAAGAAGCTTTACTTATGGAAACTAAGATTCTGTTTGTATGGGCGATCGGAATCAATTTAGGATTCTACCTTTGTCACTTAACGGCTACCAAATCTTCTAGATACAGAGCTGTCCAATGGGTAGATTGGAAGACGATCCTTGAGATACTGTCCAACGGCTAATTTGGAAGTGGATGAGTATTTAAGGAGATGAAGAACCGTTGAGCAAGTAAGAGACGGAGCGTAAAATTTATAATTCCAAAGTTTGAGTGAACTTCGATCATACACTTGTCTTTGTTGAGCTTAAATGTTTGTGATCGTGAGAGAAATACCAAAAGAGTGACTTAGTGAGATAGTGTGATCTACTACAAAGTGTTTGCACTTAAAGTTATAATCTCTTGTTGATTGTATAGTGGAATTCAGCCAAGAAGGCTGTTAGCGTGGGAGAGTGGACGTAGGCTTGGATTAAGCCGAACTACTATAAATCTTGTGTTCTTATTCTCTTCCTTAACTCTTTTCTTTTACTCGAAATTTATTTTATTCCGCATATATTTATCAATGTTTAGTTTAAACACTTATTCACTCCTTTCTAGGTGTTCATACTAGCACTTTCAATTGGTATCAGAGTCAAGTGCTCGGTTTATAAAAGTGTTTTTACTTTTGAGCTAAAGATATTTTATGGCTAGTATCTTGGCACCATAACTTATGGAGGGACAAAGCAATACAAGGCCACCATATTTTGATGGAAATGAATACAACGTGTGGAAGAACAAAATGAAAGCATTCTTAAGATCCAGAGATCCCTTGCAATGGGATATCGTGGAAAAAGGAATCAACCCCATTGCTGCGTCTACATCAGATAAGATTGGCAAAGACAAAGAAACCAAACCCCCCGCTCCTATGTCTCGGACGGAGATGTCCAAAAGAGAAGCGCTTGATGCAAAACCCATTTATTCTTTATATTGCGCATTATCTCCTAGTGAATATAATATAATCTCTTCATGTAAAACAACAAAAGAAATTTGGGATAGACTTCATGTTACATATGAAGGGATCGATCGTGTAAAAGAGACAAAAGTAAACTTCATGCTCGGAATATGAATCCTTCAAGATGAAGCAAGGAGAGTCGATTAGAGATATGTTCGATAGTTTTATAGAAATTGTAAACGGTTTGGCATATCAAGGTCATCCAATTTCTTCCCCAATGAATGTCAACAAACTCTTGCGAGGTCTCTCAAAAGATTGGAACCATGTCAAGACCTCAATCCGGGAGACTCAAAGGATTATGCCACTCTCCGTTGATGAATTGATTAGCACTCTTCAATCCTATGAAGTGGAACAAATCAACGATGAAGATCTCGAAGGTAAGAAGTCCATTGCTTTAGTATCTAACGCTGTTTTTGATGAAACAGACTCGGAAAATGACATGGACGACGAATAACTTACTTTTATGATAAAGAAATTTAAAAAGTTGAGTAGAAAAGAAAGGAAATCCAATGGAAGAAGACATTACAAGCAGAATGGGTTGAAAAGAACCATGAAAGAAGATGATGAGTATGGAAATTTATGCTTGATGGCACATTCAGAATCTGAGTCTAACTTAGACACATAGACTCAGAATTACTCAAAATCCGATCCAATGAGGAAATCGAGATAAGTCATTCAAAAATTTCTATCAAAGTTTCAAAGTATATAAATGAGCTTTGCTCAAATCTCAAATCTTATATTAAAATAATCTCCAAACTTAAAAAGAAAATTTTGGTTTAGGCAACATGATCTTTCTCGAAAAAAAAAGATTTTGAAATTTTGCAAAAAGATTTTCTACAAACAAAAGAAAGTTGAGATTTACTTGTCAAAGAAAATGATTCATTGAAAAATGAATTTTCAAATATTTCGACAAAATTTTCAAATGGTTCAAAAACATTAGAGCATATCCTTTCCATACAAGTACCTTACTATAATAAGTCAAGACTTGGTTTCAATAAAGAAAGTGATTTTCTAATTGATTTTCCTAAAGTCAAAGAGAGACTTAAACAAAGACCTCCAAAGACATTTTACAAAAATCATTTTCAAAAAGTGTTTGTAAAACCTGTTGGTCAAAATACCCTCAAGTGTTAAAGAAAATATGAGTTATTTTTGCAGGATATAAAGAAGAAAGAAGTTTAAATTTGTGGAGGAATTTTTATCAATTTGATTTGAAAAATGTCTCATTATACTTGATTTGATATCCTTTGAGATTTTATAATGAAAATATTTTGCTTTATTGAAGAAAAATAGTATATTTGTTTTTGTGATTTGTGAGTTGAGATTTGAAAAATGGGTGATTATTTGAGATAATTCAGATTATTTTGTCTAATTTTATACTCTCAGATTTAGTCATATTTTGTAAAGTGAAAATCTATTTTATGTCATGATGCAAGATATTCTTAGATATTCAAAGATTTTATTCTCTCTGTTTTTATCGTACTATGACTAAGTGAGAATTTATTTTTCAAAGTATCATTGTGCATAATATTCTTTCTTTGAATACTTTGTTATGATGAATTAAGAAATAATATTTGTTTATGGAGATTTTATATTTTGCTCTAACGTCATGGAAGGATCCAAATCGATGGATACCAAAAAGGGAAATGAGTTGATTGCAGGAAATCTTTAAGGGAAGAATGATTGCAAATCTATGCAAATCAAGATGCAATCAAAAAAATGTATCTCATGAAATTGGTAATGATTTTTTCAATGGTATATTTCAAATATATACCTTGGGTAAAAGAAGAAAAAAATTTTTCATCCCGCTTTGCAAATTTCTACGTGTATTTATCATGATTTTGGATGATTGTTTATTATATTGCGAATATCTTTTGTCATAAATATAAGGTATTACAATTTTGGTACATAACAGAAATATCTATTTTCCTTTTACAAAATGCATATCTGAAATTTCTGCTCAAGGAAATCTCTTTGATCTCGAAAGATATTACTGCATATTCATGGATATTCTTGCTATATTCTTAGAAGATATATTATATCTAGCAAGTTTGATCCACAAATCAAATGAAGATATTACGTGACATTTTTGCAAGGATTATTATCTGAATTTGTAGGTCACAAAAGAATCTTCCATTTGGATTTTGAAAAGCTAAATTTGAAAATTTGTAAAATTCTATACTATCTTTTGAAGGTTCAAAAATTCCTTGTGCAAAATTTTTGCAAATTATTGAGAAATCCCTTATGTCATTGTACGAAGGTTGAATAGTTCTGAATTTTATTTGATAATTTTATATATGCTATTTAATTTATTTATTTGAAGAAAGGGCATTATATATTACGTGGATATTATTACAGCTTATTTGTGGAAAAAGTTTGTTAAGTTGATGCAGGTTGAATTCGAGAAAAGCTTAATTCAAGAAAATAAATTTTTGCATTGAATTTCAAAATGCAAGTGATCGTTGCAAATGTTGTTGCTACAAAGAAAATACTGGAAAAATATTCTGTTCAACAAGTAACAATTATTTCTATTCGCAAATATTGTCATGATGACATGGTGAGAAAGAGAATCCAAGAGAAATGAAAGAATCATGATCATCTCAAAAAGGCAACAAATTGAGGGGGAGCATTGATCAATTATGGAAAAATCTTTTTGGATTGATTGTGATCTTATTATAGATGGAAGGAAAGGTAAATGTGTCGAAATTTGTTAAAAAAAAATCCGATTAGTGCATATTTTATTACCTTTTGTCATTAATAAATCTTTATTGATATTATCATTTTATTATGATAAAAAGGGTACGTAAATTTTATGATGCATCTGTGATTTTTATTAGATATTTGCTAATATAATCGAAGTGAGCTATATTGCATATCTTTAATATTCGATAAAAGCTGATTTTTGGAAATTGTGATTCATGAAAGATATTTGTTATCATTCTCTACATGATACTTTTTCCATTATTATCGCTTTTTGATTATGACAAAAATGGGGAGAAGATATGAATATGCATATGTGTTGATTGGTTGATATTATTTATTGCATAATATTGAGCTGCAATTATTTTTCTATATGTTGTTATGCTCAATCTATTTGCTATCTTTTGATATTCTTTGATTTAAATTAATATTTTTACAAGCATGTTTACAAATTTGCATATTCAGAGATTGTTTTGTCATTATTAAAAATGGGGAGATTGTTAGGAAAATCCCTTATGATGTTTTGAAGATGACAAAATAAATCAAAGGCTACTAAAATGTTTAATGGTTAAGTAATAGATTGATAGAACATGTAAATGATATTGAACATGTGAAGACGACCAAAAGGATATAACATATCAAAGTATATTTGAAGAACCGTGTCAAAGTCTAAAGACTGCCAAACTTTAGTGTCAAAGTTTGATCTACATGTTGACAAATTAAACGTGAATGATGAAGACAAACTCTATGCTGAAGCTAAACCAGAAAACAAACTCTATGCTGAAGCAGAATATGTTTAGACTCAGATTGTAAAGTTTATTGCATTCAAACTTAGATTGTAAAGTCTATTGCTTTCAGACTTTACATCCAGATTTGACCATACGTAACACAAGCCCAAATGTATAATTGCTAGTGATCTGATTTGGATTCCACATCAAGATTGATTTAATTGACTTAATCTAATTGATTGACAATTGGATCTTGAAGACAAGAACTTTCTATATGAAGAAGCTTTACTTATGGAAATCAAGATTCCGTTTGTATAGGCGATCGGAATCAATTTGGGATTCTACCTTTGTCACTCAACGGCTACCAAATCTTTTAGATACACAGCTGTCTAATGGGTATATTGGAAGACGATTATTTGGGATACTGTCCAACGGGTAGTTTGGAAGTGGAGGAGTATTTAAGGAGATCATGGACCGATGAGCAAGTAAGAGATAGAGCGTAGAATTTATAATTTCAAAGTCTGAGCGACCTTCAATCATACACTTGTCTTTGTGAGTTTAAACGTTTGTGATCGTGAGAGAAATACCAAAAGAGTGACTTAGTAAGATAGTGTGATCTACTACTAAATGTTTGTACTCAAAGTTGTAATCTCTTGTTGATTGTATAGTGGAATTTAGCTAAGAAGGCTGTTAGCGTGAAAGAGTAGACGTAGGCTTAGATTAAGCCGAACCACTATAAATCTTGTGTTCTTATTATCTTCCTTAACTCCTTTCTTTTACTCGAAGTTTATTTTTTTCCGTATATATTTGCCAAGGTTTAGTTTAAACACCTATTCACCCCCTTTAGGTGTTCATACTAGCACTCTTAGTTGTTAGAATACAGAGGTTTGATTTCATTGGGCTGTAGTTTGCAATGTTTATGCGCGAATCGCGGTAGGAAATGTTCGACGGAGTCGCATAAGAAAATCATGAATGAAAAGAGAGGAGAGAGAGAAAGTCAAGAGAGAAATTTATGTATTCCATCAGTTGGATATCCTCAAGTAATGATGCTAAACTTAAAAGCTCACACATTGCCTTCCTAATGGATTCAAGAAGGAAAGAAACAAATAATGCTCCATTCGTGTATCTCAATTGAACTGCCAATGAATGGTATTCTACTTCAACAACTTATCAAGTCCTGCAACTTCAATAACATATATCTTAATTAGGGAATTGGTCTTCTAAGTTTTTCACATCTCCTTCAGGCCAAGACTTGTTTTGAAACTTGCAATTTACTTTATGGCTACCTTACAATTGTGTTGCATACAGGGCTTGGATCTTCCTGATCTAATAGTCGCTGAACTGTTGACAATTCCCGAGCAAGATGATTGGGTATACAGTGAAGGGACTCCGCCTCATGTGTATTTTTTATTCTTGAAATATACAAAGCAACAGATCTCTTTGATCTGATTTATAGCTCCATTCAAGTTAGAGTTCATTGTAAGTGCGACTGATTGACCCTAGTTGGGTTATCTTTCTAGCCCTAATTGCTTGAATTTACTATCTAGAGATAGATGTCACTTTTTTCAAAGATTGAGAAAACTATAATCTAGTTTGCCTTTCGAAGCATGAACTTTTGTCATGAGGAATCCCATTTGGCATTTTGTGAATAGCATTATTTTTTATGCAGATAAAAGATGCTTACTCACTAAGGTTCTTCGAGAATAATTAAGAGAACTAGCTTTTTTCTTATTAAACCTTTCCTTTTATTTATATGGCATTCATATGGCAGAGCTGTTACAGCAACATGTTTAAGAGGCATGATAATGCCGAAAGTATGGATGATATGACATGTTTTGCCTTGAAAAGGAGAATCTGTTGGCTCCAATCGCCATTATTTCGGTGGCAAAACTAACTTTACTTTGGAATTGTCATAAAAATCTTAATTCATAGTTGGACTCTGTTACAATTTTCTTTAAGAAGTGAGAAAGGTAAATCTTATTGGGAATGAGGAATATGTCGTGAAATTGGAAGTCGCTAGGACTTGTTTCTGGGCAAGAGTGACCATCGAGACCTCAAGAAATCATGGCTGCAAGCCGAGATATCCTTTTTGTGTGGAGCTCATGGTCAAGTATCTTAGCTTCTGACATTTAGCAGAATGGAAGAATAATTCCAGTGCAGCAGGAACAATAGACTATTTCTTAAAGCGGTTCCCCTGAACATGTTTCTTGAAATATGATTTAAACTGGTGTTTTATTTGGTAAGTGTTGAAGGAACTTGCCTGTGTAATCCTTTCTCTATCGTGATCTTGGATTCTCATGTTCATATTAATGGATTTGCTAGTTTTGCTGGTTCAGTCGTGACCTAGGTAATTCAACTTTAGTTTTCCTTTTTCCTTCCAGTGATTTGGATTTCTTAACCCATCTAAAAAGTTGGTATTTTTCATCTAATATTGAAAAGTTCTATCCTAGCTGCCAAAAGGTTCTTGTTTCACTTGCCGGGATAAATTGCAAAAATTGGCGACATCTTCTGAGTGTTATGGTTTCACTTTTGTTGGTGGTCCCTTTCATGTCGCCGGTGCATTCTTTCTTCTCCTCTCAATAAAGGTCAATAGTGGGGCTTATCTCGTCCCAATATCTAATTAGGACCACAATGCTGTCTTACAGTTTTTCCTAGGCTTTGATTTGTGCTTGCTCCGGACTGACCTGAGGAGAACCTAATTTTACTCTGGTGGAGCCAACCCATTTCAATGCAAACCAGAGGGAGAGGACAGAGGAGAGACAATTTAGAAGTTGCTTTCTCTTTCAATATATTGCAGGGGACATTGTTTTAACATTTGTATTTTTGTATGTCTTTATTGCATAACTGAATTTTTTACCATCACCATTCATGTTCTTATAGGAGCTTTGTGTATCATTCTTAGTCTCGCCCTTTTCTTTCCGGTGAATACTATTCACCTCTCTTCATTTCTGTTTACTAGATAAGGCAACATATTCTTGATGAGGCATGATGACTTCTTGTTTTCTTCCTTAAGAGATAAATCAGAAGTCTTTCGGATCTGGTGTGTGGATCCGATATTCTGTATTTTGGTGATCTATTGGAACTCTCTAATTTCTAATTCTAACACACAAAATTCCACAAAACTTATCCAATCATTAACGTGGCACCGATCAACTTTATCTAAGCCTACCTCATGCAAAAGTCTAGTGGCCTCAAGTTCAAAGGGATCATCTACATGGACCGCCTATACAAATGGATTGTTTGATGACTATGGAGGGATGGTTTCAGGAAGCCATTCGCTCACCTCGGAAAGACTATATGCATGGGAGAAGAAGCTCTATGAAGAAGTTAAGGTAAAGCTGCATCTGTCAATACTCCACTTGTTTGATTGGCTACTATGAACGAGTTGTCTTCACTTCTCGCCTAAACATGGTATGCTCTTGAAAATGTTTCTTAATTCGTGTTAAAAGATGAAATCTTGACAATTGAGTTTATTTATGTATTATCTGTATGTTATGATTGGGGACCTAGTTTCATCTAGTTTGCTTTCGTTTATTTCGACTTGATAATTTCAATCCGACAAGTCAGGCTGGAGACAACATAAGAAAATTGTACGAGAGGAAGTGCACGCGTATGAGAAACCAAGGTGTCAGAGGAGATGATGGACCCATGATGGACAAAACCGGAGCTACCGTGAAAGATTTATATGCTAGGATCTTGGTTGCGATTTGCAGTGCCGATTCAATTTCAAAAAAAGATTGAGAAGCTCGAACAACTGCAGCCTCAAATTCTCGAGCTTTTAAAAGGGTAAGCGAACACCTCGGAAAACTTTCGACAAAGTAAAAGAACAACACCATGCTAGTCCTCTAGTTGTCAACAAGAATCGAGCTACGGTGTTTGCTCGAGTCAATCAACCTAAATCTCTGGCGATAAAACCACTGTTTGAAAAATCGCAAGAGCAGATTAACATATACAACGGCACCACCAAACGCCAGCACCTATACCTACGCAAGGAGTCCATTTCAAGATCCTACGATCATTCAACCGCGTCGGAAATCAAGAAAAGACAACAAGCGGTATCGCCTCAATGCTGCCGAACCATCCTCATTCCCTCGCCTCCACACGGCAGGGACAAAACCCAGAATCGGTTCCCATCCCACACTTCGATCCCTCCTCTTCCAGACACACTAGAATCCAAAGCAATCCACCACACCACCCCACCCACCCACAGAAAGAAGAAAACGAAAGAGTAAAGAAAAATTTCAACACGAAGCACCACCTCACCTCCAGCCTAAAGAGAGCCCGATTGTTGAGATCAACGGATTCCCTAAAATCGATTCGATACTTAATCAAACCCCTAAAATGAACACGGAAGACGAGCCTAGGAAACACATGTATCACTAATCGAATAGCACGTCACGAAATCGAACGTACCTTATTATCCACATATTAAAACAACAATGTTGAAGTTCGAGGAAGAATTCTAATCTCGTTCTTCCGAGGAGCGTACTGTTGTTTCGAGGAGGAGAAAAACTTTGAAAAGACGTACATTCTTTTTGGGAAGGGGAGAAAGTGAAAATGTATGTACGTCAAGTCTGTTTCATTTCTTTTCTTTCCTTTAAAGTGTCTCCTCCAAATGACACATTCCCTCTGTTGGAGAAATCTTCTTGAAGTATTTTGAAGCTGACAAAACGTTTCCATCAGTCTAGTCTGAAGGTTTGCAAACTCTGCTATTTAAAGTCTGAAGACCTCGAGACAGCTAGACTCAAGACTCAAAGTCTATCCTCATTGACAGTCTCTAATCCGTTGAAGAAAGGTTATCTAGAACTGGACGTTTCATTAAGGATATGACCTTATCGACTGGAGAAGATCTCTTGGCTGAAAAGACATAACGGAATTCTTTGATTGATTGAGATTGACTCGAAGATTAAGGATCCGATGATTGCCTAAATATTCTTGGAAGGTTCTACTTATGGAAACCGAGATCCTGATTGTATGGGCGAACATGATTGATGGGCTATCGACACGTTCCTTTTATAGCTCGAATAATCTTCTTAATTGATTCCGTCCAACGGATAGATTGGAGAAATTCCTTTGGTAAGTGCCAACGGGTATGATGGCGTAAAGGAGTATATAAGGAAGACGTTCTAAGTTGTTGGAGGTGTGCACAATAGAAGAATTCCAAAGTCTGAAGCTTCATGTTGTTTAGACAATTCCTTTGAGTGAATCCTTGTATACAAAAGAGAGTCTTTATTTGTGAGAAACCTTGAGGAGGTGTGGTAGAATATCTACACTGTGGAATCAAGGAAAAGTTGTGCTGTAACTTCTCTTTTGTTCATAGTGAAATCCAACTAGTGGGATGTCAGTGCGGAAGAGTGGACGTAGGCTTGAAATAGGCCGAACCACTATAAACCATTGTGTTCAATTTTCTCTTCCTTACTTTCTTTACTTTGATCGTACTTCATTTTGTTAATCAATAGAGAACTTCATTTCTATCAATTGCCTAGAATCGCTTTCGTATCTCGATAAATTGTTTGTGCACCTATTCACCCCCTCTAGGTGGTTATATTAGCTATATCAATTGGTATTATAGCTCATGTACTCACTTTGTTTGAAGTGTTTTACTTCAGAGTTAAAGATCCATGGCTAGTATGTTGGCTCCAGGGCTGGTAAAAGGGCAAAGCAATCTATTCTTTATATTGTGCTTTATCACCTACTGAATATAACAGAATATCTTCTTGTGATACAGCCAAAGAAGTCTAGGATAGATTACACATTACTTACAAAGGAACCGATCGAGTGAAAGAGACCAGAATCAATATTCTCCTCGATCAATACAAAGCCTTCAGAATGAAATCAGGAGAATCTATAACTGACATGTTTAGTCGTTTTACAGATATCGTGAATGGTCTTGAAAATCAAGGTCAACCAATTGCTAATCCCATGAAGGTAAACAAGTTACTGCGTGGACTTTCCAAGGATTGAAATCACATAAAGACTTTAATCAGAGAGACCCAAAGAATTATGCCACTATCTGTTGATGAATTGGTTGGAACTCTTCAGTCTTATGAAGTGGAACGAATCAATGAAGACGAAGACCCTAAAGGTAAGAAATCCATTGCATTAAAATCCAATGATGACTCTGATGCTGCAGATTCTGAAGACGATATGGACGATGAAGAGCTTGCTCTCACGATAAGAAAATTTAGAAAGTTGAACATAAAAGGAAGAAGATTCAATTCAAGGAAACAAAGTTTTCAAAAGCAACAGACTAAGTCTGTTGAAGATGATGAATCAAATAAAGATGTAGTCTGCTTTTAATGTAAGAAAAAAGGGCACATCAGACCCAACTGTCCTTTTTTGAGGAAGAAGAAAGGAAAAGCCGAAAAGTATCGAAAGGCTCTTAAAGCATAAACCTGGAGTGATACAGAATGTGAAGAAAGTGATGATGATTATGCCAACATATGTCTGATGGCACAATCGGATTCAGATTCAAACCTCGAGACAAACTCATATTCAGACACTAAATTTGAGGTAAGTAACTTCAAAATCCCTATTAAAGTTTCTAAATACATTGATGAGTTGTGTTTTAGTCTTAAGACTTCTCTTAAAAGGATTTCTGAACTCAAAAAGGAAAATCCTGCCATAAAACAACAAGAAAATATTTTGAAAGAAAATGTGAAATGTTTAGATGTGAATGTTTCTTCTCTTAGAGAAAGTGAAGATAATCTTTCAAAAGAAATTGCATTCTTGAAAAATGATATCTCAAATATTTCCAAAAGATTTTCGATAGGATCTGAGAAACTAGAAAAAATACTTTCTGTTCAAAGACCTTATTTCAACAAATCTGGTTTGGGAATGACTGCTGAAACCATTCCTTTAATCGATTTTTCTAAAGTAAAAGAAAGAATTAAACAGAGATCCACAAGAAATGCTTACAAAAATCATTTTGAAAGGACATTTGTAAAACCAAAAGGTCGCAATGCTCTTAGATGTTCAAAATGCAATAGTGCAGATCATTTTGAGAAAGAATGTCCTATGATTTGGAGACCTGTCAATAAAGTTTGGGCAAAAACCGCATATCATACTAACTCAAAAGGACCCAAGAAAATATGGGTACCAAAGAAAGTTTAAGTCTCTTTTTAAATGCAGGTCACTATCAAGAAAAATGTGAAATGGTACCTGGATAGTGGATGCTCGAGACACATGACAGGAGATTCAAATTGCTTCATAAAGCTTGTTCAAGTGAATTGTGGAAAAGTCTGATTTGGAGGAAACAGCAAAGGAAAAATTGCGGGAATTGGAACTGTGAAGATTGGAAACCTCACAATAAGCAATGTTTCTTTAGTTGAAGGACTCAACTACAATCTGCTCAGTGTTAGTCAGCTATGTGATACTGGTTTCAAAATCTACTTTCAAGAGGGTATATGTTCAGGAACTAGTAAAGACTCTACTTAGTCATTTATGGGACGAAGACATGGAAATATCTACCTCTTGGATGTGAAACCAGATGAATCGCAATGTTTAATTTCAATCAAAGACGAAGCAAGTTTATGGCACATAAAGCTTGGGCACATCAATATGAAGCAGATAGCCAAAATTTCATCAAAGAAGCTTATTCGTGTTCTACCCAATTTATCATATCAAAAGTCTGACCTATGTACACCATGCATATTGGGAAAATAGGTAAGAAATTCCTTTAAACCAATAAATTAAGTTTCCACTAACCGTGTGCTGCAGCTTCTGCATATAGATCTCTTTGGACCAACCAGAACACAGAGCATTGGAGGTAAGAAATATTGCCTAGTAATCGTGGATGACTACTCACGATTCACTTGGGTGTATTTCCTGGCAAGTAAGTCTGAAACTTTCTCTTACTTTGAAAAATTTGCTAAAAAAGTCCAAAACAAAAAAGGATATGTTATTTCAAGTATAAGAACAGATCATGGAGGTGAATTTGAAAATCAAGATTTTACAAGATTTTGTGATGAATCTGGTTTTCAGCATTTGTTCTCCTCTCCGTATACTCCAGAACAAAATGGAGTGTTGGAAAGAAAGAAAGAATAGATCGCTTCAAAAAATGGCTAGAACTCTTCTAATTGAAAGTAACATCTCCTCATGTTTTTGGGCTGAAGCAGCTTTTACAGCATGTTATATTATTAACAGAGTTTTTCTAAGGCCTATTCTAGAAAAAACCCCCTATGAATTATTCAAAGAAAAGAAGCCTATTGTTTCATATTTTCATGTGTTTGGATGCAAATGTTTTATACTGAAAAATGCAAATGATCGAGTTGGTAAGTTTGAAGAAAAGTCAGATGAAGGTATTTTCCTTGGATATTCAACCACAAGCAAAGCGTACAGAGTCTACAACAAAAAGACTCAAACTGTGGAAGAATCAATGAATGTCAAATTCCAGGATTCGACACAAAATGAATCTATTCAGACTCATCTTGAAGATCCAGAATTTGCTCCAGCCTCTACAAAGTCTAAAGAAACAGCTCAGACTTTGAAGGACCAGCAGCAAGTAACTGTTGAAGATTCAAGTGAAGGAAGTGATCATGATTCTGACAAATTAACCAGCAACTGGAAGCATAAGTCCAGTCATCCTAAAGATCTTATCATTGGCGACATTAATGAAGGAATTCGTACTAGATCCAAAAGGGGCGAAGAGTCTAGTCTGTGGCTCTTATTTCTGAAATAGAACCCAAAAGCATAGATGAAGCTTTATCTGATGAAAGCTGGATTGAAGCCATGCAAGAAGAGCTAAGGCAATTCAAGATCAATGATATCTGGGAATTGATTCCAAAACCGAAAGGTAAATCAGTTATTGGAGCTAAATGGGTTTTCAGAAACAAGATGGACGAGAAAGGAAAGGTCGTAAGAAACAAAGCAAGACTCGTGACCAAGGGATACACACAAGAAGAATGGATAGACTATGACGAGACTTACGCATGAGTAGCAAGGTTAGAAGCAATTCATTTATTACTTGCATTTGCTTGTCATAAAAATTTCAGGTTATTTCAAATGGATGTCAAAAGTGCCTTCCTAAATGGATTCATCTATGCGGAAGTCTATGTGGAACAACCACCTGGGTTTGAAGACCCAAGAAAATCAGACTCAGTATTCAGACTCAAAAAGGCCTTATATGGCTTAAAACAAGCACCTCGAACTTGGTACGACAGGCTGAGTAAGTTTTTAATCCAAAATGATTTTGTGAAAGGTAAAGTAGACACTACTTTATTTATTAAAAGAGAAAGCAAAAGTTTTGTACTAGTTCAAATATATATCGATGATATTATATTCGGATCTCCTAATGAAAGTCTGTGCAAGAAATTCTCTAAGATTATGCAGGATGAATTTGAAATGAGCATGATGGGTGAGTTAATTTTTTTTCTCGCACTTCAAGTGAAACAATTGAAGGAAGGAACTTTTATTCATCAAGAAAAATACGCTAATGATCTCGTCAAAAAGTTTGGTCTGAACAATTGTAAGAAGACTGAAATACCAATGTCAAGTTCCTTGAAGATAGACAAAGATGAAGAAGGAAAGAAAGCCGACCGAAGTTATACAGGAGTATCATTGGCTCACTTCTTTATCTTACTGCATCTAGACTTGACATTTTGTTTAGTGTTTGCATTTGTGCCAGATTTCAAGCAGATCCTAAAGAATCTCATTTAAATGCTACAAAGCATATTATTAAATACATTGCTTCAACTTCAAGCATCGGCCTATGGTATCCTAAAAGAGGAGACTTTACTCTTCTTGGATACTCAGACGCAGGTCTAGTCGGTTGCAGAGTTGATAGAAAGAGCACCTCGAGTACCTGTCAACTACTTGGAGGCAGGACAGTATCTTGGTTTTCAAGAAAGTAGAGTACAATAGCTCTCTCTACAACAAAATCAGAGTTTGTAGCTCTTGGAAGTTGCTGTTCACAAATTCTCTAGATAAAACAACAGCTAAGAGAGTTTGGAATTGAAGACTCATGCATAGAGATTAATTGCGACAACACCAGCGCTATCAATCTTACTAAAAATCCAATTCTTCACTCAAGAGCAAAGCATATAGAGATTCGACATCACTTCATTAGAGATCATGTTCAAAATGGAGAAGTTTCAATTCAGTATGTTGATTCAAAGAACCAACTGGCGGATATATTCACAAAGCCTTTGGAGAAAAATCAATTTGAAACAATCCGTTCCAGACTCAACATTTTGAGGTATGAGGAAATCGAAGTCTAGAGACTTTTAGACTCAGCCATACAAGACCTTAATTGTAAGTTATTCTCTCTCGAATCTTATCTTGAAAAGGTACGATCGTCAAACTGTGGTTAATTATTGCTATATTTAATCGACATAATTGTTGCATCGTTTCCTTTTCGAAAAAGAAGTTATTTTTTGAAATGACTATTTTCGCGGAAAAAGGACAGTTATTTTGAAAAGGCATCTTTTTATTTTCCTTTGTGACGGTTCGCATATCTCTCTTTTTAACCGATCGTGCACTGTTGATTTCCTTTCACTTTACTCTCAAAAACCCTAGAAAGCATCGATCTTCCATTCCCGTTTTCTTCCCTTGTTTAATCTTCGAAAAAGTTGTCATCTTTCTTGAGAAAGTCAAGCAAGGAATCTTCCAAAAACTGAGAAAGATGTCGTCTTCAAGAATGTCTTCGAGAATCGCAAGCAGGGGACCACGACGAATGAGTGAGGGGCCTACGCACTTCGATCTCACCGAAGAAGAAGTGTCTCCAGATTAGCAGCAGAGCCCACAACATTCTCAGCAGCGTCACTCTCCTCCATCTAGTCCTCAAGGCATTGATCATCAACAAGAGAAAGAAATCATCGAGGATGTAGATCCTGTAAGAGTTCAAAAGCCCGCTTTTTATTTATAAGCTGTATCGTGCTTTAAAAGGGACTCATACTCCTTTGAAGTATGTTGATGATTTTCTTAAAGACAAAGGGTATGGAAATGAATATATCTTTTTGCGAAAAATTGAAAATTTGGGAATTGCTCGTAGAGGGGTGGCAGAAGAAACCCTTGCGAATATTCCAAGTGATCCTCGTGATTGGGGAGTTAATCCTGTAGATGGGAATGATGATGACAAATTGTATAGCCAATTTCAACCGAGAATGGGTGTTGCGGTTGAAAATCGAGGAAAAATGGGAGACTTGTTCAGATCGAAGGAATAAAAGAATCTGTACTCAAAATTGCTGAAGTGTGGGGTGATAAACCCTAGGAGTGTGGATTTTGATTTTCTGGATGCTGTAAATGTGAACTTGAGGGAAAAGTTTGGTTATCTTCAACTTGAGCGTTCGTTCGACACCACGAAGCTTACGCTGAATTAACTGCTTATTTCTATTCGAATCTTAGTTTCCTGGATGCGAATGGATTCTCTTTCAGCGTCAAAGATCAAGACTTTGTTGTGGATATGGATATGCTGGTAGATGTGTTAGGAGTTGAGAGAAGAAGATATCAACCGATCAAAGTTTCTATTGCTCGTGCTACATTGGAACTCGTTAAAGACAGGAGAACAGAGGAAAAGATTTCCTACCTAAGGATGAGTGCGTTCAACATTCTGCTTCACAAGATTGTGATCAATTGCCTTAGACCGAAATCAACTTCTAAGACTGATGTTTCAAGTTCAGATGCAAAGCTGATGTATGCTATTCTCACTGGGAAAAAGTTTTCTTTTCCTCACATTGTTATGTTCCACATGTATAGAGCAGTGGTGAAAGACAGAGGTCAACTTCCTTATCCAAGTCTTGTGACGAAGTTATTCAAATATCTGAATATTCAGCCTCCACAAATCCTTTGTGCTCGATCGTGTGATCATATGGTGGTAGGACTAAAAATGGTGACCAAGATGCGTCTGAAAGAGCTAAGCAAGGCGTTGGAGAAATTTAAGGAGAAGACTCCTGTAAAATCTCATCAAATCTCCTTTGCATCAAAGAGAAAAGGAAAGGAGCTCATGGTTGCTCCATCCAAGAAAAGGAGAGCTCTCATCGTTGAAGATGAAGATGATGAGGAAGACATCACCATCTCTGCAATGGCATTGAAACATCTGAGCCGTTCTACTCCAGAACAGAGGACTCGAGAAAGAGAAGAGAAAGAAAGAGAGGAGAAGGAAGCAGAGGAGAGAGAAGCCGAAGAAAAGGATGCTAAGGAGGCAAGGGATGAAAAAGAAGAAGAAGAAAGAGCACTCAACGAAAAAGAAGCAGAAGAAGAAGAAGAGAGAATGAATCAAGAGGAAAGAGAGCCTGAAAAACACTCTTCTCCACCTGAAGGCATAAAAACAGGGGGAGATAATGAGAAAAGAGATATGTTAGCTGCTACCAGTGAGGGAGTCAGCCGTTCTCCAGCCGACCCAGAAGACATTCATGCCTCTCATTTTCCTGAAAAAGAACATGACGCTTCATCACCAAATCTGCGTGATTATTCTGATATGCCATCATCTACAGATCGTGCTAAAGCTAGTACGCAGACCGACAGCTCAGCAGATTTTCGCAGAATTATGGATATTCTCTTGGAGATGCGCGATCAAATTTATGCTCTAGGATGCGAGGTTCAAAACTTGCAAAATGCGGGTCAAGTTTCTTCATGTTCGTTGAATGATCAGATCCATGCTCTATCTGTTCAGATTCAGGCCAATGCCAAGGGTGAGGAGATTGCACAACTGAAAGAAGACTTGAAAAGGCTGGAAGGCATCGTTCAGTCTATGAGAGATTTCCAGCTTGTCCGCATTCCCAAGCAATCTTGACTTTATTCCATTTTCATCTTAACCTTTTTAATGCTGACAAAAAGGAGGAGAGATGCAAGATTTGAAGAACTTTGACTTTTAATCTTAATTGTGTGGATTATTGGATTGTTTTGATGTTTAACTCTGTTTGACTTTATTTTTTGTCTGAATGTGAACTGAACCTGACTTGGACTTGACTGTTTCTATTGATATCTTACGGATGGCTTTATCGCATACTAAACTAACCTATTTTCTGTGGTTGCAGATTCTAGTGTTATTCATTTAGCCATTTATCTCTATAAGATATGCATATGTGTTTGAGAAATGTTTTGCAGGTTAAAATTGTCCAAATTTGCAGGAAAGTTTTGTCACCATCAAAAATGGGGAGATTGTTGGAGAAATCTTCTTGAAGTATTTTGAAGCTGACAAAACGTTGCCATCAGTCTAGTCTGAAGGTTTGCAGACTCTTCTATTTAAAGTCTGAAGACCTCGGGACAGCTAGACTCAAGACTCAAAGTCTATCCTCATTGACAGTCTCCAATCCGTTGAAGAAAGGTTATCCAGAACTGGATGTTTCATTAAGGATATGACCTTATCGACTGGAGAAGATCTCTTGGCTGAAAAGACATAACCGAATTCTTTGATTGATCGAGATTGACTCGAAGATTAAGGATCTGATGATTGCCTAAATATTCTCGGAAGATTCTACTTATGGAAACCGAGATTCTGATTATATGGGCAAACATGATTGATGGGCTATCGATATGTTCCTTTTATAGCTCGAATAATCTTCTTAATTGATTCCGTCCAATAGATAGATTGGAGGGATTCCTTTGGTAAGTGCCAACGGGTATGATGGCGTAAAGGAGTATATAAGGAAGACGTTCTAAGTTGTTCGAGGTGTGCGCGATAGAAGAATTCCAAAGTCTGAAGCTTCCTGTTGTTTAGACAATTCCTTTAAGCGAATCCTTGTATACAAAAGAGAGTCTTTATTTGTGAGAAACCTTGAGGAGGTGTGGTAGAACATCTATATTGTGGAATCAAGGAAAAGTTGTGCTGTAATTTCTCTTTTTTTCATAGTGAAATCCAGCCAGTGGGCTATCAGTGCGGAAGAGTAGACGTAGGCTTGAAATAAGCCGAACCACTATAAACCATTGTGTTCAATTTTTTCTTCCTTACTTTCTTTACTTTGATCGTACTTCATTTTGTTAGACAATAGAGAACTTCCTTTCTATCGATTGCCTAGAATCGCTTCCGTATCTCGATAAATTGTTTGTACACCTATTCATCCCCTCTAGGTGGTTATACTAGCTATATCACCCTCAACGTAACACATCTTCATATCTCAACCTTTCATTCATGGGTCCTTAACTTGCGGGCCGGGTTTTTAGGCCCAACATGGGCGGACGAGCCTACTTAGGCCCATCATCACAAAGAAAAAACCATCATCTCCCACTCGCATATAGTAGGCCAAACAAGATCCTCTTTACCTTTCTGCAACATTCATACCGGTGAATAATCCGTGCGACCAGCATACTTTGAGAGCTCGTTATCATACATCTGTTAAGAATATATAGCAACTCATAATAGGCATCACACTCTGAGTAGATTTAATGTGTAGTACCTTAGATCAATCGATCACATTTATATCTCTCTTGATCACTTTTAAATTATGATATATTGTATTCACAATTATGGTTATCCAAAAAAAAATCATAATTGATCGACCGGTGAATACAAAACTAGAATGTGATTCTTCAAATTCGATCTTCCTCTTTACTTGAAACTCTCAATTTTGGTTCAACTTGCTTTTCTAGAAATGTTCCATTAGATTAAATCAATTCATGATCATTGGCAACATCTTAAGCTAACAAACATTGAATAGAAATCTTAAGAATAAGTAAGAGTCATGAGGGTACTAAATTGAGGAATTCTTTTTCTCAAGAGTCTCACACAGCATAAAAGTTGAGATTAAACTTTTGCCACTCTTATTGATCGTCTTATGCATACGTAATATGAAATACGTATTATGGTATTAACTCATTTCCCATGGAGCATATGTCTACACCATTAATACAGTACATATGAAAGTTCAGACATACCTAATGTCTAACTTGAGTTCACTTATCTACTCTTTCACAGAATTCATCAGATCTCACATCGGGCATATAGACAGATAAAGTAAAATATATAGATTATTTTACTTTCTGAAATAGTCAATATCATGTCTCATCTTAACATTCAGTTAATGTGACATATATATTTTAAGTTTGAGCTCTTGATTATCACCTAAATAATAAGCTTAAAAAACCGTATCATCTCTATTTATCACATATTAAATAGAGATGATTACCCGTGTGAATGGGCTAATCTTTTATCTGTCCGACATACTTTCTTAACTTTATATAATAAATTGAGCATTAAGATGCATAAACGTCAAATTCATTAAATGTGAACACTTCAGGGAAATTACAGTATTCAGTACATCAGCCTTTACGCAGTCCTAGAGATTTTACACGACTACAAAACACATTTCTAGGAATTGGTTTTGTCATAAGATCTGCTACTATTCTATGAGTAGATATGTACTGTAAGTTCACATCTTTTCGTACAATCATATCTTTAACAACATTATATTTGGTATCTATATATTTGGTATTGCCATGATATTTTGGATCTTTGGTGTAAGTTATAACTGCTTGGCTATCACAGTTAGCCGATAATGGATTTGTAGCATACCCAATAACACCTAAACGATCCAAAAATCTCTTAAGCCAAACACTTTCTTGTACTACTGCTGATAATGTTATGAACTCGGCTTCTATCGTGGATAAGGTTATACACGTTTTTTTTTTTATTGCTTCATGATATGACGCCGTTACTGAGTAAGAAAACAAAATCAGAGGTATATTTCATTTAATCTAAATCTTCTCCCCAATCAACATTTGAATAGCCTTCAAGTTGCAAATTCCTTCCTTGGTAATTCAGCTTGTAATCAACAGTTCCCTTCAAATATCTTAGTATTCTTGTAACGGCTTTCCAATGTGCTTGACCTACATTGGATTTATATCTACTCACCATTCCAACTGTAAAACATATATCAGGTCTTATACACATCATAGCGTACATTAAGCTTCCCACAGCACTAACATAAGGAACATGTTTCATTTTTTCTTTTTCTTGTGGAGTCCTTAGACACAGTCTATGGTTAAATCATTCACTTTTTGCAATATGAGTATCTATGGGTTTACAATCTTGCATACGAAATCGTTCAAGAACCTTATTTATGTATATTTCTTGCGAAAGATATAATGACCTCTTCAAACAATCTCTTGAAATCTTAACTCTAAGAATGTATGCAGCCTCACCCATATCTTTCATCTCAAAGTTGGAAGATAATCAACTCTTGACACTATTAACAAACTCCATATTGCTTCTGGCAAATAGTATATCATCAACATATAATGATATGATCATAAATTGATTTTTAGATCTTTTGATATATACAAAATGATCCTCATCAATCATTGTAAAATCATATGACATTATAGCGTTATGAAAACGTATATACCATTGTCTCGATAAATGTTTAAGACCATATATCGATCTTAAAAATCGACATACCTTTTCTTCTTGGCCTTCCATAATGAAACCAGCAGGTTGTTCTATATATATTTATTTATCTAATTCTCCATTGAAAAAAGTAGTTTTTACATCTATTTTATGTAACTCAAGATCCATACTTGGCACTATTGCTAGAATTATGCGAATCGAGGTAAATCTCACTACAGGAGAAAATGTTTCTTCATAATCAATTCATTCCTATTGATTATACCCCTTCGCCACAAGACGAGCTTTGTGTCTTTCAATTGAGCCATTAGCTTTATGCTTTATTTTGAGAACCCACTTGTTCATAATGACTTGCGTCTTTCGGAATATCAACCAGTTCCCAAACCTGATTTGACTTCATTGACTCTATTTCTTCTTCCATTGCATGCATCCATTTTTCCTTATTAGGATAATTTAGAGCCCCATGTACATTTTTTGGCTCATCTTTATCTTGTGGAGCAACCATAAAAGTTTCCCCTTTAATGTCAAACGTCGACGGATAATACTTTTGCGACTTGTTCACCGTACGGGAGATTGTACATTTTGCAAATTATTCCCCATCATGCTCCCACTCGGATTAGATAATGATGATATCATTTTATCATGTGGTTGTAATTGAGAGTGAGTTGAATTAAATTCATCATTACTCCCACTTGGATGAACTCATCTAAGTTCATTAATATTTCGCATTTCTTAGGAAATTCATTTGCTAAGAATGTGACATCCCGTGATTCGAATTCAATTATACTTCCACTTTCCTGCTCACCTATAAACACATATCATTTCGAGTGTTTGGAGTATCTTATGAAAATACTCTTTTTTCCTTTGGGACCCAATTTCCCGAACTTGTGAGATGACTCATGAGTATAGGTAGCGCAACTTCATAGTTTAAGAAAACTTAAGTCTGGTTTTCTACTTGCCCATAACTCATATTAAGTGGAAGTAATTAATTTGGAAGGCACTTGATTAAGTATATAGGCGGTAGTTAATAACGCGTCACTCCAAAAAAGTGATAGATAAGTTAGCATGCAGTATCATGGATCTAACCATTTCTAGTAGGGTTTTGTTCCTTCTCTCCGCAACAACATTTTGTTAAGGAGTATATGGAATAGACAACTGTCTTTCTATTCCTTTTTTCATCACATAAATTTCTGAACACATCAGATAAATATTCTCGACCTCAATCGGATTTCAATACTTTTATTTTCTTGTCTAATTGATTTTCTACCAAGTTCATAAATTTTTTAAAACAACTCAATGCTTCAAATTTATGAGAAATCAAATAGACATATACGAATCGAGTATAATCATCTATAAATGTGATGAAATAAACAATCATCTGCCTTCCTTTCACATTCATTAGACCATAGAGGAAATTCAGCTCTTTTACCTTTTCCAAATGGTTTCCTTATTATTTTCCTTACTAGGCAATGCTCACATATGGACAAATCGATTTTTTCAATGTTGTCCAACAAGCCCTCTTTAGCTAGTCTCTTCATACATTGTTGATCAATATGACCAAGTCTAGCATACCACACATTCACATCATTATCATATGAATTTGAAGACGTGAAAAGGGAATAACAAACATTGACATCACGACAATCAACATTCAATACAATAAAACCATGTAAAAAATAACTACAACCATAATAGTTTGTATTCAAATACAAATCCACACCACTATTATGGAAGTTCATATTAAAACCAAATTTAACCAATACTAAAATAGGCACTAAATTTTGACAAATCTCCGGAGCATATAATACATCATGTAGAAACAAAGTGCGTCCATCACACATATTTAATTGGCAGGTGTCAATCCCTTTTACTTCAACTCTAGAGTTGTTTCCTACATAAATCCATTTAATTCCAGTTAGTACTCGTCGAAATTTCACGAAAAATTCTCTATCCTTCGCTACATGGTCTATTACTCCCGAATTTACAGTCTACAAAGGATTAGACTCAGTTAAGAATGCAAAACTTGACACATAAGCAAAGTTCTCAAGAGTACAAGGGGTGACTACCTTCTTTGGCTCACGACAATCGCGAGCATAATGATTCTTTTGGTCACAGTTGTAATACTTTACTCTTGAAATACTCTTCACACGAGGACGTTTTCCTCTCCTATGTTGGTTAAATTTTGGTTTTTTGCAAGAAGGACTTGATTCTTGCATTTCCACATATTGAACGAATCAATGTGCTTGCGCTTAGAGCTTGAAGCCCCTAATGAGCTGGAAGCAGCACAATAAATACCTGTTTCCCACTCAAATGGCTTTAAGCGGTTCTCTGCTAGCTCAAGGCGGCGCACGGCATCCTCAAGTTCTTCCATAACATGATCAAGAGCTCTTAGTGTTTCTTGCTTTTCAAGCACATATTGAATTTTTTTTATTCAATATTTCACAATTCTCACCGTTCAATTTGTCTTCTTTATTCAAATAAGCAATTATGTTCTTAGTTGCTAAAACCATCGATCTGAATATTATTAATGCCTATCATTTATGCATCCATTTTACACAGACCAATCATATTAATGAATAATTTCAAGCAAGGTTTCAGAATTAAAAGGTCACCATGTTTCCAATCATCATCCAAAAATCCCAACTTAAAATTATCATTAATATAATCTTTTATGCAAAATAAGTTAAGCAAAGTCACTAAAACTTTCTTGAACTTTATACAAAGAATTATAAATTAACATATTCACGACCTAAAATTTTAGGTGCACCACCAAAACTAGGTTAATAAACTACTAAGTTTTTTATACTTAGCTCGGGCTCTCACAAGCCCATACCAAATCACGACTTAAGTCTAAATTTTTAAACATGCAAAAGGTTATTAACTATGAGTTGCCACTAATTGGTTTACGGTAGGTCGATTAAGCATCTAAGTAAAATAATTGGAGAATTTTTTTACTCCTACGAACCATAGACTAATGGTATATGGACTTGGTTATACTAGATTTCTCTAATGCCATTTTGGTACCATTTTTTTTAATTTTTAAAAATATTTTTGTAGGCAACTTAGATTTATTTTAACCTAAATTACTATTATGTCAAAAGGTGATCACACAGGTGCTCAACTATTATTAAAAATTC
The DNA here is from genome assembly GCA_017140325.1 of Eucalyptus leucophloia subsp. euroa. Lineage (NCBI taxonomy): Eukaryota > Viridiplantae > Streptophyta > Magnoliopsida > Myrtales > Myrtaceae > Eucalyptus > Eucalyptus leucophloia. The sequence continues at coordinate 22,903,014 of CM029476.1, forward strand.
AATAAATAAAATAAATTGCATCACACAAAACAAATGATTTTTTTTTGGGTTTTCTTTTAAATTAAAATTCTTTTATAAAAAATGCATTTTTAATTACATGACCTAATTTTGCTAAAAAAAATTCTAATTAAATGATCCCATTATGCAAACTAGTTAATATGCACCTCATGATCTAATTTTACTAATAAAAAAATTCTAATTAAATGATCCTATTATGCAAACTAGTTAATATGCACCTAATATTTTTATTTTTATTAGAAATTCGGAATTAATAAAAACCCTAATTAAACTATCTAAAGTGAACAATTTTCCAATTTATGTTAGGGATTAATTTGACTTAAACCCTATCCTATATTAGAAATTTTTTTTTAAATGATTATTAAAATATGCAACTTTATCTAAGACTCTGTTTTTTACAAAAGGTTATTTAGGTCCAACCCTAACCTATTTCAAAAAAAAAAAAAAAAATATCTAAAAAATGCAATCCTAAAAAATATAATCCTAAAAAAATCTAATTTACTAAACCTACATGTCAGATTTTCTAAACGTATATGCTCATGCAAGATTTTGATTTTTTTACCTTTTGATTTTTTTAGTTTTTTTTTAAAGAAGAGTAATTATCAAATAAACATAAAATTTAAATAATCAAGATATTCAACAAATAAATGATTAAAATAATCGAAAAAATAACTTGTTGTCTCATAAGTTAAATTAATAATTACTCTAACCCTAAACATCACGGCATAAAGCTCAAAATAATTAAAAAATTTGATTCGAAGTCTTATAGATCAAATTAATAATTATAATGATTTAAATAATTAAAATACTATTAAAAAGCCCAAAAAAATTAATATAACTAAAAAAATGATCCGACGTCTTACGAATCAAATTAATAGTTATAATAATATTAGGCTAAAACCCTGTAAGTAATGCCTACAAGATTCATGAGTATTGACATCCAATGTTCAAATTAAATACGATAATAGCAAAACTTAAATAAATGAGATAAAATAATATAAAATAAATGAAAAATAAAAAGAAAAGCAAACAACCTAAGGGGAACTTGGACGGGGGCAGCAAGTTGGTCATCGTTGGATGGAGAGTAGTCGGTGTCGGAGCTCTGGTGGTGGCTGGGCGGCAACGATGATGGCGCGGCGGAGGCGAGTTGCCGAGGTGGAGTTGCGATGGCGAGCTGCGGTGGCGTTGGGCTCCGGTGGCGTCGGGTCACCGCTGAAAGCGAAACCGTAGGGCGTCGGGTCGCGACTGTGCGGATCGGGCGGTGGTAGTGCGGCGAGGCTCACGGGTTACGCAAGTGGAGGCGCGGGTTGCTGGTGCGGACGAGTTCGCGAACAGACGGGGCAGCAACGGCGTGACGGTAGCACGGCAGCACGAGCCGCCGCGGCGTTGAGGACGGTGGCACGGGCGTTGTGGCTGGCTACGGCGCAGCTGGTGCGGGCACAGAGACGCGGAGGTGATCTGAGGCTTGGTTGCTAGCGTTGGGTGGCGTTGGAGCACGGCGGAGGCCCAGCTGCGAGCACCGGCGACGGCGCTAGCGTGGGTGCTCGCGGACAGAGGCTAGCAAGGGGGCGTAGACGCCCACGCGAGGAAGATGAACTGTTGCTGCTTTTTCTTTCTCCTTTTCTTTCTTTTCTTTTCTCTCACCCGTGACTTTTTCCCACACGAATTTCCTCTCGAAAATCTTTTCTTTTTGCTTCCAAATTCCCTCCCGAAATTTTTTCAATTCTTTCCCCTAGTTACGAAAAATCAAGCTCTCTTTTATAATGATTCCAGATGACCGCTTTGTATGGCATTTTCCGAGTCTTCATCTTCTATCACATTAAATCAAAGTTGTAAATCAGAGCATGATTTTATAATCGGCTCGATTTTGCTCAGATTTTTTCCATTTCATAAAAATTCTTATCTTTTATTCACTTGATTTTTAAATTGTTTCCGTATTTATCAAAATCTAGATATTCTTTAGAATTTACAACTTCCATGCATAATCAATTAGATTGTTTTTCGCCATTTTTTTTCTTTTTCTTGTTTTGATGCGATTTTTATTTTATTTTCCTAGGGTCGTCAAAATTTAAGTGTCAACATTTACAACAATAGATAACATTGAACTTTTAATAATTAAACATGTCAATTACACTAAGTAATATATTCAGAAGAAAAATATCAACAATAGAAAGAGATATTTACACCTAAAACATCTCAAACTAATCTATGAAAAAATAAATAATTAAACCCAAATATTCTCATCTATCTTATAAATTGGGAAAGTCTCTTCTTATTTCTTAATAAAACTCTCTAAGAATTATGAAGACATATTGGTCAACCATGGAAAGACCTTTGAAGAGTTCTTATGCCACCTCCAAGCGCATTCACTCTGCGCCATGTGACATTTAATTCAATGGTTGAAGTTTTGGTTAACTCGATTCTATAGTACTCTCTTATAAAAGCTACTACAAGCCTCCTATAATCCGGGACCACGTTGACCTTCCATAAACGATCTGACGCTACTTGCCATTCAGGTGGAAGAGTGTTTATTAAGGTCGGCACCTTTACAAAATCCAGCATAAAATAACCATTTAAGATGATTTATTGTATCATGTAACACATGTGAAACCACATTACCGTCATTCCACCGACAATTAGCTAATTCCGTCATTAGCCTTTTAAGTCTTGTATTTTATTCGTCCGTTCTCAGAAATGCAGGCATGCGTGCATAATACATTATAGTTCCTACAACAAATACAGAATAAAAATGGATTACTTACAATCCATAATAAACAAAAGGGAAAATACATAATTTTTCATGATTCTTGCAACAAATGCAGAACAAAAATAGATTATTTATAATCCACAATGAACAAATTGAAAAATACATAATTTTCCTCTTTTTTTTTTTTTTTTTCCAATCAATGCCAGTCAACGGTGGTCAATGCCGATCAACGGTGGTTAATGTATGTTAACGGTCAAAGGTCAAAGTCAATGGGTCAACGGGTTGGACGGGTCGGGTTGGGTTAAACCGATCGACCTGGCACGTGCGACGGCGTGCTCGGCTGATGTCACGATGACATTAGCTAGTTAGTTTCGGCCGCACGTGGCAACGCGTCTGGTTGCCCTCGACGGCGATCCGCCATTCATTTTTCTCATATTGACAAAAGCTTTGACCCTACGCTACCAAAAACGAACTTTGATTTTACAGAGAATCACAAACAGGGCTAAATAGTACGCGGGTGTCAAGATTTTTCCGTCTCCGATCAGCCAACGACAGTGTTTCACGAAAATTTAATCAAAAGCAATTCATAAACATGAAAAGGGGTTGGGAAACATGAACTACGGCTTTGATACTAGTGTTGGGATTAACGGATTCCCTAAAACTGATCCGATACTTAATCGAACCCCTAAAACGAACGCAGAAGACAAGCCCAGGAAGCACATGTATCACCGATCGAAAAGCACGTCACGAAATCGAACGTATCTTATTTTACACAGATTAAAACACCAATGTTGAAATTCGAGGAAGAATTCTGATCCCGTTCTTCCGAGGAGCGTACTATTGCTTCAAGGGGGAGAAAAACTCTGAAAAGACGTATGTCCTGTTTGGGTGGGGGAGAAAGTGAAAATGTACGTAGGTCAAGTTTGTTCCCTTTCTTTTTTTTTCCTTAAAGCGCATCATCCAAACGACACATTCCCTCAACGTAACACCTCTTCATATCTTAATTCTTCATTCATGGGCCCTTAACTTGCAGGCCAGGTTTTTAAGCCCAACATGAGTGAACAAGCCTACTTAGGCCCATCATCACAAAGAAAAAACCCATCACATGAATTTGGTTTAATTTCTAACGGCATGCACACACCATCTAAACACCATCCAGATCGTTTCGCATGTACGTTCTTTATGTCCTTAAAAAGTAAATTCATCGTCCACCCCCAATCAACACATCACCGGTCATGCTCAAGACATGAGCGACATGACAACGCTAGCAATAAGGGTTGTAGGGTCACCTAGCACCGCAGATATCACGAATCGAAGAGCCAAACGGGCCATCGTGCACCACTTCCTCTTCTTGCTCTTGCTCCTGTTATGTGGTGTCTGGAGCCTGTCCTTCAAGCGGGGACTCCAACCGGAAGCCCTCCCCTAGTATCACCGTGGCGGTGGCTGCGTTTCCTGAGCGCAACATATTTATCACGCCAAGTCTCCACCAGCATCTCCCTCACACAAGCAACATGCAAATTGTAACTCTTGCAGCTGGACTTATAGCTCCAGCCCCTCCCTTTCTTCTCACACTTATAGCAAGACGCACTCGTCTTCACACACAAGTAGAGCTTCACCTTGCCGTTGTCCCACTCCATTGGCAGCTTTGCACAGCACGGGTGGAGGTCGAACCCGCTGGCCTGGCAGTGGTAGACGAAGCCAGTCACGTCCTTCTCGCATGCATCGCAGTAGCGGGGCCTCCCCTTCGGGGGCCTCGACATGAACTGGAAGGAGCACTTGGGGAAGAAGGGGTGAGATATCGTCTTGGATGGGATGGCGCAGTTGAAGTGAAGGTCGAAGTTGCACTTGGAGCACCTGTAGCATTGCCCGACGCCGTCCTCGTTGCACCCGTCGCATTTGAACGGGTCCTCGGTGTACTTTAACTTCAGGGTGTGTCGGTGGCTGGAGTGGGTGATCTTATCGTACCTCATGGTAGAGAGATTTGGCTTCTAGCAATGCGGAAAAGAACCCTGGAAATGGCTACTTATAGCAGTTGCTTTGAGATGAGAATTTCCTCGTTAGCCGGTCGTGAGAAGACCAGGGCTGATCAGGGATTTTACCAGGTTGATCTCTCTTTCTCCTGGCTTGCTGTTGAAGGAAGGGAGGGAATTGTGCTTTCGGGGATGGTGGCGACGGTTGTAAATTGAGCGTACACAAGAGAATAAGTTGCGTCAAGAAGGGAAAGTGCGGACACATGGCATAAAATTTTTTGGTCCTGCCCCACATGAAGAATTGGAACTTTCACTTTGCGTATCATCAGCTCCTGATGCGTGTACAGATGCAAAAACATATCGAGATGTTTCCAAAATGAGATAACAAGCGGAAAATTTGTCCAAAAAGTCCTAAACCTATTACACTGTTGTTAATTCAATCATAAATCTTTTAACTTTATCAATTTAATTATAAATATTTTCACTTCTTTCCAATTAAGTCCGTCCTACTAATTTTGACCAGAAAATGCTGACACGGACGCTGGCAGCGTGAAAAAATGAATTATTATTATTATTATTATTATTATTATTATTATTATTATTATTATTATTATTATTATTATTATTTTCTCTTTGGCTTTATTCGTTGCCTTTTCCGATGGCTAGTTGGTATAGGCGACGGCCGGTAAGGGTCGCTTGGGCGAGGCGACCGCCAAGGCGGCCTCGCTAGGCATCGGCCGTGTGACGGCAACCGGAACGGCGGCTCCCGACCGGGCAAGGGTCGGCCTCACTAGATCGATTTGGGCGAGGCCGACACTCTCGGCTAGGCCAACCCTCGCCTTGGTGAGGGCTCTCCTCGCCTAGACCGGAGGCGAGGCTGGACCTCGGGGCCGGGGTGGCCATCGAGCATTGGTGTCGCGACAACCTAGGCCGGGCGGCCTCGGTGGACGTCGGTCGGGCGACGAGGACACCGAGCGAGGCCACTCGGCTCCGGGCACAAGTTGGCCTCACCTAGGCAACCCTTGCTAGTCCGCGCTTGGGCGAGGGCTCCCCTTGCCCGGCCAACCACAGGAAAAAGGCAAAGAAAAAGCCAAAAAAAAAAGTAAAAAAAAAGGGAAAATAAGTCTAGAATAATTGAGTATTGATAAGTTGTTTATATTCTGGTTTAAATTTTTTCTAAGTTCAACTAGAACAAAATTCATAGAAATCGATGAGACATAATTGCTTTTGAGAATATATTACTTTTTTTCAAGATCCGATAACATGAATCCCCCAACGACATCACATGAGAGAAAAATTTCTGCTTACCTTACCGCAGGATAAGTGCACTCGAATCCCTTTGCCGGAGCAGGAACATGCAAACGCCACGTGTCGCAAAAGTAGAGAGAGGGAGAAAAGAAAAGGCAAGGTAAATGACTCCCAGGAGACTCTGGAGCAAACGGAAGGCGGAGGAGGGCTTCAAGATGAATGGGATGAAGCAGAGCATGAGATGGAATGGAGAGGGCAGATACAAAGATGACATAAATACGGAATATTCCGGACAATTTCCTGGCAGCTGCCCCTCCTGTCCTTTCCGCGTTAGTTTTTAGTTTTTTTTTTTAGTTTTTTTTTTTATTTTTTTTATAAGAAAAGCCCATTATGAGACCGAAACTTCCTGGAAATGTTCATCTTGACCCCTCGAAACGCGCAAGACTAATTAAAGACTGAACTTGGAAACAAGTAAAATAGTAGTCATGGCCTTTTTTCTTTTTTTCTTTTTGCCCTCTTTATTTTTTTTTTTTGGATAGGCGAGTCCATGGCGAGAGAATCAAAGGGAATCCTCAAAAGAGCCAAGAAGAACTGAGACGTCGAGGAAAACTATGCATACATATTGGTTTTTGTCGAGGTTAATGGAATCATTAGTTTTTGAAAATTCACTTGATGTCTGTCATCACCATCCAATCTTTGTTGATGTAATCCTACCACTGTTAGTGTCAAGGACCTCAGTGCTAGCCTCACTCTCCCTATCCCTTCCCGATCGGCTGATAATATAAGTTATCATTAATGCTTGAAATGCATAACGTCATATTTGAAACGTACACAAATTCTTAAGGGTTGATATATTAAATTAAATAAACAATATTCAAAGATCATGTTAAATTATGAGGAAACTTTCAATGATCAATTTGTAGTCCTCCATCTCATGAATAAAATACTCAAATTTAAGTCAATTTTGTCAATATTTAACCTCTGAATGGGACCCCAATTTTGTCAATATTTAACCTCCGAATGGGACCCCAAAATTTCAGCCCTGTTTGGTTTTCTTCTCCTACGTTCTTCGGCCAGCCTTTGGGGTGGGCGTACGATTTCTGTTCTCTCTTTCCACTCGCCTCGGGCACATGGACACTCTTTTTCTCTCTCCAGTTTGTCACGAGCTTCTTTTTTTGACCGTCTGACTTCTTTTGTTTGCAAATGTTGGGTTGCCTTTTTTTTTTTGTCATTTTTATCTTTTTTCCAATTTTTTTTTTTGGTCGGTGCTTTATTTAACATATTGGCTGCCCCACAACCGACGCTAATTTTGACCCAAATTCGATTTCGAGAAATGTTATTAAACCAGTTTGGGCCCCCTATTGGCCCAATTGCAAAGTGCCCGCGAGACCCGATCTGTTACGATATTGTTTCCGAACGAACCCGCAAATGGTCCAGATTAATAGAATAGAATCGCCGATTGAGATCTTGTCAGATGCAATTAGCTGTAAAACCTGCCGCAGCGGCAAAAGAAAAAGAAAGAACAAGTCATGCAATTGGGCCACGTTCCCACATGCTCGATTCGAATTCTGCAGATGCATACGACAATACCGGCGTCCCTCCTCCTTCGTTCTATCGAGATATTCTCGATGACGAGCGGTGGTACCTAGTCAAGACCGATCAAACGTCGAAATAGAATAAAAACGAGTCTCTTTCAATTCCTGAACACTTGATGGAACACTCTCTAACGCTGGCTCTATTTCTATCTTGTGGTGCATGGGTATTAGCTAAACCGACAACGCCGAAGCTTTTCCAATGTCGCAAGAGAATCCCTTCGTCCAGTTTCCGCCTTGTTTCCATGTTTGCTCCCTGCGCAAACAGCCGCAAGTTTCTGCAGATTTGACGAGCCAGAAGTCGCTAAGATTTAAGCAACCTTCTATCCTCATCACACCGACTCAAAGATACGCAAAATGTCTTTCTCAACCTGGTTGCATTGCTTACAAAACACATCGACATTGAGGCCTCTATCGGCAAAGGGTTGGCAGCAATGTCGTCGTGATGTTATTACCAGACAAATGTTTTGACTTCGGGAAATGGTTTGAAGTTTCCATACCCAATTCCAATATCTGCGTCCCCCCACGTGCACGTCTTCGCCTCTCGCGACAACGTATTCAGATTTCAAGCACAACTCAGTGTCATCATGATGGCAGGAGTGCATTGGCAGTGCCAGAATCGCATTCAGGATGTTCCCAATGTCTAATTTCAGGCATATACCTAGGGTTCCCGATTGCCACGTCAACCACCAATTTTTGCTCCATACATACATGCATGTGAGTCAATATGTATATGATTCTATGCATGAACTTACCATAAGACCTTCGAATAGTGGTGGTCCTTAAAGTAATGACATGGTTGCATCGTACCCCCAAAAATCAAGGACACCCCCTGCTTATGTTGATCTTATTTCTCTACACTAGTATGCATCCTCGACCATATTGATTTGGACTAGTGGGGTGTGGGCAAGAATGCAATGTTTTTTTTTTTTCTTTTTTTCCTTCCCTCGCAGCAAACGTTAACTAAAATCCCTTGTTTTGTTGGAGGTGTTCCCATGTCTTCACAATGTGAATTTCTATCATGTACATAACTCGGTTAAACACCCAATCCCTCGAATCTAATATATGCTTTTTTATTTTTGCGTATATTCATTGATAGTCATAAAAAAGATATGTAGTTACCTAAAATCTATTTTGCTCTCGTATACGAAACTTAAGATAATGTTTTTAGACTAAACGAATTAGATAAAAAATGAGTCATTCAATTCAAATAATCAATCTCTATATTACCGCAATCTCTTTTTGGTAATAAATCAGCTGCATGATCTAGATGAGTCATGATTAGCTTTATGACTACTTAAAATGAATACATGTAATCAATTTTAGGGTTGAAGGTTTGAAGGCATTGATCTACTAAGGAGGAAAAATTATCCAAAAAGTCTTAAATTAATTTAGCCTTAAAATTTTTTATATTTTGTCAATTGAGTTCATTTGGTCAATTTTAACTGAAAATTGGTAATGTAGATACCGGTGGTATCGTTTATGATAGTTTTTTTTTTTTTGAGCAAATATCATTTATGATAGTTGATGTGGACAATTTTCAACACTACTTTTTTTTTTTTATAAATTTAATTATTTTTTTCCTTCTTCCATTTGTTGATGGCTAGTGAACTGGCCTCACTTGCCACAAGCGAGAGTGAGACCCAGTGAAGGTCAGCCTCACTTGGGGCTTGCCCTAGCTTGATTGACTCTCACTTGTGGTGAGTGAGGCCGACTCACTTGAGCATCGCTTGAATCAGAAAAATTATTATAATATTACTTAAAATTATTTGTTTCATATGTAGGATGATTGATATTTATATCAGTGAATTTTAGTCAATATATAAAATGATTTTGATTAAGTTGACAAAAATATAATAAATTTAAAGCTTTTTAAATAATTTTCTCAACGAAGGACTTGGCTTTTTGGCACATATTCCCTGCTGCTTAAAAAACACCGCCTCTTCGGAGGGGGATGTAATGCAAAATTCGTCTCTCATCTTGGGGATACTTTCTAAATAACGAGGAATCGCGGGTTACGAACCAACTTCCTAAGTTTTACGCAACGCAAGGAATACGAATAGCTTTACAAAAGAAAAAGGGGTAAATACTCACGCAGTAGAGAGAGAGAGAGAGAGAGAGAGACGCAGGCATCAGCAGTTCTTCCTCAAAATCGAACTCCTGAAATCGAGTTTCTCTCCATCTCAGGTACTTCGGTCCTTCTCCTCCTTCTCCAACGCCTTCTCCCGAACGCGGTACTGCCCCAAAGTCGATCTTTTTTACTTGACCTATCGAGCCGCGGAACGAGCTTCGATTTGCGCCCGTTGGGCCGCGCAATTTGAATTTGCATGTGGGCTCTCTCGCATCTAGCCGAGGCGGTCGTGATGGGGGGATTTTATGCCTATGCGCGATGTTTATCCGCGTTCTCGCAATCGCCGCCGCGCCTGTTTTGTTTTCGGCATTGTCTCGCGTGTGCTCCGCGATTGATACGATTGCTGAAGTGTGTGTTGCGGATGGTGTGTTGATTGGCGCCGTGATACGAGTGATGTTGGTGCAGGACCCGGTTTTACGCCGTCTTGGTTACGGCGGAGAAGCTCCGATGGCGGGAAAGTCGACGGCGAGGCCTCGGAAATTGCCTGTGTACCTTTACATTCCGAATATAATCGGTGGGTGGTCGTGGGTTTTGTCGATTTTGGTGTTGGGTCGATTTTGATTGGTTGCTTAGATGCTAAGTCTGAAGTGGTCTGTGGGAGGTTGGAAGAGTAGACTTATTTGAGTGACTCCTACTGGGTGTTAATGGCAGGTTATGTAAGAGTGCTTATGAACTGCGTGGCGTTTGCGATATGCTACTCCAACAAAAGGCTATTCTCCGTTCTCTATTTTCTAAGGTTGGCCTTCTTGAATTTAAATGTTGGGTTTATGTTATGATGACGTGAATGGAGTTCAAAAGGTTGGAGTGAGTTGACAAGCCTGTTTTTTTACAGCTTTGTATGTGATGGCGTGGATGGTTGGTGCGCTCGCAAATTCAACCAAGGTGCTCACTCTTGGAGTCTCCTGCTTTTGATTTTATTTTTCCATTATTGCAAATTGAGATATAATGTTTGCACAATATAATTTCAAAGTTATGAAGTGATTGCCATATTACCTGGTAAAACTGCTACTAATAGTAGGATCTGTCATCAGAAAGATTCCTTCCTCTTCTCTCTTTGTTCCCTGTTGGGAAAATATTTCATATGTGAACCTTGGAATGGAGTTCCTGGATTGCTTGCGGCCAAGTGTGCATGTTCCTGAAACACTTGTATCATGATAATCTCACTCTGCCTATAAAGTTTTACATGCTTCAGAAGTTCTTAAAACACTACCTTTATTAGAGCATTGATTTCATTTTCTTTGTTAATACAGTCTCGACTTTTGGAGCTGTTTTGGACATGATAACAGACAGGTTAATGCTCTTTCCTCTTATGATGCGATTTTCTTCTGAGCTACTAAATCACTAATTTTGTCCTATCCTGTCCTTAGAACTGGAAGGTCTGATTATTTTTCTTCAATTAACTTTATTATGTTGTTTGGCTTGATCATCTTTTTCACTCCAGGGTAAGCACTGTTTGTCTGCTGGTACTTCTTTCCCAAGTGTACAGGTAATTGAACCCAAACATTCTGCTGTGAGAAATAAAGGAAAAGCAGGCTTTCTTTGTTCTGATTTTCTTTGCTACAAAAGTTATGAGTGACTAATTGGGGCAATTTACGGGTTTACTGGTGGGATGTTTATGCAGGCCTGGTTTGAGTTTCCTGTTATTGCTTGCGCTAGATATTTCTAGCCATTGGCTGCAAATGTATAGGTAATTATTCTCCTTAATTTGGGCTCCCTTGACATGTCTTATGGTATTGTGCAATGGTTGTCTGCTTTTGCTGTTTTCTCAATTTTCGGACTGCAGTACTTTCTTGACAGGAAAAGTTAATCACAAGGATGTGAAAGACAGCACTAACTGGCTTTTCAAAGCTTACTATGGAAATCGAATGTTTATGGGATTTTGCTGTGTGGCATGTGAGGTACTTGTGATGGGTTTGTAATTTGATTTGGATAAATAGTACCTGGATTTCCTGATTTGCTTCTGCAAAATCATGTAGGTGCTTTACATCATTTTATTCCTTCGTGCGGAGAAGCAAACTGAAGATTTGATTGATGTAAGTCCTTGCCTTGTCAGTTGCACTAAATTTTCTTGATGCCATTCTTTAATTTCCCAGCTTTTCTTCTTCTTCTTCTTTTTTTTTTTTTTTTAAATCAGGTACTTATGACCTCAGCCAGACAAAGTCCATTTCTCTTGCTTTTACTGGCTCTGAGTTTATTTGGATGGGCAATAAAACAAACTGTCAATGTTATACAGGTAGAATAGGATTCTCCAATTCATTTATGATTTTTGCAATTGTTTAATGATAAAGTAATGTAACTTTATTCTTGTTAACTTTATTTGTGTATATTGACCATGCCAGTCATTATTTTCGATTCCTTGGTATTGTTGTGTCGCGCCAGAACTTTATCTCGAGTGTTAATATTTCTGTTTTCTTCTCAAAGTCCAAACAATTCTAGATAGAGTAGCTGCAGGAGTTATAGTATTATCCAATTTTTTTGGCTTTCCTTTCCTTTTATGGACCTTCGCATGTATACATGGTCCTGGACTACTGCTGGCATCACAATGCAATAGCACATTACCTGTCAATTTTCATCACCTGCCTCTGCAGCTAAGTGAAGTTTCTCTTTAGCAGTCATAATCCAATCATACCGGCAGTATATTCTTTCCTTTCCTTTCCTTTCCTTTCCTTTTCGTGCCTCTAATCTGGTTGTATTTAAGTTGTGATAGCATGATAAGAGAAATCATACCAACTTTTTTTTTTTTAAATTGTAGTTTTGACTAATCGTTGCCGTTTGAAATTCTTGTCCTTTTTTCTGTCTGATGTAGATGAAGACAGCAGCAGACGCTTGTGTGCTTTATGACATCAACAAAAAGCAGGGTTCTTAGTTCTTTTCTCTGCGTGATGGGAGCAGCTTTCTAAAGCTCACGCCTGGTCCGTGCTCGATTTTGCCCATTAGAGAGCAGATTTGTAACAATCGTTTATCTTGTATGCTTTTGCTTGGCCAAAAAACTTGTGTGCTTCAAAAAGCTTCAGAAACAGATTACTTGGTTCTGCATAACACATGCCTTTCTCGTGTAATCAATAGCCTTCCAATTGCATAATTAACTACCTGACAATGTCCATTGTTGTGAATACTGAGCTTTGTTTTGGTACAGATTCCTTTCTTTTTGGAAGCATCTGCTTTTTCAACTTCCTTTTGGAATGCTCTATATTTCTCTGTCCTTCAATTACAAACGATTATAACCAGATAGAAGTGGTACAAATGCCACAAGTCCCCATTCTTGCAAGTATAGTCATCTTTCTAATTGCCTTGTTCATATTGCAACTGTGAACTTTCCTCTCTGCATTTCTTTGCTTCTGTCATCTGGAAAACTCGATGAACTTACGGTAGTATCAAGACCTGAAACTTTTGACTCATTTTCATTGCACCTTTTGCATTGTCCGTTTTGGTAGTTTTAGCTTTAGGAAGCTCAGATTCTATAGTTCGCATTGGTTGTGTTTGTGTGATCTTATCCCCTTTATAAACAGCGAAAGGCCCTTCTAGGTTGTTCAGTCAATTTGAACCCTCGTGCATTGGTTCATTGCCTCATTTGCTTGGTGAGCCTTTTTGACTAAGTTGTCTATTATGGAGATTTGAGTTCGAGTAAGATGCTCCTAGCCTCCCACTAGACGTTATCATATGCTTCTGGAGCTCACGATAGGAAAGTTAGGTGACACTGATTCAAACCTTATGCGGATGCTATTCTTCAGTCGTATCAGATGAGATGTGAGATGCAAAGTTAGTTTCTGTGAAAGACGACAGCACTTGTCGAAAATTGGGAACTGCTGTTGAATGAAGTGGATGCAAATAGAGACCGTGCGGCAGGAGCTGACTACACCGGGGGGTGACAATCCCCACCGTGACACAAAGTTATTAACAGAAATACTGGCCCGACCCAACACGGTTAACAAGAAACTGGTACAAATTAACACTTCCATGATTACGTAGAAACTTTCCGTTTATGACACTAATCGACGTAAATATGATGACGCCACATGAACCGCCCGTGACAAAATTAGTTCTCTCAATGCATATTTCCAGCTGGGCTCAAACCGTGGGGTTCGTGCAGAAAATCAGTACATCACATTTTCCATGGTATGAGAGCGACGTCAGGTTAGGTGGAGGATATCGTCTCATGTGAAGCTTTGAGTTTAGAAAGACAATGAGTGGCAAGATGGATAGGACACCAGAGAGTTTGCTCTACAATGTCTCTGAACATATAGAATCTGCGGCCGATAAAATTAAATGGGTATTGATTAAAAGGACACTCAAATAGATTGCATTGCTATAATTTGCTGTTACATAATACCATTCAGAGGCCAGGGATAATCAAATTACAACCAAACATGTCAACACACCGGAAAAAAAGAACAGTAGATCAGTAAATTTGCTTCTATACTGAGATCACAACTATAAAAAGCAAGGATTTCAATGCTTGTTAAATAAATATGATGCAATGATGAATTTCCGCCGAAAACAAATTGAACCTTTCTCAGATCTTTCTAATGCTACAGAAGAAGCTTCTAAGCCAGTGCCACTAAGAGACCGATGGATCAATACAGGCTGTAACCAAAAAACTGGCTAATGATGATTGCAAGTCCGAGGGCAATCGCAACTAGCGAAGAGGCCCAAGTGAGCTTTTCAGTTATCCTAGGAATCCGTTCCTTTAGCGCCTGACTGCATGAGCCTATAAACACCGTGTAACTTCCCATTGCAACCACCGTTCCAACCAAGAACATGAGTAGAAAAGCCGCACCAGCCAAGCGAGAAGGCAAAGCTAGTGCGGGCAAGACCATCATCAATGCATCGGGTTGTAGACCATGAATGATCCCTGTGGCAAAAGTAGCAAATCCAATCTTCTTCTTCTTCCCCAACTTGGGGTTTTCGAGTGTTTCGTAGAGACTGACATCACACTCCCCATTTTCTAAGGCAACGCAAGGGGTGGGGACTTCTGAAGCCTCCCTAATTCCCATAGCACCGATAACAAGTAGTGTGAGGCCCACAACTCTCGTGCCCCATGTTCTGATTATTTCAATATGCAGCCGATCTTTCAGAAGTATAAACAACAAGCCGAATAGTACCTGTCCTGCATCATGGCCACAGCCCCAAAGGGCTCCAACAGCAGCACTTTCGATACGGGTTCGACCAATAGAGAGTGGGGCCAGTGCAGCAAGGTGGTCGGGCCCTGATAGAGTGTGCAAGCACCCAGCGAAGAAACCTGTCCAGGCACTGGTAAGTAATTCCGTGCGAAAAAGTCTTGTCCCAACAGCAGCAGCTGCTGCAGGTCCTCCAGTCTTAGCAGCACTTTGAAAAGTTGCAAAGGCGGGTGATGCAAAGAATGGGTGAATTAAGGCCACAATAAGGGCAGAGAGTAACACAAAAGTTCCAGCATTTAATCCCTGAAAAAAAACGAAACTGATTTTGAGCTTTTTTCATGTAGATGAGACCACAGAACTTCGAATAGGAAATCAGAAGGAAGTAGTCCAAACAGTCTATAACAAAGATTTCGGTCCTCTTAAAATTTTTCATGAGAACACGACATAAGGAACGTCATTAACCTGCAATCGATAAGAAAATATAGTTCCAAACAAGTTATTGTGAACATCTCTTCCTCCTGACCAGAAGGTATCATTATACAGAAAACCACAGGCGACAAGAAGAGCAGCCCACTCTTTAACACCAATGTCTGCAACAACCTTAGCTGAAACAGCTAGAGCACTCCAAATGACAAGCTAATGTAACATTTACCACCATGCCAGCATCAGAATAAACTTCCTTTATTGTTCCTTTGGGAATGAGCAAGCATTGCGCGGCAGTTGGTACTTTCCACATAATCAAATGTTCTTCGCAGGAGTTATGACATGACTAGAAATAAGAAGGTTTGAGAGGTGTTGAACAACCTGTAGTGCTTGTTTAATGTCCTTATAATTCGTCCATGGTTCCCCATAGCAAGTTAAGTTGGAAAACACCAAGTTTCTGGACCTTATTGACAATTTCATCCATTCTAACCCGCTTCCTATTTCAAGTTATGAGTTGCAAAAGTTTATGAATGATGGGTTGATGGAATAAAAGATATACTGAAATAGGTCAGAGCAGTTCACCATTAATTTCTGCAGATAACCACCAGATCTTTTCATGATTATTGAAAAAAATCTGGCATAAACTTCCTCAAAATCAACCACATGACATCTCTAGAAGTTCTGACAATTTTTTTTTGGTATCACAATGGTTGTGCCAGAGCAGATATCAACAATGTCCAAAATGCTATGGAAAATCATGAAAAACGAGCCTCTGAAGTGATTGGCCACACTTCTTTCATTGTGGCTGGCTCTGAATGCTGGATCATATTAGTTGGTGAATATCTAATAGTTGCCGATTCAAGCCTAGCTTCCACCTCAAATCTTTTCCATAAATTAATAGCATCAAATCATCTTATCCGATCGCAACTCTCATCCACTGCAAAGATCATTCCTCCCTCATTTTGCAAAGATAATCAATAGCAACCTTCATTGTACTCCAAAATTCTTACCTACTGCGAATTCAATTCCATGTAGCCCTTTGTTCTGATCGAAAAGCTAGGTATGCGTACACGGTTGAATACTACAACGTAACTATCCATAGCTATGCCCAGAATTCCTTCTGAAAAATAATTTAAAGAAATCTAAACTCTATCCTTCGTAAATCGGATATTACGGCTTAAAACAGAGATGCACGCGACAAATTACTTCGGTAGAACAGAAAAAGGAAGACTGGAAATGGTATCGCCGCTCCCAAAATCACACGACATTCAGATTGACCTCCAAAATTGACCAAATTTACGAGACAATCGGACACGAGAAGCGAGCGAAACCATGAATCTACACCGCGATCCATTTACCTTGAGCTTCCGAGAATCTCCGACCACCGTCGGCTCGGACGGCTGTGGCGGAGCCGGCGGCGGTTCCTCCGGCGAGCGGATCGAGGAAAAGGATGGGGACGGCAATCTATCCAGCGATTTCCTAGAAAAGGAAGGAGGCGGAAGCGGACTCCCGTGCTTGCACGAGACGGAGCCCGGCGGCGGCCTGGAATCGGGCCGCGGCGGGGAGGAGGGGCCGGGCCTGGCGGAGTCGAAGCGGCCGCCGCCGAGGCGGGCGACGGAGAGGGAGGGGGAGGGGGAAGGGGTGCGGCGGAGGATCCGGGAAGGGAGGGAAGGAGAAGAGGAATAGAGAAGCCTTTCCATGGCTATCTCTATCTGTCTGTCTGTCTGTTTCTCTCCCTCTATTATCTCTCTCTCTGATAAAAGAGATTTTGCAGATTTTCCAGGGGGGAAGAGAGAGAAAGAGAGGATAAAAGGGCTTTTGGCAAGTCCAAAGATTTTACCAGAAATGAAAATGAGAGAAGGGGGGTGTTTGGGGATTGAGCTTTAGTAACTCCTTAAATTTGGATTTAAAACATGATTTGTTTGGCCATAATCTGATTTTAATTACTGGTCATCAGATATTTTCTTCATTTTTCTTCAAATTTCTTTTTGGGTTTTGCTGTGATTATTGGTGATGATGGAGTTGTTTTTCAAGTGTGCATGTATGTGTTTTTGTGGCTAATTGCAATTTGGTTGATTGGGTTTAGTGCTGGTTGAGGTGGAGAGCATGGCATCTTGAGACCTAGAAGACTGGATTTTGAGATTCAGTTCCAATTTGTCTGTTTTAACCCGGAAGATAATGGAATGGAATGCCATGCTTAGCCAAAGGAGAGTGCCGAGATTGTCTTGCTTGACCAAAGCGGTCCACTTGGTAAAATAAACAATGCTAACGAGTATTATTTAAATCCTCAATAATGCTTGAGTGCATAGCAAATACTTAATTAGGAAAATAACCGATTTTCCAAATATGATATGCCGGGATGGAAAGGATAAGTTCGTTTTATATTCTACTAATGCATTGCAATGGTTATCTTTTCCTCCATTTTGATCGAATGATAATATTAGTAGAATCTACAATTACACAATAACATATTCCTTATGCTCTTAATGCTCATAAAAGATATACTAATACAAATGAGGATTGCATACCGGAGTACTAGATACAAACATATTCATAAGAAATCACAAATCATTGTGAATTATAGGAACCTAAACAATTGCATCAATGCCCAGGTCATTAACAACAAATGCAAATTGTACATTAATAATATGCATTGGGTCACGGCAAATTTGAGTCTCGCTAGTCTTTATATCATTTCATAAGGTATAAATTAATGTAATTTAGATCCAAGAGATATAAACTTTTAAAATCATTGATAAATTTTTCACGACATACTGTCTTTCCAAACAAGTAATACTAGCCTATTTGAGAGCTTGTCTTCTTTACTCAAATCTATCATTTTAACATTGACAAATTGCTGAGTCTCCTTTGGGGTAAAGGTTGGCGAGGGAGACGAATTCCTTCTCTTTTCTGCGAATCACCCTGAATTGAGAACGTGTTGATTGCACGTTCAAGCCAGATTTGGTGAAAATGTTTAGGTCCAAGTCAACACTCCAAACACATGGTAGGCTCGTTGTCCATTCACATGGATCGATTAGTCTATTGACCAAAAAAAAAACTTGCGGTCTCAATGGAAGCCACAACACCAAAATCGAGCCTTCCACGTCTCAAATCTCATCATCGTGAGTTTTCCAATGGACAATCTTTATTTGAAAACGAAATCCCCAATTGCGATTTAAATGCATGACGCTTTCGTGTTGATTTTTCTTATTGGCCAAATACGACACCAATTGAAAATCATATTCAAATATATTTTCACGTCTTTTGACGATTTTCTGCGTTTAATCAGCTGGTAATGTGAATCAGATGATAATCACCGTTGATTTTCTCTGTTTAATCACTGGCCCCGGACTTTTTCCAAGAGAAAAAAAGGGTTTAAGTAACGATTTTTTTTTTTTTTGAAGAATTTAGTGATTGCGGACATTTTCTGGCCTAGCTTTTTTTGTTCCACAACTCTTACCAACCACGCTCGCCAGGCCGGACCCAAGAGCTCGTGACCTTCGCATGCTCGGCCAACCCAAACGCGTGGCCCCTCCGCGCTGGCTTGTGCCCGACACGTGCCACAGAGGCTGTTCCCAGGCCTCGTTATTGGGCCTCGCTCGTGAAGAATAGGCCCGTTTTTAAACCACCGGGGATGGTAGATAAGCTCTGAGTTCAGACAACAAGCCCATATACTAAAAGTATACGGGCCTCGGCACTGAAAGAGCGGCCCACTATCCTTAGGAAGCTGGGCCGTATGGACTCAACTGCTTGACGCTCGAACGGCCCGATATGCCGAAAGTACCGGATGTAGCGTTCAACCCAACACCATTCGGGTCAGGCTAAATTGTTCGGGCGCCACTGATCAGATGGGCAGTCAAATCCAGGTCCACTCAGATCCTAGATCTACCCTGATTGCCTATATCAAAAAGCGAATAAAGCTAGCCCGAAACTCAGGTAATTAAAAAATTTCCATCGACCAGTCATGCGAAATTTCCAAAGAGTCTTTAGTTTAGACATTTAATGTGATTTTTGATTCAAAGGCGAAATCCCTCGATGAAATAAACATGAATCGTCAAAACACATTAATCATGCTAGTGAGCACGATTTACGACACTGTTTAGTTTAGACAGAGCTTTGGATCTTGGAATTAGAATCATGCCCATGGATGTCATTCTTGCCCTACCCAAATGGCTTTCACAAGGACAGTTCGGATCACAAAAGGAGGATAGATGCGCCCCACACGTGTCGCCCTTGCGCGAAGCTACTTCGGCTCCTATCTCTTGCCGGAAACGTGAGGTCCAAAAGCGCCAACTCCCCGACGCTGAAGTAGCCCCCTCCCGATTCCATCACACATTTCAGATAAAACCCCCGTCCAATCCCCATCGCCCAAATATAAACCCGGTTGAACGCTATCGAACGGAAGACCGGGGTCAACGGTCCTACCGATCGACGGCTGTGATTCGCGAGCGCCGGGCAAAGCGCGAAACGCTGCGTCTCGCGGGTTCGGCAGCGAAGTATAAAACCGGGTGGCCAGACGTTCGAACGGCTCTGCTGTCGTTCTTCGTTGTGCGGTGAGGAACTGCTGAAGTGGAAGCGAAGAAGAGGTTGGGCATGGCGAAGCCAGTTTCGATCGAAGTGTGGAACCCGAATGGGAAGTACAGGGTGGTCAGCACGAAGCCCATGCCCGGGACTCGGTGGATCAATCTCTTGATCGAGCAAGACTGTCGGGTCGAGGTAGATTGAACCCCATGGAATCTTCCGACCATAACTCGTTCGTCCCATACGACGGTCATACCTTTGTTTCCATCATTAACGGGCATTTCTTGTTTTCCGTTGTTGACCAGATATGCACACAGAAGAAGACCATCTTGTCCGTGGAAGACATCATCGCCCTCATAGGCGAAAGGTGCGATGGAGTCATCGGACAGGTGCTTTCTCTCTCCGTCTGTCTATCCCTTCCTGTCTGGGTCGTTTTTGAGGTTGTCCGAGAGAAACTCGCAGATGTTCGCTTCTTCCACGTAATTTTCTGAAATGGGTCTCTGGTTCTTCTTCTTTTTTTTTTTTTTTGGGATTTTGTTATGTTGAAGTTGACGGAGGATTGGGGAGAGACACTATTCTCCGCGCTGAGCAGAGCAGGAGGAAAAGCTTTTAGTAACATGGCGGTTGGTTACAACAACGTGGATGTCAATGCTGCGAACAAGTACGGTGTTGCTGTTGGAAACACTCCTGT
Source organism: Eucalyptus leucophloia subsp. euroa (assembly GCA_017140325.1). Classification (NCBI taxonomy): domain Eukaryota; kingdom Viridiplantae; phylum Streptophyta; class Magnoliopsida; order Myrtales; family Myrtaceae; genus Eucalyptus; species Eucalyptus leucophloia. The sequence goes on from CM029476.1 coordinate 22,923,432, forward strand.
AAGTTTTACGTTGCTCACTTGATCGAGAGACTATTCATCTTCCTTCGTTTTCTTCTGACCCGTCTGATTGGATGAGGTACTAGTTCAGTAGCGTGTTCATGGCTTGATGATCAGTCGTAGGAAATGGTTGTTCATTATTGTCATCATCTTTGGTTTCATCGGATGGCGATTCATGAAATAAGTTGCAAGATGGAGCATGTTGAGAATGATGCAATTGTTTGACCAAAAAAAATGAATGCTGCCATTGGGGTTTTACTAATCAGCACGCGTTTTTCCAAAGCTAAAATACGAGGATTAGACTGATAAAGTTTGGATCAGGGAATAAGAGCATAGTACGAGTACGATTCTCTTGGCATTTACTTGAGGGAACCTTCTTCATGTGCCGTGATATGGTGATGGCTGCTACGTCCTGAAATACCCAAAGATATATCAGATTGCCAGATTTTACAAACTTTGGCTCTGCCTTTTACTGATATGATCATTTATGCATTTGACACGAAGGGTAAATGAGATATCTGGAAGTATATGTGATTAGAGTTATTCATATAAGCAAAGCACCTTATACAGTGTGAACTCTGAACTTCGATTGCCAATTATTGCTTATTAATCTAATGTAAGCATTTGTCTACTTCTTGGATAGGGTGTGCTTACAGAGACGACCGCAGAGCTGGCAGCTTCGCTTTCTGTAGCAGCTGCCAGAAGAATCGTTGAGGCAGATGAGTTCATGAGGGCAGGCTTATATGATGGATGGCTCCCTCATCTGTAATATTGCAATCCTCACTTCTCAAATTTTTTATTACTTACTTACATCCTCAAAGTTTTCATTTCATGTGGTAGGTTTGTCGGCAATTTGCTTAAGGGGCAGACTGTTGGAGTGATTGGAGCTGGTCGTATTGGATCTGCATATGCAAGAATGATGGTATCCAGCTAATTTAATTCCTCATATTAGTCCATTTCTCTTCTAACCTCTTAAAATGGATTGGATCTTCCCTTTACTTTGTAGTTCAGAAAGATTTCTTTTCAGAATATTTTGGTCCCATCACTGAGTTGATTTTCTGCTTAATCTTATATTTCTATGAAGTGATCTTAGCCACTTGTGTATAATGTGAGAAGTCGTTTGGATGGGTTTACTTAGGTTATTGTGTTTTTTTCTTTACAGATCGAAGGATTTAAGATGAACCTCATTTACTATGATCTTTACCAAGCCACTCGCCTTGAGAAGTTTGTTACAGGCACGTAGTGAGCCAATCTATTCATGCCAGTCAAGTTCTATCCCTAGACTCTAATTTTTGCGAACATAATTTGTGGTTTCAGCTTACGGTGAGTTTCTAAAAGCTAATGGCGAACAGCCAGTTACCTGGAGAAGAGCTGCAAGCATGGATGAGGTTCTCCGGGAAGCTGATGTGGTGGGATTTCGTTTTGCCAAAAGACTTTACTTTTGGATTTCTGTACAAATTTCCATCAATCTGCATTTTATCATGAAGTTGGGTTGTGTTTCTAGATAAGTCTTCACCCAATCCTGGACAAAACCACTTTTCATCTCATCAACAAGGAAAGCCTTGCGACCATGAAGAAGGTTGCTATAGTTTGTTTATCGCCCTTCTTCTTCTTCTTCTTCTTCTTCTTCTTCTTCTTCTTCTTCTTAAAATTTGATTATGCGAGAATTTAATTACTTCCCTCATCACAGGAAGCGATTCTTGTGAACTGTAGTAGGGGACCAGTTGTTGATGAAGTAGCGCTTGTGGAGCATTTGAGACAGAATCCCATGTTCCGGGTTGGTCTTGATGTCTTCGAGGTAACCAAAGCCCCTCCTCATTCATCCTCAACTCCATCTCTGCTCTCTACTATCATCACCACTGATGTGCTTATGCACAATTCATTTATAAACATGATCTGGGCAGGATGAGCCTTACATGAAGCCAGGACTTTCGGACATGAAGAATGCCATTGTGGTACCTCATATTGCTTCTGCTTCTAAGGTAATGACTGGTAACAACAAATCCCCAGCGCCTATTTTTTTTTGCAATGACTGTCTAAGGCTCTTCCTGGTAATTGTGCAGTGGACTCGTGAAGGCATGGCTACCTTGGCTGCTCTGAATGTCCTGGTACGTAAACTAGTAACACAACCTCACTATCTGCTTGCTCGACCACATTTGACTTGACAAATTCACTGAGATGTTGACCAATTCTACGCATTCAGGGAAAGATTAAAGGGTATCCAGTTTGGTCGGATGCAAACCGAGTTGAACCATTTCTGAATGAGAACGTGCCACCTCCGGCCGCATGTCCAAGCATTGTCAATGCAAAAGCCTTAAGTATGAAGCGCCTTCTTTGTAACTTTTGGTGAAAGGTGATACATTTTTTAAGTTTAGTCTGCTGACAGTCTTGTGAATCGGTGCAGGTTTGCCTGTTTCGAGGCTATGAGCCTGAAGCTCGATCCTTGACAGCCGGCTGGAGATAATCATATGATGGACAGGTTACGAGGGTTCATAGGGCTAGGGAATGTTTTGCATATGAGTCCTCTCTCGCAGGAAGTGCTGATAAGCGTATACTCCGTTTCTATCGTAATGCAGATGCTAGTTTCTGTCAATTCAAGAGCTTATAAATGCATTTTTCTGATCCAGTTGATCCCTATATAGAAGTTGTGGTTCTTTGGGAGTGATGTATGCTTGGCCCTTTGTCATATCATGTCATGGCGCACACGATCGAAGCTTGTGATGGGCTGATTGGTATGATCATTTACAGTCATTCGATCCCATTAGATGGCATTTTTTTTTTTTTTCCGTCATGGCAATGGAACCACGTCACGGCGATGACCATCCGAGTATGTAGATCTTCGCTTCTCGAGCATTGCTGCCCGAAATTTGAAGATTTCGTCAATGGAGATTCGAATCCTTCAAATTAACAATGAAGCGTTACCAAACTACTACTCTTAACTTCTCCCAGTGTGCATATCTTTCTAAAGCATGGTGTCAAAAGATCAAAGACTTGAGCGAGCCAGAAGGAATCACTTCCGAAACTCCGTCAAAAGCAGTGAGGTAAAAAGTAAAAAAAAAAAAAAAAAAAACCAATGATGTCGGATTTGCAGGAGCCCGGTGAGGGACACCAGACCCTCGCCGGCGGCTGGGCAGGGTGGCTGTGGCCACCCCAGGCTAGCCTACCCGTTCGCGCCTTCTTTCTCTCTGTGTTGGGGTTTCTCTTCTTATGTTATATATATATATATTTCTATTTTCCTATATTTTAATCCATGTTACCGTTGTGGAGACAAAGAAATCCACGTCATCATTAATAAGTTCAACCAAGCTTGCATGGTGCTGATCTTGTCACCAATTCCATTTGCTTGTTTAGCATAAGGATGATTGCACACATTTGCATTGTCTTTGATCCAATTAAAGTTAGTACCTAAATTATGGTAGTATAACTGTAATGTCAACATCCGAAACTTCAAGCAATGACTTAGTCTCACCTCAAGAGGCTATATTGAGCGTAATTCTTCTAAACATTATATGTTACTCAATGATGAATGATTAAACTGAATTTACATACTATCAGTTTCTAAAGAACCAAAAATTAGAAACATAAACTCTCATGTGAATTGTGAAGGTATCGACATCCTCATCCTCCTGTAAAATAATTAATATCTTTTCATGACTTTCATTTGAAATTTACATAATCGGATATCTCTTCAAAAAGTCTCATTTTTTTCAAATATGATCAAATCATGAAGCTGAGAAATATGGGATAAATGTATCTCTCCTCCTGTTTTTCTACATGATCAGGACAAGGTTAAACTGAAAAAAAAAAAAAAAGAAGCGAAAAAACAGAAGAAACAAAAAGAAAGAATATGCCCTATGTCTGTATAGATTATTTCTACCTTTCGATTCTTGCTTAATTGAAATTCGCGACTTATGTTAATTAAATCCATTTGAAATATGAAATATTTAAAACTTTCGCAGAATAGAAAATATTTACAAGTAAATTTAAGTTTAGAGTTATTATAGTTTTTAGATTTTGATGGAAAATATGTCCTCTCGAGTTATTCAAAGATGCATTGCAGTTTCAATAAAAAGAACTTTTTCCCTCTTAATATTTAGGAATTAATAATCAACAGATGCATAAAAAAATGTTGCATCCATCCAATAAAAAAGAAAATCGAGATTAAATCGATTTTTTTTTTATAAGAATAATCTCAAACAGACCCGACTAAGTCTCTCTATTAAATTCCATTCATTAATTTTGGAGCACTCAACGCTAGCTCAGCCCCCCTCTCTCTCTCTCTCTCTCTCAGCAACTTTCTCTCTCCTCTGCAAGTCCGTCCGTCTCTCAACCATCCACGAGACGAGCCGGCCATGTCGTCGTCGTCTCCTCCGCCCTCCTCCGCCGCCGCCTCGCCGTCGTGCCCTAAGAAGATGATCACCCTCCGGAGCTCCGACGGGGAGACCTTCGAGATCGAGGAGGCCGCCGCCCTGCAGTCCAAGACCCTCGAGAACATGATCGACGAGGACTGCGCCGGCACCCCGATCCCGCTCCCGAACGTCACCGGCAAGATCCTGGCCAAGGTCGTGGAGTTCTGCAACAAGCACGCCGAGCCCGGCGTCGACGACGAGAGCCTCCGCGCCTGGGACGCCGAGTTCGTCAACGTCGAGCAGGCCACCGTGTTCGACTACATCCTGGTCCGTACTCCCCTCTCCTCTTTCTCTCGATTTCCGATGATTTTCCTTTGGGGCGGAATTCGGTTTCGTGGTGGTGATCAATGTCTTTCTTTTGGCTGCTCTTTTTGGTTTCCGAGGAACCATCCATCCTCAATCTTGGAAAGCTTTGATTTTTTCTCATTTCTCTCCAAGAGCCTGCGAAGTGTTGTTCAATTGGGTGCATCCGATGCTTTTTCCTTAATCATTTTTTGGTTGTCCACGCCTCTCTCGTGCGTAACATACAATCAGAACTCGGAAGAGCTGATGATGGGAACTTAATAAGAAGAAAATGATGAGGCCCCTTCTCTTGTTTTGGTAGATTAGATGGCCGAACAGCCAAAGGAGATTTCGGGTTACGACGTTTTGGACTAAACCAGAAGATACCAACTTTGTCTCCGGACGAAAGATGAGATAATTCACCTTCAGGGGTTTGCAGAAGCATGCAATCCTCTGCTTCGGAGACTGTTCTATGCTTGGCGAGCCATGGGGCCGCTTTATTTCCTGGACTCATGGCTCAGCTTATGAAATTCGTCAAATGAGCGTTGCATTCTGCGACTCTTGTCGTCCCCTTGGACGGCTCCACTAAACAATGAGTCTAGTTTGAGAATCATCCTTCCATAACCCAAACGCCAGACGTGGTTAAGTCCGAACTGGAGGGCTGCTTCCTGGCTCCACGATGATGGAGGAACAGACAGAACCCTGAAAAGCCCATCCTTTTCTCCCTTTCAGAAACACGCCTTCTGCTCCTGCAAAACCTGGATTACCCCGTTAAGGGAACTCGTTCTTGCACATTCCTTTTTGAGTTCTTGATTTATTTTAGAACGTTAAATTGCCTTGCCTTGAAGCCCTCTTCGGAACCTCAAGATTCAAAGCCCATATGAACAAACGGGATATTGGATCCAGATTCAGCTTTGGACTTGGTCAGCTGAGTGCTCACTTTGTGCTCCTCAATGCCGACAGATTCCCTTTTCCTCAATTCTTTTAGGTAGGTCTGACATTGCTACTCACGAATTCAGTTAGGTTGATTTGAGATTACTACAAGTCATTCTTCTATCATCTGCAAATCCATGAACATTGCCTTGCCAGCAGTACTAAGCTTTGAACGGTTCATTATGCTAGTTTAGCATCGGCTTTGTTCGAAATAGATCTCATTCAATTTGAAGGATGAATCAAGTCAAGTAATTTCTGTTGTTTATATTTGGCTCTTATCGAGTACAAGTATTTTCACCCAGATAACTCGACATGAATGGCTAACATAGGTTCCAAAATGTGCTTAAGTCCAATCAACCTATCACCTTTAAAGAGCTTTTGAATGTGATTTACGATGTGAAGCTATAGCTTACCTTTTTTTATGTTTGTGCTCACCAGTTTATTCTTGCATCCATTCAGGCTGCAAATTTCCTGGAAATTCCAACCTTGCTGAACTTGACATGCAATGTTGTGGCGGACATGACCCAGGGCAAAAATCAGATGAGATACGCAAATTTTTCAATATCAAATCCATATCCTCACCGGAGGAGGAAGAAGAGTTGGAAGAAGTGCGGAGGGAGAACCCCTGGGCGTTCGAATGAAGCCTCAGTGAATTCCTGGGTTTTTTCTTATGTTAATATTGTGATGAAGTTACTGCTTCTTTTCCTTGCCTTATCTACGGATGCTTGTTAACTGTTTACTCCACACACACTGGACTTTCATAAGAATTTTTCTGACGTAACACAGACAAACATTCGGGCGAAAATTTCACAGATCTGATGGTGGAGGTTTGATCTTCCAGCCTATTCTTTGCATCTTATTGAGGACTCTGTGAAGTAGAAAAGTAGCAGCTACTTTGCCAAAGTAGAGCCGCAAACGTCGCTGGTTGGTGCTGCTGATTGATGCCTTGAGCATAGGATGATGTCTCTTGTGCCCGTGCTTTGCAGGAGGCATGTCATGGAAAGGAGAGGGAATGAGTTCTGCAATCTACTGCCTCGTGCACCGGGTGGCGCCTCTTCATCGTGCATATGGAAAAATAAAATCTTGTGCACTCCATACTCATAAAATAAGCCGATCGCGTATATCTCTTCAATCAGATCGAGATGTAAAGGCCACCGGAGGTTGATGATAGTGGTTCAATGAGATCGAGATGTAAAAGCCACCAAAGGTTGATGATGGTAATTGACTTTTGGTTAAAGAGATGGGGATTTTAAGGCCACCAGAGGTTGATGATAGTGGTTCACATTTGGCTTCTAACTTTTTTCGGCTTACATAAAGCGAAAAATTTATTCCGTTAAGTGTAATATGATCAAATTTGAATCACTAAAAATGGTTAATTCCGTGCAAATTAAATGACGAATTTCTATGTAATTCAAATATGAGTTTCATCAAATTTGATGGTCAGTACTTGTTTGAGGATCTTTATTAAGCCTATTGAAGGTAAATTATACATCACCGTTTATGTTTGGCATATTGAAGAATGCAATTATAAAATTAAATCTAACAATATATCACTTATCCAACGGTAAATAATAATTTTATACTAACGATTGATTTGATAATTGCTATCAAATTGCTATTTGATAAAATTGTCTATTACATTGGTAAAATCCTAAAACCTACCAATCATAACAATTCTTTATTAGCCAAAAGGTATCATTCAATATTCAATGTTCAACTATTATCAAATAACATTTTCTTTTATTTTTCAGCATTAAAAACGGTCAACACTTAAAATTCTCAAATTAATTTTCCACCATTGAATTTTCAATCTAGTGTCATGGGCAGATCGTTTGGGATCGAGAATGTGCGGTGACTTAGGCTCTCTTGGATTGTTTGGGATTGTTCGAGCACCTAACTAAGCCTTGCTTGGATTGATCACTCACTCGCTTGTCCACCCGGATCTTAGAAAGAGAAAGTTTCTAGAGAGAGAAGTTTTGAACAAGAGAATGGAACTTTAATTATGAAATTGTTGGATGATTACAATGAGGGGGAGAGCACCCCTTCTTATATTTGAGACACTCGAATTACAACAATTGATTGTCTTTCGATCCAATGGACGAGATCATGTCTTCTAACCTACTATCCTGACATTTATTTCGAGAGCATCTTCAATGTAATTATTGTCTCGCCCATCCCTAAGAATGTTTTGGAAGCTCTTGTGGGAACCTTAGGTGATCTCTTCATTGATCATGGTCTCTTGATAGTGGAAACCTCGTGACCATGACACTAGCATATACACCTTTAGGTGCCATAATCATGGATATAAAAGGTGCCATAATCATGGATATACATTGATTACATAGCAGGTCAGTATGCCACATGTGATCTAAACATTATAATACCTCAAAATTTTGCAATCTTGGGATCGCTGAACTGAGGCGCCTCAATTCCTTGGATTTTCTCGAGTCGGCTACCAAATTGATTTGTAAAAACTCTTTTAAAAAAGAGAGCAAGAGAGGAGTCGGTAGCAATCAATTTTATGTGACCTAGGCTGACTAGACATCCTCAATGCCTATGTAGTAATAGAGAAAATTAAACTACATAAGTGACATATGGAAGGAGACTAATTTATGAAATCCTAGCATTTTAGATATGAGGCTTAGGACATATTGGGAACGGTTGGCGCCCTCACAAGGCCCCCCTTCGACTACCAGTTTTCCCAGTTATAGAGTAAATAAATGCCAGAGCCGATAAGGACATTCTCTACGCAGAAGTGACTAGATATCAGCAACTGAAAAATTGCCGATGGAAGGTCAATCAAGATTCTCGATTCTGCAATCGATATATGGGATATCTATTGTGGCCGGTGATGTCGCGGTACCCTAATCGCCGCCGTTTTGTGATGAAGAAATTCAGGACAACCGCGGGTCGCAGGCTGTGGCTGGCCTAACTTATCCCCCTTAAGCCTAAATCCCAAAACTATGGACGGTGGGCCTAATTTCTAAAAGCAACTCAGATCTCTAAGATTAATGAAATCAAAGTATCTTGGAAGCAGCTTCTTTCAAGATATAAAATTTAGGAATCTTGTTATAAGCGAATTATAGTAATAAAGTCGGATATTTTTTTTTTATCCTATCCTATTCATTACTCAGCAGAAATGGAGATGGTAAAGGATCATTCTTACACGTATATACTTGATCACGGTAAGCTGAAGCTAAAGAAGAAAAGAAAGGAAAGAGAGGGAGATAACATTTCAGATGCCCATTGGAATTAATTGTTCTTTATGTTAAATATGAAGACTTCCTCTGCAACTCTTCAGCTACTTTCTCTGCTAGTATCTCTCTTTCTCGACAACGAAACAAGTCAAACATGTCGGCCTCTTCCTCCTCCTCCTTGCCGCCGTGCCCGAAGAAGATGATCGCCCTGAAGAGCTCCGAGGGAGAGACCTTCCAGATAGAGGAGACCGTGGCCTTGCAGTCCAAGACTCTCGAGAACATGATCGAGAACTGCGCCGGCACCCCGATCCCATTGCGGAATGTCGGTGGCAAGATCCTGGCCAAGGTGGTGGAGTTCTGCAACAAGCATGCTGAGGTCGGCGTCGACCCCGAGAGCCTCCGCGGTTGGGATGCGGAGTTCGTCAACGTTGAGAACCCCACTCACTTTGACTACATCCTGGTCCGTATTTCTATCTCCTTTTCTCAATTTCGATGGTTTTCTTTGGGGTAGAGTTCTTTTTCGTATTGGCGATCAGTGTTTGTTTTGCTGCTTGGTTTCTAAGGAACGATCCATGCTCAATCTTGGGAAGTTTTGATCTTTTTTCTTCTCTCTGAGAGTCTGTGAAGCACAGTTCAATTGGGTGCTAGGAATTGGCAATTTGGGCATTCTTTGAGCGCTGACTTCTATGCATCCGATTCTTTATCTTGATTATTGTTTGGTTGTCCAGGCCTCTCTTGTGCATAACATACAACCAGAGGTCAGAGGACCCGACAATGGGACAATAGTGAACAGAAATGATAAGACCCCTATCTTCTTTTGGTAGATAAGAGGGCCAAACAGCCACAGGAGATCACATGTTAAGACGTTCTAAACAGGAAACTCTTGTCTTTGGTCAAAAGACAGAGGTACGGTCCTCCCAACACAAAGATGGAGAAACAGACAAAAACCGAAAAACCCCTTTCTCCCTTTTAAAATCATGCCTTCTGCTCCTGCGGAGCCTGGATATGACCTTAGGTGAACTGGCTATGTTGATCACCTTCCTTTTAATTTGAGTTCTTGATTTTCCTTAGAATATTAAATTGTTTTGAAACCCTCTTTGGAACCTTAGCATTCAAGGCCCATAAGAAAAAACAGGATATTGGATCCGGATTTGGCTTTGGATACTCACTTTATCCTTGTCAATGCCAACGGGTTTCCTTTTCCCCAATTCTGTTTGGTAGGTCTGACATTGTTACTCACAAATTCAGTTAAGTCGGTCCAACATTACTACAAATCTTGGTCTGCACCATCCATGAACATTGACTTGGGGGCAGTGCTAAGTCTCGAATCCATCGTCTTTGTTCGTTATGGATCTCATTGCATTTGGTGGATGAATCAAGTCAAGCAGTTTGTTCTTCAATGGGATTGGTTGTCTGTTCTTCGCTTTGATCACGTACAAGTATTTATACCCACAGAACTCAACATGAATGGCCAACATAAGGTCCGAGATGTGCTTTATGTCCGATCGACCTGAACCTTCGAAGAGCTTTTATATGTGATTTATAAGTTGAATGCAAAAGCTTGCGTTTTTATGTTTTTGCTCGTCAGTTTTCCTCGCATCCATTCAGGCAGCAAATTTCTTGGAAATTCCAACCTTGCTAGACTTGGCCTCTGCGGTAGTGGCAGACATGATGAAGGGTAAAACCCCAGCTGAGATACGCAAAATTTTCAATATCAACGAAACATTCTCACCCGAAGAGGAAGAAGAGGTGTGTAGGGTGAACCAGTGGGCATTTGAATGAAGCCTCGGAGAATTCCTGGGTCCTGTCGTATGTTAATATTATGAAAGGAGTTCTATTTCCTTTGCTGCCTTAATATGGATCGGACATTGGCTCGATGGATGTATACTTCTCACACGGTGAAAACTTATGTGAGTTTTTCTGATATGATACGGAATGAATATTCAAGCAATAATTTCACGGATATAATACTTAGTGAGGGTTTGAAATGCCAGTGTGTGCTTGCATCTTGGTGAGGACTCCAGGAAGCAGGATAAATATGAGCTACTTTGCGAAAGCAAAGCCATGAACGTTGCTGCTGGTTGGTGCTGCTGATGCCTTGCGCAAAGGATGAGATGTCCCGTGCCTTGAACAAGACTTGAAAGCTAGAATCCCTGGAAAAACGAGCCATGTCATGACAAGCGTATGGAGTTGAGTATTGAAACCTACCGATCGTAGAGTGAGAAGTCCAAAAAGACTGAAAATTTGATGGAAGTATCGTGCAATCGATTGTGACCGAGTGCCCGATGCAGTGCCTCTTCCTTGTGCATATGAAAGATAAAAAAAGCCTTTGATGTGCATTCCACGCTTATAAGCCTGTCAAATATATCTTTTCAATAAGCGTGAAATGTAAGGCCATCGGAGGCTGATGAGAGTTGTTGACCTTCGGTTTGTGATGAATAAAAGGAGAGACCATCAAATATATCTTTTGATCTCGTGTGGCATAGCTTACAAGAGAAATATTGTATACATCCTCTATCTTCAGTCCAATCAAAGGTTGTGTACCTAAATCATGCGTGTCTGGTATTACAATTTGAAGATTAGTGACAGCAAGTAATGGAGTTTCTATTAACCAAACCTTAAAAGGCTTTTTGTGTGTTTCTTGAGGGGTGAAAGATCTAGTCAATTGCATGCTAACAAGTTCTAAAGAAGCTAAAACTAGAAAAATGAACCCACATACGAATCATATAGAGACCGCATAAAGTATCGAAACTCTCATCTTTCCATTAAAATCAAGATCGTTCTCATCATATATTTCTCCAAAAGTTTTGTTTTTTAAAATATAATTGAATCGCACAACTGCCTCATTAAAAATTAGATACATGATTGAGAAGTACATGATCTACATATCATTTTCGCAATTTTTAATATGATCTCAATGAGTTTAAACTTAAAAAGAAAAAGAAGAAAAAAAAGAAAGTAGGATAACTTAGATTTCTGATGGGATTGACTTTATTTTTGATCTTTCGCTTGATTAAAATTTCCGACTCACGTATTTTAATATTTTCTAAATTTGAAACGCTTTAAAACTTCTGCAAAATACAAATATCGACAGTAATTTTTTTTTTTGTAATTTTGTAAAATATTTTATATTTTAACGGAAAGGCAGAATAATACAAACGGCCCCGGTTAATCTCTCTCTAGGGAGTAGATCAGAGGTAACTTTCCGTACATTAAAAATCCTTCGTCTTCGGCAACGTCCGCCGAGTCAACAACAAAACCCCCGTCTCTGTCTCTCGGACAACTTCCTCTGCAAGTCTCTCGACTAATTGCTTTCTCTGCACTCTCTCTCTCTCTCTCTCTCTACACGACGAAGCAAGCCATCCATGTCGTCTCCTCCCTCCGCCTCCGCCTCCGCCTCCTCCTCGCCGCCGCCGTGCCCGAAGAAGATGATCACCCTGAGGAGCTCCGACGGGGCGACCTTCGAGATCGAGGAGAACGCCGCCTTGCAGTCCAAGACCCTCGAGAACATGATCCACGAGAACTGCGCCAGCACCCCGATCCCGGTGCCGAACATCACCGGCAAAGTCCTGGCCGGAGTCGTGGAGTTCTGCAGCAAGCACGCCGAGGCCGGCGTCGACGACGAGAGCCTCGGCGCTTGGGACGAGGAGTTCGTCGCCGTCGATCACACTACTCTCTTCGACTACATCCGGGTCCGTACTTGTATCTCCCTTTGTCAATTTCGATGGTTTTCTTTGCGGTGGAGCGCTGTTTCGTATTTGCAACGATTTTCGTTTTGCTGCACTTTTGGTTTCTGAGGAGTGATCGGTGCTCGATCTTGGAATTCTTTGTTTTTCTCTCTTTCTACGAGTGCGAGTGCTGCTCAATTGCGCGCATAACACGCCATTAGGTAGCTCGATTCCCTTCTCTGTATGCACCCCGAATCTGCATTTGGTGAGGTCACGAACTCGTGGCTCGGCTGATGAATTTTCGTCTCACGAGCATTGCATTCTCCGACTCTTGTCGCCCCCCTCGAACATCTCCGCCAAACAGTGAGAGCCTGATTCGACTATGATAATGTTCCTGAAACCCGAACACGAGAGATGGTTAAGTCCAAACCGAAGAGCTCCAATCCTGCCTGCTTGATGATGGAGGAAACAGACATAAAAACGAAAAGCCCCATCGTTTTATCCCTTTTAAGAAGCACGCCTTCTGCTCCTGCAAAACCTGGAGTCGGGTGAACTAGTTCTCTTGAAATTATACCTTCCTTTTAATTTTAAGTTCTTGATTTACTTGAGAACATTAAATTGCCTTGAAGCCCTCTTCGGAACTTTAGGATTCAAGAAGCCCATATGAACAAACAGGACATCTAGATTCGGCTTTAGATTAGTCAGGTTAATACTCACTTTGGCCTTGTAAATGCCGACCGGTTTCCTTCTCCTCAATTCTGATAGGTAGGTCTGGCGTTGCTACTCACAAATTCGGTTAGGTCGGGCTAACATTACTAAAATTTTGCCTTGATCATCTGCACAATCCATGAGCTTTGTCTTGAGGGCAGTGATAGGCCTCGAATAGTCAGTAATTCTAGTTCAGCATCGGCCTTTTTTCGAAACGGATTTCAATCTGTTCGGCAGGTGAATCAAGGGAAGTAGTTTGATCTTCAATGGGATCTATATTGGTTATTGTTTGCTCTTATAATGTACAAAGTACTTAATACCCAGATAACTCAACACGAATGGCCAACATAAGGTCCAAGATGTGCTTATTTCCAATCAACCTGCACCTTCAGAAGAGCTTTTTTAATGTGATTTATGACTCGAAAGTTAAAGCTTGCTTTTTTATGTTTGTGCTCATCGGTTTTTCCTTGCCTCCATTCAGGCGGCAAATTTCCTGGAAATTCCAACTTTGCTGGACTTGGCCTGCCATACTGTGGCAGACATGATCAAGGGTAAGACTCCGGATGAGATAAAAAAAACTTTCAATATCACGACCGAATGCACACCGGAAGAGGAAGAAGAGGTGCGTAGGGAGAACCAGTGGGCATTTGAATGAAGCCCCAGAGAATTCAGGGTCTTGTGTTATCTTTACTATTGTGAAGTTCTGTTTCTTTCGCTGCCTTACTACGTATGAGACATTGGCTTGTTAAAAGTTTGCTTCTGGCAAAGTGAACTCTTCGGTGAGTTTTTCCGACATGATATGGTTGAATGTTCAAGTGAAAATTTCACGTATTCAATACTTAGGGAAGGTTTGATCTTCCAGCATATTCTTGTACATGAGGACCCCGTAAAGTAGAAGTTTTGAGATACACCTATGAGTTGTTTTAAAAAGAAAAATCCCACATCAAATAATTAGTGTGGCGTTGAGTAATTTATAGATTTTAGTTGACTCATAATTCATTGAAACTTTTTGAGTAAAGATAGGTCCAATTAGATATATTGACGGGTTTGGATTTGGCGATCAAGTCTAGATCCTGATGGCAATTCCCAACACGATGGGATGGAGATTTAAGTTGAGAAGAAAGATACCTGAATTAAGGGGAGTATACTTAATACTAGGCTTGGACTTGGGCAAGAAAATTGTTCAAAAAATCTTGAACATATCGCATTTTTGCCAATTCAATTCTAAAATTTTTTAATTTTGCCGATTTAAGTCTTAAATATTTTCATGTTTCACTAATTGAATTCATCCGATCAATTTTGTCTGGAAATTGCTAATGTAAAATTCATGTAGTGTGGGATAAGTTAATATATCCTTGTTTGGGCTTGGACATGGGCGGGAAAATTGTTTGAAAAGTCTTAAACCTAAATTCAATTTTACATTTTACAATTTTGCCGATTGAGTCCTAAAATTTTTCATGTTTTATCAATTGGGTTCATTCGGTCAATTTTGTCCAAAAATTGATAACATGAACACCGGTCATCCAATATGACATAGTCGGCGATCACATTGACTTGGGGGCAGTGCTAAGCCTCGAATCTATCGTCTTTGTTCATTATGGATCTCATTCCATTTGGTGGATGGATCAAGTCAAGCCATTTGTTCTTCAATGGGATCTATCGTTTGTTCTTTGCTTTGATCATGTATAAGTATTTATACCCACATAACTCAACATGAATGGCCAACATAAGGTCTAAGATGTGCTTTAAGTCCGATCGACATGAACCTTCGAAGAGCTTTTATATGTGATTTATAAGTTGAATGCAAAAGCTTGCGTTTTTATGTTTTTTGCTCATCAGTTTTCCTCGCATCCATTCAGGCGGCAAATTTCTTGGAAATTCCAACCTTGCTAGACTTGGCCTCTGTGGTAGTGGCAGACATGATGGAGGGTAAAACGCTAGCTAAGATACGCAAAATTTTCAATATCAACAATAAATTCTCACCTGAAGATGAAGAAGATGTGTGTAAGGCGAACCGGTGGGCATTTGAATGAAGCCTCGGAGAATTCCTGGTTTCTGTCATATGTTAATATTATGAAAGGAGTGTTGGATGCAAACTACGCAATTTCAAGATCTCCATAACCAGAACAAAAATATGTATAATTCAGTAGAAATATTAGCGCACTTATTTTGAGATCTATTGTGTATCATTAACTCAATGAGACGGCCCCCTCACCTTTAGGATTAGGTAAACGCTCCTTATGTGAGGATACTTATGAGAATTAGGGTTAGAGGAGAGACTTGAGCACTATTTATAGAGTTTCCAACTAGAGCCTCTTATTACGGGCCAAGCTCAACTCGGTTCACACTAGCTAGTCCCATATTTAGACTAATTAATAAACTTTCTATCTCACCTTAGACCAAACCCTGTAAAACAATAAATTACAATGTCAATTAATGTAGTCCACATCAGGAGAACTCTTACATTCTTCCACTTGGGCTGTATATCGGTCTAAAGATAATTCTTAATAGTCAATCCTATTCCATAAAATCTCAAACATCGAATCATGGCGGTAACTACATGTATACACACAGAACTTTCCACGGTCATGAGTGCTTTTAACTTTATTGATATTGATTCAATATGGTAGTATGGCAAATTGATAACATCTCTCATATAGAGATCTTATTTGTCAGTCACCATTCTCTTACCTTAAACGTCACAAAAAACTTATGCCACTAGAGAATGTATTTATGGATCTAATGAACTTACATATGTCTTGTTCTTACAGTTAACATTTCTTTATGTATAACAAGATATATGCATAAAACTAATAACCGGATGCCCCTAACCTTCACTCAAGCATTGAGACTTTTAATAATATATATATATATATATATATATCAAAGTGTTACTAAATTATAACAAATATAGATGTAAACTTTATTCAAGGAAAATTAAAACACAAACTCCCACTAAATAACAGAATCCTAAGATACTCCTAGGCCCATGCTAATGACATGTCGCTCAAATATACACGGGCGTAGGCCTTTAGTTAGTGGATCTGCAACCATATCATTTATAAGAATATGATCTACTACAACGTCACCATTTTGCACTAATTCCTTTATAGTCAAAAACTAGACCTCCATGTGTTTAGACCCCTCGAGACTTCTATTGTTATTAATAAACAACACTACAGAATTATTGACCATTGTCTTGGTGGTCGCGATTGTTTGGGCTCTCCCCCTCACGAAGGAGAGGAGTTCGAATCCCCTCACGGTCGCTTAGGGTCTTAGGTGGGACGCCATGGGTGGTGGGTCTTTCCGCTTACGTGTCCCCCCAAGTCTACTTGCCGACCGCTAGCTATACGGGGTTCTTGGGTCACAAATAAATAAATAAATAAATAAACTGCAGAATTATTGTCACAATATAGTTGTATGGGCTTATTCACAAAATCAAAAATTGATAACTTCCTAATGAGGTTCCGGAACCAAATAGCTTAAGTAGCAGTTGAAAAACATGCTACAATCTCCGCTTGCATGGTAGAAGAAGATATGGATTTCTGTTTCTCCCTCTTCCATGATACTGCACCTTCTCCCAACATAAATATGTATCCTATCGTTGACTTCTTATCATCTTGACAACCAACAAAATCTGCATCTAAATACCCTACTAATTGCAAGTCTGGAACATGTCTATAAATCAGCACATAATCTCTTGTTTTGTTTCCTTTGTTACCTTAATATGGATCAAACATTGGCTCGATAAATGTTTACTTCTCACGCGGTGAAAACTTATGTGAGATTTTTTGATATGATACGGAATGAATAGTTAAGCAATAATTTCACGGATTTAATACTTAGTGAGGGTTTGGTATCCCAGTGTGTGCTTGCATCTTGGTGAGGACTCCAGGAAGCAGGATGAATATGAGCTACTTTTCTAAAGGAAAGCCATGAACGTTGCTGTTGGTTGGTGCTGTTGATGCCTTACGCAAAGGATGAGATGTCCCGTGCCCTGAACAAGACTTGAAAGCTAGAATCCCTAGGAAAACTAGCCATGTCATGACAAGTGTATGGAATTGAGTTTTGAAACCTACCGATTGTAGAGTGAGAAGTCAAAGAGACTGAAAATTCGATGAAAGTATCGCACAATCGATTGTGACCAAGTGCCTGATGCAGCGCCTTTTCCTTGTGCATATGAAAGAGTGCCGGACACTTGGAGTGTCAAAACTTGACACGGTGGGATAATTAAGTGTCAAAAGTTAGGAAAGTAATACTTAAGTGCCAAAATCGGAGTAAAATAGATAACTTAAGTGCCAATTTGGCCAAAATGTCGACGTGGCGATTTTCTAGCGAAATAAGTGCAAAATGATAACGTTTTGCACGCTGATGTTGTTAGACAATGTAAAAACAACGTTGTTTTTGTGGGTGACATGGTAAAAAAATAATATAAAAAATAATTAAATTAAATTTAAAAATAAACATTCAAAAATAAAAAAATACAAATATTAAAAAATTAAAAAAATTTAATTTTAAGAAAAAGGAGGCAGGCAGCAAGGGCTTAGCTCTCAGCCATCCCCTTCCTTTTTTTTTTTTTTAAGTTTTAGTTTTTCTTAATATTTTTAAATATTTTTATTTTTAAATGTTTTAAATAAATTTAGTTTTAAATTTAATTTAATTAATTTTTATATTAATTTTTTTACCATATTAGCACCAAAACGACGTCATTTTTGTATTGTTTAGCCACGTCAGCGTGCAAAACGATGCCATTTTGCACTTACTTAGTTGGAAAATCGTCATATCAGCATTTTGGCCGGATTGACACTTAAGTAATCCATTTTGTTCCGATTTTGGCAGTTAAGTGTTACTTTCCTAACTTTTGGCACTTAGGTATCCCTTTGTATCAAGTTTTGACGCTTGGGTGTACTTCTGCCACATATGAAAGATAAAAAGCCTTTGATGTGCATTCCATGCTCGTAAAATAAGACTGTCAAATATATTTTTTCAATAAGCGTGAAATGTAAGGCCACCAGAGGTTGATGAGAGTTTTTGTGATGAACAAAAGAAAAGACTATCAAATATATTTTTCAATCTCGTCTAGCATAGCTTACAAGAGAAATAAATGATGATGATCGTATACATTCTCTATCTTCAGTTCAATCAAAGGTTGTACCTAAATCATGCATGTCTGGTATTACAATTTGAAGACCGGTGACGGCAAGTAATGAAATTTTTACTAACTAAACCTTAAAACGTTATTCATGTGTTTCTCGAGAGGTGAAAAATCCATTCAATTGGATGCTAAAAATTTCTAAAGAAGCTAAAACTAGAAAAATGAACCTACATATAAATCATATATAGACCGCATAAGGTATCGAAATTCTCATATTTCCATTAAAATCAAGATCGTTCTCATCATATATCTCTCTAAAAGTTTTAAAAATTTTACTAACTAAACCTTAAAAGATTTTTCATATGTTTCTTGAGAGGTGAAAAATCCAATCAATTGGATGCTAAAAAGTTCTAAAGAAGCTAAAACTAGAAAAATGAACCTACATATAAATCATATATAGACCACATAAGGTATCGAAATTCTCACATTTCCATTAAAATCAAGATCGTTCTCATCATATATCTCTCTAAAATTTTTGTTCCTTCAAAATATAATTGAATTGCACAATTGCCCCATTAAGAATTAGATACATGACTAAGTAGTCCATGATCTACGTATTATTCTCGCAATTTTTAATATGATCCCAATGAGTTTAAGCTTAAAAAGGAAAAGAAAAAAGAAAGAAGGTAGGATAAATTAGATGGCTGATGGGATTGACTTTATTTTTTTTTTGCTTAATTAAAAATTCCCGATTCACGCATTTGAATTTTTTCTAAATTTGAAACACTTTGAAACTTCTACAAAATACAAAGGGTTAATACTCTGAAAAATCCCAAACTGATACACGTGTGATAAATTTACTATAAACTAATTTTTTAACCATGAAAATCCTAAATTGGTGCACCTATGATAAATTTACCCAACTGACTATAAAAAATCATAAACTGATATACTTATAACAAATTTACCTTAAACTAATTATTCGACTACCAAAAACCCTAAATTGATGCATTTGTGACAAATATACCCTCCATTAAATTAGATTAATATAAAAAAATTACAAAAATTGTATAATTGTGACAAACAAAGAGTAAAATCTCAAATCAGTACAATAGTCAACTGTCACGTGTCATTTAACTTAGTAATTTGATAACAAAATTTAATGAAAATTAATCAAGAGTAAATTTATCACAAATTTACCGGTTTTGGGTAAATTTGTTAAATGTGTATCAGTTTAGAGTTTTTGATGGTCAAAAAATTAGTTTGGGATAAACTTATTACAGATATACCAGTTTAGGTTTTTCATAGCATTAACCCAAATATAAATATCGATTGTAATTTGTTTTGTAATTTTATAAAATATTTAATATCTTAACGGCAGGGCAGAATAATACAAACAGCCCCGGTTAATCTCTCGCCGAATTGGTTCTTCTCCACGTCTCTCTCTCTCTCTCTCTCTCTCTCAACGACGAAGCAAGCCATCCATGTCGTCTGCTCCCTCCGCTTCCTCCTCGCCGCCGCCGTGCCCGAAGAAGATGATCACCCTGAGGAGCTCCGACGGAGCGACCTTCGAGATCGAGGAAACCGCCGCCTTGCGGTCCAAGACCCTCGAGAACATGATCCACGAGCACTGCGCCAGCACCCCGATCCCGGTGCCGAACATCACCGGCAAAGTCCTGGCCAGAGTCGTGGAGTTCTGCAGCAAGCACGCCGAGGCCGGCGTCGACGACGAGAGCCTCGGCGCTTGGGACGAGGAGTTCGTCGCCGTCGATCACACTACTCTCTTCGACTACATCCGGGTCCGTACTTGTATCTCCCTTTGTCAATTTCGATGGTTTTCTTTGCGGTGGAGCGCTGTTTCGTGTTTGCAACGATTTTCGTTTTGCTGCACTTTTGGTTTCTGAGGAGTGATCGGTGCTCGATCTTGGAATTCTTTGTTTTTCTCTCTTTCTACGAGTGCAAGTGCTGCTCAATTGCGCGCATAACACGCCATTAGGCAGCTCGATTCCCTTCTCTGTATGCACCCCGAATCTGCATTTGCTGAGGTCACGAACTCATGGCTTGGCTGATGAATTTTCGTCTCACGAGCATTGCATTCTCCGACTCTTGTCGCCCCCCTCGAACATCTCCGCCACACAGTGAGAGCCTGATTCGACTATGATAATATTCCTGAAACCCGAACACGAGAGATGGTTAAGTCCAAACCGAAGAGCTCCAATCCTGCCTGCTTGATGATGGAGGAAACAGACATAAAAACGAAAGCCCCATTTATCCCTTTTAAAAAGCACGCCTTCTGCTCCTGCAAGACCTGGAACTAGTTCTCTTGAAATTATACTTCCTTTTAATTTTAAGTTCTTGATTTACTTGAGAACATTAAATTGCCTTGAAGCCCTCTTCGGAACTTTAGGATTCAAGAAGCCCATATGAACAAACAGGATATTGGATCTAGATTCAGCTTTCGATTAGTCAGGTTAGTACTCACTTTGGCCTTGTCAATGCCGACCAGTTTCCTTTTCCTCAATTCTGTTAGGTAGGTCCGGCGTTGCTACTCACAAATTTGGTTAGGTCGGGCTAACATTACTAAAATCTTGCTTTGATCATCTGCACAATCCATGAGCCTTGCCTTGAGGGCAGTGCTAGTCCTTGAATAGTCAGTTATTCTAGTTCAGCATCGGCCTTTTTTCGAAATGGATCTCATTCTGTTCGGCAGGTGAATCAAGGGAAGTAGTTTGATCTTCAATGGGATCTATATTGGTTATTGTTTGCTCTTATAATGTACAGAGTATTTATACCCAGATAACTCAACATGAATGGCCAATATAAGGTCCAAGATGTGCTTATTTCCAATCAACCTGCACCTTCAGAAGAGCTTTTTAATGTGATTTATGACTCGAAGGTTAAAGCTTGCTTTTTTATGTTTGTGCTCATCAGTTTTTCCTTGCATCCATTCAGGCGGCAAATTTCCTGGAAATTCCAACTTTGCTGAACTTGGGCTGCCAGACTGTGGCAGACATGATCAAGGGTAAGACTCCGGATGAGATAAGAAAAACTTTCAATATCACAACCGCATTCACACCGGAAGAGGAAGAAGAGGTGCGTAGGGAGAACCAGTGGGCATTTGAATGAAGCCCCAGAGAATTCAGGGTCTTGTGTTATCTTTACTATTGTGAAGTTCTGTTTCTTTCGCTGCCTTACGACGTATGAGACATTGGCTTGTTAAAAGTTTGCTTCTGGCAAAGTGAACTGAGTTTTTCTGACATGATATGGTTGAATGTTCAAGTGAAAATTTCACGTATTCAATACTTAGGGAAGGTTTGATCTTCCAGCATATTCTTGTATACGAGGACCCTGTAAAGTAGAAGTTTTGAGATACATGTGTGAGTTGTTTTAAAAGAAAAATCCCACATCTAGTAATTAGTGTGGTGTGAAGTTATTTATATTTTTTAGTTAATTCATAATTCATTGGCTTAAACTTTTGAGTAAAGGTCGATCCAATTGGATATATTGACGGGTTTGGATTTGGCGATCAAGTTTAGATCCCGATGGCAATTCCAACATGATGGGATGGAGATTTAAGTTGAGAAGAAAGATACCTGAATTAGGGGAGCATACTTGATACTCAGCTCGGACTTGGACGAAAAATTTGTTCAAGAAATCTTAAGCATATTGCACTTTTGTCAATCAAATTCTAAACCTTTCAATTTTGCCAATTTGAGTCTTAAACATTTTCATGTTTCGCCAATTGAATTCATCCGATCAATTTTATCTGAAAATCACTAATGTAAAATTTGTGTGGTGTGGGATAAGTTAATATATCCTTGTTTAGGCTTGAACGTGGGCGAGAAAATTGTCTAAAAAGTCTTAAATCTAAGTTCAATTTTAAATTTATTAATTTTGTTGATTGAGTATTAAACATTGACGTTTTACCAATTGGGTTCATTCGGTTGATTTTGTCCAAAAATTGCTAATATGAACACCAGTAATCCAACACGACACGATCGGTGTCGACATGGATAATTTTTAATAATATTTTTTTCTAAATATTTATTTATTTTTTACTTTTCCTCCCCCCTTCCTAAACCTAGCACAAATGAGGGCCACCTTGCCCTTTGGCTAGGCGAGGGCATTGTGACCCTTGCTTGGTTTTGGGGGATGGCCCAACGGCCTCACTTATGGCTAACAAGGGTGCCCTTGCTTGTGGCTAGCAAGGGTTTATCGATGACCTCGCCGGCCTAGAGTGAGAAATAAAGAAAAAAAAAAGAGGAAGAAGAAAAAAATAAAAATAAAAAATAGGCAAAATATTAAAATATTATTAAAAATTATCTACGTTAGGATTTGTTGTATTATGTAGGATGGTTGATGTCCACGTTAGCGGTTTTTGTACTTAATTAGCTGGATGGACTCAATTAATAAAATATAAAAATATTTAGTAGTCAATTGACAAAATTAAAAGATTTAAGACTTTATTGGTAAAATTAAAATATTTAGAACCAAATTGACAAAAGTGCAATATATTTGAGCTCTCTTTTGATGATTAATAATTTATCAGCTTAAGCTTTTGAGTGTAAGTGAGGCTCGAACTTGGGCTCTGTAATTTCCCTAAATGAAGATTTAGGATTGTATTGGTAAAATTAAAATATTTAGAACTAAATTGACAAAAGTGCAATATGTTTGAGCTCTCTTTTGATGATTCATAATTTATCGGCTTAAGCTTTTAAGTGTAAGTGAGGCTCAAACTTGGGCTCCGTAATTTCCCTAAATGAAGATATTAGGCTTGTTTTGTGGACTCCCAACAAAAAGAATAGAGCTACTTTGTGAAAGGAAAGCCTTGAACGTGGCTTGTTGGTGCTGTTGGTGCCTTGAGAGCAAAGGATAACGGGTGCATTTGGTTTAGTTTTCCAAGGAGCTTTCAGCCTCTAAAGCCTCAATGGGGAAATGATGGGGTGTTTGGCAAGCCTGTCTAAAGGGCTTTTAGTCAAATGTTGACATTGAAAAAGTTGAAAGCTCAATATTGATAGGGACCAACTTTGAGCTACCAGCTTTGAGCTTTTAGCATTTGACCAAATATTGAAACTATTTTTTTTTTTTCACAACTATTATCATAAATTTTTTAGTTTTTCTATTTTACTTCTCATTATTCCAAAACTACCCTTACCTTCACTAGAATTAGCAAAGAGTTTAATATTTTTTAATAAAAAAGAAAAATGAAATCCAAAAGCTCTTTATAAAAAAAGATTTGTCAAACACTATTTACGTCAAAATAGCTTTGCAAAGAACTTTTTACCAAACGCAATTTGCATTTCCCCAAAGCCCTTTAGGCTAAAGATATTTACATTTCCTCAAGACCCATTTCCAAAGCTAAACCAAATGCAGCCAATGTAGCTAGAATCCTTGAAAAAGGAGCCATGTCATGATAAGCGTTGGGAATGAGCATTGAAATCTATTGATTGTAGAGTGAGAAGTCAAAAAGACTAAAAATTGGACAAACGTATCGTGTGATTGATCGTGACTAAGTGCCCAATGCACCCAATGATGCCTCTTCCTTGTGTATATGAAAATAAAAGCTTTTGATGTGCACTCCATGCTTATAAAATAAAGGGAATTTTTTTTTAATAAAAAAAAGCTCAAAGTATCCTTATTTTCTCAAATAAATGCATAAATTGGATCTTAGTTTAAATATGAGTTCAAAGTGAATCTTGTTTCAAATAAGAACTCAAAGTAGTTATGTTTGTTTCAAATAAGGTCCCAAAGTGGCTATGTATGTTTTAAATAAGGACTTGACTTTTTGGCAATCAAGGGCATTTTCATCATTTGTCATTTTTTATTTTTTCTAGTTCTTCTTCCTTTTTTGCTGGTGGCTAGGCAATGCCTGTAAAGGGTTGGGCGAGGGTTGCCCTCACATGATTTGGTGAGAGCCACTCTTGCCTTGGGGGAGGTTGCCCCTTGCGACTATTAGTGAGGTTGGCCTTGCCGGCCCCAGGTGAGGAATGGTTGATGAGGTTGCCGAGCCCTCACCTGTAGCTAGCTAGGGTTGAGGGCTTGTAGGCCCTCATCGGCCCTTACTAGTGGCTAGCGAGGGTCGCAAAGCCCTTGTTGGCCCTTCCTAGTGGCTGATGAGGGTTGCCAAGTCCTCTCTAGCCTTTGCTAGCAACCGTTGGCCGGTGTTGGAAAAGAAAAAAATAAGAAAAAAGAAGAAAAGAAGATTTGGATGAAAATGCCCTTGAATGGTTGAGAAATTTAGTTGACCGACGGTGATGAGGTAAGGTCCTTATTTGAGATAATTATAATCATTTCAAGCCTTTATTTAAAACAATCATGGTCATTTCAGACTCTTATATGAAATAAAATTCACTTTAACTCTTTTTTGAAATCCCATAAATCTATCAAATATATTTTTTCCATAAGCATGTGATGTAAGGCCACCGGAGGTTAATGATGGTGCCTGACCTTAGCTTTATGATGAATAAAAGGAGAGACTATCAAATATATTTTTTTGATCTCGTGTGGCATAGCTTACAGAGATATAAATGCTAATGATTGTATTCATTCTCTATCTTCAGTCCAATCAAAGGTTGTACCCAAATCATGCATGTTCTCGTATTACAATTTGACGATTCGTGACCACAAGCAATGATGTTTCTCCTAACCAAATCTTAATAGATTACGTCGGGCCTGATTTTTAAAGATTTATGTGTTTTTTGAGGAGTGAAAGAACTAGTCGATTTGGTGTTAATAATTTCTAGAAAACCTAAAACTAAACAGGTGAACCTGCACTCGAATCATATATAGACCAAAGAAAGCATTGAAATCCTCATCTTTCCATTAAAATCAAGATCATTATGTATGACTTTTGTTTGAAATTCACATCATCATACATCTCTTAAAAAGTTTTGCTCCTTCAAAATATAATCGAATAGCATAGCTACACCATTAAGAAATAGATACATGATGAAGAAGTGAATGATATACATATCAGTCCTGCAGTTTTCTACATGGCCACGATGAGTCTAAGCTCATGAAGGAAAGGAAAAAAAAAAAGTTAGAATAAATTATATCGGAGGTGATTGATTTTATCTTTTATTTTTTGCTTAATTGAAATTTCCTTGCTCACGCATTTGAATTTCTCTAAATTCGAAACACTTCGAAACTTCTGCAAAATACAAATATCATCACAACAGTAATTTTTTTGTTATAATTTTGTAAATATTTTAAATTTCAACGGAAAGGCAGAATAATACAAACAGCCCCGGCTATTCTCTCCATCGAGCGTATTGGAGGAATATTTTCGTATGTTAAAATTCTTCCTCTACGGTCAAAATTCTTCGTCTTCGGCAACGTCGGCGAGTGAACGACACGACCTCTCTCTCTCTCTCTCTCTCTCTCTCTCTCTCTCTCTCTAGAGCAACTTCCTCTGCAAGTCTCTTTCCGAACAACTTTCTCTGCACGTCTCTCTCTCTCTCAACGACGAAGCGAGCCGTCCATGTCGTCTCCTCCCTCCTCCTCCTCCACCTCGCCGCCGGCGTGCCCAAAGAAGATGATCACCCTGAGGAGCTCCGACGGAGCGACCTTCGAGATCGAGGAGGCCGCCGCCTTGCTGTCCAAGACCCTCGAGAGCATGATCGACGAGAACTGCGCCGGCACCCCTATCCCGCTGCCGAACATCGCCGGCAAGATCCTGGCCGGCGTCGTGGAGTTCTGCAGCAAGCACGCCGAGGCCGGCGTCGACGCCGAGAGCCTCCGCGCTTGGGACGCGGAGTTCGTCGCCGTCGATCAGGCTACTCTCTTCGACTACATCCAGGTCCGTACTTTCTGTCCCCGTCTCGATTTCGTTGGTTTTCCTTGCGGTGGAGTGTTGTCTCGTTTCGGCAATGATGTTTGCTTTGCTGCATTGTTAATTTCTGAGGAGTGATCGATGCTCGATCCTGGAATTTCTTTTGTTTTATCTTTCTAAGAGTGCGAAGAGTTGTTCAATAGGTGCATAACACGCCATTAGGCAGCTCGATTCCCCTCTCTCATAGCTCAGCTGATGAATTTTCGTCTCTTGAGCATTGCATTCTCTGGCTCTTGTCGTCCCCTTGAACAGATTCGACGGTAATGTTCCTAACCCGAACACGAGAGATGGTTAAAGCCAAACCGAAGAGCTACAATCCCGGATGCTTGATGGTGGGGGAAACAGACAAAAACGAAAAACCCCATCATTTTGTCCTTTTAAAAAACACGCCTTCTGCTCGTGCTCCTGCAAAACCGGGAGTTTGGTGAACTAGTTCTCTTGAACTTACGCCTTCCTTTTCAATTGTAAGTTCTTGATTTATTTTTTAGAACGTTAAATTGCCTTGAAGCCCTCTTCGGAACTTCAAACAGGATATTGGATCGGGATTCAGCTTTAGATTAGTCAGGTTAGTATTCACTTTGGCCTTGTCAATTTCGACAGGTTTCCTTTTCCTCAATTCTGTTAGGTATGTCCGACATTGCTACTCGCAAATTCAGTTAGGTTGGTCTGACATTACTACAAATCTTGCTTTTATCATCTGCACGATCCGTGAACTTTGCCTTGAGGGCAGTGCTAGGCCTCAAATAATGGGTTATTCTAGTTCAGCATTGGCTTTGTTCGAAATGGATCTCATTCTGTTTGGCAGGTGAATCAAGGTAAGTAGTCTGATCTTCAATGGGATCTATTGGTTAATTCTTGCTCTTATAATGTAAAACCACATATACCCAGATAACACAACATGAATGGCCAACATGAGGTGCAAGATGTGCTTATTTCCAATCAACCTGCACCTTCAGAAGAGCTTTTCACTGTGATTCATGACTTGATGGTTAAAGCTTGCTTCTTTATGTTGGTGAAAAAAAAATGTGGGTGCTCATCAGTTGATCCTTGCATCCATTCAGGCGGCAAATTTCCTGGAAATTCCAACTTTGCTGGAGTTGGGCTGCCAGACTGTGGCAGACATGATTAAGGGTAAGACTCCGGATGAGATAAAAAGAACTTTCAGTATCAAAACCTCATTCACCTCATTCACACCGGAAGAGGAAGAAGAGGTGCGGAAGGAGAACGCGTGGGCATTTGAATGAAGCCTCTGAGAATTCCGGGTCTTGTCTTGTGTTAATGTTGTGAAGTTCTGTTTCTTTTGCTGCCCTACTCCGTATCGGACATTGGCTTGTTGAATGTTTGCTTCTGGCAAAGTGTACTCTTCGGTGCGTTTTTCTGACATTTTATGAATGAATGTTCAAGTGAAAATTTTGCGAATTCAATACTCAGGGAAGGTTTGATCGTCCATCGTATTCTTGAAGATGAGCGACCATGAGCAACGATCGCTCTTGTAACCAAACCTCAAGAGGCTATGTCGAGCTTAATTCTTCCAGACATCCTATGTTTCTCGAGGGAGAAAGGTTTGATCTGGTCGGCTTCGGTCCTCACAATTTCTAAAGAACCCAAAACTAGAAACACGAGCCTACACTCGAATCATCTGAAAATCAGAAAAAAACATCAAAAGTCTCGTCTTCCTATAAAAATCTGGATCATTGAATGTCTTTCCACTGAAATTCATATCACTCCATGTCTCTACCAATTTTTTGTTCTTTCAAAGTACGATCGAATCTTGCTGCCATTAAGAATATGATACATGTCTGAGATATAAATTATTTATGTCGCAGCTCTACTTGTTCACAATGATGTTAAGTTGGAAAGAAGAAGAAAAAAGAAAAGATGGAATGTGTTAATTGCATGTTTGGATTGATTTTATTTTGGGTTAATTCCATGAAAATCCCATGGAGACGGCCGTAATAAATTTATGCTAATTAATTTTTTGACCACTAAAAACCCAAACTAATATATTTGTGATAAATTTATTTTTCGTTAGTTTCTGTTAAATTTTATAGTCAAATTGTTGAAATTGATGACACATGGCAATTGATGAAATACCGGTTTTGGATTCTACTCTCCATTAAATCGATTTAATGAAAATTAACGAATGATAAATTCATTATAAATATATTGGTTTGGGATTTTTATTGATCAAATAATTAATTTCAAATAAATTTATCACAAGTGTATTAATTTATTATTTTTCATGATATTAACTTTCTTTTATCTTTTATAGTTTGCTTATTTGAAATCTGGTAATAGAATAAACGAGTTTTTTGAAAATACTTGTTAATGGAGGAAGGCCTCCTAGGGATAAGAAACATAGGGTAAGAGAGAGCCAAAAAAGGATCTTTCATATATAATCCCGCATAGTCTCGAATGTTATTAGTTTTGGTACGAAATTTTTCCAAAATGTTAATATTAATACGCAACACTAAATATAATTTTTTTTATTATGTTATAAATTTATAAATTTCGACAGAGAAAGCAGAACGATACAAACAGCCCCGACAAACCTCTCCATCTCGAGCGTATCGACTTATCTCTCTATTAGAAGACGATTCCCGTATGTAAAATTCTTCAAACCAACCATGTCGTCTTCTTCCTCCTCCTCGCCAACGTACCTGAAGAAGTCGATCACCCTGAAGAGCTCAGACGGAGAGACCTTCGAGATCAAGGGGATCGTGCCTTGCAGTCCAAGACTCTTGAGCACTTGATCGACGAGAGCTGCATTGACGCTCCCATCCTGGTGCCGAACATCAAGGTTGGAACCCTGGCCAAAGTGGTCGAGTACTGCACCAAGCACATGAGGTCGGCGTCGACGCCGAGGGCCACCGCACTGGATGCCGAGTTTGCCAACGTCGTGGCCACTACTGTCTTCGACTACATCCAGGTCCGTACTCCTTACTCCCTTTCTCAAGTTCAAGGTTCTTCTTTGCGGTGGAGTTTCTGTTTCGTAGGGTTTGCTTTGCTGCTCATTTAGTTTCTGACGAACGGTCGGCGCTTGATCTTGGAAGGTTTTGTTGCAGAAAACAAGCCAATCACCTGCAAAATCACACCGCATTTGCTCTCACAATTTCTCGTGAAATAACCATTGGACGTCACAAAAAAATGTCACAAATCTCTTCACAAGTTTTGTTGTTTCAACACGAATGGCAAACACAAGGTCCAAGATGCGCTCGAGTACAATCTACCTGCACCTTCCCTTCCAAAGAGCTTCAAAATGTGATTCTTGAGTTTGAAGGCCGAAGCTTGACCTTTTGTTGTTTCAACACGAATGGCAAACACAAATCTTTTCCCCTGTTTCTTTCGCTGCCTTAATCCGGGTCGGACATTGGCTTGTCTAAAAAAAAAATAACAAAAGGGGTTAGTGCTAATTAAACCGCGAGCGCGCAGGCATGCTAATCGCGCACCTGCATGTGGGTATGGTGGAGTATAACCCCACCTAATCATTCTTTGAGATACACAAGGAAATCCTACACTTATAAATTGGTCAATTTCCTCTCACTTTTTTTATGTGGGACAAGGAAAACGCACTTAGCTTGTTTTGACAAACAAACCTCCAACAGTCACATGATCACTTCTCGCTCAGTAACTCTCGTGTAATCGGTTGAATGTCCAAGTGAAAGTTTCATGGATTCTAATACTTAAACGAAGGTTTGATCTTCCAACGTATTCTTTGCATCTTAGTGAAAATTTCATGGATCTGCTGATGCCTTGAGCCAAGGATGATGTCCCTTTGCCTTCAACGAGGAGCCATGTCGTGATTAGGATAGGGAATAAGTTGTTTTGAGATCTACCGATTCTATTGTGAGAAGTCGAAAGACTCAAAACTAGAGACCTAAGTAGTCCATGATCAATGGCGACTGAGTACCCCGTCCACCGAGTGGCGCCTCTTACCTCGTGCGTGTGAATAATAAAAGTCGTGCATTCCGAGATTATAAAATAAGTCTTTATCAAATATATTTCTTCGACTCAGATGCGAGGCCACTGGAGATTAATGATTGTTCAATGTATTTCTTTCATTGATTGCGCAGTCTGCACGAGGAGAAGCATGCCCTTGTGAAAATTGAATTGCAAAATGAAGTATAAATGGTTCGTTTATTTTATGAAAAATATATTATTTCTGAGAAGTTAATTTTTAGGAGGAAATTGACTTGATTTTTTGATATTTGGCTGAAATTCGAAAAATATTGAGAAAGCATTTTATGTTGTTTGGTATAAAAAATTTTGATGAGAAAAGTATAAGGAAGAAATTCATTTTTTTTAATTTTTAAAATTTTTTCTTTTTGCCAGCGATCAATCACAAGTAAATTTGAGCCTCACCAAAGGTTGGCTAGGTTGAGCTTGCCGCGACTCGAGGCCTTTAGGTTGCTAGATCTGGCGAGCTTGCTCAATGCGACTCATTGACTCCTCCTTGAGCTTGCCGCAATTAGTCGAACATTGGTGATGTCTCAACGAGCTCGACCTCGCTATATTTAGGGAGATGGAGCTTTGCTCGAGGTTGGCGACGGTTGAGTTCAACTAGGGTTGGTCATCGGTTGTCATTATGGTCATCGACTAATCAAGGAAGAAGCAAAAAGAGAATGAAAGAAAAGAAAAGAAAAATTGAAACGATAACAAATTCGACTTGGAAAATAAAAATAATAAAAAATTAGTTTTTAGAAATATTTTAATAAAAACAAACATTTCAATAACAAATGACCCGAGCCAAAGCACCGAAGAATTGAGAATTCACACACAACCTTTGTGGACTTAGGCCAAGGGGTCGGGACTAGAGCTCGACCATCAAGGATCTGACCATGGCCTGGAACATTAAATATCGGAAAACGAGAAACATACAGGTTTAATGTTCCAACGGATGATTTTGTTCACAAAGATCGCATCGCACCTGTCGCCTTCGTCCCACCATCCTTTCAAAGTCAACGCTCCCTTTGCCTCAGGACAACAGGACGAGATTCGACCTGACCAAGGACAGCGCCGTCCAAGTCTAGCCTAGAAGCGCGCGCGGGTGGACCCCACTCCATCCCTCCCTCATTGGCCCAACTGCTGGGCCCCTGACGCCACGTCACCTATCCTCCGCCGGCTCGCGAGCGAGACAACAGTTCGACATTGTCGGGCGCGTGCTGTCTCTGTCTCTATCTCTCTCTCTCTCTCTCTCCCCCACGCAAGCACGCACGCTTCTCTCCGGCGGAAAAGAGCTCCCCCCCCGCCCC
Source organism: Eucalyptus leucophloia subsp. euroa (assembly GCA_017140325.1). Classification (NCBI taxonomy): domain Eukaryota; kingdom Viridiplantae; phylum Streptophyta; class Magnoliopsida; order Myrtales; family Myrtaceae; genus Eucalyptus; species Eucalyptus leucophloia. Next base: position 22,954,804 of record CM029476.1, read on the forward strand.
CCCGGCGGCGCCTCCGACCGTGTGGCCACCGCCGCCACCCGTTCGGCCGTGCGATGGCCGATCTCGTCCCTCTTCTGAACCATGACGACGAGGAGCCACCCGCCGGCCGCCGCAGCCCGCGCGTCGCTTCGCTCGACGTGTTTCGCGGTCTCAGCGTTTTCGTGAGTTCCCCCATCTCTCTCTCTCTCTCTCTCTCTCTTTCTTCTGGTCTGCCTTACAACACTAGCAGCAGCAGTCGCGTCAATGTCTACTGTCTCGCCGCTTCGTCGCGAATGCTTGCTTCCTTTCGTCGTCGCGTTCTCCTTTCCGGCTGGTGAAATGAAGGTCCATTTTTAGCAAGCGTTTGTCGATTGCTCAGGGGCGTTTCTGTTTACTCCTAGCATTCGTCTATGAGAATTGGCGGTAGCGCTGATTGTGTTCATCGTCTTTCGTTTCCAGCTAATGATGCTTGTTGACTATGGTGGATCGATTTTCCCGATCATTGCTCATTCTCCATGGAACGGCCTTCACTTGGCCGACTTTGTGATGCCATTCTTCCTTTTCATTGTCGGAGTGTCTCTGGCTCTTGTCTATAAGGTACGAACCCCCTGACTTCTCCCGCAAATGGGATTGATTCTCGCTAGCAAATTACTGAGCTTCTGTGCTGAATTTACTGAGAAACTGAGTAATTATGGATTTGACATTGCTCAATACACAAGTCGGTTGATGCTATTGGCGTTGAGAGTGTGCCACTTTTGTGATTCCAGAAAGTAACGAACCGGGTAGAAGCTACATGGAAGGCAGTTGCGAGAGTGTTGAAACTTTTTCTTCTTGGCGTTCTTCTTCAAGGTAACATGTTATAGCTTCCCATCGCACATGGGAAATACGTTAGCTTGTTGACAGCCTTTAGGGATACTCATGATTTAAGCTTGTATACATTGAGATTTTCCAGGTGGTGATAACATTAAACTTCTTGTAGGAGTGCTAATGGGATTGCGGCAAAATTATGTTGATTCACATGCCAAAGCATTGAAATTATGTGATTAATTTTCAGGTGGTTATTTGCACGGGATATCTTCTTTAACATACGGAGTCGACATTGAAAGAATACGGTGGTTTGGGATTTTGCAGGTCTGTCTGTTGGATGCTCTTTATGTTGGATAATTCTATTGGGTTAGAAAGGAATGAACGTAATATAGATCTAATCATTGGACGGTTGAACTTACCAGGAACTTTGCAACTTGTCTAATGCAGTTGACATTCATCTGAAAATGCTTTCATTGCCTTTTCTCTCTGGCTCTGCCATATTGGGCTAGTTTTACTGATGACTGTTTGTTACGGAAAACTGCTTCCAAAACAAATGAAGCTGGCTGGAAAAATCTGGCTTGATATTTGTAGCAAGTGTTTTTTTTTTTTTTTTCAAACTTTTTTTATTCAATAGGTCTTCCAATTGTCCCTATGAAAAATTGAAGCCATTTACATTCGATGATCACAATGGTTGTAGTAAGATAAGTCTTAAGTACAGAGCCTCTGTAAAGCATGTATGTGAGGGATATGCTAATGAACCGGCATTATCTTCAATTACCATCAATATCAGAGAATCGCCATTGGCTACATTGTCACGGCTCTATGTGAGATTTGGCTTTCACAAAGGACATCGCAACAATGGCATTTTGTTCAGAGTTATTATTGGCATTGGTAAGGTCCATTCTTTTGTTTTTAAGGCTGTGCCCTTTTACCAGCTGACAACTCTTTCACAAAGGATGATTAACTTCATAATATCTATTCGTTAAATTCATATTTCAAGATATGCAGAATAGAGTGGCCTAAATGGACTGTAGAAAACAAGCCTTTAACAGTGGAAAAAATAGATTTTCGGCCCCACTTTGACTTTGCTTCTGCTAATTTGGAAGTTATGTAATTGGTTAGCATAATTTTACAAGAAATAGATTTCCACGAGTGTCATTTCTCTTAAAATGGAAGTTGCCTAGTTTGGTACTTTGGAGACAAATGCATCTGCCTGAACATTGAATATACTCATCCCTGCATTAGTTAGTATAGCAAGTTCATAAATGGCGTGCCCTCAACTGGCATGTGGATTATACAACTTGGTCAAACTGTTTAACTGAGAGCAATCGATTGGCAGATGTAGCCTATTAGCCAGACAAATAGTTCACAATCTATGTAGAATAAGAGCGGACAGTCAGATTTAAATAGCCAATGTAAGTGTCCTATAGTGATGTGGATTTATTGGGCCTCGGAAAATTTTTAGTCTGTCAACTTTCTATATCTTTTTTTTTGGTGAATTTTTCTCTCTATATCTTTCTTCCCTTCTTTTTTGAATGAGAAAGCATGGTTTAATATCTTAAATGTGAAGTAACTTTGCCATTTGTCTTGCAGGTCTCTTGCAATTTTTCTGTCAGTAATATACATGGCTTTATCCTATGGTCTATATGTTCCAGATTGGCAGTTTGAGGTGACATCCTCATCGGGTAGCACTTTTTACTTGGTGAGAGCATGCTTTGCCCCTTTTCTGCTTTCTTCTCTTTCCCTTCCCTGCGGTGAGACTGCTTCCAGCTTATCACTTGATCATTTCTTTTTCTTATTCAGCATCGGCAAGTCATTAACAACCAAAGTTCATAGAAACCTTTTCATCATTAGGCCATTTCTTGTAAGCAGGTTCGGTAGTTCAAGGTCTCTGCATATCCATATAGGTGAAGCAACTAATCCGGATGAAGAGTTCTACTACTTATTATGTGCATTTAGCCCCCTAGCGAGCCCTGGATCAAAGAATTTCATGTTTTTGCCTCACAGAGTCACGCAGACTCATTCTCACACTCAAAAACAGCTTTCTTGGGTCACAGGGAATCTGTTAGCTTGTTAAAATGGTAATCAAAACCCACTTTTGGAAACACGTACACTGAGGGGCCCTTTGATATGTGAAAACATTCTCAGTTCTTGTTTTCAATGAACATTGTTTTCCTTTTTCTGTGTTTATGAACCCTTGTAGTGCATAAAATTGAAACTTTCCAAAAGGAAAGAGAATTTTGAGAACATGTTTGGCAGTGTTTTTTTCAACATCAGAGAATTTTGATTGATGTAAATATATATCTATGCTATATGAAAGCGTACATATCCACCCTTCAAATTACCAAAATTCTTCTTATCAAATAACCTAATTAAATATTAGATTTTACTAATGAAAAATTGATGTTAGAGTTACCCAACAACTAATAAGACTTTCACTTTCATATAGCTCATACTCCAGACTTTTGAAATTCACATCTCTCTTCTCCATCTTAAAAATAATCAACATACAGTTGAACTAAGACACTCGTGGCATGTCCAACCGAACCAAGACTAATGAACCCACATAAAAATTTGCAAAAAAAGAAAATTACAAATCAGGCATTTATTTTCTCATGCACTGTCTTTTAGTTCAACTTCACCATTTCAGAAAATCTTTGTTGAAGATTCTTGAAGCTCCAACAAAGCTACAGCTTCTTCAAAGCTTTATGAAGCCTCAAAATTGGACTGGGCTAAAGAGAAACCTCAGCGAAGCTTTTAAACTTTGTCAAAGCTTGAAACTTCATTGGTTGAAGGAGATCTACAATTTTATTGAAGCTTGAAGCTCCTGTACTTCAAGTGAAGCTTTATCATTAAACAAACAGTTTTTGGAGTCTGAATAAAGAGATCAATTATTGAAGAGGAAAGAGATCAGGTAGAAAAGCTGTGGTTTCATTTGAGTTGAGAAAAGTGAAAACAGCTTTCTAATTGTAAAATGGAAAACACCTCTTCCGTGTTTTCATTTCAACTATGAAAACAAAATGCACCAAACGCATTTCATGCGATTTTCCTTCATTGAAATTGAAAATGGAAATTAGAAGACTCTCTGGACAAACAGCCCCTTGATGTGCCTTTTGTTTCTGGGCATTGTTTTCCAGCTTTTGTCAACAGCAAAGGTCCGTAACTTGTCTAGACCAGTTTTAGTTTGACTAGCCGATTGTCTATGGAAGTTTTTCTTTCCAGCCTGTATACAATAGCTAGTTAGAGTTCTTTATGTTACTTGGGTGGAAAAAGCCATCTTTACGAGCAGCATAGCTCTCTACTCCGGTTGTTTACTTGACTTTTGCACTCTAGGGGCACACCGAGAGTAGCCAATTACTCAACAAAAGTCAAAACTTGGTCCATTGCAGAATCAACCTTTCAAGATAGTAGTGATTCACTAGATTTTCTGCTATTACAGTTTCTTGCTTGACTCTGGCTATGTCTTGCACAGGTTAATTGTTCAGTGAGAGGTGATCTTGGCCCTGCTTGCAATGCAGCTGGAATGATTGACCGATATGTTATTGGCAATAATCATCTTTATGCAAAACCTGTTTACCAGAATTTGAAGGTAGAATGCATGCTAATGCTGTTTTGTAGACTAAATTGTACTGTGCATTATAGCCTTGTTCTAATTTTTAAAAACAGGACTGTAACATGTCTACCAGTGGCCAAGTTTCTGATTACTCACCATCATGGTGCCATGCTTCTTTTGACCCTGAAGGTATTTTAAGGTGCCCAACTTTCCTTTCTGGTGTATCCTGTTATAGTGGTCTTGTATACAGTGTTCTCATTTTATGTCTTAGCATTTACCTCAATGTGGGCTTTTTGTTATGATGGACGATTCCATTTCCCTTGCACAACCATATATCGTAGAAATACTCAACACATGGCAAAAAGCTGGTTTATCTTTCGAAAAGCTATCAACAAGTGTGAATGCAAGGCTTGCAGAGGAGCAATCTGCACTTGAAAAATCAAAACTGCATCCCAAGTTGGCAAATGCCATTCCTCCCATCCAGTGATGGTAGGTGCTAGGTTGAACACTTAGTAGTTTGACTACTGGAAGAAATAATAAGGCACTTTAGAGAGGGGTTATGCATTGCAGTAACCATTAACATGGCTAACTAATGAAGCTATAAAAGAAAATTCACAAAGTCAGCTCAACAATCTTTAGGTGTACTAGATGTAGTTTAGAATATAAAATTTGAACTTGTTAGGTTACCCTAGTATCTTCTTCAGTTTCTCTTTTGTACAGTTACACAATTAGTTGCTTACACCGAGGTAAACAATACTCGGTAGCTCTTGCATCTGATCCATTTTAGAAATGTCCTTATGTACATTGTTTCTCCATCAAAGTTCCGCAACGTCCTATTTACATTAGCATCTCTTACTGACAGCTCCCTAACAGCTGCCGTAACTTGCATTATTGGACTCCAATATGGTCATGTCCTAGCAAACCTACAGGTAAGCTTCAGGCACACATGTGTCGCTTAGTGTACTTTCTGTTCCCCATCACATCTCTTGTATTTCTTCAATACACCAGATACAACTGTTTTATATCGCATGAACTCCTTTGGGTAAGCATGTTGAGGGCTTGAAGAGGGTCTGAAATCCAGTTGATGATGATAGTTTCTTGGTCGACTCTAGAGCTTGTAATCCCTTAAGTGTGTATTTTATAGCAATTTTTGTTTGTGTATGTCAGGATTCTAAAAGGAGGTTAGACAACTGGCTCCTGTTTTCAGCTTCGTTGTCTGTCCCAGGGATTTTCCTTGCTTTAGTAGGTATGAATTTTAAATGGCGCATGCTTCTCCGAACTAACTAGACAGAAAAAGATTTGAACTTATATTTAAGTGAACTGTAGATAAAATTAGGACCCTTCAGTAAGTTCTGATGCACAGGGACTCTCGCCAAAACAATTTTTTTCCTTTATGAACGAGATGGCACTAAATAACCGTGCTTTTCTAATTGGGAAAATCTGTCATTACAGGTGTTGCAGTGAACAAATCGCTGTATACGGTCAGCTACATGTTGATTACTTCTTCAGCTGCGGGAGTCACATTTTGTGCTTTGTATCTGCTGGTGAGTGTTTTTATTTTTATTTTTATTTTTATTTTTTTGGGTGGGGGGAGGGGCGTGGAGGGAGGAAATGCAGTTATATGTGATTTCTATACTTCAAACTTTGTTAATAGGTCATCTGTGATGCAACAAGTGTTGCCATGTCTTACTACTCATCATGACTCTTATAAGACACATTTCTGATGAATTTTATGCTAACTCGAAATATACTTTGTTCAAAGGGCTCTTTTACCTTTTCAAACTTAATGCCCTATCTGTTTGGACAGGTGGATGTTTATGGTTACAGGCAGTTGACTTCTTTCTTAGAGTGGATGGGAAAGCATTCTCTGAGCATCTTTGTTCTTGTAACTTCAAATGTTGCAGTTATAGCCCTTCAGGGATTCTATTGGAAGGTCCCTGAGAATAACATTGTGAGTGCTCATAATTATTTTTTGCTACATTCAGGGCACACCATATACATTGTTTTGAGTTGCATTCTCACACATGGAGAAGTAAAATTCACAATGACAGATCAAGTTTATTCATATAACTAGAAAAAAAAAAAAAAAAAAAAAAAAAAAAAAGAAGCCTTTTCCCTGTGAACTTATACAATCTTGTACAACAGATTCACTGGATTGTGACGCTTGTAGTGCGTTCATGATGTTTTTGGGGAGCTCGTCTCCATGGTAAGCTCTTTTATATTTCGTGTGACTTGCTTCCCAAGTAAATCTAGGCAACTAGTCTCTCCACTGATTTTATATGTTAATTTGCAACAGTATTGTATCAATCAAGCGATGGATTGCCTTCGTTGCAGCCGACAGTTGAAGTTAGTGCAATTTTGTCAGTGATATTGTAGTCTAGTTAGTCTTTCAAATGGGGAAGTATTTATTTTTTTGTGAAATCCCTTGACATGAACAACAGATGCTACGAGGCTGCTCTCATTTCCTGTACTATCTTGGACTCCATATTGTACTTGCTGAGATTAGTGTACCTATTATTTTCTCCACTTCTCACTTATCTCTGTATGCAGCACTATTAACTATTAAAGCAAGCATTTAAAGGTGTTTATTGTATTTGCAATTTCACGTTAATGGCACTAGCAAGAAAAATCTACTAAAAGTACATAGGACCACTGGCATTTTCACAGTGTAATGTCTTTCCACCGCTAGGAAATCACAATGCAGTGGCGAATGGCGATAACTCGTGTCTCTGCTCTTTGCTTTATACCAAGCAAAACAAATCGTTCAGTAGGGCGGTCCTACTGGTGAGTACTGGAGTCTCTGCTATTTCAGCTGTGCTGTGTCCTTTCTTTCTTTGATCTTTTTCCTGGCTATTTTGTTTTTAGAAGTGAGAGGCTTTGCGATGCTTGTTCCTTCTTTGGGAGGCCAATTGTCATGGCCGTACTTGGCCAAATAATTTTTTTTTTTTAATTGCGCTGCTTTTGTACTTTGTCTTCGTTTATTAACGCTGGATAATCCACCTCGCGAAGTGTGGGTATCGTACCCTCAAGACTTTGTCTTGCTCTTCAAAATTTTTTGGCAGTAAGCCTGCATGAGCTTTGCTCAATTCTCTAAGGTTCCAAAGGTTCTTTTGGTTCTTTCGTGTCCTTTGACACAGTAGAAAGTGCATCTAGGGATTTGACATTGTTTTCGAAATTGATGCAACAGATTTGAACTCGCATGCGCCTCCCGAAAGCTAAGTGGGCAATCCGTTGGTGCAATGAGCAAAAGAGCCGAGATGATAATCGAATGAAATTAGCAAAATCCTGGTCCGATACTACAAACCTCCATGCTTGAAACCATGCTGTAGATGAACGTGTTCTAATATTCGTGACATTGTCTGCGGGTCACTGCCAATGAAGACCACGCCCATGACCCGGATGACATCGTATGGGACTTCATTTATGTAAGTCCCTATGCACATCACTTAACACATCACTTAAGTGTACAAATATAAACTTCTTGGTCGGTGCATTACATGTATCTCTCGACAAGAATCGAATTTGCAACCCCACTTCCGGAGCCGTGGTAGCCGGTTAATTAAACAGAAGTTTCTCCTCTTCCATTTTTGTCGCACTTACAAGCAAATGCCAACATCTCTCGACTCTTCAAGCAAGCACAAGAAGGGGCACACAACGGGCTCCTTTCGCTTGTGACCAAAGAACTCTCCCCTCAAGTTTCTCACGAAGCTACAAACAGACTTGAAGAAGCAAAACAGCGAGTAGCAGGTAAACGAAAATGGCCTGTCCACTGTCCATCTCATTGTCCTCTCGACATGCTTGGGAATTCGGAATGGAGGAGGAGCAAGTCATCCTAATCCAAAAAGCATTGTCTTGGAAGGAAAGAAGACAAGGGTTCACGCATTGGGACTAAGGATAACGATAGCGTCAGTATCGTCACCTTCAAAAATTCGGAACAGGACCGCTTTCCTCGAGAAACGGGGAGTCGTCTGTCCCATCTCAAAGGCAAAAGAGCTATAATTGAGCAAGGCGGTCGTCCTCGGAATTCTTTCGACAAATTGTAATTAAAAAATCGAACAAAAAGGAAGAAATAGACTATTCGGGAAAACGGGGGGTTGCTTTCGAAAAGGTTGGCGAGGGGGTGGTGGGCCACCGCAGGCACCTTTAAGCCATGGCCACATTCATGACCGTTGGTCACGGATAATGAAGCTTTTTAGAACAGAAGAGAGAGAAAGAGGGAGGGAGATGACATGAAACGAGGGCCACGAGGGGCAACGAGAACAAAGGAAAAAGGGCCGTCGCCAATTCCAATTCCAACGGTTGAATAATTTATGCAAGAACAGTCTGGAAACATCTTGTGTGGGGAGAAGATGGTCCTGGAGCGAGAGAAACCCTAATTGCAGAATTTAAATTTCGGGTCATTTATCATCATGTCCTTTCCCTTGGCTTTCGTAGGGATTAGTTTATTGTAGTACGATGCGATTCATTCCTCCGGAAGATAAAAGACAAAAAGGCAGGCCATTCCTTATTAATTATAAAAGAACGGGATCTTTTACCAAATCGGACGACTTTACTTTTTTTGAAACAAGCAACTAAGCTAAGATAACAGGGAATCTTGACCCTCAAATTGACATCCGATTGCTCGCGATTTACCTCGCCGTCTTTGTAAAATTTCAAAACTTTTAGATGGAGGGCAGAGAGACTTCGTGATTATATCCTTTAATTGGCATGAAATTCAGAGGCGTTTTGGTACGTACAAAAGAAAAAGGGGGAAGTGAAGGGGGTTAGCGTTAGGACGCGGACTTGCAGGAAGGGCGTGAGCATAAAGGTAGGACCCCGCGGGCGATGCTTTGACAACTGGCACCACGTGATTGCTGACAAAACCCCTTCGCACCCGCATGCATTTTTTGTCATATTTTCTTCATCCAAACACACAGTAACTTTATAATACTAAATTATAAACAGTAATGACAAATCATTATACTAATTGAAAGATCAGAAGACTGGTTGTAAAATCCCCGTTGCAGAGAATGTCCCTTGCGTCCCTTGCGTCCCGGGCGATACTATAAAAAGTTAGACGAGTTCTCTTTAGGGCACGAGTTGTGACAGCTCACGGAAGTGAACTACATTATCGAACTGCTCTTTTTTATTCTTTTCTTTTTGCATTTCATGGAATGATAGACAGAAAGAGAGAAAGGATCCTTGATGGATGAGAATTGGGGGACTAAAAAAAACTATCTTTACATTTATTTTTCATACCAATAACATCTTCACAGTTATTATTTTCGATGTATTTCAAGTTGCATTTTTCACCTACATGTGTTTTTTGAATCCGCTATTAATTTCCCAAACCACCTTCCTCCCGAAAACCCAACACCTGCCCACGCTCTCGCACCCCTGGTGCGGCGCATCCACCACCATATGTCCTCCTCCACCTCCTCATCACGTGCGCCGTTGTTGCTCTTTTTTGGGGGCCGTCCTAGTGCCAGCTCGAGATGGGATGGAGGTCCTGACAATTATAGTTGAGCTTTGCCATGGAGCTTACACGGCGTGCAAGCCTGTTGTAGAGGCTTACATCTAGTTGACGGCCCTCTCAAGCTTAGGGTGTGCCCTAGCGATCGTGAGCCACGAGCTCGGGGCGAGCTTGTGTGGCCTCTTTGTCGCGAGTTGCGAACAATGTTGTCACAAACAGAGAAAAGGGTATGGGGAGAGGGGTACGAGTGGCGGGGGAGAGTGTCATTGTCGATGTTGAGGTCGTGCTATGGCATCGATTGATGGCTCAATGTTGTGGGATGGTTGTCAATGGTTGCCATGCTGTGTTATTATGCCTGAGGCGAAAAAGTGGAGATGGATTTTCGAAATGGAGAGATGCAAAACATAGGTTTTGAAATGTAAACAAGAAAAAAGTGTTTGCCATGAAGAGTAAAAGTCGGTAATGATTTTTCACAATTTGTCCCTGAAAACAAGTAACCCAAGAAAGGTCCAGACATGTTTGGCGATGATTTGATTCTTCTCAACAACTCGAAAGGACCTCCCATGTCCCCACCCACCCAAAAGCCTCAATGCTTTAATTAATCACACGATAGGCGCAGGACGAATGTCTTGGCATTTAATTTCGTGAATAATGGAAAGTTATTATGCACATTTCTTTCTACCATTACTACTTTAAATTATTTCCACGGTCCCCTAATGTAATTATTCCATTAACATTATTTCATTAAAGTCGACACATCGAATTCATTCCATTCAAAAAGTTACTGCTTCAGCCTTGGCGTCCACGCATTACCAAGAAAATATGTTCCTTTATCACCACTAAAGTTTCCTAAATATAGGTAGAAACATTCTGTTCAACAAAGTAATTGACTATTCCAAATTTGACATGAATTAATATTCGGAGACGTAGAAATCTCCAAATTATGAATGATACATGAAATTTTTATGAGCAAAGTGCATACACATGCGAAATAAACTGAGACAAACCTTAATTTTGATATTACATATATGTAAAGAGCATACGGACCTACCTCATAATCAAGCAATGCGAGGCATTTCAATAGCACATCTCAAGTGCAAACCTGAATTAGACATGACACGCGGAATATGACGAAAACTAGAAGAGAGTCTGATTTGAATAATATATTAGAAAGTCTAATCCAAAAGCTCATATCATTAGATGAAAGAAGTGTGATTTGGTATTTAAATGTCATAACACAGCGCATTGCCTTAACCTCCCGGCATATCATTTCAAATGAAAATATTTTATTTGGTAATCTCTGGAATTTGGTGGACGCAGCACCCCAAATCTCCCGAGCGTTGCTGAGGAAAACGAGCAAATCCAAAACGAAACAAAACGAAAGGGGACAACACATAACCGTTGGGAGTCGTGGGGGGGCTTGTGGGGTGATAATGCCAGGCTGACCAATCCATCCACTCATTTCTCATCCATCCCGCCCCCGCCCCCCCGATGATTGGATCCTTCACATGGCCGCGCTGTACCCTTTTGCCACCTTTTCCTTCTCATCCACATATATATATTGTGTATATATGACATAATGCATGGGGAAAGTAGTAGTAATTAAACAAATAGTAATCGGTGGAGAAATCCTAATTTTATGAGGAGACGGAGTTCGAGGCGACGAATGCCTATGTCTAGAAATGAAATGAGAATTCTTTTCGTTAGTGGAAGAGAGGGAAATTGTAATCGAGCATTAATCTTGCTTTTTTGTCGTGATTCTTCCCATCATTGGTAAACTGCATTTACCCTCTTTTTCTTCTTTTCTTAAACAATAATACAAAGACTTTGTTGATATAATAATTTTTGAAGTATTATTAGAATTTATAATTATATAGTATGGCTTACTGAAAAAATGAGAAAACATCAAATTCTCAAACTACTCCCCAAGTAATTCGCCACCTCTCCTCCACCAACTTCTTCTTCTTCTTCCTCCTCGCCCTTTAAAAGGGACTCCGCCTCAGAGATACCTCGCAGAGCTGCAGAGAAGCCAAGAGAGCAGAGCTAGCAGAGCTTGTTGTTGTTGTTGCTTTTGCTGTTAGCCGAGCGCCCTTTGCAGAACGAAGAAGATGACGAAGGAAGTGAGCGAGGAAGCACAGATCCACCACCACGGCAAAGACTACGTCGACCCCCCGCCGGCTCCCCTCCTCGACATGGGCGAGCTCAAGCTCTGGTCCTTCTACAGGGCCCTCATTGCGGAGTTCATCGCCACCCTCCTCTTCCTCTACGTCACCGTCGCCACCGTCATCGGCCACAAGAAGCAGACCGGGCCGTGCGACGGCGTCGGCCTCCTCGGCATCGCCTGGGCCTTCGGCGGCATGATCTTCATCCTCGTTTACTGCACTGCTGGCATATCCGGTATGTTTAACGACTCTCGCACGTTCGGTCTCTCTGGGATTTTCATGCTCTGGTGCTCACAAGTGCGAGAACTCTTCAAAGTTTGCATCTTTTGTTGATGGGCTTCGAGGTGTTCTTTGTGCTTCATTTGTATGGCTCTCATGTTCACAACCCTTCGTTCATTTTCATGCTCGAGTTTTTAAAGTTCGTTAAGTTCGTTTCTTCAAGTGATAGCTTAAGAACTCAAGAAAGTTTTGTATTTTATGTGGATGGGTCTTTAGGGGCTTACGTGTTTTCTCTGATATTTCGGTTGTTTCAAACGCAGGTGGACACATCAACCCGGCTGTGACATTCGGACTATTCTTGGCAAGGAAGGTGAGCTTGATCAGGGCACTGTCGTACATAATCGCTCAGTGCTTGGGCGCGATCTGCGGTGTGGGGTTGGTGAAGGCATTCATGAAGCCCTTCTACAACTCGCTCGGAGGTGGTGCCAACTCGGTGGCTACAGGCTACAGCACGGGCACGGCTCTGGGTGCTGAGATCATCGGCACTTTCGTGCTGGTTTACACCGTGTTCTCGGCCACTGACCCAAAGAGGAGCGCTCGTGACTCTCACGTGCCGGTATGTACAACTTACTAGCTACTGCTCCTGCTTATAACCAGGTTCTTCCCTCCGAACGGGAGTAGCTGTTCATTTCATAAAGGAGGTAACTTTTCTGATGAGATGGGGTTTATATTTGGGTGTACAGGTTTTGGCTCCATTGCCAATTGGTTTTGCAGTATTCATGGTTCACTTGGCCACCATCCCCATCACTGGCACTGGCATCAACCCAGCTAGGAGCTTTGGTGCTGCAGTTATCTACAACAACGGCAAAGTGTGGGATGACCAAGTAAAGCCTCTCTCTCTGTTAACCAAGCTTTAACTACATGACTAACACAAATTAAGAACTAGCTAAAAAACGTGCGAATCATTTGCATTTATGACACTTTGGTTCCTCTGGTTTGATGCCTTTTTATTCAAAAATATTGGGGGCGCATTTGGATTTTGATATTATTGCCAAGAGATAAATGATTTCAGGCTAGTATTAATTGATGTTTGGCATGTTCATGAGCAGTGGATCTTCTGGGTTGGACCATTTGTGGGGGCACTCGCAGCAGCAGCATACCACCAATACATCCTCAGAGCAGCTGCCATCAAGGCCCTCGGATCCTTCCGCAGCAACCCGACCAACTAAGATCTTTGCGTTTTCCCCTTTTTTATTTCATTTGTTTGTTTGTGTGAATGAGAGAAAAGTATGATGATGAATGGATGGATGGAGATGGATGGTGATGATGCACCCTATCTTAATTTATTGATGCTTCGGTATCTAAGGGTGGGTAGAGTTTGGACCTTGTATCATTATTATTGCTGTTATTATGGCTCATGATTAGTGGTGGAATTGTTTCCTTTTATCTTCTTTCGTACTCTATCATCCCGTATGATTATCCGCGCACCTCCTGTGAAAACCAACCCGACAGATAAATCCCAAGAAATATAAACACGCATCCGCCAACCGTACGGAACTTAAATCCTTAAACGATGAGCAGACATTCGGTATTGACTAGAATTGGATATGAACGTTCCATTTGTCTCTAGAAAACACGCTTGGTACTGAACAGGACGAGCAAAAGATGCCCCAAACGATGCAATTGTAATGCCGAGGGTCTGAGTAGGTCTTTTCTATTTTGGGATGAAACATTATCATTGCTTCTCGACTGAGAGGGGCTGAGAATCGCTATTTGATCTTTTGGAAGAAAGCCAAGGTTGACGAGATAAGAGTGGGGGGCGGAGAGGTGACACGACAGGTGCTGCGGTCGGTCTTACTTCGGGGACTGAAAACTCCGGCCAATAGGACGTCGAAGTAGACAAAACCCAGAAAAGAAAAAGAGGGGAGAGGAGGAGAGAAGGGATCCGATGAGCCCTGCCAGCGACGCATGCGCCACGCGTACTCCACTCACGAGGGTCGCAGGCCGTCTCATCACATGGGGGGCGGTCCCCCCCTCTCCCCCTGGGGTTGCCCTACAGGATGTGCACTGCCCGAAGAGGAGGGGAGAAAAGAGGGCCAGAAGGAGAGAGAGAGTGTGTGACTTCACTTTCTCCACCTGCAAATCTTCTTTTCCTTTTTTTCTTTCTGTTGTTCGGGTCAGTGGGTCATGAAGCGGTTGGAGGGAATGGTGAAAGGGGGTCTTTCTCTTTTCCTTTCTTTTGCAAAGTTTTACCACCTGCCAGTCGTGACTACCGCCACTGCCATGTGGGTGAAGTGGCCCTTTTCTCTGATAAAAGTCAGGAAGGGGCTCTCTCAAGGGGCCAATTCATCCCAAGCCCAAAAGCAAAAAGCTTGACTCAAATTCGTGACCTCTCGCGAGAAAAAAGTGTTGCCGTACCTAAATGACTGTTCGGAAAGCGTTCGTTCGAGTCTCTGGTGCAGTGGGGCCGTCCCGTGACAAGGGAGAGGTAGCGTTATCTTGTGTCGAGCAACCACACCAGCTCATTCGGTTGTACATGATTGGTTTCAGTTCAACACCCACCCCGCGCACACACATGTTGGTAAGTGAAGAAGAGAGAGGATCCAAAGAGCTGGCACCAAGCCTTTGCCAATAATTCCCTATCTACCATGCGAATCCCATTCCTACAGCATAAAAGAACTCTGCTCATTTTCCTCCCGATTTGGTAACTCTTGGATCACCTCTGCACGATGACTCCTTCGCAATTTGCAGACTTTCGACAAAAGTCATTTCAAAGATCAATATCTGGACATCACCTCGAGTTGGCTCCACTTCAAAAATCCCAGAACCAATTATAATGGACTGAGCCAAAATGCATTCACTGTACAACTTTCCCACGGGATTACTTCATGAAATCTGGACTCCAAGCGTTTCTTTTACATACCATTGCAAAGGCAAATATCAGCGACCTATTCACCATGCTGACACGTGGGACTCGCGCCTATACAAGTCACATTAGAGATTTTAAGATTGATTCGCAAAAATGATTTGTGACAGAATACAGATTCTAGTTGGATGCTTGATTACGGTCTTCTCGCTCAACTAGCCCATTATAATTTGCCGAAGTACTTACCAGACCACTTTCGAAAACCAGTCAAGACATGTAACTCTATTTCATACCCACCAAGGCATGTGGATTTTCATTCACCAAGGTTCCCAATAACTCTGCTTATGCTCTAACATCACATTTCAAAAGATAGGCCCTTAACTCAAAATCCAACATCAGGCGCACTACATAGGGGATTGTTCCATTCAGATACAAATCACCTTGCCAGTCAAGTTGCTGCGAAAATAAATTTCTAGAATGGATCTCGGCCCCCACGAACAACTTTTTTGTATCATATGAACAGAACCTAAGTGCCATTCATGTCAAGCTGCACTCGAAGTAATCTACAAATGAATCTCTTACACCAGATAATTCTACAATTTATGACTCTGCAAAAACAGAGAAAAGCAGCAAAACTTCTTTGCTTCGATTCAATGCACTTACACCACTAGGAATCAGATCGAGGAGAAATTCCAAGGCAACAACCATCAAGTACCTCAGTCAGGCAAAGCAGTTCCTCGCTCCAGGTTGTTTTTAATCTCGAGGGTGTATTTCCCAAAGGCACGTTCGATCTTCTTGTTGAAGTGCTCATTCCGGTCATTGATAGAGTCAATGTCTTTCTCATCACGGAATCTCCTCCTCCTACTAAAGGACTGACGCTTTTCATCCCGATCTTTGAGTTCCTGTACCATTTTGTCGATCTTATCCTCTGAGACCTTAGGTGCCTGCACAATAAGGTAACATGAGCTAGTTAAAACTTCAAATGAGCATATAAGCAGCAGCAGGAAAAGAAAGGCGATGATCATCCTCGATGAAACTTTACCTTGCCATATTGAAGACTTGAAGCTTCACGATAGAACTCAGGATCAGCTTCTTTCATTTTGTTATATTCATCTAAGTCAATATCTATATTCTTTGTGCGCTTCTTGTATGCATCATACAGAGTCTTCTGGTTGAAAACTGTTAAACAAACTGGATTAGTCCTTTAAGAACGAATACATCATATCTACCTTGGACACATGACTCTCTACAATAAAAATGCTCCATCTAGCTTGTTTTTTAGTGACAATCCCTTGTATCAGGACAAATGACCAAGCCTAAATGCTCTAGGTGAGGGAAACATTTCATGCAAATGCAGGTAAAGCAAGGTTATGTGCTTCAACTAAAACTCATAGGGAAAAAGGAAATACAGCACATCACCCACTCTTATTAGTATCGCAGACATCAAATTTCCCGAAGCAACCAGCCTGTGCCTTGATAACAACAACGAAAACAAAAGACAAGAAGCTACTAGAGTGCGTAGGATAGAAACTAGTGTGTTACAAAGACATGCATGCGATAAACAAAGAGAAGCAAGAACATAACAGGTTCATCAGCAAATTGAATACCTACCGTCCCAACCGTAAGGAGCAGGATCCTTTTCCCATTTCTTATATTTAGTCTCAGCCGTCTCTTGTGTATCTAACATATATGCCTTTGACATATCAAGTCCATTAGCATCAAGAAGTTTCCCAATCTTTTTCTTCCTATCCTCGAGCCAGTTTTGCTTAGAGATCCCCCTCGACTCCGTTGGAGCTTCCATTTTTTTATTTTCAGCCACCATCGCAGTTTGATTAGCCTTCCTCGCCTCATTCTACCAAATAAAAGAAAGACATAAGAGAGGCTATTGATTTCCTTAGAGCACAATACTGGGAAATAAAACGACATGAAACTTAAATCATGTATGTTGGAAAAGAGATTGGCTTTTGTTTAAGTTAAGTTACACACCATCTTAAGCCTTAGCTCAAACAGTTTCTTCTTCCTTCCCGTAAGTTTAGTGATGTCCCCCTCCGCCACATTTTCCTCAACCGGCGGTTTGTTATCACCGTCGGCAGGCTCTTCAGCATCATCAGTCTCATCACGCGAAGCTGCAACCTCATGATGGGGTAGCTCGTAATGGCTGCCCTCCGCTCTAGCTTCTGATGCTTCTGCAATCAAATACATACAGTTTGATACCAACGAAGAAAATCGAAATGACCCTCGAAGTTGCAGGGACTCAAAACCTGGAATTACTAGAACGAAAGTATGATCATTCATCGAGCAATCCCTAGAACAATTCGCAATTCAAGAAATTGAAGACGCGGAAACTTTCTAACGCTCAATTGATCACAAAACATGATGACACCTCCGAAATTCTCCAAAAAGACAAAACCCTATATTATACCACAACCCCATCATCAAAGATTGCACCTTGATGGATTTTAATTTGATACAAGCTCAAAAGAAGAGCGATTGACAGTGAGCTACTGGATATGGCGGAAAGCTCGTAAGCACGTACAGAGAACACCTACCCGAACCTCTCCTGTCGCGAGCTTTGGCCTCGGCGATGATCCCGAAGCAATATTCGCTGCATTCGTGGTACGGGTTCGGCGCGTTCCGGCAGTCCGGGTGGACCCTCCTCTCTTCAGACATGCTGCCGGGCTCCTGTCGAACTCCGTCTCCAAAGCAAGACCCGCCGGGCAAAACCGAAGTAGCTCGTCGGCCGGCGATCGCCGCCGATCTGGATCGCCGAGTGCGGCGTTGCGCCGGCGATTCCGATGTTGAAAGCGAGAGAAGAAGGGATGGAACGAAAGCGATTCGAGCCCTAGCTGAAGGAAGAGGAGACCGCCTTACGGGTTTGGGCTCCCTTTCGTTTAGAGTTCTAAGATAAGAATTGCAAATTATTGCATTTTTTTCAGTGAAAAGTAAAAAAAGAAGGGAAAAATTGGGCCTTATTATTCTGCGATTAACATGGGGATTAACACAGGAAAAACCTTACATCGATATGTCTATAATAAATTCATTATCTGTTAGTTTTTCTTAAAGTTTATTATTAGATTGCTAAGTTTGATGTTATGTAACGAAGTTGATGAGTGTATCGAGAGTGATTTAGTAGGATTTTACAAAAAAAAATTTAAGATTTTACCTTCTATTTGTCATGTGTATTAGTTTAAGACTTTTGTAGTATTAATCCAATTTAACGGAAATTAATAAATATTTATCACGATTTATGATTTTTTGACGATTAAAAAATTAATTTATGATAAGTTTATTATAGGTGTATTTGTTTAAGATTTTTCTGTAATATTAATCATATTGTACAGTCATATAAGATCATATTGTATAATTCCGCAAAATATCAATAATAACGAAAATAACACAATCAGTTGGAGCAACCATAACATCTAGTTGGTGTGATGGAGGTTCAAATCTCATCGCGGGTAGAGTGTCAAAAAAAAAAAAAAAAAATTAACTCTAACTTGTTGTTAAAATATCTAAAGTGGGGGTCCTAGTGTTGGGATTATGGGCTGAGTTCTCTTTCATCGAGGTTTACGTTTAAACATTTTTGCGGGTTCTCTTCCCCAGAGGTTAGGGTCTATTCCCCACCCGAGGTTTTCTTCTAAATATCGGCTTGTGGCTAGCTTCCCTGAGGTTTATGGGGTCTACGCCTAAATACCGTCTAAACTTGCGGCGAGCAAGCCCGATGGTGCTGGTGCCACCGGAGGGTTATGTGATCCGAAGGGTGATCCGGTAGTTCGGTCAAAAAAAAAAAAAACATTAACGAAAATATGTGAATAATGTTAATCGTCAAATTATCCCATCATTTTTATTCACATCTTTTTTTTCTTAATTTTCTTATTATAGTTTGGGGTTTGAGGACCGAAAGGAAAATGGGCAGGTTGGCTTGCGCAACACATCAAACTCACCTTCCACCGGACGGCCGCCCCCCGATGACCATGTCTAGTAACAATTTCGAAGTATCCTGTTTCAATCATAATCAAGAGCGTTTCAGAAAAAATCATCATGGGGAGAAAATTTTCCATTATCAATCCGTTCACCAAATTCTAGAAGCGCCAACGAGATTCAGGTCCTGAATGTGTTAGCACCTGATGCTTTGTGGACCTGTCATGCAGATTAGCACTGTGAATTTGACCTGATGCATTTTGCTTTTGCATTCTGATGCTCCATAACCGTGAGCGAATCATCATTAAGTTTTGCGAGAATCCTGCATAGTTCGTGCCGGCATCTTCATTTTGCAGATTGAGAACCGCATGAAAGAAAAGGAAGGCGATCGGAATGAACCAAAGAGAGAGGGAGTGTAGAAGAAGAAAGATATAAATGAAAACACTTATGCCTATAGCAGCAACTGGATGAACAAAACAGTACATAACCAGAAAGGAAACGTTGATTTAAGTACAATGATGTATATTTTGCGGCATAAGTATGAAGAAAAAGAATCAGAAGATTGAAGGTTTAACCTATATCCCAAGTAGTTCTATGCGGCCAATAGTACATAACATTCCAGGAAGTCAGCTAGTAGCAGAATCTGCAGGCTCATAGGAGTTCCTCCAACAATGACTTGAAATGGTAGCTGTCGATTTGGGAGTTCACGGATGAAACCGATTTGCTCAACTCAAAGGACTCAATCTCGAGCTCACGCAAGTGGTTTCTAGTTTCAGCCAGTTTTGAATTTGCTTCAGCAAGCTCGGCTTCTTTCTTGGCCAGATCGGCAGTCTGGAACTCCAGTAATTTCTTCATAGACTCGCGGCCTTGGTCACACCTGGTCTTCGCTGCCTTGACTGTCTGATGCTGAGAAATCACCTCAATGACATCTGAGATTTCATCGAGTATCTTACGCAGCCAACCAACATCAATATGCGAAGTCTCCAAGTCCTTGAGAATAGCCAGCATCTCTTTGACCTTGGACTTGGTCAGTTGCAAGAATGAAGTGGATTGCAGCTCCTGAACAATGAAGCAGACGGACTCCAAATAATAGGACCGCATCGAGATTGACTCCAACACACAATTTTCTGCTATATCTCCATATTTCTCGAGAATTGCTTGCAGAATGGAGGAGACGCTGGACTTCACATGGTATTTACCAACTGGGACACGGGTTTCAGACTTCACGGACTGGACATCTTCTTCATCGCTGTCTTCAAAGGAGTGACCCACATCTGAGATGCTAGAGCTCATTGAACCACCATTGGAGTGTGGAGCGCCTTCTGCTGGGTCATCAATGACAATACTTGGAACAATTTCATGCGTGAGTGAACCATCGAAGTTTCCCTCCTCTATCTCTTTGGAGGATGTAGAATTGGCAGCATATCCTAAACTTTTTGTAGGAGGTTCCTTGGCATGATCAGGCTGCTCAGGAAGGAGAAAGAAAAACAAATCCATAGTATCAGAAAGAAACACCTGTACAAGTACATATGCATCGAGAGAGAGAGAGAGAGAGAGAGAGAGAGAGGGCGGACCGAGAGTTGAAGCACTGGGGTGACATTTCCAGAAGTTGGCATTGAATGAGAAGACCTGACTTGTCCCTTAAGGAAAGAGAAATCTTCAGGGTGAATTTCTCCGGAATATGGAATAGGAGAAATCGTGTTGTTGTCCTCCAAGTCCCTCTTTTCAGAATTATAGTGTAGAGGAGATGATGGAGCAATAGTCGGTGTTGTAGGAACAACAAGGCTAGTGACTTTGTCCTGCATGTGGGAAGAGTTGGGCTGAGGATCCGGAGCCTTTTTTGTTCTCCTGCTCAAAGTCTGGGAAGCATCAACCCCATTAGATCCTGCAACTGAGGAAAATATATCCAGATTCAGCCATGCAGCAGTAGAATAGGACACTCAGAATTTGGACCATTCAAATATTCAAATATTGCAGATATGTGCACCATAATTTCAACAAGGTGTGACCGCATGAGCATGTGTCCTAAATAATGGGAGATACAAAGAGAGGATTCTCATCTGATGCTGTGTCTCTTTTTGGGGCCAACAACAGTCATCGTAACTTCCTCCGGTACTAACAATCATTTCTAGCTTTAATCATCAAAAGCGTAGTAGAATTCTGGTAACCAGATTAAGAATGATAAAACAAACTGCTCTGTTATGCAAGGGAAGAAAGGACGCATTTCCTCTAGATTTCCTACATTTTACTGGAGCGCTAGTCGTTTTTTTTTTTTTTTTGGTCAAAGAGCGCTAGTTGTTTATACTGAGAATAACCTGCTTCTTTCTTGTACCGCCTGCCCTCTGTGTGAACTCCCTTTTTTGAGCAGGATTCACTGCAATCATGGTAAGGATTTGATGCCTTAGGACAAGCACCATTCACTCTTCTCTCTTTCTGCACAATTTTGCTACGCTCCTCACCAGCACCACGATAGTCTGAAAAGCAAGTTTCAGAGAAGAGAAAAAATGATATGTGATTCAGACATATAGACATATCCATCAAATAATGAATTTGACTGAAACAATCGGAGGTCATAATCAATGACTTTTGAAGTTCGCTGAGATGAAGCGACAGCTTTTGTTGCCAAACATAAATGTTACTAGTAGCAAATTAACGCGTAAAAACTGCTTTACTTGAATTGCTTGGTCAGATTATGCCTGCCTATTTGGAAAATGATGCATATCACGGAATGCACAGACAGTGTGGTCAAAGTCCCATCAAAGTGGTATATCTTTTCAAGACAACGTTAACACCAGTTCAAAGTTCAAAATAGTTAACATGAGTATCACTCTGTATACTGCGAGTTAGTACAGGCGAATCAGCTAAACATGATCTCTTTCCAGAGAACTATATTGAAAGGTGTCGGATTAACTTTCTCGACATTTTCCATCCTCAAATGCAGCAAGGAAGAAAGAAAAAGACTGGATTGCAATCTTTTGGCCAAATATGCAAAATTACTTCCATCTAAAGTTCCTCGACTCTCACCAGAGTAGACAAGTCTCTTATGGACACAATATGACTGATTTTCCAACTTTATCACGTGACAGAGTCACAGTTTTGTCTCCATTGTTATTTGTTGCTTTATCATGAAATGAAGTATGTTCACTTAAGGAATCATCAGGCAACGAGCCAAGGTTCTCTATCATTGTGGCCAAGAATGAATAACCTTACAAGTATTCTGCTAAATATAAATTCCCACGGGGTTTTAAATAACCATGAACAGGTTTCCCTTCCACATTTCACATATGACAATCACACGTTTATCTGGCATCACTTTCCTGACCTCACTTTCCTGACCTACCATGCACAGTGATAACTCAGAGACAATTAGCCCAATGAGAAAAAAGGATGAAACATACAAATTTTGAAGTTTGCATGCTCTACCTAGAAAAACCAATGAAACTAAGAAAAATAAAGAAAATAAGTCACCTGATTGATTTTTACTCTTGTGAGGCTTGCCTTTGCCAACCTTCTGATAACACTCTTCAACACATTGGTGATAAGGATTTGATGAATTCTTGCAATCCGGGTGTACTCTTCCCCTCTCGGACATCTCGCCAGAGATCACTAAGGCGACTGCAGAATAGGAACTAGATCAAAAAATATCCCACCACGCTAAGAATTGCAGTCAGATGTTTTCAAGTTTGCAGTATTTTCAATGTACATAACTATGTCTTCCAGCTATTACAAACAAAGGCTCACGTTTCGTCCTATCAATGGTTATCCCGAATGAATTTAAACTTTACTGAAATTGAAGAGAAAGGGCTATTCTGAAGTTTCACAGCAGTGAAAAAATCACTTTTTTTTTTCTTTCGGAGTCAAGTCAAATAGTCCGTTCGGTCAATCAGGATTGCGTGCAGATTATGCTCAATCGGATGAAAACAATTAACCAGCGAACCCTTTCCTTCACCGACAACACGGTTAAGGCTCACAGACATCTTCATTATCAACAGAAGAAATCTCATTTCCATCTCATGACCTGCAGGTAACTCTCATCAAGTCGAAAGCCGAATCTTTTCACACGCAGAAGAATCACTAACATGACCAGTCACCCCCGACAGAGCCACCAACCAAATCAAACACTTCTCCTTCACCGTCCACCCAAAATGAAAATCGCTCGATCAAACTCAACAGTCAATCCAACTGATCAGAAACAAGCAAACACCACGGCCCAAATCCACAAAAAAACAAAACCATCTTCGCCCCCATAACTAAACCCAGAACCCAAAACCGAGACTTTCGCCGGAAACACGAAGGTGATGAGAGAAGCCAGACACCAACTTCAGTCAAATCAAAGAACCCACATGGATGCAGAAACAGAGAGACGAAACGGGCGTGTACCCTGCAAGAGAAACGACGAGAGCTACAAGCAAAGCGAAGACGAGGAGATTACCAGAGGGAGGGAAGGTACAGAGAGGGAGCTACGAACGAAACAGAGGAGGGTCTTAATTTCGATTGGTTGGTGCCGGAAAAGTTGCTGCTTTTTATATAATTTATCGGGGGCTTGCAAAATTTGACTGACGTCCGTTGAAATGCGTAATTCAACGTCAACCTTTTTCATTCACGAAATTTAATATTTTACTCGCGAAACACAATTAAAAAGGGGGAGATTTTCTTCTTTGAACAGCCAAGGAAAATTTTCAACAAAAAAGAAATGGGAGAAAATTCTCGTTCCTTCGACGTAAAAGTCGCCTCAGAAGCTTCTGACAAGATTTAGACACGTGGCCAAAACGAATGTGCTGTCTAGTGTGGACCCCGCATGTGCCGAATTTGTTTTTGGTTGACTTTTTTTTGGTTGTTCTGGTTTGCGTTTTTGGACGCATCGGGTTTGGCTCTCTCCCATTTTCTCGATCCCCCCCCCCCCCCCTCTCAAGCGGTCATTCCCATTAGGCCAGTCTATACTCCATGCTCAGCGCACCAACCGCATCGCCACACGTGAATATCATTCTTGTTTTGGCAAGAAATAGGCTAATTCCTTAAAAAAATTTCCGACTTTATGTCTTCTCTCACGAACTTTTTTTTCAATTTGAAAAAGATATCAAACTTTTACTTTAATCTCAAATCTACCGGCGAATCTAAAAATTGATGTCATTCCATGTGAAGACAAATGTATTACTGATAATAATCTTTTTACTCACCCTAAAGTTGATAGTCTTGAAGAAATCAATGATGATTTTTGAACATTTGGGTACATTTTGGACTGAATTGAAAGCTAGGGAATTTTTTTTTTCAAACAAATAAAATTAAGATTGGATTTAAAATTGGAGGTCTTTAAGGAAGGCAGAGTCTGAAGATTCAAATATGGCATGTGTTGTTAGGTGCCTTGTTGAGCCTATCTAAACTCGGTATTGTTTCTCTTATTTCTTTGAGTTAAAACGCGAAGTAATAAAATAAAAACATTGCTGTTAACCAACAATTTTATATATGGAAAATTTATCGAATCTATTCTCCGAAATGAATAGGGTCTATGTAGCTAGATAGACATGCTCATAAATGAATCTCTCTTATATGTCCACACACTATTCCAATTTGAGTTCTATACTTGCCATCACGTGGCACCTATCAATCTAAAATAACCAAAATGAGAATGCTTGACATCTTTGGAGTTTATGGTGGCAAACAGCCCACGTTGGACTTCTAGTTTGGAATTGCCTACCGAATCATTTCACCTCCTCCTTATTTGGATCCGTTCACCTAACTTTTCTTGCTCATCAATTAAAAATCTAGGGCTTCTGACATCATATTGATTTTGGTCAATACTGAAAGAATATATGCCACAGTACTGTAGCTTTTTTTTTTGGGGGTAAGGTACTGTAGCTTATTTTCGGTCTATTAAAAAGAAGAATTACCAAAGCTTCTTTTCTCATAGGCAAAGTGTCATCACGCTCTAATTTCACCAATTTGAATGATCATATTTCATCCTCCCATCTACTTTAACCACTCAAATTTGAATAGCCAAATTGTATTAGGTATAGTTCGATATCGATTTTTTACACAGATTCACTCTTGTAAGATGTTGATCAGACAACTCACAATTATAGCACCTTCATAGTCACATTAGTGATTTTCGTTGAAAATTGATTGAAAATGATGGGCCAATCGGGCCAAGTATAGGAGCCTAAAATTGTGGCCCACACTGGCCCATAATTGGATATATATCACGTCTTATATGAAAAATCCAAAGGATTTAGGCAGGTTTGGGACGGCCAAACTCAAGAAAGGACTAACTTGCCCAACCCGGCACATTTATGTCCCTGGGCCAATTAGGCCAGGGTGGGGACGTCGAGCCCGCTTAATGATCAAGTGTACCCACCCCCAACAACCACAAAAGCAAGACATGGCAAACCAAACCTGTGCTAAAGGAAAACCATCAAAGGCAGAGTCACTGAAATCGTTTGAATTGTTGGTCATGGGTTTGCTTTCTGTCTTTGGTATGAGCTCTGTTTCGAGCGGTTGACGATGGTGGTCGACAAGGACAGGAAACCCTAGCCACTTAAGTTTTCTGCAAAGTATGGATTATAATAACGGGCCAAGGCAGCTGCTCTTTCTTGACCCGGAAACGGAAAGAGATGTATCGGCTTCTATGAAAGCTACCTCACAAAGCCTTCTGTTATTGTGCGATCTGTTTTGGACCACCTCGAACAGGGTCCTAGTGGATGCTGGCCAGGAAAAATAAAATAAAAAAACAAGAATATGCTCCCAGGAAAAATAATATGCTCCTTCTTTTTTTTTTTTTTTTTTTTTTCCTTCCCAGATTTTCATGGTGCACGTTCTGTGAAAATCACAGGTATGATTCTAGAACGACATGACAATTGAAATTTAGCAGTGCGCTTGGTCACGAAACACTCGAGTAATTTTCGGTTGACTAGGAATTCAGAAGAGAACTTTACGTACGAAGCACCCTCAGCAAGCGCTAAGCAAAGACTTTTTGGTACATAGATTCACCCATTTCCAAGTTCAGCAGCTGGAAGGAACCTGGGAAATTCACCTAGAGACTATATGACTCAAATGTCAACATGTACAGTAAGTAAATGCTTCAACAACTAGCAAATTGGACACACCTAAGGTATATGAAGATGCCCTCAAAGCAGTCACCAGTAACTAACTTACAAGATTTGGGCTACCGACGATTTGTAGTCGTGCTCGGCCTTAGACTGGATGGAAAGCATTGTTTCCTGCAATTTAGACGATTCTTGCTCGAGCTCGCTCAGCCGGGCTCTGGTTTCAGTGACTCGTGCCTTGGCAGCTTCCAGTGCCTTCTCCTTCTCAGCCAAATCTTCCAATTGAAGTTCCAGCTCTTGCCTGGTTGATCCTATGTCTAAGTCACGGTTTCTCTTCACGATCTCGATTTCACGGCACTGCTTTTTGAGCTCGAGCATTTCGGTGATCTCATCGAGCACGTTGCGGAGCCAGCCCACATCGATCCCTGCAGCTTCCACATCCCTCAAGATGGCCTGCATCTCCTTGATTCTCGACTTGCTTAGCTTCGAGATCTCGGTGCGCTGCAGCTCTTGAATCACGGAGCAGATGGTCTCTAAAAAGTAAGAGCGCATCGCAGCCGACTTGAGGTGGCAGTTGGCTGCTATATCTCCGTACTTGTCGATAACCGACTTCAGGACCGAGGAGGAGCTTTCTTGCACACGGTAATTCCCGAGGATGTTTGAATCAGAAACAACGGGTTCATGGTCTTGCTCATTCACCTCGTCGCTCACTTCAGAAGGATGGTCGGCAACCGTGATCGTAGAAGCCATGGACCCAAATGCAGCATCCCTTCCATGTTCTGCAGAGTGGTCAATTGCAGCGGAATTCACCTTGTCTTCATCGAGCTCTGTATTGGGCCTGGTTTGTCTAACAGATTTTTTTTCACGCTTTGAGGGCTTTTGCGGAGGCTCAGGAGGAGGAGATTGGAGGTCTCCTGCATCTCGAAGCTGATTTTCTTTGACACGAGCCTTTGGAAACATGAATTCGGCATCCCACGACTCCACCTTCTTGAAAGACAGATCTTTCGCGGATAGGTTATCGGAGACGTCGAAATTCTTCAGGACGGGTTCGTCAGAGGGCTTTCGATCCGACTCCTTCTTGGTCATGCTGAGTTTTCTGGGAAGAAAGAGGATGAAGGATCCTGGCATGACAAGTAAGAACCATGTATGTTTTCTTCAAAGCGTCGTATGAACAAGATAGCAGATAATTGAATGAATCGATCCAAAGATGGCCACTCCTCAGATCGACTTAATGAAAAGTCAGTGAATCTCCATGTAAAAACTGAAGACAAAATCAGAGAGCATAGAAATACTGCTGTACTGACTTAACCAATTAAAACAGCGACTGAACATCGAATTTCGGAGATGATACTAACCGGAATTCTTCTTATTTAACTTCTTTGCCGTCTGTCCTTCAGATATCTTTTTCAAGCAAGCGTCGACGCACTCGTGATACGGATTGGTGGCGTTTACGCAATTTGGATTCACTTTCCTCTCGGCCATGCCGTCGCAGCGGTCAGATGCGAATTCGCTACTTCAGCAAGTAGCAAGATTAGGAAAGCCACCCTGTGATTCAAGAAAGAGCCTATAACTGATTATTAGATCAGAAAGATTTCAACTGCTCCAAATTATTCTTTTCTCGATCATATTTAGAACCGCAAAACACATAAAGAGATCAGCAACTTGTTTTTCTTTGGATGAAATTTTTATTTGGTCATGCTCTTCTGGGCAGCTCTGAGTTAAAAAGTTATAATCTTCCAACCTAATAATCATCAGAAAAGGATTGCCCAAAACAGAAAGATAAACGATCTTTTACAGTTTCTACTGACCCACTTCGATGCTTACTGACATGAAATCGCGCATCCGAATCGATACGTCCCAAAAAAATCTCCTAGTACTCGCGACACGCGAGGACATCTCGTTTTTCCAGCAAGAAACCGGAAAACATGCATGGCACGCGCGAGAAAGAATACAAGATTTGGCAACACAGAGAAAGCCGGCGGGATCAAGCCGAGGCAAGAAGCGCGAAGGATTCAACAGGAACTAGAAGAGGAAACGGAAACCCAGAAGCAAAAGGACGACGAAAGAAGAAGAAAAAAGGAGGACGGAACCAAACCAGACCTGTTGAAAAAGAAGCAAAGTCCGTATCAACCGCAGCTCTCTGTCTCGTGCCCCCTCTAGTCCCAAGGCTTTTTATAGGTCAAACTTCAACTTGTCATCCGGGGGGATCGGAGAAGTACGGCGACAAAAAACGAGCGCAGTTTCCTGCTCGGACGCGTGCTTTTGTACTGTGCAAATGGCGACGGCGGGGAGGAGGAGGAGAAGGAGGGTGAAAATTCCGTTAAATGGAAATACGCAGGGCCAAGGAGGGGAACGCAAAAATCATTTTTAAAAGAGAGATAAAAAATAGGGGCGGGTCGCTGTTCGCTGACACGTGGCGGACGGGTCGTTCCTGTGGATGACAGCCGGGATGCGCGGCCCCGTGCCACCCAGAAGTTTATCGTCCCAAGGGTCTTCTCACCGTGGCGAAGGGGGGGCGGGACTGCGACGAATGGGTACGACTTTCGGATGCTCTCAAAATATGTACCACGAAAAGATTCCGTTGGTCTGTCGAAAAAAAAAACAAAAAAAATTAATGTTTTTTTAAAAAAGTAGTTATATTACTTATAATTAAAAAAAATTTAGCCATACGTGAAAATATTTAGATATTATGGATTATTTTAAGAAATATAGATGATCATTTTTTAGAAGAAAATATTTTTTAAAACATTCGTTTATCTTGATATAAACGGAATCTAAGCGTAAATTTATTGTTGATTAATAATTGTTACGATTTTTTATGCATCGAGTTAATTTGTGCTATACATAATCAGTATTTTAAGAGTAAAATTTTTAAATAGATATCTTGAGTTGCTCGTCAACAAAGTTTGATAAATCTTTAAGTACTTGTAGATCTCTATTCAATAATTTAAGAGTTAAATATTTAGATAGATGTCTTGTCACAAGTTAACAAGATTCGATGAATCTTTCGCTTCTTGTAGAGAATAATGTCACTCATCAGTAATATTATGTCTAATCAATATTTTAAAAGTTAAATATATTAGGAAAATATCTTGAGTTACTCATTAACAAGCTTGATGGATTTTTCGATTCTTATAGAAAATGATGTTTATCTTATTTCATTCTTTATAGCTAGAATAAAAATCCTTCTCTTTGTAAAGTTATTGAACTGTGCATTTTTTCAGGATTGTGCTGGTAAGTACTTTGAACGTTTGTAAGTATGCTTGACGAGAAAATGTTGAGCATTGGGTAATCAACTAATTAGGAAATTTTTTTACGGTATCTTGTGCATTAAGATGTTATTCACAATTAATCTTTTCAAAATAAGATCATTCCAAAGTAAATATATCTAACAGATTTATCAAGAGGGAACTCGTTATCACAGACCCTTTGGAACTAATTGACTTACAATTGTGGCATAATTAACCGCTCTTAAACTTCATCTTGCCATTTTATATTGTTGTGTTATCAAATTCTAAGTTAATTCTTCACTATTTTTGATTAATGAATCTCGTGCTATTGATATTTGGACGAGATTTTTAAAGAAATATTCTATTGAAACTATATGTTAACGGGTATCTATGGAGCACGCTTGGAGTGATTAATTTAAAAAACCTATTACGATTGTTAAAACATCAATCGTTTTAGTGAAGTGCGTAATTAATGTATTAAAATTAAAAAAAAAATTATTATGTGGCGTTATTTGATTTCCTCGTCGGTCCTCGTCGACAATAAATGCGCAATGACTGATTTGCACGGACGGGATTATTTCACGCGGAACCATTATTAGTCTCTTTAAAGATAATGTCTAGGACGTGTATGGACGATTGAGCGTCTGAAGGCCACGGTGAAATTATGGCCAAGGAAAAGGTCAACGTGTGATTATGGAAGATCGAGAGTATACTTTAGAGCCGTATCTTTAGATACCCGTGGTGATAACGTGAACATTTTGACATCCAAGGTTTTCATAATTCTCAAGCAAAAAATAATTCATCTTTCGGAAGTTTCCAGCTTTTGTACATATTCATCAAATAAGATGACGAGATCGCAAAATGTACCGAGCCAATTGCAATAATAGGAAAATAATGAAATTTCAAATAGATCACATGGTTTTTTGGGTATATATATTGAGCAAAGGGTATGTAGATATATTCATGAAAATGACTTTAGACAAGATAGTTTCAAAAAGTTCTTAATTTTAAACAACCCCCCCCCCCACTACTGTCAAATTATTTCCGCTAATGTCTGCTATTTCCTTTTCTAATTGGCCCGGGTTTAGATAATTTGTAATCGTGAAGATTTATGATACAAAGAGAAACTCAATATCTATTTACCTTTATCATAAAGTTGTCAATTTTCATTTATTTGATAATTTAGAAAAATTAATTTCTTTTTATTAGAAAGGAAAGTGATTTCCTCTCCAATCTAAACTTACTGTTTTCAATCTATGGAAAGCGTTTTTTATGGACCGATTAGTTTTTCATCATCCAATTATTAGAAAGTTGGAAAACAATTTTTGTAAACCTATTATGCGGATGCCAATTTAGTCATAATCCTTATAATTTGACCAACTTAGTCCTCAATCATTTAATAATTTGTCAATATAATTATTTTGGTCAATTTTTGTAGTAATTATAGATGTGGACACCGACAGTTGTTTGATGTTGAAGCTAAGACAGTGGTCTGATGTTGACAAAATTTTTAAAATATTTCTAAATTTTTACTTCATTGTGGTTGGCTTCCCTTGCCGGCTGATGGTGAGGTTCGTGTCCCTCGCCTAGGGCCACGACCCATGCTGAGGTTGTTGGCCACGATTAAGAAGAAGAAGAAGAAGAAGAAGAAAATATATAAAACTTCAGAATTTTTTTAGCAAATTGCAAAAATTATCAAGAACAGCGTTAATCATACCATGTAGGATGACTAACTTCCATGTCAATGTTGGCCAAAATTGACAAAAAAGACTATGTTACAAATCGTCAAAAGGTTTAGGACCAAATTGATCAACCTAAAATATTTAAGACTAATTTTTGATCTATATAATAGGTTTATGACTTTTTTTTTTTTTTTATAATTATCCCGATTATGAGTGCATCTGGTTTATCAATCTCCAAACAAATTACTCTGTGAATTTTCGCTCCAATATACTTGGATATCCATATTTCATAGGTACAAGCTGGTTCTTCTATTTTGACAATCCAACGGTCATGAAAAGTACAAACGAAAATTCTGGATTTCAGAAAGCTCTACCCAGAATTTTCCTTTAAAGGGAGGCTCAAGCTTTGGTCTATTATATCTATTTGCGTTCAAGTCACTACGCAAAGCTAGAACCGTCATTCGAAAGCGGCTCAAGCTTCGGCCTATATTTTATTAATCTCGTGCGTGACCCCATGCAAGCATGCAAAGCGACGTCACAGAAGTGAAGCGTCGATATCCTATTGAACATCAGACGGCTCGACGCGCAAGCCATGGAGATTCTCTCGAATTCATTCCTCCGCCGTTGATCTGCAAGCAGGCCCCGCGGCATTATCTCGTACCTCCACGACAGATCATCTTCGACCGCACACGCGAGGCTGTCCCATCAGTTGCTTGCGCAACGTGGGGCCGGAAGACGGATACCCGGTTTGTCCTTTGGGTGTTCTGTTTCGACAGAAACGTGGACTGTCGTGGGGCAGCTGAACCTAGTCTGTTGCTGAAGCTGTCATGGACTGCGTGTTCGAAGTCACGTTTGGAGCAAATGCCTTCGTGATTCTTCAATCATAGTAAATGCTGATTTGATTGAACAGCGGATTCAAACAGCTGTTACTGTTAGGGGGGGAGGTTGCATTATTATTGTCTTAGAGGCTAGGATGAAGGTAGGGTAAAACGTTGATTGCCAGAGAACTCTTTGTCACGACTGGGATCTAGTGGTTAGCTTCACGTCGCTGGCTGCTCACCTGCTCTTGTTACTTTGCAAAGAAACTCCCAACTTATTGGGAAACGAAAAATCCGGTTAAAAGGAACTAGCTTCTGCCAGAAATAATAATGCGGATGACATGTATGTTTCGATGTGTAGAAAAGAGTATATGGACCTTTATTAGATGGCTGTTCAAAAAAAATATATGTATTAAGATAATCACGTAATGTTGAGATAATACGAAAAACAAAAATAAAATTATCAAATATCTTTAACATAAGAAATTTTTCTAGAGAAATATCTAATTATCTCTAACATCCCCTCAAACTTAGATTAGTTAAGTTTGCTCGAGTGTGAAATTTTTTTATTTTTTATTTTCTAATTCTATTATTCTTTTATATCGATTTGTTAGCTTCATCAGTCAAATAAAAAGGATCATTTATCTGGTAAAAACAATCCAAAAATTTTATTATATCATTTTGAAGATCATTTTTTATTTCGTTTGGTATTTTACGCGTATAAAGGATACATAGATAAAGTAAAGAATATACATTTTTTTTTAATTTCTTCTGAAAGGAACGGGTTTAGTGACGCATGTAATGACGCTGTTAGCTTCTTGAAAAGAAGTTGAGAATAGAGGCTTCGACGACATGTGTCATTTTGTGAGATAATATGAATATAAAGAGCGTATATGATCAGTGGTCAAACGTTGGACACTATTGGAGGAAATATTTCAAAGAGTTCTGAAGGAGGCGAAGAGTGCCTCCTACGCGTAATCCTCTTCGTCAGATAGTTCTCATCAAGGTCATCTTGTCATCATTTAATTCGTTCCCGTTAGAAAGCGAAAACGTCGGACCAGGTCACGACCCTCTGGATTGACGTTTGGCGTCTTGTGCAGGGATTCTCTGCGCTAGATTTCAAGGAAGACGAAAAGACAATTTAGGATGGACTGTCGAATCTGAAACCGTCACATGGGTTACCGCCAACGTCAAGGTAGGACACGGCATAGGAATTCGCCGACCGTTCTAGAAGAGAAAGTCTATGAAGGGATCTGAAAGTGGTTTAGGATCTGCAGACTTGAGATGGAAGATTCCTCCGGCATCTTTGGACAGTTTCCAACTCCCACCCGCTTATACCCAAATGACACTTGACAAAAATGGTTCCCGCAACTCCGGCGATTCCCCTGGAAAAGCATAGCGAATGCAACCACCAGTTGAAATTATCTACGCCAACTTGCTATCGGCTAAACATTTACGCCAAAAAACGCGGTTGCCGTCTTCGTTAGGGTACAAGAATGTAATCTTTAGGATTTGCAGGCCTGGAGAGTCACGATTCGTCCTGAAATTGTACGAGAATCGATTCTAAAATATGGTCTTTCCTCGAGATACGGATATGCATTTGAACAGGGACCTTTTATTTTGTTTCGATCGTCGTCAGTGCGCTATCAGTTGCAGAAAGACGTTATAATCGTCGACAAAATGTTTAAAAAAAGAGCGTCAGTGGAGTGCTTAGAAATTGGAATGTCTACGACATCGCACTAATACTGGTAGGAGGAGAAAAGGACGTGTTGCTTCATTTGTTATCTCTCTCCTCTCTCCCTCTGCATTAGACTTCCAATTGGTTAGAGGACAACGACTTCGTTTTCTTCGAAAACCAAACTTTCAGGCTCATTCTTGACCGAGATAGAGGACCACACCCGGTCGTATAGAAAAAACTCTAAGTTCGGTCCCCATAGCATATCGAACTTTTTTTGTTCGGAAAAAAAAAAAAATCTTCAAACTTTAGATCCACTTCCAAGTTCCAAATCTACCCGAATCATACTTTTTGTCTAAAACAAAATCACCAACTTTCAATTTTCTCAAAAATGTCTCCATTAACCCTCTTATCAAAAATCGCCATTAGTTCTTTGACATGGCATTTTCATGTCGGTGACAATTCCATATCGACAAGTTTACCCCCTTTCCAAAAATTTACCTTCGTTGGGTCTCACTTGGGCAAGGGCAAACCTTGTTGGGGCTTGCCCTCGCCCAGCCGCACCTCACTTGTAGCAGGTGAGGCTAGTTTGCTCAACACATTTGGTGGCCAGCCTCCGGTGGTTGGCCATTGGCAAAAGGAAGAAGAAGAAGCAAAAAATAAAAGAAAGAGAAAAAAAAGAGAAAAAATAAAAAATAAAAAATTCTAAAATTAAAATAACATTAAAAATTGTCCCCGTTAGTACTGATAGTCCTACATGGCACCACTAGTGTCCACGTTAACAATTTTGAGCCAAAATTAGTAGGATGGACTCAATTTGTAAGATGTGAAAATATTAATGACTCAATTGGCAAAAAGTGTAATAAGTTTAGGATTTTTTGGACAATTTTCTCATTGCATTAGACTTCCAATTGGTTAAAGGACAACAACATTGTTTTCTTTGAAAGACAAAACTTTTAGGCCCATTCTTGACTGAGATAGAGGACCACACCGGGCCGTTTAGAAAAAACTCTAAGTTTGGTCCCCATAATATATAGAGCTTTTTTTGTACGAAAAAAAAATTCAAACTTCAAATCCACTTCAAAATCTACCAAAAATTTTTTTGACTAGAAAAAAATCACCAACTTTCAATCTTCTCAAAACTATCTTTGTTAACCCTCTTTCCAAAAATTGCTTTTATTTGTTTGACGTGACATTTCCACGTTGGTGACAATTCCATATCAACAAGATGACCCTCTTTCCAAAAATTTGCCTTCGCTCAATTGATGCTCGGCTAGGTTGCCTTAGCCTAGGCAAGGGCCAACCTTGCTGGATCTAGCTCGGGTGAGGTTGACTTTCCTTGTGTCTCACCTAAGTGAGGGTGAGCCTCACTGGGGCTCACCCTCACCCGACCATGTGTCCCCTATAGTAGGTGAGGCTAGTCGACTTGGCATGGCTAGTGGCTAGCCACTAGAAAAAGGAAGAAGAAGAAGCAAAAAATAAAAGAAAGGAAAAAAAAAGAGAAAAATATTGAAATATTATTGAAAATGGTCAACGTTAGCACCATCAATCTTATGCATCGTTAGCATCCATGTTAGTGATTTTTGACTAAAATTAGCCGGATGGATTCAATAGATAAGAAATGAAAATGTTTATGACTCAATTGACAAAATTAAAAAGTTTAGAACTAAATTGGTAAATGTGCAATGGGTTTAGGACTTTTTAGACAAATTTCCCTTTGCATTAGACTTCCAATTGGTTAGAGGATAGTGACATCGTTTTCTTCGAAAGAAAAACTTTTAGGCCCATTCTTGATCGAGATAGAGGACCACATCGGGTCGTATAGAAATAAACTCTAAGTTTGGTCTCCATAGTATATCGAACTTTTTTTGTTAAAAAAAAAAATTGAATTTTAGATCCACTTCCAAATCTACCCAAAACTCATTTTTGTTTAAAAAAAAAATCACAAATTTACAATCTTCTCAAAATTGTCTTTGTTAATCATTTTTTTTTTTCAGAAATCACCATTAGTTGTTTAACGTGGCATTCCATGTCGATAACAATTCCACATCAACAAAATGACGTGAGAAATTATCTCAAGAACAAAACCCATTCTTTGATATGAAAATTAGGAATGGCTTAAGGTGATTTTGGATAATCGGCATACAAGGCAGATTTGAGACTAAAGTTCAAGTTTGGAATATTTTGGAGATTGAACCTAAAGTTGGGATTATATTTTAGATAAAAAAAAGTTCTGGACAAGTTCGAACTGTACTTAAATATGAGTTTTTTTTTATAGATAAAAAAGAGTTCGAGATAGAATAAGTATTCAATCTAAAGTCGGAGGTTTCTTAAGGGATTGGCTTTCAATTATGGGCTTTCAATTCGCAATCAGAGGTCGTTCCGGTAGTTTGGTCGTCGCTGTCTTGGAGTACTCTTTTTTCTGAATTGATTCGACAAACGTGGTCCTTTCAGATGGACATGTTGGATTTGATCAAGCCTTAGACGATGACAAATTTGACGTGATTAGTAGAAACCCAGGCAAGAAGAAGGGCCCTGTTCATGGGCAGACAAGGGTCCGAAATACATGAGCAAGAGCGAAAAGGCCCAGCAGAACAACTGAACAAGAACAAAACCATGGAGGCCCATTCCTACAGCAACACAACCAGAAACGCAAGTCATGGACACTCAATGCAAGAACAAAAACCCAGTGAGAAAACTCGACATCCTGAAAATGCCAATTTTG
This sequence comes from Eucalyptus leucophloia subsp. euroa, assembly GCA_017140325.1. Lineage (NCBI taxonomy): Eukaryota > Viridiplantae > Streptophyta > Magnoliopsida > Myrtales > Myrtaceae > Eucalyptus > Eucalyptus leucophloia. The sequence continues at coordinate 22,990,933 of CM029476.1, forward strand.
ATGTCAAAGAGAGCAATTGATGCTATCAAACATACATCAACTATATTCATCGGTTCAGGCTAGTGTCGATGAGAAAGTGTTAGGACCATCGAGACAGAGAGGAGTCATTTAAGTTGGGGCTTCGGTGGCGGCAATGAAGTAGGGTCGTCGAGTAAACGAAGTCTAGGCAGACAGTGAGCATTGATTGCGTAATAAATCGTGTTGGACATCAACAGGGGAAGGAACTTGTTGAGTTGGTGTAACTTGCGTGTTTGGCAGGTTGAAAGGGCTTAGCTGGTGAGCTTCTGGCCGGTTGCTTCATGTTCTTGTTAAATGAAATCATTGACTTTGTCAAAAGAGAAGAAAAGAAAAAGAAAGAGTCACACATAAGCTCAAGAAAACATCATACAGGAACAACCACCGTTCGGTCCCAAAATCTCGATTACCATACCAAACACGACGGAATCGAAACACCAAACAGGATCAGATATCCCATCTGCTCAATCCCCTAGTGGCTTGAGCTCCATTGTCATTGATTTGTGGAGGCGCCGGAGACCCTGATTGCGGAGCCAGAGGTGGGCTCTCTGTGGTGTTCGATTCTTTCACGGTGATGCCGAACCTCATTCCGCCGAGGCAATGACCTAACACGCTGCAGACGAACCAGTACTTCTTGGCTTCGGTGAGGGTGACCTGGTCGTTGCCGCTCGTGTGCTTGGCCAGCACGCCGGTGCTCGTGTCGCATGAGCGGAACGTTGACTCGGTCACTTCATATGTGTTGTGTTGGCCTTTTATGTACTTGAAGGCTACACTGACAAAGGGAAGGAAACAAGCGCAGATTAAATCACTGTTTGTCGAATTCATCACCCCATCACGCAAAAATGCGTACAGAATTCGAAGGCGCGCATCAAAAAACTTCTTCAGGATTTTAATGATAGCAGTTTAACAGATGCCTGCTATCCCGACACATTCAGGTAAGAAGAGAGATGAGTCCGGGACGTACCAAGCACATCGCCGACGCTGAAATTGTATTTCTGAGACCACTCGCTGTAATTTACGCCGCTGTTCCATTCGTCGCTGTCACCTACCGTGTAAACCTCCGATGCGGCACCATTCACGAGCAAACCAAGGACCGTGAGGATCATGGAGAAGCTTAAGTACCTGCACAGCTTCGAATCCTCCATATTTGCTCTAGAAAAAAAATGGAAAGAGACGAGGGAATTTAGGGTTTCCTGCAGATTGTTGCTCTGTATTGGGTGCTTGCTAATGAGTTGGATGCGACTTATACAGAGTTAGCTTGGACTCAGTCCAGTCTTCAGAACTACCCAGGCAAGTGGAACGTTAAATAAATGCGTGATGGATGAGGACTACTGTGCAAGCAAAGGAGGAGGATCGCTTTCTCTTTGCAAGTTGTGCATAGATTGTGTCCATATTAAAATCATTTGAGTACTCATTACAGGCAAAAGTCTACCCCAAGTAGGAGTAAAGTACACCCCAAGATCCTGCGGTCTCTTTTTGTTCATACACCGAAGTCCACGTATATCCAAATCTATATGAGAGTAGATACTTGCAGGCATGTCGCGGTGAAAACGGGTCGAGGTGGACCGCAAAAGTCACTCTTGAGAAGGCCTTCACTGCATTACCTCATGGCTTGGTTCTTATGAGATTTTCCATGCGGAATCACCTTTTTTTTTTTTTTTGCTTGCTTGCTTTTTGCAGTGAATAGCCAATTTGTCTATAATAGTTAGGAGTGAGCATAACTTCAAGGTAAAACCTAGAATCGGATAATCATATCGGTGGGAACATGTGCAGTTCAAGTTCCAAAGTATGCAGGGTGGATTTCAAATTCCAAAATTTAAGGATCCTATTTTGATGATATATGTTAAATTGGTGAAATCTAGAACTTAAAATTTAGAATAATTTTTTGTTTTTCTTGATTCATGTCTTTACAATATTCTGTGATATTCTATTGTGTCTAATAATGAGTGTATAATTTTCAATCATTAATATGAACTTTCATTTTATGACTGAAACTTTTGCTTTATTATTTATATTCTGTGTCTAAATATAAATTATGGTCAATAGATTGTAAAAGCAAGTGATCATTATTAAAGATGATTTTTTGTAATCGTTCAATTAATTATACAAATGGAATCTAGATAGATTCTGAAACCTATAACAGGATATGTTTAGAATTTTAGGGTATGCATAGTAAATTCCAATTTAAAAGAACGAGAGACCTATTCTATAGGTAGGTTCCAAATAGAGCGAGTAATCACATGAAAAATGTAATAACGGTAACACTGTACCAGATTTGCTCAGCTTGTTTGGGGTTCCATTTCGCTGATGAGCAATCACATGAAAAATGTAATAGCCTTCATGGGCGGCCATGAAAGCCAAGTTAACACTATTATTGGCCTATCAGGCCTTGACTGGCAAACGGCAAGCGATCAAAGTATATTCAAATGCCAACTATTGTAATTAGTACAGTAGGATATCAAATGTACACTTTCAACACTTGATAATGAATAAGATGAATGATATGTTCCAACATCCAGAACTTTTCCTATAAAAAAAATAAGTAAATCGAAGTTGGTACACACGGAGGCCAAATTCTGCAGAAAAAATAAATGATATGGCCACCCCATAATATACATTTGTCACTAGTGACGGATAAATCACAAGGAAAAGCGCATTTTTTTTGCTCAAAAGGAACCAAGCTTCTAAAACAAAGTCATTTGCCAATCAGCAAAGAATGTTGCTGTGCAAATCGTCGGTTCTTTTGCACATGAATGTAAGTCTTTACATTAAGAAAGATCTGATGGAGAACAAAATCGTAGTGAATCGCAAAGCTAACCTCTTTGACTAGAAAGAGGCAGAGGCTTAGACTTAAGAATCTGCTATGGTTCTCCCAAATGTCTGAATTCATGGCAATCAGCTCCAGCTTCATCCAATGCCAAGAGAAGCTTTGGTACGATCTTGGCTAACATAAGTTTGAAGCCAACTGAAGTTGAATTTGCATTGTTTTCACTGCTTACAGAGGCGTCTTTAGCGAGAGATCCGATTAAATATCCCTTCATATATGCGTCACATGCCTTGAGGATGTAATAACCACGCTTCTGAAAATGCTCCTTGACCAGGTCTTCGAAGTCCTAGTTTTGTTCCAGGAAAAAGTTCAAAAAAATTCCGGTTATGACATTTCTAGCAGCAAATGCAACTGTGATTAGAGAACAAAGAAGCCTAGCTCGATATAAGAGTTGCCTGAGGTGTTTTGAGATGCAACTTCTCGAATTTAACAATAATTAGATAATTGAAAATATTCAAAGCATCGGCCTAGCAGCCCGAACAAACATCAACCAGTTAAACACGAAATTTCTCAGAATACAAAAATGTGGACGAACTTCTGGAGAATTTTAACAAGCAACCAGATATCCCTAAAACACGGAGCATGCATTTCTTGCATCTTAAGTGATAATCTGTAATGCACAATTTGAAAGTTAATCCTCAAGGTATCCATGACCCCACAGCATCAAAGCCGATGAGGAGGATTGCAGAGAGAGCAGTGAGGTATCATCAATCTCATAAATTTTCTTTTTCTTGGATAAAGCATCAATCTCCCAAGTCAATTATGCTTTAGCCATTGAATTTGTAAAGTTCGCAATAACTAAACTAATCATAGTTGGATCCATGAACTCCCTCTTAAGGCAGAAAAAGACAGTAGGACCATGCAAGTGTGAAGTGAATATCAGTGGACCCCAGATTCAATACGAACAAGAAAATAGAATCACAGGGCGTGTTGAATGTGATACTTTACCTTGGGGGGCTTTCGCATTAGATTCAGCATTGTCTTACAATTCAACAAGAAAGTGTTCTCATTATAGGCCAATGAGTTTTTCTCTCCTTCAGCTGTCCCAATTTGCTTATCATACCCTGCCTCATTGAAGTATGGTTTGGAATTGAGCACCAATCCTTGGAGTGAAACCAACACTTGAAGAATGCTAGAAGATGATGAATCCCACACTTCATTCCCTCTGCCAGTCCAGGTGTTCAAGAGGCTAAGGCAAACTTTCCCCTCCTCATACAAGTTAGGATTAATTCGCCATCCACCAGAATGATAATATGCTGACTGCAGGTTTGAGGTACAATCAGCAAGCACATGTTACAGAAAAACCCTTTTCAAAGGAAAAGAGAATTAAACCTTTAATATAAACAGATAAGAGACATAATTTCAGAAACTAGAAATGCACTGTGAAAAAAATTTCAGAATTTCTTACTGGTGGAACATCGGGATACTCTGGGGGAAGGTGAAAGTCAAAGAAAAAAAGACCATCTTGGTAGGGTGTTGCATATGCCCCGACAATTACTGCCCTCACAAGATCCATTCGGTCTTCATAGACTCGTACGTAAATCCCATCTGTTGAATTCACTTACAATGAGATCCAAGGCCATTTAATTTGAGATAATAACTAGAAATTCCAGAGAGTCTGCACATCTAACACAATTATGATTACCAGGGAGGTTATTCTGAAGGATATTCCAGTCTTGCTGTACCTTCTTGAACCACTTTCTTCCACCATTGACCTATAGATAACATTATAACAAAGTTCAGATTTCAACTCTATCCATGATGGGATTAAAATCAGAAAATAAAAGTTCAAATGTCCCCCCCCCCAAAAAAAAAAAAAAAAAAAAAAAAAAAAAAAAAAGAAAAAGAAAACTGCCTCCATTTATTCTCACTGGATGAGAAAAAAGGGAGCACTGGGTTCTACACTTGGGCTGCCTTTTGCCTTTTTAAGCACTGAGTATCAGCATTTCATTTATCCCCTTGATATCATATATTTTTTTAATAGAGCCACAAATTTTTTCAAATGACACTCGCAGCATTACCTGTCCATTCGTGCCAATGAAATAGTGATCTATAGGATCTCTAGCCGTATCAAAACGTTTAAAAGTGCAAGTAGTTTCTTCATAGGAGGCTGGAGCATCTACTTCCTGAGACCTCGTATAGCATAGACTTTCAGCTGCACCCACTGGATCAGGAACTACCCCAGAAATATCTTGATCCCCACTAGGATAAGTCGTGTCTGTACCCGTACAGTCCATGATATTAGATTTCTGCGAGCTACACTCGTCACTAGAATATAAGTTCTCGGAACTTTTCATCAACATCTGGGAATGACTTTCATTTTCCCCTTCGGAATCCAACCCAGAGTCCAGATTTTTCCGGCCTCGTGAAAATATTCCAGTTGCCAATCTGGTTACAAATCCAATTGCTGCCAAAGGAAAAGAAAGTGCTGAATTCATTCCAGCATGGTTTTCAACACTCTCTTCTCCAGAATCATTGTCAGCATCATCATTTGCAAGTCCAACCTCCTAGAAATAATTTTTGGCATCATTATTCAGAGAAGGGGCAATTAAAATACACCATATAAAGGAAAAATTCCTGAAGATAATGTTTACATCCAGAGTACAAATTAAGCTCACTAGCAGTTTATTTACAAGATCATTTCATCAGAGTTACCACTGCTCCTGCTTCAAAGTCCAACAGAGGTCTCTCAATTCAATCAATCGTGGAAGTTCTAAAAAAATTGAACACAGTTGTAATGCAGTCTGCCTCAAGATATGTTCAAGGTAGACATCCCAAACATTAACTTTGTGACCATGCAAACCACCTATCAAATCTATAAAAACAACATAGTTGATTTCTAAGTACGCCGTCTTATTTAGTGATAAATTCATTGTTATTTCAGCATGACAAGCTTTTTCATGTCCAGGTAACTTCACTTCAGTGCTAGAAATATTTATGAAGTCTAAACAGAAAATTGTTAGTGGATCATTAAACAAGTAGGCCACATTTAAATGCCTGACAGGGTTCTGCAACGACTTTATAAACCAGTTTTATAAACCAACCTTTCTATTTCTTCTCTTCAATATCCACTCCACTCATTGTGAATATCATCAATTACACCAGACAATTCTAATAGCACATTAACTTGTGTTATTGTTGAATTAAATGTGTCCAAATCATTCATGATAAAATCTCCTCCTTGTCGCATGTGCCTGACATCGCCAGGCAGGAAGGTCGTCTCCTGCAGTTAGATTCATCGCATTTTGAGTTCTAGGCATAAGGAGAAACAAACCTCTTTGTCATTTTCTACAGCGTCCATTTCATCATCATCTACAGTTTCCCAACTTGCAGCATCGCTAACCCCGCTGCCAGAAGCAATTGACCCATCGTCATCATCTCGACCGACAACATATATGGCCTGTGGTCCAACCTAGAAACCAAAAAGAGACAATAAGAGGCCAGATATTAAATCTAGTCTATAAATGGAGAAAGCAGTTGAGAACGAGTCACATTATTGTAAGAAAACTGAATAAATGAGCAGAATTGGTTGAAGGTTGTCTCATGTCCAGAGGGAGGAAGAGAGCAATAAAGATTCAAGTCTGGCCTGTCTCCAACTTAGTAACATGTGGAACTTCAGACATGACGAATTTTTTAAATTATATCTTTTCTAGCTCATTATTCAATGATTCACATGTAATTTCTCACTTGTTGAAACCAGCATTTGTTATAGCTCAAGTTGAGTTTCTAGCTGTTGATCACTATATTTACACCCACATTGTTCATGCCAGAAGATAGGACTCCAAATGTTATAGATTGCTTTTGTGGTAGAAAGCAAGAAGAACAAAAACAAAAGAGGTGCTAATGTTGACAATGGTAAGCATGCCAACCGCGCACAGACCGTTGTCAGACCGGTGCTAAAAGAGTACTTAAGAGGAACAATAAACAAAGAAAGATATAAATAGCTGTAGGCTGTCATGCATACCGTCGAAACCATCCCGTCAGCCCATGTAACTTCAATCTTACCATCTTCAAGCCCAGTTATATTACCAACCCATGAAAGATCTGTAAAGGTAGAGACAGCTTCATTGTCAGTGACTTCCTCAACATTTTGAGTCCCTGAGCTGTCTTCTTCATTATCTGTTGTATAATCCTCTGGCACGCTTTGTTGTGTTCCTGTCTCCATAGATTTCATACCAGAATCCATTTGCAGAGAAGCAGAAACAGGAGACAAACGTACAACAACATCACCATAACAATAGTCATAATCTGGATGTCCCTCCAGCTCATAGACACTAACAACTTCCTCTTTCTCAAACTCACGGGGATCTTCTGGCCTGGCAACTGGTTTTAACCAGTTGACACGAGCTGTTCGCTCTTTGGCATTTACACTTTTCACTACCCCAACACGCTGAACTTCACCAACATAATCGTCATCATCAGCAGCCTTTTCGATCACGTACTGTTCAGCAACAAATTCATGATCACCAGGTGTCTCAATTGGAATCAATTTCGTTGAGTCCAGACAGCATTCAATCTGACCGTCCTGCCACACCACATCAACTTTTGTTCTGGTATTGACAATTTGAAGAGCCTTTTCAAAATTCTCCTCTTTCCTTCGAATCTTCTTGTCCCTCTTCAGAACAACTTTACGAATCTTTTTCCGATGAAGAGGCCAAGGTTCATGAAGAGTTTCCTTGGCAACTGACAATGAACTACTACATGAGCTAGACTCAGATGAAGCTGTGCACCGTGTAACTGATTCCAGTGGAGCCTTTGGGTCCAATACAGTGTCTGCATCAGTATCCATGAACTCTCCATGATCAATTGACTCCTCCAATGCAACCTCCTTTTCTGGTTGAGAGCTCTCTAACTCATTGTTGAGCGAATCATCAAGTTCTAGTTTTGAGAAACCTGTGTATAATAAATTAGACGAAGCTGGTGTTGAAGATGGAAGAAGGCACCAGTCACCTAGCTGCCAATTTGCATGGGAAAAGCAAGACAGTAATTTCAGTTTCTTTGGGCTCTGTTCTTCTGCTGGAGCAGTAGAAGAATCAGGCCCATGTCCAGCAGAAGCTATCCAATATATAAACACTGAGCCTATGGTGACTTTGGTCACCGTACCCTCCAACTTATTAGCTCTCCACAACCCATATAGCCATCTCGAATTCTTGAAAATCGAAGAAGAGCTAGCCTTGACACGTTGACCAGGAAAATAAGTACAATGTTCATCTTCCAGCAGATTCTTGGTAATAGGTTTGAGGCGATGTGGCTCAGCCTTCATTACTTTACAGACAGAACCATCATCAAACTGCACAGTCACATTATCTAGAACACCATCTACTCTACCCAGCCATGGACCGAGGACAACATAATCTCCAATAGAAAATTCTGTCACGCGCTTTAGTTCTTTGGATGGGATATCTTCTATAATAGATCCACTAGAATTTAAAACATCCACATTTATACTAACATCCACCACGACACCAATTTGACCTGTAGGGTCTGTGGCTGAAGCCACATAATCCCCATGTAAGAATCCCCGATCAATGACTGTTACTTCATCAAAACTTTGAGTACTCTCAATGTCGTTCATATAAAGCACTCGAACTTGGTCGGCAGATAGAGGACCTGGTTTATCACCACCTTGGCTTCCGTCACAATTCTCCTGAGACATTTTGATTCTATCACCATCAGTCTCTTCGTTCGCACTGTCTTCAGCATCATCTTCATCGTCTTCATCTTCATCTTCCTCATCAGTAATACTGCCATCTGAATCAGAGTCCCCAGCAACTTCAGTCACTATACCGATTGTTCCATTTTTCTTGCTCCTCACCACATCTTGTCTGTATATGCCAGGGAAACTCTGAGTTTCCTTGATATCTCTAACTGCTTCTGCCATTCCATCACCGTCACCATTGTTATTCACATCAGAAAGACCACCACTAATAGCAGAATCAGCTTCCTCCAAAGTCGTGTCATGCCCACTTATGGTTGGTCCCTCAGCAGCAATATTCTTCCGTTGCAGTGCCATCTGAACATTCATAAAATCCAAATTTAACATCACCTTCGAACAAATTGTCACCCATCTCACAAATCCATCATAATATCTGATAAACACCGCCAAAAGAACATATAAAACTGCATCATGAAGGATTTGCAGAAAGAATGAATCCTGGGAAATGAGATCATATACCCTTTCAAACCAAAAATAGTACACACCATATGCTCTCCTAGGCTCGAACTCCCAGAAAATGTCATTCATTCACAACAAGATCACAAACATAAGCCCTTTCTATTGTTGCGACGGAACAATAAGTCCTACATAAGCCCTTTCTATTGTTGCAATGGAGCAATAAGTCCTACAAATCTACAGGCCATGTCTTCCAAACCTCTGAGATACAGGAGCGACTATAAAAATGGAATACCATCACCTTAGCGTTTCGCAAATGAGAAGATAAAATCCGTAAGAATTTAAAAGAGCAAACAAAAAAAAAAAAAATCTTTTAGCAACAAGAAGCTATTAAGCGGATTAAACCCTCGAAAGATTCAAATAGATTAAATCTCATCAGCCACCAGAACAGCTGTTCAATCAGGCATTAGGTGCAAACAAGCACGCCTTCAATGAACAACGAACGATCACCCGTTCTAAACAGAACCCACCAAATGACCCATCGGCAGACCAACAAATAAATGCAGATATCGACAAAACGAGCTACCCATCTTCATCCGACGAACTCATCCCACCAATTAAAACCCTAAAGCAGCTGAAGAACAAGCCGCGGATTAGACCCAGGAAAGCAAGAATGACAAAAAACCAAAAAAAAAACCCAAAAAAAAAAAACCGTGAACGAGCTCCAATCAAGCTACCCATCGAATCGATCGTCAAGAAAATCCAATCCCATGTATACCCACCACACGCTCGATCCAAAGTAAGCTACAGACGAATCCACCGCCCCCTCCTAAGATCACGTCGCGAGACAGGCAAAAAGAAGAGGAAAAAAAATCAAAGAAGAACAAGAAAACAAGGAACAGTCACCTCGTTAAAGAAAGATTGAAAGATTGAATTCGGACAAGGAAGGAGGTGGCTAGAAAGGATATCCTAGACCCCGGTTCTTGCTCAAATATATATCGCTCGAACGAACGCCTCCTCTCCGCTTTCTTTAGCGATGGTGGAGGAATCGGAATATTATTGAACTCGACAGAGGGAGCTTTCGATGGCCCAATTCCGGATTCGGAACCGAGGGCACAATCGTAATTCGGCGCTGGCGACCTCGCTTGTCCCGGGGACGGAGAGGCTCCCGGGGGACAAGAATTGCTGGCGAAAGGCCCAGATTGCCCCTTCGTTTCTCGTTTTCCATTTGTCTCTTTCCAACCAAAAATAATCTAGACAAATAGGTTTAAGAAAGTATTTCAAATAAAGACCCAAAATGAATTATTTTCTCTAGGAGAAACTCAGAGAAAAATTGAAAATTCAAAAATAACCCTGTTCCCGATCTTTATTAGGTCATCTGTCGATAAATTAGCTTTATTTCAGGCCCTCATTTAAAAGTATTGCCTGTATTTTATTTATCCTTTACGTGATCCATTTTGATGGATGGGAGTGATTGAGATTACCAAGCAATGAATAGGAACATCTAGGAAGTCAAGGAAGAGGATGCTTCTTTCTTGGGTTAGGGAAAAAATGAGCCTGCAGGGACAAGGCAAAGGGCAACCCCGAATGGCTGCGCAACATTCAGTTGGGTCAAAAACCGTGGGCCGGCCGGTCGGGCCCAGGTACGATTTATCGGGCCGGGATACACCTAAACGGGCCTCACCGGGCCGGCCGCCCATCCCGGCCCGTCGTGACCCCAACAAAACCCGAGCCCGACTCGTCCGCCTGCGATGAAGGACTCGACTCGGCGTCGGCTTCAGCGGTTGAAGAAGAAGCAACGAAGCCGGAGAAGATGATCGTCTGCATCGCCGTCGTCGGCCATCAGGTAACGCCTTCTTCCCGCGGCGCGCCGGCGAAATGCGTCCTCTCGGCGTGATTCGTCTTCGATTATTCCGGATCGCCTGAGTCTCACGGGGCTGTTCGTTTTTTTTTTTGATCTCCGATCGGGATGGATCAGAACAACCCGCTGTACATACAGAGCTTCACGGAGGCGGACGATGCGCTCAAGCTCCACCACATAGTCCACTGCTCCCTCGACGTCGTCGACGAGCGAGGTTGTTCGCAGTCCCTCTTTACATGTATCTGCACGCGTACTTCGTTGCCTGAACTTTGATCTGATTCGCTTCAATTGGATAATGTCGAGACTGGTTTCTTCTTTCTACTGCAATAGCAAGTTTACTACCGTCCGGTTGATTTTAGCAGAAATTGCATCTGTTCTTTTGCTTGTGGTGGGGAGTGCGGAAATTTCTCATTAGCAAGTTTAGATCTTGGCGCGTGGTATGGTTTTTAGGCTAGTGTCGCGTTGCGGTTTCCTAATTGGAGAATCTTATGGTACTGTGGTTGCTCTTTTTGCGTATGTTCAGTGAACAATCCGAAAAAATCCGGGCCACTGCTGAACGAGACTTTCCTGGGTCTTCTTTATCCGACCGAAAACTACAAAGTGTAAGTCCTCTTTTGCTTGCTTGATCGGTCGAAAGTATTGCCGACCAGTCATGGTCAGTGCTCTGTGATTTTGGTTGATGTGGTTTGTTCTGCTTGCAGGTATGGCTATCTGACTAATACTAAGGTGAAATTTATCCTAGTCACAACAGATTTAGATGTGAAAGATGCCGATGTGAGAAATGTGAGTAAACCTGAGTGAATACAATTGTTTCTGGTGTAACTTTGTGAAACTTTCAGTGAAACTCCTGCATCAGTATCCTTAAACAGTTGCATGTCGGCTGTGGATTGCCATAAACTCGCCCTTTTCATCAAGTAGAAAATGTATTCTGGATGTAAATTTTGTTAATAGAGGTTCGAGTTTGCTGATACTGAATCAGGGATCATCTGAATATGGTGGTAATTTGTAAACTTCAGAGTAAAGATTCTATCCCGGCATACAGACTGGGGGCAGGCATATTGGTGGAGCCTAAGGGACTAGGCCAATAACGTGAATTTCATGCTCATTCTTGTTAGTAACTTACAATTCTCTTAAGGGTAGTTGGATATTTGTGGACCATCTATCCACCCGGCTTTTGTTCATGGTTAACTTGGTTTATGGCTCATGAGGATAGTGAGTGTATTTGATAAAGCAGAGTTTACTCACTTGAATGGAGATCCTTGTCATTTAAAGAAGAAAATTGCAAGTCGTTGAAGTAGCATAAAGCACAAGAAGCATCTTTCAACTTTGATTATAGAGAAAACGGAATATTTTGACATGTGATGAATAAGATAGCAACCCTTGTGGTTCGTCTTCCTTTCTGTTTCTTCTCCTGCTCCCTTGCAATATTTTGTAGAATAATCTACTTCCTTTGGGGGAGTGCACTTTGAATGATACGAGGTTTTTGCTTGCTTATGCATCACTAGCGCACAGCTGGTGTTGTAAGTTAGGAATGATGATCTCTTTTGGCATGTAATATGGACAGGAGCAATATGCAGATTATATCTTTAGGATGCTTGAGCAGTTACATTCTGCTCCTGCTGGCAGTTGTGTCATCTTTGGCTGTGATTGAAATCTGTCTCACTGCTTTGTTTATGCACAGTTCTTCCGGAGGTTTCATGCAGCATACGTGGATGCAGTTTCAAATCCATTTCATGTACCGGGTAAAAAGATAACCTCCAGAACATTCGCGGAGAGAGTCAGTACCATTGTGAAGGCATTCGGCTTAAGTTCAGCTGGCTGAAGCAACTCATCACGGAACTATACACTTCTTGTCCTCTTCCCTCTTGTTGCTGGAACTGCAATGGTTTTGCTTACTCAGAAAGGGGTTGAGCTTCTGTGAATTCTATGCTTTAATGATCATATTTGTTTCATGAATGGATAATACCATTAGTTTTACTTTTAATTTTTGAGCTACATCTAAATGGACAGTGGGGTACCGTTTATTCATATAAGTCTAATGGCCCGTGCTATGGTCGGGCAAGAAACGAATTTTTCAATCATAGTACATAACAAATTTAATCTCGTAGGATGTGAAGGAAAAAAAAAAAATAACAATCATATCGATGTGGAGAAAAATAAATAGAAATTATTGTGGAGATAGATAAATTAAGCAAGGTTGGCGCAAGAATTGTTCGTCCTATCACTTCATGAAATTAATGAGAATGCAATTAGTGCACGAGAATGCCCAAAAATTTACATGTCAGTAGATTATAGGATCGAACATCATTACATTAACATTATATCAAAATTACCTGGTTATTGATTTATAATCTTTTTAATAAGACCAGATATAATACCATTAAAAACTCCAAATCACAAAAAATCTTAAACTGGAACATTTATGGCAAATTTATCTTTTGTTAATATCTGTTAAATTAGATAAATATCATAAAAAATTACAAATTGATCCATTTTTGACAAACGGATGATAAAATTCAATATGGCTTGAACAAAAATAAAAAATGTAGTTTTAGGGGTATATGTATCAAATGTCATATCATTTTATTTAGCCATTTGACAATAAAATTTGACGGAAATTAATGGTGGGAAAATATGTTATAGGCATATCAATTTGGTATTTTTGTTTATCAAAATATTAGTTTAGTTAAATTAGTCACATATGTACTTGAGTTTTTCATGATATTAACTCTTTGAATAATACTAACTACTTTTTACCCTTTTTTTTTTCTCTTAGAAAAAATCAAAATCCACTTGCCTCGATTTTACATTCTCGATACTCTTCCTCCTGTACATCCATAACATCCTCCCTCATCTGATTTTATGGATAGATTTGCATCTCCAGTGAAAATGAAGACGAAGGCCTAATGCTTTTTCCATCTCCATCTGCAACATTCACCATGCTCTCTCTCCCCATGAATGGACTCCATCAAGTTGGGTCGGAGGCATTCATACATCTACCAAAGTGCTTCCAATGATCTTTTGATTAATACATCAAGACACAGCATCATCAGTAACACATTCAAGCTAACACTACTGGACAAAAAAGTAGAGGGTGGGAAGGAAGAGTAAGAAACTTCCTCGCGAACTGCTCATAATTGCTTCAAGTACAATACCTATGAAGTCCAAAAGCTCTGGCAGGCTATGCCCGCTTCAATGATCACTGTGTCCTCAACTACTACCACAATAGATACGGCATGACTTGATGCTCTGTCTTGTGCCTTAAAAGTGCCAGTGAGTGTGAGGTTTAGATGTTTAGTGAGGCTTCAGTTTCAGACAGCAAGATAAGTAATGGAAGGTTTGCATGAGACCGTAATGCACCTGCAACGTGAGTAAATGGTAATGTTTTTGCTTAACAATCCCATTTAGTTGGGGAGTGTCGGTGCATGAGTGCTCATGAGTTTTGCCAAGATAGCTGAAAAATCTCTGCCTACTTGTTATATGATATCATTAAATTGGTCTTAACCATAGCAATTTTTTTTTTTTTTTTTGCAAATAAGTGAAAGCTTGAGACTTGAACTGTAACAAATATATCCAAGTGCTGGGAGAAAATTTATCAACTATTATGAAACCATAACGTGCAATGGTCATAGAAGGTTCACTTGGACGATCTAAATGCCAGCGTTTCAAATCAACAATATAAGGATTTATTGTTGGTGAGATGGATCGAGGATTGGTTTGGGTCAATCCATACATCAAACTCGAAAGACTTATTTGGATGTTGCGCATCGTCTCTTGCAATAGCTCAAGAAGACCCCTAAACTAATTTAACTCTTCTTCCTTATTCTTATTTCGGTCTTATGATGTCAAGTTTCATCGGAATGAAGTTGTGTCATCTTTTTATTAAGCTTGAATTTACATTTGTGTACTTCCATTTGCGGATTGAAAAGGCAAACGTGACCTTATAAATCATTGATTGGGGAGAGTATTTTTCTCCTCGGGAATGGAATAAAAAAAATGGAAATATAATAGCTTGATGACTTAATTCCCTAATTTTCATCTCATCCTCCTAATCTCAAACATCTCTGTATCGGCAAAATCGGGTTGTTCAGCAGATTGGTAATTTCCTGGTGTTGGTGCTTGTTGTAAGTGCTGAATACGATAGCTAGAGAGGAAGGAATTAATCTGAATCTGGACAATAGGATTCTCTGACAAGGCAACCAAAGAAGTCCAGCAATTCAACTTATATCTCCAAAGAAGCAAATTCAATCGCTCACATGTCTGAGACAAGATTTTCTCGAAGTCAAAAATGACATTATTGTAGCTACACGCATTCATCATCCTTACTTTACTAGCACAGACACAAACATTCCCTTGTTTTCCTTTACATGGGAAGAAGAGAAATGAGAAAATGGGAAACAGACTTCCTATGTAACCTGCAAAGGCAAACAGCAACTTATGGGACTAAGGTCTGAATTCAAGTTCTTAGCATCCCGCAATTGTAGCTTGCTATTTTTGGCAGCCGCCCAGCCAAGAGCCTGGCCAGCACTGTATTACTCAAGAAGCTCAATATCTTGCCATCGTTTTGTGCCATGTATCCCACCATATAAGCTGTAGTTATGAGCTGAAACGCTCTCCATCTTCGCTCTTTGGCATAAATCTGCAGACCCCTCTCAATCCTCTTGTGCTCGTCCTCCTCTTCCATACCCTTCTTTTCACTTCTCGTGACTCGCCTATCTCTCAAGGCTTCACCCAGGCATCTTGCCAAGACGACGCCATCTTCCAGGGCTGCACAGCCTCCTTGGGCAATGTCTGGTGTCATGGGGTGGAATGCATCTCCAGCTACACAAACATTGCTTTTGCTTATGTTTCCCCATATAATTTCCCATGGGTGTCTGAATCTCAGTGGATTCAACATCATGTTATCCAATTCCGTGTCATTTTTAACAGTTTTTATGTTGTCCACGACTTTTCCGAGCTTGCTTAGCACTAATTGCTTGATCTCAGCCGGGTTATCTATAATTTCTTCATCTACATCAAGGAAAATGGCACAAGCGCTTGAATAAAATATGCATACAAGTTGAAAAGGATTTAATATATGTCAAGGCCAGTTCATATCAGAGAGAAAAAAAGAAGATGAAGACTTTATTTTCAAAAGAAAAAAAAAAAGGCATATTGAAACTCACCCTGGCTGGAAGGAGAAAAACTGAAGAACCAGTATATTGTCTTATCATCGCAAGGAATGACACCATATCTTACTCCTTCACCCATGAACAGGGAAATTTTGGGCTCAAGATCATGGCCATTCTTGGAATATACACAGGCCCTGATGCCGATTCGGCCAACAGAAGCAGGCTTCTTGAAGCCTAACCATGCGGCCACTGCAGAGTTCACTCCATCACACCCAATCAACAACTAGCATGTCCAAACAGAGCATAAGCATAAAGATCAGTTAAACCACAGACAACCTCCAGTTTTGAAAAGCGAGAGAAAATTTTCAGTAGATAAAAAGGGCTCCTCTCAAGCTTTAATTCTTGCTGTCATTCTAAGAAAATTTTCCCCATCAATGGTAGATTACGATGTGATACCTTCGCCTTGAGAAAAGAACCATCAGAAAGATGAATAAGCTTGAGGCGGCCTGATTCTTCAATTGAAACCACCTTGGAAGAAAATTTAATAGTGCCACTTGGAAGTTCTTTCTCGAGAGTCTCCAACAAGATCTTCCTGTGCACACAGCGAAATTCATGGTCTCTCCTGCAATAGACAGAACAGCATGTTCTTTCCACTAAAATACAAGGAGCACATCGGGAAAATTGACCGGCTAATTTCAAATGTAAATGACTTAACTGTGACCCCATGGCACTTAACGGTATCTCTGCTGTATGAAGTCCAGAAATCGTTGAAGAAGTCATCACCCTGCAACCAAAACCTCTTAACATGTCAATTAAAATAGTAGGCACGGAGACATGAGAGGAAGTACTTTATGGCACCTATGTCCCATATTAGGAATCACTTCACGATCACTGTCTTCTCTTTTGCGGGTGCGGAGTAAGTCTCGCTTTTCATTCGGATTGTAATTCGTTTGAATCTATTAGAATTGACTGCAAAACGTCTTCCACATTCCACAGCTAGAGAAGGGAGTTTCTTAGTTACCTGTGAAGTTGGTTGTGCTGCTGACGGAGCGATTTGCCAACCCCGACTGCGTCCAAGGCTTTCCAACCATTTGTCCATATTCCTATTGCAAAGCCTGTTGTCCTCAAATGGTCGTGCGACTCCAAAACCAAGCTTCTTATGCCTAGCCTGCAACACACAGCATCATCAGTAATAGGGACAAATGAACAAACACGAAGAGGGTGGGAAAGATATGTGGAAACTTCCGAGTGAACTACTCGTAATTGATTCAAGTACAAAACCTATGAAGTCCTAAAGCTGTGGTAAGCCCTGCTATGCCAGCTCCAACAATGACTATATCCTCAACTGCTTCCATGAAAGAATCGGAATGGAGACTAAAATCTCGTGCTTTAAAAGTATCTGGGGCTGAGGTTTCAAATGGTTCAGACAGTAACATAAACCGTAAAAAACGTAAGAGGGACAAAGATGATGATCACGGGTCACCAGTAAATTATGCAAGATATGATGCCCTAGAAATGCATTGCGTGCAAAGACAAACGAAAAGTGAACACCGACATGATTAAAGAAACCATCAGCTATAAATACAAGTTTTGAAGCGATGAGGTGCGATGGGTTCAATTACGTGCGCGCGTGCGTGTCTGTCTGATTTTTAGTATGTTATTGTATTGCATCAACTTCCAACCAAGTGGGTGTGGACTACTCCAGCAAAACGCGTTAACATGGCAATCGAACAAGACACTACTACTGCAAACTTTTAAGTCTGCGGACTGCTGCGACATAAGTTGAAGACTTGCACAACAAGTGCTTCGTAAATGGCAAGTCTTGGACTTTCATAGACAAAAATTCCAATTAGAGCACAGAAGCCCATGGAAATCTTACGTAACATTTCTCTTCATGCTGACACAGCGCTCAAAACGATGTTTTACAGCAAATCTAATCAAATGAAGGGTCTCCATCTTGTGATGAAAAAAGAAAAAGAAAAGGGTCTCCATCACTGTGACATTCATGGATTAATTTACTCAGATATTGTCCGTTTGGGCTGTCCCAAATCAAGTCTCACCATTTTGTTCTTTGGCGTACCAGCAGCCACTTTCCTAGGAGGTGAACCATCTTGATAGTGCTCTAGGCTTGACTCACTTAACTTTGGAGTTCCAAAGCAAAACTTGTCGTCAATGAGTTAATTCTAGTTTTTGCTTATGCATCTCAGAATTGGTCTGTCCCTGTTTGGTGTATAGTTTGATCGATTCATACCCCTTTGGCCCCGGCAACCACTCCTGCCCTCGTTGAATCAGTTTGTTACGGTCATAGATGCAGCATCATGAAGCAAAGCAGTCCTTGCCTTCCAAATAAATTAAGCGAGGTACTGTGGTTTCCTAATTGGAGAATCTTATGGTACTGTGGTTGCTCTTTTTGCGTATGTTCAGTGAACAATCCGAAAAAATCCGGTCCACTGCTGAACGAGACTTTCCTGGGTCTTCTTTATCCGACCGAAAACTACAAAGTGTAAGTCCTCTTTTGCTTGCTTGATCGGTCGAAAGTATTGCTGAGCAGTCATGTTTAGTGCTCTGTGATTTTGGTTGATGTGGTTCGTTCTGCTTGCAGGTATGGCTATCTGACTAATACAAAGGTGAAATTTATCCTAGTCACAACAGATCTAGATGTCAAAGATGCCGATGTGAGAAATGTGAGTAAACCTGAGTGAATACAATTGTTTCTGGTGTAACTTTGTGAAACTTTCAGTGAAACTCCTGCATCAGTATCCTTAAACAGTTGCATGTCGGCTGTCGATTGCCATAAACTTGCCCTTCTCGTCAAGTAGAAAATGTATTCTCGAGGTAAATGCTGTTAATAGAGGTTTGAGTTTGCTGATACTGAATCAGGGATCATCTGAATATGGTGGTAACTTGTAAACTTCAGAGTAAAGATTCTATCCCGGCATACAGACTGGGGGTGGGCATATTGGTGGAGCCTAAGGGACTAGGCCAATATCGTGAATTTCATGCTCATTCTTGTTAGTAACTTACAATTCTCTTAAGGGTAGTTGGATATTTGTGGAC
Source organism: Eucalyptus leucophloia subsp. euroa (assembly GCA_017140325.1). Classification (NCBI taxonomy): domain Eukaryota; kingdom Viridiplantae; phylum Streptophyta; class Magnoliopsida; order Myrtales; family Myrtaceae; genus Eucalyptus; species Eucalyptus leucophloia. The sequence goes on from CM029476.1 coordinate 23,009,916, forward strand.
CATCTATCCACCCGGCTTTAGCCCATGGTTAACTCGGTTTATGGCTCATGAGGATAGTGAGGGTATTTGATAAAGCAGAGTTTACTCACTTCAGTGGAGATCTGTGTCATTTAAAGAAGAAAATTGCAAGTCATTGAAGTAGCGTAAAGCACAAGAAGCATCTTTTAACTTTGATTATAGAGAAAACGGAAGATTTTGACATGTGATAAATAAGATAGCAACACTTGCGGTTCGTCTTCCTTTCTGTTTCTTCTCCTGCTCCCTTGCAATATTTTGTAGAATAATCTGCTTCCTTTGGGGGAGTGTACATATCATCTAAGGCTATAAATGAGAGTATCTAGCGATACTTGGATATAGACGCACTTTGAATGATACGAGGTTTTTGCTTGCTTATGCATCACTGGTGCATAGCTGGTGTTGTAAGTTAGGAATGATGATCTCTTCTGGCATGTAATATGGAGAGAAGCAATGTGCAGATTATATCTTTTGGATGCTTGAGCAGTTACGTTCTGCTCTTGCTGGCGGTTGTGTCATCTTTGGCTGTGATTGAAATCTGTCTCGCTGCTTTGTTTATGCACAGTTCTTCCGGAGGTTTCATGCAGCATACGTGGATGCAGTTTCAAATCCGTTTCATGTACCGGTTAAAAAGATAACCTCCAGAACATTCGCGGAGAGAGTCAGTACCATTGTGAAGGCATTCGGCTTAAGTTCAGCTGGCTGAAGCAACTTATCACGGAACTATACACTTCTTGTCCTCTTCCCTCTTGTTGCTGGAACTGCAATGGTTTTGCTTACTCAGAAAGGGTTGAGCTTCTGTGAATTCTATGCTTTAATGATCATATTTGTTTCATGAATGGATAATACCATTAGTTTTACTTTTAATTTTTGAGCTACATTCTAAATGGAGAGTGGGGTATCGTCTATTCATATAAGTCTCATGGCCAGTGCTATGGTCGGGCAAGAAACGAATTTTTCAATCATAGTACATAACAAATTGTAGCTCCCTATGTAACCTGCAAAGGCAAACAGCAACACGCATTCATCATCCTTACTTTACTAGCACAAACACAAACATTCCCTTAATTTCCTTTACCTAGAAAGAAGAGAAACGAGAAAATGAGGAAACACTCCCTATGTAACCTGCAAAGGCAAACAGCAACATATGGGACTAAGCTCTGAATTCAAGAAGTTCTTAGCATCCCGCAATTGTAGCTCGCTATCCTTGGCAGCTGCCCAGCCAAGAACCCGGCCAGCACTGTATTACTCAAGAAGTTTAATATCTTGCCATCGCTTTGTGCCATGTATCCCATCATATAAGCTGTAGTTATGAGCTGAAATGCTCTCCATCTTCGCTCTTTGGCATAATTCTGCAGACCCCTCTCAATCCTCTTGTGCTCGTCCTCCTCTTCCATACCCTTCCCTTCACTTCTCATGACTTGCCTGTCTCTCAAGACTTCACCCAGGCATCTTGCTAAGATGATGCTATCTTCTAGGGCCGCACAGCCTCCTTGGGCAATGTCTGGTGTCATGGGGTGGAATGCATCTCCAGCTACACAAACATTGCTTTTGCTTATGTGTCCCCATATAATCTCCCATGGGTGTCTAAATCTCAGTGGAGATAACATCATGTTATCCAATTCCGTGTCATCTATGACAGCTTTTATGTTCTCTGCGACTTTTCCGAGCTTGCTTAGCACTAATTGCTTGATCTCAGCCGGGTTATCTATAATTTCTTCATCTACATCAAGGAAAGCACAAGTGCTTGAACAAAATATGCATACAAATCGAAAAGGATTTAATATAAGTCGAGGCCAGTTCATATCAGAGAGAAAAATAAAAAAATAAAAGATGAAGACTTTATCTTCAAAAGGAGAAAAAAGGCATATTGAAACTCACCCTGGCTGGAAGGAGAAAAACTGAAGAACCAGTATATTGTCTTATCATCGCAAGGAAGGACACCATATCTTACTCCTTTACCCATGAACAGGGAAATTTTGGGCTCAAGATCATGGCAATTCTCGTAATATACACAGGCCCTGATGCCAAATCGGCCAACAGAAGCAGGCTTCTTGAAGCCTAGCCATTTGGCCACTGCAGAGTTCACTCCATCACACCCAATCAACAACTAGCATGTACAGACAGAGTATAAGCATAAAGATCAGTTAAACCACAGACAACCTCCAGTTTTGAAAAGCGAGGGAAAATTTCTCAGTAGATAAAGGGGCTCGTCTCAAGCTTTAATTCTTACTGTCATTCTAAGCAAATTTTCCCAATCAATGATAGATTACGATGTGATACCTTCGCCTTGAGAGAAGAACCATCGGAAAGATGAATAAGCTTGAGGCAGCCTGATTCTTCAATTGAAACTACCTTGGAAGAAAATTTAATAGTGCCACTTGGAAGTTCTTTCTCAAGAGTCTCCAACAAGATCTTCCTCTGCACACAACGAAATTCATGGTCTCTCCTGCAATACACAGACCAGCACGTTCTTTCCACTAAAAAACAAGGAGCACATCTGGAAAATTGACTGGCTAATTTCAAATATAAATGACTTAACTGCGGCCCCATGGCATTTAACGGTATCTCTGCTGTACGAAGTCCAGAAATTGCAGAAGAAGTCATCACCCTGCAACCAAAACCTCTTAACATGTCAATTAAGATAGCAGGCGCAGAGATATGAGAAGAAGCACTTCACGGTACCTATGTCCCATATTAGGTATCACTTCACGATCACCGTCTTCCTTTTTGCGGGTGCAGGGTATGTCTCGCTATTCATTCGGATTGTAATTTGTTCGAATCTATTAGGATTGACCGCAAAACGTCTTCCCCATTCTACAGCTAGAGAAGGGAGTTTCTTAGTTACCTGAGAAGTCGGTTGTGCTGCTGACGGAGCGATTCGCCAACCCCGACCGCGTCCAAGGCTTTCCAACCATTTGTCCATATTCCTAACGCAAACCCTGTGGTCCTCAAACGGTCGTGTGACTCCAAAACCAAGCTTCTTATGCCTAGCCTGCAACACACAGCATCATCAGTAATAGAGACGAACGAACAAACACGAAGCGGGTGGGGAAGATATCTAAGAAACTTCCGAGCGAACTACTCGTAATTGCTTCAAGTACAAAACCTATGAAGTCCTAAAGCTGTGGCAAGCCCTGCTATGCCAGCTCCAACAATGACTATGTCCTCAACTGCTTCCATGACAAGAGCCTTGACTGGAGACTAGTGTCTTGTGCTTTAAAAGTATCTGCGACTGAGGTTTCGAATGGGTAGTGGAGTTCCAATTCAGACAGCAACATAAAGCGTTAAAAACGTATTAGGGACAAAGATGATGATCAGGGGTCACCGGTAAATTATGCAAGATATAATGCCCAAGAAATGCATTGCGTGCAAAGACAAACGAAAAGTGAACACCGACAGGATTACAGAAGCCGTCAGCTATAAAATACAAGTTTTGACGCGACGAGATACGATGGGTTCAATGACGTGTGCGCGTGCGTGTCTGTCTGATTTTGGATATGTTATTGTATTGCATCAACTCCCAACCAAGTGGATGTGGACTTGATTTTGGATATGTTATTGTATTGCATCAACTCCCAACCAAGTGGGCGTGGACTACTCCCGCAACAAGCCCAACATAACAATCGAGCAAGACACTGCTGCTGCAAACTCCTAACTCTGCGAAATGCTGCGACGTAAATTGAAGACTTGCACAACAAATACTTCATAAAGGCAAGTCTTGGACATTTAGACAAAAATTCTGATTAGAACACAGAAGCCTATGGAAATCTTACGTAACATTTCTCTTCATGCTGACACAGCCCTCAAAACGATGCTTTACAGCAAATCTAATCAAATGGAGGGTCTCCATCTTGTGATGAAAAAAGAAAAAAAAGGAAGGGTCTCCATCACTATGACATTCATGGATTAATTTACTGCAGATATTGTCCACTTTGGCCTGTCCATATCAGGTCTCACCGTTTTGTCCTTTGGGTACCAGCAGCCACTTTCTTAGGAGGTGAGCCATCTTGATAGTGTTGTATGTTGGACTCACTAAACTTTGGAGTTTCAAAAGCAAAACTTGTTGTCAACAAGTCAATTCTATTTTTCACATATATATCTCTGAATTGTTCTCTCCCTATTTGGTGCGTGGTTTGGTTCATTCGTGCCCTCTTGGCCCTGGTAACCACTCCCGCCCTCGTCAAATCAGTTCATTACAGCCACAGATGCAGCATCACGAAACAAAGCAGTCCTTGCTTTGTAAATGAAATAAATGCAAGTATTCGAAAGGAACTTCACCAAAGCTTTCTGCAGCCATGGCCTTCCGTACTTGCGGAAGACAAGTAAATTCAGCTTGGACTTTGCACCATACTTGAGCAGAAAAGTGACATTCAAAAACAAATAAGATCCAGTCTCGTCACACTTCTAACAGAATAAACACAATGGAGACCCACCAAGCGCAGACCATCGACCAATTCTTTCTAAGAATGGCTGCCTATCAAGAATCTAGCCAGGAAATAAATCAAAATCTGGGCATGTTAGTTGAAAACCAGACCAGCCTATGCCACACAACTTTGGTGCCTTTTCTTCTTAACTGCATTCCAAGCACCTGCAGTTGAGAAAAAACCAGAGGATGAAGCAATGCAGATAACTCTGTCCTTAATAGCAGAATAGCGAAAGAGAATTCCACAAATTGCTGATGGAATAGAGACAAGTTCATCAAATCTATCTCCTTGCCACACCCATTCAAGAGCACTAATATCAGCTGAGACTTTGGCGTACAAACAGAAAATATGGAATCATAAACTTCAATTTACTAGTTTCAATAATTTCATTTCCTGTTGTCAAATTTGTACATTTTCTTCTGTCTTTTTCTTATTTTGGCGTTTTCATGCGGTGGTGTCGACTTGCGTCATCCTTTTATCGGACTAAAACTTTATAACCTTTAGATATTATTTCTTTCATCTCGTGGTCTCGTTCCTATTTTCAGCCTTTTTCAAATACTTCTGTCAAGCTTTGATTGGGATAGATTGTACCATCTTTTCATTCAACTAAAATTCCACATTTTCTATTGCTTAGTTACGGGTTGAAAAGACATGTTGATGTGCAAGTTCTACAACCTGCCTTGGGCTGCCTCCAACATCCCGTGCACCAGCCAGCTTACACACCACAGGCAAAGGTAGCCTCCTGGACCTTTCGAAAGATCTTGCGATGATTAATAAGCCTGTAAACGAGGAATCAGGAGAGAGGAGAAAATTTCGGGAGAGAATCCACACGTAGAGAGGAGTCGGGCAGACTTTGTGGGGGGGTGATGACTGGTGGCCCGATAGCAAGCATTAGCCCTCAAGGTGTGGCTGGGTCGTGCAAAAGGATTCGCAAGATCTTGTATTTATTTGAATACGACCCCTTGGATGTATATTTAGAAGATCTTATTCCAGAGGATTCAAAAGACAAATTGAAGAAATTGTTCCATACGTAAATTTTACTAAATCATGCTCTTCACATGAAAAGCGATGTTTTACAGTTAAGAAATGCATGTCGCCCAAACAAAGACCATTATGGCACGTTGTCGTTCCTTAAAATCCCAGAAACCGAACATAAAAGTGCCTTTATTAGACTTTTTTGTGCCTCACTTCACAAATTCTTTTGTCGTTGCTCCAATCATGCAGGGATGTCTCCGCATAGACAGGAACCTTTTCTCTGATATTTGAGAGGCGAACCAAACCAATCACAACTTAGCTATCTCCCCTTTCACATGAATGCCAGCACAAAACACACTGATAAGTAAACAATCAGGGTAATTCAAGAAGCGCTCAGTTTCCCACAATCGAAACTCGCCATCTTCAGCAGCTGCCTGGCCAAGAAGGTGGCCAGTACTCTGTCCCTCAAGAAGTTCAATACCTTGCCATTGCCCTGTTGAATGTATCCCACCATGTAAGCTGTGCTTATGAGCTCAAATGCTCTCCATCTTCTCTCTTTGGCATACCTCCGCAAGCCCATCTCAATCCTCTTGTACTCTTCTTCACTGCTCATGCTTTGATTGTCCCTCAAGGCTTCGCCCAGGCATCTCGCTAGGATGACGCCATCTTCTAGAGCTGAGCAGCCTCCCTGGCCAAGATCTGGCGTCATGGGGTGGAATGCGTCTCCGGCTACACAGACATTGGTTTTGCTTATATTTCCCCACAGAATCTCCCATGGGGGTCGAAATCTCAGCGGTGATAATATAATGTTATCCAATTCTGTTTTCTCGAAAACAGCTCTCACATTGTCGGGTATTTTTCCGAGCTTTTGCAGCATGAATTGCTTCATCTTGGCCGGACTCTCTTCCATCTCATCATCTGCATTAAGGACAGTGACATTGTTTTTTTTTTTTTTTTTTTTTTTTTTTTTTTTTTCTGGTAAGAAAAGGACGGTGACATTGTTCGCTTGTAGATAATACAAAAACCAGAGTAAAAGAATCTAATATTTGCCAAAAGCCAACTCATATCGAAGAAAGTACAGGAACTCACCCTTGCTGGAAAAATAAAATGTAAAGAACCAATAAATAGTCTTGTCATCGCAAGGCATGAAACCAAATCTAACTCCTTCACCAAAGAACTGGAGGAATTTAGGCTCGAAACTGTGACTGTGATCGTAATACACGCAGCCCCTGATGGCAGATCGGCCAACAAATGCGGGCTTCTTGAAGCCTAGCCATTTTGCCACTGCTGAGTTCACTCCATCACACCCAATTAACACCTAACATTTTCACGTAGAGCATAAGCATAAAGATAAGTTAAACTGTAGATATCTTGTTCAGACAAGAAAGCAAATTTTGCATAGACAAAGGGCCTTCTCTCGAGCACAAAATACCTTCGCCTTGAGAATTGACCCATCCGAAAGATGGACCAGCTTAAGGAAGCCTGACTCCTCGATTGACACAACCTTGGACGAATACCTTATAGTGCCACTAGGAAGTTCATTCGCAAGAGTTTCCAACAGGGTTCTCCTCTGCACGGCACGAACTTCATGGCCTCGTCTGCAATAGATGCGCAAAGTAAAAAAGACATGCCATACATATTGCACACCATTAACAAAGGAAATTAGGAATCCAATGAAATTTGCGTAAAAATTGTGAGGGATAAGTCTGGTTTATTTGAATGGCTAATTTCGCATGCAATTTTAAATCACATAGACTCTCATGAATTTATACGACTTAACCTTGTCCCTGTGGCATCAAATTGTCCCTCAGCTGTAGAAATTCCAGAAATTGTGGAAGTGGACTGCAACCTGAATCAGAACCTCTCAAATATCAATTCAAATCGGGCACAGAGCCATGAGAAAAAGAACTGGCTGTTGAACTAAAATCATGGAAAATATTTTTTTCATCTAGAGTTGATGGATCTATGTTGCATATCAGATGTTATGTAAAGGTGCTCACTCAATTCTAGCGTGGGTACTCAGAAATATCAGGATATCTCTAATCCCTCTCCTACTGCATTCCTTCTTTACAATCCGAACAAATGGCAAGCTCTCTAGATGAAATCATCACCATCCACAGACACTCCCACTTTTGGGAACATGAGGCTTGGAAATCATTCTCATCGATAACAAGCTCAAATTCTAACGGACAGTCAGTATAAGCCATTTCATGGTCATGTGAGAATGTTTCTGCATGATCATTCCAAATTAAAATGACGTGTCTGCCCTATATACCCTTGATGGAGGCTCAGCCATGTGAAAAGCAATAGGTGGTCAAGTAACCCGGTAGGCCAAGCCAATCACTAAAAAAGCTCATGTCTTCCTTTGTGGGTTGAATGTTATGTCGCACCATACATTCAAATTAATTGGAATAATCAAATCACAACAATCCTAAGAATAAGATATATAGTCATCTTATCCACAGCAAGAGAAATGGATTTCGTTAGTCACCCAACAAGTTGGTTGTGCTGTTGGCGGAGTGGTTCGCCGATCCCGAGTGCGTCCAAGGCCCGCCAAGCATTTGTCCATGTTGTGAAGGCGAACCCCGTGGTTCTCAACCCATCAGACGACTCCAGAACCAAGCTTCTAATGCCAAGCCTGCAACCCACAAGAGATTATCAGCACTGACTTGAATATCGGAGACATAAGAACAAACATAAGGTGGGTGATAAAGAGCAGAACAAGAAGCTTTCAGAGAACTCTTTCAAGTTCTAACTGCTCCAATTCCAGTACAATTACCTGTGTAGTCCCAAAGCTGTTGTGAGGCCTGCAATGCCGGCACCAACAATCACTATGTCTTCAACTGCTTCCATGAATCAACGGCTTGATCTCTCTCTCTCTCTCTCTCTCTCTCTCTCTCTCTCTCTCTCGGGCGAGGTCTCTGATAATGAAAAAGATAAAAGAGGCAAAGACGACGAAGACAAACTGTACCTAGATGATGACGGCATGCAATGTCAGATAGCACGACGGAGACAAACTGTAGAATGATGAGACGGCAAGCAGCGACAGATAGGACACCAATGACGGAAGCGCAAACGTATATTGGCCTGACAAATAGTAACCAGCAACTGTTAAGATAACTATGGTGTGTACGCTGCTCCTTTCTTCGTCTGGCCACTACGGCTATTGCCTCGTTCTTTCTAGTTTGATGCATTCGGTGGTATCAAAACCAACTTTGCTTTTTCCCCCATCGTAATCATTACTAAGGCTTGTGCTTGATTGAATTCAGTACAATCGTCTGTCTGAATTAGTCATGTAGTTAACTCTTATATTGTCTGTCACATCGCAATATTGTGAATCCCATTAGCACATTATCATTTCAAGTGTCTCCTAACACTTGCACACATTCTTATTCTCAAGGAGAATTATCCATAAAATGCTAAATTTATTGTGTGGTTCGATTCAATGTTATATTTTTTAATTTGATCAATTTTGACGAATTTTCAATGTAGTTTTTTGCCAATTTTGATATGAAATTGTTAACTAGCAATTTAAGCATTGTTGATCATTCTGGTTATCCTATGTAGCACAACTAGAATGATTGGCGTTAACGTAGATGATTTTTGCAATTTCCTCAAAATTTGTTAAGTGTTTTCTTTCTTTTTCTTTTTCTTCTCTATTTCTTTTCTTTTTCTATCTCCCTCCGCCGATCACCAAGGCCTCAATGATGGTTGGCGGGTGCAAGCAAGGGCATCGTGGCCATTGTTGGCCATCGCCGAGGCCTCGACAAAGGTAAATAGGAAATAAAATTGGAAAGAAAAAGAAAACACAAACAAACAAAAAAATTAAAAAAAAATCTTTAAAACTTACATGTATCATCCACATTATAAGACAACCAATGTTGACTAAGCGCACCATCAACAATATCCAACTAAAATTAACTGGAATAACTACTTTAGGAAATTGTCAAAATTTTTATGACTATAATAGCTAAATTGAAAAAATTATGATTGACTTGGCGACTATACAATAGGTTGAAGATTTTTTGGACAATTTTCCCTTATTTTAATGTGGTTGTAAATTTACTTAAAATACATATAAGTTAAAAAAAAACATTTCAATAGTTGAAACCTATGTTTTCATACGTATCAGAAACTACATTGATATGTATGATTTATTTAGTCTAGCATCATTGAACCAAGTAAGTTACCTTAATATGTATTATTTATGTTATGTTGCAAAGATTTTTTTTTTTGAGAGATATATAAGGAAGAGAGTTCATACATATATCTATTGCAAAATGTTTTTAGGCAACACATAAGAACAAAACAAACAATGTTTCTTTATGTTCTATACTAAAAAATTCACATCTTTTTTTATGTCAACATATAAGATTAAGTAATAAAAAATTATTCCACATATATAATAAATTAGTAATGACATCATTATATATTACATAAATCAATTTTAAATTATTTTTAAGTAACATTAATGTTAGATAAATGGAGTAATTAAGTTTATCTTATTAATATAAGAGTAATTGCCTCAATGTGATGTGAACAGAAGTGAAAGGGAATGGTTTGTCCATTTCCGTAATATTTTCCTTCGTCGTTCCGTGATTTTGACGTTTTCTTGGAGTGGTGTCAAGTTCCAATCCGTCATCTTTTTGTCGGACTAGAACTTTATATGTTTAGGTATCAACTTTTGTTATTTCGTGGTCTCATTTTGGCCTTTTCAAATACTTAGTCAAATTTTTATTGGGGACAAATGTTTGGTCTTAGCATCCAGCTACACATTTAAATATAAGTTTTTAAATGGGCTCAAACCCCTTTGAAATGGTGAAAAACATTTCCGTTTTTCGAACTCTAAAGCAAATGCTATCTAAGTGTCGCGACCTCTTTTTTTCAAGACTCGATCAGGGACGGGTGCCTTGCGGAGGCTAATGATTCGGCTATGTTTTTTTAGCTCGGACTCTCCCAAGTCCACCGATTCACGACTTAATGGTTCAAGTTTTTAACCTGTAAGTTAATTTTTAAAACAGAGTCGTCATTAATCAATTTGGGATGAGTTGATTAAAAACCCATGCGAAATATTGGAAGAAATACTCGCTTCTGCACAACCAGAGAAATTAGGATCGGGGACTTGATTACACTAGTTAATCACTAATACCCTTTCAGTACCTAATCTTGTTTAAACCCTAAGGCTTTTTGGATTTTTGAGGGATTTTCCATACATTTGTAGGGAGGAAAAACATTTTTTTTTTTGGTCTTTTCTCATTTTTTGGACATAAAATGGACTTTTTGGATTTTTTGGTATTTTTTGAAAAATAAAAGTCTTTTTGGCATTTTTTTTTGGAAAATATGAAATATTTTTGATATTTTTGATTTTTTTGGGAAAATAAAATATTTTTTACTATTTTTTGGGAAATTTCAAATAAGGACCTAAAGTAGAACCGTTTTCACAAATAAGAGTCCAAAGTGAATATTCTCTTAAAAATGGTCTAAAGTTGTTAATTTTGTCTCAAATGAGGCCTCAACTCATCAGCTAGCCGAATTTTCGCCAGTGGATTTATTTTAGCGATTAAAGCATGGGCAATTTTGTCCAGAAATTTTAACCGGGTGAAAAATAGGAAAATCAAAGATCCCAAATCAAATTTTAGGGCTCTTCACATATTTTAATCGTCTCCGCTCTTGAATTCCTCTATAAATTTTTCTCTCAATTAAATCGAAAGATTGCAAATTGATTTTGTCCAAAACATTCCATTTTGATCCAAATTAAAGAAGTTAGGGTTGTTCGACTTGAATCCTCTCCCCTCTATGTCCCGAGCCTATCTGGCCTCCCTTGCTACTCCTCCAGCCTTCTCTCAGCTTGATAGCAGTGACGGTTTCTCCAGTCCCACACCGAAAAAACACGTGAATGGCAAAGATGAAGAAAATGTGTGCAGGAGCGAGAGCAAGAGCAAAGAGGATTGCTCATCGTTTGGGAGCGAATGATGAGGACCTTGACGGAAAGTACGTCGCTGGCGAGCTCGTGTTCGAGTTCCCGAACAAAATGGTGTGCCACGCGGACTCCTTCTCCCTCGATCGCCCAATCGCTGCCCTCACTGCCGACGACAACTTGATGCACTGAGAGATGTACTTTGTCCTTCCGCTCGATGGCTTCCTGAGCCATAGCAAGGCCATTAAAATGACCAAATGAATGGGTTTGTGTTTGCAAGAGAGAGCGAGAGAGATGTGAATGGAGGAGATGAGAGATTGAGGGTTTTGGATCGCAAATACACAAGCTTCTCCCTGATTCGGTTGGGATAAAATTTTACAGAGAGAACTAGTACGAGAATTGAGGAATGTGGAAAAGAAAGAAAATCTATGAAGAGCCCTAAAATTTGATTTGAGATCTTTAATTTTCCTATTTTTCACCCGGTTAAAATTTTTGGACAAAATTGCCCATGCTCTAATCGCCGGAATAAATCCACCGGCGAAAATTCAGCTAGCCAATGAGTTGGGGCCTTCATTTGAGACAAAGTTAACAACTTTAGACTCATTTTTAAGACAAAGTCCACTCTAGACCCTTATTTGAGAAAACGGCTCCACTTTAGGTCTTTATTTAAAATTTTCCCCTATTTTTTAATATTTTTTGAAAATAAATCATTTTTTGATTTTTTTGAAAATAAATTTATTTATTTATTAAAAATTTATTTAAATAATAGAAAAGCTGACCTGTGTCGGGTGCGGGTTGGGTCCGATTCGGGTCGTTGACTCGAGCGGGCCCGACTCAATTTTTTTTTTTTATTTTTTATTTTTACTCTTTTTCACGGCCCGGAGCTCGTTTTCGAAAAAAACCAGGCCGACCCGACGACCCGGTTCAACAAAACCCTACCTGACTTGTTGACCCGAATTCCCGCTGCCCCAAAATTGTGGAAATGCTACCCGACCCAACCCGGATCCGGGTTCGCTTCGTGACCCGGAAAATCCCGATGCCGAGGGGGGGGGAAACCGAGGCATTATGGCGGCGATGGCAGCGGCAAAGACAACGGCGACGGCAACGGCAAAGACAACGGCGACAACGGCTAGGTCAACGGAATACGGCGAATGCGATAAATGGCGAAGCCGACGGCGACGGCCCTTTTACCTTTCCTCAAACAGGGACGATGAACGGTGATGGCAAGGATCGATTGGTGATGGTGACGACAGCGGAAAACAACAACGGCGATAGCGAGTCCTGGATTCGGTCAGATCTGGTTAGAACACCTTCTCTCTCCCTCTCTCTACCCTCTTCTCCTCGCAGATCTGGGTTCGAACGCTGCCGGCCCCCCCGAAGTCCCTCGGAGGGAGGTTGTTGAGCTCACGACCCGATCGCTTCGCCCTTGCTCACTCTTTGAGTTCCCCAAAGTCTCTCAGGGGATCTCTCGGAGCTTGTCGGCCTCTCTCTCTCCTTTGTGTGTTCTTTGTCGTCGACGTTGGGAGCTAATTATAGGCGAGGGGGGTGGCCGGTCGATGGAGCTTCGACCTCCGGTCTTCACATGCCGAACGGCTTCCGCCGGCCGAACCGGCGTCCCATCTGCTGAGGTGGCTCTAGCTAGGCCGCCTTGCATTGAAGACGCGTCCACTCCATTGTACGTTGCCATCTCCCTCTCCATTTTGGCGTCGCGCGTCCTCGTCTTCGGCGCGTGCTGCTTATCCGATTGGAGAAGATGACAGTAGGAAGAAGAAGACAAACAGGAGAAGGGGCTGGGCTGAATCACGTGGGCTGGGCTAGTGGGGGCCTGCGTAAGAGAAAATAAAAGGAAGGGGTTGGGCTTGTTGACCTAGCCCAGAAGGCTGCTGCTTTTGCTTTTCTTTTTGTTTTTTCTTTGCTTTTGTTTATTTTTTGGTTGTTTTTATTATTTTGTTTTTATTTGTTTTGTTATCCGAAAAAGGCAAAATAAATTAAAAAACCTAATTAATTAAAATGTGAAATTTAGGCGTCAACACTAAGATAATGAATGACAGTTAATCACATTGCACCAAACTTCCCATCCGGGGAAAAAGGTTCTCCAGTTGCAAATTTGAAATTTTGAATGGTTGATTTGATGTGTTGACTTTATAGCGGCTTGCCAGATAAAACCATGCATGAAGTCTTTATTTTTTTGGTTACTAGGGAATCGCCCAAGAAGTCTTTTCTGCAATGAAGAATTAACAAATTTACTAAAAATACAAAACCATGAGCTATGAATGGTAGTTGATGATATAGATGTGAATTAGACTCCTTGACTTTCCTGAAACCATCCATGAAAGTTCCTTCATGGGACTTTCTGTACTTCACTTCACAAAGCTGTCTCTGCATAGACAAGAACCCTTTCTCTGGTATTTGAGAGACGAAGCAAACCGATCACGACTTGACATAATTATCTCCCTTATTATTATTGTGTATATGATGAGATCGGCCCGTTTATATGCCCGCAAAACACATTGATAAGTAAACAAACGGGGTAGTTCGGGAAGCTCTCGGCTTCCCGCAATCGTAACTCACCATCTTCGGCGCCCGGCTGGCCAAGAAGCTGGCCGCACTCGTCCCTCAAGAAGTTCAATACCTTGCCATTGCTCGTTGGATGTATCCCACCATGTAAGCGGTGCTTATGAGCTCAAATGCTCTCCATCTTCTCTCTTTGGCGTAACTCTTCAAGCCCATCTCAATCCTCTTGTACTCTTCTTCACTGCTCATGCCTTGCTTGTCCCTCAAGGCTTCGCCCAGGCATCTCGCTAGGACGATGCCATCTTCAAGAGCCGCATAGCCTCCCTGGCCAATGTCTGGCGTCATGGGGTGGAATGCATCTCCGGCTACGCAGACATTATTTTTGCTTATGTTTCCCAGCAGAATCTCCCACGGGGGTCGAAATTGTTGAGAAGGGCACCGCCTCTCTCTCTCTGGATTTTTCCAGATTACTCTCTCTCTCTCTCTCGGTACTTCTCCAGATTTCTCTCCCTCTCTCCAGACAATTCTCAGCCGCAATAGTTGACCCAACAAGTTGCAATAAAATAATAATAAGTAGAAGAGATATTGGGAGAGGAGAGTCGGTGGATGTGCCGACTTTGTCCCCTATAAATAGGGGCTCTTGTCCCTTGAGTGTGTCTTGTACGAGAGAGTTGAGAGGTAGGGTGATAGGGGTCTTGGGTGAAAGAAGTGTGAGGAGTGTGTGTACGTAAAGTGTGGGGCGTGTACGTGAGTGTGTGAGTGGGTGGGAGTAGGTGAGAAAGAGTGAGTGGGTGTGTGCAAGAAATTGTGTTTATGTGAGGTGTGAGAGGTGTAAGAGAGTGGTGTGTGTAAAGAGTTTGTAATATTGCTTATATAAAATAAAGTGATTATTTTACTTGCACATCCACTTGATTTCTCAACAAGTGGTATCAGAGCAGTTCGTTGGAGGCCGTGCGAAGACAGTGGTCGAGGACCATTGTAAGTGAGCAAGGCGGTCAGGGATCGTCGAGCCAAGGAGCGAAGAGGCGAAGGACGTCGGAGTTCTACCAGTGCACAATCTGAGATTGTGAAGTCGGTTGGTCCGGGACCAAGCTTACTTGGTATAGTGCGGAGCATTATAATCAAGTCACCATGGTGGATTTCTCGAGTCCGGTGAATGGGATGGAGAAGCTCAATGACTTTAATTATAATAATTGGAGTACTCGCATGCGGTATTATTTGCTTGGACAAGATTTATGGGATATTGTTGGCGGCAACAACACCACACCACCCACAAATGATAGTGATTTAAGAAAGTGGAACGTCAAGTCAGGTAAGGCTCTTTACGTTCTTACCGTGATTGTTGATGATGAATTATTGCAACACATAAAGAGTGCGAAGACTTCGAAGGAGGCCTGGGATAACTTGGCAACGCTGTTTGCGAGGACAAACGATGCCAAGTTACAATGTCTGGAGAACGAGCTCCTCTCAATCCCACAACAAAGTATGACGGTAAGTCAATACTTTTCTAAAGTTAAATCTATTTGTGAAGAAATTTCAAAATTAGATCCTCATAATGCCATTTCTGAGACAAGAATGAGAAGAATAATAATTCACGGGTTAAGGCCGGAATATAATGGTATTGTTACGGCCACCGTGGATGGGTAAATGAGCCAACTCTAATTGAGTTGGAAAATATATTGGCCAATCAAGAGGCCTTAGATAAACAAATCCCTAAGGTCTCAATTAAGGAGGATGAAAGTGCCCTAATAAAAGAGGGTTCAAAGGCTAGAATAGAAATAGAGCAGGTGCAAGAGATGGCAAGCCATGGAAAAATCATGGAGATTGGCGGAGGCAACCAAACGAGAAGGGTTATCAGCTAGGGGGAGCTCGTCAAGATCGTGACGACAACGACGAAGATAAGAGCAACAAAAGGCGTAGCAAACGGTGCTACGTTTGTGGCAAGGTAGGACATATTGCTAGATGTTGTTGGTACAGGCAAGAAGAAGGAAATGTCGTCACTTCTTGCAAGAAGGAGATTGAAAGTGAAGAAGAATGGGACTTTCAAGCACTTGCAATAAAGGAACGAGAAGAGCTTGCAACAGCTTGTATAGTTGAGTTGGATAATTCGACAGGTTCTATCACAACCTCGAATAAGAGCAAGCCAAGGGAGAACTTGAAGAAGCAACTAACAATGCCAACAAGCAGTCGTGAAAAGAAATTGCAAGAGATGCAAGAAATGATAAAAAGTTGAAAGTTGAGAAGACAAAGATGGAGAATATGTTGAAGAAAAGGGATGAGATGATAAGGCAGAAGAATCAAGAGCTCAAGGCAAAAGAAAAGGAGCTGGAGAAGTTCCGATGTGAGTTCAAGAAGCTGCAGAAGCTTCAGGATCTCAAGCCCACTATGATGTTCCGAATTAATCATATCGGAAGAAACAACGAACAAATGAAGGAGAAAAAGAAAGTTTTCTTTGAGAAAAGGAGGCCATCTACACCCTACATCCTGTGGTGTAAGGATCGGTGGAATAAGATCAAGGGGAAGAAATTTTATGAGGAAAATGATCAAGAGGGCTACATTGAAGTGCTTCGGATGGGACTGAATCGGTTGAAGCACGAAATGAAAGTCACAAATGAGAGGTTTGATCAAATGAGTTCCAATCTCAAAATTCTTATAGGAGATATGTTGAATACAAAGACCGAATTGAGTGAGAAGAAGGAAAAGGAGATTAATGGGCAAAATGAATTGGTATTGCAAAAGTTCAAGGATCACAAAACTTTGTGGAAAGACACAATAGGAGGAGCAATAGAAGATGGAGCCATAGAGCCATCCACATATGAGGAAGCTTCGCAATATGCTGAATGGAGGGAGACAATTAAAGAATCCAAAAAACAATATCAGCACGTCTACCATATCTAAATTAAGAGAGAGTAGTCGGTGAGGGGGAGTGTTGAGAAGGGCACCGCCTCTCTCTCTCTCTGGATTTTTCCAGATTACTCTCTCTCTCTCTCTCTCTCGGTACTTCTCCAGATTTCTCTCCCTCTCTCCAAACAATTCTCAGCCGCAATAGTTGACCCAACAAGTTGCAATAAAATAATAATAAGTAGAAGAGATATTGGGAGAGGAGAGTCGGTGGATGTGCCGACTTTGTCCCCTATAAATAGGGGCTCTTGCGCCTTGAGTGTGTCTTGTACGAGAGAGTTGAGAGGTAGGGTGATAGGGGTCTTGGGTGAAAGAAGTGTGAGGAGTGTGTGTACGTAAAGTGTGGGGCGTGTACGTGAGTGTGTGAGTGGGTGGGAGTAGGTGAGAAAGAGTGAGTGGGTGTGTGCAAGAAATTGTGTTCATGTGAGGTGTGAGAGGTGTAAAAGAGTGGTGTGTGTAAAGAGTTTGTAATATTGCTTATATAAAATAAAGTGATTATTTTACTTGCACATCCACTTGATTTCTCAACAGAAATCTCCGCGGTGACAGGATAAAGTCATCCGGTTCTGTTTTCCCGATAGCAGCTCTCATGTTGTCCGGTATTTTTCCAAGCTTGCCCAGCACAAATTGCTTCATCTTGGCCGGACTCTCTTCCATCTCTTCATCTGCGTTATGGAAAGTGACTTTGTTTGCTTGTAGATAATATGAAAAGCAGAGTAAAAGAATCTAACAGCTGCCAAAAGCCAACTCATATCGAAGGAAGTACAGATACTCACTCTGGCTGGAAGAAGAAAAAGTGAAGGACCAATAAATAGACTTGTCATTGCAAGGGATGACACCGGATCTAACTCCTTCACCAAAGTACCGAAAGGGTTTAGGCTCGAAATTGTGACCCTGCTCGTAATACACGCAGCCCCTGATGGCAGATCGGCCAGCAAAAGAAGGCTTCTTGAAGCCTAGCCATTTTGCCACTGCTGAGTTCACTCCATCACATCCAGTTAACACCTGGCATTTTCATATAGAGCATAAGCATAAAGATAAGTTAAACCATAGCCATCTTGTTCAGACCATGCAAATTTTGCATAGAAAAAGGGGCTTCTCTCGAGCAAAACTATCTCTGTGTCGCTCTTGGCAGATTTTCCTAATTGATGGTTATTGGTGATGCAATACCTTTGCCTTGAGAATTGACCCATCAGAAAGATGGACCAGCTTAAGGTAGCCTGATTCCTCGATCAACACAACCTTGGATGAATACCTTACAGTGCTGCTAGGAAGTTCATTCGCAAGAGTTTCCAACAAGGTTCTACTCTGCACGCAATGGATTTCATGGCCTCGTCTGTGATAGATGCACAAAATTGAAAAGACATGCCATCCATAACACACACCATTAACAAAGGAAATTAAGAATCTGCTGAAATTTGCGCAAGAAATGTGAGGAATTGATCTGTTTTATTTGAATGGCTAATTTCAAAAGCAATTTTAAGTCACATAAATTGTCATGAATTTGAGCAACTTAACCGTGTCCCCGGGGCATCAAATTGTCTCTCTACTGTAGAAAGTCCAGAACCTGTGGAAGCAGTCTGCGTCCTGAACCAGAACCTCTTAAATATCAATTCGAATTGGGCACAGAGCGATGAGAAAAGGAACTAGCTGTTGAATTAATATCATGTCAAACATCTTTTTCATCTAGAGTTGATGGATATATGTTGCATATCAGATGGCATGTAAAGTTGCTCACTCAATTCTAGCGTGGGTACTCAGCAATATCAGGATGCCTTTAATCCCTCTCCTATGGCGTTCCCTGTTAAAGCTGGAACAAATGTCTAACTCTCGAGAGGAAATATCACCATCCACAGACACTCACACTTCTGGGAACATGAGGCTTGGAAATCATTCTCATTGATAACAAGCTCAAATTCAAACGGAAAGTCAACATAAGCCATTTCATGATCGTGTAAGAATGCTTCTCAATGATCATTGCAAATTAGAATGGCTTGTCCGCCCTATACCCTCGATGCGGGCTCAGCCGAGTGAAAAACAATAGGTGGTCAGGTAAGACGGTAGGCTGATCCAATCACTAAAAAGCTCATGTCTTTATTTGTGGGTTCAATGCTATGTCGCACTAAACATTCAAATTAATTGGAATTATCAAATGAATTTAATCCTGAGAATAAGAAATATATTCATCTTCGCCACAGCAAGAGGAGGAGGATTTCATCAGTCACCCAAAAAGTTGGCTGTGCTGTCGCCGGAGCAGTTCGTCGATGCCGACTGCGTCCAAGGCCTGCAAAGCATTTGTCCATGTCGTGAGGGCGAACCCCGTGGTTCTCAACCCATCAGACGACTCCAGAACCAAGCTTCTAATGCCAAGCCTGCAATACACAACAGATTATTAGCACTCTCCTGAATATCAGAGACGTATTAACAAACATAAAGAGGGTGAGAATGAGACAGAGCAGATCAAGAAGCTTTTAGAGAACGACTCGTTCAAGTTCTAGCTTCTCCAATTCCAGTACAATCACCTGTGAAGTCCTAACGCCGTAGTGAGGCCTGCTATGCCAGCACCAACAATCACTATGTCTTCAACTGCTTCCATGAATCAACAGCTTGATTTCTCTCTCTCTCTCTCTCTCGGGTGAAATCTGTTATAAAGAGAGATAAAAGAGGCAAAGACGACGAAGACAAACTTTAGAAAGATGATGACGGCATGCAACGACAGATAGGACACTAATGACGGAAGCGAATACGTAAATTCTTCTGGTCAACAGTAGCCAGCGAGGAGCAGGACTCTAATGATGGAAGCCACCACGGTATATTGGTCTGTCAAATAGTAACTACCGAATGTTAAAATATGTAGTGTCTGTAGCTCTTGTTCTTACTCTATCCACCCCGGCTATAGGCCTATTCTGTCCAGTCTAATGTAATTGTCGATACCAAAATCAAAAGCGATTTTCTTTCCTTTGTAACCATGACTAGTGCTTGTGCTCGATTGATCGATACAATTTTATGTCTAAATTAGTAAGGTCATTAATTTTTATTCTTCCATCGCATTGCATTATTGTGGATTGCATTAGCACATTGTTGTTTGAAGTATTAATTCAATATTAGGGCTCATGCCGTTTATGATCTTGCCTACATATTTTATTTTAGCGTGGTTATAATTTAAGGGTTTCAAAGATTTATAAGGTCAAATGCATTCCAAACTTCGATACTTATGCTTTCATATACATTGGAAACTAAATTGACGGGTGATTTCTATGGTCAGGCATCAATGAACCAAGAAAATTACCTTAAAGCACTTTACTTATTATGCTATTTATAATACAATACTAATTGTCAGAATGTAATTAATACGTATTTATGATTTATATAAACATGACAGTATTATATATCCAATATTTTTAATAATTAGAACTCGAAACATAGTCTTTATAAATAATACATATTTAGAATAGATAGATTGTAGTATAGATAGATTATGGATGTGTTGTAATAATACATAGATTATGGATTTCTATAGCAATTCTTTAGATATTGCAAAATTTTTTAACAAAATATAAGAAAGAGAATTCATACATATATATCTATCGCAAATTTTGTTTGTCTTCCGTATCAAAAAGATTTCACATGTATTATTCTTTTTATGTCAACATATGAAACCTAAGTGGTCATTTATCATTCCATGTCACACCCCAAAACTACAAGGAATGGGATGACACGGCCGTCTTTCCATGAAATATATATCTCAAACCATATATATACATATCGAATAAACTGACAAATTGGTTGCAACATTAGAATTTCTATAATTCACCAAAAAGAAAAATACATTTAGAACCCAACCAGTCCAACCACTAGCAAGGATTATGTACATTACTTTCTTAAACCATACCCAAAATAGAACTTTCAAAAGTTTTCCAAAAGCGCTCTTGTCCTACTAGTTGCTAACCCTAGGACTTGGAAATATGGAAGATGAATGGAATAAGCAACCATAGCTCAGTGAATAGTACATACCATAAAAGCATATCAAACTTCCACATTACACACTTAAAACTCAATACATGACTCATTATTGCCAAACAAAAAAATGATAACTTGTATGAACAAAATGCATTATATGTTACCTCAACCTAATTATATCAAATAGCAAAATTTATCATTCATCCATAATAACAAAACCAACATCACCAATTTTGTTTAATAATTGGACTCATCCTATCTCATATCAATGGTTCATTCCACTCTCAATATCCAAACTCAAGGCCCTAGAGGTGACTCTCACGAAATTGTGTTATCGTGTAGCACTTAGCCTTTGATCACATATAGCAATAGTATAAGTCCCTAGCGGTGGCTCCCATGAAGTTATATTATCGTGTAGCACTTAGTTCTTTACTATGCATGTCAGTAGTACAAGACTCTAGAGGTGGCTCCCATGTGACTCAAGTCGCCGTGTAGTACTTAGTCCTTTACCTATTCACAACACATTTGATTTCCTCAACACCACATATATCATGTTTCAATAGTCATCAAATAATTACATAAATCAATTGTACCAACACAGCATGCATAACCCTTCAAGAGAGGTTTGTTGAAATATCCCACAATGACTCAAAATTATTGAGCACTATATCCATCAATATATAACAAATAGGTCCTCACTTTCTTATAAGTATATGTCGATTAATCTTACCTTAGTATATGAATTTCACAAAAAAAAAAAAAAAAAGACATTAGTACTACTCACCTGGGGTTGCCCCAAAATCAAATAACACATATTATTTTATCCTTCGATCTCGCGGTCTAGGCATTGTAAATAAGCTTGGTGAGCTGCCTACGGCGTGAACACACAAAGCCCTCTCTCTTCTTTCTTCTCTTTTTTCTTCTTTCTTTCTTCTTTTCTTCTGCTGCCTGAACGTGGGCTTTCCTTTCCTTTTTATCTCTTCTCCTTCTTTTGTTTTGTTTTGTTTTTATTTATTTATTTAAAGTGGGTCCCACCACCTTTTCTTTGACTTGGTTTGTGGCTCATGAGGATAGTGAGGGTATTTGATAAAGCAGAGTTTACTCACTTGAGTGGAGATCTGTGTCATTTAAAGAAGAAAATTGCAAGTCGTTGAAGTAGCGTAAAGCACAAGAAGCATCTTTTAACTTTGATTATAGAGAAAACGGAAGATTTTGACATGTGATAAATAAGATAGCAAATCTTGCGGTTCATCTTCCTTTATGTTTCTTCTCCTACTCCCTTGCAATATTTTGTAGAATAATCTATTTCCTTTGGGGGAGTGTACATATCATCTAAGGCTATAAATGAGAGTATCTAGCGATTCTTAGATATGGATGCACTGTGAATGATGTGAGGTTTTAGCGTTGCTTATGCATCACTAGCGCATGGCTGGTGTTGTGAGTAAGTAATGATGATGATCTCTTCTGGCATGTAATATGGAGAGGAGCAATATGCAGATTATATCTTTCGGATGCTTGAGCAGTTACATTCTGCTCTTGCCGGTAGTTGTGTCATCTTTGGCTGTGATTGAAATCTGTCTCACTGCTTTGTTTATGCACAGTTCTTCCGGAGGTTTCATGCAGCATAGGTGGATGCAGTTTCAAATCCGTTTCATGTACCGGGTAAAAAGATAACCTCCATAACATTCGCAGAGAGAGTCAGTCCCATTGTGAAGGCATTCGGCTTAAGTTCAGCTGGCTGAAGCAACTTATCACGGAACTATACACTTCTTGTCCTCTTCCCTCTTGTTGCTGGAACTGCAACGGGTTGCTTACTCAGAAAGGGGTTGAGCTTCTGTTAATTCTATGCTTTAATGATCATATTTGTTTGATGAATGGATAACACCATTAGTTTTACTTTTAATTTTTGAGCTACATCTAAATGGACAGTGGGGTACCGTTTATTCATATAAGTCTCATGGCCCGTGCTATGGTCGAGCAAGAAACGATTTTTTCAATCATAGTACATAACAAATTTAATCTCGTAGGATGTGAAGAAAATAAAAAAAATTATGATTATATCGACATAGAGAAAAATAAATAGAAATTATTTTGGAGATAGATAAATTAAGTGAGGTTGGCGCAAGGATTGTTCGTCCTATCACTTCATGAAATTAATGAGAAGGCAATTTGTGCACGAGAAAGCCCAGAAAGTTACATGTCCGTAGATTATAGGATCGGACATCATTACATTATATCAAAATTACCTGGTTATTGATTTATAATCTTTTTAATAAGACCAGATAGTATATTCGAATGTGGAAAATTTTCATAAACGTGGAATAAGTGTTAATACCATTAAAAACTCCAAATCACAAAAAGTCTCAAATTGG
Source organism: Eucalyptus leucophloia subsp. euroa (assembly GCA_017140325.1). Taxonomy (NCBI): domain Eukaryota; kingdom Viridiplantae; phylum Streptophyta; class Magnoliopsida; order Myrtales; family Myrtaceae; genus Eucalyptus; species Eucalyptus leucophloia. The sequence continues at coordinate 23,032,997 of CM029476.1, forward strand.
AATATTTATGGCAAAATTATTTTCTGTTAATATTTGTTAAATTGGATAAATATCATGAAAAATTACAAACTGATACATTTGTGACAAACGGATGATAGAATTCTGAACTGGTATACCTGTCAAGTGTCACATATCATCTTATTCAGCAATTTGACAGTGAAATTTGATAGATATTAATGGTGAAAAAATATGTTACATGCATATCAATTTGGGATTTTTTTCGTCAAAATATTAGTTTAGTTAAATTGGTCACATATGTACTTGAGTTTTTCATGATATTAACTTTTTGAATAATGCTAACGACTTTTTATGCTTTTTTTTTTCTCTTAGAAAAAATCAAAATCCACTTGCATCGTTTTTACATTCTCGCTCCTCTTCCTCCTGTACATCCATAACATCCTCCCCTCATCTTATTTTATGGATAGATTTGCGTCTCCAGTGAAAATGAAGACAAAGGCCTGATGCTTTTTCCATCTCCATCTGCAACATTCACCATGCTCTCTCTCCCCATGAATGGACTCCATCAAGTTGGGTCGGAGGCATTCATACATCTACCAAAGTGCTTCCAGTGATCTTCTGATTAATACATCAAGACACAGCATCATCAATAACACATTCAAGCTAGACACTACTGGACAAAGAAGTAGAGGGTGGGGAGGAACAGTAAGAAACTTCCTAGCGAACTGCTCTCAGTTGCTTCAAGTACAATACTTATGGAAGTCCAAAAGCTGTGGCAGCTCCTGCTATGCCAGCTCCAATGATCAATATGTCCTCAATTACTACCATAATAGACACGGTATGACTTGATGCTCTGTCTTGTGCCTTAAAAGTGATTGTGACTGCGAGGTTTAGATGGTAAGTGGGGCTTCAGTTTCAGACAGCAAGATAAGTAATGGAAGGTTTGCTCGAGACCGTAATGCACGTGCAACGTTGAGTAAATGGTAATGTGTTTGCTTAACAATCCCATTTTGTTGGGGAGCGTCGGTGCATGAGTGCTCATGAGTTTTGCCAAGATAGCTGAAAAATCTCTGCATACTTGTTTTGTGATATCATTAAAATTGGTCTTAACCATAGCAAATTTTTTTCGCCAATTAAGTGAGAGCTTGAGACATGAACTGTAACAAATATATCCAAGTGCTGGGAGAAAAGTCATAAACTACTATGAAACCATAACGTGCAATGGTCAAAGAAGGTTCACTTGGACGGTCTAAACGCCAGCGTTACAAATCAACAATATAAGGATTTATTGTTGGTGAGAAGGATCGAGGATTGGTTTGGGTCAATCCATGCATCAACCTCAAAAGACTTATTTGGATGTTGCGCATCGTCTCTTGTAATAGCTCAAGAAGACCCCTAAACTTATTTAACTCTTCTTCCTTATTCTTATTTCGGCCTTATGATGTCAAGTTTCATCGAGATGAAGTTGTGTCATCTTTTTATTGAGCTTAAATTTACATTCGTGTACTTCCATTTGTGGATTGAAAAGGTAAACGTGACCTTATAAATCATTGCTTGGGGAGAGTATTTTTCTCCTTGGGAATGGAATAAAAAAATGAAAATATAACCGATTGATGACTTAATTCCCTAATTTTCATCTCATCCTCCTTATCTCAAACATTTCTGTGAACGGCAAAATTGGCTTGTTCAGCAGAATGGTAATTTCCTGGCGTTGCTGCTTGTTTGAGGTGCTGATACGATTGCTAGAGGGGAAGGAGTTAATCTGAATCTGGACAATAGAATTCTCTGACAAGGCAACCAAAGAAATCCAGCAATTCAACTTACATCTCCAAAGAAGCAAATTCAATCACTCACATGTCTGAAATTGATGCCTTAAGAGGACAAGATTTTCTTGCAGTCAAAAATGACGTTATTGTAGCTACACGCATTCATCATCCTGACAAGATTTTCTTGCAGTCAAAAATGACATTATTGTAGCTACACGCATTCATCATCCTGACTTTACTAGCACAAACACAAACATTCCCTTATTTTCCTTTACATAGGAAGAAGAGAAACGAGAAAATGAGGAAAACACTCCCTATGTAACCTGCAAAGGCAAACGGCAACATATGGGACTAAGCTCTGAATTCAAGAAGTTCTTAGCATCCCGCAATTGTAGCTCGCTATCCGTGGCAGCCGCCCAGCCAAGAACCCGGCCAGCACTGTATTACTCAAGAAGTTCAATATCTTGCCATCGCTTTGTGCCATGTATCCCACCATATAAGCTGTAGTTATGAGCTGAAATGCTCTCCATCTTCGCTCTTCGGCATAATTCTGCAGACCCCTCTCAATCCTTTTGTGCTCGTCCTCCTCTTCCATACCCTTCCCTTCACTTCTCATGACTTGCCTGTCTCTCAAGGCTTCACCCAGGTATCTTGCTAAGACGATGCTGTCTTCTAGGGCCGCACAGCCTCCTTGGGCAATGTCTGGTGTCATGGGGTGGAATGCATCTCCAGCTACACAAACATTGCTTTTGCTTATGTTTCCCCATATAATCTCCCATGGGTGTCTAAATCTCAGTGGAGATAACATCATGTTATCCAATTCCGTGTCGTCTATAACAGCTTTTATGTTGTCTGTGACTTTTCCAAGCTTGCTTAGCACTAATTGCTTGATCTCAGCCGGGTTATCTATAATTGCTTCATCTACATCAAGGAAAGCACAAGTGCTTGAACAGAATATGCATACAAGTCGAAAAGGATTTAATATATGTCGAGGCCAGTTCATATCAGAGAGAAAAATAAAAAAATAAAAGATGAAGACTTTATCTTCAAACGGAGAAAAAAGGCATATTGAAACTCACCCTGGCTGGAAGGAAAAAAACTGAAGAACCAGTACATTGTCTTATCATCGCAAGGAAGGACACCATATCTTACTCCTTTACCCATGAACAGGGAAATTTTGGGCTCAAGATCATGGCCATTCTCGTAATATACACAGGCCCTGATGCCGAATCGGCCAACAGAAGCAGGCTTCTTGAAGCCCAGCCATTTGGCCACTGCAGAGTTCACTCCATCACACCCAATCAACAACTAGCATGTACAAACAGAGTATAAACATAAAGATCACTTAAACCATAGACAACCTCCAGTTTTGAAAAGCGAGGGAAAATTTCTTAGTAGATAAAAGGGGCTCGTCTCAAGCTTTAATTCTTACTGTCATTCTAAGCAAATTTTCCCAATCAATGGTAGATTACAATATGATACCTTCGCCTTGAGAAAAGAACCATCAGAAAGATGAATAAGCTTGAGGCAGCCTGACTCTTCAATTGAAACTACCTTGGAAGAAAATTTAATAGTGCCACTTGGAAGTTCTTTCTCAAGAGTCTCCAACAAGATCTTCCTCTGCACACAACGAAATTCATGGTCTCTCCTGCAATACACAGACCAGCACGTTCTTTCCACTAAAAAACAAGGAGCACATCTGGAAAATTGACTGGCTAATTTCAAATAGAAATGACTTAACTGCGGCCCCATGGCATTTAACGGTATCTCTGCTGTACGAAGTCCAGAAATTGCGGAAGAAGTCATCGCCCTGCAACCAAAACCTCTAACATGTCAATGAAAATAGCGGGCGCAGAGATATGAGAAGAAGCACTTCACGGTACCCATGTCCCATATTAGGTGTCACTTCACGATCACTGTCTTCTTTTTTGCGGGTGTAGGGTATGTCTTGATATTCATTCGGATTGTAATTTGTTTGAATCTATTAGGATTGACCGCAAAACGTCTTCCCCATTCTACAGCTAGAGAAGGGAGTTTCTTAGTTACCTGAGAAGTCGGTTGTGCTGCTGACGGAGCGATTCGCCAACCCCGGCCGCGTCCAAGGCTTTCCAGCCATTTGTCCATATTCCTAACGCAAACCCTGTGGTCCTCAAATGGTCGTGCGACTCCAAAACCAAGCTTCTTATGCTTAGCCTGCAACACACAGCATCATCAGTAACAGAGACAAACGAACAAAGACGAAGAGGGTGGGAAAGAAATGGAAGAAACTTCCGAGCGAACTACTCATAATTGCTTCAAGTACAAAACCTATGAAGTCCTAAAGCTGTGGTAAGCCCTGCTATGCCAGCTCCAACTATGACTATGTCCTCAACTGCTTCCATGACAAGAGTCTTGACTGGAGACTATTGTCTTGTGCTTTAAAAGTATCTGCGACTGAGGTTTCAAATGGGTAGTGGAGTTCCAATTCAGACAGCAACATAAAGCGTAAAAAACGTATTAGGGACAGAGATGATGATCAGGGGTCACCAGTAAATTATGCAAGATATGATGCCCAAGAAATGCATTTCGTGCAAAGACAAACGAAAAGTGAACACCGACAGGATTACAGAAGCCGTCAGTTATAAATAACAAGTTTTGACGCGATGAGGTACGATGGGTTCAATTACGTGTGCGCGTGCGTGTCTGTCTGATTTTGGATATGTTATTGTATTGCATCAACTCCCAACCAAGTGGATGTGGATTTCTCCCGCAACAAGCCCAACATAGCAATCGAGCAAGACACTACTACTGCAAACTCCTAAGTGTGCGGAATGCTGCGACGTAAATTGAAGACTTGCACAACAAATACTTCATAAAGGCAAGTCTTGGACATTTAGACAAATTCTAATTAGAACACAGAAGCCTATGGGAATCTTACATAACATTTCTCTTCATGCTGACACAGCCCTCAAAACGATGTTTTACAGCAAACCTAATCAAATTAAGGGTCTCCATCTTGTGATGAAAAAAGAAAAAGAAAAGGAAGGGTCTCCATCATTGTGACATTCATGGATTAATTTACTCAAGATATTGTCTGCTTTGGCCTGTCCATATCAAGTCTCACTGTTTTGTCCTTTGGCGTACCAGCAGCCACTTTCGTATGAGGTGAGCCATCTTGATAGTACTTTATGCTGGACTCACTTAACTTTGGAGTTTCAAAAGCAAAACTTATTGTCGACAAGTCAATTCTAGTTTTCACATATATATTTCAGAATCATTCTCTCTCTATTCGGTGCATAGTTTGGTTCGTGCCCCCTTGGCCCTGGTGACCACTCCTGCCCTCGTCGAATCAATTTGTTACAACCACATATGCACCATCACAAAGCAAAGCAGTCCTTGCCTTCCAAATGAAATAAATGCGAGCATTCGAAAGGAACTTCACCAAAGCTTTCTGCAGCCCCCATGGTCTTCCGTACCTGCGGAAGACAAGTAAATTCAGCTTGGACTTTGCACCACACTTGAGCAGAAAAGTGACATTCAAAAACAAATAAGATCCAGTCTCATTACACTTCTAACAGAATAAACACAACAGAGACCCACCAGGCGCAGACCATCGACCAATTCTTTCTAAGATAGGCTGCCTATCAAGAATCTAGCCAGGAAATAAAACAAAATCTGGGCATGTTAGTTGAAAACCAGACCAGCCTATGCCACACAACTTTGTTGTCTTTTCTTCTTAACTGCATTCCGAGCACCTGCAGTTGAGAAAAAACCAGAGGATGAAGCAATGCAGATAACTCTGTCCTTGATAGCAGAATAGCGAAAGAGAATTCCACAAATTGCTGATGGAATAGAGACAAGTTCATCAAATCTAGCTCCTTGCCACACCCATTCAAGAGCACTAAGATCAGCTGAGACTTCGGCATACAAACAGAATATGGAATCGTAAACAACGGCTGCGCTTTCAATTTACTAGTTTCAATAATTTCATTTCCTGTTGTCAAATTTGTACATTTTCTTCTGTCTTTTTCTTATTTTGGTGTTTTCATGTGGTGGTGTCGACTTCTAATGCGTCATCCTTTTATCAGACTAAAACCTTATAACCTTTAGATAATATTTCTTTCATCTGGTGGTCTCGTTCCTATTTTCAGCCTTTTTCAAATACTTCTGTCAAGCTTTCATTGGGATAATTTTGTACTATCTTTTCATTCAACAAAATTCTACATTTTCTATTTCTTAGTTACGTGTTGAAAAGACATGTTGATGAGCAAGTTCTACAACCTGCCTCGGGCTGCCTCCAACATCCCGTGCACCAGCCGGCTTACACACCACGGGCAAAGGTAGCCTCCTGGACCTTTCGAAAGATCTTCCGACGATTAATAAGCCTGTAAACAAGGAATCAAGAGAGAGAGGACAAAAATTTGGGAGAGAATCCACACGTAGAGAGGAGTCGGGTAGACTTTGTTTTGGGGGGGGGGGGGGTTGGGACGCCTGGTGGCCCGACAGCAAGCAGTAGCCCTCGAGGTGTGGCTGGGTCGTGCGATAGGATTCGCAAGTCTTGTATTCATTTGAATACGACCTCTCGGATGTATATTTACAAGATCTTATTCCAGAGGATTCAAAAGAGAAATTGAAGAAATTGTTCCATACGTAAATTTTACTAAATCATGCTCTTCACATGAAAAGCAATGTTTTACAGTAAAGAAATACATGTCGCCCAAATAAAGACCATTATGGCACGTTGTTGTTCCTTAAAATCCCAGAAACCGAACATAAAAGTGCCTTTATTAGACTTTTTTGTGCTTCACTTCACAAATTCTTTTGTCGTTGCTCCAATCATACGGGGATGTCTCCGCATAGACAGGAACCTTTTCTCTGATATTTGAGAGGCGAAGCAAACCAAATCACAACTTAGCTATCTTCACTATTAACATTTTCACATGAATGCCGGCACAAAACACACTGATAAGTAAACAATCAGGGTAATTCAAGAAGCGCTCAATTTCCCACAATCGAAACTTGCCATCTTCAGCAACTGCCTGGCCAAGAAGGTGGCCAGTAATCTGTCCCTCAAGAAGTGCAATACCTTGCCATTGCTCTGTTGAATGTATCCCACCATGTAAGCTGTGCTTATGAGCTCAAATGCTCTCCATCTTCTCTCTTTGGCATACCTCCGCAAGCCCATCTCAATCCTCTTGTACTCTTCTTCACTGCTCATGCTTTGATTGTCCCTCAAGGCTTCGCCCAGGCATCTCGCTAGGATGACGCCATCTTCTAGAGCCGAGCAGCCTCCCTGGCCAATATCTGGCGTCATGGGGTGGAATGCGTCTCCGGCCACACAGACATTGGTTTTGCTTATATTTCCCCACAGAATCTCCCACGGGGGTCGAAATCTCAGGGGTGATAATATAATGTTATCCAATTCTGTTTTCTCGAAAACAGCTCTCATATTGTCGGGTATTTTTCCGAGCTTTTGCAGCATGAATTGCTTCATCTTGGCCGGACTCTCTTCCATCTCTTCATCTGCATTAAGGACAGTGACATTGTTTGCTTGTAGATAATACGAAAAGCAGAGTAAAAGAATCTAATATTTGCCAAAAGCCAACTCATATCGAAGAAAGTACAGGAACTCACCCTTGCTGGAAGAATAAAATGTAAAGAACCAATAAATAGTCTTGTCATCGCAAGGCATGAAACCATATCTAACTCCTTCACCAAAGAACTGGAAGAATTTAGGCTCGAAACTGTGACTGTGATCATAATAAACGCAGCCCCTGATGGCAGATCGGCCAACAAATGCGGGCTTCTTGAAGCCTAGCCATTTTGCCACTGCTGAGTTCACTCCATCACACCCAATTAACACCTAACATTTTCACGTAGAGCATAAGCATAAAGATAAGTTAAACAGTAGATATCTTGTTCAGACAAGAAAGCAAATTTTGCATAGACAAAGGGGTTTCTCTCGAGCATAAAATATCTCTGTCACTCTAAGCAGATTTTCCTAATTAATGGTTAATATGATGCAATACCTTCGCCTTGAGAATTGACCCATCAGAAAGATGGACCAGCTTAAGGAAGCCTAATTCCTCGATTGACACAACCTTGGACGACTATCTTATAGTGCCACTAGGAAGTTCATTCGCAAGAGTTTCCAACAGGTTTCTCCTCTGCACGCCACGAATTTCATGGCCTCGACTGCAATAGATGCGCAAAGTTAAAAAGACATGCCATACATATTGCACACCATTAACAAAGGAAATTAGGAATCCATTGAAATTTGCGACAAAATTGTGATGGATAAATCTGGTTTATTTGAATGGCTAATTTCGCATGCAATTTTAAATCACAGACTCTCATGAATTTAAACGACTTAACCTTGTCACTGTGGCATCAAATTGGCTCTCAGCTGTAGAAATTCCAGAAATTGTGGAAGTTAACTGCAACCTGAATCAGAACCTCTCAAAATATCAATTCAAATGGGGCACAGCGCCATGAGAAAAAGAACTGGCTATTGAACTAAAATCATGGAAAATATCATTTTCATCTAAAGTTGATGGATCCATGTTCCATATCAGATGTTATGTAAAGGTGCTCGCTCAATTCTAGCGTGGGTACTCAGAAATATCAGGATATGTCTAATCCCTCTCCTACTGCATTCCTTCTTTACAATCCGAACAAATGGCAAGCTCTCTAGATAAAATCATCACTATCCACAGACACTCACACTTTTGTGAACATGAGGCTTGAAAATCATTCTCATCGATAACAAGCTCAAATTCTAACGGACAGTCAGTATAAACCATTTCATGATCGTGTGAGAATGTTTCTCCATGATCATTCCAAATTAAAATGACGTGTCTGACCTATATAACCTTGATGGAGGCTCAGCCATGTGAAAAGCAATAGGTGGTCAAGTAAGCCGTTAGGCCAAGCTAATCACTAAAAAAGTTCATGTCTTCCTTTGTGGGTTCAATGTTATGTCGCACCATACATTCAAATTAATTGGAATAATCAAATCACAACAATCCTAAGAATAAGTATGTAGTCATCTTATCCACAGCAAGAGAAATGGATTTCGTTAGTCACCCAAAGAGTTGGTTGTGCTGTTGGCGGAGTGGTTCGCCGATGCCGACTGTGTCCAAGGCCCGCCAAGCATTTGTCCATGTTGTGAAGGCGAATCCCGTGGTTCTCAACCCATCAGACGACTCCAGAACCAAGCTTCTAATGCCAAGCCTGCAACCCACAACAGATTATCAGCACTGAATTGAATATCGGAGACATACGAACGAACATAAGGTGGGTGATAAAGAGCAGAACAAGAAGCTTTCAGAGAACTCTTTCAAGTTCTAACTGCTCCAATTCCAGTACAATTACCTGTGTAGTCCCAAAGCTGTTGTGAGGCCTGCGATGCCGGCACCAACAATCACTATGTCTTCAACTGCTTCCATGAATCAACTGCTTGATCTCTCTCTCTCTCTCTCTCTCTCTCTCTAGAGCTCTCTGCCCATCCCTCGGGTGAGGTCTCTTATAAAGAGAGAGAAGAGGGGCAAAGACGACGAAGGCAATTTGTAGATTAACAGGATAGACGACGAAGACAAATTGTAGAAAGATGATGACCGCATGCAACGACAAATAGGACACAAATGACGTAAGTCGCTACGCATATTGGTATGGCAAATTATAACTATCGAATGCCACGAAATGTATGTGTGTCTATCTAAGTGGCACCGACCTAACACGCTACATAACACGACATGCGACACGTCACTTCTAAAAAAACAGAGAATTTCGACACGTTAGGATATATTGTATATTAAATATATATTAAAATGATTATTTCAATCATAAATAATTAAAAAAGCCTAGAATAAATATACACTAAAAAATTAATCCGTCATTTATTAATATTATTCATTATTTCAATTTGACAAATTCAAGTCTATTTCAATAATTAATAAAATTTCAAGAAAAAATAAGTGATCCATATTATGAACTCGCATGTTAGATATGTTGGAAGAGGAGAATGGGTGAATTGTGTATTACGGAAAATAGGAGTTAGAAGATAAGAAAATATTAGATTTTTCTTCTTTCTCCATTTATTATTTTTATTATTATGTTTTATTTTTTCATATATATGCATATATTTTAACCTATCATTTATTGAATTTTTAAATTTGACTTTGATATCGGAATCACGTGTCGGAAACTCATATGTCAGAATTCCGAGTGTTAAAGAGTGTCGAGAAAATTGACTATGTGTCAGATTTTTCGACACATGTTGATTGAGTATCGGAGAGTGTCGGACACGTGTCGAAGTGTCCAACACGACACGAAAATTCTTAGAGAGTGTCAATGTTTCATAGGTGTCTATGGCTCTTGTTCGGCGTCTAGCCGCTCCGGCTATTGCCCTGATCTTTCTAGTTTAATGTATTAGGTGGTATCAAAAACCGAATGTGCTTTTTTCTCCCCTTTTAGTAATGACGAAGTCACGTGCTTGATTGAATTGAGTCAATACAATCGTCCGTTTAAATTAATAAAGTAATCAATTATTGTTTTGGCTGCCGCATCGCACTATTGAGGAATCAATTAGCACATTGTCATTTGGACTGTTAATTCAATACTAGTGTTTATTCGTGCGTGCTTGCACACATATCTGATTTTCACGGAGAATAAACTAGTAACAATGATTCATTCTTATTTTGTCATTCGCGTTGCATTGTTGAGGATCTCATTAGCACATTATTATTTTAAGCATTAGTTCGATACTTATGTTCATACCTATGCGTACTTGCACACATATCTTATTTTTAGGGAAAATTATTCATAGGGTCCTAAATCAATTGTACAACTGTCATTTCAATGATAAAACTTACAATTTAGTCCCCTTCTAATGATTTTTCAATATAGTTTTTCAATTGTTAACGTAATAGTTCAATCGGCGTTAATTATCTTATATGACAAAGCCAATGCAATTGTGGGTAATATTTACATATCTGTTGAAATTTTTAGAGTTTTTTCTTTTTTTTTCCCTTTTCTTCTTTTCTTATTTCCCTCCATCGATCACTAGGGCCTCGATGATAGCTAGTAGACCATAGGCAAGGGTCTTGTGGCCCTTGCTTGATATCACTGAGTCCCTAGTGAAGGGAAATAGGGAAAAAATGGAAAGGTAAAAACAAAAACAATCAAAACATTTAAAAAATTTGCAAAAATAATCCACATCAACACCGGTCATACCATATACAATGGCCAATGTTAAATGAACTGCTACATTGGCAACATTAGGTAAAAATTGACCGAATGACTACTTTGGGAAATTGTTAAAACATTTAGGATTTTAATGGCCAAATTGAAATGTTTATTATCGAATCGATAGCTTCAATTTTAAGATTCTTTGGACAATTTCCCCCTCATATTAATGCGGTTGTAAGTTAAATATTTCAAAGATATATAAGGTTAAAAACATTTAGAAAGTTGAAACTTGTGTGTTCGTATACATTGGAAACTACATTGACATGTATGATTTATATTGTCTAGCATCAATGAACCAGGTAAATTACCTCAATATGTATTATTTATGTTATGTTACATAGCTTTTTTAAGAGATATATAAGGAAGAGAATTCATACATATACATATATATTTATATATATTTTATATATATATCTATCTATCTATCTATCTATCCATCGCAAAATGTTTTTAGGCAATGCATAAGAACAGAAAGAACATTTTTCAATAAATTCATTTCCAATTGTCAAGTTTGTACATTTACGTATTATTTTCTTTTATCTTTCTCTCATCTTGGCGCTTTTATGCAGTGGTGGCAAGATCTAATTCGTCGTCCTTTTATCGGACCAAAACTTTACAAATTTAGATATTATATTTTCCTTTTTTTGTGGTCTCGCTCTGTTTTGGCCTTTTCACATGCTTATGTCGTTTTTTAATTGGGAAAAATGTATCGTTTTTTCATTCAACTAACATTCACATTTGAATTCAAGTTTTGAAAGACATTCGACCCCATTGCACGAAACTTCATGTTCGTGGAAGAAGTTTTCCAGTTGCCACGTTAGAATTTTGAATGGCCAGTTCGATGTGTTGAATTTTTAGTGGCCCGACATATAAAACGATGAGTTAAGGCTTTTCGACAATGAAGAACTAGCAAATTTGCCCAAAAAAAAAAAAAATACAAAATCCTGAGTTATAAATGGCAGTTGATGATATTTATGTTAATAAAGACTCCTTGACATACCTGAAACCATACGTAAAAGTGCCCTCACGGGACTTTCTATACTTCACAAACCTGTCTCTGCATAGATAAGAACCCTTCCTGTGATACCTGAAAGGCGAAGCAAACCAATCACGACTCGACACAACTATCTCCCCTATTAGTATTGTGTATATGATGAGATCGGCCCGTATTAATGCCGGCACAAAACACATTGGTAAGTAAGCAAACAGGGTAGTTCAGTAAGCTCTCAGCTTCCCGCAATCGTAACTCGCCATCTTCAGCGGCAGCCCGGCCAAGAAGCTGGCCAGTACTCTGTCCCTCAAGAAGTTCAAGACCCTGCCATTGCTCTGTTGGATGTAGCCCAACATGTAAGCCGTGCTTATGAGCTCAAATGCTCTCCATCTTCTCTCTTTGGCATAACTCTTCAAGCCCATCTCAATCCTCTTGTACTCTTCTTCTTTGCTCATGCCTTGCTTGTCCCTCAAGGCTTCCCCCAGGCATCTCGCTAGGACGATGCCATCTTCCAGAGCCGCGCAGCCTCCCTGACCAATGTCCGGCGTCATGGGGTGGAATGCGTCTCCGGCTACGCAGACATTAGTTTTGCTTATGTTTCCTAGCAGAATCTCCCATGGGGGTCGAAATCTCAGCGGCGACAGGATAAAGTCATCCAGTTCTGTTTTCTCGATAGCAGCTCTCATGTTGTCCGGTATTTTGCCAAGCTTGCCCAGCACAAATTGCTTCATCTTGGCTGGACTCTCTTCCATCTCTTCATCTGCATTAAGGAAAGTGACAATGTTTGCTTGCAAATAACATGAATAGCAGAGTAAAATAATTTAGTAGTTGCCAAAAGCCAACTTAAATCGAATGAAGTACAGAAACTTACTCTTGCTGGAAGAAGAAAAAGTGAAGAACCAAATAATAGACTTGTCATCACAAGGGATGACACCAGATCTAATTCCTTCACCAAAGCACCGAAATGACTTAGGCTCGAAACTGTGACCGTGCTCATAATGCACAGAGCCCCTGATGCAAGACCGGCCAACAAAAGCAGGCTTCTTGAAGCCTAGCCATTTTGCCACTGCTGAGTGCACTCCATCACACCCAATTAACACCTAGCATTTTCACATAGAGCATAAGCATAAAGATAAGTTAAACCATAGCCATCTTGTTCAGACAAGCAAGCAAATTTTGCATAGAGGAAGGGGCTTCTCTCAAGCATAAATATTTGTCATTCTTGGCAGATTTTCCTGATTAATGGTTATTATGATGCAATACCTTTGCCTTGAGAATTGACCCATCAGAAAGATGGACCAGCTTAAGGTAGCATGATTCCTCAATCGACACAACCTTGGATGAATACCTTATAGTGCCGCTAGGAAGTTCATTCGCAAGAGTTTCCAACAAGGCTCTCCTCCGCAAGCAACGAATTTCATGGCCTGGTCTGCAATAGACGTACCAAGTTGAAAAGACATGCCATCCACCATAACGCACACCATCGACAAAGGACATTAGGAATCCGTTGAAAATTTGAGCAAGAAATGTGAGGAATTGATCTGGTTTATTTGGATGGCTAATTTCAAAAGCAATTTTAAGTCACATAAATTGTCATGAATTTGAACAACTTAACTGTGTCCCTGTGACGTCAAATTGTCTCTCAGCTGTAGGAAGTCCAGTACTTGTGGAAGCAGTCTGCAACCTGAACCAGAAACTCTCAATTCAAATCGGCACAAAGCGACAAGAAGAAGAACTAGCTGCTGAATTAATCATGGCAAATATCTTTTTCAGCTAGAGTTGATGGATGTACGTTGCATATTAGATGTCATGTAAAGGTGCTCACTCAGTTCTAGCGTGGGTATCCAGCAATATTAGGATGTGTCTAATCCCACTCCTATTTCATTCCTTCTTTAAAGCCTGAACAGATGTCAAACTCTCTGGAGAAAACATCACCATCCACAGACACTCACACTTCTGGTTACCTGAGGCTTAGAAATCATTCTTGTTGATAACAAGCTCAAATTCTAATGGAAAGTCAGTGTAAGCCATTTCATGATCGTGTGAGAATGCTTCTCCATGATCATTCCAAATTTGAATGGCTTGTCCACCCTACACCCTGGTCCCTTGATGCAGGCTCAGCCGTGTGAAAAACAACAGGTGGTCAGGTAAACCCCGTAGGCCAATCCAATCACTAGAAAGCTCATGTCTTTATTTGTGGGTTCAATGCTATGTCGCAATGCACATTCAAATTGCAATCGGAATGATCAAATCACATTAATCCTAAGAATAAGAAATATATTCATCTTAGCCACAGCAAGAGGAGGAGGATTTCATCAGTCACCCAAAAAGTCGGTGGTGCTGTCGGCGGAGCGGTTCGCCGATGCCGACTGCGTCCAAGGCCCGCCAAGCATTTGTCCATGTTGTGAGGGCGAACCCCGTGGCTCTCAACCCATCAGACGACTCCAAAACCAAGCTTCTAATGCCAAGCCTGCAACCCACTACAGAGTATCAGCACTCACTTGCATATCAGAGACATTACCAACAAACATAAAGAGGGTAAGAATGAAACAGAGCAGAACAAGAAGCTTTTAGAGAGCAACTCTTTCAAGTTCCAACTGCTCCAATTCCAGTACAATTACCTGTGTAGTCCCAAAGCTGTAGTGAGACCTGCTATGCCAGCACCAACAATCACTATGTCTTCAACTGCTTCCATGAATCAACGGCTTTATCTCTCTCTCTCTCTCTCTCTCTCTCTCTGGGGCGAGGTCTCTGATAATGAAAAAGATAAAAGAGGCAAAGACGACGAAGACAAACTGTACCTAGATGATGACGGCATGCAACGTCAGATAGCACGACGGAGATAAACTGTAGAATGATGAGGACGGCAAGCAGCGACAGATAGGACACCAATGACGGAAGCGCAAACGTATATTGGCCTGGCAAATAGTAACCAGCAACTGTTAAGATATTTATGGTGTGTTCGCTGCTCCTTTCTTCGTCTGGCCACTACGGCTATTGCCTCGTTCTTTCTAGTTTGATGTATTCGGTGGTACCAAAACCAACTTTGCTTTTTCCCCCATCGTAATCATTACTAAGGCTTGTGCTTGATTGAATTCAATACAATCGTCTGTCTGAATTAGTCATGTAGTTAACTCTTATATTGTCTGTCACATCGCAATATTGTGGATCCTATTAGCACATTATCATTTCAAGTGTCTCCTAACACTTGCACACATTCTTATTCTCAAGGAGAATTATCCATAAAATGCTAAATTTATTGTGTGGTTCGATTCAATGTTAAATTTTTAATTTGATCAATTTTGACGAATTTTCAATGTAGTTTTTCTGCCAATTTTGATATGAAATTGTTAACTAGCAATTTAAGCATCGTTGATCATTCTAGTTGTCCTACATAGCACAACTAGAACGATTGACGTTAACGTAGATGATTTTTGCAATTTCCTCAAAATTTGTTAAGTGTTTTCTTTCTTTTTCATTTTCTTCTCTATTTCTTTTCTTGTTCTGTCTCCCTCCGCCGATCACCAAGGCCTCAATGATGGTTGGCGGGTGCAAGCAAGGGCATCGTGGCCATTGTTGGCCATCGCCGAGGCCTCGACAAAGGTAAATAGGAAATAAACTTGGAAAGAAAAAGAAAACAAAAACAAAAAAAAAAAAAAAAATCTTTAAAACTTACATGTATCATCCACATTATAAGACAACCAATGTTGACTAACCGCACCATCAACAATATCCAACTAAAATTAACTAGAATAACTACTTTAGGAAATTGTCAAAATGTTTATGATTATAATAGCTAAATTGAAAAATTTATGATTGACTTGGCGACTATATAATAGGTTGAAGATTTTTTGGACAATTTCCCCTTATTTTAATGTGGTTGTAAATTTATTTAAAATACATATAAGTTAAAAAAAAAACATTTCAATAGTTGAAACCTATGTTTTCATACGTATCAGAAACTACATTGATATGTATGATTTATTTAGTCTAGCATCATTGAACCAAGTAAGTTACCTTAATATGTATTATTTATGTTATGTTGCAAAGATTTTTTTTTTTGAGAGATATATAAGGAAGAGAGTTCATACATATATCTACTGTAAAATGTTTTTAGGCAACACATAAGAACAAAACAAACAATGTTTCTTTACGTTCTATACTAACAAATTCACATCTTTTTTTATGTCAACATATAAGATTAAGTAATAAAAAATTATTCCACATATATAATAAATTAGTAATGACATCATTATATATTACATGAATCAATTTTAAATTAATTTTAAGTAACATTAATGTTAGATAAATGGAGTAATTAAGTTTATCTTATTAATATAAGAGTAATTGCCTCAATGTGATGTGAACAGAAGTGAAAGGGAATGGTTTGTCCATTTCCGTAATATTTTCCTTCGTCGTTCCGTGATTTTGACGTTTTCTTGGAGTGGTGTCAAGTTCCAATCCGTCATCTTTTTGTCGGACTAGAACTTTATATGTTTAGATGTCAACTTTTGTTATTTCGTGGTCTCATTTTGGCCTTTTCAAATACTTAGTCAAATTTTTATTGGGGACAAATGTTTGGTCTTAGCATCCAGCTACACATTTAAATATAAGTTTTTAAATGGGCTCAAACCCCTTTGAAATGGTGAAAAACATTTCCGTTTTTCGAACTCTAAAGCAAATGCTATCTAAGTGTCGCGACCTCTTTTTTTCGGCACTCGATCAGGGATGGGTGCCTTGCTGAGGCTAATGATTCGGCTATGTTTTTTTTAGCTCGGACTCTCCCAAGTCCACCAATTCACGACTTAATGGTTCAAGTTTTTAACCTGTGAGTTAATTTTTAAAACAGTGTCGCCACTAATCAATTTGGAGTGAGTTGATTAAAAACTCATGCAAAATATCGGAAGAAATACTCGCTCCTACACAACCAGAGAAATTAGGATCGGGGACTTGTTTACACTAGTTAATCACTAATGCCCTTTTAGTACCTAACTTGTTTAAACCCTAAGGCTTTTTGGATTTTTGAGGGATTTTCCATGCATTTGTAGGGAGGAAAAACATTTTTTTTTTGGTCTTTTCTCATTTTTTGGACATAAAATGGACTTTTTGGATTTTTTGGTATTTTTTGAAAAATAAAAGTCTTTTTGGCATTTTTTTTGGATTTTTGGCTTTTTTTTTGGAAAATATGAAATATTTTTGATTTTTTTGGGAAAATAAAATATTTTTTACTATTTTTTGGGAAATTTCAAATAAGGACCTAAAGTAGAGCCGTTTTCTCAAATAAGAGTCTAAAGTGAACCTTCTCTTAAAAATGGGTCTAAAGTTGTTAATTTTGTCTCAAATGAGGGCTTTAACTCATCAGCTAGCCGAATTTTCGCCAGTGGATTTATTTCGGCGATTAAAACATTGGCAATTTTGTCCAAAAATTTTAATTGGGTGAAAAATAGGAAAATCAAAGATCCCAAATCAAATTTTAGCGCTCTTCACATATTTTAATCGTCTTCGCTCTTGAATTCTCTCTATAAATTTTTCTCTCAATTAAATCAGAAAGATTGCAAATTGATTTTGTCCAAAACATTCCATTTTGATCCAAATTAAAGAAGTTAGGGTTGTTCTGACTTGAATACTCTCCCCTCTATGTCCCGAGCCTATCCCTGGCCTCCCTTGCTACTCCTCCAGGCTTCTCTCAGCTTGATAGCAGTGACGGTTTCTCCAGTCCCACACCGAAAAAACACGTGAATGGCAAAGATGAAGAAAATGTGTGCAGGAGCGAGAGCAAGAGCAAAGAGGATTGCTCATTGTTTGGGAGCGAATGATGAGGACCTTGACGGAAAGTACGTCGCTGGTGAGATCGTGTTGAGTTCCCGAACAAAATGGTGTGCCACGCGGACTCCTTCTCCCTCGATCGCCTAATCGCTGCCCTCACTGCCGACGACAACCTCATGCACGGAGAGATGTACTTTGTCCTTCCACTCGATGGCTTCCCGAGCGACAGCAAGGCCACTAAAATGACCAAATGAATGGGTTTGGGTTTGCAAGAGAGAGTGAGAGAGATGTGAATGGAGGAGATGAGAGATTGAGGGTTTTGGATCGCAAATACACAAGCTTCTCCCTGATTCGGTTGGGATAAAATTTTACAGAGAGAACTAGTACTGAGAATTGAGGAACTTGGAAAAGAAAGAAAATCTGGGAAGAGCCCTAAAATTTGATTTGAAATCTTTAATTTTCCTATTTTTCACCCGGTTAAAATTTTTGGATAAAATTGCCCATGCTCTAATCGCCGGAATAAATCCACCGGCGAAAATTCGGCTAGCCAATGAGTTGGGGCCCTCATTTGAGACAAAGTTAACAACTTTAGACCCATTTTTAAGATAAAGTCCATTCTAGACCCTTATTTGAGAAAACGGCTCCACTTTAGGTCTTTATTTAAAAATTTCCCTATTTTTTAATATTTTTGAAAATAAATCATTTTTTGATTTTTTGATTTTTTGAAAATAATTTATTTATTTATTTATTTATTAAAAATTTATTTAAATAATAGAAAAGCTGACCCGTGTCGAGTCCGCGGGTTGGGTCCGACTCGGGTCGTTGACTTGAGCGGGCCCGACTCAATTTTTTTCTTTTATTTTTTATTTTTTACTCTTTTTCGCGGCCCGGAGCTCGTTTTCGAAAAAAACCAGGCCGACCCCGATGACCCGGTTCAACAAAACCCTACCCGACTTGTTGACCCGGATTCTCGCTGCCCCAAAATTGCGGAAACGCTACCCGACCCAACCTGGATCCGAGTCCGCTTCGTGACCCGGAAAATCGTGACGCCGAGGGGGGGGAAACCGAGGCGTTACGGCGGCGACGGCAATGACGACGGCGACGGCAACGGCAAAGACAATGGCGACAGTGGCTAGGTCAACGGAATACGGTGAATGCGATGAA
The DNA here is from genome assembly GCA_017140325.1 of Eucalyptus leucophloia subsp. euroa. Lineage (NCBI taxonomy): Eukaryota > Viridiplantae > Streptophyta > Magnoliopsida > Myrtales > Myrtaceae > Eucalyptus > Eucalyptus leucophloia. The sequence goes on from CM029476.1 coordinate 23,051,870, forward strand.
CGGCGAAGCCGACGGCGACAGCCCTTTTACCTTTCCTCAAATAGGGACGATGAACGGTGATGGCAAGGATCGGTTGGTGATGGCGACGACAGCGGCAAACAACAACGGCGACGGCGGGTCCTGGATTCGGTCAGATCTAACTAGAATGCCTTCTCTCTCCCTCTCTCTACCCTCTCCTCCTCGCAGATCTGGGTTTGAACGCTCCCAGCCTCCCCCGAAGTCTCTCGGAGGGAGGTTGTTGAGCTCACAACCCGATCGCTTCGCTCTTGCTCACTCTTTGAGTTCCCCGAAGTCTCTTAGGGGATCTCTCGGAGCTTGTCGGCCTCTCTCTCTCTCCTTTGTGTGTTCTTTGTCGTTGACATTGGGAGCTAATTATAGGCGAGGGGGGTGGCCGGTCGATGGAGCTTTGACCTCCGATCTTCGCATGCCGAACGGCTTCCGCCAGCTAGCTAGGCTGCCTTGCATTGAAGACGCGTCCACTCCATTGTACGTTGCCATCTCCCTCTCCATTCTGGCGTCGCGCGTCCTCGTCTTTGGCGTGTGCTGCTTATCCGATTGGAGAAGACGACAGTAGGAAGAAGAAGACAAACAGGAGAAGGGGCTGGGCTGAGTCACGTGGGTTGGGTCAGTGGGGGCCTGCATGAGAGAAAATAAAAGGAAGGGGCTGGGCTTGTTGACCTAGCCCAGAAGGCTGCTGCTTTTGCTTTTCTTTTTGTTTTTTCTTTGCTTTTGTTTATTTTTTGGTTGTTTTTATTATTTTGTTTTTATTTGTTTTGTTATCTGAAAAAGGCAAAATAAATAAAAAAACCTAATTAATTAAAATATGAAATTTAGGCGTCAACACTAAGATAATGAATGACAGTTGATCACGTTGCACCAAACTTCCCATCCGGGGAAAAAGGTTCTCTAGTTGCAAATTTGAAATTTTGAATGGTTGATTCGATGTGTTGACTTTATAGCGGCCTGCCAGATAAAACCATGCATGAAGTCTTTTTTTTTGGTTACTAGGGAATCGCCCAAGAAGTCTTTTCGTCAATGAAGAATTAACAAATTTACTAAAAATACAAAACCATGAGCTATGAATGGTAGTTGATGATATAGATGTGAATTAGACTCCTTGACTTTCCTGAAACCATCCATGAAAGTTCCTTCATGGGACTTTCTGTACTTCACTTCACAAAGCTGTCTCTGCATAGACAAGAACCCTTTCTCTGGTATTTGAGAGACGAAGCAGACCGATCACAAGTTGACATAATTATCTCCCTTATTATTATTGTGTAAATGATGAGATCGGCCCGTTTATATGCCCGCGCAAAACACATTGATAAGTAAACAAACAGGGTAGTTCAGGAAGCTCTCAGCTTCCCGCAATCGTAACTCGCCATCTTCAGCGTCAGCCTGGCCAAGAAGCTGGCCAGTACTCTGTCCCTCAAGAAGTTCAATACCTTGCCATTGCTCTGTTGGATGTATCCCACCATGTAAGCGGTGCTTATGAGCTCAAATGCTCTCCATCTTCTCTCTTTGGCGTAACTCTTCAAGCCCATCTCAATCCTCTTGTACTCTTCTTCACTGCTCATGCCTTGCTTGTCCCTCAAGGCTTCGCCCAGGCATCTCGCTAGGACGATGCCATCTTCCAGAGCCACACAGCCTCCCTGGCCGATGTCTGGCGTCATGGATGCATCTCCGGCTACGCAGACATTATTTTTGCTTATGTTTCCCAGCAGAATCTCCCACGGGGGTCGAAATCTCAGCGGTGACAGGATAAAGTCATCCGGTCCTGTTTTCCCGATAGCAGCTCTCATGTTGTCCGGTATTTTTCCAAGCTTGCCCAGCACAAATTGCTTCATCTTGGCCGGACTCTCTTCCATCTCTTCATCTGCGTTATGGAAAGTGACTTTGTTTGCTTGTAGATAATATGAAAAGCAGAGTAAAAGAATCTAACAGTTGCCAAAAGCCAACTCATATCGAAGGAAGTATAGATACTCACTCTGGCTGGAAGAAGAAAAAGTGAAGAACCAATAAATAGACTTGTCATTGCAAGGGATGACACCAGATCTAACTCCGTCACCAAAGTACCGAAAGGGTTTAGGCTCGAAATTGTGACCCTGCTCGTAATACACGCAGCCCCTGATGGCAGATCGGCCCGCAAAAGAAGGCTTCTTGAAGCCTAGCCATTTTGCCACTGCTGAGTTCACTCCATCACATCCAATTAACACCTGGCATTTTCATATAGAGCATAAGCATAAAGATAAGTTAAACCATAGCCATCTTGTTCAGACCATGCAAATTTTGCATAGAAAAAGGGGCTTCTCTCGAGCAAAACTATCTCTGTGTCACTCTTGGCAGATTTTCCTAATTGATGGTTATTGGTGATGCAATACCTTTGCCTTGAGAATTGACCCATCAGAAAGATGGACCAGCTTAAGGTAGCCTGATTCCTCGATCAACACAACCTTGGATGAATACCTTACAGTGCTGCTAGGAAGTTCATTCGCAAGAGTTTCCAACAAGGTTCTCCTCTGCACGCAACGGATTTCATGGCCTCGTCTGCGATAGATTCACAAAATTGAAAAGACATGCCATCCATAACACACACCATTAACAAAGGAAATTAAGAATCTGCTGAAATTTGCTCAAGAAATGTGAGGAATTGATCTGTTTTAGTTGAATGGCTAATTTCAAAAGCAATTTTAAGTCACATAAATTGTCATGAATTGGAGCAACTTAACTGTGTCCCCGGGGCATCAAATTGTCTCTCTACTGTAGAAAGTCCAGAACCTGTGGAAGCAGTCTGCGTCCTGAACCAGAACCTCTTAAATATCAATTCGAATTGGGCACAGAGCGATGAGAAAAGGAACTAGCTGTTGAATTAATATCATGTCAAACATCTTTTTCATCTAGAGTTGATGGATATATGTTGCATATCAGATGGCATGTAAAGTGGCTCACTCAATTCTAGCGTGGGTACTCAGCAATATCAGGATGTCTTTAATCCCTCTCCTATTGCGTTCCCTGTTAAAGCTGGAACAAATGTCTAACTCTCGAGAGGAAATATCACCATCCACAGACACTCACACTTCTGGGAACATGAGGCTTGGAAATCATTCTCATTGATAACAAGCTCAAATTCAAACGGAAAGTCAACATAAGCCATTTCATGATCGTGTAAGAATGCTTCGCAATGATCATTGCAAATTAGAATGGCTTGTCCGCCCTATACCCTCGATGCGGGCTCAGCCGAGGGAAAAACAATAGGTGGTCAGGTAAGACGGTAGGCTGATCCAATCACTAAAAAGCTCATGTCTTTATTTGTGGGTTCAATGCTATGTCGCACTAGACATTCAAATTAATTGGAATTATCAAATGAATTTAATCCTGAGAATAAGAAATATATTCATCTTAGCCACAGCAAGAGGAGGAGGATTTCATCAGTCACCCAAAAAGTTGGCTGTGCTGTCGCTGGAGCAGTTCGCCGATGCCGACTGCGTCCAAGGCCTGCAAAGCATTTGTCCATGTCGTGAGGGCGAACCCCGTGGTTCTCAACCCATCAGACGACTCCAGAACCAAGCTTCTAATGCCAAGCCTGCAATACACAACAGATTATTAGCACTCTCCTGAATATCAGAGACGTACTAACAAACATAAAGAGGGTGAGAATGAGACAGAGCAGATCAAGAAGCTTTTAGAGAACGACTCTTTCAAGTTCTAGCTTCTCCAATTCCAGTACAATCACCTGTGAAGTCCTAAAGCCGTAGTGAGGCCTGCTATGCCAGCACCAACAATCACTATGTCTTCAACTGCTTCCATGAATCAACAGCTTGATTTCTCTCTCTCTCTCTCTCTCTCTCTCTCTCTCGGGTGAAATCTGTTATAAAGAGAGATAAAAGAGGCAAAGACGACGAAGACAAACTTTAGAAAGATGATGACGGCATGCAACGACAGATAGGACACTAATGACGGAAGCGAATACGTAAATTGTTCTGGTCAACAGTAGCCAGCGAGGAGCAGGACTCTAATGATGGAAGCCACCAAGGTATATTGGTCTGTCAAATAGTAACTACCGAATGTTAAAATATGTAGTGTCTGTAGCTCTTGTTCTTACTCTATCCACCCCGGCTATAGGCCTATTCTTTCCAGTCTAATGTAATAGTCGATACCAAAATCAAAAGCGATTTTCTTTCCTTTGTAACCATGACTAGTGCTTGTGCTCGATTGATCGATACAATTTTATGTCTAAATTAGTAAGGTCATTAATTTTTATTCTTCCATCGCATTGCATTATTGTGGATTGCATTAGCACATTGTTGTTTGAAGTATTAGTTCGATATTAGGGCTCATGCCGTTTATGATCTTGCCTACATATTTTATTTTAGCGTGGTTATAATTTAAGGGTTTCAAAGATTTATAAGGTCGAATGCATTCCAAACTTCAATACTTATGCTTTCATATACACTGGAAACTAAATTGACGTGTGAATTCTATGGTCAGGCATCAATGAACCAAGAAAATTACCTTAAAGCACTTTACTTATTATGCTATTTATAATACAATACTAATTGTATGTAAGTAATACGTATTTACGATTTATATAAACATGACAGTATTATATATCCAATATTTTTAATAATTAGAACTCGAAACATAGTCTTTATAAATAATACATATTTAGAATAGATAGATTGTAGTATAGATAGATTACGGATGTGTTGTAATAATACATAGATCATGGATTTCTATAGCAATTCTTTAGATATTGCAAATTTTTTTAACAAAATATAAGAAAGAGAATTCATACATATATATCTATCGCAAATTTTGTTTGTCTTCCGTATCAAAAATATTTCACATGTATTATTCTTTTTATGTCAACATATGAAACCTAAGTGGTCATTTATCATTCCATGTCACACCCCAAAACTACAAGGAATGGGGATGACACGGCCGTCTTTTCATGAAATATATATCTCAAATCATATATATACATATCGAATAAATTGACAAATTGGTTGCAACATTAGAGTTTCTATAATTTACCAAAAAGAAAAATACATTTAGAACTCAACCACTCCAACCACTAGCAAGGATTATGTACATTATTTCTTAAACCATACCCAAAATAGAACTCTCAAAAGTTTTCCAAAAGCGCTCTTGTTCTACTAGTTGCTAACCCTAGGACCTGGAAACATGGAAGATGAATGGAATAAGCAACCATAACTCAGTGAGTAGTACATACCATAAAAGCATATCAAACTTCCACATTACATATTTAAAACTCAAGACATGACTCATTATTGCCAAGCAAAAATATGATAACTTGCATGAACAAAATGCATTATATGTTACCTCAACCTAGCTATATCAAATAGCAAAATTTATCATTCATCCATAATAACAAAACCAACATCTCCAATTTTGTTCAATAATTGGACTCATTCTATCTCATATCAATGGTTCATTCCACTCTCAATATCCAAACTCAAGGCCCTAGAGGTGACTCCCACGAAATTACATTATCGTGTAATACTTAGCCCTTGATCACATATAGTAATAGTACAAGGCCCTAGAGATGGCTCCTCACGAAGTTATATTATCGTGTAGCACTTAGTTCTTTACTATGCATGTCAGTAGTACAAGGCTCTAGAGGTGGCTCTCATGTGACTCAAGTTGCCATGTAGCACTTAGCTCATGACTATAAGGCCCTAGAGGTAGCTCACACGAAATTTTATTGTCATGTAGCATTTAGTCCTTTACCTATTCACAACACATTCGATTTCCTCAACACCGCACATATCATGTTTCAATAGTCATCAAATAACCACATAAATTAATTGTACCAAAATAGCATGCATAACCCTTCAAGAGAGGTTTGTCGAATCATCCCACAATGACTCAAAATAACAAATAGGTCCTCACTTCCTCACAAATATATGTCGATTAATCTTACCTTAGTATATGAATTTCACAAAAAAAAAAAAAGACATTAGTACTACTCACTTGGGGTTGTCCCAAAATCAAATAACACATTATTTGATCCTTCGATCTCGCAGTCCAGGCGTTGTCAATAAGCTTGGTGAGCTGCCTACGGCGTGAACACACAAAGCCCTCTCTCTTCTTTCTTCTCTTTTTTCTTCTTCTTTCTTTCTTTCTTCTTTTCTTCTGCTGCCCGAACGTGGGCGTTCCTTTCCTTTTTATCTCTTCTCCTTGTTTTGTTTTGTTTTTATTTATTTATTTAAAGTGGGTCCCACCACCTTTTCTTTGACTTGGTTTGTGGCTCATGAGGATAGTGAGGGTATTTGATAAAGCAGAGTTTACTCACTTGAGTGGAGGTCTGTGTCATTTAAAGAAGAAAATTGCAAGTCGTTGAAGTAGCGTAAAGCACAAGAAGCATATTTTAACTTTGATTATAGAGAGAACGGAAGATTTTGACATGTGATAAATAAGATAGCAACACTTGCGGTTCATCTTCCTTTATGTTTCTTCTCCTGCTCCCTTGCAATATTTTGTAGAATAATCTATTTCCTTTGGGGGAGTGTACATATCATCTAAGGCTATAAATGAGAGTATCTAGCGATTCTTAGATATGGATGCACTGTGAATGATGTGAGGTTTTAGCGTTGCTTATGCATCACTAGCGCATGGCTGGTGTTGTGAGTAAGTAATGATGATGATCTCTTCTGGCATGTAATATGGAGAGGAGCAATATGCAGATTATATCTTTAGGATGCTTGAGCAGTTACATTCTGCTCTTGCCGGTAGTTGTGTCATCTTTGGCTGTGATTGAAATCTGTCTCACTGCTTTGTTTATGCACAGTTCTTCCGGAGGTTTCATGCAGGATACGTGGATGCAGTTTCAAATCCGTTTCATGTACCGGGTAAAAAGATAACCTCCAGAACATTCGCAGAGAGAGTCAGTACCATTGTGAAGGCATTCGGCTTAAGTTCAGCTGGCTGAAGCAACTTATCACGGAACCATACACTTCTTGTCCTCTTCCCTCTTGTTGCTGGAACTGCAGTGGGTTGCTTACTCAGAAAGGGGTTGAGCTTCTGTTAGTTCTATGCTTTAATGATCATATTTGTTTCATGAATGGATAACACCATTAGTTTTACTTTTAATTTTTGAGCTACATCTAAATGGACAGTGGGGTACCGTTTATTCATATAAGTCTCATGGCCCGTGCTATGGTCGAGCAAGAAACGAATTTTTCAATCATAGTACATAACAAATTTAATCTCGGAGGATGTGAAGAAAATAAAAAAAATTATGATTATATCGACATAGAGAAAAATAAATAGAAATTATTTTGGAGATAGATAAATTAAGTGAGGTTGGCGCAAGGATTTTTCGTCCTATCACTTCATGAAATTAATGAGAAGGCAATTTGTGCACGAGAAAGCCCTGAAAGTTACATGTCAGTAGATTATAGGATCGGACATCATTACATTATATCAAAATTACCTGGTTATTTTTTTTTTTTAAAAATTACCTGGTTATTGATTTATAATCTTTTTAATAAGACCAGATAGTATATTCGAATGTGGAAAATTTTCATAAACGTGGAATAAGTGTTAATACCATTAAAAACTCCAAATCACAAAAAGTCTCAAATTGGAATATTTATGGCAAATTTATTTTCTGTTAATATTTGTTAAATTGAATAAATATCATGAAAAATTACAAACTGATACATTTGTGACAAACGGATGATAGAATTCCGAACTAGTATACCTGTCAAGTGTCACATATCATCTTATTCAGCAATTTGACAGTGAAATCTGATAGATATTAATGGTGAAAAAATATGTTACATGCATATCAATTTGGGATTTTTTTCGTCAAAATATTAGTTTAGTTAAATTGGTCACATATGTACTTGAGTTTTTCATGATATTAACTCTTTGAATAATGCTAACTATTTTTTATGCTTTTTTTTTCTCTTAGAAAAAATCAAAATCCACTTGCATCGTTTTTACATTCTCGCTCCTCTTCCTCCTGTACATCCATAACATCCTCCCCTCATCTTATTTTATGGATAGATTTGCGTCTCCAGTGAAAATGAAGACAAAGGCCTGATGCTTTTTCCATCTCCATCTGCAACATTCACCATGCTCTCTCTCCCCATGAATGGACTCCATCAAGTTGGGTCGGAGGCATTCATACATCTACCAAAGTGCTTCCAATGATCTTTTGATTAATACATCAAGACACAGCATCATCAATAACACATTCAAGCTAGACACTACTGGACAAAGAAGTAGAGGGTGGGGAGGAACAGTAAGAAACTTCCTAGCGAACTGCTCTCAATTGCTTCAAGTACAATACTTATGGAAGTCCAAAAGCTGTGGCAGCTCCTGCTATGCCAGCTCCAATGATCACTATGTCCTCAATTACTACCATAATAGACACGGTATGACTTGATGCTTTGTCTTGTGCCTTAAAAGTGCTTGTGACTGTGAGGTTTAGATGGTAAGTGGGGCTTCAGTTTCAGACAGCAAGATAAGTAATGGAAGGTTTGCTCGAGACCGTAATGCACGTGCAACGTTGAGTAAATGGAAATGTGTTTGCTTAACAATCCCATTTTGTTGGGGAGCGTCGGGGCATGAGTGCTCATGAGTTTTGCCAAGATAGCTGAAAAATCTCTGCATACTTGTTTTGTGATATCATTAAAATTGGTCTTAACCATAGCAAATTTTTTTTCGCCAATTAAGTGAGAGCTTGAGACATGAACTGTAACAAATATATCCAAGTGCTGGGAGAAAAGTCATAAACTACTATGAAACCATAACGTACAATGGTCAAAGAAGGTTCACTTGGACGGTCTAAACGCCAGCGTTACAAATCAACAATATAAGGATTTATTGTTGGTGAGATGGATCGAGGATTGGTTTGGGTCAATCCACGCATCAACCTCAAAAGACTTATTTGGATGTTGCGCATCGTCTCTTGCAATAGCTCAAGAAGACCCCTAAACTTATTTAACTCTTCTTCCTTATTCTTATTTCGGCCTTATGATGTCAAGTTTCATCGAGATGAAGTTGTGTCATCTTTTTATTAAGCTTAAATTTACATTCGTGTACTTCCATTTGTGGATTGAAAAGGTAAACGTGACCTTATAAATCATTGCTTGGGGAGAGTATTTTTCTCCTCGGGAATGGAATAAAAAAATGAAAATATAACTGATTGATGACTTAATTCCCTAATTTTCATCTCATCCTCCTAATCTCAAACATTTCTGTGAACGGCAAAATTGGCTTGTTCAGCAGAATGGTAATTTCCTGGCGTTGCTGCTTGTTTGAGGTGCTGATACGATTGCTAGAGGGGAAGGAGTTAATCTGAATCTGGACAATAGAATTCTCTGACAAGGCAACCAAAGAAATCCAGCAATTCAACTTACATCTCCAAAGAAGCAAATTCAATCACTCACATGTCTGAAATTGATGCCTTAAGAGGACAAGATTTTCTTGCAGTCAAAAATGACATTATTGTAGCTACACGCATTCATCATCCTGACTTTACTAGCACAAACACAAACATTCCCTTATTTTCCTTTACATAGGAAGAAGAGAAACGAGAAAATGAGGAAAACACTCCCTATGTAACCTGCAAAGGCAAACGGCAACATATGGGACTAAGCTCTGAATTCAAGAGGTTCTTAGCATCCCGCAATTGTACCTCGCAATCCTTGGCAGCCGCCCAGCCAAGAACCCGGCCAGCACTGTATTAATCAAGAAGTTCAATATCTTGCCATCGCTTTGTGCCATGTATCCCAACATATAAGCTGTAGTTATGAGCTGAAATGCTCTCCATCTTCGCTCTTTGGCATAATTCTGCAGACCCCTCTCAATCCTTTTGTGCTCGTCCTCCTCTTCCATACCCTTCCCTTCACTTCTCATGACTTGCCTGTCTCTCAAGGCTTCACCCAGGCATCTTGCTAAGACGATGCTATCTTCTAGGGCCGCACAGCCTCCTTGGGCAATGTCTGGTGTCATGGGGTGGAATGCATCTCCAGCTACACAAACATTGCTTTTGCTTATGTTTCCCCATATAATCTCCCATGGGTGTCTAAATCTCAGTGGAGATAACATCATGTTATCCAATTCCGTGTCATCTATAACAGCTTTTATGTTGTCTGCGACTTTTCCAAGCTTGCTTAGCACTAATTGCTTGATCTCAGCCGGGTTATCTATAATTGCTTCATCTACATCAAGGAAAGCACAAGTGCTTGAACGAAATATGCATACAAGTCGAAAAGGATTTAATATATGTCGAGGCCAGTTCATATCAGAGAGAAAAATAAAAAAAATAAAAGATGAAGACTTTATCTTCAAAAGGAGAAAAAAGGCATATTGAAACTCACCCTGGCTGGAAGGAGAAAAACTGAAGAATCAGTATATTGTCTTATCATCGCAAGGAAGGACACCATATCTTACTCCTTTACCCATGAACAGGAAAATTTTGGGCTCAAGATCATGGCCATTCTCGTAATCTACACAGGCCCTGATGTCGAATCGGCCAACAGAAGCAGGCTTCTTGAAGCCTAGCCATTTGGCCACTGCAGAGTTCACTCCATCACACCCAATCAACAACTAGCATGTACAAACAGAGTGTTGGATTATAATGTCTCAATGCTGCTGTTTTCTGTTATGTTTTTACTCTGTTTTACTCTGTTTTTTTATTAAAAAACAGCCAAGTTCATTTAGTTACGTATTTAGTGTTTTTGCTATTTTCTAGGAAGTTAATAGCACGTTTGTGTGCAGTTATGTGTTGCACGTAAGTGAGCAGTTTTTGTTTTGTATTTAGTTGTGGTACTCGACAGTTTTTTTTCTTAAGCATAAGACGTATGCAAGTTTGTGTTATGTTTTTCTTTGTGCTTCTCTTCCTCATTCGAAATCTATAGATTCTGGTTTCTGTTTCTTGTTTACTGTTTTTGATCAGTAACAACAGTGGTATCAGAGCATGAATGATCTTGAGGGACTGTGAATTGAAGCAAGTATTGAAGTGTAAAAAAGTTAATGGGTGATGGAGACAGGGTCGAGTGGTTTCTCTGCGATGGCTTCTCCAGTATTTATTGGAGAGAATTATCAGGCATGGGCTGTTAAGATGACAGCATTTTTAGAGGGTCATGATCTGTGGGAAGCTGTGGATGATGATTATGAAGTTGCTCCACTTCCAAATAATCCGACCATGAATCAAATCAAACTTCATAAAGAGAGAACCACAAGAAAAGCCAAGGCAAAATCTTGCCTCGTATCTTTTGCTGTCTCGCCTACCATCTTTACCAGAATTATGAAGTGTGACTTTGCAAAGGCTATATGGGACTTCTTAAGGAAGAATATGAAGGAGATGAGAAGATAAGAGGTATGAAGGTGCTGAATCTCTTGAGAGAATTTGAGAGACAGCAGATGAAAGAGTCTGAGTTAGTGAAGGAATACTCTGATAGGCTAGTGGGATAGCTGATAAAATCAGAGTTTTGGGGACTGACTTGAAGGATGATAGGCTTGTTCAGAAGATCCTGGTGTCTCTTCCAGAGAAGTTCGAAGCCACCATAGCGTCTCTGAAAAATACAAGAGACTTACCTGATATAAAGCTTGCAGAATTGTTGAATGCTTTGCAAGCACAGGAACACAGAAGACTGATGAGAAGAGAAGAGTTTGTAGAGGGTACGTTGCAAGCAAAAGTGAAGTCAAATGATGGAGGAAAAGGGAAGAAATGGATTCAGTCCAGAGAAAATACCGGTGACTCTAAGTTTGTAGCAAAAGAAGGAAATTCTGGTGGGTCTAGCAAATGGAAGATGAACAAAAAGCCTTGTCAATACTGTGGTGGAACTAATCATCAGTTTTTTACATGTTGGAGAAAGCCGATGCTAGATGCGAGAAGATGTCACAAGTTGGGTCACGTGGAAGCCATCGCAAAGAAAAGAATTACCAGCAAGCGGGAAAAGCACGGGTAGCAAGTGAATGAAACTGAGGAAGACCACTTGTTTGTAGCTTCTTTTTCTGAATCTTCTGTTGGGAATGATGCATGGGTGGTGGATAGTGGCTGTACCAATCATATGACTGGCAATTCGAAGCTGTTCAAGATTCTAGACAGGTCAGTCAGGTTCAGAGTTAGAATTGGCAATGGACAGTATATCGAAGTGCAAGGGAAGGGTACAGTGGCTATTGAAGGAAATCAGGAGGTGAAGCTGATCAGTGATGTTCTTTTTGTACCAAATATTGACCATAATCTGTTAAGTGTTGGTCAATTAGTTGAGAAGGGCTATAAACTGAAGTTCGAAAGGAAGGAATGTCTTATTAATAATGCATATAGCAAAGAAGTGCTAAGAATCCCAATGAAGGACAAGAGTTTCATGTTCAAGCCACAAGAGATGCAACAAATGGCTTTAAAGTGCAAAGAAGAAAATGTAGAGATATGGCATAAAAGACTTGGGCATGTTCACAAGAAGAGCATGTCGTTTATGCAGAGAAATAGCTTGGCAAATGACTTGCCAAGTTTGGAGGAGGAATTTCCACAGTGCAAAACTTGTCTTCTTGGCAAGCAAGCCAGATTTCCTTTCAAAGGAGGAGGCTGGAGAGCATGTGAAAAGCTGCAATTAGTCCACACAGATCTATGTGGACCTATGTCTGAGTCTTCTCTCAATGGTAGCAGGTATTTCATTACCTTCACTGATGATATGACTAGGATGAGTTGGATTTATTTTCTGCAAGCCAAGTCTGAAGTTGTTGATGTGTTTGTGAAGTTTAAAGCCTTAGTTGAGAATCAGAGTGGGAAGAAAATTAAAATGCTCAGGTCTGATAATGGTTTTGAGTATATTGCTCACAAGTTTAAGTTGAATTGTGAGCAAGCAGGAATTGTGTAGCAGTTCTTGCTCCTTATTCACCTCAACAAAATGGGGTCGTGAGAGGAAAAACAGAAGTATTATGGAGATGGCCGAGATGTATGATGCGGGGAGAAGATGTTGCCTAAGAAGTTTCGGGGGCTGAAGCGGCTAATCTTTGCGGTGTTCTGTTGAGCAGATTGCCCACAAAGGCCTTAGAGAGGTCAACACCTTTTGAAGTCTGGTATGGTGTTAAACCTTCTGTGAAAAATTTGACGATTTTTAGGTGTTTGTGTTACACTCATGTTCCTGAGGTCAAGAGGGACAAGCTGGATAAGAAAGCAGAGCTTGGAATCTTCATCGGGTACAGTCTCTAATCAAAGGCTTATAGAATTTTTCACCCTATGACAGGGAAGGTGACTGTAAGCAGAGATGTTGTTTTTCTAGAGGAAGATGAGTAGAATTGGATGGAAGGAAAGAGTGCAGAACAGCAACAGTTCGAAAAACAACCTGCAATAGATGTAGAGGTTGATGAAGTTATAGATGGATTGGAAGACAGTGTGGATGATTTACCAGTGAGAGGCACAAGGTCACTTGCTGAAATCTATGAAAGAAGCAATGTGGCAATGCTCGAACCATCTAACTTTGTGGAAGCTAAGGAGGATCAGAGGTGGATTGCAGCAATGCAGGAGGAGATTGCAATGATCCAGAAAAACTACACATGGGAGCTTGTTGACAGACCATCTGATAAGAATGTAATTCGGGTTAAGTGGGTATTTAGAACAAAACTTAATCCTGATGGTTCTGTTAATAAACACAAAGTTAGACTAGTGGTGAAAGGCTATGCACAAATATGTGGAGTAAACTATTCTGAAACATTTGCTCTTGTTGCACGACTTGATACAATAAGGCTACTATTAGCTATTGCAGCAGAGAAGGGGTGGCCTATATTTCAGTTAGATGTCAAGTCTGCATTTCTGAATGGAGAGCTTGAAGAGGAGATTTTTGTTGAACAACCTGAAGGTTTTAGTATCAAAGGGCAAGAAGAGAGTGTATACGGAGTTGAAGAAAGCTCTATATGGACTGAAGCAGGCTCCAAGAGCTTGGTATGGGAAGATAGATTGATATTTGCAAGATTTTGGTTTCGCAAAAAGCTTAAGTGAGTTTACTCTTTATGTCAAGAAGGTGAATCACAGTGTTGTAATTCTGTCACTTTATGTAGATGATCTATTAGTGACGGGGAATGATATGGAATTGATAGAGAAGGTGAAGCAAGATCTATTTGCAGTTTTTGAGATGTTAGACTTGGGAAATATGGCTTATTTTTTGGGTTTGGAAGTCCAACAGGCTTCATATGAGATCTTCATCTGTCAAAAAAAAAAAAAAATACTATGAAGGAAATTCTAAAGAAGTTTCAGATGGAAGATTGTCGAAGTGTAAGCACTCCTATGGCTGCTAAAGAGAAGCTGTAGAAGAATGATGGAACAGATGTAGTAGATGCTTCTATGTATAGAAGTCTGATTGGGTGTCTCATGTATCTTACAGCAACTAGACTAGATATTCTATTTGCTGTGAGTGTTTTATCCAAGTTTATGAGTAGTCCTAGTCAGTTACATTTGATTGCAGCAAAAAGGGTCTTGAGATATCTCAAAGGAACATTATTCTTTGGTGTGAAGTTTAAGAAAGGTCAGAAGTTTAATTTATAAGGATTTTCTGATAGTGACTGGGCTGGTTCAGTGGATGATATGAAAAGTACGTCTGGGTATTGTTTCAGTCTTGGTTCTGCTTATTTCTCCTGGTGTTCCAAAATGCAAGAGATTGTAGCTCAGTCCACAGCAGAGGCTAAGTTTATAGCAGCTACTGCAGCTGCAAATCAAGCTTTGTGGCTGAAGAAGATAATGAAGGATTTGTGGTTGAATTCCGGTAATTGCATTGAAGTTAATGTGGATAATCAGGCTGCTTTAGTAATATCTCAGAATCCATTTTTCTATGGCAAAACCAAGCATTTTAAAGTCAAATTTTTCTTTCTATGTGAGGTGCAACAAAGTGGCAAAGTTAAATTGGTCTATTGCAGATCTGAAGATCAGCTTGTAGATATGCTCACAAAACCACTTAAAGCTGGAAGATTTGAAGTATTAAGAAAGAAAATCGGAGTATGCAGTAGCAACTGATCCAAGGAGGAGTTTGTTGGATTATAATGTCTCAATGCTGCTGTTTTCTGTTCTGTTTTTACTCTGTTTTACTATGTTTTTTTTATTAAAAAACAGCCAAGTTCATTTAGTTACGTATTTAGTGTTTTTGCTATTTTCTAGGAAGTTAATAGCACGTTTGTGTGCAGTTATGTGTTGCACGTACGTGAGCAGTTTTTATTTTGTATTTAGTTGTGGTACTTGACAGTTTTTTTTTCTTAAGCACAAGATGTATGCAAGTTTATGTTATGTTTTTTCTTTGTGCTTCTCTTCCTCATTCGAAATCTATAGATTCTGGTTTTCTGTTTCTTGTTTACTGTTTTTGATCAATAACAACACAGAGTATAAACATAAAGATCACTTAAACCATAGACAACCTCCAGTTTTGAAAAGCGAGGGAAAATTTCTCAGTAGATAAAAGGGGCTCGTCTCAAGCTTTAATTCTTACTGTCATTCTAAGCAAATTTTCCCAATCAATGGTAGATTACAATATGATACCTTCGCCTTGAGAAAAGAACCACCAGAAAGATGAATAAGCTTGAGGCAGCCTGATTCTTCAATTGAAACTACCTTGGAAGAAAATTTAATAGTGCCACTTGGAAGTTCTTTCTGAAGAGTCTCCAACAAGATCTTCCTCTGCACACAACGAAATTCATGGTCTCTCCTGCAATACACAGACCAGGACGTTCTTTCCACTAAAAAACAAGGAGCACATCTGGAAAATTGACTGGCTAATTTCAAATATAAATGACTTAACTGCGGCCCCATGGCATTTAACGCTATCTCTGCTGTACGAAGTCCAGAAATTGCGGAAGAAGTCATCCCCCTGCAACCAAAACCTCTAACATGTCAATTAAAATAGCGGGCGCAGAGATATGAGAAGAATCACTTCACCGTACCCATGTCCCATATTAGGTGTCACTTCACGATCACTGTCTTCTTTTTTGCAGGTGCAGGGTATGTCTTGATATTCATTCGGATTGTAATTTGTTTGAATCTATAAGGATTGACCGCAAAACGTCTTCCCCATTCTACAGCTAGAGAAGGGAGTTTCTTAGTTACCTGAGAAGTCGGTTGTGCTGCTGACGGAGCGATTCGCCAACCCTGGCCGCGTCCAAGGCTTTCCAGCCATTTGTCCATATTCCTAACGCAAACCCTGTGGTCCTCAAATGGTCGTGCGACTCCAAAACCAAGCTTCTTATGCTTAGCCTGCAACACACAGCATCATCAGTAACAGAGACAAACGAACGACGACGAAGAGGGTGGGAAAGAAATGGAAGAAACTTCCGAGCGAACTACTCGTAATTGCTTCAAGTACAAAACCTATGAAGTCCTAAAGCTGTGGTAAGCCCTGCTATGCCAGCTCCAACAATGACTATGTCCTCAACTGCTTCCATGACAAGAGTCTTGACTGGAGACTATTGTCTTGTGCTTTAAAAGTATCTGCGACTGAGGTTTCAAATGGGTAGTGGAGTTCCAATTCAGACAGCAACATAAAGCGTAAAAAACGTATTAGGGACAAAGATGATGATCAGGGGTCACCAGTAAATTATGCAAGATACGATGCCCAAGAAATGCATTTCGTGCAAAGACAAACGAAAAGTGAACACCGACAGGATTACAGAAGCCGTCAGCTATAAAAAACAAGTTTTGACGCGATGAGGTACGATGGGTTCAATTACGTGTGCGCGTGCGTCTGTCTGATTTTGGATATGTTATTGTATTGCATCAACTCCCAACCAAGTGGATGTGGACTTCTCCCGCAACAAGCCCAACATAGCAATCGAGCAAGACACTACTACTGCAAACTCCTAAGTGTGCGGAATGCTGCGACGTAAATTGAAGACTTGCACAACAAATACTTCATAAAGGCAAGTCTTGGACATTTAGACAAATTCTAATTAGAACACAGAAGCCTATGGGAATCTTACATAACATTTCTCTTCATGCTGACACAGCCCTCAAAACGATGTTTTACAGCAAACCTAATCAAATTAAGGGTCTCCATCTTGTGATGAAAAAAGAAAAAGAAAAGGAAGGGTCTCCATCATTGTGACATTCATGGATTAATTTACTCAAGATATTGTCTGCTTTGGCCTGTCCCATATCAAGTCGCACTGTTTTGTCCTTTGGCGTACCAGCAGCCACTTTCGTAGGAGGTGAGCCATCTTGATAGTACTTTATGCTGGACTCACTTAACTTTGGAGTTTCAAAAGCAAAACTTGTTGTCGACAAGTCAATTCTAGTTTTCACATATATATTTCAGAATCATTCTCTCTCTATTCGGTGCATAGTTTGGTTTGTGCCCCTTTGGCCCCGGTGACCACTTCTGCCCTCATCGAATCAATTTGTTACAACCGCATATGAACCATCACAAAGCAAAGCAGTCCTTGCCTTCCAAATGAAATAAATGCGAGCATTTGAAAGGAACTTCAGCAAAGCTTTCTGCAGCCCCCATGGTCTTCCGTACCTGCGGAAGACAAGTAAATTCAGCTTGGACTTTGCACCATACTTGAGCAGAAAAGTAACATTCAAAAACAAATAAGATCCAGTCTCATTACACTTCTAACAGAATAAACACAACGGAGACCCACCAGGCGCAGACCATCGACCAATTCTTTCTAAGATAGGCTGCCTATCAAGAATCTAGCCAGGAAATAAAACAAAATCTGGGCATGTTAGTTGAAAACCAGACCAGCCTATGCCACACAACTTTGGTGTCTTTTCTTCTTAACTGCATTCCGAGCACCTGCAGTTGAGAAAAAACCAGAGGATGAAGCAATGCAGATAACTCTGTCCTCGATAGCAGAATAGCGAAAGAGAATTCCACAAATTGCTGATGGAATAGAGACAAGTTCATCAAATCTAGCTCCTTGCCACACCCATTCAAGAGCACTAAGATCAGCTGAGACTTCGGCATACAAACAGAATATGGAATCGTAAACAACAGCTGCGCTTTCAATTTACTAGTTTCAATAATTTCATTTCCTGTTGTCAAATTTGTACATTTTCTTCTGTTTTTTTCTTAATTTGATGTTTTCATGTGGTGGTGTCGACTTCTAATGCGTCATCCTTTTGTTGAGAAATCAAGTGGATGTGCAAGTAAAATAATCACTTGATTTTATATAAGTAATATTGCAAACTCTCTACACACACCACTCTCATACACCTCTCACACCTCACATGAACACAATTTCTTGCACACACCCACTCACTCTTTCTCACTCGACACTTCACACCACCTACTCCCACCCACTCACACACTCACGTACACACCCCACACTTTACGTACACACACTCCTCACACTTTTTCACACAACACAACACTCTTGCACAAGACCCCCTACACTCTACACAACACCCCCTTAACACTTTTTCACTTCAAGAGACAACAGCCCCTATTTATAGGAGCCAAAGTCGGCACATCCACCGACTCTCCTCTCCCAATATCTCTTCTACTTATTATTATTATTTTATTACAACTTTGTTGGGTCAACAATTGCGGCTGAAGCTGAAGAATTATCTGGAGAGAGGGAGACAAATCTGGAGGAGTAACGAGAGGAGAGAAATCCAGAGAATTCTAGAGAGAGAGTCGGTGATATTCTCAACACCTTTTATCAGACTAAAACCTTATAACCTTTAGATAATATTTCTTTCATCTGGTGGTCTCGTTCCTATTTTCAGCCTTTTTCAAATACTTCTGTCAAGCTGTCATTAGGATAATTTTGTACTATCTTTTCATTCAACAAAATTCTACATTTTCTATTGCTTAGTTACGTGTTGAAAAGACATGTTGATGAGCAAGTTCTACGTAGCCTCCTGGACCTTTCGAAAGATCTTCCGACGATTAATAAGCCTGTAAACAAGGAATCAAGAGAGAGAGGACAAAAATTTTGGAGAGAATCCACACGTAGAGAGGAGTCGGGCAGACTTTGTTTTTGGGGGGGAGACGCCTGGTGGCCCGACAGCAAGCAGTAGCCCTCGAGGTGTGGCTGGGTCGTGCGATAGGATTCGCAAGTCTTGTATTCATTTGAATACGACCTCTCGGATGTATATTTACAAGATCTTATTCCAGAGGATTCAAAAGAGAAATTGAAGAAATTGTTCCATACGTAAATTTTACTAAATCATGCTCTTCACAGGAAAAGCAATGTTTTACAGTAAAGAAATGCATGTCGCCCAAATAAAGACCATTACATTTTACTAAATCATGCTCTTCACAGGAAAAGCAATGTTTTACAGTAAAGAAATGCATGTCGCCCAAATAAAGACCATTATGGCACGTTGTTGTTCCTTAAAATCCCAGAAACCGAACATAAAAGTGCCTTTATTAGACTTTTTGTGCTTCACTTCACAAATTCTTTTGTCGTTGCTCCAATCATACGGGGATATCTCCGCATAGACAGGAACCTTTTCTCTGATATTTGAGAGGCGAAGCAAACCAAATCACAACTTAGCTATCTTCACTATTAACATTTTCACATGAATGCCGGCACAAAACACACTGATAAGTAAACAATCAGGGTAATTCAAGAAGCGCTCAATTTCCCACAATCGAAACTTGCCATCTTCAGCAACTGCCTGGCCAAGAAGGTGGCCAGTAATCTGTCCCTCAAGAAGTGCAATACCTTGCCATTGCTCTGTTGAATGTATCCCACCATGTAAGCTGTGCTTATGAGCTCAAATGCTCTCCATCTTCTCTCTTTGGCATACCTCCGCAAGCCCATCTCAATCCTCTTGTACTCTTCTTCACTGCTCATGCTTTGATTGTCCCTCAAGGCTTCGCCCAGGCATCTCGCTAGGATGACGCCATCTTCTAGAGCCGAGCAGCCTCCCTGGCCAATATCTGGCGTCATGGGGTGGAATGCGTCTCCGGCCACACAGACATTGGTTTTGCTTATATTTCCCCACAGAATCTCCCACGGGGGTCGAAATCTCAGGGATGATAATATAATGTTATCCAATTCTGTTTTCTCGAAAACAGCTCTCATATCGTCGGGTATTTTTCCGAGCTTTTGCAGCATGAATTGCTTCATCTTGGCCGGACTCTCTTCCATCTCTTCATCTGCATTAAGGACAGTGACATTGTTTGCTTGTAGATAATACAAAAACCAGAGTAAAAGAATCTAATATTTGCCAAAAGCCAACTCATATCGAAGAAAGTACAGGAACTCACCCTTGCTGGAAGAATAAAATGTAAAGAACCAATAAATAGTCTTGTCATCGCAAGGCATGAAACCATATCTAACTCCTTCACCAAAGAACTGGAAGAATTTAGGCTCGAAACTGTGACTGTGATCGTAATAAACGCAGCCCCTGATGGCAGATCGGCCAACAAATGCGGGCTTCTTGAAGCCTAGCCATTTTGCCACTGCTGAGTTCACTCCATCACACCCAATTAGCACCTAACATTTTCACGTAGAGCATAAGCATAAAGATAAGTTAAACAGTAGATATCTTGTTCAGACAAGAAAGCAAATTTTGCATAGACAAAGGGGCTTCTCTCGAGCATAAAATATCTCTGTCACTCTAAGCAGATTTTCCTAATTAATGGTTAATATGATGCAATACCTTCGCCTTGAGAATTGACCCATCAGAAAGATGGACCAGCTTAAGGAAGCCTAATTCCTCGATTGACACAACCTTGGACGAATATCTTATAGTGCCACTAGGAAGTTCATTCGCAAGAGTTTCCAACAGGGTTCTCCTCTGCACGCCACGAATTTCATGGCCTCGACTGCAATAGATGCGCAAAGTTAAAAAGACATGCCATACATATTGCACACCATTAACAAAGGAAATTAGGAATCCATTAAAATTTGCGACAAAATTGTGACGGATAAATCTGGTTTATTTGAATGGCTAATTTCGCATGCAATTTTAAATCACAGACTCTCATGAATTTAAACGACTTAACCTTGTCACTGTGGCATCAAATTGGCTCTCAGCTGTAGAAATTCCAGAAATTGTGGAAGTTAACTGCAACCTGAATCAGAACCTCTCAAAATATCAATTCAAATGGGGCACAGAGCCATGAGAAAAAGAACTGGCTATTGGACTAAAATCATGGAAAATATCATTTTCATCTAGAGTTGATGGATCCATGTTCCATATCAGATGTTATGTAAAGGTGCTCGCTCAATTCTAGCGTGGGTACTCAGAAATATCAGGATATGTCTAATCCCTCTCCTACTGCATTCCTTCTTTACAATCCGAACAAATGGCAAGCTCTCTAGATAAAATCATCACCATCCACAGACACTCACACTTTTGGGAACATGAGGCTTGAATATCGTTCTCATTGATAACAAGCTCAAATTCTAACGGACAGTCAGTATAAACCATTTCATGATCGTTTGAGAATGTTTCTCCATGATCATTCCAAATTAAAATGACGTGTCTGCCCTATATAACCTTGATGGAGGCTAAGCCATGTGAAAAGCAATAGGTGGTCAAGTAAGCCGTTAGGCCAAGCTAATCACTAAAAAAGTTCATGTCTTCCTTTGTGGGTTCAATGTTATGTCGCACCATACATTCAAATTAATTGGAATAATCAAATCACAACAATCCTAAGAATAAGTATGTAGTCATCTTATCCACAGCAAGAGAAATGGATTTCGTTAGTCACCCAAAGAGTTGGTTGTGCTGTTGGCGGAGTGGTTCGCCGATGCCGACTGCATCCAAGGCCCGCCAAGCATTTGTCCATGTTGTGAAGGCGAATCCCGTGGTTCTCAACCCATCAGACGACTCCAGAACCAAGCTTCTAATGCCAAGCCTGCAACCCACAACTGATTATCAGCACTGACTTGAATATCGGAGACATACGAACAAACATAAGGTGGGTGAGAAAGAGCAGAACAAGAAACTTTCAGAGAGCTCTTTCAAGTTCTAACTGCTCCAATTCCAGTCCAATTACCTGTGTAGTCCCAAAGCTGTAGTGAGGCCTGCAATGCCGGCACCAACAATCACTATGTCTTCGACTGCTTCCATGAATCAACAGCTTGATCCCTCTCTCTCTCTAGAGCTATCTGTCCATCCCTCGGGTGAGGTCTCTTATAAAGAGAGATAAGAGGGGCAAAGACGACGAAGGCAAACTGTAGAAAGATGGTTACTGCATGCAACGACAAACAGGATAGACGACGAAGACAAACTGTAGAAAGATGATGACCGCATGCAACGACAAATAGGACACAAATGACGCAAGTCGCTACGTATATTGGTCTGGCAAATTGTAACTATCGAATGCCAAGAAATGTATGCTGTGTCCATGGCTCTTGCTTGGCATCCAGCCGCCCCCGGCTATTGCCCTGTTCTTTCTAGTTTAATGTATTAGGTGGTATCAAAAACCGAATGTGCTTTTTTCTTCCCTTTTAATAATGACGAAGGCACGTGCTTGATTGAATTGAGTCAATACAATCACCCGTTTAAATTAATAAAGTAATCAATTATTGTTTTGGCTCCCGCATCGCATTATTGAGGAATCAATTAGCACATCGTCATTTGGACTGTTACTTACCGACCAAAAAAAATAAAAAATTGGACTGTTACAATACTAGTGTTCATTCGTGCGTGCTTGCACACATATCTTTTTTTCACGGAGAATAAACTAATAACATGATTAATTCTTATTTTGTCATTTGCATTGCATTATTGAGTATCTTATTAGCACATTATTATTTAAAGTGTTAGTTCGATACTAATGTTCATACCTATGCGTACTTGCACAAATATCTTATTTTTAGGGAAAATTGTTCATAGGGTCTTAAATCAATCGTAAGATTGTCAATTCAATAATAAACTTTTCAATTTGATCAATTTACTCATAAACCTTCTAATGATTTTTTAACGTAGTTCTTCAATTGTTAACGTGATAGTTCAGTCAGCGTTAATTATTCTACATGACAAAGTTGGTGCAGATGCGGGTGATATTTACATATCTTTTGAAATTTTTAGATTTTTAGATTTTTTTCTTTTTTTTTTCCTTTTCTTCTTTTCTTATTTCCCTCCATCAATCGCCGAGGCCTTGATGATAGCTAGTAGACCATAGGCAAGGGTCTCGTGGCCCTTGTTTGACATCACTGAGTCCCTGTTGAATGGAAATAGGGAAAAAAATGGAAACATAAAAACGAAAAAAAAAAACTCAAAACATTTTAAAAAGTTTGCAAATATAATTTACGTCAACACCGATCATACCATATACAATGGCCAATGCTAACTGAACTGCTACATTGGCGATATTTGGTTAAAATTTACTGAATGATTACTTTGGGAAATTGTTAAAACGTTTAGGATTTTAATGGCCAAATTGAAAAGTTTATTGTCGAATTGGGAGCTTTACAATAATTTCAAAATTCTTTGGACAATTTCCCCCTCATATTAATGTGGTTATAAATTAAATATTTCAAAGATATATAAGGTTAAAAACATTTCGAAAGTTGAAACTTGTGTGTTCGTAAAACTACATTGACATGTATGATTTGTATTGTCTAGCATCAAGGAACCAGGTAAATTACTTCAATATGTATTATTTATGTTATGTTGCATAGCTTTGTTTAGAGATATATAAGGAAGAGAATTCATACATATATATTCTATTGCAAAATGTTTTTAGGCAATGCATAAGAACAGAAAGAACATGTTTCAATAAGTGGAGGGTCTCCATCTTGTGAGGAAGAAAAGCAAAAAAAGGAAGGGTCTCCATCACTGTGACATTCATGGATTAATTTACTCAAGGTATTGTCCACTTTGGCCTGTCCATATCATATCAAGTCTCACTGTTTTGTCCTTTGGGTACCAGCAGCCACTTTCTTAAGAGGTGAGCCATCTTGATAGTGCTCTATGTTAGACTCACTTAACTTTGGAGTTCAAAAGCAAAACTTGTTGTCAATAAGTCAATTTTTTTTTCATATATATATATATATATATATATATATATATATATATATATATATATCTATCTCTGAATCGTTCTCTCCCTATTCAGTGCATGGTTCGGTTCATTTGTGCCCTTTTGGCCTTGGTGACCACTCCCGCCCTCGTCAAATCAGTTTGTTACAGCCACAGATGCAGCATCACGAAGCAAAGCAGTCCTTGCTTTCTAAATGAAATAAATGCAAGCATTTGAAAGGAACTTCGCCAAAGCTTTCTGCAGCCCCCATGGCCTTCAGTACTTGCGGAAGACAAGTAAATTCAGCTTGGACTTTGCACCATACTTGAGCAGAAAAGTGACATTCAAAAACAAATAAGATCCAGTGTCATTACACTTCTAACAGAATAAACACAACAGAGACCCACCAGGCGCAGACCATCGACCAATTCTTTCTAAGAATGGCTGCCTGTCAAGAGTCTAGCCAGGAAATAAAACAAAATCTGGGCATGTTAGTTGAAAACCAGACCAGCCTATGCCACACAACTTCGGTGCCTTTTCTTCTTAACTGCATTCCAA
Source organism: Eucalyptus leucophloia subsp. euroa (assembly GCA_017140325.1). Taxonomy (NCBI): domain Eukaryota; kingdom Viridiplantae; phylum Streptophyta; class Magnoliopsida; order Myrtales; family Myrtaceae; genus Eucalyptus; species Eucalyptus leucophloia. Next base: position 23,076,319 of record CM029476.1, read on the forward strand.
GCACCTGCAGTTGAGAAAAAACCAGAGGATGAAGCAATGCAGATAACTCTGTCCTTAATAGCAGAATAGCGAAAGAGAATTCCACAAATTGCTGATGGAATAGAGACAAGTTCATCAAATCTAGCTCCTTGCCACACCCATTCAAGAGCATTAATATCAGCTGAGACTTCGGCATACAGACAGAATATGGAATCATAAACTTCAATTTACTAGTTTCAATAATTTCATTTCCTGTTGTCAAATTTGCACATTTTCTTCTGTCTTTTTCTTATTTTGGCGTTTTCATGCGGTGGTGTCAACTTCTAATGCGTCATCCTTTTATCAGACTAAAAATTTATAACCTTTAGATATTATTTCTTTCATCTGGTGGTCCCGTTTCTATTTTCAGCCTTTTTCGAATACTTCTGTCAAGCTTTGATTGGGATAAATTGTACTATCTTTTCATTCAACCAAAATTCTACATTTTCTACTGCTTAGTTACGGGTTGAAAAGACATGTTGATGCGCAAGTTCTACAACCTGCCTCGGGCTGCCTCCAACGTTCCGTGCACCAGCCAGCTTACACAACACACACCACAGGCAAAGGTAGCCTCCTGGACCTTTCGAAAGATCTTGCGACGATTAATACGCCTGTAAACGAGGAATCAGGAGAGAAAGGTGAAAATTTCGGGAGAGAATCCACACGTAGAGAGAAGTCGGGCAGAATTTGTAGGGGGTGATGCCTGGTGGCCCGACAGCAAGCATTAGCCCTCGAGGTGTGGCTGGGTCGTGCGATAGGATTCACAAGATCTTGTATTCATTTGAATACGACCCTTCAGATGTATATTTGCAAGATCTTATTCCAGAGGATTCAAAAGACAAATTGAAGAAATTGTTCCATACGCAAATTTGACTAAATCATGCTCTTCACATGAAAAGCGATGTTTTACAGTAAAGAAATGCATGTCGCCTGGGGGCCATTTGTTTCTTTCTCGGGTACTGTTCCCTTTTTCCTCTCTACTGGGCGATCTGCTCACTGTTCATACCGTCTCCTCTTATGCTTGTCCCGTGAGCTTCTACTGTCAGTTTGGCTCGATTTTTGGTGGGCTTCTTCCTCTGCTTGCCTTCCATCTTTCCACCGAACGGTTTCGTCCGTTCCCCCCCCCCAAGTCGCGCTTGAAGAAGCCCTTTCTCTCACCCGTTTCGGTGCCCGTTCTGCTGTTCGTGCGGGCTTCGGGCTGTTTCAAGGACTAGCGGTGGTTTTGTTGGCTCTCACCACCCCTCCTCGGCCCTTTGCTTCATTCTCTGGTATGGATTCTCTTCCTTTGCTGTAGAGGGGTGTGCTGGAGAGTTGCTGGGCTGTTGGAGGGTTGTTTTTGTTAGGGCGTCTACCTCGGCCGAGAGAAGTGGACTCCTTGTTGAGGCCCACCGTGGTGCTGTGAGGGGTAAGGGGCTTAGCCCTCCTTCTTGCGTTGTAGAAGTCCGGCCTGCTAAGAAGTCTAGTCATCCCTATCAACCCGATGTCGAGCCTTCGCCAGTCGGTGACGGGATTAGACTTGGACGACAGTCAAGGCCACCTCGTGATGGGCGTTCTAGGGGCTATAGGGGCTATAGTCATGCTCGTGCCCCTTCTAAGTGGCGTCAGGCCCCGGCTAAGCTGGCTAGCTCTTTGAGGCCTCCCCAAGCCCGGTTGTGGGCTAATGTGGCTCGACTAGTAGCAAAGGGCTATGAGCTATCTTTTGTCCCACCTTCTTCTGTGGGCGAGAAACTTGTTGTGAACTTATCCAACGAGGTGTTTCAGGCTGCGGACCCCAAGTGGAGCAAGTACTTGGTTGGTTAGTTTGTAGGGAAGAGGCTCCCGTTTCAACTCGTAGAGAATGTGTTGAAGAATACCTGGGGGACTAAGCTGGTCGATGTATTGGCCGATGACTAGGGGTTCTTCTTCTTTCATGTTCCGGACCCTTTGTTCCGCAGGAAGATTTTGGAAGAGGGGCCTCTAATTGTAGCACGAGTGCCTCTTATCTTGCAACAGTGGAAGCCGTTGTTGGAACTTAAAAAAGATAGACAATCTTTGGTCCCGGTGTGGATTAGACTCAAGAATCTTCCTCTTGATCTATGGTCCACGCCGGCTATTAGTGCCATAGCAAGCTCCATTGGTAAGCCCCTTTATGTCGATCAATATACGGAGGGTATGAGGAGAATTTCTTTTGCCCAAGTATGCAGGGATATCCAAGCAAAACAGCCTACGATCTCGGAGGTTGCCGTGAATGTGGATGGAGTATCTCGCGCGATTGCTATTGAGTATGAGTGGAGGCAGATGGAGTGCCTCAAGTGTGGCGTGTTTGGCCACAAATGTGAGATCTCTCCCAATCCCTCTGGCCCGAGGACGTCGCTCGTGCAGGCCAATATGGCCCTTGCTTCTTTGGACCCTGTCCAGCCCCTACCCCTATTTTGGATGTCCCGGCGGTACATAGCGAGGCTTGGAAGCAGGTCAAAAGCAAGAAGAAGAAGCCCCCTCCCCCGATGGACTTTAGCTCGACCTCCTAGGTTAATACGAGTGATGAGGGCCGTGCTCTGAAGCTTAAGGCTGCGGCAGTGGAGAAAAGGCTGCCTCCTACTTCTCGCAAAGCCCCCGGAGGCCCCATAATTGGTCCGAATCAAGCTGAAGCTGCCCTTACTTCTACGGATGAGATAGGCAGCCCTTCAAATACTTTCTATCTTGAGTTGCCCAACCCAGGAGTGGTGGTAGGTGAATTAGTTGAGGTGGGCTATTCTTTGGATGAGGAGCTGCTCCCTCCAGGCCCCTCTCCAAAAGCATTTGCTGCTAATGACATGCCTGAGACCTTACAGGACAAGCTACTCGTTCTCGCTTCTGACCCTCCCCCTCCGGCGATTTGTGTTACTCCGCCATCCATGCGGCGGAGTGTCTACAAAAGGAGGTAACCCTCCTTTCTTCCTTTTTTTTGTAAATACGTATATAGGTTGCTGGAATATTAGGGGTCTTGTTACCCCTCTTAGACAAGCGAAGGTTCGGAATTTTGTTTTGGCGAATCGGTTAGCTTTGATCGGTTTAGTTGAGAGTAAAGTTCCCCATAATATGTTTGAAGCTATTTCTGGTAGTTTGATGTCAAACTGATGTGGGTGGCTAATCTTGAGCACTCCTATCGGGGAAGGATTTGGGTTGGCTGTAACCCTTCCATTGTCTCCTTCGAACACTTCTCATCTTCGGACTAGGCAATTCATGGGAATCTTAGATGGTTGGATTCAGGAGCTATCTGTTGTGTCACTATCGTTTATGCTGAGCACTCCTTCACCTCCCAGAGACCTCTTTGGGAGGATCTAGTGCATAGGAGTTCTACTTTACAGAATGTGCTGTGGCTTGTTATGGGGGACTTTAATGCTAGTAAGGACCCTCGGACAGGCTTGGAGGTTCAGACTTATGGTTGCCGTGCTTTGATGAGTTTGCACAGTGTCTAGATCAGGCGGGACTGGAAGACCTTAGGTGTGTGGGCTTCCATTACACTTGGTCTACTTCTACGAGCACTTCTCGCAAGACCAGGAAGATTGATAGGGTCCTGGTGAACCCCTGTTGGAGCCAAGTGTTTTCCTTCTCGGAGGCTTCTTTTCTCGCTCCTGGGCCGACCACTCTCCTATGGTGGTCAAGGTCGAGGACCCTATGTTTCGGAGGAGGCCATTCAAATTTTTTGATTTTTGGATGAAGCACCCGGACTTTGAGACAATTGTGAGGCAAGTTTGGGACTTGCCGGAAGAGGGACTCCTATGTACGGGCTTGTTTGCAAGCTGAAGGCCCGAAGTGTCGGCTTAAACAGCTCAATAAAGATTCATTTTCTAATATTTCTGTAAGGACTGCAGAAGCTAGGGAGGCCTTAAGTCAGACTCCACTTGACCTCCTTCAAGATCCGTCTAGTATCACTCTTGCCGACGTGGAGAGGATTCAATGCCGAGCCTTCTTGGAACTTCGCTCTTAGGAGGAGTCTTTCTTTAGACAGAAAGCTAGAATCATATGGTTGAAGGAGTTGGGATGATCCTCTACCCTCGTTATTGAAACCTCCATTGTGAGTTGGGATGATCCTCTACTAAGCCTCAATGAGGCTAATGACCACCTCCTCGGATTGGCCATTCTTCGGGAGTTTTTTATCCGCTTCGGCTTGGAGCCCGCTAAGGCCGAGGGGTCCTATGGTTTCCTGGTCGACACTTGTGTGGAACTCCTCTCGTATTCCTCGGTACTAGTCCCACCTTTGGTTGATAGCTCGCAATCGCTTGCCTACTCAAGTATTGTTGCTAGCTTATCTGAGAATACCGAATGCTTCTTGTGCATTCTGCTCGGCTAGGCTGGATTCGGTGGACCACCTTTTTTTTTTTGCCCTATTACTGGCATCCTTGCCTCTTTTTGGGTGGCCAATTGTAACTTACCTTGGCGTAATCAATTTTCGAAGGAAAATCTCCAATGGGTTATTGATCACCTTTCGGATGCTACTTTCCACCATTCCCTAGCTCGCTTTGCCTTTAGTGCCTTATGTTATCTCATTTGGAAAGAGAGGAATAACATTCTATTTCGCAATCAAAGGTTATCTTTCCCGGCATTAAAAGAGCACCTCCGTAAAGTCATTAAAGACAAGGCTTCTACTTTCTCCAAAGTCCCGGATACTCCCTCTAATAGGAGACTTCAATTGAGCTGGGGCATTCACCCTTCCTTATTTAATTGAGGTTGTCGATTTGGTTTTTACTGCTGCCGGCCTTCTCAAGGCTTTCGTTGTGCATCCCCTTTTGGCTAAAGGGGTGTTTGGCGTCCTCCTTCCTGACGCTCCACCTAGCTGAGGCTCCTGGGTCCTTTGTGTTGACCCGCTTTTTGTTGTTCTTTCCTTGTGCGGGCCACAGTTGTTTGTGTGCTCTTCTATTTTTCGTTTTTTGTTTGCTAGTCTCCTTGTTGCCTCTTCGCTGCTTGTGGTCCCCATGCTCTGTATCCTCTTCGCAGCTTCTTTTTCCTTTCTCCTTTGGCACCCCTCCACTCATTGCGATTTTCTCTCTGAGTGCAAGCTGGTGCTGGGGGCCCCCCTTGCTGTACAATTGTATAACGTTTTGCAATAGTTAATATATCTCTTACCCTTACCAAAAAAATAAAAAATCATATAGTTGAAGGAGGGAGATCGGAATACGAAGTTCTTCCTCCATTATGTCAGCAAGAGACAATTGAGAAACAGAATTCTTTCTGTGGTAGATTCTCTCGGTAACCAAATTAGTGACCTGCAGCTTGTCCATCAACATTTTGTGGAGTACTACCAAGACCTCCTTATGCCTCGGGTGGAGCACGTTACTCCTTAGGTTTTCGAGATTCGGCATATCATCAGCTCTCAGCTTAAAGACAACCAGATCACCTTTCTTGCTTGGCTGTTCACTGACTTGGAGATTCGGGACACTCTGTTCTCTCTTGCTCGAGGTAAGGCCCCAGTCTAGATGGTTTTACAGTTGAGTTTTTCAAGGAGGGCGGGGACGATTGGTTAGCTAGTCATGACAGCCGCTATGGACTTCTTCACCTCAAGAAGAATCCTTAAGGAAATCAACAACACCATTTTGGTCTTGGTGTCGAAGGTGCCGAATGCGACTACAGTCGACGACTTTAGGCCTATTACGTGTTGTAATATTATTTACAAGATAATTACAAAATTATTGGCGAACAGGGTTGCTTTTTGTCTTTGAAGGATCTAGTGAGCCCGTGTCAAAGTGCTTTCGTTAAGGGGCGCAAGATCAGGGATAGCATCCTCTTAGCTCAGGAACTATTTTCTAACTTCCATTTGGAGCCTTACTCACCGAAGTGTGCTGTTAAAGTCGACTTTAGGAAGGCCTATGATACCGTAGATTGGCGGTTCCTTGAGAGTGTCCTCCTTGCTTTTCGTTTCCCTGATCGTTTGGTTTAGCTCATCATGACTTGTGTGCGGACTTCTCGGTTTTCTATTGCATTAAATGGGGAGCTCCATGGCTTCTTCCCTAGTGGGCGTGGCCTGCACTAGGGCAATCCCATATCTCCCTATTTATTCACTCTGGTTATGGAGGTTCTCTCGAGGATTCTCAAGAGGTGTTCACTACAGCCGGACTTTAGTTTCTTTTGGAGATGCAGGTCTACATCCCTATCACACTTATTCTTTGCAGATGATGTTTACCTCTTTTGTGAAGGACATGTGCCGTCTGTGACACTCCTCAATGAAGGTCTACAAACGTTCTCTGCTTAGAGTGGCCTATTACCGAATCCGAGGAAGAGTGAGGTGTTCCTATCAGGAGGCTCGCCTTCCTTAAGGAATCAAATCTTGCAAGTTCTTGGATTCTCAGAATGGAGCTTACCAGTTTGGTACCTGAGAGTCCCAATTATTACTTCGAGGCTAAGGAAGACAGATTGCACGATTCTAGTTAGGCGCATCACCTTGAGGGTGCAGTCTTGGACTCATAGGTTTCTGTCTTTTGCCGACCGTCTTCAATTGATCAGATCAGATTAGTTCTTCATGCTATTCAGGCCTTCTGGGCAAGTGTCTTTATTCTTCCTGCGGTAGTGCTAGACTAGATTGAGCGTATTATTAGACAATCCCTTTGGAGAGGCCCTGAGTTGGGCAGAGGGGGTGCTAAGGTCTCCTGGGATGATGTATGCTGTGACATCCTGAAATTCGACCTCGTTTCGATAAAATGAAATGTGCATTTCGTCGACGTGCTTATGGTCCTTTTTCTCTGAGCTGATCACTCATGAGTTAGCTAACCTATTGGGTGAAGCCGTTAAGGGATATAACCGCGGTAAAATCCCTAAAAGCTACCTAATTGGTTGGATTGGACTAAAATCATGTCCGGTCGATTTTAATCATGAAATTTAATTCGGTTTTGGGAATCGAATATTTAGGCGTGTCACAATTCATTTTTAGGACCGTCTCATCGTCCATCAAGCTATTGCCGACTCCGAAATCTCAAGAAAGAAATTATCAAAGAAAAAAAAATCGAAGACCGGAAGAAAATAAAAAGGGAATGAGAAAAGGAAAATAATAGAAATAAGAAAATTGGGTTTTCTTATTAAAGTATTATTTTCTTTCCCTTTTTTCTTCTCTCTCTCTCTCTCTCTCTCTCTTCTTTTCTCTTTCTCTCTCTCCCTTTCTTTTTCTCTCTTTTTCTCTCTCCTCTCCCCTCCCCCCTTCGTGCGAAACCCTCCCCCACGCCAACCATTCCCCCTTTTTCCCTCTTGCTGGCTTCCACTTTGCTTTTCCCCATCACCTTTTTACTTTTGATTGGTCAAACGTTCTTATCTCTCCTGCCCTCACTCTCTCTCTCCTAACCCACCTTCTCCCTCTTTTCTCTCTGGTTTGTGCGAAGTAGAAGCCGAACCGAAGACGGCAAAAACGCAGCAGCTTGCCGAAGCCATCGCCGCCGCACCGGAGCCGGACCAACCGCACGCCCGCGCCCGCTCGTCCGCCGCTCGCCGCGTGCTCCGCCAGCCCTCGTTTCCTCGCGCTCAGGCCTCCCCCGTGCGTCTCTCGCCCCTGTTCCGTCTCGTCCAGCCACCGTGAGTGGCCGAGCAAGCCGCCGGAGCCGCCGTGTGGCCTCACCGGACCGCCTCTTGCTTTCCCGACCCCTCTCCGCCTCTAACCATCTCTGTTTTCCTCTATTTCGCAGCTAATCCAGCAACCCATGAAATGGGTTTCAGCCGGCTCTTGGGCCGTTTTGGGCCGTTTCCGGGCCTCGAACCCGAGCCATGCTTTGGGAAGAATCGTTCCTCGCATCGCCGCCGTCGGATTGATCCGATTTGCGTGCGATTTGGTGAGTAATCTCACTAATCCAGGATTAGTGGCTAATTATGCTTTAAGCTGGTTTAGATTTAATTAATTATATTTAGGTTGTTAGATTAGAATAAATTAGCAATTATTAGCCAATTGTGATGTGAATTAGATAAATTGAATGTGTAATTAGTAAGTAGACATTGTCTACTAATGATTGGAAGTGCCTCGGGATTTTTCCCGACCCTTAGTGGGCTCCAGTTAGGCTTTTCGGGCCTAAGTGGATTTTTTAGCATTTAAATATTAATTTTCGGAATTAAATTAAATAATTATTTATTTTTCGAAAAATCAACTGAGATGGCCTGGAACCGGAAAATTATGCTGATGAGCGTGGTGAAGTCCATTTATTTAATTGGGCTTTATTTTGAGCTAAATTGAATTTTTAATATTAATTAATTAATTTTCGAAATTAATAATTAATTATTTATTTTTGGAAATTAAGATTTTGATGGCCGACGACCGAAATCTCGTGCTGATCGTCGTGGCGCAGTTCGTTTATTTATTTGAGCTCTACATTGTATGGAATTAATTAAATTGTGATATTTTAGGGATTTACCCTAAATTGATTGGAATTGATCGTGATTGAATGGTTGATCGGTAAATGGCCAAGTATGTTATTCAGCATTTTAATGCTTTGTTGAGTTGATTTAATTATTTGATTGAGAAATTGAATTGTTGATCGGTAAATGGCCAAGTATGTTATTCAGTATTTTAATGCTTTGTTGAGTTGATTTAATTATTTGATTGAGAAATCGTTGGGCATTGGTTATTGGTGTTGAAAGTAGATTGGTGACCACTTGAAAGAGGACACGTGTGCCCGGTGAATTGGAATGTCACCTGGAGAATGCACGTGAGTTCGGTGGTTGAATATGTCACCTTGGCGAAAAGGTCGCCGAGAGAATGCACGTGGCTCGGAGACTCGGTATGTACTCTGGAGAATGCACGTGGCTCGGTGACAGGAAATGACATCTAAAAGGGCACGTGGGCTCGGCGACTTGATGCATCGCTTTGGTGAAATGCACCGAGAGAATGCACGTGGGCCCGGGCATCTAAAAGGGCACGTGGGCTCGGCGACTTGATGCATCGCTTTGGTGAAATGCACACGAGAGAATGCACGTGGGCCCGGAGCATCTAAAAGGGCACGTGGGCTCGGTGACTTGATGCATCACTTTGGCGAAAAGGTCGCGAGAGAATGCACGTGGGCCCAAGGTTCGAGGCACGTGAACTCGGAGACTTGGAAGGTCGTCCTGGAGAATGCACGTGGCCTAGCTTTTAAATATCCCACGGTGGGGATTGATTCGTATGACATGTAATCGTGGTTCGATTTGTTTGAAGTGAATGGATGTTTATTGTGAATTATACTTGACTTGCGGGTGGGATCGAGGCCAAGGTGAGTCCTGCGCCGTGCGTGTTTAGGCAGCCTTTAGTATAGTAGTTTACTAATCGGGCTTAGTGGGGTAGAACTCGCTGAGACATAGTCTCATCCCAGTTTGGGGAAAACCATTTCAGGACCCCATTGAAGAGCTGAGGAGGAGGAATCCGAGAAGGAGAACTCGGAGGTGAAATCTGAAGAGAATGATTTTTGGAAGAAGAAGACAATCCTAAGAAGGGTCTTGAGTACGGCCCAGTTCGTCTAAGTTTCTGTCTTCTTTTGAGATCTTATTTTGATGTGAATAGTTATGAAGTGGTTTGTGGTTTGTATAAAAGTTTGGTTATAAATTTCAATATGAAAAATATGGCCCGCTTTTCTATCCCATCGTTTTATTGTGCGGGGATTTTAAGCGCTTCCGCATGTGCTTAATAAATGAAAGGGTCGGCGATACATTGTCCGGGATATCGCATTATAAAATCGACCAATCGAAGGATATGTGCGTGCCGAGGATCGGGCGTGACATTCGGTTTAAGTGGTATCAGAGCGAGGTTGAAGATTGGAGTGATAAGGAGTGATGACCATGGGATAGTTAGTAGGAATGCCTTTAAATTCATGCTGGTGCATGTCTCTGTTAGTTGAATGCTAGAATTGTTTGTTGTGTGAGGATCGCTCATCTTCTAATCCAGTGTGGATGTGGAAGACGGGTTTCAGTGTAAAGACTGAACCATGAGCGAGTAGGAGCTGAGAACTCCTAGTAAGAGGACAATGTCCTTTGTGACTCGGGATAATGCATTGACAAAGGTCAGTACCCGAGGTGGTTGTGGCGAGTGTTGGCTGCGCCAGCTTGAGTGTAAGAGTACCACTGCAGGTTGGTACTGGTGTAGCAGCGTCGAATGATCCTAAGTTCGATAGGATCGTTCTGATGCAAGTATTTCTTGGGAACTGGATAAGCCAACAAGCTCTGGATCAAGCCGTTGTTGTTGTCGCTATCATTACCGCAGTTGTCGCCTCACTTGTTGAGATCCAGAGTGGGGATATGATCTGGGATCGAGCCATCGTTTCCAAGTTAAGGTACAGATCCAGTTCAGGCAGAAATGGAAATCGGTCAGGGAAAAGATCGAAGTCGAGAGCGGTTCTAGCAGACCGATGGGACAACCAGAAAGAGTGTGTGCTGTCACTTGGCAGGAGATAGAAGACTCACCTGATAAGTGTCAGAATTGTAGAAAGAAGCATGAATGAATCCGATACCCGAATATGACTAGAACCTGTTGTGATGATGACCAGCGTGGCCATCAGGTGAAGGACTGTCAGTGGAAGTCTAAGGTGACATAGACATCGTTACTGCGGCCAAGAAGGAATGGGAGTAGAATGGACCTTGCACCGATTAGAGAAAGAATGTGTTGGAAGTGATTTTATCAAAGCAGCGCAGTAGAGCTTTGTGCTGAGTTGGAAGAACTTAAATTGTTGAAGTAAAAGTGAAAAAGAGGAAAATCACTAACAATAGTTGTGCTTGAATAGTTGCTGAGGTGTGAATTTGATGCCACATGAACAGTGTAGGCTTATGAAGCATATTGTGATAATGAATCATGGTCATGGAATAATCCAGTTTATTCTATTAACATGTGAAAGTGTCGAGGTTATTGGGAGTCGAAAAGAATCTTCGATTTCATTAATCTCGCCGATCGAAGGCAACTTGTTTGGTAGACGGAGGTTGACAAGCTTGCTTTGTGATTGTCTTGGGTAGGACAGATTGAAGAACTAAAGATGGAGGACATCTCAATGGTCTAAGAACTTCTAGATGTGTTGTCATAAGAACTGTTAGACCACCATCAGAGGAAGAGATAGAAAGTGCGATCGAGCTAGCACCTGGATAGACCTACTCTCGAAGGCTTCTTATCAGTTGTTATTGTCTGAATTGGTAGAATTAAAGATGCAGATGTGAAGATTGATGAATGAGGAATTCGTGCATATCATTACATCACGTTGGGGAAACATCAGTTGTGTTTGTGAGAAGAAGAAAGATAGTTTGTTGCGAGTGTGCATCGACCATCATCAACTCAATTAGGTGAAGATCAAGGACAAGCGTTCTTTGCCAAAGATCAATGAATGGTGTGACTAGTTATAAAGAGTGTCGATGTTTTGAATGATTAACTTGAGAACAAGATGTCGTCAGTTATGAACCAGGAAGGAGATTGTATGAAAGACAGTTGTTCGTACTTGATATGGTCTTTATGAGAGTAGTGTAAGATCGTTTGGCCTGGTCGACACTCTAGTTGTTGTCATGGATTTGACAAATAGAGTGTTCAAGGAATATCTAGATCAATTTGTGATCGTGTTCATAGATGATATCTTGGTCTATTCGAGAAGTAATGAAGAGCATAAGAATCATTTGAGATTAGTGCTTCAGACCTAAAGAACACATCAGTTATATGTTAAGTTTAGCAAATGCGAGTTTTGGCTGACTTGTGTTGCGTTCTTAGGTCATGTGATTTCCGGAGAAGGAATCTCCGTCGACCCGAGCAAGATAGAAGCCGTGATCAAGTGGCCAAGACCGTCATCGAATGATCGAGAGATCGAAGTTTTTGGGGTTAACGGAGTTATTACGACGGTTTGTGGAAGGATTCTCATCGATAGCGTCGCCTCGACAAAGCTCACAAAGAAAAATGAGAAGTTCATATGGTCGACAAGTGTGAGCATAGTTTCCAAGAGCTGAAGGAAAAGCCGCTACCGCACTTTGTCTGTGCCGACGATTCCATCGGTCTGGAGGATTCGAGATCTATAGTGATGCGTCATTTAGGGGATTGGGTTGCGTGCTGATGCAACATAGCGAGTTGTTGCATACGCTTCCCCCCGCTTGAGACCTCATGAATTGAATTATCCGACGCATGACTTAGAACTCGCAGCCATCATATTTGCATTGAAGATTTGGAGACACTACTTGTGTGGAGAAAAGTTTCAGATCCTCACGGACTATCAGAGTCTCAAGTAATTGTTCTCTCAGAAGGAGTTGAACATGAGACAACGGCGATGGATAGAATTGCTGAAAGACTACGACTGTGATATTTTATATCGCCTAGGAAAGGCGAACAAGGTCGTCGATGCATTGAGTCGGAAGGCTTCAGTGGCACGGATCTTGGTTAAGGAGTAGAACTTAATCGAGAGAGCTCGAGATTCGGAATTCAAATTTGAGGTAGGCCACCTCTCGAGTTTTATGGCCACCCTCAGAATTGAGCGGGATGTCCAGGTCAGAATCAAGCAACTTCAACCGACGAGATCCAGACGTACGAAAATTCTTCAAGAGGATACTAACAAAAGAAAAGCTGATTTTCAAGTTTCTGATGATGGGGTACTGAGGTGTCGTGGACGTTTGGTTGTACCTGACGATGTAGAGCTTAGAGAAGAAATTTTATCGAAGCACATCGTAGCAATTACAGCGTTCATCCCGGGAAGCACTAAGATGTATCGAAATTGCGTCAACACTATTGGTGGTCGGGTATGAAGGCGGACACCGCCAAGCATGTGGCTAAGTGTTTGACTTGTCGGCAAGTAAAAGCTCGCATTGCAAGCCGGGAGGATTTCTGCAACCTCTCGCAATACCGCAGTGGAAATGGGAGCATATCACGATGGATTTCGTGGATTGGACTACCAAGGAGTCAAAGGGGAAATGATTCGATTTGGGTAGTAGTGGACAGGCTGACAAAGTCAGCTCACTTCATTGCAGTTCGAAAGGACCTGAGTCTGGATAGACACGCAGACCTGTATGTGCGTCAGGTCGTTCGTATGCATGGAGTGCCGGTTACGATAACATCGATAGAGACCCAAGGTTCTTTGCTGCTTTACGGAAGAACTTGCGAGTGCTTTAGGCACAAAGCTTTAGTACAAGATACGGCATATCATCCTCGACGGATGGCCGGTTTGAAAGGACGATTCAGACTCTTGAAGGTATGCTGAGAGCATGTGTAATAGACTTCAAAGAAAGTTGGGAGGATCAGCTTCATCTGGTGGAATTCGCCTACAACAACAGTTATCAGTAGAGCATCAAAATGACTCCATTTGAAGCGTTGTATGGCAGAGCGTGCAGAACTCCCGTGTGTTGGGATGAAGTCGAAGAAAGGAAGATAAGAGGCCCTGAGTTGGTTCAGTAATCAGTAGATGCCGTGGCAGTGATCGAGACAGATTGAAGACAGCGCGGAAGCGAGGGCGGAAGAGTTATGTAGATAAGTGCCGAAGGTCTTTGGAATTCAAGTTGGTGATCACGTTTTTCGAAAGTGTCACCAATGAGGGGAACTTCGCGCTTTAGTAAGAAAGGCAAGCTGAGTCCGAGGTACGTAAGTCCGTTTGAGATTCTTGAAAGAATCGGAAACCTAGCGTATCGTCTTGCGTTGCCGCCACGATTGGCGCAAGTGCATGACGTCTCTCACGTATTGATGTTAAGGACGTACGAGCCTGACCCGACCCATGTGCTCAATTTTGTAGAATTGGACGTGGATGACCGTGTGTCATACGTTGAAAGCCCGGTCCAGATTGTCGATCGTAAAGGGCAAGTTCTGCGTACAAAGACCATCCCGTTGGTCAAAGTGGTTTGGCAACACCACGGTATTGAAGGAGCGACTTGGGAGACTGAAGAATCGATGAGACAATTGTACCCCCACCTTTTTGAGCAAAGTGTATAATGGTTTAAATTTCGAGGACGAAATTTTTATAAGAGGGGAAGAGTTGTGACATCCTGAAATTCGACCTCGTTTCGATAAAATGAAATGTGCATTTCGTCGACGTGCCTATGGTCATTTTTCTCTCGAGCTGATCACTCACGAGTTAGCTAACCTATTGGGTGAAGCCGTTAAGGGATATAACCGCGGTAAAATCCCTAAAAGCTACCTAATTGGTTGGATTGGACTAAAATCACGTCCGATCGATTTTAATCATGAAATTTAATTCGGTTTTGGGAATCGAATATTTGGGCGTGTCACAATTCATTTTTAGGACCGTCTCATCGTCCATCAATTTATTGCCGAGTCCGAAATCTCAAGAAAGAAATTATCGGAGGAAAAATCGAAGACCGGAAGAAAATAAAAAGGGAATGAGAAAAGGAAAATAATAGAAATAAGAAAATTGGGTTTTCTTATTAAAGTATTATTTTCTTTCCCTTTTTTTCTTTTCTCTCTCTCTCTCTCTCTCTTCTTTTCTCTTTCTCTCTCTCCCTTTCTTTTCCTCTCTTTTTCTCTCTCCTCTCCCCTCCCCCCTTCGTGCGAAACCCTCCCCCCACGCCAACCATTCCCCCTTTTTCCCTCTTGCTGGCTTCCACTTTGCTTTTCCCCATCACCTTTTTACTTTTGACCGGTCAAACGTTCTTATCTCTCCTGCCCTCACTCTCTCTCTCGTAACCCACCTTCTCCCTCTTTTCTCTCGGTTTGTGCGAAGCGAAGCCGAACCGAAGACGGCAAAAACGCAGCAGCTTGCCGAAGCCATCGCCGCCGCACCGGAGCGGACCAACCGCACGCCCGCGCCCGCTCGTCCGCCGCTCGCCGCGTGCTCCGCCAGCCCTCGTTTCCTCGCGCTCAGGCCTCCCCGTGCGTCTCTCGCCCTGTTCCGTCTCGTCCAGCCACCGTGAGTGGCCGAGCAAGCCGCCGGAGCCGCCGTGTGGCCTCACCGGACCGCCTCTTGCTTTCCCGACCCCTCTCGCCTCTAACCATCTCTCGTTTTCCTCTGTTTCGCAGCTAATCCAGCAACCCATGAAATGGGTTTCAGCGGCTCTTGGGCCGTTTTGGGCCGTTTCGGGCCTCGAACCCGAGCCGTGCTTTGGGAAGAATCGTTCCTCGCGTCGCCGCCGTCGGATTGATCCGATTTGCGTGCGATTTGGTGAGTAATCTCACTAATCCAGGATTAGTGGCTAATTATGCTTTAAGCTGGTAGCGATTTGGTGACATTTTTAAACGTCCATTTAGTTTGCATATAAAAAAAAGAAAAAAAGAAAAAGAGGGGGGGTCAAAAAAAAAAGAAAAAAGAAGAAAAAACAAAATGAAAAGGGGGAAACGCTCGTGCGAAGGGGGAAGGCCATTTGACAAGATTTTTCCTCTCTCTTAGGCTCTCTCTAAAAAAACGTTGGCGCGCGTATTCTTTCGGGGGATTCTCTCTTGCGCTTATTCTCTCTCTCACGGGGACTTTCTCTCTCGGACCTCACACTCTCTCCCTCCCGCGCTCGCTCGAAAACTCTCTCGGCTCTCTCTGCAAAAGGGGCCGAACGGTTTCTCTCTCCGGGGGGACTCGGGGGGACTCTCTCGCTCTCTAATTCTTTCTCTAGAAAACGGCTTCTCTCTCGGATGATTTCTCTGGGTAACTACTCGATGGAGCTCTTCCATGGTAGATGGGAGAAAACCCTAAATCTCCGGAGCTCGCTCTCTCTTCTCGACGGTGATAACCTCTTCCTCCGCTGAAATCCCCATCTCTAGCGAGTGGAGTAGGAGTTCGTTACAGTTTTCGCTGTCGGTGTTCATACGCACGAGGTGGCTCTCGCTCGATCTCTCTGGTTCTTCGTTTTTCCTCCATTGGCAGGCGATCAGAGATCAAGCGTCGGTGGTTGGGGATCGTGAGGATTTGGTTCTTTCTGGGAGATCGGACGCTTGTTCGCTCGATCGGTGGTTCTCTTTCTGGATCGGGCTCGCTAGATTAGGTTTTCTCTCTCTCGCCTTCAACGCCTTCCGTTGCTTGATTGAGGCATTACTTCTTCATCACTCGGTAAAGTCATAAGCGCCTCCGTGTTGTGCACATTGAAACTACTATAGATGGACAGCATATTGTTGGGCTTTTTGTACCAAATTCGGCCATTGAATCTGTCTTTCAAGATTTGGCGTAGGTTCAGGATATAGATGATTGAGATGGTAGTTCAGTATTTTCATGAGTAAACATATTAGACAGCCTAGTTGTGTTATGTTTCTTCAATGAAAATCATAGGAATTCTATTTTGAACTTACTTTAGATTTGCTGGAACACTTATGTTTGAGATCATTGAAAATGTTGCTGGTCAGTTCGCTGCACATGTTGAAATTACAAGTGTATTAAGCGAATGCTACCATCTCGAATACCGAGTACATGCTGCGAGAGCATTAAGTTGCTGCTCTAGTCATCATGTACACATTCATTTGGGTGCGCTGTGTTACTAATTGATTCATCAACTGTATGTTCATTTCAAATATGTTGATGGTTTTGTTTTAATGAAAATTGGATGGTAGTGAATGAGTCTTTTATATCATTAACAGTGGTTGACATGCTTGTTGGGAAACTCCAAGTATACTTGAACATGCAATGAGGTTCTGTTTTCTGACTTTGCTTCTCTTATGAGTGCTTCCTTTGGTTCATTGCTTTTATACAATGTTATTGGATGAATTTTTGTGGATTGACGATCAATGATCATGAACTTGAGGATGATTGAACTTGATTTGCCTTGATCTGCAATTTCGTATACTTGATATGTCGCTCTCTGTTTTTGCTGAAACGAGGTGCTATATGAGGTTTTTTTTTTTTTTTACCTCGAGCCCTTCTAGACATAAAAAATACACTTTTAGAGCTTCGATTTGATATGTCGCACGCCCATAATGGATGTCATTTGGTCACTGAAAAACACCTACAAAATCTGTCAATTCTGTAGTAGTTTTTTAGGTTGATTTGCTGTTCTGCGATTTTCTGTTTTAACTGGATTGAGCTGGTAGATGATGTTATTAGGACTTAATGTCTTCTGGAGATCTGTAATAAACTTCTCAAGCTGTCCATAGATATATTATATGTGCGATTTGGCCATCGTTTGCCTTGCCTAATGCTTCTTGCAAAGATCGAGCACTAATCTGGTATTGCAGTTATTCTGTTCTGATGTTTTGTTTTAATCGATCTCTGTTCAGATCTTCTAACTCAGCATCTCATCAAAGTTGATCAGGACATGTAGATCTACAACATATAAAATTTTCATAAAGATATAAGTTCATTTGGTTAGGGTGATTGTTCATAAGTCGTCATTGTTTTGCATTGAGAATTTGCTCTTGATGACTGACATACATGAAGTCCTTGTTCTTTATAAAATCATACATTGTTCAACCTTATTTGCTTTTTTTTCTATGATTTCCTACTGGAGGTTATGTTTAGATTCATGGGTCAGTGCTTCATGATAGTGGAATATTGTGGGATTGAATGGTTGTTCTAGAAAACCTCTTTGATGTGTTTTGGATTCCTAAAGAGATTATAGTCATTTTCAGGCCCCATAGGACCGATAGATATATCAAATTGTTACGGATTGTGTCTATTCTTTGTGTGCTTGTTGTTCATATGTCCTGGTATGTGAAATTGTTTAGTTGTGTCATTGATGTGCTGTTTTTGCTGTTTCTTTGTGTGCTGATTTTGCTGGTTCTTTGTTTTAAGGGCTAAATCATGCGTCATTGTCTTCTTGACATTTGAAACACGTGTTACAAGTTTTGCATCAATGCATGGCATGTCATATTTGAACCTCGTTTGATGTGAATATCATGCATCCATTTGGCTAATTGCAATTGAAATTTGTCATGCATGACATTCTTAGTTCTAAGTCACTTTGCAATGTTAATGATTTGTGTGATTTCTTTGCATTCTGATTTAGAGTTAAATGTTTACCCAAACTTTTTTTCGCATTCAACCTTATGTCATGTGCAAGTTTCACATTTTTGTGCATTGTCTAGGTGGTCTTACGAACCATTAAACATGCATTGTATTTTGTTTTGTTTGTGGCTGGCATGCACGATTTCACAAATGTCAATTTTTGACCATAAATTAGATCTTGATTGGACTTGAACCCTATTAGGAAGTCTTAAGATTCATCTTAATCTTTCAGATGATGTTAATTTTGCATCATTTACATATCATTTGATTCAGAAATTTGTTTCTCTCATTTGTATGTACCTAGTTATTAGTTTCTTGGACTAGGTTTAGAATATGATCTTGAACATGGATAAAGCATGAAGATGGTGGAGATCGATGTCCATTCCAACCATTGTCATGTACTATTTGTTTTACCGACATATGTCTTGGGTTCCATGCATTGTATAAAACGACGAGTTGCGGGTTTCCTTTTTTTTCTCAATTTTTGCTCTTTTATATTTTTAGAATTGCATGATTAGGTTTAACTGCTTTTCTTGATTGTTTACTTCATGTCCTGCAATTTCATTTTCATTGATTGTTTTCCTTTCATTTCTTAGGAATAGAATAGAATAGAATAGAATAGAATAGAATGAAAGTAATCCACATGCATGATCACTTAGTCTAGAAATAACGATCCTGAAAATATAAAAAGAAACACATGAACATGTTAGGAAAAAACACAACATATTGTTTAGGTACCGAAATGGTGCTAATAGCTATATTAGCATAACCCAAGTCTCCGAATCTAGATATCTGGTTGCGTAAGAATCGAGGGAACTCTCTCGACCCTCGATTGGGTTTTCTAGCCGACCCCCAAAGAATGAGGCTAGTGGCGACTCTTGTATATTCTTAGGTTGTTAAACAATTAGACCGCATAAATAAGCCCGATGTCACGCGGGGTACGAGCTTAGGAGAGCTCGCGATCTCGTGAGGGAACTCTCGTGATCAAGTATCCATAAACCCGACCCTTCCCACCTTGGACATTTCGAGGGGCGGCAAGATCGAGTCGTGACAACACCAACTGCAAAACATCTTTCACTCTCCATGACTTTTCTTTTGAAAATTGAGAACGATACTGTTTGCTAACAACACATTCTTCACAGACTTGGGAAGGAACAGTAATTTGAGGAAGACCCGTCATCATGTTTTTCTGTTGGAGGGTCTTCAATTCACCAAAACTCAAGTGACCATAGCGAAAATGCCATAGCCATGAGGGATCTTTCTTTTCAGCCATCAAACAAGACTGAATATTTTCAATCTTTAATGGAAACAATCTATTTGAACTCATAGGAACAATTGCAATAGCACCTTTAACGGAATCATAAATTTCACAAGCACCCCTCTAAATGGTGATTACATAACAATTTTCTTGTAATTGGCCAGCACTCGATAGGTTACTTTTCAATTCATGAACATATAACACATTAGAGATCATTTCCACAAAACCGTTCTTGGTTCTTATCTTAATATCACATTTTCCCATCACTTTCACAATATAATGATCTCCAAAATTCACAATGGAATGAAAATCTTCATTTAGATAAGAAAAAGAAGACTTACTTCCACTCATGTGGTTACTGCAACCTGTATCCACATACCAAATATTTGACTTGCGTTCCTTTTCATTTTGAACAGCCATCAACAACGTTTCTGCTTCATTTTCTTAAACAAAATTTGAACTCTCTGCATTTTCTTTATTATTAGGTAACTTAGTATAACATTCAGATGCATAATGACTAAATTTATGATATCTAAAACACTTTATCTTGGATTTGTTAAGATCCCGTCCTCTACCTTTGCCTTGAAATTGGTCATTATTGGTTTTGAAATTCCTACCAACATCTCTATTTCCTCGATCTCCCCTTCCTCTACCTTTACCTCTACCCATTCCTCTGAAATTGTTGGAATGAGTATTGGTAGAAGCCTTCAACGCTTGCTCATTTATTGTTAAACTTTTGTTCATCTTCTATTCATGGACCAATAAGGAGCTTTGCAATTCATCAAGAGAGAGCGCATCTATGTCTTTCGACTCTTCAATCGAGCAAACAACATAATTAAACTTTGGTGTCAAGGAACGCAAAATCTTCTCCACAATGGTGACATGGTCCATCTTCTCACCATGGAATCGCATTTTGTTGCTAATCTCCATTGTTCTGGCACAATAACTAGTGACAGATTCTCCATCCTTCATCGCTAGTGTCTCAAAATCTTTTCTCAAGGCTTGAAGCTATGCACGCTTTCACCCTAACAGAGCCTTGATATTTCTTCTTCATAGAATCCCAAATATCATTGGAAGTTTCTTTGCAAAGAATAGTCTCAAAGATGGGATGATCGATAGCCTGAAAAAAATAATTTTTTGCCTTCAGGTCCTTCAACTTTCTAGCTTCCAATTTTGCTTTCTAGGGATTTGTCAAAGCCATGCTTGCTTGTGGCTCTTAAATTCTAGATTTGACAACTAACCAATACTCCTTTGATCGTAAAAAAATTCTCTATTAGTATGCTCCATCAAAGCGTGGAATTGCTGGTTGAACAAAATTGTCGGTGGCAATTGAAAATATTGCTGCTGCAATTTTCTTACAAAAGTATCTCACACCTCTAAACCTTCATTTAAAAAAAGAAAAAAAACTTTCTCACGCTTCTCTCTGGCTCTAATACCATTGTTAAATTGCTAAAAGGAGGAGAAATGAGACTAAAACTTCATCTTACGTACAAAACAACCAAGTCTTTTACAAAAGACAAAATACATAACGTAAAACACATCATAACTACCCATGTTCTGCATATAGTACTTGCCCCACTAACACCTAAAAATAGGATAACCAACATACATGACTCCACTAACTCTAATAACTGAAAAATCAAATCAGCAACACGTGCAAAAGGAAATAACTATTATATCAACACGGATTATCAACACTCACTTGAATATCATAATTGCTTCAAGTACAAAACCTATGAAGTCCCAAAACTGTGGCAAGCCCTGCTATGCCAGCTCCAACAATGACTATGTCCTCAACTGCTTCTATGACAAGAGTCTTGACTGGAGACTAGTGTCTTGTGCTTTAAAAGTACCTGCGACTGAGGTTTCAAATGGATAGTGGAGTTCCAATTCAGACAGCAACATAAAGCCTAAAAAACGTATTAGGGACAAAGATGATGATCAGGATTCACCAGTAAATTATGCAAGAAATGATGCCCAAGAAATGCATTGCATGCAAAGACAAACGAAAAGTGAACACCAATAGGATTACAGAACCCGTCGGCTATAAAATACAAGTTTTGACGTGATGAGGTACGACGGGTTCAATTACGTATGCTTGTACGTCCGTCTGCCTTTGGATATGTTGTTGTATTGCATCAACTCCTGACCAAGTGGGTGACTACTCCCGCAACAAGCCCAAGATAGCAATCGAGCAAGACACTACTATTGCAAACTCCTAAGTCTGCGGAATGCTGCGACGTAAATTGAAGACTTGCACAACAAATACTTCATAAAGGCAAGTCTTGGACATTTAGATAAAAATTCTAATTAGAACACAGAAGCCTATGGAAATCTTACGTAACATTTCTCTTCATGCTGACATAGCCCTCAAAAGATGTTTTACAGCAAATCTTGTAAAATATGGGTTTTGACCCGGTCAAAAAAATAAAATAAAATAAAAAGGAGAAAGAAGGAGAGAGGAATCGAGAGTTTTCGGGAAAGGGAAAAGAGAGGGAAAAGAGAGAGAGAGAGAGAGAGAGAGAGAGGGGAAGCAAAGACAGAAAAAAAAGGAAAAAGAAAAGAAAAGGAGGAGATAAAAGGGAAAAGAGAGAAGGAAAGAAGGGGAGAGAGGGACGGCAGAGAGCTCGATGCAGAGAAGAAGAAAGAGAGAAAGAAGAAGAAGAAGGAGAAGAGAAAAGAAAAAGAGGGGCTTCGCACATCCTCATCATGGGAGCCTTGCCAAGCCATGTAACGCAACGCCTGGTAAGCGCTCGTGCCGCCCATTCATTCAATTGGAGTAATTTCGAACCTAGGGCTTGAAATTCAAAATTTTGGGAAAATCGAGTGGCGAAGTATGATTTTTGAGTTGTTGAGCTACATATTTTTAAAGAAATGTTACTTTGGGATGTTGTGAAGCTATAGCATCTTACGGATCGTGATTTGAGCTTGCGATTTGTCCGGAACGGAATTTTGAAATTGGGGGCGCATTCTGTTAGCGAACAGTAAGCTTCGAGCTTTTTTTTGTTGTTGTTTTCGGTACTGTGTTTTGGGGTGGCTGAGTTGGGGTTGTTGCACGTTAAGAGAGCTTTCTAAAGACTATAAGACGGCTTGAAATGAAATTTTGTGGAGGAAGTTATGACACGACAAAGTTGGCGCATGGGCTGCGGTTTGCGGGAAATTGATGGGTTTTCGATAAATGCAACTTTTCGTGGTGCATAGGTTTCGTTTTATCGACAAATATGCTTAGTATAGATGAGTCATTATGCGAATATCCTTTTTACTCGGCCTTTTGATAATGTTTTTCTGTTAATTATTAGGGATCCGAGTGTGTTGGTTCGAGTAAGCGTCGTAATTGATTTCCGACTTTCCCAGGTGAGTGGTGCTATCTATTCTAAGAATTTATAAGCTCATGTTTTTAAAATGATAAATGATTGATATTTAATGAGTTACGAATAAG
Source organism: Eucalyptus leucophloia subsp. euroa (assembly GCA_017140325.1). Taxonomy (NCBI): domain Eukaryota; kingdom Viridiplantae; phylum Streptophyta; class Magnoliopsida; order Myrtales; family Myrtaceae; genus Eucalyptus; species Eucalyptus leucophloia. The sequence continues at coordinate 23,098,811 of CM029476.1, forward strand.
CATATTTGTTGCATAAAATTTGGATCGGGCATTTACTGCGTTTTGGTATTTAAGAATAGTGTGAGAATTTTTGGTGGAAATATATGTTCTATTTGATGAATGAAGTTGATAAATATTACATATTTTGAGTTTGTGAAACCTTTTTACAAAGATCTCAACTTTAAGATGGTTTATGGAAAGCTATATGAATATCGATTTGTGATGAGCTTTTTGAAATGTATTTGATTTGAAATTGATTTATGAGACGAGTCTTGAAAAATATTTGAGAATGTTTTATGAAAGGTATTTTTAGCGGATGAGTTGAGTTGCAAAACCTTTTAGGGATATATGAAATGATTTATGGATATGTTTGAGAATTATGAATGGTATTGTTTTGGATTGATGTGGATGCTCAATATCGCTGTGAGCCCAGCGAGGGGCTTGTAGGTATGCGCATACTATTCTAGGATATTCTTGTGGGCCGAGCCACCGGCTAATAATAGGTGGAGACCTTGCCAAGGGGGAATCTTGGTCGCTTCGTCATCAGGCGTTATATCGTGACCATGGTTTGATATTGAGCAACGGATTGCTCAATGGGGTGGACCATTGACATGTGATATGAGTTAGGTCGATGGAATTGACCATCGACGTGTAATTTGAGATTAGTTGATGGAATGGACCATCGACGCGTAATTTGAGATTAGTCGATGAAATGGACCATCGACATGTAATTCGAGATTAGTTATTGGAATTGACTATCGACGTGTAATTTTATTAGATTATCAATGTGTGATTTGATGAGATTAATTAATGGATAGACCATGTTTTATGAAATTGACATATTGTGCTTACTATTATCTTTAAAGTTAATAAATGTTATATTTTGGCCTTGAAGGTTTGTTATATTTCTGGGTTTGGTGTGGTATGAGATTAACCAATGGAATAGACCATTGGCGTGTAAATTAATGAGATTGATCGGTGGATTAGACTATTGATGTTTATTTTGATGTTATTATGAAATGATTATTTTTGCTATAAATATAATTATGTTGAAATGTATGTAACTTATTCTTTTTACTGTATGTTTTGTTATATCCTAGATATGAGTTAAAAGAGTTGCGGTTTGGTTTTATAAATATGCATAATGGGTGCTCGATTTGCTTAGAAGAGATGCACTACTCACTGAGCCGTGGTTGCTCACCCCTCTATTTTTCAATGTTTTTCAGGTCCCTCGATTAACGATGAGTAGGTACGAGAGCGATATAGATGTGGGCACTTTTAAGAGTTGGTTTTTGGGAGCTTTGAGGCTGCGTCCTTTGAGTGGAAGGACAACCGTGTCATCCTCCATTCTTGTTGGTTTTGGGGCGTGACAAATCTAATCAAATGGAGGGTCTCCATCTTGTGATGAAAAAAGCAAAAAAAGGAAGGGTCTCCATCACTGTGACATTCATGGATTAATTTACTCAAGATATTGTCCACTTTGGCCTGTCCATATCAAGTCTCACCATTTTGTCCTTTGGGTACCAGCAGCCACTTTCTTAGCAGCATCACGAAGCAAAGCAGTCCTTGCTTTCTAAATGAAATAAATGCAAGCATTCGAAAGGAACTTCACCAAAGCTTTCTGCAGCCTCCATGGCCTTCCGTACTTGCGGAAGACAAGTAAATTCAGCTTGGACTTTGCACCATACTTGAGCAGAAAAGTGACATTCAAAAACAAATAAGATCCAGTCTCATTACACTTCTAACAGAATAAACACAACGGAGACCCACCAGGCGCAGACCATCGACCAATTTTTTCTAAGAATGGCTACCTATCAAGAATCTAGCCAGGAAATAAAACAAAATCTGGGCATGTTAGTTGAAAACCAGACCAGCCTGTGCCACACAACTTTGGTGCCTTTTCTTCTCAACTGCATTCCAAGCACCCGCAGTTGAGAAAAAAATCAGAGGATGAAGCAATGCAGATGACTCTGTCCTTAATAGCAGAATAGCGAAAGAGAATTCCACAAATTGCTGATGGAATAGAGACAAGTTCATCAAATCTAGCTCCTTGCCACACCCATTCAAGAGCACTAATATCAGCTGAGACTTCGGCATGCAAACAGAATATGGAATCATAAACTTCAATTTACTAGTTTCAATAATTTCATTTCCTGTTGTCAAATTTGTACATTTTCTTCTTTCTTTTTCTTATTTTGGCGTTTTCATGCGGTGGTGTCGACTTATAATGCGTCATCCTTTTATCAGACTAAAACTTTATAACCTTTAGATATTATTTCTTTCATCTCGTGGTCTCGTTCCTATTTTCAGCCTTTTTTAAATACTTCTGCCAAGCTTTGATTGGGATAAATTGTACTATCTTTTCGTTCAACTAAAATTCTACATTTTCTATTGCTTAGTTACGGGTTGAAAAGACATGTTGATGTGCAAGTTCTACGACCTGCCTTGGGCTGCCTCCAACATCCCGTGCACCAGCCAGCTTACACACCACAGGCGAAGGTAGCCTCCTGGACCTTTCGAAAGATTTTGCATTAATAAGCCTGTAAACGAGGAATCAGGAGAGAGGAGAAATTTTCGGGAGATAATCCACACGTAGAGAGGAGTCGGGCAGACTTTGTGGGGGGTGATGCCTGGTGGCCCGACAGCAAGCATTAGCCCTCAAGGTGTGGCTGGGTCGTGCAAAAGGATTCGCAAGATCTTGTATTCATTTGAATACGACCCCTTGGATGTATATTTACAAGCTCTTATTTCAGAGGATTCAAAAGACAAATTGAAGAAATTGTTCGATACATAAATTTTACTAAATCATGCTCTTCACATGAAAAGCGATGTTTTACAGTTAAGAAATGCATGTCGCCCAAATAAAGACCATTATGGCACGTTGTCGTTCCTTAAAATCCCAGAAACCGAACATAAAAGTGCCTTCATTAGACTTCTGTGCCTCACTTCACAAATTCTTTTGTCGTTGCTCCAATCATAAAGGGATGTCTCCGCATAGACAGGAACCTTTTCTCTGATATTTGAGAGGCGAAGCAAACCAATCACAACTTAGCTATCTCACCTTTCACATGAATGCCAGCACAAAACACACTGATAAGTAAACAATCAGGGTAATTCAAGAAGCGCTGAGTTTCCCACAATCGAAACTCGCCATCTTCAGCAACTGCCTAGCCAAGAAGGTGGCCAGTACTCTGTCCCTCAAGAAGTTCACTACCTTGCCATTGCCCTGTTGAATGTATCCCACCATGTAAGCTGTGCTTATGAGCTCAAATGTTCTTCATCTTCTCTCTTTGGCATACCTCCGCAAGCCCATCTCAATCCTCTTGTACTCTTCTTCACTGCTCATGCTTTGATCGTCCCTCAAGGCTTCGCCCAGGCATCTCGCTAGGATGACACCATCTTCTAGAGCCGAGCAGCCTCCCTGGCCAATATCTGGCGTCATGGGGTGGAATGCATCTCCGGCTACACAGACATTGGTTTTGCTTATATTTCCCCACAGAATCTCCCACGGGGGTCGAAATCTCAGCGGTGATAATATAATGTTATCCAATTCTGTTTTCTCGAAAACAGCTCTCACATTGTCGGGTATTTTTCCGAGCTTTTGCAGCATGAATTGCTTCATCTTGGCCGGACTCTCTTCCATCTCTTCATCTGCATTAAGGACAGTGACATTGTTTGCTTGTAGATAATACAAAAACCAGAGTAAAAGAATCTAATATTTGCCAAAAGCCAACTCATATCGAAGAAAGTACAGGAACTCACCCTTGCTGGAAGAATAAAATGTAAAGAACCAATAAATAGTCTTGTCATCGCAAGGCATGAAACCAAATCTAACTCCTTCACCAAAGAACTGGAAGAATCTAGGCTCGAAACTGTGACTGTGATCGTAATACACGCAGCCCCTGATGGCAGATCGGCCAACAAATGCGGGCTTCTTGAAGCCTAGCCATTTTGCCACTGCTGAGTTCACTCCATCACACCCAGTTAACACCTAACATTTTCACTTAGAGCATAAGCATAAAGATAAGTTAAACAGTAGATATCTTGTTAGACAAGAAAGCAAATTTTGCATAGACAAAGGGGCTTCTCTCGAGCATAAAATATCTCTGTCACTCTAAGCAGATTTTCCTAATTAATGGTTCGCCTTGAGAATTGACCCATCAGAAAGATGGACCAGCTTAACGAAGCCTGATTCCTCGATTGACACAACCTTGGACGAATACCTTATAGTGCCACTAGGAAGTTCATTCGCAAGAGTTTCCAACAGGGTTCTCCTCTGCACGCCACGAACTTCATGGCCTCGTCTGCAATAGATGCCCAAAGTTAAAAAGACATGCCATACATATTGCACACCATTAACAAAGGAAATTAGGAATCCATTGAAATTTGCGCAAAAATCGTGAGGGTTAAATCTGGTTTATTTAAATGGCTAATTTCGCATGCAATTTTAAATCACATAGACTCTCATGAATTTAAACTACTTAACCTTGTCCCTGTGGCATCAAATTGTCTCTTAGCTGTAGAAATTCCAGAAATTGTGGAAGTTAACTGCAACCTGAATCAGAACCTCTCAAATATCAATTCAAATGGGGCACAGAGCCATGAGAAAAAGAACTGGCTGTTGAACTAAAATCATGGAAAATATCATTTTCATCTAGAGTTGATGGATCTATGTTGCATATCAGATGTTATGTAAAGGTGCTCACTCAATTCTAGCGTGGGTACTCAGAAATATCAGGATATGTCTAATCCCTCTCCTACTGCATTCCTTCTTTACAATCCGAACAAATGGCAAGCTCTCTAGATGAAATCATCACCATCCACAGACACTCACACTTTTGGGAACATGAGGCTTGGAAATTATTCTCATCGATAACAAGCTCAAATTCTAACGGACAGTCAGTATAAGCCATTTCACGATCTTGTGAGAATGTTTCTCCATGATCATTCCAAATTAAAATGACGTGTCTGCCCTATATACCCTTGATGGAGGCTCAGCCATGTGAAAAGCAATAGGTGGTCAAGTAACCCGGTAGGCCAAGCCAATCACTAAAAAAGCTCATGTCTTCCTTTGTGGGTTCAATGTTATGTCGCACCATACATTCAAATTAATTGGAATAATCAAATCACAACAATCCTAAGAATAAGATATATAGTCATCTTATCCACAGCAAGAGAAATGGATTTCGTTAGTCACCCAAAAAGTTGGTTGTGCTGTTGGCGGAGTGGTTCGCCGATCCCGAGTGCGTCCAAGGCCTGCCAAGCATTTGTCCATGTTGTGAAGGTGAACCCCGTGGTTCTCAACCCATCAGACGACTCCAGAACCAAGCTTCTAATGCCAAGCCTGCAACCCACAACAGATTATCAGCACTGACTTGAATATCGGAGACATACGAACGAACATAAGGTGGGTAATAGAGAGCAGAACAAGAAGCTTTCAGAGAACTCTTTGAAGTTCTAACTGCTCCAATTCCAGTACAATTGCCTATGTAGTCCCAAAGCTGCTGTGAGGCCTGCAATGGCGGCACCAACAATCACTATACAGCTCTCTCTCTCTCTCTCTCTCTCTCTCTCTCTCTCTCTCTCTCTCTCTCTAGAGCTATCTGCCCATCCCTCGGGTGAGGTCTCTTATAAAGAGAGAGAAGAGGGGCAAAGACGACGAAGGCAATTTGTAGAAAGATTATTACTGCATGCAACGACAAACAGGATAGACGACGAAGATGAAGACCGCATGCATGATGCAACGACAAATAGGACACAAATGACGTAAGTCGCTACGTATATTGGTCTGGCAAGTTTAACAATCGAATGCCAAGATATGTATGTTGTGTCTATGGCTCTTGTTCGGCGTCTAGCCGCTCCGGCTATAGCCCTGCTCTTTCTAGTTTAATGTATTAGGTGGTATCAAGAACCGAATGTGGTTTTTTCTTTCCTTTTAATAATGACGAAGGCACGTGCTTGATTGAATTGAGTCAATACAATCGTCCTTTAAATTAATAAATTAATCAATTATTGTTTTGGCTGCCGCATCGCACTATTGAGGAATCAATTAGCACATTGTCAATTGGACTGTTAATTCAATACTAGTGTTCATTTGTGCGTGCTTGCACACATATCTTATTTTCACGGAGAATAAACTAGTAACCTAATTAATTCTTATTTTGTCATTCGCATTGCATTATTGAGGATTGTTGCAACCTAAATTTTGGATACACCACCTAAGTTTAGGCTAATAGACTATTAAGTCTTTAAACTTAGCTAGGGCTCTCCCAATCCATATCAATTCGTGACTTAAGGATCAAATATTTAATATGTAAATGATTATTATTTAAGAGTCGCCACTAATCGGTTTACGGTAGGTCGATTAGACATCTAGTAGAATAATAGGATAATTATTTTACTTTTACAAATTAAAAACTAAAGGTACAGGGATTTGATTATACTAGATTTCTCTAATGCTCTTTTAGTATTATTTATTTTTAATTTTCAAAATTTTTTATAGGAAACTTGGATTTATTTTAACTTAAATTACTATCATGTAATGTGGGTGATTACACAGATGCTCAATTATTATTAAACATTAAATAAAATAAATTGCACCAAATGAATTCCACACACTAAGCAAGTATTTTTTGGATTTTTTTTTAACTAGAACTTTATATAAATCATGCATTTAAACTATATGACCTAATTTTACCAACAAGTTATTTCTAATTAAATGAACCTAACATGCAAACTAATAGACATGCACTTAATATTTTTGTATTTTTCTTATTAAAATTCGGAATTAAAACTATCTAAAATGAATAATTTTCTATTATGTTTTAAGGATTAATTTGACTTAAAATCTATCCAATCTTAGAAAATTATTTTTTAAGAAAAATGAGATCATCTAAATGTGCAAACATTATTTAAAATTCTATCTAAAAAATTTAATCCTAATTTATTCCAAAAATCATCTAAAGTGCAATCCTAAAAAATGCAATCTTAATTTACTAACACACTGCGATACAAGATTTGTTCTTTTTTTTATTTGTATGTTTTTAGTGTTTTTCCAAAATAAACAACTACATCTAAACAACTAAGATATTTATTAAAATAACTGAAAATTAATCAATTGTCTCACGGATTAAATTAACAGTTATTTTAACCCTGAACATCACAACATAAAATTTAAAATAATTAAAAATCTAATTCGAAGTTTTACGAATCAAATTAATAACTATAATGATTTAACAATTAAAATACTATCAAAATACCTAAAAATTAATATAATTAAAAAAATGATCCAATATTTTACGGAGCAAATTAAATAATTACAATAATTTTGGATAAAACCTGCAGATAATGACTGCAATAAAACGAAAATCAACTCCTAATGTTTTTATTGGTGCCATACTAGCAAAACTCAAAAAAAGTAAATAAAATAAAATAACCTAAAAATGAAAGATAAAAATAAAAAGAAAAGTAAGCAACTAAGGAAAGAGGGGCAGCAAGTTGGTCGGCGCCGGGCGGACGGTGATGGGCAGCAGCGGGCTGGTGTGTTGGCAGCTGCTGGGTTGGCCGGAAGGAGGCTCGGAGGTGGTACTGTAGGCGACGGTGGAGGCGCTGCAAGCGGCGGAGATAGAGGGGGGACCGATGCAGGCTGCTGCAGCTGGCGGTCAAGGCGGAGCGGCGAGGGCGTCGGGCGCTGCTGCAGGCGCGGTCGTCGAGCAGAGGCTGGCAGGCACGGCGGCGGGCAAGCGTCGGCGCAGCGCGGTCATCGGGCGAGCGGTGCTGGACAGCAGATCGCTGGTCATCGGATGCCGCAGGTGGAGGCGATGCGGAGGCGCAGTCGCGGGTGAGGGGCGCGGCAGCGTCGGGTTCCGAGCGGCGATGCTGCAAGAGCAGCAGAAGCGGCGTCGGATTCGACTGCTCGCGGCGTCGAGCGAAGATGCTGCTGTGGCGACGGTGCTCGGAGGCAGAGGCGCTCGGAGGCAGGGGCGTTGCTAGCTGCAGCAGCTTCAAGGGGGCAAGAGCGACGGCGACAAAACTTGAGGGTCAGAGGTGTCGAGTTGTCGTGGGGGAACGAGCGGGCTGCTATGGGCGCCGGCGTTGCGCGGAGGGAAAGCAGCAGTCGGCGGTGACGCGGGCTGCTGTGATGCGGCGACGGAAGAGGACGGGCGGTTGCAGAGGTGTCGCGCGGTGCTCGCGGACGAGCGGCAGGGGTGGCGTCGGCGAGCGAGATCGGTGCGACGAGCTTCGCGGGGGAGACGCAGGCGACGGGTGCGGGAGGAAGAAGATGCACAGTGATTCTATTTTATTTTTTTCTCTCTCCTCACCTGTCTCTCACGTCACCTCTCTCTCGCTGCACTTACGTCTCTTCTCTCTCACTGTTTCTTTCTTTTTTCTTTTCTTGTCAGAAAAAGAAAAGAGAAATGGTTTTCTCTTTTGACCAAGATGGACGAAAGCTTCTGAATCTACTCTCAACTTTTTTCGAGTTCAACCCCACTTTGGTCATGAAAATTGTGACTCTTTTATAGTGATTCTGATCGGCTGTTTTCTATGGTATTTTTTGAGTTTCTATCTTCTATTGTATTGAGTTATGACTGCAAATCGAGCATGATTTCACAATTAACTCAATTTTGCTTTGGTTCCTTTCCTTTTATCAAAATCATTGTCTCTTAACCACCGCCCTCAGCGGTACAGTTGACTGGGGCTCTTTTCCTCTCATAAAGGGAGAAGTTCGAATTCCAAAGATGTCATTAGGGATTCTTACTTGGAGTACTATGGTGGTAGATTATGCAATCACTCCTTCAGGGTTTGCTCCTCGGTTATTGGCTTGGGGCCTGTTTGGCAACATGCCAAACAGTGCCAGATTCTGATTTTTTGTTTCCAAAATCAGTTTTGGACGAGAATCGCGGTTGGTAAAATTTTTATTCCCGGGAACAATTTTGGACAAGATTTGAGAATAAAAAAAAAATTTGATTCTCTATCGGAGAATCAGAAAAAGAATCAAAACGGTAAAATCCTCGCTCTTCTCTTTCGTCATCCCGGTTGCCGTCCACCGTCGCCCGCCGCTGCCGTCCGCCACCGATCGCCGGTCTGGCAAGGTCGCCGGAGGCAAGCCCAGCCATCGGCGAGGCTCGGCCTCGCTAGATCTGGCGAGGCCCGGCCTCGCCGGTGGCCGGCGAGCCTCGCCGATAGCCTGGGTGAGGCTCGGCCTCGCCGGATCGGGCGAGGTCGAGCCTTGCCGGTGGCTGGGCAAGCCTCACCCGGCTGCCGGTGAGGCTCGCCCGGCCACCGGCAAGGCTCACCCGGCCCCGCCGATGGCCAAGCCGGCCTCGCCGAGGCCGGGCGAGGCCAACCCGGCCACCGCGAGGCTCGGCCAACGAAGGCCGACCTCGCCGAGGGCTGGCGACGCTCCGGTGAGCATCACCGGCCCTCGTCTGGTCGGTCGCCGGTCCGGCGACCGGCGAAATGAAGAAGAAGAATAATAATAGGAAAAAAGGGAAAAAAAGGAAAAAAAGGAAAAAAGAAAAGAAAAAAGTAAAAAAAAATATTTAATTTATTTAAAAATCAAAAGAAATTAATTTGGAACATAATCAATTAACATGGTACCAAACGTAATTTTATTCAGAATAAAAAATTTTGGACGAGTTACCAAACGCGCTTTTTTACTCATAATCGGTTCTGGGACAGAATCAAAAATAATCATTTCTAGTCGAATTAGCTCCGGAAACAGAATCGTTACCAAACGCGCCCTTAGAGGGTTCCTGGGTTATAAAAAAAAAAAAAAAAAATCCTTTGCCCCTTATTTACCCAATTCCCTAATTGCTTCCACATTTATCAAAACCTGAATATTCATAAGAATTTCCAACTTTCATGCATAATCAATTAGATTGATTTTCCCCATTTTTTTCCTTTTTTCTTGTTTCGATGCGATTTTTATTTTATTTCTCTAGGGTAGTCAAAATTTAGGTGTCAACAAGAATCTTATTAGCACATTATTATTTTAAGCATTAGTTCGATACTTATGTTCGTACCTATGCATACTTGCACACATATCTTATTTTTAGGGAAAATTATTGATAGGGTCCTAAATCAATTGTATGGCTGTCAATTCAATGATAAAATTTACAATTTAGTCATAAACCTTCTAATGATTTTTCAATATAGTTTTTCAATTGTTAACGTGATAGTTCGGTCGGCATTAATTCTCCTATATGATAAAGCCGGTGCAATTGTAGGTAATATTTACATATCTTTTGAAATTTTTAGCTTTTTTTTTTTTTTTTTTTCCTTTTCTTCTTTTCTTATTTCCCTCCATCGATCACCAGGGCCTCGATGATAGCTAGTAGACTACAGGCAAGGGTCTTGTGGCCCTTGCTTGACATCACTAAGTCCCTAGTGAAGGGAAATAGGGAAAAAATGGAAAGATAAAAACAAAAACAATCAAAACATTTTAAAAAATTTGCAAAAATAATTCACATTAACACCGGTCATACCATATACAATGGCCAATGTTAACTGAACTAGTACATTGGCGACATTAGGTAAAAATTGACTGAATGACTACTTTGGGAAATTGTTAAAACATTTAGGATTTTAATGGCCAAATTGAAAAGTTTATTATCGAATCGATAGCTTCAATTTTAAGATTCTTTGGACAATTTCCCCCTCATATTAATGCGGTTGTAAGTTAAATATTTCAAAGATATATAAGGTTAAAAACATTTAGAAAGTTGAAACTTGTGTGTTCGTATACATTGGAAACTACATTGACATGTATGATTTATATTGTCTAGCATCAATGAACCAGGTAAATTACCTCAATATGTATTATTTATGTAATGTTACATAGCTTTTTTAAGAGATATATAAGGAAGAGAATTCATACATACATACATACATATATATATATATATATATATATATATATATATATATATATTGCAAAATGTTTTTAGGCAATGCATAAGAACAGAAAGAACATGTTTCAATAAATTCATTTCCAATTGTCAAGTTTGTACATTTACGTATTATTTTCTTTTATCTTTCTCTCATCTTGGCGCTTTTATGCAGTGGTGGCAAGATCTAATTCATCGTCCTTTTATCGGACCAAAACTTTATAAATTTAGATATTATATTTTCCTTTTTTTGTGGTCTCGCTCTCTTTTGGCCTTTTTCACATGCTTATGTCATTTTTTAATTGGGAAAAATGTATCGTTTTTTCATTCAACTTTCACATTTGAATTCAAGTTTTGAAAGACATTTGACCCCATTGCACGAAACTTCATGTTCGTGGAAGAAGTTTTCCAGTTGCCACGTTGGAATTTTGAATGGCCAATTCGATGTGTTGAATTTTTAGCGGCCTGACATATAAAACGATGAGTTAAGGGTTTTCGACAATGAAGAACTAGCAAATTTGCCAAAAAAAAAAAAATACAAAATCCAAAGTTATAAATGGCAGTTGATGATACTTTATGTTAATAAAAACTCCTTGACATTCCTGAAGCCATACGTAAAAGTGCCCTCACGAGACTTTCTGTACTTCACAAACCTCTCTGCATAGACAAGAACCCTTCCTGTGATATCTGAGAGGCGAAGCAAACCAATCACGACTTGACACATCTATCTCCCTTATTAGTATTGTGTATATGATGAGATCGGCCCGTATTAATGCTGGCGCAAAACACATTGGTAAGTAAGCAAACAGGGTAGTTCAGGAAGCTCTCAGCTTCCCGCAATCGTAACTCGCCATCTTCAGCGGCAGCCCGGCCAAGAAGCTGGCCAGGACTCTGTCCCTCAAGAAGTTCAAGACCCTGCCATTGCTCTGTTGGATGTAGACCAACATGTAAGCCGTGCTTATGAGTTCAAATGCTCTCCATCTTCTCTCTTTGGCATAACTCTTCAAGCCCATCTCAATCCTCTTGTACTCTTCTTCACTGCTCATGCCTTGCTTGTCCCTCAAGGCTTCCCCGAGGCATCTCGCTAGGACGATGCCATCTTCCAGAGCCGCGCAGCCTCCCTGGCCAATGTCCGGCGTCATGGGGTGGAATGCATCTCCGGCTACGCAGACATTAGTTTTGCTTATGTTTCCTAGCAGAATCACCCATGGCGGTCGAAATCTCAGCGGCGACATGATAAAGTCATCCAGTTCTGTTTTCTCGATAGCAGCTCTCATGTTGTCCGGTATTTTTCCAAGCTTGCCCAGCACAAATTGCTTCATCTTGTCTGGACTCTCTTCCATCTCTTCATCTGCATTAAGGAAAGTGACATTGTTTGCTTGCAAATAACATGAATAGCAGAGTAAAATAATTTAGTAGTTGCCAAAAGCCAACTTAAATCGAATGAAGTACAGAAACTTACTCTCGCTGGAAGAAGAAAAAGTGAAGAACCAAATAATAGACTTGTCATCGCAAGGGATGACACCAGATCTAATTCCTTCACCAAAGCACCGAAATGACTTAGGCTCGAAACTGTGACTCGAGCGGGCCCGACTCAATTTTTTTCTTTTATTTTTTATTTTTTACTCTTTTTCGCGGCCCAGGAGCCCGTTTTCGAAAAAAACCAAGCCGACCCGACGACCTGGTTCAACAAAACCCTACCCGACTCGTCGACCCAGATTCCCGCTGCCCCAAAATTGCGGAAACGCTACCCGACCCAACCCGGATCCAAGTCCGCTTTGTGACCCGGAAAATCACAAACCCTAGGGTTTGCGAATCCGCGATGTCGAGGGGCGGAAACCGAGGCGTTACAGCGGCGACAACGGCGACGGCAACGACAAAGACAACGGCGACAGTGGCTAGGTCAACGGAATACGACGAATGCAACGAATGGCGAAGGCGACGACGACAACCCTTTTACCTTTCCTCAAATAGGGACGATGAACGGTGATGGCGGGGATCGATTGGTGATGGCGACGACAGCGGCAAACAACAACGGCAACGGCGGGTCCTGGATTCGGTCAGATCTGGTTGGAATGCCTTCTCTCTCCTCTCTCTACCCTCTCCTCCTCGCAGATCTGGGTTCGAATGCGCCGGCCTCCCCGAAGTCTCTTGGAGGGAGGTCGTTGAGCTCACGACCCAATCGCTTCGCCCTTGCTCACTCTTTGAGTTCCCCGAAGTCTCTCCGGGGATCTCTCGGAGCTTGCCAGCCTCTCTCTCTCCTCTGTGTGTTCTTCGTCGTCGATGTCGAGGGCTATTTATAGGCGAGGGGGGTGGCCGGTTGATGGAGCTTCGACCGTCGGTCTTCGCATGCCGAACGGCCTCCGCCGGCCGAACCGGCATCCCATCTGCCGAGGTGGCTCTAGCTAGGCCGCCTTGCATTGAAGACGCGTCCACTCCATTGTATGTTGCCATCTCCCTCTCCATTCCGGCGTCGCGCGTGTCCTCGTCTTCGGTGCGTGCTGCTTATCCAATTGGAGAAGATGACACAGGAAGAAGAAGACAAACGGGGAAAGGGCTGGGCTGAGTCCCGTGGGCTAGGCTAATGGGGGCCTACGCGAGAGAAAATAAAAGGAAGGGGCTGGGCTTGTTGACCTGGCCTAGAAGGCTGCTGCTTTTGCTTTTCTTTTTTGTTTTTTCTTTGCTTTTGTTTATTTTTTGGTTGTTTTTATTATTTTGTTTTTATTTGTTTTGTTATCCGAGAAAGGAAAAGTAAATAAATAAAAACCTAATTAATTAAAAAATGAAATTTAGGCGTCAACACTAAGATAATGAATGATAGTTGATCACATTGCACCAAACTTCCCATCCGGGGAAAAAGGTTCTCTCGTTGCAAATTTGGAATTTTGAATGGTTGATTCGATGTGTTGACTTTATCACGGCCCGCCAGATAAAACCATGCATGAAGTCTTTTTTTTTTTTTTTTTTGGTGACTAGGGAATCACTGAAGAAGTCTTTTCGTCAATGAAGAATTAACAAATTTGCTAAAAATACAAAACCATGAGCTATGAATGGTAGTTGATGATATAGATGTGAATTAGACTCCTTGACTTTCCTAAAACCATCCATGAAAGTTCCTTCATGGGACTTTATGTACTTCACTTCACAAAGTTGTCTCTACATAGACAAGAACCCTTTCTCTGGTATTTGAGAGACGAAGTGATGGTTTTCTTATTATTGTGATGGGCCTACGTTGGCCCGTCCGACCATGTTGGGCCTAAAAGCTCGGCCCACAAGATTAGGGCCCATGGATGAAAGAATATGATGAAAGGACACGTTTCTTTTTGGAGGGGACGTATATAAGGGGAAATAAAGAGGGAGGAACGCACCTTTTGGCATAACGTACGTTCTTCCTCTCTCTCTCCCTCAAAAAAGTTCCAAAAAAAAAAGAACAGTGCACAAGAGGCGACACCCATCTTCTCTTCAAGACGAATTGACATCATCGGATCTAACGGGATCAGAATTTCTTCCTCGATCTTCAGCATTGGTGTTTAATCTGTGGCTAACAAGGTACGCTCGATTCTGTGGTGTGTTTTAGGATCGGTGATACACGTTTTTCCGGGCTCGTCTTCCGCACAAGTTTAGGGGTTTGATTTAGTGTCGAATCCGGTTTCAAGGAATCCGACAATCCCAACATTGGTATCAGAGTCGTAGTTCTTGTTTCCCGATCCTTTTCCATGTTTTTCCCGACCCCTTTCATGTTTATGGATGATTTCTTATTAATTTTCGTGAAATTAATCGGCCGACACCGATCGGGGCGGAAAATTCCCGACACCCGAGCACTGTTCATCCTTTTTTTCAAGTTTCTGTAACTCAAAATCGATTTTTGATGGCGTTGGATGGAAGGTCTCGTTGAGACGAGCGCGACGAGTGGTGGAATGCTGCCAAAGGCCACTAGACGCGCCCCCACGCGCAGCCGGATGAACTGGCGCACGCGCCGATTCGCAGGGGAAGGTGCATGCATCACACGCGGGCACATGCGCGACGCGGGCACGTGTGACGCATGTGTGCATGCGCGGTCGCTGGTGCGTGCCGCACGTGTTGGTTGGTCCGTCCGACCCGGCTCAACCGGCCCGACCGGTCCAACCGGTCCATCCGGTCCGATCGACCCGCCGCCCGTTGACTCCGATAGTTGACCGTTGACCCGTTGACCCGTTGACTCCAACCGTTGACCGTTGACTTTAACCGTTGACCATTAACTTTGACCGTTGACAAAAAAAAAAAGAATCTGTTTCTTTTTTCAATTATGTCTATGTGGGTTATAAGTAATTCATTTTTTTTATTCTGCATTTGTTGCATGAATAATGGAAAATTATGTATTTTTCTTATGTTTATTATGGATTATAAGTGATCCAATTTTTAGTTCTGCATTTGTTGCAGGAACTATGATGCGTTATGTACGGATACCTGCAAGAAAACGGAAGAATGAAGTACAAGACTTAAAAGGCTGATGATAGAGTTAGCTAATTATCGGTGGCATGACGGTGATTTAGTATCACATGTGGTTAGGGTCAATCAGATGATACAGGAAATCACCTGAAATGGTTATCTTATGCTGAATTTTGAGAAGGTGCTGGCCTTAATCGCCTATGGGAGGTCAACGTGGTTCCGGGTTATAGGAGGCTAGTAGTAGATTTTGTAAGAGAGTACTAATGGATTGAGTTAACCAAAAATTTAATCCTTAGATTGAGTGTCACATGGCGCAGAGTGAATGCACCTTGGAGGCGATATGAAAGCTCTTCAAAAGTTTTTCCATGATTGGTAAATATGCCTTCAGATTTCTTAGATATTTTGACTGATAGATTAGAAGGGACATTCCCTATTTATTTCTTAGATTAGTTTGAGATGTTTTGGGTGTAAATATCTCTTTTTATATTGATATTTTCCTCTGTATATATTACTTAGTGTAGTGGATAGTTGTATTATGTGAAAGCATTATTATTCTATTGGATGTCAAATATTATTTGCTTTCTATTAATTGTTGACTGCTGTGAGTAGTTCATAGAAGTTTTTGTAACTTCATATAATTTATTTTGCATAAGACAATTATATTAATAATAATTTTAAGTTAGGATTTTTGGAGGATGATTGGAAACATAATGACCTTTAATTCTGAAACCTTACTTGAAATTGTTCATTGATATGATGAGTCTATGCAAAGTGGATGCATAAATGATAGGCATTAATTATTTGTGCATATAAGTTTGATGTGTTCAGATCGATGGTTTCAGCAACTAAGAACGTAATTGCTGATATGAAAGGCAACAATTATGAAATATTGAATATGAAGATTTAATATGTGCTAGAAAAGCAAGAAGCACTAGAAACTCTCGACCATGTTATGAAAGATCTTGAGAATGTCGTGCGCCACCTTGAGCTAGTAGAGGACCGCCCAATGGCATTTGAGTCAAAAATAGACATTTGCAATGCTGGTTCTAGCTTAGAAAGGGCTTTGAGCTTTAAGCGCAAGCATATTGATTCGTTCAATATATGGGAATGCAAAGGATCAAATCCTTATTGTAAGAAATCAAGAGTTAACTAATACAAGAGAGGAAAATGTCCTCAAGTGAAGAAAATGGCAAGGGTGAGGTGTTACAATTGTGACAAGAAAGCCACTATGCTCGCAACTGTTGTGAGCCAAAAAAGGTAAATATCTCTTGTACATTTGAGAACTTTGCTTATGTGTCAAATTCTGTATTATTGGCTTAATCCAATCATTTGTGGACTGTAGATTCAGGAGTGACAGACTATGTACCGAAGGATAGAGAATCCTTCGTGGAATTCCGATGAGTACCAACTGGAACTAAGTGGATCTATGTGGGAAATAACTCCAGAGTTGACGTTAAAGGGATTGGCACCTACCAATTAAACATGCGTGGTGGTCGTACCTTATTCTTACATGATGTTTTTTATATGCTCCGGGGATTCGTCGAAATTTTGTATCTGTTTTGGTGTTGGTCAAGCTTGGTTTTAATATGAACTTCCATAATAGAAATGTAGATTTGTATTTTGATACAAACTACTATGGTTGTGGTTATTTTCTGGATGGTTTCATTATATTAGATATTGACTATGTTAATGCAAATGTTTGTTATTCCATTCTCACGTCTCCTAATTCATATGATAATGATGTGAATGTGTGGCATGCTAGACTTAGTCATATTGGCCAACAATATATGAATAGACTAGCCAAAGAGAGCTTGTTGGGTAACATTGAAAAAATTGATTTGCCCATATGTAAGCATTACCTAGTAGGGAAAATGACAAGGAAACCATTTCGAAAAGGTAAAAGAGCTGAATTTCCTCTACATTTAATCCATTCTAACGTCTGTGGTTCAATGAATGTGAGAGGAAGGAATGGGTTGTTTATTTCATCACTTTTATAGATGATTATACTCGATTCGGATATGTCTATTTGATTTCTCATAAATCTGAAGCATTAAGTTGTTTCAAAAGATTTATGAACTTGGTAGAAAATCAATTAGACAAGAAAATAAAAGTATTAAGATCCGATCGAGGTCGAAAATATTTATCTGATGAGTTTAGAAAAATTATGTGATGAAAAAGGAATAGAAAGACAGTTGTCTATTCCATATAATCCTCAACAAAATAGTGTTGCGGAAAGAAGAAACAGAACCCTACTGGAAATGGTTAGGTCCATGATGGCACATGCTAACTTATCTATCACTTTTTGGAGTAATGCGTTGTTAACTGCTGCCTATATACTTAACCGGGTGCCTTCCAAATCAATTACTTCCACTCCATATGAGTTATGGATAGGTAGAAAACCAGACTTAAGTTTTCTTACGCCATGGGGTTGTGCTGTCTATACTCATAAGTTCTCTCACAAGTTTGGGAAATTGGGTCCCAGAGGAAAGAATAGTATTTTCATAAGATACTCCGAACACTCGAAAGGGTATGTGTTCATATGTGAGCAGGAAAGTGGGAGTATAACCGATTTTGAATCACGGGATGTCACATTCTTAGATGATGAATTTCCTAAGAAGGGCGAAATATGTGAAGATTATTCTCTATTTGAAATCTTGGATCAAGATAATGATATTAGTGTAGTTCATCCAAGTGAGAGTAATATGAGAAGTGATGAATTGAATTCAACTCATTCTCAATTGCAACCACATGATGAGACCACATCATAATTATCTAATCATAGTGGGAGCATAATGGGGAATAATGTGCAAAGTATACAATCTCCCATACGGCGAACAAGTCGCCAAAGTATTCTCCATCGACACTTTGACATTGAAGGGGAAACTTTTATGATTGCTCCACAAAATGAGGATGAGCCAAGAAATATTAATGAGGCTCTAAATTGCCATAGTAAGAAAAATGGATTCATGCAATGGAAGAGGAAATGGAGTCAAACCAAATCTTGGGAACTAGTTGATCTTCCAAAAGGATGCAAAGTTATTGGGAATAAGTGGATTTTCAAAATAAAGCGAAAAGCTGATGGCTTGATAGAAAGGCATAAGGCTCGCCTTGTGGCGAAGGGGTATAACCAACGGGAAGGAATTTATTATGAAGAAACATTTTTCCTGTATTAAGATTTACCTCGATTCGCATTATTCTGGCAATAGTGGCTAGTATGGATCTTGAATTACATCAAATGGATGTAAAGACTGCTTTCCTCAATAGAGAATTAGAGGAAGAAATATATATATGGAACAACCTGCTAGTTTCATAATGAAAGGCCAAGAAGAAAAGGTATGTCGACTTTTGAGGTTGATATATGACCTTAAGCAGTCGTCAAGACAATGCTATATACGTTTTCATAATGCCATAATGTCATATGATTTTATGATGATTGATGAGAATCATTGTGTATATATCAAAAGATCTAAAGATCAATTTATGATCATATCATTATATGTTGATGATATACTAATTGCCGGAAGCAATATGGAGTTTGTTAATACTGTCAAGAGTTAATTGTCTTCCAACTTTGAGATGAAGGATATGGGTGAGGCTGTATATATTGTTGGAGTTAAGATTTCAAGAAATCGTTTGAAGAGATCGTTATCTCTTTCGCAAGAAACATATATAAATAAGGTTCTTGAACGATTTCGTATGCAAGATTGTAAACCCATAGAGACTCCTATTGCAAAAGGTGAAGGATTGAGTCATAGACTATGTCCAAGGACTCCACAAGAGAAGGAACAAATGAAACATGTTCCTTATGTTAATGCTATTGGGAGCTTGATGTATGCTATGATGTGTACAAAACTTGACATATGTTTTGCAGTTGGAATGATGAGTAAATACCAATCCAACCCAGGTCAAGCGCATTGAAAGGCCGTTAAGAGAATACTGAGGTATCTAAAGGGAACTGCTGATTATATGGTGAGTTATCAAAGAAAGGATCTGCGACTCTAAGTCTATTTTGATGTTGATTATGGAGGAGATTTAAATGAAAGGGAAAATTACACAAATAGTCCCTATATTTTCACTCAATGTTCAATTTCGTCCCTGAACTTTCGATTGGCTCAATTTGGTCCCTGAACTATTGATAAAATGTCCGATCTAGTCCCTGAACTTTCAAATGACTCAATTTGGTCCCTGAACTATTAATAAAATGTCCTATCTAGTCCCTGAACTTTCGATCGGCTCAAGTTGGTCCCTGAACTATGAAGAAATGTCCGATCTAGTCATTCGTTACTATTTTTCTTTTTTTTTCCCTTTTTTTCCCTTTTCTTCCTTTTTTTTTTTTTTTGCTCTCCCTCCGCCGGAGCCGGCGGAGGGCCGGCGTCCGGCGAGGGAGCCCCTCGCCAGATCGGCGAGGGCCCCTCGCCGGCGTCCCTCGCAGATCGGGCGAAGGGCCGTCCTCGCCGGCGTCTGCGAGGGAGAGCCCCTCGCCGGCGTCGGGCGAGGGCGAGGGCTCTCCCTCGCAGACCGGCGAGGGGCCGTCCTCGCCGCGTCTGCGAGGGAGAGCCCTCGTCGGCGTCGGGCGAGGGCGAGGGCTCCCTCGCCGGCGTCCCCGCAAGCGGGCGAGGGCTCTCCCTCGCCGGCGTCGGCGAGGGCTGCGAGGGAGAGCCCTCGCCCTCGCCCCCGCCCGACGCCGGCGAGGGGCTCTCCCTCGCAAACGCCGGCGAGGGGCCGTCCTCGCCGGCGTCTGCGCGGGGCTCTCCCTCGCCAGATCTGCGAGGGAGAGCCCCTCGCCCGCTTGCGAGGGACGCCGGCGAGGGAGCCCCTCGCCCTCGCCCTCGCCCGACGCCGGCGAAGGGCTCTCCCTCGCGAGACGCCGGCGAGGACGGCCCCTCGCGGATCTGCGAGGGAGAGCCCTTCGCCGGCATCGGGCGAGGGGCTCCCTCGCAAGATCGGTGAGGGAGCCCTCGCCCTCGCCCTCGCCCTCGCCGACGCCGGCGAGGGCTCTCCCTTGCGGCGTCGGCGAGGACGGCCCTTCGCCCGTCTGCGAGGGAGCTCCCTCGCAAGATCGGCAAGGGACGCCGCGAGGGGCCCTCACCGATCCGGCGAGGGGCTCCCTCACCGGACGCCGGCCCTCCGTCGCCTCCGGCGGAGGGAAAGCGAAAAAAAAAAAAAAGGAAGAAAAGGAAAAAAAAAAAAGGGAAAAAGGGAAAAAAAGGAAAAAAAAGGGAAAAAAATAAAAATAGTAACGAATGACTAGATCGAACATTTCTTCATAGTTCGGGGACCAACTTGAGCCGATCGAAAGTTAAGGGACTAGATCGGACATTTTATTAATAGTTCAGGGACCAAATTGAGCCATTTGAAAGTTCAGGGACTAGATTGGACATTTTATCAATAGTTCAGGGACCAAATTGAGCCAATCGAAAGTTCAGGGACGAAATTGGACATTGAGTGAAAATATAGGGACTATTTGTGTAATTTTCCCTAAATGAAAAGGAAATCTACCTCTGGCTTTATTTTCTTACTAAATAATGGTGTCATATGTTGGAGCAGTAAGAAACAAACGTGTATAGCCTTGTCCACGATGGAAGTTGAGTTCGTGGCATTATCAGCAGCAATTTAAGAAGGTGTTTGGCTTAAGAGATTTTTTGGATCATTTAGGTGTTATTGAGAAAGCTGCAAGTCCATTATTGGTTAACTGTGATAGCCAAGTAGTTATAGCGTACACCAAAGATCCAAAATATCATGGTAAGACCAAACACATAGATACCAAGTATAATTTTGTCAAGGATATGGTTGCACGAAAAGAAGTGAACTTACAGTACATATTACGCATAGAATGGTAGTAGATTCTATGACAAAGTCAATATCTAGAGATGTGTTTTTGTGGCCATATGAAATCTCCAGGATTGCGTAGAGGCTGATGTATTGAATATTGTAATTTCCTTAAGTGTTCACATTTGATGAATTTGTGTTTTCATCATTAATGCCTATGAATATTTGTTTGATATTTATGCATCTTAATGCTCAGTGCATTACTTTAAGTTAAGAAAGTATGTCGAACAGATATAAGATTAGCTCACTCACATGGGTAATCGCATCTATTTACTGTGTAATAAATAGATATGAGACTATTTTTAAGCTTATTATCTAGGTGATAATCGAAAGCTCAAGCTTAAAATACATAAGTCACCATAACTGAGTGTTAAGATGAGAACATAATACTTATTATGTCCGAAAGTAAAATACCCCACATATTTTACTTTATCAGTCTAAGATACCAGATGTGAGTTTTGATGAATTTTGTGAATGAGTAGATACGTGAACTTAAGTTAGACATTGCGTATGTCTAAACTATCATATGTACGGTATTGAAGGAGTAGACATACGCTCCATGGGAAATGAGTTAATACCGTAATACGTATTCCATACTATGTATGCATGAGACGACCAATAGGAGTGGTAAAAGTTTGATCTCAACTTTTATGCCATGTGAGACTCTTGAGGAAAAGAGTTCCTCAATTTTTAGTGTCATCGTGACTCTTACTTATTCTCAAGATTTCTATTTAGTATTTGCTATTTTAGGATGTTGCCAATGGTCATGAGTTGATTCGATCTAATGGGACATTTCTAGAAAGGTAAGCTGAACTGAAATTAAGAGTTTGAAGGAAAGAGGAAGATCGAATTTGAAGAATCACATTGTAGTTTTGTATTAACTGGTTAACCAATAATGACTGTCTTTGGAATAATCATAATTATGAATACAATATATATATATATATATATATATATATATATATATATCATTGTTTAAAAGAGATCAAGAGAGATATAAATGTGATCGATCGATCTAGAGTATTGCATACTAAATCTACTCAGAGTGTGATGCCCATTATGAGCTACTATATATTTCTAACAGATGTATAGCAACAAGCTCTCAAAGTATGCTGGTCGCACGGATTATTCACCGGTATGAATGTTGAAGAGAGATTAAGAGAATTCTGTTCGGCCCACCATGTGCGAGTGGGAGATGATGGTTTTATTATTATTGTGATGGGTCTAAGTTGGCCCGTCCGCCCATGTTGGGTCTAAAAGCACAGCCCACAAGATTAAGGCCCATGGATGAAAGAATATGATGAAGGGACACGTTTCTTTTTGGAGGCGACGTATATAAGGGGAAATAAAGAGGGAGGAACGGACCTTTTGGCATAACGTACGTTCCTCCTCCCTCTCTCCCTAAAAAACATTCCAAAAAGAAAGAAAGGTGCGCAAGAGGCGACACCCATCTTCTCTTCAAGAGGAATTGACATCATCGGATCTAACGGGATCAGAATTTCTTCTTCGATCTTCAGCATTGGTATTTAATCTGTAACTAATAAGGTACGCTTGATTCTGTGGTGTGTTTTAGGATCGGTGATACATGTTTTTTCGGGCTCGTCTTCTGCACAAGTTTAGGGGTTTGATTTAATGTCGAATCCGGTTTCAAGGAATCCGACAATCCCAACACAAAGCAAACCGATCACAACTCAACATAATTATCTCCCTTATTATTATTGTGTATATGATGAGATCGGCCCGTGTATATGCTTGCGCAAAACACATTGATAAGTAAACAAACAGGATAGTTCAGGAAGCTCTCAGCTTCCTGCAATCGTAACTCGCCATCTTCAGTGTCAGCCTGGCCAAGAAGCTGGCCAGTACTCTGTCCCTCAAGAAGTTCAATACCTTGCCATTGCTCTGTTGGATGTATCCCACCATGTAAGCGGTGCTTATGAGCTCAAATGCTCTCCATCTTCTCTCTTTGGCGTAACTCTTCAAGCCCATCTCAATCCTCTTGTACTCTTCTTCACTGCTCATGCCTTGCTTGTCCCTCAAGGCTTCGCCCAGGCATCTCGCTAGGACGATGCCATCTTCCAGAGCCGCACAGCCTCCCTGGCCGATGTCTGGCATCATGGGGTGGAATGCATCTCCAGCTACGCAGACATTATTTTTGCTTATGTTTCCCAGCAGAATCTCCCACGGGGGTCGAAATCTCAGCAGTGACAGGATAAAGTCATCCGGTTCTGTTTTCTCGATAGCAGCTCTCATGTTGTCCGGTATTTTTCCAAGCTTGCCCAGCACAAATTGCTTCATCTTGGCCGGACTCTCTTCCATCTCTTCATCTGCGTTATGGAAAATGACTTTGTTTGATTGTAGATAATATGAAAAGCAGAGTAAAAGAATCTAACAGTTGCCAAAAGCCAACTCATATCGAAGGAAGTACAGATACTCACTCTGGCTGGAAGAAGAAAAAGTCAAGAACCAATAAATAGACTTGTCATTGCAAGGGATGACACCAGATCTAACTCCTTCACCAAAGTACCGAAAGGGTTTAGGCTCGAAATTGTGACCCTGCTCGTAATACACGCAGCCCCTGATGGCAGATCGGCCAGCAAAAGAAGGCTTCTTGAAGCCTAGCCATTTTGCCACTGCTGAGTTCACTCCATCACATCCAATTAACACCTGGCATTTTCATATAGAGCATAAGCATAAAGATAAGTTAAACCATAGCCATCTTGTTCAGACCATGCAAATTTTGCATAGAAATAGGGGCTTCTCTCGAGCAAAACTATCTCTGTGTCACTCTTGGCAGATTTTCCTAATTAATGGTTATTGGCGATGCAATACCTTCGCCTTGAGAATTGAACCACCAGAAAGATGGACCAGCTTAAGGTAGCCTGATTCCTCAATCGACACAACCTTGGATGAATACCTTACAGTGCTGCTAGGAAGTTCATTCGCAAGAGTTTCCAACAAGGTTCTCCTCTGCACGCAACAGATTTCATGGCCTCGTCTGCGATAGATGCACAAAATTGAAAAGACATGCCATCCATAACACACACCATTAACAAAGGAAATTAAGAATCTGTTGAAATTTGCGCAAGAAATGTGAGGAATTGATCTGTTTTATTTGAATGGCTAATTTCAAAAGCAATTTTAAGTCACATAAATTGTCATGAATTTTGAGCAACTTAACTGTGTCCCCGGGGCATCAAATTGTCTCTCTACTGTAGAAAGTCCAGATTCTGTGGAAGCAGTCTGCGTCCTGAACCAGAACCTCTCAAATATCAATTTGAAATTGGGCACAGAGCGACGAGAAAAGGAACTAGCTGTTGAATTAATATCATGTCAAACATCTTTTTCATCAAGAGTTGATAAATATATGTTGCATACCAGACGGCATGTAAAGGTGCTCACTCAATTCTAGCGTGGATACTCAGCTATATCAGGATGTCTGTAATCCCTCTCCTATTGCGTTCCCTGTTAAAGCTGGAACAAATGTCTAAGTCTCGAGAGGAAATATCACCATCCACAGACACTCACACTTCTGCGAACATGAGGCTTGGAAATCATTCTCATTGATAACAAGCTCAAATTCAAACGGAAAGTCAACATAAGCCATTTCATGATCGTGCAAGAATGCTTCTCATTGATCATTGCAAATTAGAATTGCTTGTCCGCCCTATACCCTCGATGCGGGCTCAGTCGAGTGAAAACCAATAGGTGGTCAGGTAAGACGGTAGGCTGATCCAATCACTAAAAAGCTCATTGTGGGTTCAATGCTACAAATTAATTGGAGTTATCAAATGAATTTAATCCTGAGAATAAGAAATATATTTATCTTAGCCACAGCAAGAGGAGGAGGATTTCATCAGTCACCCAAAAAGTTGGCTGTGCTGTCGCCGGAGTGGTTCGCCGATGCTGACTACGTCCAAGGCCCGCCAAACATTTGTCCGCATCATAAGGGCGAACCCCGTGGTTCTCAACCCATCAGACGACTCCAGAACCAAGCTTCTAATGCCAAGCCTGCAACACACAAAGATTATCAGCACTCACCTGAATATCATAGGCATTCGGACAAACATAAAGAGGGTTAGAATGAGACAGAGCAGATCAAGAAGCTTTTAGAGAGCGACTCTTTCAAGTTCTAACTGCTCCAATTCCAGTACAATCACCTGTGAAGTCCTAAAGCCGTAGTGAGGCCTGCTATGCCAGCACCGACGATCACTATGTCTTCAACTGCTTCCATGAATCAACAGCTTGATCTCTCTCTCTCTCTCTCTCTCTCTCTCTCTCTCTCTCTCTCTCTCCCTGTGGTGAAGTCTGTCACAAAGAGAGATAAAAGAGGCAAAGACGACGAAGACAAACTATAGAAAGATGATGACGGCATGCAACGACGGATAGGACACTAATGACGGAAGCGAATACGTAAATTGGTATGGTAAATAGTAAGCACTAACTAGCACTTGTTGAAAATATCTAGGGTTAATATCATGAATAATTCCAAATTTATAAACGTGTGACAAATTTACCTTAAATTAATTTTTTAACCATAAAATTCCTTAAATTGGTATATTTATAATAAATTTACCCTAACTAACAATAAAAAAATTCAAAAATGGTATGCTTGTGATAAATTTACTCCAAACAAATTTATTTGATTGCCAAAAACCCTAAACTTATGCATTTATGACAAATATACCATTCGTTAGATTAATACCACAAAAAATTTGTCACGACTCGAACCCCGGGCACATGCACATCCCTCAATAGTCGATTTTAAAATTCGCAACATCCCAGGAATTGTTGCCGACCCACTTATTATTTTGCACATGCGGAAACGTAAAACAATCTCCATACCACAAAACAATGGGATATAAATGTAGTATATTATTTTTAATAAGCCACACCTACAACATCATAGTACTTATACATATAGACCAGTTTAACACCCCAAGGTCTGATACAAAAGTGAAGCTATTTGATTTCCTATAACTAAGCTTCTACCTATAAGACTGGGGTTTACTACTACAATACCGTACTTCTCAATATCTCGGGGGTGAGCTGTCACCCTACATCCAGTCCTAACGGAAAACCCGTCATCACTTGGAAGGAGATAGCGAGAGTCCTATTCCTCCTTTACTGCGACCGACTGTACACGATCCGGCCTTCCTCCATTTAGGGACCTGAAAAATGTTAGCCCTCTAAGAGGTGAGATCACATCTCATCGAGTAAATCCCCTAATTCCATGCATGGAATCTAATCACAATTCTTACCACTCTTTTAATACCAGCAAATTCTTGTATATTAGCATCAAATAAAATATTCCTAACAGTATCAAATTCAAACATCACAAGAACACTTTAACTTGAGCATAAGCAAGGACATGAATATCCATGTAAGCATATAGGCCACAGTCAATGCAACAGATAACAGTCTTCCGGCAAAACCGGACATCTCATGAATCTCAAATGATGTTAATGCTCAGATAACAGTCTTCCGGCATAACCGGGCATTGCCTCACACCGTTGAGCGCGGCAACGTCTACATCTAGACGGCATTCCAATTAAGGAGCATCAGTCTAGCCTCCACTGCGACCGACATCCATTGACGTGGGGCATTCCCGAAGAAGCATCGCCCGGCCTCAAAGGCTCGTGACAGAATCTCATGTTGTGAATGCATATGATCGATGTCACATTCCAATAATCAATTATATACAGCATCCACAGCATCAATTGAGCACTTTCATAGCAAGAATTCTTCAAAACAACCATACGTTCTTACTAACCCAAATTCACAGAAAACAGTCCAATTACACTCTCCCAGATTTGAAGTCAGAAACTCATTCATACGATCTCGAAAAATTCTCAAATTCAGATACATGCTAAACAGCATATAAACAAACATTTTTCATGAAGACACCGAGATCCAGATCCCTCTGAATTCGGCCCAGAAATTGTTTCTATCCAGCACTAAAATCGGGTCCAGATCCAAAGAACTTAACTTATTGAAATCAGTTCGTTTTTGGCTCGAAATCTGGTCCATTTGACTTGAAATTTAAGTATGTTAAACTAAAAGTTATAAAAAACAATTTTCATGAAGAAACCAATTAAAAATTCAATCTCGAAAGGTCATTAATAGCCCTCGGAATCATAATAGGTCGCGGTTTATAAAACTGTCTGAATCACTGTTCCGAAGATGACGTCATTAAAATTGTCATCTTTTTAATTTCTAAAAATTAAGAGAAAAATATATGTTACTATTTAAGATGTCCAAAACGTTTCTTCAGAACAAAATTTCTTCAAAATCGCAACACACAGTTGTCTACGAAATTAGTAAAACACACATCCTAGAAACTGTTTCTGGAATCAGCTACTGTTCTAGTCCGTATCTTCTCCCACGACATTTGTCTTGCTCTCTAAACCCTATATAAGCTTTTCTATGACCATCATAACATCCCTAACCAATATCTATCCATATATAACATCATCTACATATTTTTAACTTGTACGAATTCCTAATAAAGGTACTCAACCCCTAGTCCAGATTTAGAAGACAACTCACCTAATCACAGCTAACGGCGGCTCTTGTTGGTGGTTAGGCAGCGCACAGAGAATGGCCTTGGTCCTTTTGGTGATGGTGTTGAGCCAAAACCGCAGAAGAATCTGCTGTAGTGCGATGGCAACAGCAACACACGAACTTATAAATTTTTCAGTAAAGGAAACTAAATATGGAGTTTGGTCGGTTGTGCGGTTCTTGTGCAGGTGAGGGGGCTTTTTCCTCCTTCCAACTAAATGACTTAAATACAAAAACCATGGTAGTAGACAGTCGACGTTTATGTGGGTCCAAGAATATTTTTGGTAACGTCACGTTCACGCCTTGCTTTGTTTTGTTTCTTAGTCTCCGGTTTGTCGTACAAGAGGAAGCAAAAATGGAAGTAGCACGTTCAAGGGAAAAGAAAACAACGGCTTGTACGTTGAAAAAGACAAGGGAGAAGAATAAACTAAGAGGAAGAAAGGGAAAGATGGAAGTTGCCGTGTAAAATACAGCAGACAAACTTACAGCAGACAGACTTCTATGCGTGAGAAAAAGGGTGGGGAAAGAGAGTGTAAATTGCTGGGAAGTTTCATTGAAGTTTCCTTCAGCCTTTGGCCTAATTTTCCATGGAAACTTTGGCCACCCATCACCCTCATAGGCCCCACAAAGTTTCCAACCTTGTCTCTTCTAAATGGGATGAAAGAAAAGGTTGAAGTCCATGTGCACTGCTGAATCCGAATTTTGAAGTGGATTCTCGTAGCTTTTTCCCATGGAAATTGAGTCCTTTCCCTATCAAGTGGTCCCCCTATCTTTTCCAAGTCAATCTCCATTAAATACTAAGGAAATTGAGGTGAAGTTGTAGGAGAGAGGGATTCCTACGAATTTCATTTTTGAGAAGACTTCTCTTCTTTATTTAATTACCAATCTAACATCTAATTCAATAGGGTCAAGCCCCTTAGTAATAACTTATAGTACCTCTTAAATTGTTTCACATTAAAGGTCTTAAAATCCTACTTAAAATGTGACAATTCCCTTGCTCTTTTAATTTGCTGATCTTGCACATTTCGTGAACAATTCCCATCATTAATAAATTTTGAGAAGATGCAACAATGTCCTTGGGATGAATTGTGACAAGTGACAATTCTTAATTTCTGTAATCGACATCATTTCTTCGGTTAATTTCAGTCAAAATGTGATTTTAGCGCAACTTAAACTATCGATTAGTTTTTGGGAATTTTTGGTGCACTAACCCGTGGTCGATTATTCCCGAGCCACAATGTACATCTTTGACACATTAATGACTCTCGATTGTCGTGAAAAATCTTGAGGTTTCAATTTCGAGCACAGGGTACCAAAACAACAGAAAAATCGGTGTAATGTCAATCGACGAGAACTCTGTAATTAGTTGGAATCACCCAAGCCTAATTTTATCTCTATCGAATCGACCTATTTCCGATTTCTGATAGATTTTCGACTATGCCGAAATGATCCTTATAGATTAACACGGTCGAGCAGTCGATTCCTGATCGAATTCTCAAGTTTGTTGCATCAAAATCCTTTAATAGCTTTTCGATTAGTTAAGTTATCTCATGAGTGATCAGCTCAGAGAATAGCGCTATAATCACGCCGACGAAAAGCCCGAATTATTTAATTGAAAACAGAAGCGAAAAATTGGACTGTCACAAAATTAACTGTAATAAATGGAGAATAAAATCTCAAACCGATATCCAAGTCAACTGTTACATGTCATTTAATTTATTAATTTGACGGTAAAATTTAATGGAAACTAACGGAAGGTAAATTTATCACAAGTATACAAGTTTAGGGTAAATTTATAAAAAAAAATGTACAAATTTAGAGTTTTTGATGGTAAAAAATTATCCTCACATGGGCCCTTTAATCATTACTAAGGCTTCTCCTTGATTGAATTCAATACAATCGTCTAACCTAGTAATGTAGTTGATTCCTATTTAGTCCATTGCATTGCATTATCGAGCATTTTCAGTTCAGTGCAATTTTCGGTTCGGATAACAAAAAAATAATGTCCTTTTTTTTTCAATTTAGATTATTTCAGTTCATTTTTTTTCAATTTGATTATTTCAGTTCATTTCAGTTAACCAAACTCAAATTTACACATTCTCTCTACTTACTCACACCTCTCAAAATCGCCGTTAAGAAACCCTAATGTTCATCTTTCTTCTCCATTCCATTACTGCGCCTTGTGACAGTAAAATCGTCTCAGTTACTAGTTGCCTTGCAAGACTTCGCCGGAAAGCTTGGCAACAAGACCGGAGCAACTAGACAGGGGCTGATCTGTCATGGTGGTGGTTGCCGGAGCTGTTGCTGTTGGGTTAAAGCACAAGAGCAAGCTGAGAGAGGGGAACAAACTGAGATAGAGACTACAAGGAGGGGGATACTTTCACAAAAAAAAGAAGTTTGCACATACTGAGAAAGACAAAATGAAGAGAGAATAACGTTAGAGTGGAGAGATCACAAAAAAGAGGAAAACGCAAAAGAAGAGCAGTAAAATGTTATCTCTCGGGACTAGTGTTTCACCGACACTGTTCCAGTTTTTTGCCTAGGAGCCGTGCCATTGCTTCAACCCTTAAATCTCCGGCCACCGATCCACTGCAACCAGCGACATCCAAGCTCGTCGTCGTGTCATCCTTTAGTAGCACCCGCATTGATCCTTGACTCAGTCTTGTCCCTCTTTCTCTTTCTCCACTGTCTGGCTATCTCCTCTCAAGCGAGCAGAGTGTGTACCTTTTTCAAGAAAACAAGCCCCTTCAATGTCAGAACGTGAAGACCTCACAATTTACCTTGTGAGATGGGGCCAAAAGATATAAAAAAAAAAAAAAAAGGAGGGACGAAAGGAGGAAAATCGAAAAGTTGACCCGAAATCAGTTCGGATCACATTTAGTTTGATTCAAGCACTCACCCTAACAATTATGTTCAGATTTCCAAGAAATCCGAATTGTTGACACCCCTAGTTGGCAGGCCACAACCAAGGGCGTCATGGCCCTCGTTGGCCATCGCCTAGGCTCTAAAGGTAAATAGGAAATAAAATGTAAAGAAAAGAGAACAAAAAAAACAAAGAGGAAAAAAGTTAAGAGAATTTTTAAATTTTTTTACAAATATCATTTATTTTAGCGCCAATTATACCATATGGGACAACAGACATTGATCAACCATCATATTGGCAATATCCAACTAAATTGGTTTGAATGACTATTTTAGAAAATTGACAAAATGTTTAGAACTACATTAGCCAAATTAAAAAATTTATGACTGATTTGGCCACCTTGCGATAGGTTGAAGACTTTTTCGACAACTTTTCCCTTATTTCAATATGGTTGTAAGTTAAGTAATTCAAAGATACATAAGGTTAAAAGCATTTTAAAAGTTGAAACTTGTGATTTCATATACATCAAAAACTACATTGATATGTATGATTTATATAGTCTAACATCACTGAACCAAGTAATCTTAATATGTATTATTTATATTAGGATGCAAAGCTTTTTTTAAGAGATATATGAAAAAGAGAATTCATACATATATCTATTGCAAAATATTTTTAGGTGACACATAAGAACAAAAGGAACGATGTTTCTTTTCTTTCTATACTAAAAAATTTCGAATCTTTTTTTTTATATTTTAATGTCAACATAAAGACTTAAGTAATTAATAATTATTCCACATATATTAATATTTAGTAATGACATCATTACATATTACATGAATCAATTTAAAAATAATTTTAAGTAACATTAATGTTAGATAAATGAAATAATTAATTTTTTTTTCTCTTATTGGAATGGAAGTAATTGCTTCAAAGTGAGCTGAAGAGAAGTGGAAGGGAATGGTTTGTACATGTACGAACTATTTTCTTTATCTTTCCCTTATGTTGGCGGAGTGGAGTCAAGTTCCAATCCGTCATCTTTTTATCGGACTAAAACTTTATATGTTTAGATATTATCTTTTGTTATTTCGTGGTCTCATTCTTATTTTGGCCTTGTCAAATACTTACGTCAAGTTTTTTTGGGGACAAATGTATTATCTTTTCATCCAACTACACATTTAAATACAAGTTTTTAAATGGGCTCGAACCCATTTGAAATGATGAAAAACATTTTCATTTTTCAAACTCTAAAGCAAATGCTGTCTGAGATAAAGAATGGCAGTTGATCCCATTGCGAAAAACTTCCTGTCCGGCGAAAAGTTTCTCTAGTTGCAACGTTGGAATTTATTAATGGTTGATTCGATGCGTTGACTTTATAGCGGCCCGGCATATAAAAGGATGAGTGAAGTCTTTTCGTCAATGAAGAACCAACATATTTGCCAAAAATACAAAATCATGAGTTATGAATGGTAGTTGACTTTATTTATGTGAATAAGACTCCTCCGTTACATTCCTGAAACCATACATAAAAGTTCCCTCATGGGACTTTCCGTACTTCACTTCACAAAGCTGTCTCTAGATAGACAAGAACCCCTTCTCCGGTATTTGAGAGGCGAAGCAAACCTATCACAGCTTGACACAACTATCTCCCCTATTAGTATTGTGTATATGATGAGATCGGCCCATCTAAATGTCCGCGCAAAACACATTGATAAGTAAACAGACAGGGTAGTTCAGGAAGCTCTCAGCTTCCCACAATCGTAACTCGCCATCTTCAGCGGCAGCCCAGCCAAGAAGCTGGCCAGTACTCTGTCCCTCAAGAAGCTCAATACCTTGCCATTGCTCTGTTCGATGTATCCCACTGTGTAAGCCGTGCTTATGAGCTTAAATGCTCTCCATCTTCTCTCTTTGGCATAACTCTTCAAGCCAATCTCAATCCTCCTGTACTCTTCTTCACTGCTCATGCCTTGCTTGTCCCTCAAGGCTTCCCCCAGGCATCTCGCTAGGACAATGCCATCTTCCAGAGCCGAGCAGGCTCCCTGGCCGATGTCTGGCGTCATGGGGTGGAATGCGTCTCCGGCTACGCAGACATTAGTTTTGCTTATGTTCCCCAGCAGAATCTCCCACGGGTGTCGAAATCTCAGCGGTGACAGTATAATGTTAGCCGGTTCTGTTTTCTCAATAATAGCTCTCACATTGTCTGGTATATTTCCCAGCTTGCTCAGCACGAATTGCTTCGTCTTGGCCGGACTCTCTTCCATCTCTTCATCTGCTTTAAGGAAAGTGACATTGTTTTCTTGTAGATAATATGAAAAGCAGGGTAAAAGAATCTAATAGTTGCCAAAAGCCAACTCATATCTAAGGAAGTACAGATACTCACTCTTGCTGGAAGAAAAAGTGAAGAACCAATATATAGACTTCTCATCGCAAGCAACGGCACCAAGTCTAACGCCTCCAGCATTGTACCGGAAGTATTCAGGCTCAAAACCATGACCATGCTCATAATACGCAGAGCCCCTGATGGAAAATCGGCCAACAAAAGCAGGCTTCTTGAAGCCTAGCCATTTTGTCACTGCTGAGTTCACTCCATCGCACCCAATTAACACCTAGCATTTTCAGAAAGAGCATAAGCATTAAGATAAATTAAACTATAGATATTTTGCTCAGACGAGCAAGCAAATTTTGCACGGACAAAGGGGCATCTCTCGAGCATAAAATATCTCTCTGTCACTCTAAGCAGATTTTCCTAATTAACGGCTATTATGATGCAATACCTTCGCCTTGAGACTTGACCCATCAGAAAGATGGACCAACTTAGGGTAGCCCGATTCCTCTATTGACACGACCTTGGATGAATACCTTACAGTGCCGCTAGGAAGTTCATTCACAAGAGTTTCCAACAGGGTTCTCCTCTGCACACAACGAAATTCATGGTCCCGTCTGCAATAGATGCGCAAAGGTTAAAAAGACGTGCCACACATCTCGCAAACCATTGACAAAGGAAATTAGGGACCGGTTGAAATTTGCACAAGAAATGTTAGGAATGGAACTTAATTGTTGAATGGCTAATTTCACAAGAAATTTTAAATCACATAGATTGTCATGAATTTAGCCATTCACAAGAAATTTTAAATCACATAGATTGTCATGAATTTAGACGACTTAACTGTGGCCCTGTGGCATCAAATTGTCTCTCAGCTGTTGGATGTCCAGAAACTTCGGAAGCAGTCTGCAACCTGAACCTGAACCTCGCAAATAACAATTCAAATTGGGCATAGAGGGATGAGAAAAAGAACTAGCTGTTTGAATTAATATCACGGCATATATCTTATTTATCTAGAGTTGATGGAGTTGATGGATCTATGTTGCATATCAGATGTCATGACAAGGTGCTCACTCAATTCTAGCGTGGGTGTACTCAGTATTATCAGGATGCGTCCAATCCCTCTCCTATTATTCCTTCTTGAAAACCCGATCAAAAGGCAAACTCTCTAGATGAAAACATCACATCCACAGACAAACTTGCGGAAACATGAGGCTTGGAAATCATTTTTGTCGATAACAAGCTTAAATTCTAATGGACCGTCAGTACAAGCCATTTCATGATCATGTGAGAATGTATCTCCATGATCATTCAAATTAGAATGATGCAGGCTTGGCTGTGTGAAAATGAAAGGGTGGTCAAGTAACCAGGTAGGCCAAGCCAACCACTAAAAAGCTCATGTCTTTGTTCGTGCATTCGATGTTATGCCGCACTGTTCATTCGGATTGTAATCGGAATTACCAATCACAGTAATTGTAAGAATATGAAATATTTTCTTCTTAGCAATAGCAAATGGAGGGGGATTTTCATCAGTTACCTAGAAACTTGGTTGTGCTGTCGGCGGAGAGGTTCGCCGATGCCAACCGCATCCAAGGCCCGCCAAGCATTTGTCCATGTTGTGAAGGCGAACCCCGTGGTTCTCAACCCATCAGACGACTCCAGAACCAAGCTTCTAATGCCAAGCCTGCAACCCACAACAGATTATCAGCACTGACTTGAATATCGGAGACATACGAACGAACATAAGGTGGGTGATAAAGAGCAGAACAAGAAGCTTTCAGAGAACTCTTTCAAGTTCTAACTGCTCCAATTCCAGAACAATTACCTGTGTAGTCCCAAAGCTGTTGTGAGGCCTGCAATGCCGGCACCAACAATCACTATGTCTTCAACTGCTTCCATGAATCAACAGCTTGATCTCTCTCTCTCTCTCTCTCGCTCGCTCGCTCGCTCGGTGGCTCCTTCGCTCGGGTGAGGTCTCTTATAAAGACGATGAAGACAAACTGTAGAAAGATGATGACTTCATGCAACGACGAATAGCGCACTAATGACGGAAGCCAATGCGTATATCGGTTTGGTAATTACTTTTCGGCGAGTGTAAAATGTCCGAGGTCTTTTTCTAAATCTATGTACCACGGCAATTGCCATGTGCTTTTTTTCTTTCCATCGTAATCATGACCAAGGCTTGTGCGTGATTGAATTTAACACAATCGTCTTGTTAGACTAGTAACGTAATTAATTCTTTTTTTGTCCTCTATCCCATTGGTACATTGTCATTTCAAGTGTTAGCTTGATATTAGTGTTTATGCTCGTGCATACTTTCACATATATCTTATTTTGTACAACCGCTAATTCAATTCTAAACTTTTCAATATAGTTATATAGTCCGAGACATTTGGATGATATAGTTCTCACTAATTTTGGCCTAATATAGTTTACATGACCATCTAATTAATGTCAATTTTCCTATGTGGTACAGCCGTCACGACCGGCGCATTGATATAAACAACATTTGCAATTATATTTAAATTTTCTATGTTTTTCTTTTTATTTCATTTTCTTTTCTCTCTTTTTCCTTTTTTTTTTCTACTTCCCTCTGCTAATTGCTAAGGCCTTAGCAATGGCCAGCGAACCATAGGCAAGGGTGCTGTAGCCCTACTAGCCATCGCCGAGGTCTTGGAAAAGACACATAGAAAAAAATGGAAAGAAAAAGAAAACAAAAAAAAAGTTCAGAAAATTTTAAAAATTACAAAACTCATCTTCATAATCGTGACAATACTATATAGGATAGCCAGCCTTGATTGTATCGCCACATTGGTGATATCCGATCAAAATTGATCGTAATAACTATCTTGAAAAATCCTTAAAACTTTTATAACTATAAATGACCAAATTGAAAAGTTTACGAATGAATTGACAACTAAATAATAAGTTCAAAGCTTTTTGGACAATTTTCCACCATTTTAATGTGGTTGTAATTTAAGTTTTTCAAAGATACATTAGGTTAAAAACATTTCAAAAGTCAAAACTCATGCTCTCATATGTATTAGAAACTACATTGATATGTATGATTTATATAGTCTATGTTTTATTAGTATTGCGTAAAAGATGAGGTTGGCCCGCATAAATGCCCACACAAAACACGGTTAAGTAAACGAACGGGGTAATTCAAGTAGCGCTCAGCTTCCCGCAATTGTAACTCGCCATCTTCAGCGGCTGCCCGGCAAAGAAGGTGGCCTGTCCCTCAAGAAATTCAATACCCTGCCATTGCTCTGTTGGATGTATCCCACCATGTAAGCCTTGCTTATCAGCTCAAATGCTCTCCATCTTCTCTGCTTGGCATAACTCTGCAAGCCCATCTAAATCCTCTTGTATTCCACTTCACTACCCATGCCTTGCTTGTCCCTCAAGGCTTCACCTAGGAAACTTGCGAGGACGATGCCATCTTCAAGAGCCGCACAGCCTCCCTGGCCAATGTCCAGTGTCATGGGGTGGAATGCGTCTCCAGCTACACAGACATTGGTTTTGCTTATGTTTCCCAGCAGAATCTCCCAAGGGTCAAAATATCAGCGGTGACAGTATCATGTTATCCGGTTCTCGAGCTCTCAAGTTGTCTGGTATTTTTCCAAGCTTGCGCACCACGAATTGCTTCATCTTGGCTGGACTCTCTTCCATCTCTTCATGTGCGTTAGGGAAAGTGACAATGTTTGCTCGTAGATAATATGAAAAGCAGAGTAAAAGAATCTAACAGTTGCCAAAAGCCAACTCATACCGAAGGAAGAACAGAAACTCACTGTTGCTGGAAGAAGAAAAAGTGAAGAACCAATAAATAGACTTGTCATTGCAAGCGATAACACCAAATCTAACTCCTTCAGGGATGTACTGAAAGATTTTAGGCTTGAAACGCTGACCATGCTCGTAATACACAGAGCCCCTGATGGCAGATCGGCCAACAAAAGCAGGCCTCTTGAAGCCTAACCATTTTGCCATTGCTGAGTTCAATCCATCACACCCAATTAACACCTAGCATTTTGACATAGAGCTTAAGCATAAAGATAAGTTAAATCATAGATATCTCATTCAGACGAGAAAGCAAATTTTGAACAAAGGGGCGTCTTTTGAGCATAAAATATCTGTGTCATTCTAAGTAGGTTTTCCTAATTAATGGTAATTATGATGCCACACCTTCGCCTTGAGAATTGACCCAGCGGAGAGATGGACCAGCTTAAGGTAGCCAAATTCCCTCAGTCAACACGACCTTGGAGGAATACCTTATGGTGCCGCTAGGAAGCTCTTTCTCAAGAGTTTCCAACAAGGTTCTCCTTTGCAGGCAACGAATTTCATGGACTCTTCTGCAATAGACGCACCAAGTTAATAAGAGGATAACCATTAACAAAGGAAATTAGGAATGCATTTGAATTTTCGCAAGAAATGTGAGGAATGGATCTGTTTTAATTGAATGGCCAATTCTGAATGCAATTTTAAGTCACGTAGATCTTCATGAGTCCAAATGACTAGCTGCGTCCTCGTGGCATCGGATTGTCTCTCAGCTTTAGAAAGTTTGGAAACTGTGGAAGAGGTCATCAACCTGCACCAGAGCCTCTCAAATATCAGTTCAAGTCGGCCATAGAGCCACGCCAAACTTGCTGTTGAATTGATATCAGGGCAAGCTTGTTTTTCATCTAGAGTTGATTTATTTATGTCGCATATCAGATGTCGTGCGACGGTGCTCATGCACTTCTAGCGTGGGTACTTGGCAATATCAGGATTTGGCTAATCCCTCTCCTAATGCATTCCTTCTTTAAAACCCAGTCAAAAGGCGAACTCTTCAGATGAAAACATCACCAACCAAAGACACCCACACTTCCAGGAACATAAGGCTTGGAAATCATTCTTGTCAATAACAAGCTCAAATCCTAAGGGACAGTCAGTATAAGCCATTTGATGATAATTTGAGAATGGTTTCTCCACGATCATCCCCAATTAGAATGATGTCTTCGCCCTATACCACTGAGACAGGCTCAGCCGAGTGAAAAACAATAGTTGGTCAAGTAACCAGGTAGGCCAAGCCAATCGCTAAAAGCTCATATCTTTGTTTGTGCGTTCAATGTTATGTCGCACTATAAATTTGAATTGTAATTGGAATTAAAAATCACAGTAATCGTAAGAATAAGAAATATGTTCATCTTAGCCACAGCAAATGG
Organism: Eucalyptus leucophloia subsp. euroa; assembly: GCA_017140325.1. NCBI lineage: Eukaryota > Viridiplantae > Streptophyta > Magnoliopsida > Myrtales > Myrtaceae > Eucalyptus > Eucalyptus leucophloia. Next base: position 23,136,884 of record CM029476.1, read on the forward strand.
AGGAGGATTTTCATCAGTTACCCAAAAAGTTGGTTTGCCTATGCCGACCCCGTCCAAGGCCCGCCAAGCATATATCCATGTTGTAAATGCAATCCCTCTGGTTCTCAACCCACCAGACGACTCCAAAACCAAGCTTTTAGTGCCAGGCCTGCAGCACACAAAGTTACCAGCAATACAAACATAAAAGAGGGTGAGAATGGGACATAGTAGAACAAGAAACTTTTAGGGCGCATTTGGCATCTTGTCAAATAGTATTAATTTCTATTTTTTTTCTCTTAGGAATAGATTTATGTTTGATAATTTTTTTTGTTCCTAGAAAAAATTTAAAAAATAATTAAGCAGTAAAAAAAAAATTGCTTTTTTATTCCCAGAAACATTTCTAGAATTAAGCCAACCGAATTTCTTTCTTTTCTTTTCTCTTCTCTTCTTCTTCTTTTTCCTTCTCTCTCCTTCTTCCACCACTGTCGTTGTCGGCCATCTTTGCCACCGGTCATCGGCTACCGGTTAGGCAAGGTCCAAGAAGTTTGCTAGAGGCTCGCCAAGCTAGGGTGAGGTTTGGCAAGCTTGCCAGAGGCTTGCCTAGCCATTGACAAGCCTTGCTTGGCTAGGCAAGGTTCAATCAAGCCTTGGCTAGGCAAGCTCGACCTCACTAGATCTAGGTGAGACTCCTCCCCCAACCAAGACTTAGTCGACAAAGCGCGGCTTTATTAGAGGTTAGCAACCCTCCGACGAGATTGCCGGCCCTCCTTCGACTGGTCGCCCGTCATTCCAAGGCCCGTGACAAGCCAAGGTTGAAGAAAAAGAGAAAGAAAGGAGAAAAAGAAAAGAAGAAAAAAGCAATAAAATTATTAAAAAATTAAAAGAAATTATTTGGATTAAAAATTTTGGGGACATAAGCAAACGTAATTCTATTTTGAAAATAAAAATTTTAGGCAATTACCAAATGCTTTCAAATACTTAGAAATTATTCTTGGAAATAAAATAAAAAAAATCATTTCTGATTGTTTTTGAAAATAGAATAGTTATTAAACGCATCATTAATGAACAACTCTTTCAAGTTCTAGCTTCTCCAATTCCAGTTCAATCACCTGTGAAGTCCTAAAGCGGTAGCAAGGGCCGCTATGCCAACACCGACAATCACTATGTCTTCCTCTTCTTCCGTGAATCCACAACGCTCTCTCTCTCTTCTTCTCGAATAGAAATAGATTTTTCTATTTATATTTCCAAAAACTGTTTGATAATGACTCAAAATTTTTACTCTAAAAATAGAAATTCGTTTGATAACGACACAAAATTGCTTCCTTTCCGGGTCGTTAGTTGGTGATCTCTCTCGTCTCTCTCTGATCTCGGGTGAGGCCTATTATAAAGAAGGTAAAAGGGGCAAAGACGATGAAGACAACTGTAGAAAGATGTTGACTGCATCATGCAACGAGGAGCAGGACACTAATGATGGAAGCCACAAAGGAGGAGGAGGAGGCAAGACATTGTAGAGGAGATGAGAGTTACCGAAATTAGGGTTTGTGGTCTGTCAAGTAGTAGAGAAGTAGATTTTTTCTACTTTTGATTTCTCTTCCAAACCTATTTCGGAATATAAATCTATTCCAAAAATAGAAAAACGGAATAGGTTTATCAAACAAATTTCTCTTCCGGAAATAGGTTTGGAACAGAAAAGCTATTTCTGGAACATAAATTTTGGTTATCATGCACCCCCTAATATGGAAGCCACCACAGTATATTGGTCTGTCAAATAGTAACTACCGAATGTTAAAATATGTATGTTGTGTCTGTAGCTCTTGTTCTTACTCTATCCACCCCGGCTATAGGCCTATTCTTTCCAGTCTAATGTAATAGTCGATACCAAAATCAAAAGCGATTTTCTTTCCTTTGTAACCATGACTAGTGCTTGTGCTCGACTGATGGATACAATTTTATGTCTAAATTAGTAAGGTCATTAATTTTTATTCTTCCATCGCATTGCATTATTGTGGATTGCATTAGCACATTGTTGTTTGAAGTATGAGGTCGATATTAGGGCTCATGCCGTTTATGATCTTGCCTACATATTTTATTTTAGCGTGGTTATAATTGAAGGGTTTCAAAGATTTATAAGATCGAATGCATTCCAAACTTCGATACTTATGCTTTCATATACACTGGAAACTAAATTGACGCGTGATTTCTATGGTCTGGACCAAGAAAATACCTTAAAGCACTTTATTTAGTATGCTATTTATAATAAAATATTAATTGTCAGAATGTAATTAATACGTATTTACAATTTATATAAACATGACAGTATTATATATCCAATATTTTTAATAATTAGAACTCAAAACATAGTCTTTATAAATGATACATATATAGAATAGATAGATTACGGATGTGTTGTAATAATACATAGATTATGGATTTCTATAGCAATTCTTTTGATATTGCAAATTTTTTTAACAAAATATAAGGAAGAGAATTCATACATATATATCTATCGCAAATTTTCTTTGTCTTCCGTATCAAAAAGATTTCACATGTAACCTGAGTGGTTATTTATCATTCCACATAATGGCGCATTTATGTGTTACATAAATCAATAGATGATCTAATTTTGCGGCTACAAAAGTTATGGTCTTGGAAGGACCAAGAGAATTGATGATCTAATTATGTGAACACAGGAAGTTAGTACAAATTTCCTAATTGATTCGTGTAATGATCATCAGTTGGTTCATAAAAATATACATATTTTATTTTCAAGAAAATTGATGATCTAATTAATTGATCCCCAAGACAGGTCCCTTCAGTCCTGCAACAGACCCTTTGTCATGTCATGTATTCTTGCGTTGTCCGTCGATCCTCTGTTTTTCTATCTTCCTGTGTTCAATACATCGAATTGCCTCGGCATAGATCAAGTTTTAGCAAGCTACAATTACGACGGTCTGGACAATTTATGACATCTTTTACCTTATTCGAATGGGTTTCAAGTTCCAATTGCGTACATCGCACCACCATCACGATATATATATACCCTTTCTTTGATGGCTGAAATAGTCACCAGGATGCCAAAGGCTCTTATTTAAGATGATTTGGCCACTTCAAACCATTATTTCAGACTATTTGACTATTTCAGATTCTTATTTGACATAAGATCTACTTCAAACTCTTATTTGAGAAAACAAAAACATTTTGGACCCTTATTTGAAATTTTCCCTTAGTTTCCTCTATATTTTCATTCAATCTTCATGTCTCTTTTGTATTTACGATTAAATTTCCTTCCTATGTTTGCTTGCGTTCTTTCATGATTTTTGTATCTCTCTACTTGGTTTGTATTATTATTTAGAATGCATGGACATGATGAGCTTGGGGAACAAAAGAAAAAATCGGTGTCTTTCGTCTAAAAGATCTTGCGACTGAAATTCATGAGGTGGACAAGGGCATGTAAAAAATTCACGATTTACCTCCTTCTTTTGACCTGTGTTCTTGCTTCCCCTTCGTTCATGATGTCTTCATATTGCAGTACGGTGAAGATGTGAGTTAATCCACATCTTCTCACTTCCCATGTTGACATCTTTGCTTATAAAAGTTTTTAATGATTTACTAGAAGGCAGTCCTTCCTTTGCTAAAATAGCACTTCCAATCTGTTCAGATTGTATGTGGAAATTTCTTCAGAGAGAAATAAGGTTCAGAAGTGCTGAATACCAGGGATGCCCAGTTAAAACTCGTCTCCATTCAAAATAATCCGAGGTTCGCCCACTTTATACCTCTCACGCCGGAAGTCAAGAAAACAGCAGGCGTTTTTGCTGGAGGTGCTGGCTTACTTCATCGGCAATTTGTGGTCAATAGCCCTCAATTAGTTTTCCCCAAATCGCTACACGATCATTCCCGTACTTTGATAATTCTTTTCTAGAAAATAAGAAAAGAATGGGAAAACTCAAACCAAATTGACAAGAGAGGGAGGGAAGGGTGAGACTAGCTCAACAAGCCCCCCTCCCCCTGCCCGTCTATCACAACTAATCCCATAACCGAAGGTTGAAGAAGACAATGAAGCAAAAAAAGAAGAGGAGAGAGGTGAGGATGGTAACTTGGGAAATTAAATCATAATTAGAATGCTCATCTCAAGCTCGAGAGAATAATCCTAAAGTCCAAAAGACCCTATGGGATTCATTAATAAACGAATATTTGGTGCCGATTTAGTCCTAAACATTTTTAAGTTGTGCCAATTCAATCATTTCCGGCCAATTTTGGCTGGATTTTGCCGATTGGACGCCGCCGGCCGACATGGCCTCGATCGGCGCCGATGTTGACAACTTGTAATAATATTTTAATATTTTTTAAAAATATTTAAAAATTTTTATTTTTTATTTTTGTATTTTTCCTCCAGCCGGTTCGAGGTCCGACGACCGGCCAAAGGCGACCCTCCGGCGATCGGGCCATCGCTTGATTTGGCGAGGTGGCCATGGGTGAGGGTCGCCCTCGCCGGATCCGGCGAGGTCAAGCCTCGCCGGCCCTTGCTGACCATGGGCGAGGCTCGCCTCGCTAGATCCCGCGAGGGCGAGCCTCGCCCATGGCCGACGAGGCTCGACCTCGCCAGATTCGGGCGAGGTCGGACTCGCCCTCGCCGGAGGTCACTTTCGACCGGTTCGGACCTCGGCCGACCAGCTGGTGGAAAGGGACAAAAATATTATTTTCCTAAGCCATATCGTTTGAATCAAGAAATTTGTGTTAGATGTCAATGGACGAAGTTTGATTTTGGTAGATTGATCTCGTGCTCAAAGCATTTGAGGTTTTCTTTTTTCTTTTTTTCTTTTTTTGCATGTGGCGATGCACAGTGTAAATGTTCCGATGAGCCGTCCGACCCTAGATCTACTTTCAAGTACTTTTAAGTCCTCTTTCTGGACGATACCGCCTCGAACACTGGGGGTATTTTGATTGATGGTGCCGCGGGTCACATCAAACGTAGATTGCAGTGATCAAGTTTTTGCTCTCCTTGTTATATCCTTTCACCAGGCTTTCGGCCGGACTTGAATGCTAAATAGTATATGACAATTGATACTCCCAAAACCGGTTCGAAAACGTCAACAAGACCAGACTCGTAGGCAAATTCCAAGCTTTTATCAATTAGTTCAGGACTTTTCCTAGCCGATGTTAGATAGGAAACATGTACTCAGCCTCGCTTGTGTACTATCGAGGCATTGCAGTAAACTATACCTCCATACTTATCGAGTTTAGGTCGTCACATTCTCCACTCCTTAAGGCATATCGCTAGATCGTACCTTCATACTTATTGAGACTCGGCTTTAATATCACTTGTAAAGATCTAGGGGTTACCACTATGTAATATTGTCCATTTTAGGCCTTTGGCTCTCGCCGGTTTAAAACACATTACATAAAGTAGAAAACTTAACCCTTATCAACTAACCTGGGATTCTCTCCTAGGTGATGTGGGACAAGATTTATGTGCTTAATTTCGCTCACATACTATTGAGGCACTATACTAGATCGTCCCTCCACATGTGATATCAGGCCGAGTAAATTATTCAAACACCCATAGGAGTCTGTTGTACATCCCTTGGCAAATATTTTTTAATGGACGAGTCTTGATAGGTCTAGCATTATTACTCGACATTAATATCCTGTTAATGATAATGTCTTTGGTGAGTTTTGATGCAAATCGGATACCATTCTTGAAATTTGAGTGCAAAGTCGCGTCACTTTTGGCGATGAGCTAGCATATCCTAATGCTCTCGATCAAGATCATCTTGTCAAGGACTAAACAGACAGAGCATTGTAGGTATGAACTCCGGTCGATTTAGGTATCATGAGGAAGATACTCGTATGGTATGTGTAGCTTACTCGACTTTGCAGCATAAGAGAGATACTTACCATTTTGTCTTTGCCCTTCAGCACCAAAGCAATTTCACTCATTACCGTTGCCATATATATTATATGTAGACCTGTTAAACGGATGGGTCGGGTTGGGTTTAGGTCGGGTCATAAATTCGACCCATTTAACCTAGGGGTTGGTATGGTATGTGTAGCTTACTCAACTTTGCAGTCGATGAAAAGGACTATCCTTACGGGTTGGTCCTTGGTTCTAAGAGTTTTGGGTCGGTCCAACCCTGGACCAACCATGTATATTATATTATATTATATTATATTATTTATAATTCTTTTATATATTTAAACCTAAGTAAAATGTTTGTTATATTATATTATATTGAAATGTTCTATCAATAGTACTAATAGTAATTTCAATTTAATTAAGTGTCATTTGTTTTGTTTTCAGGTGTTTAGAAGTTCAAGTGAATTAACAAGATGTGAAGTTATATATTCATAGTTTATATTAAGTATTTTGTACTTTTTATGGTTTAATTATATTTTACTAATGAATTTCAGCCGCACTTTACTTTTCAATTTGTGTCAAATGGTAGAATTACCGTTGCTATGGTGATTAGCTAGTCAAGTGGTGTGAAGCTCATTTTTTGATTGAATGGACTCTACATAATCAAATACAGGAAAACGCTTTTGTATATGGTGTTATGAATATTAAAGATAGATGATTACAAGAACTTTCCATCTTGTCTCATATTTCGATGAGCGATTAGCATGTACGAAATTTCTATTATTGTGTCATCTTAAATTTACTAAATATGTATTGGTATTTATAGTTTAGTTGCACAATGCCGCATTGTCGATGGATTTGTAATTTAAATTTGTAGGTTTGCTTTTTTAGGGAGTATAAAAAATAAGACGAAAAAAATTATCGATCGGTCCTAGGTTGACCTTGGAACCGGACCGAACCCATTGGGTCGATCCGATTCTTGGTCCCAGGCTCAATAGGATCGGTCCTCAGTCCTAAAATTTGAGGATCGACCTTTGTCGGTTTTTTTACCAACTCGGACCGTGCTCACCCCTAATTTAACCCGTGTAACTCATTTAACGGTACAAAATTTTATACTCAATCCATAACTTGACTCATACCCAACTCATTTAACTAAACATAAGAAATGGTATTACTAAAATAGTTTTACAACACAAATTTAATGAACAATTTTTATAATTTTTAAAATAATTATTTTAAAAATCGAATTTTAATTATTTTTATTTTTTTAAAAATTATTTTTAATTATTTTTATTTTTACTTTTTAAGAATATAATTTTTAATTTTCTTTTTCTTTTTTTCTTTTTTGTTTTTCTTTTTCTTTGACCGGCTGCTGGCCATAGGCAAGCCTCAAGCTCACTTGACATCAACGAGACTCGAGCTCACTCCTCCCAAATCTAGTGAGGCTTAAGCCTGCCCGACACCAACGAGTTTGAGTCTTGCTAGATTGGCGAGACTTGAACTCGCTAGCATCAAGCGAGCTCGAGGCTTGCCTGGCTGGTCGCCGACCATTGCCGTGCTGGCCATCAAAGGAGGAGGAAGAAGAAAGAAAAAAAAAGTATAATAAAAAAAAATTATAATTTTGATTTTTTTTATATAAAAAATATAACTTTTGTAAAGTTAAAAAGGGAAGAGAGAGATTGTGAGGTTTTGGTTAAAAATTGGTTCTAAATTCAATTCATTTAAGACCCACTTAAGATCCATATATCTTAAATCTTTAATTGTTAAACCTATTTAACTGCTTTTTGTCAAAAAATAAGTGACCCATTTTGCCACCCCTAATTATATGTATGTATATTATATACTTGCCATCAATGTGATATTTTGATGGCCAATCCAAAATGAGAATTTGTTACATGTACAAAAATTGACCTATTTTTGGTTCCATCTGTTGAAGGAAAATAATTAATCGTTGATGCAAGTCTCCTTTTGATTAAATTTCCTTTCAAGTGCAAAAACTCAATCCATACTTGCCAAAAAAGAATTGTTTTCTTCCTTGTGGAAACGGTGATCCACGGCAGGCTATTAATTTTATTGCCAGGATTCAAATTTGAAGTCTACCAAGGTAAAATGATTTATGTGTATATAATAAGGATGGACATTGCCTTGTCTTATTTTCAAAAGTACTTTGGTTGATTATGCAATGACAATGGTAAGTCCACCCAAATGGTTGGTTTTAATGATAAGTATTATTAGTTCAATAAGCGATGGGCATGCTCGAGCGAGAATACCTATATCAAGCAAAGTTACAGGTTTCGATAAGCCTAAAGGAACAATAAAAACCATTGAGGTCATTCCTGAACTCTGCCCGTTGCTATTTCACCTTTTTTTTTTCTCTTTTAAATATGTTCTTTTTGTTAAGATAATGTATGAGAACCTGCTACAGAGTTATGAAACTGGTGAAGTGATCGATTGTGTTGACACCTTCAAGCAACCCGCTTTTGATCATCCGCTCCTCAAGAACCATACTATACAGGTTTTTGTCCCCTCATTTTTTAACTTGTAACTTGCACCAATTTCTGTCTTGTGCCTCCCATGTAAAATTTGCAGTTAGCAGTAGAAATGAATAAGTGCAGCGATGACGGTATAACCGACCAGCCACCGTCCCGGCCATCTCGGCCACCGCCCAACCCCGCCGGACCTACCTTAATGATGAGTAATCTCACTAATCCTGGATTAGTTGATTAATTATTCTTTAAGGTTGGTTTAGTTTTAATTAATTATGTTTAGGGAATAAATTAGCAATTATTAGTCCATCATAGAGCAAGTATTTTGAGCTAAATGGAATTTTTAATATTAATGATTTAATTTTCGAAATTAATTAATTATTTATTTTTAATATTGGGCCTTATTTTCGCATGATGTCTAAGAAATTCGAAAATATTAGATTTTGTTTAATGTCAGATGTATCGTTATACAACCTGCCGAGATCAAATCTAAGAATGCATATATGAGTCGATTGATCATTGCTTTGATCTAAGGTTATGAATTGATTGATTGAATGGAAATGACCATCATGTAATCGACTTTTTGCCCAGCTTATTAAACAATCACTGAAAAAAGTTGCTTAATAAATGCATGTGACAAACCCGCTTTTGATCATCCGCTCCTCAAGAACCATACTATAGTTTCTCTCTTGTGCCTCCCATTAAAAATAGATGTTTTAACATCGCATGATGTCTAAGTAATTCGGGTTGTTTAATGTCAGATGTATCGTTATACGACCTTATATATGTTCGCCCAGCTTATTAAACAATCGCTGAAGTTGGCATGTTTATGAATAGAAGAAACCAAGCTCAAATCCGAAAGCGAATGGAGAGGCATATGTGGAAGGTGCGCTCGGTCAAGCTTGGTGGAAATATGGTGAATGCCCTGAAGGAACAATACCCATTCTAAGACCACAAAATCATACCGATCATCATTTTATGCGCTCGAAACCACACGTGAAGGACACTATCATCATTCCACCGAGAGGACATGAAGTATGTGCAAATATATCATGACATGACTTAGCGAGGCGTTGATTTTTGAGCTGCACTTTTGTTTTTGCGTTAATCCCTAAGTTTCACTTCCTTATGAGTTTGCTGTATGCTGGTTAGTATGCTGAGGTATCTCTGATCGATGGCGTCTACAAAGGAGCCAGTGCAAAAATTAATGTGTGGAAACCTTTAGCAGTGACTGAAGAAGCTAGTATCGCTCAAATTTGGGTCACATCAGGCGCCCTAGACTCTTTGAACTCTGTGGAGGCTGGATGGATGGTAAGAACTTAGAATGATCAAATCTGAAGATTTTAACATGATTGGTATTCTAAATGTGCGTAGATTTTGAAGATAAGTGGTTAATGCTTTCATTATAGGTTAATACAGTTTACGGTACTGGCTTCGATGCACAGATTTTCATATATTGGACAGTGAGTTATTAACTCTTTTGATCGCTTACAATTCATCAAATTTTCACAAACATATCGAACATTGACATGCTTTTCTTGGGTGGACTTTAGACTGATGGCTATAAAAAAACTGGCTGCTTCAATCTCAAATGCCCCGGATTCGTCCAGACAAATAAAAGAATTGCTCTAGGTGCTGTGATTTCACCAGTTTCCACCTATAAAGGACAGCAATACGAAATAGCCGTAAACATTACGAAGGTAAGGGAACAATCTTTTTGGTAAATGCACATGGGATATTTTCGAGACTTCCGTGCTTTGACCAAAGTAATTCAGGATGATTTTACTGGATGGTGGTGGCTGCACCTTGGGCAAGAGGAAGTAGGATACTGGCCCAAAGAACTCTTCACACTTCTAAAAGGCTTTGCCACTCAAATTAGTTGGGGCGGAGAGGTATACAACTCACGAAAGTATGGTATCCATACGGGAACGCAAATGGGGAGCGGCAGTTTCCCTTCTGAAGGCTTCGGAAAGGCGGCCTTTTTCCGCAATCTCAAAATGATCGACTACAAATCCATTGAGGGAGACCCGGAGAATCTCCAGCCATATGTAACAAGACCCGAATGCTATGACTTAAAGCTCAACGGGGACCGGTCCTCTTCCTATGGAGTCAATTTTTTTTATGGGGGCCCGGGATATTCACCTCAATGTATAAATTAGTGAACATATATGATAACATGCTTTCCTTTTTTTCATATCCTAATAAAAACGGCTCTTTTTAGTGTTTAGCAGCGACTTGGCCAGTGCTTTGGAAGGAAACTTTTAGAGAACAACTCTTTCAAGTTCTAATTGCTCCAATTCCAGTAGAATCACCTGTGAAGTCCTAAAGAAGTAGTGAGGCCTGCTATGCCAGCACCAACAGTTGCTATGTATTTGTTGACACCTAAATTTTGTCGAGGCTTGTTTCAACATGCAGGTCTTTGGTGAGGCCCTTTCTTGCTGATTCAGACGCAGCTCCTGTTCTTGGCTGCACCCACGAGAACGCAGCTATAGCTCCCGTGTGATCCGGTGACGACGAGCCTCATCGTCAAGTAGCAACAAGCGCTGTCTGCCGCAAAAGTTGCCCCCCTCCCCCACGTCAATCTGATGACACAACTCAAGAATAATTCGCACGAGTCCATTTAGCTCTTTGCAGGTTTCTTTTGGGGGCAAATTAATTTGTCCTCTTGTTGCTGCGCCCAGTCTAATACGGGAAGCGTTGAACATCTCCAGCTTCTTTTGGGGCCTGGTGACCCTCCTCGACCCTCGATAGGGTGGCAGCGGCAAGGGCTATGGAGGCCCTTGTCGAACACTACCTCCTCTTTTTTTAAAAGATTTATTTTTAATTTAATTAATATTTAATTTTAAAATCAAATTTGGGGGCAAAACGACGTCGATCTGGGTTTATCTAACTATGTTAGTGCCACATGGACAATTTTTTTAAACAATTGCCATGTCAGTAAAAAATGTCGCTGAAACATGCCATGTCCGTAATTTGATTGAAAATTCCCGTCTTTGGCACTTAACTGCTCATTTATTCTCCGATTTTAGCACTTAAATATACATTTTGGAAGTTTCAACACTTTAGTGTCCACCCATACCAAATTTTGGCACCTGAGGTATCCGGCACTTCAATTGTATGACTAATCTACGAAGTTAATTAGTTTTTATTCTGTCCATCACGTGGCATTATTGCTGATTGCATTAGTACATTGTCTTTTAAAGTATTAGTTCGATATTAGGGTCCATGCCAGTACAATTTTGCGGCCATATTTTATTTTTAGCATGGTTTTAAATTAAGGGTTTCAAGGATTTATAAGATTCGAAACATTTCAAAGGTCGAAACTTTTGCTTTCATATAGTCTGGTATTATCGAACCAAGAAAATTACCTGAAAGTGCTTCATTTATTATTGTATTTTAATTCTATAATAACCGTTAGAATGTAATAAATATTAACTTGTAGAATATAATAAATATGTATTTAAGATTTATTTAAACACGAAAGTATTATACATTCACTATTTTAAAAATCAGAGCCTGGAAACGTAGTCTTTATATATGTTTATATATAGCTGGATAATACATATATAGAAGAGATAGATTGTAGTATAGATAGATTCGACATGTTGTGATTTTACATAGATTATGGATTTCTATAGCAATCCTTTAGATGTTGAAAAAAAAATAACAATATAAGGAAGTGAATTTATACATAAATATCTATCGCAAAATATTTTAGACGATACATAAAAACAAAAGGAACTATGTTGCTTTGTCTTAGATAAAAAGAAAGATTCTACATGTATTATTTTTTTATGTCAACATATAAAAACTGAGTAGTCATTTATCATTCCACATATATAATAAATTAGCAATGACATCTTTATATGTCACATGAATCAATTTTAAATTACTATTTTAGAAACATTAATGTAGATAAATGGAACAATTAATTACACTTTTATCTTTTCAGTGTAAAAGTAATGGTTTCCGCGTGATATGAAGAGAAGTGGAAGGGAACGAAGTTTTGGGATGATGTCGGGGTGAACAGTAAAGTTTTGTTCTACCAAACTTTTTTATTATTTATAGATCTAGATTAGATATGCGGACATTTGACTTGTCGTGAAATTGAATTAGGTGAAACATTGCGCGTATTTGCCCTATTACTACGACCTCCGGGTCTTCCTATGCGCTTAATTGACGTATTAACTCGTCCCTCAGTCAAAGTGGTCCTCAATTCCTTACACTGACTTGGGGACAAACCGGCTAATCATAGGGATGCGTTGCTTCCAGGATTTACTTTTGATTTCAATCATTCTCTGAAGCATTTTAATGTAAACAAACGCATATTTGACAGACAGAAAGAGAAATTTACACTAGGATTTTTTCGTCATTTTTTCTTCGAGGGGAACAGTCATGGATATGCCTCCCCTAATTATAAATGGAAAACCACATTCTCGCATAAAGACTTAGGGAGAGTACAGCATAAACACATAACTTCCATGAGCTGAGGCTTTCATCGAATGAAGAGAACGAAAAAGAGGAGAAAAAACAAGAGGAAAGTGGAGACCACACTGTGTAACATGAAAAGGAAACAACATATAGGAGTAGGGTCTGAATTTTAGGAAGTTGTCAGTTTCCCGCAATCGAAGCTCGCTAGTCTCAGCTGCCGCCCGGCGACGAACCCGCCCAGTACTTATTCCTTAAGAATTTCAATATCTTGCCATCGCTTGTTTGGATGTATCCCACCAAGTGGAGACAACGCTGTGTACCATGAAAAGGAAACAACAAAATTTAGGAGTAGGGTCCGAATTCAGGAAGTTGTCAGTTTTCCGCAATCAAAACTCGCTAGTTTCAGCTGCTGCCTGGCGAAGAACCCGCCCAGCACTTTATTCCTTAAGAAGCTCAATATCTTGCCATTGCTTGTTTGGATGTATCCCACCATATAGGCTGTACTTATGAGCTCAAATGCTCTTCATCTTCTCTCTTTGGCATAATTCTTCAGACCCATCTCAATCCTCTTGTACTCTTCACTTCTAATGCCTTGCTTGTCCCTCAAGGCTTCACCGAGGCATCTTGCTAAGATGACTCCATCTTCGAGAGCCGCACAGCCTCCTTGGCCAATATCTGGTGTCATGGGGTGGAATGCATCTCCAGCTACACAGACATTGCTTTTGCTTATGCGTCCCCATAAAATGTCCCATGGGTGTCTGAACCTGAGTGGAGCTATTGACAAGTTTTCCAATTCTGTGTCGCGTACGACAGCTTTAAAGTTGTCGGCAACTTTTCCGAGCTTGCTCAGCACGAATTGCTTCGCCTCAGCTGGATTTTCTTCCATCTCTTCATCACAGAAAATGACATAATGTGCTTGCAGAAAGTATGTGTGATTGACGAGAAGAATTTAATATATGCCGATGCCGGCTCATATCAAGGAAAGGCGTTTTTCTTCATAAATAAAGAGAGCACGTAGAAACTCACCCTGGCTGGACATGGAAGTAGAAAAACTGGCAAACCAATACATGGTCTTATCATTGCACGCGATAATGCCAGACATGACTCCTTGACCAACAAACTGGAAAAACTTGGGCTCAAAACCATGACCATTCTCGTAATACACAGTGCCCCTGATGTCAAATCGGCCAACGAAAGCAGGCGCCTTGAAGCCTAGCCATTTTGCCACGACCGAGTTCACTCCATCACACCCGAGCAACACCTAGCAGCTAGAGATAAAGCGTTAGCAGAAAGGTCACTTAAACCATAAGACATCGTTTTGCTTGCAAAAGTGAGCCCATTTTCTGCAGACAAAGGGGTTGTCCTCAAGCAAAGATATCTCACTGTCATTCTACTCAAATCTTCCTACTTAATGGTAAAGGATGATGCAATACCTTCGCCCTGAGATTTGAACCATCAGAAAGATGGATAACTTTAAGGTTGCCGGATTGCTCAATCGAAACAACCTTGGAAGAGAACTTTATGGTGCCACTTGGAAGTTCTTTCGCTAGTGTTTCCATCAGGATTTTCCTCTGCATACAGCGAACTTCATGGTCTCTCCTGCAATATTGCACCCAGTTACACAAGGGAAAGCAATGTTCATTTTTCCACATGATGTGCAAGGGCCGAATCTAATTAATTGACCGGCTAATTACGAACTTAAATGACCTAACTGTGTCCCCGTGGCACTGAATGGTCTCTCTGCTGTAGGAAGTCCCGAAATTGTGGAAGTGGTCATCACCCTGCAATAAGAACCTCTAAAATGTCAATGGAACTCGCATGGACAGAGGCATGAGAAGAAGGACTACCTGTTGATAAAAAAATACAGAAAAGCCTTTCATTTTAAGTTCAGGCTTTTGTCCCGCTTAGGTGTCATCATGCATCTTGTGCACGTGCTATTATATGGCATGGTGCTTCTGCAATATCTGACTGGGTGTAACACCTCCTCCCAATTCAACTCTTTCTCCGAGACCGATGGAAAGAAAAACTTGGAGGAACAGTCGTATCTCCGGCAGCACAAAGGCTTGGAAGTCATTCTGCTCGATAATGAGACCGAAGGTCTGATGGATATACTTGGTAGAAGACATTTCATGATACGGTGGATATGTTTTGTCTGCATTCGACTCTCAGAAGTTTCTTTACCCCTTACGGTATAGAAAACTAGCTTATGCAACAGATAACGCTGAAAATATACCTTATCTTTCATCTAATGACTACTTACATACCTGTTGAAAACAACAATATCCTTATTGCCCATCCTCCAATCCTCAATTCTCACAATCACCCTAAATACTCCAAACTACCCAAAAACTAAAGCACGTCCGAACCCAGAGAAAGATGCAGAAATGAGTTTGTAATGAGGGAAATTTGTTCTTCTCGACATGGAGTTTTGATCAAAGATATCTGAATGGTATTTACAAAAATAAAGATATTCGAATTTGTCGCTCTTGTTTAAATACCACTAGCAATTCAGCACGTCGCTTTGAACGGTCCAATCAGTTTTTGTATCGCTCTACATGCTTGGATGTCAGAAAAACATTAGACAGTCAACTATCCTGGTAGACCAAACTAACTAATCACTTTATAATCGTGCGTTCTATTTTAGGGTTCAAAATAATATCTTGCTGTTCATTCAAATTGCAGTTGGTCTTCTAATATATTAAAGTGAGCGAAGGAAGCATAATCATATCAGCTAAAGCAAGAGAAGTGAGTTGCTTCGTTGACCCAAGGAGCTGGTTGTGCTGCCGACGGAGCGATTCCGTGATCCCGAGCGCGTCCAAGGCCTTCCAAGCATTTGTCCATGTTGTCAACGCAAAACCCGTGATCCTCTAAGAATCATGGGATTCCAAGACCAAGCTTTTAATGCCCAGCCTGCAGCACCCACGGCATCATTCAATTACACACTTCAAGACGGAAAACATGTGAAAAAACATCCACAGGGTGCAAAAGGTGACTGAGCAACTTTCTAACAGAACGCTTTATAAAGACTAAGTACTCAATTGAAAGCGCGATACCTATGAAGTCCTAAAGCAGTGGTAAGTCCAGCTGTGCCGGCTCCAACTATCACTATGTCCTCAACCAATTCCATGATACAACACCTTGTTTTGATTCTCTCTCTCTCTCTCTCTCTCTCTCTCTCTCTCTCTCTCTCTCTCTCTGGGGGTGGTGAGGTTTCAGAGTTTAGACAGTGTTGTAATCGGCGTCACAGCAGAGCAGCTATAGAAATCGATCGAAACAAAACGAGGAACAAGAAAAAAAAAAGTACACCAGAAATTTACGTGATTCGGTCCGAATGTCGGAACCTACATCCACTGGGAGAGTCAGCAAAATAATCCACTATAAATCGAAGAATTACAGGATTATAATCATATATACACTCAAGTGTTTCCTAGCTATACTGTACACCCAATACCCACGGTGTTTAACAACTCACTCAATGGACTCAACTCAGCACAAAACCTCTCTGAGCTCTCTCGTCTCTCGCTCTCTCTCGAGCTCTTTTCTTTTGCTGTTACCTCGTCCTCCGAAGCTCTCTCTCTTTTATCGATGGAAGGGAAGGAAACAAAATAATATTGTACTCCAGAATTGTCGGAACGGCGCCGATCTTCAAAGCATGCACCTCCATGCAATTAATGAGAGTGGGAGCGTATGACCATGCAGAAGGAGAATAGCTTCTGCCTTGCCTCTTTCTGTTGGGAATAACGGATCCCCGAAAACCGGATTCCACACTAAATCGAACCCCTAAATCAATGCCGAAGACGAAGCCCGGGAAAAACAACACGTATCACTGATCCTAAAGCATACCACGGATTCGAGCGTACCTTTTTTAGCCACAAATTAAACACCGACGCTAATGGAGGAAGAGAAACTAGGCCCTGTTCAATCCGAGGAGACAAAATCCTTCAAGCGCTTCACTGGTTTCGCTTTGAAGAAAAAATGAGAGAGAGAGAGAGTACGTAGAGAGAAAACGTACGTCTTTTTCTAAAAACAAAATGGTACATTTTTCTCTCTCTCTCCTCCCTTTTATACATCTCCCCTTCCACGGGCCCTATTCCCGTGGGTCGGGCTTTCTAGGCCCAACTTAGGCGGATGGGCCTTAAGCCCAATACTAATAAAGCCTTCATCTCCCACTCGCACATGGTGGGCCGAACAGGATTCTCTTTACCTCTCTTCAACATTCATACGGGTGAATAATCCGTGCGACCAGCATACTTTGAAAGTTCATTGCTATACATCTGTTAGGAATATATAGTAGCTCATAATGGGCGTCTCACTCTGAGTAGATTCAGTATGCAGTACCCTAGATCGATCGATCACATTTATATCTCTCTTGATCTCTTTTAAAACAATGATATATATATATATATATATTGTATTCACAATTACAGTTATCACAAAGACAATCATAATTGGTCGACCAGTGAATACAAAAACTATAATGTGATTCTCCAAAATCGATCTTCCTCTTCCCTTCAAACTCTCAATTTCAGTTCAGCTTGCTTTTCTAGAAATGCCCCATTAGATCGAATCAACTCATAACCATTGGCAACACCCTAAGATAGCAAACACTAAATAGAAATCTTGAGAATAAGTAAGAGTCATGAGGGGACTAAAAAATTGAGGAACTCTTTTCCTCAAGAGTCTCACACGTCATAAAAGTTGAGATCAAACTTTTTGTCACTCTTATTGGTCGTCTCATGCATACATAGTATGAAATACATATTACGGTATTATCTCCTTTCCCATGGAGCGTATGTCTACATTTTTCAATACCGTACAGATGATAGTTCAGACATACCCAATGTCTAACTTAAGTTCACGTATCTACTCATTCACAAAATTCATCATAACTCACATCTGGCATCATAGACAGATAAAGTAAAAAAAATGTGGGGTATTTTACTTTCGGACATAGTACATATTATGTTCTCATCTTAACACTCAGTTAAGGCGACATACGTATTTTAAGCTTGAACTCTTAATTATCACCTAGATAATAAGCTTAAAATCAATCTCATCTCTATTTATCACACAGTAAATAGAGGCGATTACCCGTGTGAGTGGGCTAATCTTTTATCCGTCCAACATACTTCCTTAACTTAAAATACTGCACTGAGCATTAAGATGCATAAAGATCACATATAGATTCATAGGCATTAATCAATGAAAAACAAAATTTCATAAATGTGAACAACTCAGGAAAAATTACAATTCAGTACATCAGACTCTACGTAATCCTAGAGATTTTACATGACCACAAAACACATATCTAGGTATTGGCTTTGTCATAGGATCTGCTACCATTCTATGCGTAGATATGTACTGTAAGTTCACATCCTTTCGTGCAACCATATCTTTTACAAAGTTATACTTGGTATCTATATGTTTGGTCTTGCCATGATATTTTGGATCTTTAGTGTACGCTATAGCTGCTTAGCTATCACAGTTAACCAATAATGGATTTGCAACTTTCTCAATAACACCTAAATGATCCAAAAATCTCTTAAGCCAAACTCCTTCTTATACTGCTGCTGATAATGCCATGAACTCAACTTCCATCGTGGATAAGGCTATACACGTTTGCTTCTTACTGCTCCATGATATGGCGCCATTGTTCAGTAAGAAAGCAAATCCAGAGGTAGATTTCCTTTCATCTAAATCTCCTCCCCAATCAGCATCTGAATAGCCTTCAAGTCGCAGATCCTTTCCTTGGTAATTCAACTTGTAATCGCAGTTCCCTTCGAGATACCTCGTATTCTCTTAATGGCTTTCCAATGTCTTGGACCGGGTTGGATTGGTATCTACTCACCATTCCAACTGCAAAACATATGTCGGGTCTTGTACACATCATAGCGTACATCAAGCTCCCAACAGCACTAGCATAAGGAACATGTTTCATTTGTTCCTTCTCTTGTGGATCCCTGGACACAATCTATGGCTCAATCCTTCACCTTTTGCAATAGGAGTGTCTATGGGTTTACAATCTTGCATACAAAATCGTTCAAAAACCTTATTTATATAGGTTTCTTGCGAAAGAGACAACGATCTCTTCGAACGATCTCTCGAAATCTTAACTCCAAGAATGTATGCAGCATCACCCATATCCTTCATCTCAAAGTTAGAAGACAACTATCTTTTGACAGTATTAACAAACTCCATATTGCTTCCAGCAATTAGTATATCATCAACATATAATGATATGATCACAAATTGATCCTTGGATCTTTTGATATATACACAATGATCCTCATCAATCATTGTAAAATCATATGCCATTATGGCATTATGAAAACGTATATACCATTGTCTTGATGATCGCTTAAGGCCATATATCGACCTCAAAAGTCGATATACCTTTTCTTCTTGGCCTTTCACTATGAAACCAGCAGGTTGTTCCATATATATTTCTTCCTCTAATTCTCCATTGAGGAAAGCAGTCTTTACATCTATTTGATGTAACTCAAGATCCATACTAGCCACTATTGCCAGAATAATGAGAATCGAGGTAAATCTTACTACAGGAGAAAACGTATCTTCATAATCAATTCCTTCCTATTGATTATACCCCTTCGCCACAAGGCGAGCCTTATGCCTTTCTATTGAGCCATCAGCCTTTCACTTTATTTTGAGAACCCACTTGTTCCCAATAGCTCTGCGTCCTTTTGGAAGATCAACCAGTTCCCAGACTTGGTTTGATTTCATTGACTCCATTTCCTCTTCCATTGCATGAATCCACTTTTCCTTACTAGGGCAATTCAGAGCCTCATTGATATTTCTTGGCTCATCCTCATCTTGTGGAGCAACCATAAAAGTTTCCCCTTCAATGTCAAAACGTCGACGGGGAATACTTTGGCGACTTGTTCGCCGTATGGGAGATTGTACATTTTACACATCATTCCCTATTATGCTCGCACTTGGATGAACTCCACAAATATCATTATCTTGATCCAAGGTCTCAAATAGGGAGTGATTTTCCCCTATTTCGCCCTTCTTAGGAAATTCATCCTCTAAGAATGTGACATCTCGTGATTCAAATTCAGTTATACTCCCTCTTTCCTGCTCACCTATGAACACATACCCTTTTGAGTGTTCTGAGTATCTTATGAAAATACTCTTCTTTCCTCTGGGACCTAATTTCTCAAACTTGTGAGAGGACTCATGTGTATAGGCAGCACAACCCCATGGCTTAAGAAAACTTAAATCCGGTTTTCTACCTGTCCATAACTCATATGGAGTGGAAGTAACTGATTTGGAAGGCACCCGGTTAAGTATATAAGCAGCAGTTAACAATGCATCACTCCAAAAAGTAATTGGTAAGTTAGCATGCGCCATCATGGACCTAACCATTTCCAGTAGGGTTCTGTTTCTTCTCTCCGCAACACCATTTTGTTGAGGAGTATACGGAATAGACAACTGTCTTTCTATTCCTCTTTCATCACATAATTTTCTGAACTCATCAGATAAATATTCTCGACCTCGATCGGATCTCAATGCTTTTATTTTCTTGTCTAATTGATTTTCTACCAGGTTCATAAACCTTTTGAAACAACTTATTGCTTCAGATTTATGAGAAATCAAATAGACATATCCGAATCGAGTATAATCATCAATAAAGGTGATGAAATAAACAGCCCCATGCCTTCCTCTCACATTTATTGGACCATAGACATCAGAATGGATTAAATGCAGAGGAAATTCAGCTCTTTGACCTTTCCCAAATGGTTTCCTTGTCGTTTTCCCTTCTAGGCAATGCTTACGTATGAGCAAATCGACTTTTTCAATGTTGCCCAACAAGCCCTCTTTGGCTAGTCTATTCATACGTTATTGACCAATGTGACCAAGTCTAGCATGCCACACATTCACATCATTATCATAGGTATTAGGAGATGTGATAAGGAAATAACAAACATTTGCATTAACATACTCAATATCCAATACAATGAAACCATCCAGAAAATAACCACAACCATAGTAATTTGTCTCTAAAAACAAATCCACGCCTCTATTATAGAAGTTCATATTAAAACCTAGTCTAACCAACACTAAAACAGACATTAAATTCCGACGAATCTCCGGAGCATACAACACATCATGTAGGAACAAAGTGCGTCCACCACGCATATTCAGTTGGCATGTGCCAATTCCTTTCACTTCAGCTCTAGAATTGTTTCCCACATAGATCCACTTAGTTCCAGTAGGTACTCGTCAGAATTTCACGAAGGATCCTCTATCCTTCGCTACATGGTCCGTCGCTCTTAAATTTACAGTCCACAAAGGATTAGACTCAGTTAAGAACACAAAACTTGACACAAAAGCAAAGTTCTGAAAAGTACAATGGGTGCATACCTTCTTTGGCTCACGACAGTTGCGAGCATAGTAACCCTTCTTGTTACAGTTGAAGCATTTCACCCTTGTAAGCTTCTTCATGTGAGGACGCTTTCCTCTATCATGTTGGTTAAACTTGGGTTTCTTCCCTGAAGAACCTGCTTCTTCCTTGCCTTTCCCTTTATCAAACCAGTTAGGGCGCTTGCGCTTGGAGCTCGAAGCTCCATTTGAGCTAGAACTAGCATGATAGAGTTCAGCATCCGGCTTAGCCGCCAAGAGGTGGTCATCTTCCAGCTCGAGATGGCGCATTGCATCCCCGAAGGTTTTGATATTATCATTATGGGTCAGGTGCACCTTCATATGCTCCCAACTCTGAGGCAAGGAACGAATCACTGCTTGCACTTGCTGCTCATCTGTGAGGACATGGCCAGCATCTTTCAGCTCATTTATCATGTTTGACATTTTTCTAAGATGTTGCTTCATGGTCTGACCATGAGGCTTCTTGTAAGAGTCAAACCTAATAGTGAGCTGTCTCAGTCTGGTCACCGAAGTATGACCAAATCTAGCTGCCAATGCCTCCCACATTTCCTTGGCATTGTCAAAACGCCTAAAGTCTCGCATGACGTCATTGTCCATGCTACTCAGCAACGTGATGCGAGCAAGAGAGTTTTTTCTTCTCCATGCAACAAAAGCTTCTTTATCTCTTATGTGCTGTGCAGTGTTTCCTTCTTTAGGTTCTACCATGGTCAGGTTAAGAGCCTCAAGTGCTTCTTGCTCTTCCAGCACATACTGGATTTTCATTTGCCAAATTTCATAGTTGTCACCATTGAGCTTTTCACCTTTGTTCAGCTCGACAACTATGCTTTTTGTGGCTGAAGCCATTGATCTGAACACATCAGACAAATATGCACGAATTATTAATGCCTATCATTTATGCATCCCTATTTGCATAGACCCATCATATTAATGAATAATTTCAAGTAAGGCTTCAGAATCAAAAGGTCACTACATTTCTAATCATCCTCCAAAAAAATCCTGACTTAAAACTATCATTAATATAATTGTCTTATGCAAAATAAATTCTATAAAGTTACAAAAACTTCTATAACTACCCTCAGCTAATTACCCGTAGCAACCAGCAATAACAGAAAGCAACAGATAAATAATATCCAATAAAAACAATAATGCTTTCAATCAATACAACTAACATATAGGTTGCTACATCAACAACAATCAGGTAGTAAACATTACATTAAGATGTCCACAAAGCACACTTAATTAAGTTCAGCCAATACAACTTACACCAAGTCAGCACACAAACTGGGAAAGATCCTCTTTTGTTTAATTTCTTGATCTTTTCCCTTGTAACAATACAGTAATATTCATTTACAAAATCCATTATAATTTTCTTATATGAGGCAACTCCGTTGACATCCCATATGCGATTCAACACATCTTGCCATTCAGGTGGAAGAGTGTTTATGAAAAATCGCACCATCTCAGACTGTGGGATAGAACGACCATTCCATATGACCTTTTGAATTTTCTCGTTGACTTCAAGGACGTGATCAATTAAGTCACCACTCTCCCATCGATGATCAGTCAGCTCAGCTATCAACTTAGACAGCCTTTCCTTTTATTTTCCAGAATCGCGCGAATAGGTGTGCGCAACCTCAGGGGAGGCATTGTTCTTGCAACAAATGCAGAACAAATAAGGGATCACATATAATCCATATAGACTTAATTGAAAAAGAAACACATTCTTTTCCTCTTTTTTTTTTTCAAGTCAACGGTCAACGGTCGTCGGTCAACGATCAACGGTAATCGGTCGTCGGACCGGTCGGACCAGTCGGGCCGCGTCGCATGGACCGACCGCACGTGCCCCGCACGTGCGTGGGATGACGTCACGTAGACGTCATCCGACACGTGCCACGTGCATGCCTGGAGTCTGCGGGTCGGGTCGCCGGTCAGGTCGCAGGCCGGTGACCGCCCGGCCAACCCTCGTCGGCGATGACATCATCGGTGACGTCATCCGAGCAGTTACCGACCGTTGGATGACGTCACGGTGACGTCATCACATAACGTCAGCACGCGTCGGTTCGCCAACCGGCGCGTGCCAGTTCGCTGCCGCCGGCGCGCACGTGCCGGTTTGCCGACCGGCACGTGTGCCGCACGCGCTGGGCGAGCCAGCGCTTCCGAGCACGTCACGCCCACGCGCAGCACCTTCTGGCCGTGCGTGTGGGCGCGTGCTGCGTCGCCCGGCGGTGCACGACATGTCGTCGGACTCGTCTCGACGCCCTCTTTCACCCAGTGCCTTCAGAAATTGATTTCGACATACGAAAACTTAGAAAAATGGCCGAACAGCGCTCGGGTGTCGGGATTTCTCGTCCCGATCCGTACGGCCGAATTACTTTCGCGAAAAATCAATCAAAAACATCAAAACAGGTCGGGAAAATGTGAACTAGGGCTCTGATACCAATGTTGGGAATAACGGATCCCCGAAAACCGGATTCGACACTGAATCGAATCCCTAAATAAATGCGGAAGACGAAGCCTAAGAAAAACAACATGTATCACCGATCCTAAAGCACACCACGGATTTGAGCGTACCTTTTTAGCCACAAATTAAACACCGACGCCAATGGAGGAAGAGAAACTAGGCCCTATTCAATCCGAGGAGACAAAATCCTTCGAGCGCTTCACTGGTTTCGCTTTGAAGAAAAAACGAGAGAGAGAGAGAGTACGTAGAGAGAAAACGTATGTCTTTTTCTAAAAACAAAACGGTACATTTTTCTCTCTCTCTCCTCCCTTTTATACCTCTCCCCTTCCACGGGCCCTATTCCCGTAAGTCGGGCTTTCTGGGCCCAACTTGGGCGGACGGGCCTTAAGCCCAATACTAATAAAGCCTTCACTTTCTTTATTAATAAAAACAAGAGAAGCCCACAAAAGATGATCAAGAAGAGAGGGTGAATTCAGCGCCCACATGATAGGCTTTTGAAGCAGCAAGTGTTTACCAAAAGCAGCAAGTGTTGACCAACTTTTTCTACGAGCATGCATGCACATGGCCATGTGCATGCATTTAATGACGTAGAAGAGATTGGACGATCAACCCTTCGGCCTTATTTCATGCTGACAAATGAGAAGAATCCCATGGATTGTAGCCTTCATTATCAACGTGAAGCGCAGATCGAGGGCGGGATTCTTTCGGCTCCTATCACACGCCATTCCTCATCAAATGCTCCGCAGATGTTCTTTCTCGTTTTAGCATGTACATGTTTTGCGCGTATCGGGTATCGTATATGAATTCAAACTTGAGACATAAATAAATAATTCTCCACATTGACTTGACATTTAAAGCTAAGTTATAGTGCTTATTTTCTATGCTCGGCTCTCCCAACGCCCCGATGGGCGCTCATACTCTACAGACACCAATCGAGCTCATACAGAGCTTGAGCTTTGCTGAAGGAACATGCTTTATCATCATATTTGCTAGGTTCTCCATTGTTGATATTTTCTTCACAACAATTTTACCCTTCTCTATGACATTTCAGATGAAATGGTACCTGATATCGATATGTTTTGTTCGTTCGTGATATATTAGATTATAAGCCAAATATATCGCACATTGATTGTCACAATATATGGCGACACTTTTTTGCTCTAGTCCAAGGTTCGAGAGTAAACCCCTTAGCCATATCGACTCCTTTGCAATAAAATTTAGTGCCATATACTCCGCCTTAGTCGAAGACAATGCAACATTATCTTGTAAAGACGCTTTCGAACTTATTGCACCACCTGTTAGCATAAACACGTACCCTGCTAACGATCTGCGATCATCCAAGTTACCGGCATGATCCGAATCCACGTACCCTGTGGTCTCATTGCCATTGACGTTCCTCCAATACATAATGCCAACGCCTACTGTCCCCTTTAGATATCTAAGGATCCATTTCACAGCTTCCCAATGAGCCTTACCTAAGTGCTTCATGTAACGGCCGACAATACTTATAGCTTGTGAAATCTACACTGTAATAAAGAACACGGAACATATGTTCCTCCTCTTCCTCAGTTTATGGTGATAACTTGTTAGAAAGTTCAAAATGTGTGGCTAAAGGAGTAGTTACAAATTTTGCCGACTGTATATTAAAACATGCCACGATCTTTTCAATATATTTCTATTGAAACAAACGTAACGTTCCTGTAATTTTGCCACGCAAAATTTCCATACCCAATATTTTCTTAGCAGCACCTAATTTTTTCATTTCAAACTCAGTACTCAACTGCCGCTTCAACACATCAATATCAAAAATATGTTTAGCTGCTATCAACATATCATCAACATATAAGAGCAAATAAATCAAAGACCCATCCTCCAATCTCCTAAAATAAACAAAACTGTCAAACTGACTTTTCGAATAATTTTGACTAGTCATGAAAACGTCAAAAGGCTTATACTATTGTCTAGGAGATTGTTTCAATCCATATAAAGATTTCTTTAATAAGCAGACATGGTCTTCCTTACCTGGAATAGCAAATCCCTTAGGCTGTTTCATGTAAATTTGTTCCTCCAATTCACCATGAAGAAATGTCATTTTCACATCTAGTTATTCCAGCTCAAGATCTTGTGCAACAACTAAGGTGAGTAATACACGAATAGAGGTATGCCTTACCATAAGAGAGAACACTTCATTGCAGTCGATGCCCTCTCGTTGAGTATACCCCCTCATAACAAGTCTCGCCTTGAACCTAGCTACATCTACCCCGGGAATGCCTTCTTTCCGTTTGTAGACCCATTTGCATTCGATAATTTTCTAACTTTTTGGTACTTTGACCAACTTCCACATTTGATTCTGATAGAGTGATTCTATTTCTTCACTCATAACTTCTAGCCACTGTGATGACTTAAAACTAGCCATCGCCTCAGAATAGGATGAAGGCTCATCCATCTCCACCTCATCACCTACAGTTAATGTATAGGCAATATCAGAATAACCATAACGTACCGGTGGTTTAATTTGCCTTCTTTGTCTGCCCATGGCTATGTTGTGTTGTGGCTCTGCTGGTTGTTCAATATCACTGTCTTCAGAAATTATGGCATCATTCGCAATCTCTTCCTCTGTTACCTCTGAGGTCTTTGGAGACTCCGCTTGAATCTCCACCTCACTTCTGACACCATGATTTGTTTGCTCTGCTGGCTAAGTCCCAAGACTCCTCTTTTGAAGCATTGCAATCTCGTCGAAGATACGTCAAACCGGGTGATCTGGGATCAGTGCACCACAGCTGGTAGCCTTTCACCCCTTGTGCATAACCTAGAATTATGCACTTCTTCACCCTCGGCTCAAGCTTACCATCTCTTGCATGAGCATACGCAGGACATCCGAATATCCGTAATCCGGAGTAATCAACAGGTTTCCCCGATCATACTTCCTCAGGAGTCTTCCACTCGATAGCAGAAGATGGAGATCGATTAACTAGTTAACATGCCATATTTATTACTTCGGCCCAAAATTCCTTGCCTAGTCCTGCATGTGAAAGCATGCACCAAGCTCGCTCAAGTAGAGTTATGTTCTTCCGTTCTATTACGTCATTCTGCTATGGTGTTCCGGAAACTGAGCGGTGTCTCACAATCCCTTCCTTTTGGCAGAACTCAATAAAGTCTTTACCACATAACTTCATGTCATTATCAATTCTCAGGCACTTGATTTTTTTACTTGACTGCTTCTCAATCAATGCCTTAAAATTCTTGAACCGATCGAATACCTCAGATTTGTGCTTTAGGAAGTACACCCATACCTTCCTTAAGTAATCATCGATGAATGTCAGCATATATTTGGCACCTCCTTTTGATGGAACTGGAGACGGTCCCCAAACATCTGAATGAATGTATTCGACTAGTTGCTTGGTCAAATGTAGAACTATACCAAACTTAGCACAACGCTGCTTCTCAAAGATGCATTGCTCACACAGGTCCAGCTTTCCTGTCTTCTGACCTTTCAGCAATCCTTTCTCACTTAGCATTGTCATACTTACCTTACTCACGTGTCCCAATCGCACATGCCATAACTGAGTCAAATTTGAGTCTAACTCACCTGATGAAACTGCAGCAACTCCGGTCACGGTTTCTCCCAGTAAATGATAGAGAAAATTCACCTTCTTCCCTTTCATTACTGTCAGGGCACCTCGAGAGATCTTTAATACTCCACCTTCAGCTGTGTATCTGCACCCGAAGTCATCGAGTGTACCCAAAGAAATAAGGCTCTTCTTGAGCTTCAATACATGCCTTACTTCTATCAACGTCCGTTCTACACCATCGTGCATTCGGATTCAAACTGTTCCTATCCCTACAACCTTGCAGGCTGCATTATTTCCCAAAAGAACTCTACCACCATCTGTAGTCTAGTAGGTAGTGAACCAGTTCTTGTGATAAGTCATGTGATAGGAACATCCATAATCTAGCACCCATTCGTCTCCTGATGAACTCGTAGATACACATAGGACAGCCTCGGCATCACTGGTACCCTCCTCGGCAATATTCGCCACACTGCTTGTGGCATTTTGCCACCCGCTTTATTTCTTAGCTTTGGATAATCTCTCCTTATGTGCCCCTCCTCGTGACATTTAAAGCACTTCACGCGACCTTTTGATTTTTTATGTCGTGACTTCGACTTGCTTTTGCTTTTGCTTCTATTGCTGGGCCTTCGATGTTGGTCTCTACCTCAAATCACCAGTCCACGCACTACATCTTGCGCTAAATTGTCATCACGCAACTTTCTCTGCCACTCCTTTGAGAACAGGGCAGATTTTACCCCTTCTAAGGTAATCGTAGTACGCGCCTGTAACAAGGAGTCGGTAAAGTGCTCCTATGACTCTGGTAGAGACACCAACAACATCATGCTTTGTTCTTCATCATCTAAAATCTTGCCAACATTCTTCAAGTCCATCATGAGTTTATTGAACTCATCTAGGTGGGATCTAATGGACGTACCTTCAATGTATCGAAACTGGAACATTCTCTTCAACATATATAAGCAATTGTTCAAACCCTTCGTTACATAGAGGGCTTGAAGTTTAGCCCATAACACTACGGCATCCTCCTCCTCGGCCACCTCTATTAGCACTTCATCCAATAAGTTTAACTGGATGATGCTCATGGCCTTCTCCATTAGCTTGTCCTTTTCAGCATCTCACATTGTTTCGGGCAAATTAGCCTTGCCCTCCAATGCCTTGGCTAATCCTTGAGTTATTTATAGTGCTTTCATCTTGACACTCCATAACCCAAAGTTGTTCCTCCCGTTAAATTTCTCAATTTATACTTTTGCCCCAGACATAATTGCAAAGTCTTAGCTCTAATACCAATTGTTGTAATCGGCGTCGCAGCAAAAGCATATCGTAATTTTACAATTATGTCGGGAGCTATAAAAATCGATCGAAACAAAACGAGGAACAAGAAAAAAAAAAAAGGACACTAGAAATTTACGTGGTTTGGTTCGAATAACGGAACTTACGTCCACGAGAAGAGCAAGCAAAATAATTCACTATAAATCGGAGAATTACAGGATTACAATCACATATGCACTCAAGTGTTTCCTAACCCTACTGTACACCCAATACACACGGTGTTTAACAACTCACTCAATGGACTCAACTCAGCACAAAACCTCTCTGAGCTCTCTCGTCTCTCACACTCTCTCGAGCTCTTTTCTCTCGCTCTCTCTCGAGCTCTTTTCTTTTGCTGCTACCTCGTCGTCCTCCGAAGCTCTCTCTCTTTTATCGATGGAAGGGAAGGAAACAAAATAATATTGCACTCCAGAATTGTCGGAACGGCGCCGATCTTCAAAGCATGCACCTCCATGCAATTAATGAGAATGGGAGCGTATGATCATGCAGAAGGAGAATAGCTTCTGCCTTGCCTCTTTCTTTATTAATAAAAACAAGAGAAGCCCACAAAAGATGACCAAGAAGAGAGGGTGAATTCAGCGCCCACATGATAGGCTTCTGAAGCAGCAAGTGTTGACCAACTTTTTCTACGAGCATGCATGCACATGGCCATGTGCATGCATTTAATGACGTAGAAGAGATTGGACGATCAACCCTTCAGCCTTATTTCATGCTGACAAATGAGAAGAATCCCATGGATTGTAGCCTTCATTATCAACGTGAAGCGCAGATCGAGGGCGGGATTCTTTCGGCTCCTATCACACGCCATTCCTCATCAAATGTTCCGCAGATGTTCTTTCTCGTTTTAGCATGTACATGTTTTGCGCGTATCGGGTATCGTATATGAATTCAAACTTGAGACATAATTTAACAGATGGGATGAGATATAAAAGAAGACGAGAGGTGAAATGATAAAAGTGAATGAATGAAAGACGATGCGATGAAAAATCTTACCATTAATTGTTGGGAAACCATGGCTTATAGTAATGAATCGGTAAAACAATTTGTTGAGCTCGTCAGAGCATTCTTGTCCCTACTCTTATTCTTCATTGTAAATCCGTGTTAAGAAGGTATCAGTAGGTACCAAGATGTATTTTCTTATTCACTAGTCATGACCACCTATATGTGCTTGATTGAATTCAATATGATTGATTAATGTGACGCATTTAGTGTCTATCATGTCCGATGCTTTGCTAGATAGCAGATTCCATAGGGGCGCCAGGTGTGCCCAAATTATCGAGGGCTGTTGTTCCTCCTCTTTGTCTTCATTGTGCACTCGCGTTAAGAAAATGTGGGTTGGTACCAAGAGATGTTTTCTTATTCATTAATCGAGACTTCCGGCATGTCCTCGATTGATTCAACACGATTGTTTAATGTGACGTATTTAGTCTGTCTTGTCCGCTGCTTTGCTACATTGCAGATCCCATGGGGAGCCCATCGTGTGTGTGCATTATTAAGCGCTCTGGTTCCTCCTCTTGTTCATCATACGCTCGCGTTAAGGTGTCGGTTGGTACCAAAATGTGTTTTCTTGTTTATTAATCATGACTACCTATACGTGCTCGATTAAATTCAATACGATTGTTTAATGTGACGTACTTAGTGTTTGTCTTGTTCGCTACATTGCAGATCCCATTGGTGGGCCAGCATGTGTGTGCGTTGTTGAAAAAAATTACCCAAAAAGTCATAAACTTATTATATGGTAGCTATCCAATCTTATAATTTTCAATTATATCAATTTAGTCCTAAAAATTTTGACTATTTGTCAATTTAGTCATAAACAATTTGACGATTTGTCAATTTATTTTCACTAGAAATCATTAACGTGTCGATCTAGTTAGTATCAATCATTCTACATAGTATAGTTGGTGCTAAATTGAACGATCTTTGTAACTTTTGTAATTTTTTATCTTTTTTCGGAAGTTTTTGCAACCCTTGCCTAGTTTTTTCCTTTCCTTTTCCTTTTATGGAAAGTTAGCTTATTTTTTAATATAATCTAATTAAAATTTCTATTAAAATATAAGTTTGGAGCAAAAAGACATAGTTTTAGCCATAGTAGCGCGCCCTAAGAGTACAGTAGGACCAACATTAAAAAACACCCCATAGGAGAGAGAAAAATAATATATAAAAAAAAGCCACATCAGGCTTCAGCATTTCTTGTTGTCAAATTAGATTAAGTTAATGGAAATACTTGATTGCACTAATATCATAAGTTTTAGAACTTCATCGTAATTTTTGTAAGTTTTAATATTAAATTATACTTTTGTGACAAGTTTTAGAATATTAGTGCACTTATCTCATATTTTTAAGTAACATTAACCTTAGATAAATGGAATAATTAAGTTTTTAAATATTATTGGTATAAGAGTAATTGTTTTAAAGTGACGTGAAGGGAAGTGCAAGGGAATGGGTTATGCTTTCAAATTACCGGTTTCAATAATTTCATTTCCAATTGTCGAATTTGTAGATCTATGTACTATTTTGAAAATCATGACCCTAGCTCGAAGAATGACTCCCATGAATACTGTTCACAGTGACCTGCATCCCGATGAACTTGATCGTCTACGAGTGTGGACGGACGTCTTAGCAATTCGTTTTCTTTTCGGGTGTCGTGGATGATTTTAGTAAGTAATTTGCTCGAGTTCACTCACAATCTGTGAATAGTAACGTCGCGCACGATGACTGGGGCGTGACACAGCAGTAGCAAGCCGATTTCTGACCATGCAAGCCGAGCACAAGCACTCGAGAAGAATTTGTCCGTGTCGTTTGTACGGATCGGTTTTGTTCAAAAGCTAGAATTATTCACGCACGAATTTCGAATAGCGGGTGTTCATGGGCGCTGCAATTCAAGGGACCTATGATGCCAAGAGGGCCGCCACGTTACTTCCTCTTGCCTCTTGTTTCCAAGTGAAGGTATGATGATGCAGGACCAACTTCAAAACCCTGAGAAACCCTCACCTCCTCAACCGCGGCAACTGCCACCATCGATGGCCTTTGTTTCCTCTCGGTTGCTCTTGCATGAACCTTCTCTGGAGATTTTTAGCTGGACTCATTCGGTCAGGAAATTTGCAAGGAGCCATTGAGAGCATCTGCGAACGGTGCCTGGCTCATCCAGCGTCCAAAATGCCATTGCATGACTGTGCTGCTGTAATTGCTGTACCGTCTCAAGTCTGTCCTTAGAGCTGACGTTGCCTCTTAGGTAACCCTTCCTTCGTTGCACCGTCGTCTTAGATTGATCATATTAATGGCAGGTCTATATATCTTGCTCGACGTCAAGACTTTTTCCCTCAACGAGCGCTGGATAAATAAGAACAGAGTCTTGAGCGTCGATCATGAAATATTCTAACATTTTTGTGTTACGAAGTTTTTTTTCCCTAGGAGAACTACGAAAATCTTACAAAGAGCCATGACCTTCGAGAATCCGGTCTTTGGAAGGCCATAGAACTGCCTGCACGCCCCGGCCACAGGACGCCGAGAACAGAGGTTTGGTACTTTTTTAGTAATATTAATGTTAGATATATGGAACGATTAATTACTCTTTTATCTTTTCAGTGTAAAATAATTGTTTCTGAGTGATATGAAGAGAAGTGGAAGGGAACCGAGTTTTGGGATGATGCGCGGGTGAACGGTAAAGTTTTGTTCTACCCAACCTTTTTATTATTTATAGATCTGGACAAGATATGCGGAAATATCTTTCTTCTTGTGAATTGAATTAATTGAAATAATGCGCGTGTTTGCCATATTACTACAACCCTTGAGGTCTTCCTATACGCTTAGTTGACGTATTAACACGTCCCTCAATCAGAGGGGTCCTTAATTGCTTACACTAACTTGCAGACAAACTGGTTAATTATAAGGATTTCTCCATCGTTGCTTCCAAGATTTACTTTTGATTTCAATCAGTCATTCTTTGAAGCATTTTGATGTAAACGAATGCATATTCGATAGATAGAAAGAGAAATTTACAGTGGGATTTTTTTTGTCATTTTTCTTCCAGGGGAACATTCATGGATATGCTTCCCCTAATTATACATGTAAAATCACATTCTCACGTTAGACTTCGGGAGAGTACAGCATAAACACATAACTTGCATGAACTGACGCTTTCATCGAATGAATAAAACGAAAAAGAGGAGAAAAAATGGAGGAAAGTGGAGACAACACTGTGTACCGTGAAAAGGAAACAACAACATATAGGAGAGGAGTAGGGTCTGAATTCAGGAAGTTGTCAGTTTCCCGCAATCAAAACTCGCTAGTTTCAGCTGCTGCCCGGCGAAGAATCCGCCCAGCACTTTATTCCTTAAGAAGCTCAATATCTTGCCATTACTTGTTTGGATGTATCCCACCATATAGGCTGTACTTATGAGCTCAAATGCTCTCCATCTTCTCTCTTTGGCATAATTCTTCAGGCCCATCTCAATCCTCTTGTACTCTTCACTTCTGATGCCTTGCTTGTCCCTCAAGGCTTCACCGAGGCATCTTGCTAAGATGATTCCATCTTCGAGAGCCGCACAGCCTCCTTGGCCAATATCTGGTGTCATGGGGTGGAATGCATCCCCGGCTACACAGACATTGCTTTTGCTTATGCGTCCCCATAAAATGTCCCATGGGTGTCTGAATCTGAGTGGAGCTAATGAGAAGTTTTCCAGTTCTGTGTCACGTACGACAGCTTTAAAGTCGTCAGCAACTTTTCCAAGCTTGCTCAGCACGAATTGCTTCACCTTAGCCGGACTCTCTTCCATCTCTTCATCACAGAAAATGACATCACGTGCTTGTAGAAAGTATGTAGGATTGATTTAATATATGCCGATGCTGGCTCATATCAAGGAAAGGGATTTTTCTTCAGCAGGAAGAAAATGCATATAAAAACTCACCCTGGCTGGACATGGAAGTAGAAAAAGTGGCGAACCAATACATAGTCTTATCGTCACAGGCAACAAAGCCAGATCTAAATCCTTCACCAATGAACTGGAAAAGTTTGGGCTCAAAACCATGACCATTCTCGTAATACACAGAGCCCCTGACCGCAAATCGGCCAACAAAAGCAGGTGCCTTGAAGCCGAGCCATTTTGCCACTGCCGAGTTCACTCCATCACAACCGAGCAACACCTAGCATTTAGAAATAAAGTAAGGTCAGTTAAACCTTAAGACATCGTTTTGCTTGCAAAAGCTAGCACATTTTCCTTAGACAAAGGGGCTGTTCTCAAGCATAGATATCTCACTTTCATTCTAAGCAAATATTCCTAATTAATGGTAAATCATGATGCAATACCTTTGCTTTGAGAATCGAACCATCAGACAGATGGATAAGTTTAAGATTGCCCGATTGCTCAATCGAAACGACCTTGGAAGAAAACTTTATGGTGCCGCTTGGAAGTTCATTCACTAGAGTTTCCATCAAGATCTTCCTCCGCACACAACGAACTTCATGGTCTCTCCTGCAATATTGCGCCCACTTAAATAAGGGAAAGCATTATGTTCATTTTTCCACATGAAATACAAGGGGTGCATCTGATCTGATCAATTGACCGGTTAATTTCAAACTTAAATTACTAACTGTGTCCCCGCGGCACTGTATTGTGTCTCTTCAGTAGGAAGTCCCGAAACTGTGGAAGTGGTCATCACCCTGCAACCAGAACATCTACCATGTCAATTGAACTCGCATGGACAGAGGCATGAGAAAAAGAACTAGCTATTGATAGAACAATAGAGAAAAGCTTTTCATTTGAAGTTCAGGCGTTTGTCCCATTTAGGGGTCATCATGCATCTTGTGCTCGTGCAATTACATACCATGGTGCTATGGAGAGAATACTGATTACAAAGTTTTATCTATTGTGACCACTGCACACCTTAACATCAAATACCCTTGTGTCCTTATTTACGGAAAATGTCATTCTCCGAGAGTGCCCATCTTCGAATCCTCGATTTTTACCCTAAATATTCAAAACTACCTAAAATAAACTGCGCCCAAGCCCTACGAACGAAGCGGAATGAGTCTGTAAGGAGGGAAATTTGCTATTTTCAACGGGAGTCTTGCTTAGAGATATCTAAATATTATTTGCAAAAATAGAGATATGCCAGTGCTCATTGAGTCAACAGCAAGATTAATTTTTTATATCGCAGACCCTCATGAAATACTCAAGTGCTCACTAGTTCTTGTTTAATTAGCTCATCACGTGTTTTTCAACTGTCAAATCATGTTTAACTGAACCGCGCTGGAAGTATCTCAGGCTAGGCCTTAGAAGCCCCTGCACATGCTGCCCTTATCTATTCATGGTTCCAGTTCCAGATCCAGATATGGAACCGCTCTACATGCTGCTTTCAGAAAAATATTAGATAGCCAACCATCTCAGGTGGAACAAACTAATTAATCACTTTATAATCGTGCGTTCTATTTTAGAGTTCAAAGTGATGTCTCACTGTTCATTCAAATTGCAGTTGGCTCCATAATATATTAAGTGAGCGTAGGGAATATAATCATATCAGCTACAGCAAGAGAAGGGAGTTGCTTAGTTACCCAAGTAGCCGGTTGTGCCGCTGACGAAGCGATTCTGAGATCCCGACTGCGTCGAGGGCCTTCCAAGCATTTGTCCATGTTGCTAACGCAAAACCCGTAATCCTCAAAGAATCATGGGACTCCAAGACCAAGCTTCTAATGCCTAGCCTGCAGCGCACACGGCATCAATCAAGTAATAAACATCAAGCGGGAAACACGCGAGAAAACATCCAAGGGTGGCAAAAGGCGACTAAACAACTTTCTAACAATCTCCTTAACTCCACTGAAAACGCGATACCTATGAAGTCCTAAAGCAGTGGTAAGTCCTGTTATGCCAGCTCCAACGATCACTATGTCCTCAACCAATTCCATGATCCAACACCTTGTTCTGACTCTCTCTCTCTCTCTCTCTCTCTCTCTCTCTCTCTCTCTCTCTCTCACACACACACACACACACACACACACACACACACACACACACACACACGGGCGAATGATGTTTCAGAGTTCAGTCAGGATGATATATAAAGAAATACGAGAGGCAAAATGATGAAGACAAACGAACGAAAGATGATGCTTCCATCATATTGGGAAGCCATCGCTTGTAATAATGGGTGGTATTACGGGTCCGTTTGGAAACTACTTTCCAAGGTGTTTAAGACCACTTTCCAATGTCGTGCTCATGTAGTTCTCTTGTTCCTACTTTTAGGGTCTGTTTTTTTTTTAAATAAATGATTTTAAAAATATTTTCTTAAAAATAATTGCTTATATCACTTGAAATAATTAGTCAATAAATGATATTTTCTTTACCAGTAATAATTCATGTCTAAATATTTTTTGTAGATAATGAAAACATTTTTCATTCATCCATTTTCATAAATAATATAAGCAATTATTTTTTAAACACATTTTTCAAATTTCATCGTACCCACACATTAAGATATCAGTTGTTGCCAAGATGTGTTTTCTTATTTATTAATCATGATTACGTGTATTTGCTCAATTGAATTCAATACAATTATTTAATGTAACATATTTAGGGTCTGTTTTGTCCACTACTTTGATACATTGCGGATCCCATCTGTGCATCATCATGCATGTACATTTTTGAAAAAATTGTCCAAAATGTTCTAAATCAATTGCATGGCAGCCTATTCATTCATAAACATATCAATTATATTAAATTAGTTCTACAACCGAAATTGCATTGTACATCCAAAATAGGCCGAAGAAGACATGATCCCAAGCGGATACTTGGCATGTGCCCCCTCTTCCAGGTCCATTGACGATTTATAACTTTAGTCATTCCGGATTTTGGCCGAAAATTGCTAACGATGCAATCTAGTCAATTGTTCTATATGATACAATCAACGCTAACATGGATAATTTTTGTAATTTTTTTAATTTTCTAAAATTTTTCGGTTATTTATTTTTTGATTTCTCAGGACTTTTCAAAAGAAATCTTCTCGTACATACGAAATTACTTGAGAATCAAGGTTTTAGAATACATTTACTATTATTTTTACTATTGCAAGAATTTGCATTGGTATCGATTGAGTCATCCTAATGAATTTTGATCTAATATTATTAACATAGATGTTGATCATTTTACATTACACAGTCAACGCTGACATGAATATTTTGAATAATATTTTTATATTTTATTTTTTTACTTTTCTTTTAGACTAAGGACCAGATCGCTTGGCCGAGATCCGTTAGGAATAGCAAAAACGATTTTTGATTGAAGATGGAAAAGAGAAACAAAGGACTTCTTTTCATCACATGGAATAGACGAGGATGCCCCCATTTTTGGCTTTGAAATTGAAGAAGACAAATTCTACCCGGACTTGTTATAGGCGGTTGAGTGAAAGAATTGAATTGCAATGGAACTCCCCACTCTTTACCGATTTCAACTTAACGACAAGTTGAGAAGTCGGACCAAAACTTGCACGGAAACAAGTAAGAGTCCCCCACGTTTTCAAACATGGTTTCTTTTCTTTGACAAGTCGAAGTCCGCAGAGAAAAAAAGTTCAACTTTTCTTTTTGTATTTCAACTTTCCTCATGCGGTGAAGTCATTTGGCGGGTGGAAAGCCTTGGAAATAGAGGGTGAGAGAGTTGAGCTTATAGAGAGAAAAAAGGTTGTATTGTTAAGCTCGTAAGAGAGGTGTTTCTCCGCGTAAGCCACGCAAAAGGCATTTTGGATTTACTTCTTTCCTTCGTGTATTTGTATTCTCTCTCCATCAGAACTTTCAAAGATTCTATACCCTTTTGGTTCCAACGAGGGGCTGCAACACTCGCCAGATCTGGACGAAGGCCACATGCCCTCACTGGCCCTTGTTTGAGTTTTATCAGCCACAACGAGGGCATCGTGGCCCTCCCTATAGTCAGCGAGGGCATTGGGTGGCCACGCCATCATCAGCCACAAGGTCCTTGCCTAGTGGCCGGCGAGGGCATTGCGAGCCGGTTCTTGCTAGCCCTAAACAAAAAGAGATAAAAGAACAAAAAAGACAAAAAAAAAAATATATAAAAGTTCAAATATAATTCAAAAATTATTTTAAATATTCATGTTAATGCCAAACAAACCATGTGGGACAATCGACATTCACGTTAAAGATTTCCTACCAAAATTAGCCAAAAAAACTAAATCAGTATCAATGCAAAAAAATTTAGGATTAAATTGACCTAATAAGGTTTATAATTAAATTAATACCATAACAATAGATTTATAACTTTTCCAGTACTTTTCCACCAACAACAAACTCTAAACTAAACAAGAGAATCGACTCGACCTTTTCTTTTCTTTATACTAGTAAGAGTATCCAAACCTAGGTTGTCGTCTAATACATAAGACGCTATGTCCATGTGCTTGGGGCAAGGCAACAAACACAAAGTGTTGGGGACAGCCTGCAAACTTACTTCGAGTAGGAGAAATTAATTCGCTTAATTACTTACCCGATCGCTTGGGCGTTTGACTACTTCAACATACATTTCAGCTCCATTTATTTAGTAAAAAATAATTAATTAAAAAGTATTTTCTTAAAAACAATTTATCATATCACTTCTCAAAATAGATAAACAAAAAATATTTTCATTATATACAAAAATATTTAGACATAAATTATTGTTGATGATAAAAATATTTTTCATTAACTAATTATTTAAAGCAACGAGAGCAATCAATTTCAAAAAAAAAAAAATTCTTATCATTTATTTTTCAAAAAAAATAATCAGAGCCTTAATTCCTCTTCTTTAGCCATTTTTTAATTAAAAAAGAAATCCTCTAGCACTCTAGTCTAAGGCGAAATTAGTATGCTCAAAATTCTAAAACGACATTCATGCGACAAAAGTCTGCTCGAAACCTTGTTAAACTTTATCTACGGGAATAGTGCAAAGGTGTAAGCAATGCGTACCTTTGCCGGATCAATCTGAACAAACCAAATACTTCGTGCCATTCCTCAAAATCCATAGAACTGTATGTACTCCTTGTCGATTCTTCAATTCCCTGTTCTCGAACATCCTGATTCTAAACCAAAAGGCCACGCATTTACCTCTGAAATCTGACAGGTTCGCTGGGGGAGAGAAGAAGCATTGCAACGGAAAATCAACTCCATTAAACGTTAGGACAATATTGTAAGAGTTTTCCTAATGTGAACTATATTAATTAATATTGTAATTTACTATTTTTACGGTTATTGTAAAACAAGATTGATCTAAGGTGAGATAGAAGGTTTCTTAATTAGTTTAATATGGGGCTAGCTAGTGTGGGCTAGTTGAGCCTGACCCGTTATGAGAGGGCATGACTGAAAACTCTATAAATAGTGCTCAAGTCGCTTCTTTTAACCTGAATTCTCACATGTATCCTCACATAATGAGCATTTACCTAACGCTAAAGTTGAGGAGGTCACCTCATTGAACCAGAGATACAGAGGACAATAGAGAAGAAGGATTTGCGCCTGGAACATCTCCGCTTCCGCTTCAAGAACGATGGATTACAAAACAAGTGCGTTAATCTTTCTATTCAATTATGCATGTTCTTGTTCTAGTTATAGAGATATTGGACTTGCGTAATTTGCGTCCAACATGTGGTATTAGAGTCTCCATAACCCTAGAACTTGAACACATTGGATTTTGCCATAATTTGAGATTTTTGAAATTTTTCGTTTAATAAAAAATAGAATTAAATAATATATTCGGACTGGGCTCGGTGAGACGAGAAAAACCGTGGGCAGTGCATCATCGGGCGAGGCCCCACATGCCCCCACGCGCAGCCACACACCGCCTAGGCATCAAGCATGTGCCCTATGCATGGCCACGCACACTCACATGCTCCCACGCACGAGGTGCGGCTCGCCCATGCGAAGCACGCAAATGCTAACATCACGATGACGTCAGCGACCCAGACCTGACTCGATAAGAGGGCCAACCCGACCCGACCCAACTCAAGGATTCGACCTGACCTGTTAACCGACCCAACTTAGTCAACTGTTGACCAAGACCGATCGACCGAACGGCTAGACTGGACAGTCGAGCCGAGAACCGGTCGAACCGCTACCGGTCGGACCGGTTTTGGCCGGCCTTTTACGCCCGCGCATGAGCTCCACGCGTTGCGCGCTCAAGCAGCGCGTGCAGGCGCATGGAAGCTCCGATCGGCGCGTGGCTGGCGACGTTGGATTCGCATTTCTATACTCTATCTGGTGGTCTATTTATTTTACATGTTTGATGATTTTATGGATGTAAAAATACATACAAAGCCCTAAATACGTGTATTTTTAGTATATTTTTATGTATTTTTCTTGTATTTTATGTATTTTTGGAAATACATGTATTGGGTTACCGGTATGTTATCACATAAATATTATAAAATTGTGATTCATTAATAAAAATTAAACTTTATTGTATTTTATTAATGAATAAGGCAGTGTTATTAGCATCGGCATGTGATTTTAGTAATTTACTACCCCTATCACTAAAGTTAAAAATCACATGTATATGGTGTATGTGAGATGTAAAGATTATATCATTGGTATGAGAGAATTTTAAGGATTCAATTGAGTTGTGACTGCCAAAGTGACACACTTGATTGGGTTTGAGAAATTTCGAACTCGTATATTGATTGGGATGTCTTCTGATCATAGCCATACTCCCAAAGGAGATGATTATATATTAGTTCATGGAAGGATACTGATATAGTTAGAATAAGTACCTAGAGGGGGTGAATAGGTATATAAAAGATTTTTCTTGATAATTGCACAATACTAGACAGTTGATAGATTTGAGACAAACAATAATCAAAGTAAAACTGAGAGAAGGGAAGAGAAAATTGAACACGCGGTTTATAGTGGTTCGGCTTATTTCAAGCCTATG
This sequence comes from Eucalyptus leucophloia subsp. euroa, assembly GCA_017140325.1. Lineage (NCBI taxonomy): Eukaryota > Viridiplantae > Streptophyta > Magnoliopsida > Myrtales > Myrtaceae > Eucalyptus > Eucalyptus leucophloia. Next base: position 23,177,293 of record CM029476.1, read on the forward strand.
TCCACTCTTCTGCACTGATAGCCTATTGGCTGGATTCCACTATGAACAAAGAGATGTTACAGTGTTGATATCTCTTGATTTCTCGGTGTAGATGATCTACCACATTAGCTCAAGGTATCACTAAGTATAGACACTCTTTGTGTATACAACTTTGCTCAAAATGTATCGACTAATAATCAAGGTGCTTCAGACTCTGGAATTTCTCTATCGATCATTCACTAAAGTAACTAGAACATCTTCCTTTTATACTCCTTTATGCCATCATACCCGTTGGCACTTACAAAAAGAATTTCTCCAATCTACCCGTTGGACGGAATCAATCAAGAAGATCATTGAGCTATTAAATGAACCTGACGATAGCCCATCAATCCTGTTCGCCCATACAATCAGGATCTTGGTTTCCAAGAATAGAACCTTCCAAGAATATTTCGTCGACCATCGGATCTTCAAACGATCTTGATTACGGATAAAAGAATCCGTTATATTTATCCAGCCAAGAGATCTTCTCCAGAAGATAGGACTAAATCCTCAACCAAACACTTCGGCTCTGGATTGCCTTCGTCACTGGATTAGAAAAACTGTCAATGAGAATAGTGTTGAGTCTTGAGTCTTGAGTGCTAAGTCTGGTGATCTGAAAGTCTTTATACTCTAAACAGAAGGTCTGTAATTATCCAGACTAGACTGATAGAAATGTTTTGTCGGCTTCAAAATATTCGGAAAGATTTCTCCAACAATCTCCCCCTTTTGATGGTGACAAAACTTTCCTGTAGATTTGAACAACTTTGACCTGCAAAACATTACTCAAGCAATATGGCTATCTCATAAAAATTAATAAAATAAATTCAACCAGACTCTGCATCCACAGAAAATCGGTTAGTCTTTCATGAGTAAAACCATACAACAACACTTGATATAAATGCAAACAGTCAAGTATCAAAATCCACACCCAAGTCAGTCAAATTCAAGTTCACACCCAAGTCATACTCAAAAACAAACATCAAAATCCACAAAAAAATCAAAGTTTAAAGAGTTCAAATTGCAATTCTCCCCATTTTTGTCATCATTAAAAAGGTGAGAAAAGAGTCAAGTCTGCTTGGGAATGCACACAATCTGGAAATCTCCCATTGATTGTACGATGCCTTCCAGCCTCTTCAAATCTTCCCGTAGATGAGCCACCTCTTCTCCTTTGGCATTGGCTTGAATTTGAAGAGCGAGGTCTTTCATTTGATCCGCCAGGGTAACAAAAGATGCTTGTCCAGCATTCTTCAGGACTTGAAGTTTACAGTCCAGAGCATAGATTTGACCCTGCATTTCCAGAAGAACATCAAGGATACGACGAAAATCTGCTGTGTTGTCCGTTTGTGTGCTCGCATTTGCTTTCTCGGATGAAGTGAAGGCAAACGATGGAACTTCAATGTAATCGAGCAGATTTGGTGTTGACGTATCATGTCCTTCTTCAGGCATTTGAGAAGCTTGAAAATCTTCTAGATTTATTGGTGAGTGACTCACACCTTCATTGTTGACAGCATGTGGTGTAGTCCTTCTTTGCTCACCATCTCCCCCTATCTCTAGGACCTCAATTGGGGAAGAGTGATGGTCATGCTCTTCAGCATCTTGATTCCCTTTCTCTCCGGCTTCATCTCGAGACTTTTCTTTTACTTGCTTCTCCTTCTTCTTCAGCTTCTTTCTCTTTGTCTTCTTTCTCTTTCTCTTGCTGCTCCTCTCGCTTCTCGTTCTTTGCTTGTCCCTCTTCTTGTCTCTCGTTCTTTTTCCTTTGCTTCTTTTCCTTTCATCGTCGTTCGTTGATTCAGTATTTAACGTCCGGTTCTTTTTAATGTAGAGATAGTGAGATCTTCCTCTTCATCTTCATCCTCCAAGATAAGAGATCTTTTCTTTTTGGATGGAGCACCCATGGGCTCCTTCCTTTTCTCTTAGATGCAGAAGATGCTGGAGTCTTCACTTTGAACTTCTCCATTGCCTTATCAAGCTCTTTCAGACGCATTTTTGTCAGCATTTTCAAACCCACCACCATTTTGTCGCATGGTCGAACACAAAGAGTATGTGGAGGTTCAATGTTCAAGTGTCTGAAGATCTTGGTCATAAGACCTGGGTAAGGCAATTGGTCCTTGTCCTTCACCATTGCTATGTACATGTGAAAGAGAATGGTGTGAGGAAGAGAGAACTTCTCCCCTGAATTGATCACGTACATCAATTTCGCCTCGAAGTTAGACACGTTAGCCTTGGATGTAGACTTTGGTCTGATACAATTGATCACAATTTTGTGAAGCAAAATGTTGATAGCATGCATTCTTGAGTAGGTAATTCTTCCCTCTGTAGTTCTGTCTTTGACAAGTTCCAGTGTGGTACGAGCAATCGAAACTCTGATCGGTTGATAGCGTCCTCTTTCAACTCCAATTATATCTGCCAACGTGTCCACATCTACCACATAGTCGTGGTCTCGAACACTGAAGGATATTCTATTCGCATCTAAAAAGCTAAGATTCGAATAAAAGTATGCTGTCAATTGCGCATAACCGTCTGTAGTATCGAAGCAAAATTTCTCAAGTTGAAGCAGATTGAACTTCTCCCTTAAGTTCACATTAATGGCATCCAAGAAATCGAAATCAACACTCCTAGGGTTTATCACCCCTCGTTTCAACAGTTTGAAGAAAAGATTCTCCTATTCCTTCGATTTAAACAAATCCATCCTTTTTCCCTTCACCTTCGCAGCAACACCCATTCTAGGTTGAAATTCAAGGAACATTTTATCATCATCGTTCCCGTCAGTCAGATTTAGTCCCGATACACGAGGGTCACTTGGAATGTTCGTAAGTGCTTCCTCAGCCTTTCCTTTGGGAGCAATTCCCAAATCCTCCATTCGTCGCAAAAAGATATACTCATTCCCATAATTATTTTCTTTAAGGAAATCATCTATATAGTTCAGCGGAGTCCCAGTGCTTTTTAATGCACGATAGAGCTTGTAAATAAAAGAGGGTTTTTGGACTCTTACAGGGTCTGCGTCCTCGATTATTTCTTCCTCCGGTTGTTGACCCACACCTTGTGGGGTAGATGGTGAAGAGTGACGTAGTGGAGAGTGAATCGAGCTCGTTCGACTCGATAAATCTTCCTCTTCGGTGAGATCGAAATGGGTAGGCCCCTCCCTCATTCTGTTGTCCCCCGTTCGCGATTCTTGAAGACTTCCTCGAAGAAGACATCCTTCCTTGTCGTTGAAAGATTCCTTTACTCGCTTGCCCAAGAAAAGATGACAACTTTCTCGAGGATGAACACGAAGTAGAGACAGGATTGGGAGGAGAATGCCTTTTTAGGGTTTTGAAGATTAAGCGAGGAAAACTGTATATATATATATATATATATATATAACTCAGTTTAAAAAGGAAAAACCAATCGGCACAAAGGAAAATGAACAGACGCCTCTTTTGAAATCGATAACTGCCAAAAATAAGTTAATCTTTTTGAAAAGACAAGATTCCATTTTTTACGGAAATTATAGATTAACTGAACTAATGATCGTACCTTTTCGAGATTGAATATAATAACAACTTACGAGTCTATAGCCATGAATGTCTCGAGTCCGAGGGTTGGAGAGTCTCTAGACTTTAACTTCCTCAAGCTTCAAAATGTTGAGTCCGGAACGGATAAAATCGAATTGATTTTTCTCCAAAGGCTTTGTGAATATATCCGCTAATTGGCTCTTTGAATCAACAAATTGAATCGAGATTTCTCCATTTTGAACATGATCTCTGATGAAATGATGTCGAATCTCTATATGCTTTGCTCTTAAGTGAAGAATTGGATTTTTAGTGAGATTGATTGTGCTGGTGTTGTTACATCTAATCTCTATGCATGAGTCTTCAATTCCAAAGTCTTGTAGCTGTTGTTTTATTCATATAATTTGCGAACAACAACTTCCAAGAGCTACATACTCTACTTCTGTTTTTGAGAGAGCTACAGTGCTCTATTTCCTTGAAAACCAAGACACTGTCCTGCTTCCAAGCAACTAGCAAGTTCCCGAAGTGCTCTTTCTGTCAACTCTGCAACCGGCCAGATGCGTCGAATATCCCGAGAAGATTAAAGTCTCCCTTCTTAGGATACCAAAGATTGATGCTTGAAGATGAAGCAATTATTTAATAATACGTTTCGCAGCACAGAGATGGGATTCTCTAGGATCTGATTGAAACCTAGCATAGATGCAAACACTCAACAAAATGTCAGGTCTAGACGCAGTAAGATAAAGAAGTGAACCAATGATGCTCCTGTACAGCTTTTGATCAACTTTCTTCCCTTCTTCATCTTTGCCTATCTTCAAAGAACTTGACATAGGTATGTCGGTCTTTTTGCACTTTTCCAATTCAAACTTTTTGACAATATCATTAGCATATTTTTCTTGATGAATAAAAGTTCCTTCCTTCAATTGTTTTATTTGGAGTCCAAGAAAGAATGTTAACTCTCCCATCATACTCATTTCAAACTCATCCTGCATAGACTTAGAAAATTTCTTGCACAGACTTTCATTAGGAGATCCAAAAATAATATCATCCACATATATTTGAACAAGTAAAAAGTTTTTATTTTCCTTTTTGATAAATAGAGTAGTATCTACTTTACCTTTGACAAAACCATTTTGTATTAAGAACTTACTTAGTCTGTCGTACCAAACTCGAGGTGCTTGCTTTAAACCATACAAGGCCTTTTTCAGTCTGAAGACTGAGTCTGGCTTCTTTGGGTCTTCAAACCCTGGTGGTTGTTCCACATAAACTTCCTCATGGATAAATCCATTTAAGAAAGCACTTTTGACGTCCATTTGGAATAACCTGAAATTTTTATAACAAGCAAACGCAAATAATAGTCGAATAGCTTCTAACCTTGCTACTGGTGCGTAAGTCTCATCATAGTCTATACCTTCTTCTAGCGTATATCCTTTGGCCACAAGTCTTGCTTTGTTTCGTACGACTTTTCCTTTCTCATTCATCTTGTTCCTGAACACCCATTTAGCTCCAATAACAGTTTTACCTTTTGGTTTAGATGTCAATTCCCAAACATGATTAATGTTGAACTGTCTGAGCTCTTCTTGCATAGCTTCAATCCAACTTTCATTAGATAAAGCTTCTTCTATGCTCTTTGGTTCAATTTCAGAAATGAGAGCCACAGCACTAGACTCTTCACGCCTTTTGGATCTGGTGCGAATTCCTTCATTAATTTCGTCGATAATGAGATCTTTGGGATGACTGGACTTATGCTTCCAGTTACTAGTTGATTTGTCTGGTTGATGAACTCTTTCTTTATTTGAATCTCCATGAACAGCTTGATGCTGGTCTTCCAGAGTCTGAGATGCTTCTTAAGTTGTAAGCTTTGGAGAGTTTGGAGCAGGTTCAGACTCTTCATGATGAGTCTGACTGGATTCATCTTGCGTAGAGTCTTGAAATTTGACATTCATTGACTCCTCCACAGACTGGCTCTTCTTGTTACGGACTCGTAGGCTTTGCTTGATGTAGAATATCCAAGGAAGATGCCTTCATCTGATCTTTCTTCAAACTTAGCAACTCGATCTTTAGCATTTTTCAATATAAAGCATTTGCAACCGAACACATGAAAGTATGAAACAATAGGCTTCTTACCTTTGAATAACTCATAAGGGGTTGTTTCTAGAATAGGTCTTAAGAAGACTCTATTGATGATATAGCACGCTGTTGAAACAGCTTCAGCTCAAAATCGTAAAGAAATCTTACTTTCAATTAAAAGAGTTCTAGCCATTTCTTGAAGAAATCTATTCTTTCTTTCCACAACTCCATTTTGCTGAGGAGTATATGGAGAGGAGAACACATGCTTAAAGCCAGATTTATCACAAAATTTTGTAAAATCTTGATTTTCATATTCACTTCCATGATCTGTTCGTATACTAGAGATAACACATCCTTTTTCATTTTGAACCTTTTTAGCAAATTTCTCAAAATACGAAAAGGTTTTGGACTTACTTGCAAGGAAATATACCCAAGTAAATCAGGAGTAATCGTCCACAATTACTAGGCAATATTTCTTACCTCCAATGCTCTGGGTTCTGGTTGGTCCGAAGAGATCCATATGCAGCAGCTGCAGTACATGATTAGTAGAAACATGATTTATTGGCTTAAATGAATTTCTTACCCTTTCCCGAATACATGGAGTGCATGGATCAGATTTTTGGTATGGTAATTTGGGTAGGCCTCGAACAAGCTGCTTTGTAGAGATTTCGGCTAATTGCTTCATGTTGATGTGACCAAGCTTTCTGTGCCATAAGGTTGCTTTTTCTTGAATTGAGATTAAGCATTGCGATTCATCCGGTTTCACATCCAAGAGATAGATGTTTCCATGCCTTCGACCCATGAAAGGCGAGTAGAGTCTTTACCGATTCGAGAACATATTCCTTCTTGAAAAAAATCTTAAAACCAAAAGTATCACACGGTTGATCGATGCCGAGAAGATTGTAATTGAGTCCTTCCACTAGGGAAAACATTACTTATTGTGAGATTTTCAATTTTCACTGTTCCAAATCCCACAATACTTCCTTTGCTGTTTCCTCCAAATGAAACTTTTCCACCATTTACTTGAACAAGCTTTATGAAGCAATTTGAGTCTCCTGTCATGTGTCTTGAGCATCCACTGTCAAGATACCACTTTACCTTTTTCTTGACGGAGACCTGCATTTAAAAGAGAATCTCAAGCTTTCTTAGGTACCCAAATTTTCTTGGGTCCTTTGGTGTTAGTAAGATAAACAGAATTAGCCCATACTTTCTTAACAGGTTTCCAAACCATAGGACACTCTTTTTCAAAGTGATCCGGACCGTTGCACTTGGAACACCTGAGGGCATTTCGACCTACAGACTTTACAAAAACCTTCTTGAAATGATTTTTGTAAGCCTCTCTCGAGGGTCTTTGCTTGATTCTTTCTTTTACTTTCGGAAAATCAATCAAGGAAAAAGTTTCTGCTGTCATACCTAGACCAGACTTATTGAAGTAAGGTCTTTGAGCTGAAAGAATTTTTTCAAGTTTCTCGGACCCTATTGAAAATTTCTTTGAAATATTTGATAAGTCAGTTTTTAAAAGAGCATTTTCTTTCAAAAGACTATCTTCATTTTCTTTAAGAGTGGAAACACTCTTGTCTAAACATTCAACTCTTTCTTTTAAAACATTTTCCTATTGTTTTAGAGCAGAGTTTTCCTTTTTAAGTTCGGAAATCCTTTTGAGAGAAGTCTTAAGACTAAAATACAGTTCATCAATATATTTAGAAACTTTGACAGGAATTTTAAAATCACTTACCTCAAATTCACTGTCTGAGTCTGATCTAGAGTTTGAGTCTGATTGCGCCATCAGACATAAGTTGGCATATTCATCATCACTTTCTTCACACTCTGTATCACTCCAGGTTTCGGCTTTGAGAGCCTCTCGAGACTTTTCAGCTTTTCCTTTCTTCTTCTTCAGAAGAGGACAGTTGAGTTTGATGTGTCCCCTTTTCTTACATCCAAAGCAAACTACATCTTTGTTTGATTCCTCATCATCAACAGACTTGGTATGCTGTCTTTAAAACCTTTGTTTCTTTGAGTTGCACCTTCTTCCTTTTCTATTCAGTTTTCTGAATCTTCTTATCATTAGAGCAAGCTCCTCATCGTCCATATCATCTTCAGAATCGTAACATCGAATCATCATTTGATTTTAATGCAATGGATTTCTTACCTTTTGGATCTTCGTCTTCATTAATTCGTTCCACTTCATAAGATCGAAGAGTTCCAATCAGCTCATCGACAGAGATAGTGGCATAATTCTTTGCGTCTCTCTTATTGAAGTCTTTATGTGATTCCAATCCTTGGAGAGTCCATGCAGTAGCTTGTTTACCTTCATGGGATCAGAAATTTTTGTCCTTGATTCTCAAGACCATTGACAATATCGTAAAACGGCTAAACATGTTAGTTATAGATTCTCCTGGTTTCATTTTGAAGGCTTCATATTGACCGAGGAGAATGTTAATTATGGTTTCCTTCACTCGATCTGTTCCTTCATAGGTGATATGTAATCTGTCCCAATTTTCTTTTGCTGTAACACAAGAAGATATTCTGTTATATTCAGTTGGTGACAAAGCACAATATAAAGAGTAAATTGCTTTTGCATCGAGTGCTTGTCTTTTCATTATCTCTTCTTGAGTCATTCCGCTGGTCTCAACAGTTTCTTTCCCTCTTTCAGAGACTGATGCAGCTGTAGGAGTAATTCCTTTTCTACAACGTCCCATTCCAGAGGATCCTTTGATCGTAGGAAGGCTTTCATCTTGTTCTTCCAAATGTTCTAATCCTTTCCATCAAAGTAGGGTGGTCTGGTATTGCTTTGCCCTTCCACCAGCCCTGGTGCTAGCATACTAGTCATGGATCTTTTACTCTGAAGTAAAACACTTCAAATTAAGTGAGAACACGAGCTCTGATACCAATTGATATAGCTAGAATAAGTACCTAGAGGGGGTGAGTAGGTATATAAAAGATTTTTCTTGATAATTGCACAATACTAGACAGTTGATAGATTTGAGACAAACAATAATCAAAGTAAAACTGAGAGAAGGGAAGAGAAAATTGAACACGCGGTTTATAGTGGTTCGGCTTATTTCAAGCCTACGTCCACTCTTCTGCACTGACAGCCTATTGGCTAGATTCCACTATAAACAAAGAGATGTTACAGTGTTGATCTCCCTTGATTTCTCGGTGTAAATGATCTACCACACTAGCTCAAGGTATCACTAAGTATAGACACTTTGTGTGTATACAACTTTGCTCAAAATGTATCGACTAATAATCAATGTGCTTCAGACTCTGGAATTTCTCTATCGATCATTCACTAAAGTAACTAGATTGTCTTCCTTTTATACTCCTTTATGCCATCATACCCGTTGGCACTTACAAAAAGAATTCCTCCAATCTACCCGTTGGACGGAATCAATCAAGAAGATCATTCGAGCTATTAAAGGAACCTGACGATAGCCCATCAATCATGTTCGCCCATACAATCAAGATCTTGGTTTCCAAGAATAGAACCTTCCAAGAATATTTCGTCGACCATCGGATCTTCAAACGATCTTGATTACGGATAAAAGAATCCGTTAGATTTATCCAGCCAAGAGATCTTCTCCAGAGGATAGGACTAAATCCTCAACCAAATACTTCGGCTCTGGATTGCCTTTGTCACTGGATTAGAAAAACTGTCAATGAGAATAGTGTTGAGTCTTGAGTCTTGAGTGCTGAGTCTGGTGATTTGAAAATCTTTAGACTCTAAACAGAAGGTCTGCAATTATCCAGACTAGACTGATAGAAACGTTTTGTCAGCTTCAAAATATTCTGGAAAGATTTCTCCAACAGATACATGATGATATGGTGGAGGAATGATTGATCATAATGGTTCATACGCCCAAAGGTGATGAATTCACAAAGATTAAAATATATTCTCATAACCGCTATCATGTGGGGAGTGTACAATTGCATGTCATGTATTCTGCCCAAAGGTGATTATGTGATTTTGCATCTAATTCTCTAGATGTGTACTTGTATGTCAAGTTACACAATGCTCATATGATGTTAATTATATACAATATTTGTCTTTCAGTCACTTTTTCTGTAAACAATAACTCCGTCACTATTGAGGTTCTTGTTAGTTCAAATTTTAAGAAATGGAGAGAAGATTTTATGTTTGCTATGGAGATGGCAGATGTTCATATGGCTCTTACTGTCGATCGACCAGCAGATCTTACTGTCAAGAGTACAGAAGCTCAGAAAGCTCATTTTACTGCTTGGAAAAAGAGTAATATAATTTGTTTACTGTCGATGAAGCGTTCCATTCATGAACACTTGAAAAATCATTTGCCTACAGACTGCACTACTAGGCAGATGATGGAAGCCTTGATGACTAGAAACCGTGTCTGGCCTAATGCTGAGATAGGAACACGACTGCAAACACTATTTACTATGAAGTATAATGGTTCTAGTAGAATTAAAAATTATGTTCTAAGGATGGTAGATTTGCAAACAAAGCTTAAGGCTCTCAATGTCGTTATTCCCACTCTTGTATTGTGCATTAAGCTATAAATAATCTTCCTCCTGATTTTGGGATTATCAAGATCAATTATAGTTCCCAAGATGAAACTTGGTTAGTTAATGACCTAATTGCAAGGCCGATGGCAGAGGAAGAAAAATTGAAGAAAGATAAAGGGCACATTGCCTTTTATGCTTCTAATTCCGGCGGTGATAAGGGTAAGAAAGTGAAAAATTATACTCATAAGGGCAATTTTAAAGTTACTGGACCTTCCAACAATAAAGGAAATTCTGAAGCTGCTAGACCTTCTAACAGTTTAGGTCCTAAGAAAGCATTCACCAAGAAAGATAGTGTTCTTTGCTACTTTTATAGAGAGAAAGGACATGTAAAGAAATGTTGTAACAAGTTAAAGACTTAGTTGTCTAAGAGAACCAAGAGTAAGTCTAAAGATAATAATTATTTGGCATTTGTTTATGAATCCAATTTATCGAAAGTCTCAACCAATTCCTAGTAGCTAGATAATGGTGCAACTAATCATATTGCATTTACCATACATGGGTTCATAAACCGAAGGACGTCAAATCAGGATAAATCAAAACTCACTATTGGAAACAATATTGGAGTTGACGTCGAGTTCATGGGAGATGTTATTTTGATTTTAGATTCTAGTTTTAGGATGATGTTGAGAAACACTTTTTACGTACCTTCTTTTAAAATAAAGAGTAATATTATTTCCATGTTTTATGATTCAAATAAGATTGGCGTAATCGTACTCTTATGGACATGATGAGAAGTATGATTAGTATGATCAATTTACCTAATTTTCTATGGGGTGAAGCTTTGAAAACAACTCTTTATATTCTAAATTGCGTTCTTACTAAAGCGGTTCCATTGACTTCTTTTGAGTTGTGAACTGGACATAAACCTAGCTTGAATTATCTTAGTTTGGGGATGTCCAACAAAAGTGAAGTTATATAATATGGATTTTAAAACTACTCGGTGTTATTTCGTGTCTTACCCAGATCATTTAAAGAGGTATTGGTTTTATAACCCTAATGGAGGTATAAGAATTGTGGAATCTAAGACTGCAAAATTTCTAGAATTTGATGTAACTGAAAAGGGTAGCTGCTCACAAGCTATTAAAGATGAAAGTATGGTGGGGATACCACCGGCCGCGGTGGCCGCGATGGTTTCGAACTTAGTACCCCACCGCCGGGGGAGGAGTTCGAAACCCCGCGTGATCGATGCTTGAGTGCAAGCCGCGCGATTCATCTATGGCTGGGTCTATGATGGTGGCCCAGTCCACCCCAGGGTTTACTCCGCCGCGAAGTGGCACACGGAGTTTCCCTGGGTCACCAAAAAAAAAAATATGGTGGGGATTACTGGATCCTTGTCTCATCCTATGCAGACAACTATGGAGCTTCCTGCGCCACAAACTGAGCCCATTGTGATTGAGAATCCTATTGTTGAGACAGTTCCTAATGAAATTCCTCAAGCCCCTCAAATTCAGAATGAGGTTGAAGCAGCTCCACTCAGAAGATTGATTAGGGAGAGACATTCAGCTATACCACCAAACTATGTTGTCTACCTAGGAGAGCATGATTATGATATTGGTTGTGTTGTTGATCTGGAAACTTATACAGATGTCATCTCATGTCCTTAATTAGATTTGTGGCTAAATGCGATGAAAGATAAGATGCAATCTATGAAACATAATGGTGTTTGGGAGCTTATTGAATTACTTGAAGGTTGTAAACCTATTAACTGCAAATGGGCATTCAAAACTAAAAGAGATTCCAAAGAGAAGATTGAAAAGTTTAAAGCCAGACTGGTAGCCAAGGGTTTTACTCAAAAAATGAATAGATTATGAAGTAACATTTTCTCCAATTTCTTCTAAAGATTCCTTTAAATGATCTTGGCATTGGTAGCTCATTTTGATATGGAGTTACACCAGATTGATGTTAAGACTGCTTTTCTAAATAGAGACCTTAATAAGGAGGTTTATATGGTGCAGCCTGAAGGTTTTGCAGCAGATGACTCAGGTAAACTTGTTTGTAAATTGAAAAAATCTATTTATGGCCTTAAGCAAGTTTCTAGATAGTGGTATTTCAAGTTTCATAATGTTGTCACTTCATTCGGATTTATTGAAAACAAGGTAGATCAGTGTATATACACCAAGGTCAATGGGGGGAAATATATTTTTTTCATACTTTATGTGAATGATATCTTGCTTGTTAGTAGTGACATTAGTTTACTACATGAGATAAAGCGAATGTTATCGAAAAATTTTGATATGAAAAACCTTGGTGAGGCGTCTTTTATTATTGGCATTGAGATCCATAGGGATCGCTCACGCCGTTCATTGGGTTTGTCTTAGATAGCATATATTGATCGCATTTTAGAAAAATTCAATATGCAGGATTGCAAACTAGGAATTGCTCATGTTGTTAAGGGTGATAAATTGAATCTTTCACAATACCCTAATTCAAATTTTGAGAAAGCTCAAATGAAGAATGTATATTATGCTAGTGTGCGTAGAAGTATCATGTATACTCAAGTTTGCACTAGACCAGATGTTGCTTTTGCAACAGGGCTTCTAAGCAGATATCAGTCAAATCCAGGATACGATCATTGAATTGTTGTCAATAAGGTTTTAAGGTATTTAAAAAGAACAAAAGATTATATATTGATTTATAGACATGTTCTAAACTTGCAACTAGTAGGGTATTCAGATGCAGATTTTGCTGGTTGTCAAGATGATAAGAAGTCAACGACATGATACATATTTATGTTGGTAGGAAGTGCAGTATCATGGAAGAGCAAAAAACAGAAATTCATATCTTCTTCTACCATGCAAGTAGAGTTTGTAACATGTTTTTCAGCTGCTACTCAAGCTATTTGGCTCCGAAACCTCATTATGGAGTTATTAGTTTTTGATTTTGTGGATAGGCCCATATAGCTACATTGTGACAATAATTCTACAATATTGTTTATTAATAACAACAGAAGTCTCAAAGGATTTAAACACGTGAAGGTCAAGTTTTTGACCATAAAGGAACTAGTGCAGAATGGTGACATTGCAGTAGATTATATTCCCACAGATGATATGGTTGCAAATCCACTAACTAAAGGCCTACACTCGTGTGTATTTGATCAACATGTCATTAACATGGGCCTAGAAGCATCTTGGAATGATGTTATTTAATGAGAGCTATGTTTTATTTTTCTTGAATAAAGTTTACATCTGTTTTTGTTATAATATATAACACTTTGATATATATATATATATATATGTCAACTTTTGTATTCAATTAAATATTTTTGAATGAATTGTTATTATGTTGAATATATATATTGTTAAAAGTCTCAATGTATTGCTTAAACCTTGAGTAAAGGCTAAGGGCATTCGGTTATTAGCCCTGTGCATATATCTAGTGCCACAAGTTTTTTTGTGATGCTTAAGGTAAGAGAATGAGATCTCTCTATGAGAAATGTTATCCATTTGCCATACTACCATATTGAATTCATATCAATAAAGTTGAGAACATTCATAACCATGGAAGGCTGTGTGTATACATGCAATTACCGCCATGATTCAATATTTAAGATTTTATGAGATAGGATTGACTATTAAGAATTATCTCTGGACCAATATGCACACATATATTACAATTTCAATTAATATAGTCCAAGTGAGAGAATGTAAGAGTTTTTCTAATGTGGATTACATTAATTGATATTGTAATTTACTATTCTTACGGTTACCGTAAAACAGGGTTGGTCTAAGGTGAGATAAAATGTTTCTTAATTAGTCTACTATGGGGCTGGCTAGTATGGACCGAGTCGAGCTTGGTCTGTAATGAGAGAGTTTGGCTGGAAACTCTATAAATAGTGCTCAAGTCTCTCATCTAACCTAAATTCTTGCATGTATCCTCACATAATGAGCATTTACCTAACGTTAAAAGTGAGGGGCCACCTCATTGAATCAGTGATATGGAGGGCCTAAGTCTAGGTCCATTCATGGTATCAGAGCCATGGTTTCGTTTTTATGGTTATCCATTCCATGCGTTTGGTAGGTGAATCCAGTGCTGAGAAGATCTCTTCTCATCATATCTACAGAACCAGAAATCCTTGAAGCACCCGTTTCTCTAGCTCCTTCTCTTTCATCTTCAACCTCTCCAGAATTTTGTATTTCCAATGCTTCTAAGATAAATTATCTTTATGAAGTCTCTCTTAACAATGAAACCAAGATTTCTGAAACCCAACTTCCTCTCATGAACTCTTATTCTGCTTTTGCCAAGCCTAACTCCTCATTCTCACCTATCTACTCCATCCACCAACTTATTCATCAAACCCCAAAGCAAGTAAAGGAGTATGTCCAGTCCTCCAAATTTGACCAACACCCAATTCCTGCTACTAAAAATGAGTACTTTGTTACTCTTCAGATCCCCCCAAAGTTTCCCAAACAATGGGCTCAACAGGGATACACTCATGTCCATTATGGAGCTATTCGTTTTGCTCTTACCTTTTATGGTCGTAAAGGTTTGCCAGTTGTGGCAAGAATTGCCTTGTTGGATACCAAATTTTTACAATACCAGCATGCTTGCATCAGTACTGTTCAAACCACTTTAAATGCTGGAACAGTCTTTGTGACTTTATATCCAAACTTCAATAGCGCTCTTTCAAACCCCCAGCTACTCTCTTTTTTGAAAGTTCAAGTCCAGCTCACTGGAGCCCCTCAAACTACTGATTCTGTAGCAGCAACCCTACATTACCAAATGGTTTATCGAGTGCAGAATCATGCTCTTGACCTCAACTTCAACAATGGTAATGAAGATGCTTTGTTTATCTCCATGCAGAATGATTAGGCATCCTGCATCCATGTTCCCAGATAGATTCCAAAGGATACGTTGGCCAAGCTCCTTCCAGAGACTTGGATTACCAACTACGAAAAGCTACACCAGCATAACAAGCCGTTCCAATCTATGGACTCAAAGTTCGTACGGAAAAAAGATAGAACTGTTTCCATCAAATTTGGCAAGGAGAAGGAAGAAAGTCCTTCTATCTTCCAGACCCTCTTCATGATTGAACCATGTGTTCCTGAATCTATTTCCGAGCCAAATCCAAAAAAGCTTGTTCGACACTTCAATGGTGATGGACATCCTGTTCATTACTATAAAGACAATCATGGTCATTGTTTTTGGGACCCTTTTTGCCAATGTTCCCACTGTACAAATTCTCCTGACGAGGTAGACCCTCTTGCAAGACCTCCACCTCAACAGAAAAGGCCAAAGGATAAGTTGTACTAAAGGTATTTAAATGGAGATTCCTCCGTTGATACTCTCGGTGAGTGTGATAAATACCAGTTCATGGTTTCTTATGCACCACCTTCACCACCAAAGTTCAATACTACATCGCAAGCCTCACCAAATCCACCAAAATCACCTCCACCATCTCCTCCTCGGAAAAAACAAGCTATCTCTCTGTTTTATGAGCCAATTCTAAAATGGGCTAAGAAGCATTCTTATCCACTTGAAGCCCCAGTAGAAACACCATCCACTTCTTCCATTATCACGTTCCATGAGGCTGATTTTCCCCCCTTGCTAGGGAAAATTCTAAATTATCATTTCTTGCCCCTGAGGAATTCATTGACCCACAAAACAGATATCGTCATGCTCTAAAAATAGCAACTCCCACTAATGTGGATGAACATGGGAGACAAAGAAAGACTCCTGCTGCTGAAGCTGTTCTAAATTGGCAATCAGAGACTCTGTTGGCACAAAATAATACCTTTAAGGCAATTGATTCCAAAATTAAAAATGTGCAATAAGATCTCCGAATGTATGATGAAAGTACCAAAAAGATATTTTTTGAGTTCCAGAAAAGGCTTTACGCCTTGGAATCAGGACAACATCTTGGGTACCATTATCTTGAAAGTCCAAAACCAAAAATAGAAAAGCTCAAGAGGCAAATCCAACTTCTTGAAGAAAGAAGATTCAGACCTTTCAATCCATTGGCACCTTCTGTTAGAACCGAGTATTTACCTCCCCCGCCACAGACGTCTATTTTTGTCACTATTCCAGAAGATCCCTACAGAAGAGAACCAGATATGGCAGAAATACAAAATCGCATCAAGGCCCTGTAGAAGGACAAAGGAAAAGAAAAAATGCCACCCACAAAATCAAGTTCGATTGTTATAAGAGAAAAGCCAGATCAGATAATGTTATCTAATCCATTAGAATCTTTTCTAAAGGATTTGGGTACTCAGGAACCTGATCCTGCTACCTAACAGCCTGATCCTTCTGTTCCAAAAAACAGTCCATGTTCCTAGTCGAGCAAACTACTCCTGAAACTGAATCAGACTCAGTATCTCTTTCCTCCTCTTCATCTTTCTCAATTCCTACAGTTGATTCTCACCCTATGGCACCAGTAACTTCATCAATATTCATGACTGATCCTCCAGATGATGAAATGGAATCAAACTATTCTAACCTAGAAAATGGTTAAACAAGCAATCCTGCTCGGCATGTGTCCATAGCATCAAAATAATTCTTCACCATTGACGATATTCCTTATCATAAATGGCTAGAAAGACTTGAAGACTTTCATACTTGGTTGAATACTCAGTCCATCACCAACCATGATATGAATGATGTCATTTACAACTTTGTTACAAGATTCACAGGAAGCCTCAAACTTTGGTGGCAATCAATTTCAAAACAAGACCAGATTCTTTTTCTGATGTCACCTAATTTCGGCCATGCAATCACTCTCTTGTATCATGTCTTTGTGGGAAAACCCACTGATCTCATAGAGATGAAAAGAAGATAATTTTTCAAAAGAAAATGCTGCTCCCTCCAGAAGAAACATCTTAATAAGCATTATCGAGTAATGCTTCAGCTTTTTTATCAGATTGGAGCAGACCCAAATCTGAAGCATGTTTTCCTTACTTCCATCCCTAAAGAACTATCACAGATGGTTGAAAGATCTTTCTTTGGAAAACAAAGGAGAGTACAAGATATTTCCTTGGGAGAAATACAACAAGAAATCCATCTATGCCTAGAAAAATTATGCTTAAAGCATTAGATGGTTCGTACCTACATCATAGATGACAAGCGCCTTGAATCAGCTTGTTCTCGACAGAAGTTAAAAATCAAATGCTCCAAGTAAGATTGTGATGGTACTTGTGGTAAGTTTTCTCGGAAAAAGAACATTACAAGAAGTTTTGGATAAACAAATCCAAACATGGCTTCAAACATTTCCGAAAAAAAAAAAAAAAAAAAAAAGAAGAAATGGCGATACCTACACAAAAGAAAGGATCGCACGGGTCACAAGAAATCAAATCGTTGCTACATCTGCAACCAGAAAGGACATTTTGCCAAAAACTGTCCTCAAGCAAGAAAATGTCAGAATCGTCTAATTCATCACATTGAGAATGAAACATGTATTTATCTTGAAAATAATGATATTTAATCCTTATTCTCTGCTAATGAATAACCATCTGAACAAACTCTTTGTGTCATACCCTCTTACCAAACTTCCAGTGAAATTGAGTCAGACTTAGAGTCTGAAGATATTTTCCACCTATCCCCCACATCTTCAGAATCAAATCTTGACATATTTTCAAGTCAAACCCATTGTCCCCATTTCTCTATAAAAATCCTCACTTCAAAGTTTGTCAAACCCATCATTGTTATTGCTCTCATTGACACAGGAGCAAGTTGTTCAATATTGAACACCAAAGTTCTTCCTGAAGAATTCTTGACTCCTTACATCCGATATTTCAATTCTGCTTCAGGAGATACTTTATCCATGAATGTCAGAACCACTCCATTAACTGTCCAGTTTTTTCCTCAGTGTTCCATAACCACAAAAATCTTTGGATCAAGCCTCCCTAATAAAGACCTAATAATTGGGTGGGATATCATAACTCAAATCTCTCAACTCCGCATCATTCCTGGAAAATGTCTTAGATATAAAGACCAATTCTCTAAGTTTGTCAATATCCAGTGACTCTTTTCCATTCAGATGAGTCTATTAGATCCAATCATGCAAAAGTTGTTAGAATCTTGTTCCGAATCCCATTCAGAATTTGCTCAGAAGTGTTCCCATCCTCTATGGGAAAATCCAGAGTTCTTTGTTCGCCTTCCTTTCAAGAAGAATGAAGATATAAACCCAACCAAGGCGAGCCACATGGGAATGAAGCCAGAACATCTGGTTTTAGCTCAAAGAGAATGCTCAGAACTATTGCAACAATGCCTTATTGAAATCTTCAATTCTCAATGGGCTTGCGAAGCCTGCTATGTCAATAAGCGTGCTGAGCAAAACAGTGAAAAAAATGAGACTAGTAATCAACTATCAACCTCTTAACCTTTTTCTCCAATATGATAAGTTCCCTTTACCATCCAGAGATTCTCTCTTTACTGGTTTAACCAACGCCCACATTTATTTCAAATTTGACCTCAAAGCCGAATTTTGGCAATTGGGCATCCATCCTGAAGACAGATCCAAAATAGGATTCTGTATCCCGAACCAGCACTTCCAGTGGAAAGTTCTTCATTTTGGTCTAAAGGTAGCACCATCCCTTTTCCAGAAGGCCATGTGTCATATTTTTCAACAAATTTTGTCAAGTGCAGCTGTATAAATTGATGACATCTTGCTTTACAGTCCTGACGAGCAGTCACACCGTCAACTCCTTGAGCAATTTGCAGAAATCATAAAGAAGCATGGCATCATGCTTTCCCAAAGAAAAATGAATATCGCTCAGACAAAAATTGAATTTCTTTGTATGCATCTTAACAAAGGTATATATTATCCAGGGCCATACATTGCTCAAGAATTATTAAGTTTTCTGGAAAAAAAAAAAAACTTCACAACAAAACAAGTTCAGCAATTTCTTGGGATAATCAATTATCTCAAGGATTTTGTCCCAAACATTGCAAAGCTCATGATTCCTTTGCAATCTATGCTGAAGAAGAATCCCCTACCTTGGGGAAAAATTCAGACCAAAGCAGTCACTGAGCTTAAGGAGATTATGCAAAATCTCCCACCACTGCAAATACCATCGACAGGAAAAAGAATCCTTCAAACTAACGCCAGTGATGAATACTGGGCAGCCATCTTGTTTGAAGAAATCGATGGTAAGAGACACCTTTATGCCCACATAAATGGAAAGTTTTCTCAATCTGAAATGCACTACCATTCCACATTCAAAGAAATCTTAGCAATAAAAAATGGAATAAAAAAGTTTGAATTCAATCTCATCGGCCACCACTTCCTAATAGAATTAGATATGGCATTTTTCCTTTAGATGACCAAGTTTAAACAAAAGCAGATTCCAAACTCTCAACTGCTTCGATGGGTTGAATGGTTTTCAAAATACTCTTTTGAAACCAAACATATTCCTGGAAAGAAGAATGTGCTTGCTGACTTCTTGTCAAGACCAAAAGCATCAGTTGAAATCAACATGTACATCAAGAGGCCTGCTCTTCATATGCTCAACTATGGCGTGAAATACAAGATTGAAAAGATCAAAGATTTACAAAGCTGGAAATACCCTCAGGAAATTATTCAGCAAATCCAGAACAACAGTCTTGCTGAGAACCTAGAGAACCTCATGTGGCAATGCCACATCGACCTATTCAAATTCAATGAAGGTTCGATTCTTTATCCTTTTTGGTTAAATATGAATTATCCATTCATTCATCCTCTTATCTGGAAGGAATATGACTTCCCTGATCAGCTCAAGACGTTATTATGGTACTTAAACAATAAGTAATTAATAGCTTTTGAAATTCCAACCAGAAGATTCATTGCCAACCTCACAAGGATATTCTTGCTCGGAAGAAACATCGAAAAAGAAAGTGATAAGAATCTCTTAGACTTTCTTAACTGGTTCTATTCTCCTACTTACTGGAAACAACTCTTGGAGAAAGAACTGAGAACCATGACACCAAATCCTGAAGTCCATACCATCTTGTTTTTCAGACGACCATGGTATTTTTTTAGAAATAATGGCAATATTCTCGATGCCCCACTAGATATAGGAACCACATCCTATAAACCTCACTTGAACAGCCGAGAAGCTCGAATTCACAAATCTTATCCAAGATCTGTTAGATCTTGTGAACACGAGTACCGAGAACTTCAGAGAATCTTATACCAAGAAAACAAAACCATTCCTGAAGATGTTTGGAATAATGTACTCACTACGTGGGATCATTATGACCTAACACAAGAAACTAAGGAAGCACTCAGGCAATACAGACAAGCCGCATCGTCCCAAGAGCATGAAATGACAAGCGAAGATGATATTGTCCAGTCTACTCAAGACCCCTATGCACGCTTTGGAGGTCCTCTATCCCAAAATCCCTACGAATAGGGACCTTCGTCCTTATTCAAAAATATGGACACATCCTTTTATGCACAGCCATCCAATTGGCCTCAGCCAAGCATTCTTGCCAATACTACAAGTGAAAATACAAACTGGACAAAAGAAGAAGCATCCCATTGGGCTCATGAACAAGCATCCTCATCAAGAAGGCTGAATCAAATCCTCTCACATGAAGACCTTGAAGCCCTTGAACAGAAATACGAGGCACATCTCCTAGAAGACAACTCAGATGATTCAGTCTGTAGCTACAATACTCGTGACAGACGAAACCGCTAAGTCCGTACAATTTCACTGTAGCAAGTCACTGTTCACTTTTACTGTAGCACTAGACTAGGAAAGGTACTGTTCACAATACAGTTACTGTTCATAGTGTACGAATAATTTCCTCCCGAAAATTTCCGGTGCCTTTGTTTGTATCCGGACCCATGAGCTTGGTCCTTATTTATTGATTTGTGACCTCATTTTGCCTATATAAGACAAGGAGGGTGTAATGTGTTAGGCAGAGTCCCCTGAAGTAAAGTGTGTGCTTTGTGAAAAACCTCTCCATGGCTTTCGAAATTCCTTTTCTTCTCCAGCCTGGTAAGATCCTCCAAGAAATGCAACTTGGGTAGGTTAGAAACGCTTCCATCATGGCATCTCTGAGTGTCTCTAGGCTCTGAACTAAAGGGCTAAGTTGTTTTCTGCTAAAAGGCTGTCCCTGAAGAGCTTGAACGAGAGTTGTTCACCCACTGTGGGGTGCATACCTGCAGGAAATTTACTATCCTTCACTGGTTCTAAGTCTAGGTCCATTCATGGAATATCAATTTCCGTTTCCGCTTCAAAAATGATGGATCTCAAAATATATGCGTTAATCTTTCTATTCAATTATACATGTTCTTGTTCTAGTTATGGAGATATTGGGATTGCGCAATTTGCGTCCAACAAATATATCTGAAAATTTCACTCCATATGGTACAACAATCCCCACAAACACTGCCCATTGGGAGTACAGGACTAAGAACATAAGTTCAAGAAACGGAGAAGCTTCCATCAAGTCAGGAAAAGACGGAGACGAGGAAAAGGAAAAGCAAGACGCTAGACAGGCCCTCTTTCTCTTTCCTATAGGTTGTGTGAATTAAGAAACTTGATTCCCCGACAAAAACCTCAACCGGTCATGTCCAGGTTATGCGATGATTGCAACAGCGCTCAGCAGCCGACTCCATAATCCTATCTGCTGTCAGAGAACTTAGCTTCATAGGTTAGGGGTACCCGCATCTGGCGAAGCAAAAACTCATGCCTCCATTTTTTAATTTCTCTAAGGTGAAAAAGGCAGGGTGACTAATATAAACCCGCACATGAAAGAGAGCACTTCGAAATATGATACCATGAACGTCGCGGTTATCATCTTCCCAGCAAACCGTCTTCCATGAAGAGCTCGTTGGGCATTACTTGTGGACTGCGTATCCTCGAACCCCAGATATACAAAACCACTGCTATTCCTGTTTTCAGGTAGAAAAGAGACACAAGCCACAAAACTTGAACAACAGAACCGAGGAGACCAATTATGATATTTTGACCGGTGGGGAGGATTATACACTTCCCATCGTTTTAATTAAATAATGCCAGGATGATCAAGTTGAACCAATAACAATAGGGATAGGATCAATTCAGACTTATCCATATAAAAGCTTGTCCTAATTTTTCAGAAAGGCTTCTTTGCATGCATCCAAGCCAGAAGGTATAACCTTCTAAGCCATGCTGAGAATCATGCACATGCATCTGGTGTCGGAGATTAACTCCCCCAAAGATTTTGATCGGTAAAATTGCCAGTGACTTACTTGTCTACAAAAATGTGCCTCAAATTCCCAAACTTTGAGCATTCTTCTTGAACATCCTCCTTAATGTCCAATTCAAAATCTGGTTCAGTCTGCCAAGAAATATCGCACTTCAAATAAGAACGGGAAGAAGAAGAGCAATACACTACAACAACATCGCAAGCCTAAAAATCTAATTTACCTCTAATGTTGGATCAAACATGTTCTTCAATAACAAACATCCACTTGGGACACCAACTGTATCAATTGTAGGACCAGTAGTAGCTGTGACCTGAAGACCTGATCCTGGAAGTCCAGTGAGGGCTGCAATATTCGGCTGCATAAGAGAACCAGCCAGTGGAGGAACCACAGGTGCCGTGCCAAGAATTGGTCCTGAGGGAAGAGCAGCACCAGTGCTGATGGCGGAAGTGCCCACAGAACTAGCAATGCTGCAATAGCAGATGATAGTGTCAGTCGACAAATAAACACAGTAACTCCATATAATTAAAACCGATGTGTCATATCAACCTTGATGCAGTTCCGCTCCGATCCAACTTCAGCATAAGACTTGCTCGCGAAGACGCATTCAAGGACTGAAATAAGTTAAAAAAAAGATTACGAAAAAATCATGCAAAACAATGCTGTTAAAAAAATTAATCACGGATGTCACATTGTGAGTTCCAAAAAAGTGTGGCAGGTAAAAGAAGAATCAGTAGCATATAATTGTCAAATTAAGGAAAATCATTGCTATTTTTCCTTAAAGCAATAATCAATCACCAAAACATAGGCTCTGATACAGTATTGATTCTACGACAACCTTCCAACCAAACAAGAAGTATGCACAAGTCAAAATTGCTTTTCATCTAATACAAAAGTAACCAATGAAATTGTATCATAATCACATTGCAACAGGACTCTTCTAGGTCCCTAAGATTCATGGCTTTTATTTTCCAGCAGCTCTTCCTCTTCATCACAAGCACTTGAGAAGAATTTGTCTGTTCAAAAGCTAGAATTATTCACGTACGAATGTCGAATGACGGGTGTTCATAGGTGATGCAATTAAAGGGACCTATGATGCCAAGAGGGTCGCCACGTTACTTCCTCTTGCCTCTTTTCTCCGAGTGAAGATATGATGATGCAGGACCAACTTCAAAACCCTGACAAACCCTCACCTCCTCAACCGCAGCAACTGCCACCATCGATGGCCTTTCTTTCCTCTCTGTCCCACTTGCATGACCCTTCTTTGGAGATTCTTAGCTGGACTCATTCGGTCAGGAAATTTGCGAGGAGGCATTGAGAGCATCTGCGAACGGCGCCTGGCTCATCCAGTGTCCAAAATGCCATTGCATGACTGTGCTGCTGTAATTGGTGTACCGTCTCAAGTCTGTCCTTAGAGCTGACGTTGCCTCTCAGGTAACCCTTCTTTCATTGCATCGTCGTCTTAGATTGATTATATTAATGGCAGGTCTATATATCTTGCTCGACGTCAGGACTTTTTCTTTCAACGAGC
The DNA here is from genome assembly GCA_017140325.1 of Eucalyptus leucophloia subsp. euroa. Lineage (NCBI taxonomy): Eukaryota > Viridiplantae > Streptophyta > Magnoliopsida > Myrtales > Myrtaceae > Eucalyptus > Eucalyptus leucophloia. The sequence goes on from CM029476.1 coordinate 23,201,048, forward strand.
GCTGGATAAAAAAGAAAAGAGTCTCGCGCGTCCATCATGAAACCTTCTAACATTTTTGTGTTACAACATTTTTTTTTTCCTAGGAGAACTACGAAAATCTTACAAAGAGCCATGACCTTCGAGAATCCGGTCTTTGGAAGGCCATAGAACTGCCTGCACGCCCCGGCCACAGGACGCCGAGAACAGAGGTTTGTTACTTTTTTAGTAACATTAATGTTAGATAAATGGAACAATTAATTACTCTTTTATCTTTTCAGTGTAAGATAATTGTTTCTGAGTGACATGAAGAGAAGTGGAAGGGAACCGAGTTTTGGAATGATGCGGGGGTGAACAGTAAAGTTTTGTTCTACCCAACCTTTTTATTATTTATAGATCTGGACAAGATATGCGGAAATATCTTTCTTCTTGTGAATTGAATTAATTGAAATAATGCGCGTGTTTGCCATATTGCTACGACCCTTGAGGTCTTCCTATGCTCCTATGCACTTAGTTGACGTATTAACACGTCCCTCAATCAGAGGGGTCCTCAATTGCTTACACTAACTTGCGGACAAACTGGTTAATTATAAGGATTTCTCGATCGTTGCTTCCAAGATTTACTTTTTATTTCAATCAGTCATTCTTTGAAGCATTTTGATGCAAACGAATGCATATTCGATAGATAGAAAGAGAAATTTACAGTGGGATTTTTTTAGTCATTTTTCTTCCAGGGGAACATTCATGGATATGCTTCCCCTAATTATACATGTAAAATCACATTCTCACGTTCAGACTTGGGAGAGTACAGCATAAACACATAACTTGCATGAACTGACGCTTTCATCGAATGAATAAAACGAAAAAGAGGAGAAAAAATGGGAGGAAAGTGGAGAAAACAGTGTGTACCGTGAAAAGGAAACAACAACATATAGGAGTAGGGTCTGAATTCAGGAAGTTGTCAGTTTCCCGCAATCGAAACTCGCTAGTTTCAGCTGCTGCCTGGCAAAGAACCCGCCCAGCACTTTATTCCTTAAGAAGCTCAATATCTTGCCATTGCTTGTTTGGATGTATCCCACCATATAGGCTGTACTTATGAGCTCAAATGCTCTCCATCTTCTCTCTTTGGCATAATTCTTCAGGCCCATCTCAATCCTCTTGTACTCTTCACTTCTAATGCCTTGCTTGTCCCTCAAGGCTTCACCGAGGCATCTTGCTAAGATGACTCCATCTTCGAGAGCCGCACAGCCTCCTTGGCCAATATCTGGTGTCATGGGGTGGAATGCATCTCCAGCTACACAGACATTGCTTTTGCTTATGCGTCCCCATAAAATGTCCCATGGGTGTCTGAATCTGAGTGGAGCTAATGAGAAGTTTTCTAGTTCTGTGTCACGTAAGACAGCTTTAAAGTCGTCAGCAACTTTTCCAAGCTTGCTCAGCACGAATTGCTTCACCTTAGCCGGACTCTCTTCCATCTCTACATCACAGAAAATGACATTATGTGCTTGTAGAAAGTATGTGGGATTGATTTAATATATGCCGATGCCAGCTCATATCAAGGAAAGGGGTTTTTCTTCAGCAGGAAAAGAATGCATATAAAAACTCACCCTGACTGGACATGGAAGTGGAAAAAGTGGCGAACCAACACATAGTCTTATCATCGCAGGCGACAAAGCCAGATCTAAATCCTTCACTAATGAACTGGAAAAGTTTGGGCTCAAAACCATGACCATTCTCGTAATACACAGAGCCCCTGACGGCAAATCGGCCAACGAAAGCAGGCGCCTTGAAGCCGAGCCATTTTGCCACTGCCGAGTTCACTCCATCACACCCGAGCAACACCTAGCATTTAGAAATAAAGTAAGGTCAGTCAAAACTTAAGACATCGCTTTGCTTGCAAAAGCGAGCATATTTTCCTTAGACAAGGGACTGTTCTCAAGCATAGATATCTCACTTTCATTTTAAGCAAATATTCCTAATTAATGGTAAATCATGATGCAATACCTTTGCTTTGAGAATCGAACTATCAGACAGATGGATAAGTTTAAGATTGCCCGATTGCTCAATCGAAACAACCTTGGAAGAAAACTTTATGGTGCCGCTTGGAAGTTCATTCACTAGAGTTTCCATCAAGATCTTCCTCTGCACACAACGAAGTTCATGGTCTCTCCTGCAATGTTGCGCCCACTTACATAAGGGAAAGCATTATGTTCATTTTTCCACATAAAATACAAGGGGTGCGTCTGATCTGATCAATTGACCGGTTAATTTCGAACTTAAGTAACTAACTGTGTCCCCGTGGCACTGAATTGTGTCTCTGCAGTAGGAGGTCCCGAAACTGTGGAAGTGGTCATCATCCTGCAACCAGAACATCTACCATGTCAATTGAACTCGCATGGACAGAGGCATGAGAAAAAGAACTAGCTATTGATAGAACAATAGAGAAAAGCTTTTCATTTGAAGTTCAGGCGTTTGTCCCGTTTAGGTGTCATCATGCATCTTGTGCTCGTGCAATTACATACCATGGTGCTATGGAGAGAATACTGATTACAAAGTTTTATCTATTGTGACCACTTTACACCTTAACATCAAATACCCTTGAGTCCTTATTTACGGAAAATGTCATTCTCCAAGAGTGCGCATCTTCCAATCCTCAATTCTTACCCTAACTATTCAAAACTACCTAAAATAAACCGCGCCCAAGCCCTTCGAACGAAGCAGAAGTGAGTCTGTAAGGAGGGAAATTTGCTATTTTTCGACGAGAGTTTTGAGATATGCAAGTGCTCATTGAGTCAACAGCAAGATTGATTTTTTATATCGCGGACCCTCATGAAATACTCAAGTGCTCATTAGTTCTTGTTTAAATAGCTCATCACGTGTCTTTGAACTGTCAAATCATGTTTAACTGAACCAAGCGGAAGTATCTTAGGCTAGGCCTTAGAAGCCCCTGCACATGCTGCCCTTATCTATTCATGGTTCCAGATCCTGATATGGAACCGCTCTACATGCTGTTTTCAAAAAAAATTAGATAGCCAACCATCTCATGTGGACCAAACTAATTAATCACTTTATAATCGTGCGTTCTATTTTAGAGTTCAAAGTGATGTCTCACTGTTCATTCAAATTGCAGTTGGCTCCATAATATATTAAGTGAGCGTAGGAAATATAATCATATCAGCTACAGCAAGAGAAGGGAGTTGCTTTGTTACCCAAGCAGCCGGTTGTGCCGCCGACGAAGCGATTCTGAGATCCCGACCGCGTCAAGGGCCTTCCAAGCATTTGTCCATGTTGCTAACGCAAAACCCGTAATCCTCAAAGAATCATGGGATTCCAAGACCAAGCTTCTAATGCCTAGCCTGCAGCGCACACGGCATCAATCAAGTAATAAACATCAAGCGGGAAACACGCGAGAAAACATCCAAGGGTGGCAAAAGGCGACTAAACAACTTTCTAACAATCTCCTTAACTCTACTGAAAACGCGATACCTATGAAGTCCTAAAGCAGTGGTAAGTCCTGCTATGCCAGCTCCAACGATCACTATGTCCTCAACCAATTCCATGATCCAACACCTTGTTCTGACTCTCTCACTCTCTCTCTCTCTCAGGGGCTGATGTTTCAGAGTTCAGACAGGATGATAATATAAAGAAATACGAGAGGCAAAATGAATATTGGGAAGCCATCGCTTATAATAATGGGTTGGTAGTATGTCGTGCTCACGTATCCCTCTTTTTCCTATTTTTAAGGTCTTTTTTTTTCAAAAACTATAAATGATCTAAAATATATTTTCCTAAAAATAATTACTTGTATCACTTAAAATAATAAATCAATGAATAATATTTTCATTATCAGCAATAATTCATGTCTAAATATTTTTTACGGATAATAAAAATATTTTTCATTCATTCATTTTCCTAAATAATATAAGCGATTATTTTCTTAACACACTTTTCAAATTTCATCGTACACATATGTTAACACATAAATTTTGGTGATTCAGTCATTTATTTATTGCATAGAAAGTTATGGGTCAATTTTATCCCTAAAATATATATATATATATATATATATATATATATATTAATTGCATATAAATTTAGGTATATTTATTTTAAATTTACATTTTTTGCATTGGACCAATGGTGAATGGGTTCAAATTAGTAGTTTTAAGTTTTAAATTAACAACCCAGACTAAGCCCATGAAACGAGCAAATTAACCCGAGCTCGTTTTTTTTAATTATCTAAATGGAGATTTGATGTTATTTTATGGTAGTTTTTGGAATTTAAGAAAATCGCATTGCAATCTTATATTTAGCGACAGATGATGAAATCATGGGAGAATATTCATAAGATAAGGAATTTTGTGATCAGGATGAGGTTATAGGTAATTTTTGTGAGATGAAATATTCACAAAAGGATCGCATTTTATTTTGCCTATAAAAGGGGGCTTTTTCTAGGGTTTTTGGTGGACGAAAGAGAAAAAACAAAACCACCACTTTGGTGCGATGATTTGGGCTCTCTTCCCCTCATGAAGGGAATGAGTTTAAATCCCCTCATAATCGCTTGGGGGTCTTAAATGGGATGTCGGGGTGGTGGATTTTTCCGCTTACATGTCCCCTAAGTTCACTCTTCGACTATCGGTTGTACGGGATTTTTAGGTAAAAAAATCAAAATCAAAAAAAAAGAAAAAAAAAGTGGCGGCTGTCGGTTGTACGAGATTTTTGGGTAAAAAAAGAAAACAAAAAATAAAAGTCAAAAAGTGAAAAAGAGTGGAAAAGGAAGAGGGGTTTCGGGTCTTTGGGGAAAGAAAGTCAGCAAGGGACAGCGGGAAAATAGACGTGAGAGCGACATGTGAGTGAGGGAGAGAAAAAAAAAAGACTGTTCGAAAAAAACAAAAGTCAAAAATTGAAAAAGAAAGGAAAAGGAAGACGGTTTCGGTTCTTTGGGAAAAGAAAGTCAGCAATTTGGGGCTGTGGGAAAAGAGACGTGAGAGCGACATGTGAGAGAGGGAGAAAAAAAAAAAAAAAGGGGGGACTGTTCCTCTTCTTCGGTAAGCCTCCCCCTCGCCGAACCGCCTGCTGCCGATTGCCCCGCTCGCCGACTCTCTGCCCCCACCAGCCACCACTCGACGACCCCTGCTGCCGGGTCGACGTCCACTGATCTCCGACCGAGAAGCCCGACGCCGGAGTCGCTCCTGCCTTGCCTTGCCACTCGTTCGCGCATCTCGCCAGAAGCCGACGCCTCCTGCAAGCTAGATCCGACCAGCGCGATCTCTGACCAGTGACCTGACGTTGCCAACCAAGCTGACCCGCGACCCCCTGTTCGACTCCGGACGCCGCCCCTGAGCCGTCCGCGTCCCGTTGCAACATCTCCATACAGGCGCCCAGCCGCGACCCACGATTTGCGGATCCTGAGTCGCCGATCGCTACCGCCTCGCATCGGCCACTGCAGCTCCTGTGACCAGCCCCGAATTGCGACCCCGAAGACCAGCGATCGACGCTCCTGCTCACTCGACGGCCTCCTGCCTGAGCCCGACCGTGCTGCTCCACTCCGGCTCGCATGTTCGTCGTCAGCGACGCCCGTGACGACCTGCTCCTCTGCCGGATCACCGCCGAGCTGGTCCGCCTGCACGCCGGTTGCCGCCCTTCGCCGAAGCTCCGAACGCCGGCGACCCATCACCTCCGGTGCCCACCACGAAGTTGCCGAATCGTAGGTGAAAAAGCAAGAAAAAAAAAAAGAAAAAAGAGGAAAAAATTAGGTAGTTTATTTATTTCTTATTTTTCACTTATTTTATGTTATCTTATTTTATTTATTTTATTATTATTACTTGGAATGTGATGCTCATTTTACGAATATCTTAGACATTATCCACATGATTTTGTCCAAAATTATTATAATTATTAATTTCATCCGTAAGATATCAGATCAATTTTTAAATTATATTAATTTTTGAGTATTTTGATGGTATTTTAATTGTTAAATCATCATAATTATCAATTTGATCCGTAAGACTTCGGATCAGATTTTTAATTATTTTGAAACTTTTGATCATGATGTTTAGGGTTAAAGTGATTGTTAATTTGACCTAACAACAGGTTATGTTTTCAATTATTTTAATTCTTTATTTGTTAAATATCTTGGTTGTTTAGATCTAATATTCATTTGATAATTACTTGTCTTGGAAAAATACTAAAAAAATCAAAAATCAAAAAATCAAAATCTTGCATCAGCATCTAGGTTTAGTAAATTAGACATATAAGTGTAGTAAATTAGAAAAAATTTTAGGATTACATTTTAGGGTTGCATTTTTTTGAAATAGGTCAGGGTTAGACCTAAATAATTTTTTTATTTATTAATAGGGTCTTAGATAATGTTTGCATATTTTAATTATCTCATTTTTCTTTAAAAAAATAGTTTTATAAGATAGGATAGGGTTTAAATCAAATTAATCCTTAAAATAAATTAGAAAATTGTTGTTTTTTTAGATAGTTTAATTAAGGTTTTTATTAATTCAGAATTAATAAAAAAATACAAAGATTTTAGGTGCATGTCAATTAGTTAGTTTGCATGTTAGATTCATTTAATTAGAAATAGCTTGTTAATTATGTCATATAGTTTAAATGCATGATTTATGATAAAGTTCTAGTTAAAAGAAAAATCCAAAAATACTTGCTTTAGTGTGTGGAATTCACTTGGTGCAATTTATTTTATTCAATGTTTAATAATGATTTAGTATTTGTGTGATCATCCTCATTGCATGATAGTAATTTAGCTTAAAATAAATCCAAGTTGCCTATAAAAACATTTTTGAAAATTAAAAAAAAAAATGGTACCGAAAGGGTATTAGAGAATTCTAGTGTAACCAAATCCCCGTACCTTAGTCTATGGTTCGTAGGAGTAAAATAATTATCCCGTTATTTTACTTAGATGTATAATCGACCTACCATTAACCGATTAATGGCGACTCATAGATAATAATTATTTGCATGTTAAATATTAGAATCTTAAGTCGTAAATTGATAATGAGCTTGGGAGAGTCTAAGCTAAATTTAAGCTTAGTAATCCATTAACTTAATTTTAGATGGTGCACCCGAAAAATTAATCGCGACAACACACATTAAGGAATCAATTGTTGCCGAGATGTGTTGTCTTATTCATAATCATGACTGTGTATTTGCTCAATTGAATTCAATACAGTTATTTAATGTGACATATTTAGGGTATGTTTTGTCCGCTAGTTCGATACATTGCAGATCCCATTGATGCATGATCATGTATGTACAATTTTGAGAAAATTTTTCAAAATGTTTTAAATCAATTGCATGGCAGCATATTCAATCATAAATCTATCAATCATATTAAATTAATTCTAAAACAATGATGATTTGTTAATTTAGTAATTCCGGATTTTGGCCGAAAATTACTAACGATACAATCTAGTCAGTTTTTCTATGTGATGCAATCTGTCACGCCCCAAACCCCGAGCGCACGAATCTCTCAGCGATTGATTAAATTGCAACGTCCCAGAAAGCATCGAACACCCATTTTTTTTATCTTTTGATTAAACGCATGTGGAAGTAGTTAAAATAAACACTCAATCAATAAACAAACAACAGGGATAGTAAAACACAATAACTATTGCCAAAAATAACATATTCTGGTAAAGTTTAATAATTACAAATCTTTCTATGGCCACTTTCTATCGATCCTCTCAAAAACCTTCAGAAATTAGGGTTAACCTAAACTTCACTAAAAGCAAGGCCAACCAAAAAGATGTCACATCTCTCGCCCATCACAACCGCACTTGGCAGTTCTCCATGCTACGGCCCTAAAAATGGTTAACAACAATGGAATGAGATAAAATCTTAGCGAGTCGACTTCTAAGCCTCGATTAGGACACAAATTCGTCTCGAAGGCCGCTTAAACATGAATCAACATACAAACTTATCTTGCCTTGGCACACCCCTGTATATTAGCACATCTCACATGGCAACAATAATGCAACATGCATAAATAGTAATTAGAACACATTTTAAAAAGTCCATGTGCATTGCAAACACACGTGTTCCAATTATTACAACCCATCAGGCCACGACCAACACAAGAGTCGACAATCTTTCGACATGATCGGGTATCGTCCCGCCCCATCGGGCACGGCATCATATAAATCCCCGCCTAGATGGCATTCCATAAAGAAACATCAATCCGGCCTCAACCGCGGCTTGGCATCCGGACCCCACCAAGCATCTAATAAAAATTGGGCATCACCCTCAAATTCCCGTTGAGTGACCGGTTTGATTAAATAACCACTCAAGCACACCATCAATCAAGCCAATTCTTATTGTCATTTATTAGCCGGGAACAAAATAATTCATTTTCAAATAATCAACTTTGGCGATTTTTCACAATTAAAATTTCTAGTAAAATATTCGTAGGTGGTCACGTATTTGAAATCAACTCGTCAAACTTTGCACACTTCTATTTTAAAACCCCATTATTTTATTTAGCACGTAAAATTCGACGTCTAAAACCCACATCTCATATTTTTTTTTATTTTCTGAATAATAAATAAAAATCTATAACTGAGCAGTCAATAGCATAGCATCACATGTGCAAACAGTTGGAATTATGCACAAACTCATTTGGAAAAATGGGCATAAAATTCTACTTAACAGCTAATCCGTCATTAATTAATATAATTGCGATTAATTAGCCTAACTATAACTAATTAAAAATTAGTCGACATTAACTAAAAAAATTACAATTAATTAAATAAATAATGATTAAATAAATAAATTACATTTAATTAATAAATCACGATTAATTAAACTAAACTCAATTAATTAATCTAACCACAATTAATTAATCTAATCGAAATTATTTAAACTAATCGTACTTAAATTTAATCTAAACCTTCCTTAATCACAATTATGGCTAAACTAAAATTAACAAATACTAACCGTCATTAATATTAAACTAACCATTGCCTACATGTAATTAATATTCTAATCCATGATTAGGAAGTTAACTCACAGGTTTCGGCAATGGCAAGCTCATAGTGACGGCGGCACGACGGCGTCGACAGCATGACGCTCACGGCTCAGCTTGGGCGGACGGCTCGACGGCGACTCGGGAGCTCCGCAGTGGAGATGGTGATGCAAGTGGTGGTGTTGGTGAAAAAAAATAAATAAAAGAAGAAGAAGATGGTGAATAAAATGAAGAGGCTTGAGGCAAAATGGAAGTAAAAGAGGAGGAGGGAGGATCGGCAGAGAGGTGAGAGAGGTAGGGAAGAACTTGCGTGAGAGATAAAAAAAAAAAGGGAAAAAGCCACGAAAAATCCTGAACTTTACTCAAAGTGACACATTTACCCCAAACTTTTTTTTGTGACGTGAAAAACCCCAAACTTTCTAAACCGTGACACATTTACCCCATCAATGGCATTTTTGTCTTTTTATTCTGTTTTTTCCTTTTTCTTTTTTTTCTTTTTTTCTTCTTCTTCCCTCCGCCAGGCATGGTGGAGCCGGCGGAGGGAAGCCGGCGTCTGGCGACCTTGCCAGCGACGGGCGAGGGCAAGGACACCCTCGCCGACAACGGGCAAGGGCAGGGACACCCTCGCCCGACGCAGGCGAGGGCGGCCCTCGCCGGCGTCGGGCGAGGGCAGGGACACCCTCGCTCGATGCGTGCAGGGCCATCCTCGCCGACGCGAGGGTGGCCCTCGCCGCGTCGGGCGAGGACAGCCCTGCGGATCTCGGCGAGGGCGGCCCTCGCCGGACGCTAGCTTCCCTCCGCCGGCCAGCCGGCGGAGGGAAGAGAGAAGAAAAAATAAAAATTAAAAAGTTAAAAAAAAATAAAAATTTATAATTTATAATTTATAATAATGAAAAGACTAAAATGCCCTCTAATTTTGGGGTAAATGTGTCACATAATGAAAGTTTAGGATTTTTTATGTCACAAAAAAAAGTTTGGGGTAAATATGTCACGGTTGACAAAGTTTTGGGTTTTTCACGTCAAAAAAAAAAAGTTTGGGGTAAATGTGTCATTTTGAGCAAAGTTCAGGGTTTTTCATGGCTTTTTCCCAAAAAAAAAAAAGGGTGAAAGAGTGAGGGAGAGAAGAGAAAAAGAGAAGAAAGAGGGAAAGAAAAGGAGAAGGGAAGGAACTGCTTGGGGTTGGCGCGAGGAGCAAGGGGAAGGGGAAGGGGAAGGGGAGAGAGAGAAACAATAAAAAATGAAGAGGAAGCTGGGGGGAAATTGTTCTGTTGGCGTGAGGGGAAGGAAAAGTGGGAGAGAGAAAGAGAAGAAAGAGAGAAGAAAAGAGGGGGAGAGGAAATTTCGGTGGAAGGAGAGGGGAACGCGAGGGAGAGAGAGAAGGAGAGAGAAAAAATAATAATAATATTTTTTCTTTTTTTTCTCTTTTCTTTTTTTTTCCTTCTTTCTTCCTTTTTTTTTTTCGATCTCCGATTTTTCATCTAATAAGTCCGTTTCTAAAAATTTTGAACTCACTAATAATTTGACGGACGATGAGGCCATATTCAATAATTTAATCTCGAAATCAAATTAAATTTCGTGATTAAAAATTGATCGAACACGACTTTAATATGACATAATCTATCGGATGACTTGTAGGGGTTCTCGCACAGCTATAACTGATATATTCACTACACATTTGTTTTTCTTTGAATCGCGGACGACCATCGCTTGTCATGTAATCACGAGAGTTCAATTACATACTCTGAATATAATATCAATAGAAAATCGGTTTATTATCATTCGACTCGAATATTGTAATCGTGCAGAATCACCTGCAACCCGACTATGTACTTTCGTCGAATCGATTTTATATCCGTTCGCTAATTGATTTACACAGCGTAGTATTGACTATTGTTGATCCTTATGGTCGAGCGATTGATTTCTGATCGAATTTTTTGGTCTTTTGCATTTGTAACCTTTTACGGTCTCACTCAATATATTAATTAACTCGTGAGTGATCAATTCAGAATAAAATAACTATAAGTGCGTCGATGAAATAACCATTTCATATATTTCAAAATAGGGCTAATCAATACTGGCATAGATAATTTTTGTAATTTTTTTTTATTTTCTAAAATTTTTTGGGTGTTTATTTTTTGATTTCGCATGATTTTTCAAGAAAAATCTTCTAGTACATACGAAATTACTTGAGAATCAAGGTCTTAGAATACATTTACTATTATTTTTACTATTGCAAGAATCTACATTGGTATTGATTGAGTCATCCTGATCAATTTTGATTGAAAATTATTAACGTAAAAGTTGATCATTTTACATTACACAATCAACGTTAACATGAATATTTTGAATAATATTTTTATATTTTATTTTTTTACTTTTCTTTTGGTCTAAGGACTAGATCGCTTGGCCCAGACTTGGCGAGGATTGTTAGGAATAGCAAAATTGATTTTTGATAGAAGATGGAAAAGAGAAACAAAGGACTTCTTTTTATCACATGGAATAGACGAGGATGCCCCCATCTTTGGCTTTGAAATTGAAGAAGAAAAATTCTACCCGGACTTGTTATAGGCAGTTGAGTGAAAGAATTGAATTGCAATGGAACTCCCCACTCTTTACCGATTTCAACTTAATGACAAGTTTTTTTTTTTTTTTTTTTGGTCAAAATAGGAATGACTATTACTTGATTAAAGAGGAGTCTTACATACCACCGATGGGGAAAGATCTGCACATAAAATATTCCATAGAGGAAAAGGGGGAGAAAACACCCAATTACGTGGAAGGGCGTTTAGTCGATGATGCCGTGCTATCCAATCCGCTGCTGCATTAGTTTGGCGTGGACTATAAATCACCGTAATATTTTTGTTCTGCTCTAGCCCATTCGTGCACCTCTGGACGATTTCTTTTAGATCACAAGTTGAGAAGTCGGACCAAAACTTGCACGGAGACAAGTAAGAGACCCACCTTTAAAACATGGTTTCTTTTCTTTGACAGGTCGAAATCCGCAGACAATAAAAGTTCAACTTTTCTTTTTGTATTTCAACTTTCCTCAAAGGCGGTGAAGTCACAGGCGGTGGAAATGCTTGTAAATAGGTGTGGATACGCGAGTCATTTGGCGGGTGGAAAGCCTTAGAAATAGAGGGTGAGAGAGTTGAGCTTATAGAGAGAAAAAGCTTGCATTGTTAAGCTTGTAAGAGAGGTGTTTCTCCGTGTAAGCCCACGCAAAAGGCATTTTGGATTTTCTTGCTTTGTGTATTTGTATTCTCTCTCCATAAGAACTTTCAAAGATTCTATACCCTTTTAGTTCCAACGAGGGGGCTGCAACACTCGCCAGATCTGGACAAGGGCCGCACGCCCTCGCCGGCCCTTGTCTTAGTTTTATCAGCCACAACAAGGGCATCATGGCCCCCACTATGGTCAACAAGGACATTGGGTGATGGCCGCCATGCCATCGTAGGCCACAAAGCCCTTGCCTAGTGGCCGACAAGGGCGTTACAAGCCGGTTCTTGCTAGCCTTGAGCAAAAATAGATAAAAGAACAAAAACGACAAAATAATTATATAAAAGTTCAAATATAATTCAAAAATTGTTTTAAATATTCACGTTAATGCCAAACAAACCATGTGGGACAATTGACATTCACATTAAAGATTTCCTATCAAAAATAGCCAAAAAAACTAAATCGATATCAATGCAAAAAAATTTAGGATTAAATTGACCTAATAAAGTTTATAATTGAATTGATACCATTGTAATAGATTTATAACTTTTCCAGTACTTCTCCACCAACGACAAACTCTGAACTAAACAAGAGAATCGACTCGGCCTTTTCTTTTCTTTATAATAGTAAGAGTATCCAAACCTAGCTAGTCATCTAATACATAAGACGCTACGTCCATGTGCTTGGGCCAAGGCAACAAACACAAAGTGTTGGGGATAGCCTGCAAACTTACTTCAAGTAGGAGAAATTAATCGCTTAATTAGGGCGCGCATAACAAAATTTCTAAAACAAAAATTAATTTCTCAATTTCTATTTCATAGACAAGTTTTTAAATAAAGAAACGTGTTTGATAACAATTCAAAATTTCTATTTCTGAAATAAAAATTCGTTTGATAACAAAAATAAATTTCTATTTTTAGGAGCAGCAACGACCAGTGTTCGGTGGCCGGAGTCCGACGTTCGGCAACTTGCGTTTGGCGTCCAGCGACTGGTGGCGGGCAACCAAAGTCTGAAGTTCGACGTTCGGCATTCGGCGCCAAGTCTGGCGACTGGCGGCAAGCGGCCAAAGTCCAGAGGCCAACACCGAGGTCCGACAACCAACAATCGACGTCCAACGTTCGGAGTTCAACGTTTGATGTTCAACATCCGGAGTCCGACAACAGGAGGCCGGCGGGGGGTGGCCAATGGCCGGAGTCTCGGGCGATGGGTGGCGAGCGGTGGGCAACCGACATCCAACGACCGTTGGCGAGTAGCGAATGATCGCCAGCAAACATCCGGTGATTGGTAATGAGCCTCCGACATCCGATGATTGGCGATGAGGAGCCAACGCTAGTCCGACATCCAACAACCGGGTAGTTGGCGATGGGCAGCCGGAGTATGGTGGTCGGCGACTGGTGGCTGAGGCTGGTGGCAAGTAGTCGGCAATCAACAACAAGCGTTCGGTATCCCACTGGTGGCAAGTGCACAACAAACGGTAACAATAGTGAACGATGAGAAAATTTTTAATTTCTCATTTTTATTTTTTTATTATTTTTTTTTTTAGAACCAGGAAACCTCCGAACGCGGGGAGAGTAAACCCAGGGAGACACATGGGAACCACCACCCACGTGCCCCGGGTAAGTCACGGCTTGCACTTAAAGCTCGACGACGCCGTGAGTCGAACTCGGGTCCTTTGCGTTAGAGGTCCCTTGCTCAACCAACGACGCCACCACCGCGGGTGGTTAATTTCTCATTTTTATTCCGAAAATAAAAAAGCTAAAAATTCGTTACCAAACGATTTCTGGTCCAAACATGTTCTGAAAAACAAAAAACTAGATAAACTTAAATTTTGTCATGCACGCCTTACTTACCAAATCACTTGGGCATTTGACTACTTCAGCATACATTTCAACTCCATTTATGTAGTATAAAATAAGTAATTAAAAAGTATTTTCTTAAAAACAATTTATCATATCACTTCTCAAGATAGATAAACAAAAAATATTTTCATTATACACGAAAATATTTAAATATAAATTATTGTCGATGATGAAAATATTTTTTATTAACTAATTATTTAAAGCAATGAGAGCAGTCAATTTCAAAAAAACATTTTCCTTATCATTTATTTTTCAAAAAACAAAATAATCAGAGCCTTAATTCCTCTACTTTAGCCCTTTTTTAATTAAAAAAGAAATCCTCAAGCACTCTAGTCTAAGGCGAAATTAGCATGCTCAAAATTCTAAAGCGACATTCATGCGACAAAAGTGTGCTCGAAACCTTGTTACACTTTATCTACGGGACTAGTGCGAAGGTGTAAACAATGCATACATTTGCCGGATCAATCTGAACAAACCAAACACTTGGTGCCATTCCTCAAAATCCATAGAACTGTATGTACTCCTTGTCGATTCTTCAATTCCCCGTTCTCGGACATCCTGATTCTAAACCAAAAGGCCACGCATTTACCTCTGAAATCTGACAGGTTCGCTGGGGGAGAGAAGAAGAATTGCAACGGAAAATCAACTCCATTAAACGTTAGGACAATACACCTGAAAATTTCACTCCATATGGTACAACAATCCCCACAAACACTGCCAATCGGGAGTACAGGACTAAGAACATAAGTTCAAGAAACGGAGAAGCTTCCATCAAGTTAGGAAAAGACGGAGACGAGTAAAAGGAAAAGCAAGACGCTAGACAGGCCCTCTTTCTCTTTCCTATAGGTTGTGTGAATTAATAAACTTGATTCCCCGACAAAAACCTCAACCGGTCATGTCCACGTTAGGCGATGATTGCGACAGCAGAATTGAGCAGTCGACTCCATAATCCTATCTGCTGTCAGGGAACTTAGCTTCATAGGTTAGGGGTACCTGCATTTGGCGAAGCAAAAACTCATGCCTCCATTTTTTAATTTCTCTAAGGTGAAAAGGCAGGGTGACTAATATAAACCCGCATATAAAAGAGAGCATTTCGAAATATGATACCATGAACGTCGCGGTTATCATCTTCCCAGCAAACCATCTTCCATGAAGAGCTCGTTGGGCATTACTTGCAGACTGCGTATCCTCGAACCTCAGGTATACAAAACCACTGCTATTCCTGTTTTTAGGTAGAAAGGAGACACAAGCCACAAAACTTGAACAACAGAACCAAGGAGACCAATTATGATATTTTGACCCGCGGGGGGGAGAGGATTATACACTTCCCATAGTTTTAATTAAATAATGCCAGGATGATCAAGTTGAACCAATAACAATAGGGATAGGATCAATTCAGACTTATCCATATAAAAGCTTGTCCTAATTTTTCAGAAAGGCTTCTTTGCATGCATCCAAGCCAGAAGGTACAACCTTCTAAGCCATGCTGAGAATCATGCACATGCATCTGGTGTCGGAGATTAACTCCCCCAAAGATTTTGATCGGTAAAATTGCCAGTGACTTACTTGTCTACAAAAATGTGCCTCAAATTTCCAAACTTCGAACATTCTTCTTGAACATCCTCCTTAATGTCCAATTCAAAATCTGGTTCAGTCTGCCAAGAAATATCACACTTCAAATAAGAACCGGGAGAACAAGAGTAATACACTACAACAGCATCGCAAGCCTAAAAATCTAATTTACCTCTAATGTTGGATCAAACATGTTCTTCAATAGCAAACATTCACTTGGGACACCAACTGTATCAATTGTAGGACCAGTTGTAGCTGTGACCTGAAGACCTGATCCTGGAAGTCCAGTGAGGGCTGCAATATTCGGCTGCATAAGAGAAGCAACCAGTGGAGGAACCACAGGTGCCGTGCCAAGAATTGGTCCTGAGGGAAGAGCAGCACCAGTGCTGTTGATGGCGGAAGTGCCCACAGAACTAGCAATGCTGCAATAGCAGATGATAGTGTCAGACGACAAATAAACACAGTAACTCCATATAATTAAAACCGATGTGTCATATCAACCTTGATGCAGCTCCGCTCCGATCCAACTTCAGCATAAGACTTGCTCGCGAAGACGCATTCAAGGACTGAAGTAAGTTTAAAAAAAAAATTACAAAAAAATCATGCAAAAAAAATGCTGTTAAAAAAATTAATCACGGAGGAACTATTGTGAGTTCCAAAAAAGTGTGGCAGGTAAAAGAAGAATCAGTAGCATATAATTGTGAACTAAAGAAAATCATTGCTATTTTTCCTTAAAGCAATAATCGATCACCAAAGCATAGGCTCTGATACAGTATTGATTCTATGACAACCTTCCAACCAAACAAGAAGTATGTACAAGTCAAAATTGCTTTTCATCTAATGCAAAAATAACCAATGAAATTGTATCATAATCGCATTGCAACAGGACTCTTCTAGGTCCCTAAGATTCATGGCTTTTATTTTCCACCGGCTCTTCCTCTTCATCACTTGCATGCCATGAAAGTTACCGCTTCTTTTTGGCCATTCATGAAACTAACCACCCAAAGAATGCCAAAACAGGCAGAGTTATGATTTGTTCAGCTTAAGCTCGATAAGCCCAGTCCAGAGCCAGAATAAGTCAACATTCAAGGCAAGATGTGCTTGCAATTTCAGAATGCACCAGCCCAGAAACACGAAACCCCCCCCCCCCCCCCTTCTTTTTTCTTCTTCTCCTTTTCTCTCGTTTCAGAAAGAGAGAAACAAACTCAATTAGACCAATGTGCTAAATTGCTGAGCATATGAAAAAAGAGAGAGTTGATGCTGATAATGGAACATACAGAACAACCTACATTTGCCCAGAAATAAAGACTTGAGTAACATAAAAAATATAAGAATCATGAGCAGAAAACAGCAGGTACTCTCCAACACTGTAAAAATGAAATCTGTGGTTACAGTAAAAAGCACAAAAGCCAATCCAAAGGCATGGCATTCAAAAAGATGTAACTAGAGGAAGTCCACATGGCATAGGCAATACAAATATCTGATTATCAAACTGCTGTACAGAGGAAGCAAAGTTAAAAGTAAATCAATGGATATCTATGCAAGCCGCAAGCAACAGAAGAACTACTTATACACGAGAGATGCAAATATTTTACTCACCAAGCCACCACCTTCATCATCATCAAAATCTCCAGCATTAGTCCCAACATCCTGTGTTCCTGCTTGATCAGTAATAGCTGAGACCTAAATGGAGGAAGAAACTCTGCTTACCATTCAAGTGATTACTGAAGCATCATTATTTCAAGATGGATTTTTCAAGCTATTTACTACAGATATACAAGCTACGTGAATTTGCTCGCACCACAAACCTACAAACGTTGTCCCTGATTCCCCATTTGTTAACCCCCAAAGCAATTTCCACAGATACAAGTGAACTAACCTTGATAGTCCGTCCTGCAATCTCCAATCCATTCAGACTTAGTGCATTCCGGGCATCCTCAAGACGTGCAAACTGCAACAAAAGAATATACCTGTTAAAATCATCCCATGCAATAATCCATCGCAATTTTCGTGCACAGACAAATGCCATTCTAATATCATCATTCAGAGTCAAATCAAGACATGTCCTATTCAATAAGAAGATTGGACTCCTGATCTTAAAAGTAAACAATAATATTTTCGAGAAACTAACAAAATAAGACATTTTTGCACAAGAAATATCCGATCTCTAAGGACAGATTTTGACAGGTTATCAATAAAGGGTAGAGTACAGTAAGGAGTTGCTTCTTGTTGAACATAACAATATACCACTACGTCTCTTCCATGTCTTTCTCAAATAACATACTTAGATCATAATGAAAAGAAGTAAGCCATAATTATGAAAAGAAGTCAACTCTTCATCTATGAAACCTCTTTACCTACCCTAAAACCTGCTTTCAGTTTCTGCAGTAATGACACCTATTTTTGTTCTGTAAGTTCTGCCATCAGAACCTCTAGAAATTCTTTTATTTAACATTCAACTGCAATGTTGATCAATATAACTCGTTTTTCCTATCACAAAATATGAGGGTCTGTTAAACCTTAAAAAGAGCACTTAATTGCTTTGCTTTCCCATCAACTTTCAAAAGGGAAAAAAACAAATGTTTATATGTAAATAAGCTCTAAAAAGATTATGAGAAGTTCTAATTGATTCTAAACGTCAATATTTTCATACATTCTTAAAAATCCAGGCCTCCAGCTTTTAATAGAAGACAAATTTCAAGCATCACAAGAAAAAGGAAAAGCAAAAACTACAAGAAGAAATAGCCACATAAAATAGAAGCCAAGCACCATATAATTGAGCATACTCACCTGCACAAAGCCAAAGCCCTTACAATGACCAGATTCGTCAAGTGGTAGCTGCACAAGCTCCACCTCACCAAATGGCTCAAAAATCTAAGCATCACAAAAGAGCAAGGATTGAAGCTTATTAGATAGAATGAATATCAAAAATTCCTACATAGAGCCAAACACCACCATTATACAACAAATAATAAAGAAAAATAGAAGATCTACTCAATTAAAGAAGGTCATAAATCAGACTGCAAATAGAAACCACAAGTTCATTTCAGAAAGCAGGTGTGCTTCTTCAGTTAAATAACCCAATAAAAGAGGACAAACGAATCCCTAAAAAGACACAGAATGTGAATGGCATATTTAGTAACTGACTTCACCTTTTTCAGCTGCTCAGTTGTCAAGTTTGTATGCAGGTTACCAACATAAAGCCTTCTAGCACCTCCTGAATAAGGACCGATTGATCCCCCTGGTCCTCCAGCTGCGGCTGCAGTTGACTGAACCAAGTTTTTTTCAGCTTCTGACGGTTTTACCATCACTGGTATGCCAAGAAGTGGCTGGCCAGATAGTGCTATAGCCATTGGAACAGACATTGCATCATAGAACTCAACATATCTGCAGAACAAAGTTATTTCACATAACTCAGTAAAAGAAAAGGATAAAGGACATCAATTAACGAGTCCCCCGTCCAAACATTCCATGTAATTTCCAGCTAGACCCCACGTCTTGTGATCCATAAGGTAACAACAAATCCAACTCTCAAATCAGCAATCAATATGTTTAAGTGTATGAGTATAAAATGTAATTACCAGTGCAATAAGCTTAGACTGAACCCTGAATGATTTGCAAAAAGTCAAATTCACATTTATTCATGATTACTACTTCATGCACAGCAACTACTTAACGCGTGCCACAAACTCAATGAGTAAAAATATGCACTTATGCATTTGTTCGAATTGCCTTATTAACTCTAATCAGTTAAGCTATCTATGAGATGTCAACACACAGTCCACTCCTACCAGAGAAACACCAAGATTTGATCGACAACATACCCATTGGACATGGTGTTTAAGATAAGTCCAACTGAATTATCTGCACTTCATAATCTACTTAATCTTGAGTAGTAGAATAGCCTTAAATTGGTAAACAAACTAAGAACAGCACACATTGTTCTTTCATGATGGCAGTTGTCATGACAATTCAATGTAGATTACACAAACAAGCATACAGATCCAACAAAATTGACACAGTTTCGTCACAATGCCCTATAAAGCTTACCCAACCCCTTTGGAGCGCCTTGAGATCCTATCCATGATCAAACGTACATCACGCACCTGAAATTGTGTAACCAGCTTGACAGTCACAAAGAGATACATATTGGTTGATGTTTTATCCGAACACATACATAGATACATATTGGTGGAGCTGCCGGTGCTGATTTTTCTTTTCCTCTTTTCTAAGAGTTGAAGAGGGAGAGGGAGGGAGATGATGGTTGGAGCATAAAATGACCAAGTGAATTCAATTGCTCATCTACCAAGCCCAATGACCTGTGCTAAAAATTACATCATACAGGATGTGAATCAAACAATGCACAAACAAACAACAGTGAGAGCTGTGTCTATGGTGTGAAGCATGTCTATAGCAATCCACTCACAGACATCTCAAAGCAGCATGAAATAAAGAGCAAGAGGAGATACCAAAATACATATGAAGCATCATATTTATTCACCCTACATGACACACACATCAGAATGAAGTTCTTCTATACCAGGAGAGCTCCCAAGATGCTAAGAAAGTGAAAGTATATACTTGGAACATAACCACAACCTCTCTCACATTCAACAAGGAAGCAAGTTACCTTGCCAGCCCTTGAGAAGAACTCATAAACATCTCTTTCATCCGCTTTCAAGTTAATCTGCAAAATGTTGGCACAACCAAGTAAATTTGCAAGTAAAGAAGAGTCATATTTGCAGCAACTATAAATTTAAACACAAATGAACATTTTCATTACCTGATAGGCAAATACAGTCCTCTGGTCCCGTTCAGGATCCGCCTCTGGCTCTTTGGCATCTTCCTTCTTTTCTTTATGCGGCCTGCAAAATGAAGGAAATTCAAACCATCAATCATGGTTTTCATAGATAAAAAGCAGACCTTCAAAGGATCAGTCAATTATGTACTTCAGAAGTATCTTGCTCTGTCAAGCAGAGCAGTTTTTGACATGGTGGAACTGTTACAAATCACTAAACCAAAGAAAAAAAGTTATCCCAAAATGGCAGCCAAAATTTCTCCGCTTATGATATAAGGCCGAACCCATGTGCCCTAGTCCTGCAGGGAACTACACAAAGTTATTATGAGAGGACAACCCACACAGATTGGTATCTAAAAGACTTTATCATCTTCAATGTGATCATTAACATGGAGACCAAGTAATTTATGTACATAATCGGACCTCAAGCAATAGATTAGCATCAAATATTGTACCTTCTATAAACAACTTAATCTTAAATGATAACGGCGTCATCAAGTTGCATAGATGGCGTGCCAAAGAACCTAATAGCATAATTTGGAACCTGTTAATCTTAGATTCCAGCAGAACACAGTACATTAAGTAAAAGCATATATAAGACCAAAAATATAACCGAGAGATAGCAGAAGAGAGGCAGCTACTTTCCCATGAGGTACAAGATCCAATACTAATTATCAGATCAACCAAAAACAAACGGTCCAACAAAAAGCAGGAAAAGAAAACAATATAAGAACCTAATCTAGACATTCAGATAAGACTCCAAATTAAGCAAACTATAATTAAGTTGATGAAGGACCTAAAGACTTGTCACAATTCCTTCTGAAGCTCAGCATGTCCTACAACAACACAGGCGAAATGCTCACACAGATAATGAAAATGCTAACAAATTAGTACATATTGGCCCAATTCGGAATCAGCATGGTCCGCAAAAGCAGTGGTGCTTGCAAACTTAAACATTGAAAGATATGGATCCAAAAATTGTCTCATCATTATCAAAATCAAGCAGTGGTAAACTGCTCTTAACTGCATAAAGCAAAACACTCTTTCAAGCAAAACCAGGTTCCAAATGGCTTAAAAACAACATTAAGGCCCATCTGTCTTCACCGCTTTTAAGCAGAATGCTGCATTCTCGACAAAACATAAAAGTGCTATTTAAACATTAAAGTTTATGAGAATATTGTAAATAATTCCATACATTAATATGTGCATATTTTTGCCTCGAATAAAAGTTAAAGTTCAGGGCCACAAGATTTCCAAAAAAGGAAAATCTAAAATGTAAAAGACACTCCAAACAGATCTACTGATCACAAGGTTTAGAACCACGTTGCTCCCACACCCATTACATTACACATATGGACATACACATCAGCCTAGGTAACCATAACTAGAGCACTGATAGATAATTGGTTGATGGCTTCCTTTCTTCCATATAGTTGTACTTTGATATTTTAACAGAAAAATGATACAGAGAAATTTAAGCACTGTACTTTCAAGAGAAAGGACTAAACAAATAAAAAGGGAGCTGTGAGAACAGAACAACACATAATATCAAATTACTAATTAGCACTAGAAAACCTTCAAAAAGCATGTCAAAATATTTTCACACCATCAGACGACAGTTAACCGACACAAGCGCAACCATTAAAAAGAAAACCAACTTGAAATACCTGGTCTCTCTTTCCCGTTCCTTAAATTCTCTCTCTTTATCTCTTTCTCCATGCTCCATATCTCGAATCCTTTCTCTGACCATTTCATCCCGACCACCTCGATGCCTTCCAGGAGGACTCTTGCTTCTCCGCGGCCTATTTTGTTCCCTTTCCATAACCCTATCCCGGTCGGGTTCCCTCCTGTCCCGATCGCGACGCTTATCTCTATCTCTATCTCTATCTCTCTCCCCCCCGTTCCTGTCCTCCCTCTCACTATCCCTTTCCCTGTCTCTCCCCTTCTCTTTCCGTTCCCGGCTACTCTTATGCCCATCCCTCTCTCCATCCCTCGACTGCGACCGGTGCCGTGAAGAACCGCGCCTATCATTATCTCGGGGTTTGCCCCCTGACTTTGAGCGTTTGGAGAGATGATCGGCATCAACCTCATTCTCTTCATCCTTATGCTTCGAAGACCGACTTCTGCGCCTGTCTCCAGAGTTCAGGGTTTCTTCACCGCCATTCACAGCTTCCTTCACCTTGTGCGGTTCCGGATTCTCAACCGTCTTCTCCAGATATTCATATTCGTCAAAATCCATGGTGCCAGTCAAGGGGAAACCCTCAGCAAGCCTGCCCAGAGTCTGCAAAACATGAGGGAAACGGTCACATGCCATTAATTTCTCCGAAACAAAAAAAGAAGGTCCCAAAAGTCGGGTAGAAGATCCGGAAACCAATCAATAACCAATTGGGTCGCTGCCAAGCTTGGAAGAGCAAAAGTACAGTTGGACAAGCAGAAACAACAATTGAGCAATCAGCAAAAAAGGAACAGCTACAACCGACCGACCGCCCGCTATTCAATCAGCAAAACTAGCCGCACGAACTACAATCAAGTTCCCCAGCACAAGTCACTGTAGAAAGCCAAATCCTTTGGAACCTCACTAAACACCACTTCGCAGGAAACAGTTTTTGCCGGGAAATTTCGTCCCGGGCAAACCCAAAAACCCCCCAAGCCGTCAACTCCGGCGCGACCCAAGCCAAATGTGCAAAAACCCACAGCGCGGAAACCCGTAAAATCAACGCCCCACCAATGGCGAAACCGCAACAATTTGCGAAAACCCGAGCCCCCCCCCCCCCCGGTCCCGGAATCAGCAACAGCAACCAAACAAAAACTTCGCGAGAAATAATTAAAAAGGAAGGAGAAGAAGCAAAACCCTCCACCCGGAAGGGACGAAGCGAGACCCGAACCTCGATGCCGAGAGGCTGCGAGAGCGGATTTGGGAGCAGACAGTGATGTGGCGACGACGATAACTCCGGAGGTCCCCGCAAGCAAAGAGAGAGAGAGAAGGGGAAGAAATTTCGAGGAAAGAAATTCAAAGATCGAGGCTCCAATCCCCTCTCTCCCTAAATCGCTTGCTAGGGCAAAGGCCATCCGGTTTGGACTGGCTTTTTAGCTTCGCAGAGAGGAGAGAGAAGCCCATCGCCATCCGGGCTGGCCCGCTCCAGATTTGCACCGAACCGCCGAGCCCGAGCCCGAGACCGAACCAGATCGGCTCTGGAAGGGCAAGAAGGTAATTGCTCATGATGGCTGCTCCGAGAAATGTAGATTTGGTAACATTTCTATTCCTGGAAATAAATTTTATTCAGAAATATTTTTTTTTCATTTTTATTCTATTGACAAATTTCTGAGCAGAAAAACGTATTCAATATGACCCTAAAATTTCTTTGAAATAGAAAAAAGCGAAAAAGCATTTGGTACAATCCTAAAAAAATTTAATGATGGGACTTTTTTTTAGTTCTTTAATAATTTTCTGAGATATTTCTAATTTCTTTTAAAAAAAAATTCTTTTAGTTTCTTCCTCCTCTAGCCGGTCCTCAACCTCACTTAGCCATCGCGAGGTCAAGATTTCCCTAGCCACCGCTAATGTCTGGCGACCGGCTAGAAAATGAAGAAGAAAAAAAAAATAATCTTGTTTCATAAATTGTTTCTGGAAACAAAAAATTATATTTATTTTATTGTTCCAAATACATTTCCTGACCACTAATATATTTCGGGAAATAAGAAAAATTAATTGATATTATCAAAAGCATTTTTGTTTTTTTATCTTTTTAAAAAAAAGAACAAAAAATTAAAAATAAAATGATTACTAAACACACCCTTATCCTAGTAAGACTACAATTCAAACGAAATTAGAAGTCAGTTAGGCCCAAAAACCAAATTCAGAGGATCGTCCCAGTTCGTTTCTCCTAGTTCTACACTTTTTTTTTTTTCCGGTAGTAGGATGGTCAAATTAGATTTACATTTTGAATGATTATATGATTTGAGATGTATAACGTTCTAACTTCAAATATAATTCATATATCCGCAAACGATGTAGGAATTTGATATGAATAACCAACAAGGTAGTTCGAAAGCCTTTGCCACCAAGCCCGACATCGACAAAATTATCATTTCGATCAACTCGATTTTTTTTCTCTTCCAAACAATCCAACACCAGTCCAAGAACAGATTACAACAAAACATCATTTCTGAGCGGTTCTCAGAGGGACGGAAAAGAAGTGGGAGCGAGCCTTATTCAATTGCGCATACCCAAATACATGGAAAACTTGAGAGGATAATTCCCAACAATGAACCAACACGGGGGAGTACAAAATTATGTAGGCATACAAGGGATGATTGTTATCATCAACCTAAGAATTAAATAATGTTGTCCTAATCTTAAACCCAAAATGTCTTCTCAGCAGTTTGGAAGGAGTCTCAACATGCGAGCGCCACCCGCGACCACGTTGCATCCTGTTCATTCGGCGCATTCAATGGGTTAATAACTCGATTAAACAACAAGCAGCCATCGCCTCACAAAAGTCCTTATTCTAGCTATATCTCTCGAGCAAGAAGATCGCCCTGTAATTTAGAAGTTTATCCGTTGTTACTTCTCTCAGGCTTTTGGTGCCTCGCCGTGATTGCTGGGAGCATTATCTCTAGGGGAACTAAATAAACCAAAACTCGAGCGTGAGGGGCTGGGAGGAGTCTCCACTTGCTTAGACTCTCTTGTTAAATGTGAGGTATGTGTATCTGAAAGGAGATTGCCTCCTTTCATATGGAACCTCTTGCCTCCTTTCATATGGAACCTCTTGCCTCCTTTGATTGGGGAACTCTTGCCTCCTCGGAACCCCAGGCGGTAATCTGTTAGAGTCTCTCGCCCCTGGGCTCCTAGATTGGGCAAACCTATTATTTGCTCCTCCCCTCGCATACCTGTTCTCGGTTTCTGCGGAAGGCTCTCCTGTGTTCACTGAATAACTAGGGTTTGACAAAGAGGGAACTCTTCCCGGCCTATCGTTCACTTTGGAACCATAGTCCGCACCACCCGTTGACCAGCCAGCATAGCTGCCTCCAGCATTTCCATTGTCAGAAAGCATCTCTTTCTCAGATTCCAAGCCTTTTTCGCCAGGGTCCTCATCTTCAGAGTCTCCACTTGGTTGAGCCGCCCCATCTTGTTTCATATCTCCAAACAGCTTCTTACCTTTCTTAGATGGACCAAACTTTACATGCCTGACAATGACATAAGCCTGTTTGCTTTCCACCCTTGGTCCACTTTCTACAACCGCTACATCTTCAATCTGCAAAGATAGTTAGTACAAGAAACTTAAACGAGATAGCAAGCTAAAAATGAACAAGCATGACAACTAAAAACTAATGAGAATCAGAATCTTTAGGAATGTATGGCTGACCAATGCAGAAAGTCGAGTTAATAATCCTCCCAAGTCCTGATCTTCAGTACCCATTGCCCTACACTGTAAGAGCCTTGGGTGAGAGAGCATTTTAATAAATACAATGAGGGAAAATTCCTTGTAGCCTCGTCTGTACACTTCACGAGCTCATATCCATTGAATATGTGAATGAAGCCAGACTTTATGCAAGGTTTACCAAAGTAGGAACATTTTGGTTCTAGTGCTACCAGGACACACACCGCATGCACACAAACTGATCAGCAGAAATGATAAGAGAATGCTTCCATATTCATGTCCTTGTAACAATATATTGCCCAATTTAAGAATTTGTCATTAAGAAGCGATATTGGGACTTGCTGCTATTTTTATAGCATGTTTTTAACAAGGATAAACAATCAGCACATATTGTTTGGAATCCTTTTTATGCGGGAGAAGAACACTAAATTTATGTCTTCACATTCTCTTTTCCAAATAATACCCAGCGTGGTTCATAAATCCTCACAGCAAAAACATGCCCTCCTAAGCTTTAAGACAAGTCAAACACTCCATCCAGAAGGAGAATCCACATGAGCATCAATACACTATTCCAAATTGACAAAGAACCACAAAAGCATATGCAAATCAAATTCTCATGCAACCCTTGCAATCCCCCAAAATTACCTGGAACAGAACTTCCCTTAAAATCATCTTAGAAACAAAGCATACAGAATTATGCAGGTAACAAGTTTATACGCTTTAACCAATAAAAAACTCATCCAGACTCATACACTGGAGAGTAAAATGAGCTGACAAGCATCGCATGCCATAAACTAGAAAATGTGGCAAGAGTATGTTAAGTCGAACTGACAAACACTCCTATGTACCTTCACACGGTAGCCACGTTCCATCAACCTTTTAACTGTATCGGCTTTCATCTTTAGGTCCTTCTGTTCCTGAAAGCAACAAGGAGAAACACGGAATCAATCTTCTTTCATGATTCATGAATTGTACACATATGCGGCACACGCATATAACATGGGATAGTCAGCAACGAGTCAAGAGTTAAATAGGAAGGATTGTGTGTGCACGTTCATTCGTGCACTTGTGTGTGTAAAACTGCTATCATGATCTGTGGGAACAAGTCTGATTAGAAAAAAAGAAAGGGCAATGATCTGTCGGTACAGGGGAGGAGAGCAAAAGTGACTCACTGTCTTTCCCGTAAAACGCACTTCTTTGCAATCTCCTTTACGTAGAGCCACCCCTGACTGCATAAACACAACTTTACAAACTAGGGAGAATGTACCGAGAGAGAAATAAATGTCTGACAAAACTAACTTGGGAGAGACGCTTTAGAATTCTTAGGGAATAATTACCTGACTTTTAGCACGGTCCTTTTCCTTCAGTTGTTGTTTGTACTTCTCCCTATGGAAGTCCATAATTTTACACACAGGTGGATTAGCATTTTTCTGAACCTGCACGTTGCATGAATTTAGAAGCTCACTTTGTCTTTCTTGTACCCAAAAAAGACAAATATGTCACACTCATTTGCTCACTCGCCCAAGCCTACATGCTTCCAGGAGACTTGACTGACTAGCAAATAACAATAGTCTATGTAAAATCGACCTTTCTTTAACTCCCAACATAAGGCTGGGCTGAGTACCAAATATAAAACTAAGACACATAAATCTATAAGGATAAACAATTGCCCCAACCCCCCCCCCCCAAACCCCCAACAACACAAAAAACAAAAAATAATTGACATAACTGACTCACTGTTGATTACTAAGGACTGATAGTGCCATTGTCATATATAGAACGCCATTTTTGGACACCTCTCTTGACCTATTGATGATCATTACAAACTATACAAAAAGAAGATACTAAACAATCAGAGGAATATCCATGCTGTCGACTGCACCAGCTCTTAATTAACCTACCACATTTTGAACTTCATTCGGATAAATACAATGTCCATGACTTCAAACCATGAGACTTGAAGTGGCAAATTACCTCAACTAAATCAAGATTGAGTTTTCTAGCTCGTTCAATTGCTTCATGGATTGAGACTACAAAATGCCCTGCACATGTAGAATGTTTGTATGAGGGCTTTGAATTACCACTATCTTAAACCACCCAATGAACATTCAGTCACGTTGTTCAACAATAACACCAGAAAGAATAGATAGATACCCAGCTATAAAATCATACACAAAGATTCACAATACCAGTACAAAGCAGTAATATTTTTACCTTCTTAATCATTGAAATCAAAACCTAGATCATGAGGCATTCATGAGGCATAAATTAATCATTAAATTTCCAGGGTTTTAATCCCCTGCTGCTGCTGGTGCTAAAAGTGATGGAGATCAAAAGCTCAGGACAGTACAAAAAAATATGCAAGCAAAATGAGATGACACATAAGCTGGCAGGACCAGAGTGATTTCTTCTTTACTTGCCCACGAAAAAATGAATGCACACTTCTTTCAAGACGTCCAAACCCATTTTAGGCCCCTTTCATGAGTACATTCCAGTGTCAACAATGACTCAGACTTGGATACCCTAATTCCATCCACTCCAAGCACTCCAGAGCCGACACCCTTTAACACAAACCTTCCACACAAAATTTTGCAGAGAAAGCAACCTATGCAGATGGCATGCTCCAAATAAACCAGCAAAATATTCCTCATTCACATAACAGCCGAGAAGCAATACAGTAACTTTGATCCCAAGAGATGTACCTTCATCTGTCACAACCCTGACTATGCTTGCTTTAATCTTCTCATTCAGGCGCGGCGCATTGGAGTCCTTAGCTTCCTCTTTCGGCCTAGCCTGACATTTTGTCCGA
The DNA here is from genome assembly GCA_017140325.1 of Eucalyptus leucophloia subsp. euroa. Lineage (NCBI taxonomy): Eukaryota > Viridiplantae > Streptophyta > Magnoliopsida > Myrtales > Myrtaceae > Eucalyptus > Eucalyptus leucophloia. The sequence continues at coordinate 23,229,645 of CM029476.1, forward strand.
CAACAAGCACGGGCAGTCAAAACGCAAGTACTCGAGAAACAAAAATAAACAATGTCTGCATTCCTATAATCACAAAAACGAAACCTCTATAGCACAGTAACATAGTCCCAACCAAAAACACTACTACCAATAGCTAGGAAAATCAAACCCCTTCGATTCAAAAAACGAGTCTGGCAGCTCTCGATCACACGAAACAACAAAAGAACCCCAAACGTCATCGAAGAAACCCGAATTACGCAGTCTCTTCCATTACCTGAACCGGTGCGGCGAAGAACCTGGCGTTGCTGCAGAAATCGGCAGGTCGCCGGCGGATATCGGCGAAAGGCGCCGGCTTCGCGCCGACGGACGCACACGAAGTGGCGCATTCGTGCGCCGAAGCGTACAAGGATTGGGCGTAACATGACTTGGCGTAGCTCGACGCGAGACGGAGCTTGGACTGGCTGAGTCGACACCAGAGCATCATCGCTTCCCTCTACAGAGACGTACGAAGCATTCCCCGAACTGGATAGAGAGATCAGTGGCGTGACGCGGGGACGGGATTTCGGGCGACGGAAACCCTAATCGGAGCCGATCGATTTCCCCCCAAATTCTGCCTCAGCCAGTGACTGCCTGCCTGCCTGCCGGTGCTGGGAAGCTGGTGCGTGCGCTCGCCATTGGAATGGAAGCGCACGATCTTGAAGTCGGAGTGGGCGGAAACCCGCAACGAGAAACGGACTCGGCCCATTTCACTGATACGGCGCCCAAGTCCAGAGTAGGCTTGGGCCTGTATATGGCCATCTGTATTATGTTTTGAGATCAATGCGGCTACACATAGGGTACCAACGCGTCGGGTCGGACCTCGCTAATACCCGAGCCGAGCTGAGCCAAACCGAACCAAAAATGAAGAATATAAGGGTGCAAATGATAATCATTTTGGTCAGAAATTAATTTCTTGAAAATAAATAGATTTTTCTATTTCTATTTCTAGATGATTTTTTAAGAAAAATACTCATTTGATAACAATCTAAAATTTCATGAAGACAATGACCCGTGACCCGAGTGGTGACTGACATACCCGACGACCACCGATGACCTAGGGTGTGAGTTAGCGGCGGGTAGATAGTGGTCGGTGGTGATAGATGGAGGATCGGTTGACGAATAATGAGAAAAATTTTTATTTCTCATTTCTGTTCTAGAAATAGAAAAATAAAAAAAATATATTTCTGATTTATATTCCAAACTTATTTCTAAAACAAAAATCTATTTCAAAAATAGAAAAATGGAATAATTTTATCGGATTTCTATTCCAAAAACAAGTCGGAATAAAAAAATTATTTTTGAAATAGAAATAGAAAATTGTCATGCATCCCCTAAACTTCTTGGGTTCGATTCGGTTTGGGTTTTCCATTTTTCCCTGTTTTAGCTCTTCCTATCTGCTGCACAGAGGTAATCTCAACCTTTGACGCCATTTGACACGCCATCCCTAAGACTCAAAAGATGAAGTGCTGGTCGAAAAGTTGAATGAGGATAGTGACATGTCCCGATGGCTTCGTCGGGGTTTCAAGATGGAAATTATCATGGGTTTGCTACTCCATGGGTCCTCAATTAAGAGAGTTGGAAAGTTTCGGAAGGTAGTTTGGTTAAACTCAGTGAAATGGATGATTTCCAGCTTGACATTGGAAGCGAGTTTTTATGTTTTCGAGGAAGAAGAAGGAAAAAAAAAATCCAACGGCTCCTTCCTTTGCGGGCTCAAATTTCTTTTTTATTTGTTGCCCAAATTGGAAGGAGAATCTAACTCAAAAAAGACCTGAAATTTTCAATTTGGATCGGGTCAAGGTTTTTGACACCCCTAACACGTTGTTAATTGAGTTAAGAAATCCCTAATCAGAATTAACACGACTAAAATCTTGATGTCATGCAATATGTAATGCAAATTGGTGTCTCAAAGCCGGCCACCTCAAAATAAGCACGCTCACCTACTAATTGACAATTTGCAAGTTGATGGAGAAGTCAAATAATTAATAATTCATACTAAATTAAAATTACTTAAGAATGCATAAATAGTTAATAATATCTATCTCCGATATGTATCTAATAACTCTTATAATAAAAAAATTTTAAATCTCGAAGTATCCTCTTTCCCTCTCACCCTCTTTTTTTGTTTTGTTCTGTGATTTTCGTTAGTAATTTCTTTCAATTAGTCAATGATTCAAACGTTCCTCAATAAAGTATTTTATCTTAATCATCCAAATATCAATTTTTTTTAAATACGCATGACGCATGGACGCATTTGTTAGTTAAGAAAACAGTGATACACGATACCATTTTTCATGATATGTAGTATTTTAGAAGAGCGACAATCTCCCCGCACCCTGGCCATCCATGACCCTCGTCTATAGCTTATAAATTATAAACATCGTTCACTTGTAAATTTTATAAGTTAAAATAGGTAAGATTTGTATTGTAAATCACCTATCCCTAAATCGCAAGATTCATTTCGAATTTTCCATTTTACCCTTTTTCCTTCTTCCTCATCGCTACACCATGGCCAGCCCTCATCTGGCCGGTTGCTGGGGCTAGCCATGGCCAAGGTCGATGACCAGCAAAAAGAAGAAGAAAAGAAGAAAAAAAAGAAGAAGAAAAATGAGAAACAAAAAAAGTGTTTCTCGGAAGTGTTTCTGGAAACAAGAAACATGTTTTTTTTTTACTTCTTGTTTCTATTCTAAATCTGTTACCGGGAACAAAAAAATAGATTTTTTGTTCATAGAAACAAAAGTGAAAACAAACGCGTTTTTGTTCTTTTTTTGTTCCCCGGAACAAAAAAACAAAAATTTGTGGAACAGAAACATTTAAACAAACACGCCCTAAGCTTCTTGGGTTCAATTTGGTTTGGGTTTTCCATTTTTCCCTGTTTTAGCTCTTCCTCTTTGCTGTACAGAGGTAATCTGAGCCTTTGACGCCATTTGATTCACCCTCCCTAAGACTCAAAAGGTTGAGTGCTGGTCGAAAAGTTGAATGAGGATAGTGACATGTCCCGATGGCTTCGTCGGGGTTTCAAGATGGAAATTATCATGGGTTTGCTACTCCATGGGTCCTCAATTAAGAGAGTCGGAAAGTTTCGGAAGGTAGTTTGGTTGAACCCGGGGTGTGTTTGTTTTGTGAAAAACCATTTCCAAGAAAATGTTTTTCTCATTTTCTTTTCATTTTCTAGCGTTTGGTTCATTTAGAAAAATGAGTCAACAAAAAATGTTTTCCTAATCAACGGAAAATATTTCTCATCCAAAGCTTAAATTCAAAGAGAAAACGATTCCGTCTTTGAAAGAACTAGAAAACGTTTTCCAAAATGTTTTAAGGTCCTTGCTTAATAAAAAATTTATTATTAAAAAAATTCTAATTAAATTTTTTGAATTTGTTATTATTATATCTTTTATTTTATTTTTTTATTTTCATTTTTCTTGTTTTCTCTTTTATTTCTTTGCCTGTGAGCGTAAACCCTAACTCCTCCTCCCCTCTCTCCTTCTCCTTCGCCCCCTCCCTTTCGTTTTGACTTACTCTTGTAATCGGAAACCATGTCCATTTTAAGAAAAAAAAAATGTATATGAATTTAGGTTTGCTTTTCATTTTACATATTCAAATTCTAGATTTACTAAAGTGATCGAGAAAAATCCATTTATTAAGTAATATGGATTCAACAAATTAATTTGGAAGTAAGAGGCACATTATTGTCAATTGTTAAGTCAAATATCATTAAATCATTTTTTAAATACGATCCAAATATTAGAAAATACTTTCGATCACGTATCACCAAACAAAGGAAAATTAACCATTTTCCTGGACAATGGTTTCTTGGAAAACATTTTCCAAAAGCGTTATATTTTTCATGAAACAAACACACCCTAAGTGAAATGGATGATTTCCGGCTTAACATTGGAGTGAGTTTATACGTTTTCGAGGAAGAAGGAAAAAGAAATCCAATGGCTCCTTCCTTTGTGGGCTCAAATTTTTTTTATTTGTTGCCCAAATTGGAAGGAAAATCTAACTCGAAAAAGACCTGAAATTTTCAATTCGGATTAGTTCGGGATTTTTTGACACCCTTAACACGTTGTTAGTTGAGTTAAGAATTCCCTAATCAGAAGCAACACGACCAAAATCTTGATGTCATGCAATATGTAATGCAAATTGGTGTCTCAAAGCCAGCCACTTCAAAAGAAGCACACTCACCTACTAATTGACAATTTGCAAGTTGATGGAGAAGCTAAATAATTAATAATTAACCATCGGGGTTTACTCCAGTTCTAACATGGAAGGGGAAGGTGGGGGTTTGAATCCCCACCTTCTTAAGGGTTGGGGTGGGGATGAATTAATTCAAAAGTGGGTTCGACTTCCACGCCCTACAAGAAAGCATGGCAAAAGTCTAAGAACGAGGGTTAAAATAAGAGTAGAGTAAAACCGACAAAAAAATAATAATAATTCATACTAAAATAAAATGACTTAAGAATGCGTAAATAGATAATAATATCTATCTCATCTAATAACTCCTCTAATAAAAAAAATTAAAATCTCGAAGTATCCTCTTTCCCTCTCACCCTCTTTTTTTTGTTTTGTTTTGTGATTTTGTTAGTAATTTCTTTCAATTAGTCAATGATTCAAACGTTTCTCAATAAAATATTTTATCTTAATCATCCAAATATCATTTTTTTTATACGCATGATACATGGACGCATTTGCCAGTTAAGAAAACAATGATACACGATACTATTTTTCATGATATGTAGTATTTTAGAAGAGCAACAATCTTCCCCCACCCGAGCCATACTTGACCCTCGTCTATAGCTTATAAATTATGAACATCGTTCACTTGCAAATTTTATAAGGAGTTAAAATAGGTAAGATTTATATTGTAAATCACCTATCCCTCATTTCGAATTTTCCATTTTGCCCCTTTTCCTTCTTCCTCTCCGCTGCACAGAGGCAATCTGAATTATAGATGTCATTTGGCCCACCTTCCCGTAAGGCTGGAAAGGCGAAGTGTTGATCGAAAAGTTGAATGAGCATATTGACAATTTGACATGGTCCGATTGCTTCGTCGGGGTTTGAAGATGGAAGTTAATGGGTTTGCTACTCCATGTCTCGAGCTGGTTCTCAGCGAAGATAATTGGAGAGTTTCGGAAAATAGTCTGGTCAAATTTCGTGAGATGGATGATTTCCAGCTTTACCATCGTCAGCTGAGTGTTTATGTTTTCGAGGAAGAAAAGGAAAAAAAATCCAACTGCTCCTGAAAAGTGTTCCTTCGCATGCTTATTTTTTGTTTTTTTAATCTATTGCTCAAATCAGAAGGGCAACCTAACTTGAAAAAGATCTGAAATTTTTAATCGATTCAGGAGTTTTTTGACGCCCCTAACACATGGTTAGCGGAGTTGAGAAATCCCTAATCATAAGCAACATGACTGAATTTTGATGTCATGCAATATGTAATGCGAATTGGTGTTTTAAAGTCGGTCACTTCGAAAGAAGTACGCTCACCTATTCATCAATAATTTGTAATTCCGTGGAGAGGTTGAATAATTAATAATTATACTAAAATAAAAGGACTTGAGAATGCGCAAATAGATAATAATATCTATCTCCAATATGTTCCTAATAGCTTCTCTAATAAAAAGCTTAAAATCTCAAAGTATCCTCTCTCCCCCTCGCCCCCTTTTTTTTTTGTGATTTTCAATGATAATTTCTTTCGAGCCAATGATTCAAATATACCTCAATAAACTATTTTTTTAATCATCAAAATATTTTTTTTTTTTTACATACACATGACATGTGAACACATTTGTTAGTTAAGAAAATGGTGATACGTGATTCTGATTTTCCATGACGTGTAGGATTTTAGAAAAGCGACAATCTCCCCCACCCCTATTCTACATAACCCTCGTTGTAGCTTATAAGGTATAGATGCTGTCCGCATATAAATTTAATTAGAATTTAAAGCAAATGACATCTATATTTGTAAATCATCGATCTAAAAAAGCATGGTCATTGGATCGGAGTAAGAACATAGATAATTTTAAAATCACTTCTAGAGCTTTCCTAAAGTCGCAAGATCAGATCCTTTCAAATTCAATGATCCTTCACTGTTCTCATGACGAAAAACTTTGACCTACACAGAGCATAGGAGCTCGATGAATCAATAAACTTATTTTTCCCGAGTCAACACTCCATGTACTTCCATATTATATTGCAAAACACATTGAATTATCAAAGAAGAAGAACTCGATAAATCAATAAATTACTCCTTCAAGAAATGAATGTCCACGAGAGCGTCGTCCATCATTCCGAATTTAGAACAACGTATTCCCAAGGATATTCACTCGCGCCCGTATCAAGATTTTCCTCGATGGACCCGCTTCGAGGTCCATTTGATTATCTGCCCGTCGGAGTCGAAACACCCTAAGATCACGCCTGACGTTGGGAATATTAAACAGACCCCCGTTTTCTATTAAAATAACCCAATAATTAAAAAAAGTCCTATAGCCAACATCAAACCCTACATCCCAACTTGCATCATCCATGAGACCTCGAGAAAGCTACAGTCAGTGCTTTCCCATTATAATATTTAGGGTTTGTGGAATTTGGGGATGGACATTCCAAGATAGTCGTCAATGGCGATGCAATGGAAAATTGACCCCAAAAAAAAAAAAAAAAAACATAGCTCGAATTCCCACGACCCCGGTCGAAGAATGCGTTCCAAGATTCCACGAGCGGGTTCGTTTTTCTGAGGAAGGCTTTAGCTCGTGTTGCTTCTTTCCTAGTGCAACGTCAGTTCTACGACGAAATTGACTTTTAAAAAATAACGTGTTGAATCGCAAATCGCGAGCCATATTCAAATATCGTCAGCTCGTTCATGTATCAGACGAAATTTGGGCTCATATCTCTACTCTCTTTTTCCATGGGGAAATTATTATAGTTGTTTAGCTAGAATATCAATAGATCAGAAAATTAAAGGTCATTTTATTTTACGAAACATGGATGATTTAAAATATATTTTCCCTAAAAATGACATTTTGTATTGTTTATAAAAATTGAATGAACAAAAAATATTATCATTATTAACGAAAATGTCTATATATAAATTCTTATCGACTATGAATTTATATTGATTGATTATTTAAGTAGTACAAATGATCAATTTTAGGGAAAAAATTTATATTATCTATTTTTCTCAAAATAAATGATGCTTAATTGTTATGAGACACGGTACCATAAACACATTTTTCATTTTTTTCTTTTAGGAAAATTTTTGTGTCGGCATAATCTTGGAATGCCCCTTCCCCGGATAACAAAGCCACGAGTTGCTCCCATCATCGTATTTTCCATCCGGTCAAATGATTTCGAGTCAACATGTGGTTCGGTCAATACACGTGAGTTGCTTTAAAGATGGAAATATTTTGACCACGTTAAGAAATAGGAATGTGATTTTGATTGCCGTACAAAATGATTTGAATTTTTTGTGGTGCTAAGAAATAATCAATTTGAGTTTAAGGACCACGAGACGTTAAACAGACGGCTTGGTAGCAGTCACTCTCGGATCAACCATTCAAGTATGCCACATGTCCTTTAATAAATATAAAAAAAAATGATGAGAATATCATAAATGTTATAACTTTCATATGTTACTCGATTAAGTGCCATAATTTTATTTTTTTTATCACTTGAGTGATGTATTTATTAGAATTCATTCACTTGAAAGCTATTGGCAATTTATCTCATTGAAAGTCCGATAGAACAGTAATTTATTATATTACATTCAATGTGTTTTGCCGGCAAAATGAAGTTAGCAAGTTACCCACGGAAGGATGCCATTTAAGTCATATGTTTGCCCCAAGGTGACAGAGCATAATTCAACATGTACTTCACACAAACCTAATCCCAATTATTAAATTGGGACAAAATCAGAACATTCAAACCCTAAACCCAATTTCAGGAGGCATGAACAACGACTTCTCGGCCTTCCTATTATTCTTCGATTCGACAAGCCCTCTTCGCCCAACATTGGCTCTCTGAATCGCCACCTTCTACGACTACAGAGAAGGCTGCGACGGCAAATAGGAGTACAATGGTGGCTAACTTAGTTGCAGGCGGTGCAAATGATCATCGTCGTCGAGAATGAGCGACAGGGCCGTTGAGAGTGAGGGATAGAACATGAAGCGAGAGAGCGAGATCTGTACACTTTGCTGTTGAGTGAAGAGAAAGCTGGGATGGGTAAAGCTAGGAATTTCTCCAAGTAGCCATGGCCGATCAGATGTGTGTGTGTGATAGAGACAGGCGAAACGTTTGTTGTTTTTTGTTCATTTGCCAAGTAGTCTCTTCTATTTTCCACTTTGGACTTAAATTTGCTCTTAAAAGGCCTTGTGGAAACTATAAAAAGCCACGTCGGGCATTTATTTGAATGATTTATCATCAATATGACACATAAGTGGTCGAAAAAAAAGTTGTCGATACTCAAATATACGTCATATGAAAATTATAAAAATTATGGCGTACTTATTCAAAAATACAATGACCCTATAAGGACATTGGTGTGATCGGATCATTTCAATAAAAATTGAGATTTAAAAAAAAAAAAAAAGGTATCAAGATTATTTTATGAGTCAAGTGCGATTCATATCCAATAAGAAACAAACACGAGCAAATAGTCACATCGCTGGCATGGACCGTATTTTGCAATATCAAGAAGAATATTTTGACTATCGATAATATTTTGTGTAGGATAAGTTTACATGTTTGTAAAATTACGGGATATAAAGTTAGGGATCATTTTTTTTTTCCTTCCTTTTTTCTATGCGCAACAAACGCATCAGATAAAGAAATGTGGGGACAAAATCTTTATTATAAAGTACGGATTATTTGCGTTTTTATAATTATTTAAAAGGGCAAGTTGGTTCTAAACCGGGCAGCTTTTTTGGGGAGTAGAAAAGATGCAGAAAAAAGATGAAATCCAAGTGGGGGAGAAGGAAAGGTCTCATCGCCTGGTGGATGAATTAGGTCGCGGCAATTGTTGCGGATCGGAAAGCGACGGATCATCATGATGCTTCTTCAACAAGGAGAGCGGAGAGGTCAGGTCATCGACTCATCGCAACATGCAGAGGGGGAGATACTATTATTCTCATGCGCTCGTGGAAATTTCGATCGCTTTGCCTCGCACTATCTGCGGGCGTCGTTTCTTTGCTTTATTGCGCTACGATCGTGCCCGAGCGTATTGACCTCTCCGATCCAATCTAAGGTCGGTCGCGAAGGGTTAATTTCTCCTAAGTTAATCTCGAAGATTACACATGATGAAGTCGGTATTGTAAGGGTAATGTTCTCCCCTTTTCCGTCTCTCCATTATGTTTCCTATTAATGAGTTATAGACAATGGCATCACCAATCTAATGTTCACGACTTATGTAGGCATGATTGGAAGAAAAATGAGGGAAATGTTTTGCCTATATCTATGATAGGAAGAAGAGAACGCAAGACTGATTGTGACAATATTTGGCATCGCGCGGTATGCACGGCTTAAAAAAATGGGTCTCTACTTTTCACGGGCATCCGAAGAACACTTCTGCACCCCACCGGACGGCGATGTCACTCGACTGAGTTTACAAGAGTCAAACCTTATCACGACTTGTGACTAGCCCAAGTTTTAAGATGAAGATCCCGTCTGGCTTTCGCACATCGATCGGGAGCAGATGAAAACGGGATACCGACCTTTGAAATGGACCCGTTGATTCCACCAGTACACAAGACCTAACATTTTTTTTTTTGCAGCCGGCGATCAATATGCAACATCCCACGCCCTAATAATGCAGTGCACATAAAAAAGATCGAATTTCATCAGATGCTTTCCAATTTGCGCATGTTAAGCAATCGCCATCCACTAGTAGCAACTAACCTCTCGAATTATTGGACCGGAAACAACAACCACTTTGCCTGTCTCTTTTGTCGTGGCCTCGATTCCCCTTTTCCCCTCGAAAGGAAAGCAGTGCCCGTCCTAATTTGTCCTTCGTGCGGACCAATCGAACTGTCGCATTTATCACGTAACTGTATTACCTAAAAACGTCATTGTCCGATTCGGAATCAGATAAACCTTATCCTCCACGAACGGAGCTCTTCGTATTTTCCCTTTTTACTTTTGGGTGGGCACATCGAATTGAGGTGCGTGAAGTGAATTTCATACTCGATTCATTCACTATACGTGCGACGTCACTCAAAGAACATTTCTTATATGATGAAAAGATTTGTCAATTGACGAAATTTAGTGCGACAATACATGTCAGTGTGTCATAAATGAGTTGTGTCTCAATTAATTCATACTAATATCCCGAAGATTAACTGACAACATAAATGTGTAAATTTGGTATTGTGCTTTCTCTTTTCACGTCGTGCTGTGCTCATACTTCATCTTTGCATCTTATACGCACGATCATGTTGTGTAAATAAGCTGTGTCCAATAACACCGCTCCTATAAACGTGGGAGTGTGCTCCTTGACAACTTATGGACCCCTTTTTCAAGGATTAATGTTTTTGAAGGCAAAACTAGACGAAACATTCTGGACGAAATTATGATTTTACAATTTCTAAATCGAGAAAGGTTTTGTATCATATGAGATTTCTGTCAAAGTGTGGCAATAGCAATAACATCACATTTAAAAATAATCAAAGAATGGGCATTTATTTGGATTCATACGACTGCCGTATTTCGTGGACATGCAAAATTTCCTCATAAGTAAACTTGATCAATGGGTAGGCGTCAAACGAGTCAGGCTTCATAAAAAATTATTTAATCTTTTTTAGGGTTAGTTGGGCATAAGGAGACAACGTGAACCAGCGTAAAAAGGGAATCACTCGTCCAAACTCATTATTTTTGTCATTTCGGCCGGCCAAGCCTAATATGCCACGAACCCCTTTCTTCAGCCGTAGGTATTGACTTTGAATTACCATGATCCTATTCAAATTTCGTTGAGTAAGACTTACCGTAACAAGTCATTGATTACGTAGATGAGAAAACTATACCGCAAAATTTTAAAAACAAAGAATCAAATAGGCTTCGGTGATTTCTTATATGTCTCTTATTTTAACCATTTGACTTGGAAAATTACACATAATATTACATGTGCCTCAAATGGATCGATAGTGGAGATTCACAATGGACCAAATCATAGACAACAGCTATTCATGTTTCACAAAATTTTCCTTGTATCTTGGTTCATAGTATTTCTTTCCGGATGACTTCTTTAATGGGAAACTACCAAAAGAATTAAAGAAGAGAAATTATTAGATCAATCTAACATGTATTAAAAGGAATTTAGGCTATCGAGAAGAGTTCCTTACGAGGAATGGTATATTTGGCAATTCAAATTCAATTAAGGGTATGCTTTTTTTTTTTTAGCAAAAATTTTAGGGGAAATGTTTTCAAATTTTCAACCGTTTTGATGTCCTGAAAATAAATCAATCCATAGATAGAAAATATTTTTCGCTGATCAAAATTGGCATTGCTAAAATTTTTTAAAGATGAATTCCCCTCCAGAGGAAATCACTTTTCCCAAAGAAACATCATTATCGGTAGGACCAGCGAGCACTTCTCTCTCTACTACTTCCCTCTTGTTTTCATGCTCACGACCAAGCAAGGGAAATCAATAACTTCTTTTGAAAACCAATTTCGAGTAAAAAATCATTTCCCAAAACGAGGTACGAATTAATAGAAAACGAATTTCCCTTTCTTTTTTTTTTTTATAAGACTGACCAAAAAACATAAATTTTTTTATGAAACAAACATTTGGGTAAAGCTAAATTCCTTTAATACTAGATTTGTCATGAAATAAGCACGCCCGACTTCATGGACCCTCTCTCTCTCTTTCACGTTTTGCGGAATTGTGTGGAGCCCAGAGCTAGACCTCTGCTTTGCTGTCTCCAAGCTCTCTCCAGAGTTGGTGCATCATGGAACTTGTCTACCTCACGCTTTTCTTTTTCTTTTTCGAGTTTTTTTTAGGCCCGAGCTTTAGACCCCTTCTTCTAAAATACGTCCGCCCGCATCTTTGATCAAGTGTAGTCCTACGCTCTCCATTATAGAGAGAGAGAGAGAGAGAGAGAGAGAGAGGATGACCAAGTAAGCCCACCAAATTCCAAAGTCTAAGCTTTGATTCTTCGTTTGAACGACACCAGCATAGTGATCCATCACCCCTCATCAGCTCTCTTCGTTTTCCACCTTCTTCCTGCTAGCAGCTTGCTTGCTGGGTAAATGCTAGTTTTTATTCCTTCTTCCCTTCGTTGGACAGAGGCTCGCAGTCAATGCCACGAGTGCATCGTGCAGAGCCAAGGAGGAGTCGAATCTTGATCCTCTGTTTGACGGGTTTTTCGCGTTCTTTGAACTTTATCAACACGGAGACTAACAAGCAAGGTACGGCCAGGTCTTTCCCTTCCCCTTCTGGAATCCCAGAATTCTAATGGCTGACCAATCTCTTGTTCGAGGAGGGGCGCAAAAAGCGACTTTGACCGCTTTTTTTTCAACATTTCGTACCCGTGTTCAGTTTGTTCTTTTCCCTTCTGTCTGAGGGTAACGGAGGTGGCGGCAAATTTTCATGTTTTAACTCTACCGCCTTTCGCTTCTGTTAGTCATCTTGATCGTGTTGTTTATTCAGCAATTGGGTTTTCTGTGGGCTGAGAACTTGTTCCCAGTTGACGTGAGGGGTGGGAAGGATGTCTGAGTCTGACTAAAGGGCCTTTATGCTTTCCTTTTATATCATTAAATCCTTTTTGGCAGATACATTATTTTCTCGGTTGTTATTCGGCAGGGCATTTAAATTAGAGAATCTGCAAAAAGCTGTTTGATGCTTGTTGGGGTAATTACAGTTGAGTTGAGGTGAGTGTATAAACAGTAAGTCAGATGTGGAGTAATCTGGGGTTGTTTGGTTGAGATGAAGCATGTTCTCAGAGCTGATAAATCTATTGGGGGCCTGCTTCTGGCCGAGTTCAGATCGATGTGCTCACAGGGGTTCGGTCGCCGGAGGCTGCCAAGACGGGCTTCTATGGTTCAAAGATTTGGGGCAGCACTTGAATGGCGAATTCTCAATGGCTGTTGTCCAGGCCAATAATTTACTAGAAGATCAAAGCCAGATCGAATCAGGCAATTTGAGTTCCCTCGAGTCCGGCCTCCACGGTACCTTTGTTGGTGTCTACGATGGACACGGGGGACCAGAGACTTCGCGCTATGTTAATGATCACCTCTTTCAGCATCTCATGAGTAAGTGGATCCCAACTTCACTATAAAGTTCCTTTTATAAATAAATTAAGCAAGGATGATGTGGTTTGATGTTTTTCAAAGTTCGCTGCTTCTGAGGAAGCGAGGATATTGATGGTTGGATTAAAAAAAAGGTCATGGCTTTGGCAGAGTACTGGGGATACAAACTTAAAGAAATTATCAGATTCTTTGATTGTCACTGCGATCCGCTATATGGTCATTGGTGCCGGTGGTGCATGAGAAGTCTTTGAGGGTGTTATGGAGAGTTAAACCATTGTTTGCTATTATGTAAAATCTCGAACTAAACCGTGCCTTTATTTTGATAAACTACAATTTATTTGACAAAAAATGTTCTTTTTATTCAAGTTTAGCAGACTTTGCAGGAGCTGTCACTCTGCATGCAATCGCCAAGCAGACTAGTAGCTTGATTACAATGATTCTTAATCATTTCATTATGTCTAATTTGTGTTGCTAGTTTAAACAAATACGTGTTCCAAGCTTGATTAAGAGAATGCTTCATTTCTTTTACTGACTTAATGCTTTTCAATTGATCGCGACTTTCCTGAAGGAGTCAGAGAGTTAGTTCCCTTCTATATTGGTTAATTGCCTTTTCAGGGTTCATATCGGAGCACCAATCAGTTTCTGCTGATGTTATACGGAAGGCATTTCAAGCGACAGAAGAGGGGTTTATGTCCACTGTTACCAAACTCTGGCCAGAAAGACCACAGATTGCAGCAGTTGGATCATGTTGCCTTGCTGGCATAATTTCTGGCGATACCCTTTACATAGCAAATCTTGGCGACTCAAGAGCTGTTCTGGGAAGAGCAGTGAAGGCGACAGGGGAGGTACTGGCCATCCAGCTGTCAACGGAGCATAATGCAAGTATAGAGTCCGTGAGACAGGAGTTGTGTTCCATGCACCCTGAAGATTCTCAGATTGTAGTACTAAAGCACAATGTATGGCGGGTGAAGGGCCTCATACAGGTAAGTTATAGACAGTAGGACTCGTCAATTAAAATGTGCTCTTACTGCAGATCTTCTGCTCGATTTTATTTGTAAGTACATCAATTTAGACAATAGTCCATAGTGTGATAATAGATTTGGAAAGTTCCTAACATCTTTGATGCTACATGCTAGGATAGTACTTTGCTTTTGGCTAACATTTTTGTTATCAGGAAATGGGTTTTTATGCTTGAAATGGTGGTCTTTCTGAAAGTTTGCTAGAAGGTAAAACAAACACTACCAAATTTTAGTGGGAACATGAACAAGTTTTAGGAGCTTTTCCTACCACAAGTCTGCCAGCAAGCTACAAACTTTGCAATTGCAAAAGGAGGAACTTGAAAAATGTTCTAGCAAGGCAATAGAAAGAAAATATAACCAAAAGTTACAACAAAGCTGGTTTTATCAAAATCAATTGGTTCTGCCTGCAGCAGTGCAGCTTACTTGTCTCTCTCGCGATCAGTAGTTTTCATGCAGCAGTTCCTATATTTATCATTTGCTCGTGATATTTCTTTTGCTAGAATTTGACCAGTAAATCTGTAGGTTTCAAAGTAATGGTCACGGCATTTGGTTTTGCAGGTTTCAAGGTCTATTGGAGATGTATATCTGAAGAAGCCTGAGTTCAACCGAGAGCCTTTGATTGCGAAGTGTCGCCTTCGTGAACCTTTCGAGAAACCAATATTAAGTTCAGAGCCATCAATCTTGGTGCAACAGCTTGAACCACATGATCGGTTTGTCATTTTTGCATCCGATGGACTTTGGGAGCACCTCAGCAACCAGGAAGCAGTAGATATAGTTCAGAATCATGCACGCAATGTAAGTTTAACATGCTACTTTTTCTTTTTTTTCCCATTTAAATAACCTAATCGTCTAATTTGCATTCAGCTAGCATGCTGTACCATGGAAAGTATGGGTGCATTACATTAGCTGTTTAGAAAAATCATATTTATTTCATTCTACTATACTTCTGGGCTGATCTACATTGAAGAAACACGCTAACATAGTCATGAACAGAGGATAAAAGAATGCAATATCACATTTGACTAGGAAAAATATGTGCATTCAAGTCCACCAACCTTCGCTGCAGGGAAGTGCGAGGCGGCTAGTGAAAGCTGCTTTGCAGGAAGCAGCAAGGAAAAGAGAAATGAGGTACTCGGACTTGAAAAAGATTGACCGGGGAGTCCGCCGGCACTTCCACGACGACATCACAGTCATCGTTGTGTTTCTGGATTGGAATATGATGAGTACATTGAGCTTAATCAGGTCAGCTAAACTATCAATTAGAGGAGGCGGCATCAACTTGCCTTCCAATACTTTGGCTCCCTGTACTACTTCCCTCAGAGGCCAGCGATAATTGAAGAAGCTGCTCTTGGGATTTCTGTATTTGTCATTATGCTGTTTTTGATTTATTTCTATTGCATACCAAGGCAGCTTCTTTGGCAGACGAAGAGGAGATGACCTTAAAACTCTTTCATCTGAACTGAGACACGGGCTGAAAATATGGTCTTTGGAAATTAAAAAACTTCGTAACTATAGTTTTATTAACTATGTGTGGTAGGAAAGCTCCTCTGCAAGCCTCCCTCAGTAGCAATTTTTGCTTTCATTTAGTTTAGCTTCGTATCAGCTCTGTAAATGATGTTACTTGAGAATATAATTTGCCTTTTTTTAGATTCGTTGGGTATTTTGGCCTGGTTTTCATCAGGGGGAGTTCTTTTCGGAATGTTATGATTCCCAATGCCAAAACTGGAGATAGTGACCTTTAGCTCTCTGCTCAAATCAGTTCATGTGAGTTTTATCGCAGGAAATAGGTATAGACTCGTGACCAGAGATAAGGTTAAACTTATTGCACTTATATTAATTCACTCATGAATCTTTTAATTATATCAATTGAGTCATAAATCTTATAATGATTTATTAATATAATTTATTTGCTTAATTTTGGTCAAAAATTATAAATGCCTTGTGCTCTTGCCTAGAGCAAAGTGAGGGCCCTAATGCCCTCGTTGGCGATAGGCAAGAAGGCATTGGGGTTCTTACCTAGACTATGCAAGGGTGTTGTCTCTTGTAAATGGGTGAGGAGTGGAGTTTGACCCACGGTTGGGGAAAAAACAAAAAAAAGATATAAAAATTAAAAAAATTATATAGAACGATTATATTTTATGTTAGCGATTTCAAAAGTGAAAGTTGACTGAATAGACTATATTGATAAATCGTTAAAAAATTTATGATTCACTCGGTATAATTAAAAAGTTTGGGAGTGATTTATAATTTTTTTAAACCTTTTCCTCTCGGTCACGGTGGTCATGGATGTCGTTATGCTCTCTACTAACTGGGCATCGTATGCCATTAGTTATCTTCCTACGTGCTGACCAGAATCCCTAAGGAAAACTTTTTTCTCTGCAAACTGTTAAGGAGTTCCAAGAGTTTCATGCTTTATTAAATTGGGAGGGCTAGCTAGCCTTAAAACATTCTTTGTCGAATAACATATCCGGCATTAGATTAGAGCAACAGAGAAATTTACACACTAAAATATGCATTTCTTAAATATCTGTTGAGTATTTACAGAGGAAGTGGGGGCTTACGAGGCAAGGGAAAGGCTACTTGCCTTTTCCCCCTCTCGCCGGTCAGGCTCTGTCAGAGCATATTCTCGGTCACCACGAAACCAAAGTCTTGTCGTCTAAATCGCAATTTGTGATCATTACATGTCCTTAAACAAGTCACAGCCGTTAGATTAATTGCGCGGTCCTCCATGCCACCATTGGGAGCCCAAAATGCAGGTGTGGCATCTCAAAATGCTTTTAAAATTTTCTTTGGGAATTGAAATGTGTGAAAGAATAAGACCAATTATTACTGGGAAAATACGTTTCTATTTTCTCGATAATTTCAAGCTTATATTATTTCCCCCGTGAACTTAGCACAAGGTCTGTGCACTGCAGATTAGAATAAGTATATGATGAAATTTCTTCTCCTGAAGACAAGTCAAAGACATTGCAATTTGGTTTGCATGCATGCAGCTTCTAATGCAATTTACCCAGATGTCGAAACTTTTTTTGGCAGTCAAAAGAGAGAATTTGCATGAGCCCACCTGAATACAACATATTGTCAGCTTTGCTTCAGCAGTTTAGCTTTCATGTGGTGGTGTCTCATTACTATATGCCTGCACAAAGAAAGTGGGGATTATATATTTAAAACGAGATTACATAAAACAGAGCCATGGAATAGGAGGATTTTCATGTCTCCTTTTCTTTTTTCTTTTTTTCTTTTTTGCTTTCCTTTTATTTTTCATGGGTTGAAAGCTAGTGGTGGCTGCAGCATTTTGGGTTTCCATAAAGCAGATGTTTCTCTCATTAGAGGAAAATACTCTGTCATGGTGGCAACTCTGTATCAATCCACTCATTTTTAGCAGAGAATTTCTCCTTCACTGAAATTCAGCAAAACATTTTCACTGTGTCCATGCAAAAATCTTCATCGGCTCTCTTGGTATTTACTATTGAATAAATGCTCTTTTCTGAACCAAAAATGTGGAAGAAGAAGGAAAACAGTAGCATGCATCACTTTCCCATGTGGAGCCAGAACTCTCTCTCTCTCTCAACTTGAAGTCATGAATGTTTGTGTTTCGTGTGCCTTGACTGCCTCCCTCTCAGTTGCCTAGGGTGAAGTTAGTTATGAAATGGGTGTCTTTTACTCTCGGGCACAGGTTTGACTACCATTTTAATTTTGTACTGTGTATCCAATGATGGTTTGACACTTTGACTCATCTTCATGGGTAAGTGAGTTCTCTGTACTTTTTAAGACCCTAGAATGAAGTTTCTGCGCAGTCTTTGAGGTCATTTACCCCAGGTCCTCTTTATATTTAGTCCGATTCTGTTTCTTGGCCTTCGTTGTTTTGGTATCTTGTCCATGTTTCGTGAGCAAAAGGGAAGTCCTAGAAAGTGGTACAACGTCACGAAGAATACCAAGTCTTAGGCCTTATAAAAGAAAACTGATTTCCGAATTCCTTTCATATTCATGTCACGTCGAAATACTATAAAGCCTATGAACTCGTCCCTAACTAATTATCTCATGATTTTAATCCATTGTGTCGTGTGATCGAGACAATTGCATAGACCGTTTTTAATAAGTGACCAAATCTAAAATTAACTTGATATGATAATTCAATCCCAATCCTTTATATTTTGAAATATCATCTAATAATCTGTTAAGTTATTTAAATGAGGCATAGCTAGAGTGAAAATGAATTATTTTTGAAATACAATGAAATCTTGGACCCAAAAAGACAAGCACATTGATTTTGTTTGAAGTCTCTCTAGCTTGAAAGATGTGAACGACAATGGATGCTGAATAAACAACTCATAGAGCTAGACTGCCTTTGATCCCAAGTAATACCCATACTCTTCCCTTTTTGTAGATGCCGATTATTTCTGTCATCTCCAAAGGGAGAGCAAAGTAAACCGAGGGAGGGTTTATATTTGATTTCCCTTTAGGTCATTCAAACCAATCAATCAAGGTGAGAAGCTGGCAGCAGCAGCAGCAATCAAAAAGAGTCAAGAAATAAGATGGATACTTTCTTCATCCCTTTCAAGGACCATAATAAAGCTTCCCTCACATGACGCGCCACTGTATTCAGTTCCAAATCTATGATGAATCATGAAACGTTAGATTCAGAATCTCAGCGCCATCTTGCTCTGGAGTTTCAGATAGGGTTTGTTTTCCTGGCCTAGCTCTCAAGAAAATGACAGCGGCACACGGGTACGGCGAGGCGAGGCGAGGCGAGGCGGCTCTTGCTCCTCTCCCCGTACACATAAATAAATAAATGCCTGGGACAAAGCACAATTACACCCTTCATTAGGAGTGGTTTACGAGGTAAGTAGTGGCAGTCAGATTTGTATAATGACAGGAGGAAATACCACAAGAGACAGGACAATTAATGAACCTCTCTCTCTCTCTCTCTCGCTAGGCTAGTCTCTCTGCACTGGTTACAGTGAATGAATGACCACGTTTGGCTCTTCTCTCTGAACCCTCCCTGCCGGTTCCCTCTAAAATCTCTGCAAAATCAAGCAGAGCCCTTTAATAATTTCACTTTCTTTTTCCTTTTTCTTTTGTGAGAGTCACGTATGGGATGATAGACCATGGCCGTACTTGCGCCCTTGCTAACTGATGCCTACTAATTGCCAAGCAGCAAGCACAAGGATTCTCTCTCACTCCCGTTCTTTCTCGAGCCCCTCTAACTTTACTTACTCTACCAATGCTCCAGCTGCTTTTCACCCTGTTGTAATGTAATCAATCTCTCTTTCTCTGTCCTTATTCCCTTCCAAAATTTTATATTAGAAGATAAACTCTCCATTCTCTTTTTTCGCAGTCCCTCCTGCAGTTCCAGGTAATTAAACAAAATGGTGGGCTTAGGGAAAATAATGGAAGAGAAGAAGGGGAAAGAACTAGTCTTGCTTTTACCTCCGGCCTTTCTAGACTCTCTCTCTCCAGAAAAGTTCACTCCTCTGTGTTTGTTTCTTTGAAGCCCTTTGTTTTTCCGCTCTCTTTTTTGAAGCTCTTTTGCTTGGAGAAGGAAATGGGTAGTTTGGAAGCTCTTTCAAAAGCTGTGTTTCCACCAGAAGCAAGCGTGCCAGAGCAAGTCCTGATATGGGTATGGCCTAAAACTTCCAATGGATCAGCATTTTGGACTCTGCTTTTCTGAAAACGCGGCTCAAGCAAATACATTCCCTGTCTTGGCGAAACCCGAACTCGTTTGTATCAGAAAAGGATGAAGAGATACCCCCAAAAAGCCGACCTTTTTGCATTCCGTTAGCCCATATTCATCCAACTCGAGGTTTAAGCAAAAGAAAAAAAGAAAAAGAAGCAGAGAGAATGGGATGTGTTGCTTCTAAGCTAGGTGAAGAAGAAGAAGTAGTATCCATATGTAGGGAGAGAAAGCATCAGCTCAAGGTAGCCGTTGAGAGAAGGTATGCTCTCGCAGAGGCACATTTTAAGTACTGTCAATCTCTATATGCTGTCGCAGCTGCCGTTAAGCTCTTTGTTGCTAGACACTCTTCACCTTCTTCACCTTTCCTCATAACTTTCTCTCCACCTTGCACCTCCCCATCAACCCCCACCGAGAATGTCACCAACAACACCATGCTGCTCCAACAGAGGCCTTCTGAGTCTACCAAAGAGTCCATCCCTTGTGAGCACTGTGATTCCTCCACTTCTTCAGATGACTCCTCAGAGGAAGAAACTGAGAAGAGAGTGAACGCAGAAGTACAAGAGCCAGCCTGCGGGTACTATTATATGCAAATGCCACCACCCATGCCATCTCCTCAGAGGGATTTTGGGTGGGACTTCTTCAACCCCTTCTATGGCATGAGGCCGGACGTCATGAGTGGGTACAGGCAGACCTCTGAGGATGATCTGAGGGTTGTGAGGGAACAGGAAGGAATACCAGAGCTGGAAGAAGAGGAAGAAGCTGAAGAGAATGGGGTTGAAGAAGAGAAAAAGGTGGCGGTTGTTGAAGAGAATGTTGTGAGTGGAGGGGAGGCTAAGGAAGAGAGTGGTTCGGTTGAAATGGTGAAGGCGGTGGGCGGTGGCGGCTGTTTGGGCCAGGGCGAGCGCAAGGGCTTAACAGTGGTTGACATGCCTGAGAAGGGTAGAGAGCTTTTGGAAGCATTGAAGGACATTGAAGACCATTTCATAAGGGCTTATGATTCTGGCAAGGATGTCTCTAGGATGTTGGAAGCTAACAGAGTGCATCTGCAATCTGGATTAGAGGAAATAAAAGGTGAGATTAGGGTTTTCTGGTTTGGTAGATTTCGCTGTCACATCACAATATTATTGAATCAAATCTTACTTCAATCCCCAAGTACCCATTTTGTCTCCTACTGAACTATTAGCAGAACGCAGCTTGAAAATCAATTCATGATTAAAGTCACCTTGTTTGCGTTCATTTCAGACTAATTTCTTAGTTCATTTTTATTTGGTAAGTGTTGAGGGAACTTGCTGTGTAATCCTTTCTCTATCGTGATCTTGGGTTCTCATGTTCATATTAACGGATTTGCTAGTTTTGCTGGTTCAGTCGTGACCTAGGTAATTCAACTTTACTTTTCCTTTTTCCTTCCAGTGATTTGGATTTCTTAACCCATCTAAAAAGTTGGTATTTTTCCATCTAATCTTGAAAAGTTCTATCCTAGCTGCCAAAAGGTTCTTGTTTCACTTGCCGGGATAAATTGCAAAAATTGGTGACATCTTCTGGGTGTTATGGTTTCACTTTTGTTGGTGGTCCCTTTCATGTCGCCAGTGCATTTTTCTTCTCCTCTCAATAAAGGTCATTGGTGGGGCTTATCTCGTCCCTGTAGCTAATTAGGACCACAATGCTGTCTTATAGTTTTGCCTAGGCTTTGATTTGTGCTTGCTCTGGACTGCCTAATTTTACTCTGGTGGAGCTAACCCATTTCAATACAAACCAGAGGGAGAGGACAGAGGAGAGACAATTTAGAAGTTGCTTTCTCTTTCAATAGATTGCAGGGGACATTGTTTTAGCAGTTGTATATTTGTATGTCTTTATTGTATAACTGAATTTCTTACCATCACCATTCATGTTCTTGTAGGGGCTTTGTGAATCATTCTTAGTCTCGCCCTTTTCTCTCCAGTTTATCTCTTTTAAATAACATCTTTCTGGCAAGTTGTGATTCTAGAATATCATACTATTCACCCCTCTTCATTTCTATTTACTACATAAGGCAACATATTCTTGATGACGCATGATAACTTCTTGTTTTCTTCCTTAAGAGATAAATCAGAAGTCTTTCGGATCTGGTGTGTGGATCCGATACTCTGTATTTTGGTGATCTATTGGAACTCCCTAATTTCTAATTCTAATGCAGAAAATTCCACAAAACTTATCCAATCGTTAACGTGGCACCGATCAACTTCATCTAAGCCTACCTCATGCAAAAGTCTGGTGGCCTCAAGTTCAAAGGGATCATCTACATGGACCGCGTATACAAATGAATTGTTTGATGACTATGGAGGGATGGTTTCGGGAAGCCATGCACTCACCTTGGAAAGACTATACGCATGGGAGAAGAAGCTCTATGAAGAAGTTAAGGTAAAGTTGCATCTGTCAATACTCCACTTGTTTGATTGGCTACTATGAACGCGTTGTCTTCGCTTCTCGCCTAAACATGGTATGCTCTTGAAAATGTTTCTTAATTCGTGTTAAAAGATGAAATCCTGACAATTGAGTTTATTTCTGTATTATCTGTATGTTATGATTGGGGACTTAGTTTCATCTAGTTTGCTTTCATTTATTTTGACTTGATAATTTCAATCCTATAAGCCAGGCTGGAGACAACATAAGAAAATTGTACGAGAGGAAGTGCATGCGTCTGAGAAACCAAGGTGTCAGAGGAGATGATGGACCCATGATGGACAAAACCAGAGCTACCGTGAAAGATTTATATGCTAGGATCTTGGTTGCAATTCGCAGTGCCGAGTCAATTTCTAAAAAGATCGAGAAGCTTCGTGATGACGAACTGCAGCCTCAAATTCTCGAGCTTTTAAAAGGGTAAGCAAACACCTAGGAAAAGCTCTGTGAATTTCATCATTGTACATCAGTTACACGAAGGTAATTAAGTCTATTTTCAGAACTTCATGGTCTTGCTCCTTATTTGTCATTCTGTTCCCATCGCACAGCCTTACTCAAACCTGGAAAATTATGCTGGAGTCTCACGAGACCCAGAACAAGATTCTTCTCGAAGTTGGTACCTTTGCTTGCCCCACGTATGGAAAGTTCTGCAATGACTCCCACCGGCTTGCGACACTCCAGCTCGAAGCTGAGCTCCAGAACTGGCGTTCATGCTTCACTGACTACATCACATCACAAAAGGCATATGTTGAAGCCCTTCATGGTTGGCTTGCCAAGTTCGTAGCGCCAGAAGTCGAATTTTGCTCCAAGGGCAGAAGTTCTTCCACGCCTTACCAGGTCAATGGTCCCCTGTTATTACCAATCTGCCACGACTGGTCGGCCTCTCTGAATAGGTTGCCAGAAAAGGCCGTGGCATTCGCATTGAAAAGGTTTGCAAAGGACGTGAGAGCTCTCTGGGCCCAACAAGGGGAGGAGCAGCGCCAAAAGAGGAAAGTGGATGCGCTGGCAAAAGAAGTTGAGAGGAGGACAATGTCACCATCATTCCACAAGGTAGAGACCGCGTTTCTCGAGTTCAGGCCAACCGAGGACAAAACTGAGCTCGAGATCGACCATCCCGAGCTCGCGACAGACAAGGGGGACTTCTTGGAGACATTGAGGAGGAAGTTAGAAGTGGAGAAGGAGAGGCACCATAATTGCATGCAAGAAACGCAGAGGATCACTCTAAATGGGTTTCAGACCGGGCTCTCCGCGATCTTTGAGTCCCTGACCGAGTTCTCCAAGGCTTCTCAGAAACTGTACGATGATCTTGTTGGTTACAGCGAAAGCGCAGAGAGAGCCAAAAACGTAACCCATTTGGAAGGCTCCCAAGCCGGAGGAGACGGTGAAAGGAGATAATGGTTGGACTCGGAGCTGACGATTGTAGGTGTAGCTTATACAGTCGTTGCTGTATATTACCGGTTCGAGTCGAAGCTCCTCGCTGAGACTTGGATTGGTGTCCATGTTCTTTCTTTTTTCGCTTGGTGGGTTTTGATGAGGATGACGGTTATTAAGATGTCCTTGGTGGTCCGTTGTGGTCACCACTTCCTCAAATTGTTCATTGGCAAATACGTGTTAGGGGAGTTTTGCCTTCTACTCTCTAGGATTGTTACTTGCAAATATATCTGAGCTAAGTTGGGCCATTGTTGGCTTATTGTCGAACTGAAAATCTACTGAGGGGGAGCTCCCGCAAGATGAAGTGTTATTTCTGGGGAGATATTCCTTTTCTCTGTCTACCCGTGTTATCTTCTTTTTTTTTTTTTTGCCTGTCTTACTCTGAGACTTTTGCATTGTCTCTTCACAGAACGAGTTGAATCTCGTCTCTTTACAGAATCTGTGAGTTGACTCTCGTACATGAAACTAAACATCTTTGTTCATTTTTCACATGGAAAGAATGGATTGTATCATGAAACTAAGGCCCTGTTTGGTAATCATCCAAACATAGCCAAATTTTGATTCTTTCTTTCCATAATCAGGGTGCGTTTGGGAACCATTTTGGGGGAAAGCCTTTAGGAAAATGCAAAGACCTTTGACTTAAAGGTATTTTTCAAAATGCAAAACCGTGTTTGGCAAATTGTACTTTGAAAGCTCTTTGTGAAGTGCTTTGAGCAAAATAGTGTTTGGGGAATTACATTTACAAATGAGTTTTGTGGTAAAAAAATTATTAAAAGAAAAATTAAAAAAAAAATTGACCGGGAAGGGCGGCGGCGTCAAGCAACCTCCGGCGACCGCCGGCGACCTCCGGCGACCCCGGATCTGCGGCGGGCGAGGGTCGCGACGCCGCCGCGGCCTCCGGCGACCCCGGATCGGGGCGGCGAGGCGCGCGTCGCGCGACGCCGCTCGACCTCCGGCGACGCGGATCTAGGGCAGCGATGTCGCGCGCGTCGCGCGCGCCGCCTCGACCTCCGGCGACCTAGATCCGAGGCGTCGAGGTCGCGGGAGGACCTCGCCGCCCGGATCCGGGTCGCGACGGGGTCGCGCGACCTCGCCGCCCCGGATCCGGGGCGGCGAGGTCGCGGGGAGGTCGCGCGACGCCGCCGCGACCCGCATCCGGCGGCGAGGTCGCGCGACCCGGATCTCGGTCGCGCTCGAGCCTCCGGCACCGGATCCGGTCGCGACCACCGGACCCACGACCGGATGGGTCGCGTGGCCCGCGAGCACGGCGCGGAGGTCACGGTGCGGCAAGCGACGGTCGCCGGCAACGCCGCGACTCGCGGAGGTCGCCGACTCTCCGACGACGATGGCCTAGGTCGCGGCGTCCCCGTAGCGTCGTCGGCCGGAGAAGATGAACAGTGTTTCATCCAAGGACACGAACCGGAAAAACAAAAAATTCATGAGGACAATTTTGGAAAAAAAAAGAATGAACGGTACGCGTGGGCATGCGAAAGCCGAAAGCCCAAGGCGGGTCTCCCTGCGCCTTGGGCTTTCGGCCTTAAACATGCTAGCATTTTGCCTAAGTCCTTCCAAAGTTTTTTCCCAAACACCATTTTTTTTGCCCAAAGGGCTTTGGACCCCAAGGGGCTTTGGGAAGTGGTTCCCAAACGCACCTCGTTTGGGCTTAGAATCGTATTTGGTAAAATTTTTGTTCCCGGAGATTGAGAGTAGAATCAAGAACAAAAAAAAAGTTGATTCTTGTTCCGGTAACAAATTTGAGAATCAAAATCAACAATTCTTTTTCTTCCTTTGGCCATCTCGCGACTGTCGTCCACCACCGCTCTCCCGCATGCGTCGCGTACCCGTTTGCCATCGTCGGCTATCGACCGCCGTCCGCCGTCTATCGGTCTAGCGAGCTCGCCGAAGGCTCACTATGCCAAGGCGAGGTTCGGCCAACTCGCCAGAGGCAAGCCCAACCACCGGTGAGGCTTGGCCTCCTAGATTTGGCGAGGCCGAGCCTTGCCGGTGGCCTGGCGGGCCTTGCTAGGTTTGGGCAAGCCTCACGTTGAACGCCCCGCCCCATCGGCGGGGTTGGGTGACCAGTGGCCAAGTGAGGCTCACCCAGCTCCGCCGGTGGCCAGGTAGGCCTCGCCTAGCCCCGACAAGGCTGGCCTAGCCATCGGCGAGTCTAGGCGAGGCTCGCCCAGTTGCCGGTGAGACTCAGTCGACAAGGGTCGGCGATGCTTCGGTGAGGTCTTCGGCCCTCGGACCAGCGATCGGCCACAAGAAGAAGAATAGGAGAAAAAGGCAAAAAAGAAAAGAAGAAAAGAAAAGAAAAGGAAAAAAGTAAAAAAAAAAATTAAATTAAAAGAAATTGATTTAGAACATAATTAATGAACACGATACCAAACGCAATTTTATTTCATAATCAAAAATTTTGGACAGTTACCAAACAACTTAAAATGCTTGCGGTTAAGAACGAGAATTAAAAAGAATCATTTTTTTATTATAAACTACTCTCGGGAACAAAATTGTTATCAAACGCGTCCTAAACGTCTTTATTCATTTTTCACGTGGAAAGAATGGGTTGAATCACTATCCGTGGTGGTGGCGGCGTAGTGATTGAGCTTCAGTTCCTTTCGGGAGAGGTCTGGAGTTCGAATCGTCGCGTCGTCTATCTTGTTAAAAATGAACCCACGACTTGCCCGGAGCAGAAAGGGTGGCGGTGACTCCCCTGCTCCTCCAGGGTTTACTCCACCGCGAAGTGGCGCACGGAGATTCCCTGGGTACCAAAAAAGAAAAAGAAGAACGTGTTGAATCTCATACATGAAACTAAACGTCTTTGTTCATTTTTCACGTGGAAAGAATGGCCAACGGGTTTCTCTCCCCGTAGCAAGTCCTCCAATTTTTGAGCTAAAGGCACTAAAGGAATTTGTGGGCTCGGGCTTATTTGGACTTGTCGCCGATCCGAGCCAGGCATTGTGTAAGTGAGATTTAGGATAAGAAAAGTTGGGTTGCTTGTCGGACCTAATAACGAGACCTGTACGCCGGACCAGTCCATTCGCATTTCGGGCTTGGGTGGCTTAAGGGGCCACCAGGCTCGCCCACGGTCAAGTTCAGGCCACCCATAGAAAAATCTCGCGCGCTTGGTCTGCCGGTTACAACCTCCACCAATCAACTGATTTCAACCGTCTCCCAACAGCCAGAAAAGAGAGTACGTGTGAAGTAAAAACAGTTGAAAGCCGCCGCGGATAGCATTAGTCGACCATGTTGTCTTCCTCTTGGAGTTGGAGGCAGAGCCTCACACTCCCACCTTCTTCTCCATTTGATTTCTCCCGCAGACCGCGTTGCACCAGAGCCGGGTCGTCACTTGTTGCCCACGCTAGCGCAGAGAACAATGACGACGGCGAGGACGGGAAGAAGAAGAATAAGAACGTGGTGATTGTTGGCTCTGGTTGGGCCGGCCTCGGCGCGGCTCACCATCTCTGCAAGCAGGTCCTCCTTCGTCTTCTACTTTCTCTCGGCCGTTGTGGATTGAATGCGTGATTGAGTTTAGACTGTGTTCGGTCGGTGATTGTGCGGAATGCCAAAGGTTTGAATTCGAAGGGAGTGCCTTGTGTTTTTTCCCCTTCTTTTTCAGGGTTTCGATGTGACAGTTCTTGAAGATGCGGATGATTATGGCAGTCCTGACGGGATCGGTATTCAGGGTACTTGAAACCACTATTTCATGTGAAGAGAATTTAGCCGGTTCTTCTTCTGGGTTGTTGATATGTTGATAGCTCATGCTAATCTCGTAGATGCTAGTTTAGGACTGGGTTGAACTGGCTCGTCAAATTAGATTGGTTTAAGATGTTTTCCTTTTTATGTTTGTCCTATTGTATAAATTTGCTAAATGAGAGAAGGAAAATCAATTGGATATTAATGTATGAATTACTTAAGCATTATGCAGGCATACCGTTTATGTTTATTGCTGTTGTTCATATAAGTGAATGAGGATATGGTTAGTGTATACCGTCAGCTCATGAGGAAATTCTGCCAAAGGCAGAGAAATTGTTATCATGTCATATGGGCGTCCATTTCCCCCCATTACTTGTGAGTATTCGCTAGGGATGATGGAAAGTTGATGAGCTCCAACTTGTCCTTTCCATGGTTGGGCCCTTTCAGATCGCATCATACGCAGAGGTGTCTCCCACAACTTAGTAGTTGAAAAAAAAAAGCCAAACAGAGTTCTTTGATCATGCAGGCTTTTGGCATCCTTACCAGAACATCTTCAGCCTCGTCGATGAGCTTGGGATCAAGCCCTTTACAAATTCGATGAAGTCTGCTCTCTATTCAAGCGAGGGGCTAGAGGTACTTGACATATCTTTTTCATTTTACATTCCAAGCATGTGAAACCAATGATAAAAAGACTACGTTTAGTATGTTTTGGATGGTGAAGTTCAAACATATCTTATGCTTTTGAATGTAGCCATTCTCAATCACATGTGGCACTGGCTTCTCTGTTGGCAAATTTTGGTGGCCGTTATGACAAGTACATATGTCTTGCATATCTGGAGACCCTTAGTGTTAGGTTTCTCAAAGTAAAATTTATACTCATGCAGGTTGAGTTTCCGATATACCAGGATCTGCCTCAGTTGCCTTCTCCCTTGGGAGCCTTAGTTCATACTCAAGTATGCATCATGATGAAGTTACAAGACTCTGTCTACTGATACAATATATATCAAAGCTTGACCAAACAATTGACTCTGCTGATGTTCAATTATTCTGTGTGACACGCAGTTTCTTCGAATGGACTTGGTGGATAGACTGACGTCAGTTTCTCTAATGGCTGCAGGCATGTTAAGGCTTCTCAGTCAAGTATTTGAGATGAATATAGCATGGCATACATGAACAGATTAGTGAAGAAACAACTTGATTTGATTGCCCTATTGTAATGTCCTCTTCGATGAATAATGAAAATGTAAATGAAGCATATGATATGCTCTTATACATTTAGATTTACAGCGATCTGTTGGCTAATAGACATTATATTTACTCTGTGGACTGCATGATCCCATCGGTTTGAGTTGTGAAGAACTTTCCAGCTAGTTATTGTAGGACATAAGTGCATTTGCAGTATTTGCAGATGGATCTCCCCTGACTTCTATCCCCTCCCTACCCCCAACCTACAAGTTAGCACCAAACGAAGAGAGTAAATTCAGCATCATATTAAATTTTTCTGGTCCTGTAGGATTGTTTTAAGAAGATTGTCAACAGCATTCAATTACTAGCCCTACGGCTCTTGCCAGATCTCATCCTCCTATCGACAGCTGACACGTGCCTTATGCTTGCAGTGGTAGACTTTGACAACACTGATACTGCCTGGAGAAAGTATGATCCAAGTAAAGATCCAATCACATTTGTTAAAACAAAATATTTCTATCGATGAACTTCATCACTAGCCAAAGTTCATAAGACAAATTCTTATGATATATTCAACTGGTAGTTACTGCCAGGGAGCTCTTTAGACAATTTGGCTGCTCAGAAAAGCTTTATCGGGATGTATTTCGTCCAATGCTTCAAGTGGGTCTCTTTGTGCCACCGGAGCAGGGCAGTGCTGCTGCAACTCTGGCAATGCTATATTACCTCATCCTTGCTCACCAGGTCTCTTGGCTCTCTTCTCTAGACCTCATTTGTAATACATGCACCTGATGATGGGCAGTTCAATATGATAGCCGGAAGCAACGGAACCATGAGATATCTCCTATTATGTGAAGATTTTGGAAAAAGAAAGAAGAAGCTATTAGTCAGCCATCTTGGCCTGTGGAATGTGCAGCATTAGTGCAATCATAATCAAGATGGATGATGTGGCCCTTTAACCGGGCTTTAACATAGTGTCTAAGTGCACCAGGCCGTTCTGAGTGACAATTGCATTCATGTTTATGAAATGGGCACATCAAAGTGTAACTCTCTCCTTTTGTTTTGGACGCAGAAAGATTTTGATGCTGTGTGGTGTCAGGGGACACTCAAAGAAAAGATCTTCAAGCCATGGAAGGAATTGATGAGGACTCAAGGTTGTGTGTTTTTGGAGGGTCGAAGGGTGACAAACTTATTCTTTGATGAGGCAACAGGCCGCTTATCAGGAATAGCTTGTGGGGGAGAGACCCTTAACGCAGATGCATTCATTCTAGCTGTCAGAATCTCCACAATTCAGGAGATTATTCGTAACAGGTGATTTTTGTTCTCTCTGCAAATGTTTGGTATTAAATCACATTAATTATCTGGACCTTTAGCATATATTTCTGCTTTCCTCATTCCATCTGCAATTCTTTGCTGTTTGTGTCCTTTTGTTAGCGTTAATAAGCTGACCCTGTTAATATTACTCAACTCTTCACTCTTGCAGATGAGTGAAAATCTCTTTGTTGAAGAACTAGTCAAACATGTCTTACTTATCCGACCCCCAAAAAAAAAAAAAAAGAAAACGTCTTACTTTGTGAAAGTCTGTTCCCTTCTTCTCAAAAAAACTAGTACTTGAGATGATGCGTATTCTTTCACTAATATAAACTAAAGTAGTCTATACATGTCGAATCTCTGATTTTAGCATTGCGTTCTTCTGTGTTTCTTTTTAACTTGATGTTGAGTTCTGTGTAGCTCAGTGTTACGCACGAGGGATGAGTTTTTGAAAGTCATGAACTTGGCTGGGGTTGATGCACTGAGCGTTAAGCTTCGACTTGATGGGAAAGTAAGTGCTGACGGTTTTCTTTGTCCTAAAATCTGCAGCTTTCTGCTAACATTTTCGATCTATATTGAAAATTACCCTATAGAGGGGAGGAGATACGGACAGTTAATAAGTGAGTAAGGAAAATTTGTCCACCCTCAGTGTGGCATTCTGCCTTTGAAATTTTATGATAAGTAGAGTCCTTACATGATTAACAAAGGTCTCCTTGTATTTGATGATTTCTTGTTTTTGCTAAATATGCATGTATGTTATGTAGTAAAGCTTTTAAATGCATAGTAATTACTAGGAACTAAACTGTTTTGGTCAAGATTATGCTCAATCTCTTCGTGGTTTCTTGGAAAGCCGTTGATATTTTGTTCCTCCTTGTAAGGTGCTGAATGCCCTTGCCAATGACGACTAATGAGAAGTCATGTAATTTGACAAATATCAGGTTACCATTCCCAATGCGACCAATGTTTGCTCTGGGAATGACCACTGCTTTGGATGGACCTTCTTCGACTTGAATGTACTCCAAGATGAGCATAAAGGCGACCCTATGCAAGTCATACAATCCGATTTCGTGAGTATAAGGAATCTTCATTTGTTTAGGTGGGACAAGCTTTGTGAAAGTAATTGTCAACGGAATGATAACTTTTTCTGGTTTCTCTGGTTTATGCAGTATTACGCTGATGAACTGCTAGTACTCGAGGATGAGCAATTAGTTGGAAAAACTATGTTGTACCTTGCAGATGTTGTGAAGGAGTTTGGGAATTCTACTGTGGTGGATAGGGAAATTAGTAGATTTCCAAGGTCCTTAACTCATTTCTTCCCAGGTAGCTCTTTAATAGCTTTATGCTATTGGTTTCCAAATGAAGCTGATGCTAGACCTTTTCTAGTGGTAGATCTCATGGTACAGATGGCTAGAGAATTCAACATAAGTTTTGTACCATCAGAAGACAAGAAATTATCTGAAATCTCTTCTGCAATCAATGAACTTAAGAGGACGCATTTTGCTAGATCTTTTATTCTCTGTTAACTGGTGTGTCTGAAGTGAAGATGGATGCCTCTTTTATTTATGATGAATTTTCTGTTCATCTTCCTTGGATGATAGGTTCATATGATTACATGATGCGTGGTTCTACCTCTTTCCCAAACTTGTTCATGGCAGGAGACTGGATTATCAACCGTCATGGTTCATGGTCACAGGTTTTGATCTGCCACTGTTTCTTCTCTTCTGATTTGAGATTCGACAGTAGATGATAATGATGATGACCCCATCATGGTTGTAAACAGGAGAAGTCTTACGTCACAGGGCTCGAAGCTGCCAACCGCATAGTGGACTATCTCGAATATGGAGACTTTGCTAAAATCATACCTGTTGAGGAAGATGAACAGCACATCCAAGCACTTCGCGGCCTCAACCGAAGCTTCAACGAGATCAGAGCTCAACTTCCGCTGCCCAGCAGCTTCCTTTGGTGAAGGGATTTTGTTCTCTTCATCGATATACTTGACTTGCTGCTACATTTTGCACTCGTGCTTGTCCCTTTGAATACGGCAGATCACCAGTGAGCCTGAAACATTTTCTTTACGTGGATCGCTACTAATAAACTCGTCGAATGAGAATAAGGATGTGGGTGTGTCCCATGCAACCCCAATGACAGCTAAAAAGAATGGCCTTTTTAAAAACAAGACCACTGATGTGGGTGCGTACGAAGAGTTTGACAATCGCCTCAGCAAAGTTTTCAACTCAATAATTAAGAAATTTTGTAATGTTATGCGGTTGTCAATCATTGCACTCTTGTATTGTCAAGTGTAAGTTTGAGATTGAAGATTACATCTTTGAAAGATGAATAAAGTGATTCTACTTTGTTGATTTTCATTTGCTCGCGCTATTTCCATCATCTAAACGGCTATAACACTGCTCAATTAATTGAGTTGACGAAAATTAAATTTAAGAGAACTACTTAACCAATATAACAAATGGAAAAGATTAAAGTTGTTATTTATTGAAAATACAAAAGCCGCACGTTGTTATGAAAACATAAGATTGTCCATATAAATAGAAACAAGGATATTTTACTAAACCACCTTATATTAGTTTTCATCCATTCTTATAGGGAAAATTTCAAAAAATTGGCTCAAAGTGCCCTCATTTCTCAAATAGGGATTCAAAGTTGATCTTATTTCAAACAAAAATCTAAAGTAGTGGTGGTTGTTTTAGATTAGAGCCTTACCTCACCGGTCACTGGCTAACTAAATTTTCCAACTAGTAAAGGGCGTTTTCATCCAAATTTTCTTTTCTTTTTTCTCTTTCCATCCTTTTCCTTTTTTGGCTGATAGTGGGCAAGGGCTTGCAAACCCTCGCCAGCTGTGGGTGAGGCCACCCTTGCAAGGCGAGGGTCAATCTCGTTGGTGGCCACAAGGGGTGACCTCCCCTAGGCAAGGCCCTTGCCTATGGCCGACAAGGGTGGCCCTCACCTAGGCCTCTACGGGCATCACCAATGGCTGGTGAGCCACCAACAAAGAAGGAAGAAGAACCATAAAAAAAAGCAAAGAAAAAGGGCAAATGATGAAAATGTTCTTGACAGGTAGAAAGTCAAGCCCTCTTTGGGTCATTATTTGAGATATGAAATAAGATCCACTTAAAACCGTTATTTGAGAAAATGAGGATATTTCAAGCCATTTTTTAAGATTTTTTTCTATTTTTATGTGAACTTCGTATCCTCTCTTTAACTTACTAAGGGTGTATTTGAAAACATTCCTCTTTTTCAGTTTTTTCAATTCTTTTGTTTTCCGAAACTAGAAAAGAACATAAATGTGTTTGTGTACGTTAGTTAATTTTTCTATTCCTTAAAATAGATAGATAACTGGGGAATAAATTTGAAACAAAAAAAAAAAGTA
The DNA here is from genome assembly GCA_017140325.1 of Eucalyptus leucophloia subsp. euroa. Lineage (NCBI taxonomy): Eukaryota > Viridiplantae > Streptophyta > Magnoliopsida > Myrtales > Myrtaceae > Eucalyptus > Eucalyptus leucophloia. Next base: position 23,263,033 of record CM029476.1, read on the forward strand.
AAAAAATCTACTTCTTTGTTTATAAGAACAAAAAGAGAGAGGGTTATTTTGAAGAAACAAGCTCAACTAACCTAATGCTCTTCTTTACACAATTGAGGGTCGGGTGAAAAAAGAAATTATACAATACATGGTGGTCATCATCATCAAATAAGTCAAATCCTTTCAGGAGTGCGCCAGTCTACAAGAGGCATGTCCGCCCTCGCTGCGCCCTGGTACTGTCCACTAGTGGATCTCTGACCACCTCCTCTTCGCCTCTCACTACCCTTGGATTGTCGACTTTGAGTCAAGTGGCACCTTAGCTTCGCACAAGGCGTCCACCACCTTATCGCCACCCTTAGAGCGGCCGCCGTTGCCTCGTCTACCAGATCGCGGTTGCTACCTCCCCCGGTTGCTCGGTGAGGCCCTTGATGACCTGAGGCTCGTCTTTGCCGATGTCCAAGTCACTTCTGAGACGGTGAAGCTGAAGGAGGACTACAACAGTCTTGAGGTGGAGATAGCGACGGAGGCAATGAAGGAGACAACCGAGAGGTAGTTGAAGAGAATGGGTTTGAGAAATTGGTGCACTTAGCAAGTGAGATTTTCAAAGATTTTTTAATCTATCTTGGGTTGCACCTAATATGTGATGGGATTTTCTATAATCTGAAGGATACGTGGAGGAATTCTAATCCCATCTTATCGTATCCTATCACAATCTAAATCTGAATGACCAAGTGTAGTCTAATATATCAGGCTTCTTTCCACTGGTTTAATCTTATAATTTGTATCCGATAATTCTAATGCCCTGCTTGGTCACAAGCCCGCCTTACCAAGTTCGGCGGTCCTGACTTATAAATATAAGCTTTGCAAATACGAAAGCTTGCAGATGTTTATTCCATGGCCTTCTTTTGCGAATCGTCCAGAATTTGTTTCCAGTTTGCTTGAGTTGACTCTCAGTTCACTTTGTTTGAGAGACGAGCTAAAGGTCAATTCTCCTGTTCAAGTACCATTCCACAACATATTGAGTTTTCCTCTGTACTCACTCAATCCTCTTGGATCACTACAAGTTTTGCATTTTAAACCGAATCAATATTTAATTTCCCTCAAATTTGTAATGCCATCGAGGTGACTGTTGTAGGAAAGAGGCAAAAATCACCCTGAACACAGACTATATCTTTCCCGAAGATGTTGAGGAAACGTAGCGTTTGAGTGCATAGAAACTTCTCATTTGACTGACACAGGATCAACTCAATGTACAATCGGCAGAACTCGTCATATTCGCAGCAACAGAAACTGACTTCTATAGTCACCTGGGAGAAGAAAAGCAACTATGATGCTGTGAGAAGACTTACTTGGATTCACAATTACAATCAAGACAGACATAGGAAGTTGCCGGCTATGGGTGGTCATTGCACTGGTGAAAAGCAGAGCCACAATCCTGCAGATTGGCGCTGATCGAGAACCGGAACCATCTCCTTTTCTCTGCATACCTAAGGCAGGGCTCCAGAACAAGCCCAATCATCACCGCCACAAGGCTGAGACCCATGACCTTGTTCGGTGCGAGAGCCACGACCACGAGGAGAAGCGTGGTTGGGGGTATGCACATGAGAATCGACCCAACTGTCCCGACCGGGATCCTGTAAGGCCTAGAAGCCGCGGGGTGCTTCACCCTCAACTTCACAAAGGCCACAAACTTCATGATCATCCCAAAGCAGTACAAGAAATTCTCTGCGGCCACAATTTCCTGGAAGCTCAACCACGAGAGCATGATGACACCCGAGGCTGAGAATAATATCCCAAAGAGTGGAGTCCCATAGCGGGATCGCTTGGCGAAGAACTCGGGAAGCATCCCTCGCTCCGCCATGCCAAGCAACTGGAATGAATCGCTGCTCATCTCGGCCATGAACATCCCCGTGTTGGAGAGAGCAGAAGCAGCTTGGACCCAACTCCGCAGCCAGACACCTCCAAGGATCTTGGCAATGTGTGAGAAGTACCCATCAGACCACAACTCGCGCTCAACTGGGATGGCTCCAGTCCCAATCAGGAGAGGGAAGAAGTACCCAAGGATGACCAAGATGAGAGCGTAAAACAGAGCTCTCGGGAGGGTTTTGCTTGGGTTATCTACTTCGCCAGTGAGAGTACTGATGGAGTCCCAATAATTGAGGTTCCAGAAGAGAGTGTTTAAGTACAACCCCCAATTGACATTGTCAAGATCTACCATCAACCACCTTGAAGGTTTCAGATCAGGAATGGCCACCAGTCCCATGACCACAAAAGGAAGAAGGGATATCACTCCCAACATATAGCAACCCAACCCACTATTGTCAAACCCCGGTAATTCATATAAGTCAGTGCAAGAGTCAGTACCAGCACAGCTACAGCTCTAGGAAAACCACCTTCGAGATCTGGGACTGCCGATTTAACATAGTCCAAGAAGAGAACTGGGTACAGCGCATTGTCGATTACGCCACTCAGCCATTTCATCCAGCCCTGTTGGAAGCCCCAATAAGGCCCCAAAGCCGATGAAACCCAAACTACATAGCCTCCATTTTCAGGAAACATCGTGCCCATCTCTGCAGTAATCAGAGCCTCGGGGATGCTCCATATAAGTGGGAATATCAAGAAACCAAGAAGGGCTAAAAGGGGACCTGCTGCTTTCACGCTGTCCTCTACACCAAATGGACCGCCAGAGACTTCATAAAAGATAAGGAAAACAAGAGGTATGATTGAAACCTTTTGGAATTTCTCCAATTTTGGGGACGATTCGCCCCCCAATGCTGTGTACTCTGAGGCACTGTTGTGTCCCAGCATCGGAGAAGTTTGCTTTGCAGTTGGATTTCTCTGTTTCTGCAAGCAAGATTAACGAATATTGAAGGTCTTGCAGTACATATTCAGCATCGTTATCCACACATTTGCTCTTCCATTTATCAATCATATATAAATCATGGTTGTGATGAAGCTGCTTCTCAATACAGAGACTTGCTATGCTAATATACTGCAGTACACTACCAAGCTCCTTTTCTCACTTTCTTCAACTATGAGCTGGTTCACATCTAAGCAAATTTTGGGTGATGCTTACTCATTGAAACAACACAACTAGTGAAGAGAAATGCAGCCAAGCAGAGCGCATTTTATCAGCTAAAGAAAGGGACCCTTTTCTACTTTTAGGCCAAAAAGAAAGGAAACCCATTTGGCGGCACAAAATCGAGCACCTGAATCTTCTTCCTTTGCACAAAAAAGAGATCAATTCTAAACACAAACGCTGAAAAGCAGAAGAGAAGGGCTTTCCCTTCAGCAACCCCAATACCCAAAGAACCAAACCAGATACCGAAGAACAATCACCTCTTGATTCGTGTTGCCAAAGCCAGCAAAATCAGACCTCAGGAGGCGATCGCAAAACTAACGGCGAACATGCGGTCGAACGAACGAACGAGAAGATAAAAAATGCAGCAAATGACATCAACGTTACTGACCATTGAAGGAGAAGGAGAAGAGAGAGAGAGAGAGAGAGAGAGAGAGCGCGCGCGAGAGAGCTGCAGCAGCAAGAAGAAGGGGTGGCGATGAACAACCAAGCGACAAGTGTTAACGATGGGAGGAAAAGCAAATGCGAGAGATCCCAACACGTGCCCCTGGAGGACCGAGCCCCCCCCTCACGTGCACAAGCCCCACACGCGCCAACCCCATCCCGCGAAGGCAACGAGCGACAAGCGACAAGCGACATTTAAGAGTCCAGCTTTATCAGGAGGGAAGGAGAGAAGAAACGCCGAAAGAGCCCGGCCGTCGGGAGAGAAGGAATGAAAGTCGCTGACTTCATTTAAAATGCTCCGTCGACGAGTGCCTTTTAACGAGACGGTCGTGGCGCTTCTTTCCCTCCCCTCATTCCGCTCCAATCAATCGTCCCAAAGTCAAAACACATTTATTTTATGTTCATTTCGGCCCCGCCCCCGGTTCGCTCAATGCCTCAGGCGCGTGCAGCCAACCCCTCTCCCCTTCTGTATCACCGGATTCACCACCCGGTTCACCTTATATTCCACCATTCTCACTGCACAACTTACACTCTTGTCTGTCTCTCTCTCTGTCTTTGTTTCTCTCTCTCGTCCGTCATCATCATCCTCAGCCAAATAAAAAAAAGGGAACTTTATTTATTGAATCTTCTCCTCCTTCTAGGCTCCTCTCACTTACTCACCCCTGCTAATCACAAATCTTTAATTACTCTTTTCTCTCCTCTCGGCGAAGATTTGGGTCGCCCAAAATCTTTTCAATTAGGAAGCGATCTCTCTCTGTCTCTGTAAAGCGCCGAGCTTTAAATGGATCCTTCCATATCCACCAAGACCCACCAGCCCTCCCCCCTCGACCACTCCTTCCTCTGCCACAACGGCTTCGCCGCCGCCGCCGCCGCCGCCGCCGCCGCCCCCCCGCTCGAGGTCTCCGACATCGAGATGATCGCCTTCCAGTCCGTGGCGTACACCAGCCTCCGCGACCTCCTCCCCGCGTCCCCGCCCCACCCGTCGGTCGCCTCCCCGACCAACAACTCCAGCTGGTACGAGATCCCCATCAAGAACCCGCTCGTCAAGCACGCCGCCCTCGCCTACCTCCAGCCCATGTCGTCGCCGCCGGAGGTCGGCGACAAGGGCCTCCTCGGCAGGCTCAAGGACAGCTGCGGGTGCTTCTGCTGGCTCGGCGACATCCTGTCGCGGGTCCTCCGGGAGGTCTTCGGGAGCTTTGTCTGCGATGACGACAGAGGGTGGTACGAGTACGTCGAGGACGACGAGGAAGATGAAGACACAGAGAAAATCGACTGAGCAAGGTTCTGTCTTTCCCTTCTGCGTGCTTTTTTTTTTTTTTTTTTTGGAATCGCCAGGAGGGAGTTTCTATAGGTTTGACTGGTAGGTGAGACGAAATTTGTACATCAGTAGTGAACGATTTTGCTTTCGGTGGATTCGTTTGTAAGTAATTAAGAAGTTGCATACGGAAAATAAATAAATTTGTTCTCATTCGGGTTGCCCTGTGTGTGGGCTGGTTCTGTTCGTCTGCTTCTGGCCGACACCGGTGGTGAGCTGTAAGCATTTCGCGCCATCGTCGCCGCTCGTCCATTAAAATACATTGCGGATCAAATTTCTTAAGGAAGGAGTTTCGGATTTCGATCGAATCATCAATTTTATATCACGTAAAACGATCTCACTTCGGACCTACAGGCTACAGGTGTTTCACAACCGAAAACTGACTCCATAGATTTGGCTTCCACGTCACCGTTCTCCTTTGCCTGTCCGATTTCTTAATTGTATTGGCCCCCCAGAAAATCACAACCACAACGACTCGTATTTCGTCTTCCGAACAGAACGCTAACGCCTGCAAGAGCGCATCTGGCCAGCAGGAGGAGCGTTCAGAAAAAGAGTAACATACGTAACTTTTGCGTTTCTGACGAGGACGGTCGGTCAAGACATTTTGACTTCCGTCGTTCCGCCTGGCGTCCCGGAAGTTCTGGTGAAGGAGGAGGCCCCGTTGAACGGACCCGTGAGAGTCGAATTAAAGCAGTTGCTGGCGTTAAAAAAAAACTAAAAAATGCGAGCGTCCACGCGCCCCGGGGAGCGTGCGGTTGCAGAGTTTCTCCTCGTCCTCTTCTCTTTAGGATAGTGAGAAAAGGACCAAACGTCGTGCACGGCAGCGTCGTTGATCCGTCTCTCTCAACGGCCGAAATCACGTACGGGTTAAATCGGTTAAGTCTGTTCCTAGAGCGCGTAATCATTTGTCTGTTCTGTCGACCTGTTTTGTAAGCGTAGCATTCCTGAGAAAGACAGCAGAATTCTCAATGGGAGAAAAAGGGGGGAAGTTCCGTGTTCGCGCCAGGCAAGGCCCGTTTCCCAGGCGGAGTCGGTGAGGGTTGGTTTCCTGGAACGAGGAATCTGTCGCTGTCCCCATCAACAAAATATCACTCGGCTGTCTGTCTCTCTAGTGTCCACTGAGACAGTTTGGTGTTTGAAAGATGGGACGGACGGGCGGACAGAGACAGCCCACGTTCGATGGAATCAAGGGCGTGAGGTGAGGGCAAAAGGGGCCGAGGCTAGCGGGATTCGTTCGTGGGCTTCATGGTCCTGGCGGGCACGTGGAGTCCCAGGATGATGCTAGGCCCGACCATGAGTGGTTGGGTTGCCTGTTGAGAAAATATTGCGTACAACTTTTGCATCCTCCCTCCCCATTAATTGCTCCCTCCTCGTTAATTGCTGCCCTTCTCCCTCCATTAGCATGATAACCCCCTTCCCAAAAACTCTCTTCAATTAGAGGACACTCTCTCTCCTCTCTCTTCTGCATCTTCTTAGAATAAGAAACCTGCTCCCATTTTTTTCAAAATACTCTCCCTCCCTCTCGCCCCCAAAAGCCCTGCCGATCGCCTCTTGAGCTCCGACCTGCCATCTTTGGCACGTCGCCTCTGCCTCCGTTGTCACCTTCAAGAGCCACTTTCTCTCCATCGCTCCCAATAGCCCCGCTGATGGCATCCCGAGCTCCGCCATGTCGCCTCTGCCGCCACCACCTCTAGGAACCACTTCCTCTCTCACCCCTAAGCGCCTCCACCGGTCGCATCCCGAGCTCATATCCGCCTCCATCGTGGCATTTTGGGTTTACCACGTGACTGAGTTGAGCATTCTCTTTCCTGTGTTTTCATTCTCTTCATGGAGGAAGATGAGATGAATTCTAGATGAACCGGAAACACATGGACTTGGGAACTTTTATTTGTATTTGCTATGATGAACGAGTAAAAACTTAAGCCAACAGCATAATGTTTGCAACTAAGTGAAAACTACATGCGAATTGGAAACAATATCTCTGAAAATGAAAGACAAAACGAAAGACTTCTAGTAAACCAAAAATGTTCCACGTGCATGTATAGTGGTTTTGTATAGTCCCGTGACCATTACTTAAATTGAGAAAAGTTTCTCTTTTTCGCAAATTGGATGTTGCAAGTCCTGCCGTGGAATCGGCGTTCTTTAAGATTTGTGTTTACCTTGTTTCCGATGGGTCACAATTGCGTTAAAAAAATTACAGTCACAGAAACATGGGACTATAGGCGGACATGAAAGATGTGAAGAAGCAGCTGCGAAGAAAGGAAATTCCAATGAACGAGCAAATATGTTGGTGTTATAGAATTGCATTGTGCCACTGATCCAACTCTTACCAACTGAGAGTTAAGGATCTAACCATTAGCTTCAATAGAAAAGTAAATGAAAACTCAACGGGACATAAAAGAACTGCACTCAGAAGCCGCTTAAGAAGTAAAAATGAAGTAATGACACCCTTTCTATCAATTAACATGAACTTACACAAGCGAGAATCTTGTTCTCGACGAGAGCAAAGGAAGTTCCCAAAAAAGGGAAAATCATCACAAATTCTCGAGACAAGATTTAGCTATATATATATATATATATATATATATATATATTTTATTATCCTTCAGGGGATCACACAATCACAATCCTGTAATCCACCCCTGGGACCTCCTTTTAAGTCATGGAATGCAATGAAAGGGTTCGCACTCTCAACCTCGGCATTGAGGGAGAGAACTCACACCAACTACGCTGCCTATGGGTGGGTTAGCTATAGACATTTGTACATGCAAAAAGAAAGAAAAGAAGAAAAGTCCAGCTAAAGCCAAATATCATTCATGGTGGGGAGCTACTCCAAGGGAGCAACGTGCGGTGCTTCTGCAGAGCAAGGATGGACATGGGCCTTCCCGAACGCCCGAGATAGAAACAACCTCCCCCTCCTTCTCTCGTTGTCCTCTCCTTCTTGCGATCGCCCAACACCGCAGCCATCTTCTCCTTCATCTTCTCCTTGTAAAGCCTTTGCGTCACGTGTGCCCCGCGAGGCTCGTGCCCGGCTGATAAACCCCGCACTCGACATTTTCCTTCCTTCCGAACCCGAAGAGCTTTTTCCCGAGGATTGTAGCAGGTCGCGATGAGAGGGTGTTATATATGGAGAGCGGGATAGAGATGTGCCCCGGCGCCCGGGGGTGGCGAGAAGGCGACTCCGATTTTGCCTCGCGCTTTGCGTGGTTGGGACATTTTCATCTGCGCTTTGCCTCCAAACTTGGGTAGCAAGGCAAAAAGGATGCCAAGAACGAGTAGGCAGAGGCAACGTGGCAAAGGCGAATATGAGCTCAGGATGCGACCGGCGGGGATACTTAGGCCCTATTTGGTAACCATCCAAATATGGCCAAATTCGATTCTTTGTTCCCGAATCGGTTTGGGCCTAGAATCGCGTTTAGTAAAATTTTTGTTCTCGGGAACAAATTGAAAATAGAATCAAAAACAAAAAAAAGTTGATTCTTGTTCCGGGAACAATTTCGGAGAATCAAAATCAAGAAATCTTCTTCTTCCCTTCGGCCATCTCGCAACCACCGTCCACCACCGCCCGCCACGATCCGCCGTCCGCCGCCACCATCCGCCGCCGCCGGCCGCCATCTGCCACCGTCGGCCACCGGTTCGACGAACTCGCGAAGAAGGCTTGCCCGGCCACCGGCGAGGCTCGACCTCGCCGGGGCTAGCGGGGGTTGGGCAACGCCCAACCCCATCAATGGCCGAGGCGAGGCTCGCCCGGCCCGCCGGTGGCACAGCGAGCCTCGCCCGGCCCGGCAAGGCCGGCGGCCCCTTGGCGAGGCTCGACCTCGCCCGGCCTGGCGAGGCTCGACCGATGAAGGCCAGCGACGCTCCGGTGAGGTCACCGACCCTCATCTGGCTGGTCCCCGGTCCGACGACCGGCCACAATAAGAAGAAGAAGATGAGAAAAAGGTAAAAAAAAAAAAAAAAAAAAGGAAAGGAAAAAGGAAAAACAAAGAAAAAAAAGGAAAAAAGTAAAAAAATGATTTAAAAATTAAAAGAAATTGATTTGGAACAGAATTAATGAGCACGGTACCAAACGCAATTCTATTCCCGAGAATCGAAATTTTGGACGATTCCAAACGGCTTAAAATGCTTAAAATTAGTTAGGAACAGAATAAAAAAGAATCGTTCGATCGGAATCTACTACTGGGAACAAAATCATTACCAAATGCGCTCTTAGGGGCAGAGAGAGAGAGAGAGAGAGAGAGAGAGAGAGAGAGAGAGGAAGTGGTTCCTGGAGGTGGTAGCGGCGGAGGCGACGTGGCGGAGGCGTGTGATCTGAGTGCCGGATGCCATCGGCGACAGCTATTGGGAGCGACAGAGGGAAAGTGGCTCATGAAGGCGACAGTGAAAGCGGAGGTGACGTGTCGGAGATGGCGAGTCTGAGCTCGAGATCGGCAAGGCTTTTGGGAGCGAGAGGGGAGGAAAATATTTTTAAGAAAAGAGAGCAGGCTTCTTTTTCCCGGAAGATGCAGAAGAGAGGATAGAGAGTGCCCTCTAATTGAAGAGAGAGAGAGAGAGAGAGTTGCCCAGGGGGTTCACGTGAATGGAGGAGAAGAGCAGCAATTAATGAGGAGAGAGGATGCAAAAGTTTGAAGGCCTAATGGAGTGGGACCCACATTGACACGTGTCGCGTTCCTGTTGCCTTCCTATTTACCACGCTGGAACATGAAATGTACGCAATATTTTCTCCTAAACTTCAAGAAAAATGATAAGTCTTTGAATTTAGTTGAATGTGCAGTGTTATTCTTGAACATCTAATTTGTTTGATATGGTTGATGGATTATTAATAAATGCATAACTTAGTTCTTTTGTTTGCTCAAATGATGGACCGGACTTTATTTGTAGATGTGAATACTTATATATTGAGTTGGATTTTTAAAAATAGTTAACTAGTATGTCCATCTTTTCATCCATCTAATTTAGAAAAGGGGGAAAAACTTGGGACATTAAAATGTCTATCATTATTTGTTGATGTGGAATGTTATATCATGATTTAAGATGAACATTTATTTGAATGACTTGTGCGTAACTCTTTTTGTCTATCATGCAAACTCGACGGAGTACAAGTCACGTCAATAGATGTCGTTAACTTAAATTAACAAGAAAATGACTTTAAATATTTTCATATGATTTATGAACTAGATCAAATATTTATCAATAGTTCAAAGATTAAATTAAACAAAATAAAAATTTAGAAATGACATTAATTTAATATGTAAAGTTTAAAATCATTTATATCATTTTCTCCCGTAATATAAGAGGCTCATCTACATATATTTCTTTCTCCATTTAAGTGTGAGTGAACCTAAATAAGGCTGCCCAGTACAAGGGCGAGAACAACTGACAACCATTCTAAACGAATTGTTGGACCAGTCGAGGTGAAAGAATTTCTGATGTCATTTCATTAGGCCATCGACCCTAGGAATGACAAAATGGATCCAACCCATTTTTGGACTCATATTTTCTTAATATGAATTGCATATGGATCAAAAGTTTTAAAAGACCCAACTAAAATTGGGTCAAAAAAATGAGTCTAATTTAAATGGGTCGAAAATGGATCAGAAGTTGTGACCCATTTTCCACTCCGGTGAACGAAAGGTATCAACCGGCCGCTCACCTACATTGCTCCGCCGCTTGCCTCGCGGACATTTGGGTGCTCGAGTGTGCGGTGGTGGAGATGGCGATGGGGAGGCTGGTGACAACCATAGGTGGGCTTCGCCTCGTCGGGATCGAGTGAGCAGCGAGCTCGCCAGCCTCGATGGAGCCGAAGCTCACCAACCACGCCGGAGCCAAAGCTCGCCGGCCACACCGAAGCTCGGGCCCCCTGTATCTCGCAAGTTGCGAGCTCATCAGCCATGACTGAGCTCGGGCTCATCGGTTGCAACAAAGCTTGACCGGCAAGCTCGAGTTGGTGGCCGTAGAAGGAACAAGGGGGAAGAAGAAGGAAGAAGAAGAAAGAAAAGAAATAATAATAAATTCAAAATTTTAAAATAATTAAAAACTCGATTTTTTAAAATGTTTTTGGTAGATAGATTTCCATATACATACTAGATAAGTACTTTTAGAGAAAGTTCATTGTTGTATATAGATCAAGATTCAAACAATATTGAAATAGAAATTATAAATAATATAATGTAATTTTTGATTTGGTTAATCACAATTAGGAAGTTCTGCATTCTTGAATTTGAGAAGATTTGTTATAAGCAAATATTATTTTCATGTCAATCATTAACTAATCAAACTTTTTCTTATCAAGAATTTTTCAAAAGAATTTCAATTTAAGGTTTTCCGCATTTTTTATTTTATTTACTAATTTTTTATTGTTTAATTTACTTTTTTAATTTGATGTGAAAGTTTTTATTCAAGTAATATATGTGTGTGTGTAGAGCTTAAAGTGAATTAAATGAGTGGGAGTGGATTTTCCTGAGTTGAGTTAAATACTAATGTGTCTCAATAATATGAGTTATGTCAGGTATTGGTCAAGTATGAGTTGGGTTGGGTATAATTACTAAATTTACACTATATAAAAAAAATAAAAAAATGAGGGTTAAATGGGTCGATCTATTTTTTATCCGACCCAAATCCAACTCAACCAATCCATTTGACAGCTCTAGTCGACCCTTATCCACGACAAATTCAACAATTCAGTTGGACAGACTGAACGTGACTCGGCCTAGCTAGTTTGTCAAGAAAATCTACATAGAATGATGATGCACAATGATGGAGAATTGGGTACGTCCGCTGACTTATTAAGCATAGCTTTCCCTTCATTCACACATCTTTTTCTGCCTCGACAGAACGTCTCCAACTTTTTCAATGCTGAGCTGTTCCACATGGCCGGACGATAGCAATGTCTAATCGTCGGACTAGGAAAGTATAATGGCTCGACGAAGAAGAAAAGGTAATTAACTTTAAAAATGCATGCATAAGATTAACAGGAACGAACGCATGGGAAGGAAAGTAAGGTCATCGCTCATCGTCAACAAAGCAAATTCATCACGAGATGTTTGATTGCTTCTCGCCTTGACTACCAAAGCTGCACATTACACAAGAGAAACGGCCAAAAAGGAGGAAAGTGCCAAGTGGGAAAAGTTTGATCCTCCTGGCATTGATTTTTCAGTTCAAACTTGCGAAGTTTGCTACAAGTTTTTAGGGTTGCAACACTTGCAGTTCTTCGGGGATGCTCTGCAGCGCGGGCTCCCACGACGACCTCGGGCGACCGTCCTTCACGAACTTCCTCCTCCACAGGAGATGTAGTCTCTGCTCACCGGACAACGGCTGCCCGGACGTCGCCGTCTGGTGCGCGCTTTTCTTCCTCCCGCCCTTTATCGCCTCCAATATATGCTTCAGCTCCTCTTTCCTCACCACTAGCTTCATCCTCACCGCCCCGTCCTCTCTCACCTGCGACACGGAGACATCCAGGCCTCCCGCTCTCGCCCTCGTGATCGCTTCGACCACACTGTTGTTGCTCCGTATCGACGCCCCCTTTGGGCCGCGACACTTCGAATGGCGAGCGTCTCTCTTTCCTTCTGCAAATGACTTCAACTCCATGGTCCTCCTCTCTTTCGCTTTGTCACCTTTGTCTCCGATCACCCTTGTTTTCTCTCTGCTTGATCTCAAAATAAGTTCCGTGTTCGAGACTTTATATAGAAATTGGGCACCGAATGGTGATGGGAAATACAAGTAATGTAGTAAAGTCGGTTGATTAAGAAATGGGATATCTTCTAAACTACATGACCGAGAATGTCCAATCATGAGATCGGTGGCCATTTGACTTTTCCAGGGGTGATAGAGCACGGCACACAAATGCCCATGCACATTGCCTGTCAGACCTGACCTTTATCTGAAAACTGAAGCGATGATATGATTAGGCTAGAAGCGATGACATGATTATTATTTCTAAGTGCCAAAGAATCGGCTTGGTGGTTAAAAAACGGACTTATACATGAATTATGCGCATATCACAAGTTTGATCTCCTATGCCTCCAATTGATATAATGAAGTCCATTAAGCCAATCATCCGGAGTCTCAAATCATCTCATTTGATTTATCGTCAAGTTAGTCGGGGCATTTGATTATTCCAGATTCACCGGATTAAATATGGACCCTTCTCCTTAATTGAAAGGAAAAGTCAAGCGTGGTGTGAAAGTATGATTATATTCACCGACGGCTCACATGCAATCTCCTGTTCTTGCGGCGACGGAGCTGACGACCTGCCACGCGCATACGTGAAGAGAGGAGATTGTCTGCGCCTCTATATTTAATCTGTTGGAGAAACTGAATGGCCTTTGTTCAATATTCTTTTCTGTGGAGGATCTATTTTCAACTATTTCTTTCAAGAAATTCTCGAGAGGGAAGGTTCTCCATGATTGAGCAGGTGGTAGTGAGCGAGTATATATGTTGCCGCCAATGTCAATGGGTATGAGCTGTGCATCACCTGTCATTCCCTTTTGATTTAATGTGTTCTTCTTAACTAACATAACTTCCTACGGTCCGGAAATTCAAGGGTTGGATCCTTCTTTATGTGCTAAAGTAGCATATTCTTGCTGTTACCTAAATTCATGATCAGGTTGCTGGGATAGAGACGTGCCTACAGCGCGTGATGAGCGGGGCAGCAGCTGGTTGGAGCACGAAGCCTGACAGAGGATTTTCGCCCTTATTAGGGGAAAATGGTGGAGCTAATTTTGCCATGGCGGGGTGCTCCCCTCGCTGTCTCAATCGGATCAAATATGGATGCATGTAAATAAAGTGTGCATCAATAATGGAAGATCCGCATCCTCTGCATGTTTCCTCTTCTTAGTTTGCGGCGGTGTAGATTGAATGAAGTTATTTCCTTGAGATTGAGCATTGATAGGGGGAAAAGTACCAAAAAGATTACAAACCTATTATATTGGTACTAATTCAATTATAAATATATTCATATTTGTACTAATTCAGTATATCTGACCAATTTTTGCTAGCTGGCACTAACATGAATGCCGTCTATCCAACCAATGTTGACATGGCAATTTTTTAAATTTTTTCGATTTTATTATTAATTCTTTTCTTTTTTCTGTTCTTTTTCCCTCTTCTTCCTCCTTGGATCCACGCAGTGGCTGACGAGGCTTCAATGAGGGCCATGAAGCTCTCACGGGAGACTGGTGAGGGTTGCAGCCCAGGGTTGAGCCTAGATCATCCAAGCTGGGATCCATACAAGTTTAGGTCATAAGGTGGATCAAGATTTCATCAATCCACATCTGACCCGATTAAAACTAAGTTGACCCTCTAAAATTCGGTTCTTTATGTTTTTTTCCCAAAAGATGAGTCATACCTTTTTTTCAACACATGATAATCACAAGTACATAGAAATTCGAAAACCTTTACCATTCTTGTTATCTATTAAATTAGCAAAATCGACTAAATGGATGCCTTAGAACTGGAATGAAGTTGGTCTCATCGAAGAGTATGATCGATAGTAGACATTGTACCAAGTATTATAATTTTAACCAATAATGAAAAACACAATAAAGTTCTGACTTTTACCATGAAACCATATGACTTTAGCTTCTAACCAAAAAAAAAAAATAAAAAAAATGAAGCATTTAAAAAACTATATAAAAGATATCTTTCCTCAAGATATAACAAATAACTTGGATAATAGACATGAATATTAGGTAACTTTGATTATTTCAAATGTCTAGCTATAATCCTAGCAAAGAAGAAAAGATTGTTCATGCGTGGAGTCAAGTCAGGTTAAACTAAATTGACCCGACTGATTTCGTATATTATATGAGTTAGAGATACTAAGATTCATCTAATAACTTAGTTTACTACCTGCCTTGATCAAATGTAAGTAGTTATTTAAGTTAGCATTCCCATTTAAGCGAGACTACCATATATCACCAAGTAAGAAAGTTTAGTTTACTAGTCTCAATATGTCTAGCGCTATTCAAATAAAACTTATTGGCTCATTGAATATAGGAGACTAGGTAAATTATGTACTTCAGAACCTATGGCAAATTATATATTTCTTTAGCCTTTTGCAAGAAATTAGCTAACAAGGCCAAAGATTCTATAGTTGCGGCAATTCCAAAATTTCTAATTATGATTCAAACATTTTAAGAAAGATTCTATACATGTCAAGGTAAGTCGGGATCCATAAGTTTTTGGCCCCAAGTTGTGTTGGTCCCATATTTTGCCGGTTGGAAAAGGTCCACTTGAATCTTGTTTACAGGGTGGGTTATTAGGTCCAGGTTTATTTGAGGTGTAGCTGAATACGATGATTCACTAAAAACTCACAACTTTAGTTCAAATCTTAATTTTCTCTCAAACTTTTTTTGGTCTAAAAAAAACTCATAGACTTTCACTTTTGTCTTAAAATCTATCCCGTTAGTCTTTAGTTCAAATCTTAATTTTCTCTCAAACTTTTTTTGGTCTAAAAAAAATTCATAGACTTTCACTTTTGTCTTAAAATCTATCCCGTTAGTCTTTCGTTCAAAATTGCCAGTTGTTTCTTTAAAATTATTAGTATCGGGGATAGTTAGAGGTCCATTATTAGAACCTACCTCTTTATTGGCAGGCTCGTCTTCGTTTAAAATAACAGTAATCTCTTGAGATTAATGATTTTGAATAAACTAGTAGCAATTTTTGGATGGAGGGTTGACTGGAACAGAATTGGAATTGCCGGTGAAAGTTAGTAATTTTTTTAGATTGAGGATAGAATTAAGAATGGATCTAAAATTTGGCAAGATGGACACGGAATAGTTTGTGGAAAGAATCCAAAAGTCCTATAAAAGCCCCCCCCAAAAAAAAAAAAAAAAACAAAAGAGCGGTCGGGATCCAAATGAGAAGCAAAGAAGTCACTCCTGGTTCTTGGGCCAAGAGCCCAACAAGTCAGCCTCGCTCTCTCTCTCTCTCTCTCTCTCTCATAACACGAATCAGTCCAAAGTAGAGCCCAAGTTATAAGTCCATCTTCGGCTCAAAGTGATTATTTACATAGAAAAAAGGCTCAGGTCGAAGTGAGTTTACTGTAGAAAAGATCTTGGTAGCTTTGTTTGCATCTCTTATCTAGAATTAAAAAAGCTCTACCAATAACGGTTTGCGGGTACTTTAAGTTTAGGTGTCACACTCGCCATCTCTACATTTAGGTGTAACTTTTGAGCGCCGCCTTTGTCATTAGGCAATCTGCCGTATCTTTCACATGGGATTCTCTGCTTTGATTCCTTGCGATCTATTGATAGGAATTATTTATTGGCTGTATTTCAACCAGAGACAATGAAGAAACCCGAAAAAAAAATAATAATATTAGCTCCCAGGATATTCGATAATTTCAGGGGCAATTCTAAATGGGCAGGCTTGCCCTCGTTTCGTATTATCAGACTATAAAAGCATGCTGTAAGAGAAATTGTAAAAGCTGCATTATACCTTCTCCAAAATTCTCCCAACTTGGTAGGTCATACTTCAAAAATATCTACTGTCCTTTTCAAATCACCGTTTTCCAAATCTAAAATTCTTGGGTAAAAAGCTCTGAGAAAGCATATTAGAATCGACATCTGCGCAAATAGCAGCCTCCTTAACCCTCTGTTACATTCACTCGACAATAATGGCAATCCGGAAGTTCTCCGACAAACGAGTTCAGTAGCAAGACATGCTAATCCATGGTCGGCAAAGCCGGTCCCTGCTCCGGTTCCCCTGCCCTGTGTGTACGATTCGAGATGACGATCCAATGATTCTTTTTCTTGATTCTCTGTTCCTGATCCCAAGTGGATAATCCGGTGTAAACGAGGATGTAAGATGGGGGGAAGTCATGTTGGGAACACGCTGTGAATCGGCTTTCGAGTGGGGGTTGGTATTTGCTTCCTTTTTTCCGTGGATGGCTTTCGTCCGCTTGCACATTATTGCGGAGCAAAAAGCGAAGGAGAAGGCAATCAAGAAGGAATCGATGATGGAGGAGGAGAAGAAGAAGGAAAGGAAACTTCGAGGTCCGTTTGAAGTCTTGTCATGTCATTGACGCGGTCCACTGCACAGCTATGAAATCACGTTGGGCTCCCCACTTTGAAAATTTGGTTCACTTCACGGCCAGAGGTAATCCTTCAGTAAAGGAGAAAGAAAAAGGATAGAAAGTAACGCCGGTTAGTCCAACGTTGTACCATTACCTTTTTCTTTTTGCAGGCTTTAATCCATAAAAGAAACGATAAGAAGACCGGCTTTACATGAGTTTCATGAGAAAAATACCCAAAAAAATCCTATTAAATGAATGCCGATTTACTTTTAATTTTTTTAATTTGACCAATTTAGGGAAAATTGTTCAAAAGTCTTAAATTTATTACATTTATACCAATTTAATTTTAAATATTTTAATTTTACCAATTGAACCCTTAATCATTTTATATCTTGTACATTCAGTTAATGTTAGTTAGAAACCGTTAACATGGACATTGACAATTTTATGTTCCGCAAAGTGTTGATGTGGATAATTTTTAATAATATTTTAAATATTTTTTATTTTTTATTTTTTATTTTATTTTATTTTCATTCTTTTCTTTGTTGTCTTTTTTTTATCTTTTCTTTTGCTTTCTCTTTTTCCCTCCATGGGCCACCCCCAGCCATTGTCGATGGCAAAAAGTGAAATTTTTTAGGATATTAGCAAAATCAAAGGATCTAAGACTAAATTGTTGAAAGTGTCGTAGGTATAGAACATTTTAGACAATTGTCCCTTCAATCATCCGAATGCTTTGATGCCACGTAAATTATCTTGTACCATCGCCAACCAAAGACACCCCGTGGAAGTCATCTGGTACTGTCACCAACCGAAGACGGAATGTCCAACTTCTTTTTTTCGTTGGAAACATAGATTTCTCAACCATGAATCCACCAATTTCAACGTGATAATGCCAAAGCCTGGTCAGAATCCAAGAAAATAAATTTGGAGACTTATAAATTAATTTTTTTATAAAAAAAAATCATCCACATTAAAACCGACTATACCATCTAGGACAGCCAGTGTCTACGCTAATGGTTTTCCAGCCAAAATTGATCAAAATAACTATATTGGTAAATTAATAAAAAGTTTGTAACAAAGTTGGCCAAAAAATAAAAATTTTAATATTGAATTGACATCCACATAATATATTTAGGATTTTTTTTTGGAAATTTTTCCCATATATGACCCAACTCGAGACCTAATCTGCATAGTATCCTAATCGAAAAACAGTCGAGTCAGGTTGGGTCATTGAGTATGTCTTTTCGTATTTGGTGTTTTTTGTTTTTATCAAATTGTGTTTGGTGTTAAGTAACTGCTGTTTATTCTAACTACTTTGGTTTCAAAACAAGTTCTACAATAGTGTTTCAAGGTATAGAACTGAACTGCGAAAAACCTATTGTTTTACTAACCGCCCGACTCAAAAAGACTCAAATTTTTTTTGTTCGGGTTTGTTATTGGTTGTATTGTTTCTCGTGTGTTTGGTGTTTAATAACCTGTTTTGGTTTCGAAATAAGTTTTCGGGGTCGATTCAGGATTATGACTGAAATTGAATCGAACAGCCACATGCTCGTTACTCTAATTTCTACCCAGATCGGAAGGAAACTCAACCCGAAGAGACATAAAAATTTTTCGCTTCAATCTGTTCAGATTTTGGTCTAAACAGATTTTGTTGATACCCTTAGTTTTTTTATCCCTGTCCTATTTCTAACTATTATCTTTCTGTCTTAGATTTTTTATCTGCTTTTTTGCAAAGCACAGAAGCCGAACTTCGCACTTATAATTACCATCATTTCCACCCCCCCCTTACCATTCACACTCCCCAATTCCCCTGTCCCACGTGTACAATTCGAGAAGACAATCCCCTTTTTTTACTTTCTCGTTGCCCAGAAGAGTCCAGAACATGAAATCATGTCGGGACGACACTGCGAATCGGCCTTCGAGTGGGGTAGGTAGGCATGGCTTCCTACAGTATTCATGCATAGCTTTCGTCCACTCTCACGTCGTTGTAGAGTTAAAAGCAAAGGGGGAAGAGAAGACAATCAGAGAAGGAATCTATGATGGAAGAGAGAGAAAAAAGAAACTTCAGATCCGGAATGCGAGCTTTGTCATGTCAATGGCATTCTCCACTCTATGCACCTACTGTCACCTCTTTCCTTTTCTTTTTCCTTTTGAAAGATTTCTTCCTTCCAAAGACTAAATGTGACCACGGAATTCCCAACTTGTACCGTTACTATTTTTGCGAATCTTAAATCCATCGAAAAAATGATTCTCTTTCTTAGCCTAGAAGCTACCGGCCTCAATGTAAATCCCTATCAATCCATCAATCGGTTTCGTGCATCCCACGTTGCTTATGATCGATTGCCTTTGTAAAGCTTGCATCACGGGCATCACAAATGTTTCAGGAGGGTGCGTGCCCATGAACCGTGACAACAATGAGCATGTCAACCTCGGAAAGACACGAATGGGTAAATCCGCACGCGAACACGCATCATGGTGTCTCGTTTTGATACTTGCATATTGAAAAATCAAAGGGACCGAACGGGAGTCGTGAGACTAATTCTTGAGTGCGAGATGGAAAGCCTTTGTTTTCGAGTGTATGGACATGCCATCTCTAATGCATGCATGCATGCATACATAACGAACACTTACCCTCAATTTGGAGGCCCGAGTTGATGTGGAGTTTTTTAACCATAGTACTATACCGACTTTTTTTTTTTTGCTTTTCCTTTCTTCTTTTGGCGAGGGGTCGGTTGGTACACGGCGTGCCGTGACATCACCATCACCATTTTCTTCGCTCAAAAGGTTCCGGTTTTGCAACTCTCTCTCTCTCTATCTCTCTCTCTCGGGGGCTATAAAGCGAAAGCAAACAGCGTGTTGCAGGGCCGACGCTGTACGTACGCTTACTCTGTTACTCTGTCTCTGCCGTGTCGCTGTGTGTGCAGAGAGAGAGCAGAAGAGAGAGAGAGAGAGAGAGAGGGATTGGATGGAGAAGCTGAGGGGACTAGGGCATCTGTTCGCGGCGGTGCTCCTGTACGGAGTGGCCAGCTTCATGGTGGTCCCGGCCATCACCGACGTCACCATGTCCGCCCTCTGCCCCGGCAAGGACGAGTGCTCCCTCGCCATTTACCTCTCCGGCCTCCAACAGGCGGTACGTCCCTCTCCCTCCTCTCCCTCTCTTTTTCAGTTCTTATTTCGTTGAGCAGCGAGGCTTATCATCCTGACTGGACTGCTCGTCCTCTAAAATCTCCCTCTCCTCTCTCTCTCTCTCTCTCTTGCCGGAGAGTCATGCACCTGTAGAGTCTCAGTTCGGCTTCGTTATCGTTTTCCTCTTTTTGGGCTCGGTCGCGGTTTCGCTTCGTGGAATTTGCTTTTTGCAGAACATTCGCTACGGACTACAGTAGGAAGAATTTCCCCTAGTACTTTGGTCTGCAACTTTTCGGACATTCGTAAATTAACTGAAGAATGATTTGATTAGATTACGACCGGAGTCGCGAAACTCAATAGTAGCTTCATCGGATTCCATTTAATTTAACCCGTAATCGTAACGACCGGACCTATCACCCGCCAGGCGCCGTAGCGAGGTACACGTGGACGAAGATGATGCGAGTTCCTCCCTCCGCGTGTCCGGACTCGGCCACCTAAAGTTCAAACTTCAAACCTACCATGATGGGCTCCTCACGTCCATGCAAATTCCAGATATTACTTTCCTCGTCTGTATCCTCCTCCTCCTCCTCCTTCCGGTGGCGCCAGCGACACGCTACGCGTTAGGCATCATTAGACTCGATGGCGATGGCGCTGCTTGGCCATATCCGACGAAAGGGGGAGAGGAGTAAGAAAACTTTTGGCAAAGTCTTTGCGCAATTTGGTTCCTCCTCAAAGGTTTATGCTAGCTGACAGGGGGAAGGGACTTCCCCATTTTTCGTATAGCCAAATTTTACTGTAGGTCCACCATATTTGGAGATTAATTCGGTCATCTCTCACGAGATATGATGGTAATTCGCCACTTAGAGGACACCCCGCTGATTGGTTTAGCTGCTTAATTGCGAAATAGTACAGTGAAAATACAACAATGAAGGAAAGATCGGAGGATTCGTCTCGCCACTTTTTTCTTATCCTCGCGGCAGAGATGTCTTTCTTGGGTCGGTACGACTTCCATTGGTAGAGTAAGGTTAAATCATGTGGGGAAGTTTGAAAAATACACGAGCGAACATGCTCTATCGCACGCTAGCAAGCAAGAGATCTTTAACATCAGATCGATGTCAATTGAAGGTTGCGTGTGTTCGTTGCAGATAGTCGGATTTGGGACGGTGATCTTGACGCCGTTAATCGGGAACCTGTCGGACCAGTACGGACGGAAAGCACTGCTCACCATTCCCATGACAGCCTCCATCATTCCATTGGGTACGCTTGCTTTAAATGCGTTTGCATTTATTCTGCTTTTTTCTTTTTTTTTTTTGTTACCGTCCATGATGTAATGATGCAATGAATGAATCGTGGGTACTTCAGTGGACCACACAACACGTTCTGTCGCGGACCATCTTTAGCGCCATGGTGGGAGCTTCGCGGTGGTCCAATCCCGGGCCCGAGTCGTGACACTAACTTTTGATTTGTCACTTTTGATTTAGAGAGGGGACTCCATTAATTAGTAGTGACCCATTTCCGGTTGCTTTGCGTTATATGTCGACTTGGTTTTTTCTTCCTCTGAATTGAATTTGATTTGATGTTGCTGTCCTGTCATGTTTGCTTAAAGGGGGGGTTTTCTGGAAAAAGATGATTTGACTTCCCTTTTGTGGCGTCATCCTCCGATTTCATCTTATCCATGATTTGTTCTAGCGATTCAATTCCAGATCTAGCTTTCGCTTCCTCCATTGGATCACATAATAAATGCGTTCACTAAGATGGTGGTGTGCCTTAATTCTGGATTTTCGCTAGTTAATAAATTCTTTATAAGTTTTAATACAGTAACGTCGTGAAGCAACGAGCCCCACTAGGTCCCATGGTCCTCTTGCTGTTAAACCAGCTATAAGCTATGGGTTTCATTTCGCAAAGCTTATAGATTAGAATTAAACGATGAAGACTCCTAATAGATCACAAAGGGAAGAACTTCTTTTTCACCTTAGAATTCACTTGTTTGAAGGAAAACTGTTTCTGAAAATTTATTCATAAACTTTTTGATGTTTGAATAACACAAAATTGATCGATCTATTGAAAACAATCCACTTATATTGAGGGAAAACAACTTTCTCTTCTGAATTTGTTTTTCTCTAAATTCCTAGATAAATTAATAACCATTTTCTCTTACAATAACTTTCATAGAAAATATTTTCATTTATCATGAAATTCTCAATAAAATAAACGTACCTTAATTAATACTTCTCTGTTCCTTTTTATTTCCAAACAGTAAACAAAAAGGAAACACATGGATTTGTTGCCAGGATTCTATAATGGCGAGAACTCTTATGTTTTGCAGTGATATTGGCATACAGCAGGGAGACCAAATTCTTCTACGCCTACTTCGTCCTCAGGACTCTTGCGGCCATGGTTGGCGAAGGCACCATCAACTGCCTTGCCCTTGCATATGTGGTAACCTCTCGCATCCTATTAAGCCCCTTATATCTGCTGTTGGAAAGCCTACCGCATCTGGTTACTTTTAGCAGAAGTAGACGTATGTGAGTGAGCCTCTAAAAAGCCATTGTACATAAAAATCATACGTAATTTCAGAAGCGCAAGAGCAGTAGGATTGGTATTGACATTTGATGGGTCTGTCTTACGTGAGCGACGAGATTGAACTACCATTTTTAGAACCTCGGAAATGTCACGGAAGGTACTGGCTTGACGATTACTTGTAGTGCAGTCAGAATACATAGTAAAACATTACGATGGAGACCCAAAACAACACTAGCAACGATATGCTTATGCCTGAGTGATTTCTTGCTTGTTTATGATCAGGCAGACAACGTTCCGGGGCGGAGCGGGTATCGGCGTTTGGGATTCTTTCTGGTGTGCTCTCAGCTGCATTTGTTTTTGGAACCTTGGCTGCTCGTTTCATCTCGACTGCTTTGACATTCCAGGTTCTGTCTTTTCCATATCTGTCTGTTTCTCGTATGATTCTTCCCATTTTAGTCCTGAAACTATAGGGGCGGGCTATTAACAGGTTGCTGCAGCTGTATCCATGGTCGCGGTCGTCTACATGAGGATCTTTCTCAAGGAGAGCATACCGCCAGCAGATGAATCGGCACAGCCGATCTTAAAGGGATCGGAAACTGATGTTGACCAAAATGATAGCAACTCCGTGGAGAAGACACACGCATTCAAGAAGATACCTTCGATCGGAGATCTCATTAGCTTGTTGAGGAGCAGGTAGAGTTTTCTGTCTTGTCTCGCATGACTGAACTCGCAGTTGAGAGCAGGTACATTTAATGGAACCTCGGCGTGCTAATTATAGTTATTTAATACCTAAATCAAACAAATCCATTTGGAAGAGAGATAAGGATCATGGAAAAGGAATTGAAGATCGTTCATGAATAATTAGCTCTAGTTCAAGCAAAAGGTAGGAAAAATTGGCAAAGTTTACAGTCTTTTTTTTTTTTTTTTTTTTTTTTGGGTTACAAAGTTTTATGATCTTTGAAATCGAAGCTGCTACAGTCAACAAGTACAATTTGTTTTCCAGCAAGATATTTGCACAAGCTGCGGTGGTTGCATTCTTCAACAATCTCGCAGAGGGAGGACTGCAAACTTCCTTACTGGTGGGTTTCCTAATCAAAATGTATAGAGTAACGAGAATGTAGCTAGCAGACCCAGAATAAGCAGAACAAGTTCATTAGAGTGCACGTGAAAGATAAAATCATCTTGTTACATGATAATGTGCGTGAAGATGGTCACCAATAAGAATAACAAGTTCTCTAGATAGATGGTATCTGCGTTAGCATCTACCTGCTCGCTAATCAAATTATTCTACTGCACTCCCGTTGGATCCTTGCACTGCCGCTGATAAAACTCGGAAGACATGTTTAGAATAAGCAGAAAAGGTTAGTTGAAAATCGCATGTCGGTATTACTGAGAGCATCTTCTAGAACCCTTCTGGTCCCTAACCCTATCTTTTATAAGTTAAGCAGGCAATTTTCTGAACCTTGTCTCTGAGTCTCTCCTCAGACTTCGATTAACACAAGGTAGTCAAACCCATGCAGTATTTCCTGAAGGCTCGTTTTCACTTCAATAAGACTCAGTTCGCTGATCTTATGCTCATCGTCGGAGTTGCGGGGGCACTTTCTCAGGTATGTCCGCTATCTGTTTCCATCTCCTCTTACCACTATGTGCTGTTGGTTCGGTTTTTAATATGGCATAATCATGGAACTAGCGAATATAACACAACACCTCTTGACTTCTGCAGCTGCTTTTTATGCCGCTGTTGGCACCGGTATTAGGTGAAAAGAGGTTGCTGTCTATTGGGCTGTTTGTGGGTTTTTCAAATGTACGAAACTCATTCCTGCTGTGCTATCTGATTACAAAGAATATACTGTTGCTGCTTCTAAGTAACGTTGCCGAAACGATGACCATAAATTCTTGTCTTGCAGATGTTTCTCTACAGCCTAGCCTGGGCAGCATGGGTAATACATCTCTTACTCAGTTGAACAAATGTTTACGCTACTCTAGAGACGAGATGCGGGTTATATACTACAAACTCCGTGATTCTCTGGCATTTACTCGCATGTGTTTCCATTAAGACAGCAAGTAGAATCTTCAACTTCTCAAACACCATTTCTAGCAATCCGTTTATTCTGGCTAACGGTCGAGTCCACCAATCATGCAGGTTCCTTATGCAACCACCGTGTTCTCGCTTTTCGTCGTCTTCGTTTCTCCATGCGTGAGTTTGTGCTTTTATCACTGGAAAGCCCTATCAGCTAATTCAATTTTTATTATTTGCTGATACAAGCTTTTCGCACCTTCAGATACGCAGCATTGCATCGAAACAATTTGGCCCTTTTGAACAGGTTATTTCACCAGCGCCACCCGCTAATGTTGAATATATGCATCTTGCCCCCCACCTAGTGTTTAAATGAGTAACTTCATCGCAGGGCAAGGCTCAGGGATGCCTCTCGGGAATAAGCTCTTTCGCCAACATTGTTTCTCCGCTGATATTCAGTCCCCTGACAGGTAACAGTTTCGCTAATCGATTGTTGTGCCTCATGCTAATCTAGGACTCGGATCAACTCATTTCCATTTCTTTCCAGCACTATTTCTATCAGACGAAGCGCCTTTTGCATACCCTGGTTTCAGTCTGATGTGCATTGGACTAGCCCTGGTAAGAGCCCTTTTTTCTTATTTTTGGCGAGCTTTGGTGTGAATTTCATCAACATCACCCGAGTCATCTCAGAAATGACAAGGCGATGCAGTACTGAATAGATATTACCTGTGACCAATCCATCCCGGTTTAAAGTGAAGATGATATCTATTCAGTGTCCAGAAGCAAATAGCAGACTTATTTTAATCTTTGTTTGTGCAGATGATGGCCTTTGTCCAGAGTCTTATGATAAGGGCTGTTCCACAGAGTACGGTTAAGGAAGTCTTCACCGAAGACGCGTGATTTGTGGGAACGACATGAAAAAGTACCAGTGCGAAGGAAGTGCTGGGCAAGGAGAAAAGACACGAGAAAGGACAACTCATTAATGAGTTACATTCAGTATCAAAGCGGCGATAATGTTCGCTCCGCATATTGCGTAAATTGTAAAGTTCATATAGTCTCAAACTGGGCAATAGACATACAAGGCACGAGGGGAAAGTTGCGTGATTCCGTATATTATTTCAGAGAACGTGCAGCTTCTCTTTTTATGCATGCAATCGACTGGTGGGCTAGTAGCTTCAGCAAAAGAAATGGTTCAAGGAGACAAGAAGTAGTATCGGTGTGATACCAGACAACACTTGTCCATCAGAACAGAGAACTTCATCAACAAAAGTTTCATCAGCTGAAGTTTCTGTGTTTATCTCCACTGACATTACATCTATAGTATCGACAGCCGTACATATTAGGTCTGTTCATTTTAGTAAGTCCCTTTTTCATCCATTTCCGACCACTATATGAGTGTGCATGATAACCAAAATTTCTATTTCAGAAATAATTTTTTTATTTAGCACATTGTTTTTGAAATAAAAACTTGTTTGATAAATTTTCTTAATTTTTCTATTTCGTGAATAGATTTCTATTCCAAAAATTGATTTAGAAGAGAAATCAAAAATAGAAATTTTCTATTTCTGATTTCTGCAAAAGAAATTAGAAATAATTTCTCCCACTAAACCCTAATTTCGATGAGTCCTCTCTTATCTCCTCTACGTCTTTGCCTCCTCATCATCCGCCTCTCCTCATTTTATTAAAAATAAAAATAAATAAACATAAATTTATTCATTTTATTCATTTAAAAATAAAAAAATTATTAAAATTTCATTAAAAATAAATAAAGTATTTTATTTATCATTTTATTTTTATTTTATTAAAAATAATTTATTTATGATAAATAAAAATAAATTATTTTTATTAAAAATAAATTTAATAAATCTATTTTTATTTGCCTTGAGTGTTTTGCCAAATAAATTTATTTTTATTTTTTATTTTTATTCATTTTAAAATAAATTTATTCATAAATAAAATAAAATATATTTATTTTTAATAAAATAATATTTTTATTTTATTTTTAATGATTTATTTTATTTTATTCTTTATTTTTTTATTACTAAATCATTTTTATTTTTATTTTTTATATGAAAGGTCGTCAGTCGTCGCCGTAGCCGCTGTCTGAAATGAATAAATTTTATGTCGTTATCAAACGGTCATTTTTGCTTAGAAACTTCTCTAAAAATAGAAATAGAAAAATTTATTTCAGTTTCAAAAACTATTTCTGAAACAGAATAGTTGTTATGCGCATCCTATATGTTTTAAATGTAAATTAGCGTGAGACGTTAAACAATAGTTTGTCGTAAATAAATTGGTTATTAATCCCTCAAACGTCTACACAACCAAGGAAAATGGCTTAATGGGGGAGGGCCGAGGATGGATCCTGGGGAACACATGATAGGAGCAAAGTACACCAAGTAACAATAAAGTTAAAAAGAACATCTATGTTTAAAGTACGTTAACTTTTTGTTCTAGAGTTCTTAAAAGATAAAAAAATTTGTTCACTTATGGACAGAAACATACCAGCATTTGTGTATTTTTTTGGCTAGAAAGCGCCTTCCAGTCCATATCTACCCAGAACGAAGAAGATAACAATAACATCATGCACGTTCCAGCTTTACTCAGAAGACATGATCATATAAATATCTACTGGATATTCACATGAATTAGAAATGACAGCTAATTGGATTTTGCTGTATGTGTATTGTAGACTATACAGCTGTTCAAAGCACAAAACTTGCCTCATCAAGGAGAGAACAAGTCATCTTCACCATCATCACCGTCAAGGAAGTTGAAATTTACATCCAGGTTGGGGCCACTGTAGTTGAAACTGGAATTAATATAGCAGTTCATCTCGTGAAACAAGTTAAGATTATCCACAAGCTTGTGATATGCATTGCATCCACAACACTGCAAGAACAAAAGAGATTCATCAGCAATGCAGTCTTCATTGGTAGCATGACTTCTTTCGGTATTGCTAATCACATAAAACAGCAAATTTTGGCCCCTCACATTGCGCTACTGCAGCAGCATAGAACAGAAAAAGACGTAAAAATTTATTGATAGCATACTCGATCATCAGTAACTTTCTTGCCTACTTCATAGCCAATAGCTACCTCCCAGGAATTGAAGATCAATAATAACAAAACTATAATTTGTGGGAAACCTGCTGTTAACTGAGAGACCTTAATTGCAGTTTCACATTTTGGCAACAAATGGATTGATTTGAAAATAAAAATAAAAATAAAAACATGGCTACAGCAACTTCAAAAAATCCCATTCATCAAGAGGCAGCTAGGAATGTCATCAACAAAATATTTGTAAACAAAAAATGATTTCCATTACAAAGTTGACAGGGAGGTTGATCTTGTTTCACAAAATTAAAATGTGAATAATGACTATAATTAAGGGACAGATACAAATATGGGAATTAGACAAAGTTTGGGGAACCAACGATTCGAGGTTGGAGCATAGTTGACGTTGAATCTAAAGGATCTACAGCTGGATAGATACCTTTAGCAGCTAATCCTCTTGATAGTACGGTCGTAGCATCTAAATGTGCAAATGTCGTGGCAGGAGCAGGGTCGGTTAAATCGTCCGCAGGTACATAAACTGCTTGAATAGAAGTTATGAACCATGTGTGCTTATGCTGGGTTCAGAGACCATCTAAATCCTAAGTATGTATATCCATATAAACAATTAGACCAACTAGACCTGTCTTTTCTCCATTTTTTGAGTAATTCTGAATATCTATCTTTGCTCAAGACATGAACCATGAGAATCAGGAAGACAATTACTAAGTCATTACCAATTACTACCTACAAGGCTCCCAGCACAGGCAATGTCTAAGCTCCACCTCATCTATTAATATATACATCAAGCTGGATCATTCTAACCAACTAAGCAAGATAATGGACTTTGTAAAAACCTTTCTATTTACAGGTTAAACACTAACAAGTTACTTTATAGACTTCTTGTAAAAGCTACATGTTCAGCTAGTTTTTTTTGGCAGGAAACTTCCAGCTATCAGATTATATACGATGCAGTAGGCCAATTACCTGCACGAAGACCGTCCCGTCTGTATATGCATGAGGATTGATTGCCCGGGTTGTCCGTTGCCTACAGATGTTACACGTGAATGCGACAAGCATCCTTCTCCGAGGAGACTTGGTGAAGAGCGAAAATGGTAACGTGGAGGTGTCCTCCGAGCTCGACTCCGTCTCTGCAGGAACAGGAGGACCTTCCAGCCCCGAACCAGTCGTCCATCCTCTCCCCACCGCTGCATTCAGCACCAACCCCATCGCTGTTTCCTAAGGTTACGCAAGCAACATATGAAAAACGCAAGAGGCAGCACATAAGCTCCAAAACTCACAGCGCCATTTGGCAAATGAAGATGAAACAATCATTTCCGTTTCCAAAGCACTAAAAACTATCCACGATGCAGGCTAACAAAACATTATGCCTGCAATCCAATCTCTTCGACAGCTTTCACGAGTTTCAACTCCCTAATCCAATAAAATCCCCATCGTCAAATTCCCCAAACGGAAATAGCACTCGGCAGTACACAGCTAATTTACGGAAGGACGGAAATCATAATCAAACACGGAAAAAGGTCGCGATGCAAGAAGAGCAACAAAACCTGCAAAACACAACCTGCAGAACAAGTCCTCTCTCTACTCACGCAATCCCGACACGAAGGAAAAATCAAGCCACGGAGAGATCGAAAATACCTTGGAGAGAGGCGAAATCGAGAGGCTGCGATCCTTCCTGACCGGAGCTATGCTCAAATCCGATTGAACATCGGCTTCGTTCTTCTCGTTATCTAACGGCAGCACAGACGGAACACATAAGAAAACGCAAATCACAACTCGATAACGACCAATTTAAGTCGGAAGCTTGCTCGGAACCGATCGGGACTTACGGGAGGAGGAGGAGGCAGCGGCGGCCGGCGGCGGGAGAGAGAGGGGCCTGGAGAAGGAGCCCCTCCACCTCTTGGGAGAGAAAATGGAGAGGGGAGAGGAGGGGGAGGCGACGACCTTCGATCCCGTCAGGATTTCCATCGGAGCGATCGGGTCGGGGCGACGACGGGTCTCGCTGGTTCACGTCTCTTTGCGCGCGGGGGGAGTCCAGTGGAGTCTTCTGGAATTCTTCTGATCGGAGTTTTATAGACGCGCGTTTCTGTTCTGCTCCGTCGGGAGTCGAAGATATTTTTGCGCTTGAAAATATGGCCCGGCCCGGCCTGAGCTTATTATTATTATTATTATTATTATTATTATTATTATTATTATCACGAAAATTTTTAAATTAATATATCTATAATAATTTTAACTAAAATTAATTTTTTCATCCAAAAAAACTCAAATTATAACACCTTTAATAAATTTAATTTGTCATTAAATTTTATCTTTAAATTATTGAGTTAGATGATACATGATATTCACTATTCATATAACAGTTTTTTTCGTTGACCTTCATATGACAGTTGACGAATATATTTAATTAAGATTTTACTTTTCATTTATCATAAATGTGTTAATTTAAAATTTTTGATATATTAATCCATTTAACGATTTTAATGAAAGGCAAATTTATTACAAATATATTAATTTGTGATTTTTTATAATTTATCATAAAGATACCAAGTTGAATTTTTCGTGATATTAATCTTTTTTTATCAATATGCTTAATGAATATCTTAATCCTATTGTGCAAATGAAATTAACCGTTTGTGCCAAATTGCTGATCGAGTTTCTCTAGTTAAGGTGAAAGTCAAAGAAAGGACATGGAACGGTCATTTGAATTTTGAAACGAAAAAAAACCCAAAAAAAAAAAAAAAAAAAAAAAATTGAACAGAGAAACGAGCATGTGACAGTTACTACTGCACCGCATGAAAACAAATTATATGAACGTAAATAATCCATGAAAAGGAGGAGAAAAATAAATAAAAGAATATAAACAAGCTTGAACAAATTATGTGGATGAACATATATATCCATGAAGAGGAGGAAGAGAAGCAGAAGAAAGCCGAAGAAGAAAAAGAAAAAAAGAGAGAAGATGGGGAAGCAAAACGGTTTTGCCCTCCATTATTATGCACAGTTGCTAGTCGCCTTCTAAACGCACATCAGTCGCCTAAAGGAGCGGACCAGAAGGATCACCACCACCATCCGGAGAACCGTCGTTAGCGCTCAGTGCCAAAAAGAGTTCCGTGAGTTCCTCCTGCCCAGCAGCCAAGCCAGATGAAGTCTCTCCACCGTGCTCCTCCGGCTCATTGGCTCCCCACCTTTCCAGGGAATATAGCTGCAACAACAGTTCCCGGGGCGACGATATTCTGTACATCCACCCCCTAGCCTTTGGCTTTAGCTGGAAATAGAAAGGGTAAAATCACAATCATTATAACTGCCTGAAAAACTATTGCCGCCATCACTGTTATCACCACCATCGTCATCTTCATCGTCGTCATCGTCATCTTCATCAACATCATCATCTTCGCTATCAACATCGCTAGAATCTCCATGGCCTTCTTCGTCGTCGTTGTTGTAGTAAAAATCATCATCATAAGAATAATCCTCATCCTCATCACTCTCGTCACCAAATAACCATGGGATGTGGTCAGAGGGGACCTTCCTCCAAACAAGTTACAGCAGAGAAATTAGTTCCTCTGCTGTCATATGGTCTATCATGGGTTATTATCATAAGCCCTATGACTGAACTCATAGCACGAGCAGAATGCCAAAGAGGGAATGCTGAAATGCACCATTTACTTATCATCTCTCACCTCTCACGAGGCATAAATTAAATTCTCAAAGACCAAAATTTCTAATAAATGATGCCTCGAATAAAGATATTGTAGTTTCATGAAATCCTCCTGACCAATGATTGAATCACCCACTTATTAAGAGATGTAAAAGAAGCAGTGGCTCAACGAATAAAAGTTTACAAGTTGAAAAGAGAGAATTTTTGTCAAGGAAACCAGAGATATAAATGTCAAGATCACCGTACTTGATGAAAATGACACAAGAAGCCAGAGAAAATGTACAAACTAAATTTGCTTGTTAACTAGCAGTGGACAGTGATGTAGCATACCTGTTCGACATTCATTGGTAGAGTAGCTCTTTCAATAGCCTTGGGAGTCCAGATTTTGATGTCATTTTCTATTCCGCTACTAGCCAGAGCAGGGATATGAGGATGAGGCTCAATACAGTTTACAACGTGTTTATCAGCTGCCATGACACGGATAAGCTGTCCCCCTTTTTTCTTCCAAATGAATATGCGGCCACAGTCAGACCCGCTCACCACATATTCACATTTAGGCCCAAAAAAGCCAACACCCTTCACCGTCTCACAGTTCCTGTGCCCTTTGTAGACTTGTGGGGTAACATTGTCATCAACATTCACAGCTGTGGGAGATGTCACCTCACTGGAATTACTGTCCACGGACTTGGTGGAGGCAGAGAGCGGATCAGGACCCAGTCCCATCTCCTGGGTGAAGAGATAGATGGATTCATCATTGTAAGAGACGAGGAGTTCACTCTGACCAGAGAAGGCTAAGCCTGTTATTCCCACATGCGCCTCACCAATGAGATGAGAAGGACAAAAGTAGTTAGCAGATCGACCAAAATTATGCGATCCATTCCGCTTGTAATTGCGAATATCATACACCCGAGCATACTCATCTGACCCACCAATCACAAATAGATTTGGGTTCCTTGGATCGATTGCAATTGCATTCAAATGAACAACTTCCACATGAGTCCCATATACTTCTCGGCAAGTGAAAAGTTCTCTGGCAGTATTACTCCTGAGATCAAGCTGAAACAAAATGGCACTGTTATGTGAGCATGGAACAATCAACTTCTGTGAGCAATGAAATCCAATATTGCATTTAAGCCTCCCTCAAAGACTTCACAGCACAGAACAGATAACCAATTTCACTTGCAAATTTACTAGATGATGAAGGAGGAGGAGGTTTGCTTCTAGTGCTTAAAGTTAGCAAAGTCAAACTCATCAAAAGGACCTCACGCGGTCATATGGTCTAGCTATGCAGATAGCATTAATCATACAAGAGATGAGTATTGCAGTATAATCTTGACATAAAAAACTCACATGTTGAACTAATCCATCTTCACCACATGTGTAAACTATATGCGGACTTCCAGGATCTATAGCCAACTTATGAGCCCTTCCCCGATGCTTGGCTAACAACATTGTCTGAACTTGTCCCCCCTCCAGAATCTGAGCATGCCTTGCCTGAAATAAACCAATTTCCTCATCAACAGCCCAGTCATCAAATTACAAATGCCAAATTCCATTACTCCAAGGCTTCATCCCTAGCAAGGAAGTAATTCAAATATCTGATTGAATTGAGAAATACAATTAACATAATAAATGCAATTCAGATTTGAGACAAGAAAACATGGTCGAGTGCATCAAACATTGATGATCCTTTTGTCATCACATCGTAGCCCAGACCTGGCCCAAATGCCAAAAAGGAGGGAGTGGGAGCACATCATCTTTTAAAACCACCTCAGACTCCAGAAAAAGGAAGAATGCCACTTGCTTGTAGATGCAAGATTATTCTTATCAAGTCAAAAAGCAAGGGAACAAAAAGATATAGCTTCATAGTGGACCACATAAGACATTGTACGGTGATAAACACAAAATTTTGAAATAAGATCCACCTTGACAGGTGGAACATTGAAAGTGGCTGCAAGCCAGTGGGTTGAAGTGAAAATTAGAGGATGAAAGCTATCCTAGTTCATGTTGCAAAACCATCCACTGAACACATGAAAAAAAAACTAAGCCATTTTTGGCTTCTATGCCATTTTCAAACTTTACATTCAAAGTTAGGCTTTGGTCAGTAAAACATTCATAGTAATGCAAATGATCCATGTGTCACGGGCCGAGAGTTTCCTTGGCCTCGGAAACGACCCGCGGGCGCCTAGCGAGCGGAATTCGCCAGGCCAGCCCTTTCTTTAGCTGTTCCACGAACGATACGGTGAATGATTCTTCGTGCGAGATTCTACCACGCCTAGCTTCGCTCGGGCATCTGGTCCATCGAGAAAGGCAGCAGTTCTCTTTAGGGACGACAACTGGTTTCGGCCTGCCATGGCCTCGTCAGGAGAGCGGCATCAGCTCCCGACCAGTTTGTGCACGGGAGGCCTACCCCGTCTTCAGAGCTCCTAAATGATATAATCCTTCTATCCTAGAACTCCTAGCACCAACCGTCCTGACGCCACTCCCACGGACCAGTTGTGTTCTACCCTTCTGCCTCATACTCTTCACCAGATAATCCCAAACGCCACTCACAAGTGTCACGAGTACGGGAGGATTCACGGACCGTGACATTCTCCCCCACTCAATTCGCAACGCCCTCGTTGCGATCTCTGCTCTGTCGTTTCCTTGCGTAAGTTAACCATTGATGTGCCACTTTTGGGAATTCACATCGAACGATCACGCTCGCCCAACAAAACAGGTTTTGCTCCATTGGTGGCCTCTTTTGATCTCAACTGCTCGGCCCTTCAGTCACCTGCGCTTTTGGCAAGTGTGGCATTTTTCGCCAACCGCATCTTTTGGCAGCACCATTCCAGCCTAACCAGCATCTTGACCCCAGCAGACCAATGGAGGTTCTTTTCTTGTTGAAAACGCGGCAGTAGACCTCTTCTTCGTATTCACCGATCGATCCAGGAACGTTATCCCCATTCAGCAAGGGTTCGGTTCTTCTCTAACTCGCATTCCGCTCGGCGAGAAGCCAACTCGCCCTAGCACCCATCCACCGGGACTTATCTCGCTTGACCCGCACTTGAGCGAGAAGTCCGATTCTCCGACTTGCTCACTCGCTTACTGGAGGGATTCCTGCTCTGATACCACTTGTCACGGGCCGAAAGTTTCCTTGGCCTCGGAAACGACCCGCGGGCGCCTAGCGAGCGGAATTCGCCAGGCCAGCCCTTTCTTTAGCTGTTCCACGAACGATACGGTGAATGATTCTTCGTGCGAGATTCTACCACGCCTAGCTTCGCTCGGGCATCGGTCCATCGAGAAAGGCAGCGGTTCTCTTTAGGGACGACAAGCGGTTTCGGCTCGCCATGGCCTCGTCGGGAGAGCGGCATCAGCTCCCGACCAGTTGTGCACGGGAGGCCTACCCCGTCTTGAGCTCCTAAATGATATAATCCTTCTATCCTAGAACTCCTAGCACCAACCGTCCCGACGCCACTCCCACGGACCAGTTGTGTTCTACCCTTCGCCTCATACTCTTCACCGAGATAATCCCAAACGCCACTCACAAGTGTCACGAGTACGGGAGGATTCACGGACCGTGACACATGCATATAAGTAATTTTAGAAACTTTCAGTTTTCTTTATGATACATAAGCATACAGAAAAACACATGCTCTTTCATAAAATTATTTCTATCTAAAACATATATCAAATTATACTCACTCCAAAATAATTCGATCTTAGATCAGTTGAAATCTATTCTAAGTTTCATTACATATAAAAAAACATATTAGTTTTCACATGAATGTCAATAGAATTGATGATGTTACATAAACCTTCAAATAAAAAATATACGATACACTTCATTTCATTTCGGAGATATGAAATTGTAACAAAATCTTAATTCTAGATACCAACATTCTTTATGTAACTTTTTTACTCAGTGTGATCATAATTCAGTTTATAACGTTTTCATTTCAAGTAAAACGCATTTAAAGTATACCTATGACCATGTCACTATACAATTTTGTATTATTATGTTCATTCTTTCTCATTGTACCGTTACAACTGAATTATAAAGTATGCTAGTCTGCATTCCACAACAATCCCATTATTTCTATCCTGTACAAAACTAACAGAGCTAAGGATAGCATTAAAAGTTATATCACAGGCAAAAGAAACCTATCTGGTCTTCTGTTCTCGCACTGAATTAGTTCAGTTCAGAAATTATCGGTTTTCCAAACTGATACTAGTTCAAGTCAGTGCACCTTATTCCACTTTTGTGGATATTAAGCTCTCGTGGACTCCATGCTCTAATCTTACTTTAACATAGTGTTTTCTTGTCACTCTGTGTTCTTTTATATGTTATTTTATATTGTTGCTGTATTCGAACAATTTTATAAACAACTAAATCTTAAGTTATAAAAACATGCTGCCCTTCCTATTCCTAGCCAAAATGAACAGGCAGCCTAACCCCCAGAAATTTGGCAATGTCCTTTCATACATATCCAACATAATAGCCTTTTTGTTGAATTTCCTTCAAATTGTGCTTGCAGCTTGCAATTTAAGTGGTTATCCAATCAGAGAAAATCAAGATACATTGATGAGATATAATGACCGAACAAAAGCGCCATCATCTTCAAAAGTGGCATTTGCACCTATATAAGTATACAGCAACTAATAGAACTAAACCTTTATTGGCCTTCCACTTGAATCAAACTGGGCAAACTACTGACTCAAGAAAGCATAATCCTAAACCTAAAGCTCCAGTATAATGACCAATAAAGAGAAAACACTAAGTCAAATAGTAACTTTCAAGGATAAAAGTAGCTGCACTTTTAGTTAGCACTTTGGTTTGGGTATAAATACCTGTCCATCAGCTGCACAAGTGACAATGCTCCTATCATCAGTGTATGGCATGATCTTGGCTTGGAAGACATTGCTTAGATGACCCGAATCAAATGACAACTTGACTTTCCCGGTTTGCCAATCCCAGAGCTTCACAAGCCTGTCGTCCGAGCCCGATATTACTATGTCACCATCAAGATTGAAACCGACAGTGTTGACGCATCCCCTATGCCCTTTCAGTTTATTATAGATATCGAGCCTCAACACAAGACCCTAAAAAAGCAGAAGATGATAACTCATGTGAGCGAGATCACTCCGGTCTACAGAGCTACATTTAAGTAATTAAAACTTCTGGCCTAATCAACTAAATCGAGCAGCTGCTTCCTCCAGACAACCATCAAGCACATCCAAGAGATTTAAAAAAAGAACAACAAACACACACATCACTGTCAGCCAGCAGCTGGCTAAAATATTCATTAATTACTTCATAACATCAGAATCGCACAATGCACCACCGGAAAGCCCAAAAAAAAAAAAAAACTGATATTGCAACAGCAAATTCAACCTACGACAGCCATACCTGTGTCAGCCAATCTACGACAGCAGCTGGCTGGCATACTCATTGATCACTTCACAACATCAGAATCGCACAATGCACCACCGGAAAAGCGAAA
Organism: Eucalyptus leucophloia subsp. euroa; assembly: GCA_017140325.1. Taxonomy (NCBI): domain Eukaryota; kingdom Viridiplantae; phylum Streptophyta; class Magnoliopsida; order Myrtales; family Myrtaceae; genus Eucalyptus; species Eucalyptus leucophloia. The sequence goes on from CM029476.1 coordinate 23,299,750, forward strand.
AAAAAAAAAAAAAAAACTGATATTTCGACGGCAAATTCAACCTACGACAGCCATATCTGTGTCAGCCAATCTACGACAGCAGCTGGCTGGCATACTCATTGATTACTTCACAACATCAGAATCGCACAATGCACCACCGGAAAAGAAAAGAAAAAAGAAAGAAAAAAAAAACAGAAGTCCCGACGACGAATTCACCCTCGCGACCACAGCCAAAACGCTTTTTCACGCGCCTAGAAAAAGTTGATCTTCATCGGAGCAAAAAGCGAAAATTGGCATGGGCGAAAGGACAAGCGAAAGGGAAGAAAACCTCGGAAGCGGCGAGGCGGCGAGCGAAGCTCAGACCGGAGAGGCCGCCGACCTCTCGCCGCCGTATATCAACGACCGCCTGATCGAGGCTTGCTCTCGGCCTCTTCTTCATCCCCGCCGGACGACCCGATCAGCCGGTGGAGCGCGCGAACGGAGGGGAGCGAGGGACGGTCGGCGGCGCGACGGGAGGGCTGATCGACCAATCCGAGTCGAACGAGTGAAGAACACGAAGAAGAAGAAGAGGAGAGAGAGAGAGAGAGAGAGAGACAGAATCAGTCCTCGATGCTCTCGCTGCTTGCGCGAGCGATTTTGCAGCGGAAGGCCACCGCCTTTCTTTCATTCGCGTTTTTTTTTTTCCCTGAAAATTCTTTTTATTTTTATTTTTATTTTTGGGGGAGAGAAAGGAGGGGTCTTCACTTGTTGACTATCTTCGTCGATTTAGAAGAACATAAATGATATGATGACAAAATTTAATGTACGCACGAACGAGAGTAACGGTTTGTCAAAACTTCTGGATATGTGATGAGGAAAAAAAACGTATACAATAAACCTGCTTTGTTTCACGAAAATTAAAAAAAAATAAAAAATAATCACTTGTATTATTATTTTAAAAAAATTAGTAGATGAGAAATGGGCCATTAATAATAATATAATTTTTTTATGGGTTAATACCCTAAAAAATCCAAAATCGATATATTTGTGACAAATTTACCCCAAACTATTTTTTTGACTACCAAAAACCTCAAGCTGATACACTTTTGACAAATTTATTCCAAACAGATACACTTGTGACAAATTTATCCTTTGTTAGTTTTCATTAAAATATATATATATAATCTTTTTATATAGAGAAAACTTAAAATAAACTGCATCAACAATATTAAACAGCTAGAGTTCAAGTAATTTTACATTATTCTTTAATAGCTTAGATTTTTAATATCTTTTATGGCGTCAATAGTCATAATTTACGAATGAGAAAAATATTTTTGTGAGAAATCTTCACGGCGTTTCAAAAAGGTATATTATGGCATCCTATTCTAGTATTCGTTCTTTTTCGTATTATTTGTTATCTTAGTCTTCAATTTTCCAAAATCGAAAGAAATAATTTATTCGCTCGCCACTTGACCTCGCCTCACTTGCTTTGAGTTACTCGTGCAGCTCATCGCTCAATGATCGCTTGGCTTGTTACTCCCCGCTCGACATTTAATGCTCATTCTATTTGACGCTCACCCCACTTGACCATCATCGCTTGCCTTTCTTAATTGACCTCACTTATCATAAAACCCATTGGGTCAGTATAATCCTCAGTTGCCCTTTCAATGAGTACAAAAAATAAAATAAAAAATTATTAATTAGTCTTTGGTTGACCTTAAAAACGGACCAAACATGTTGGGTTAGTCCGGTTTTAATTGTTTTTTTAAGGAATACAAAAAATGAAATAAAAAATTATCGATTGGTCCCAAATTGACCCTAGAACTAGACTAAACTCATTAGGTCGGTCCCGATCTCGATCCAAGATCAATAGGATCGGTTCTCGGTTCAAAAATTGAGGACTATTCTTTGTGCAAATTGATACTAGGGTTAGGGGGTGGATTGGCTCAACCTGGACCATGCTCACCCCTAGTGCCATTTTAGGATTTTTTATGGTCAGTCGGAAAAAATTTGTTACAGATGTACCAGTTTAGGATTTTTCATGGTCAAAAAAATAGTTTAAGATAAATTTGTCATATATGTACTGATTTGAGATTTTTCAGGGTATTAACCATTTATTTATTTATTTATTTTTGTAAACAATATAAGCGATTAAACATTTTGGAAACATATTCTAAATTATTATTTTCCATGAAATAATCACACCTCTCATGTATTGAATTATAAAAAGATGAAATCGGGGAAGAAAATTTTCATCATTTTGATGATGACAGTTTCCTAACTCGTTGCATCCATAGCGTGAAAGTTTTTAAAAATTTTTCTCTTAAGAAGTTCTAAAAGTACTTAAGAAATTTTAATAATTACTCAATTGTAAATTTTAAAATTGAATAGTTTCAGTTCTAAAAGTACCTAGATATTTTAATAATTACTCAATTGTAAATTTTAAAATTGACAAGATTATCCTTGAGCGCACATAAACGGTTGTTTTCCTTTTTTTTTTTTTTTTATAGGTCATGTGAAAAAAAATGTGTGATGCGTACTTTAACTACAAAGGACAATCTGCACGCTCACTTCATATTTATTAGATTGCTGTTACCTAAATAAGAAGAAGACAAAAAGACTCAATTATATAAAAGGCCCGGCTGCAATTTCGATTTTCAAGTACTTATCAATAAAAAATGCCATGAAATTGTTTTCCGACATATCATGCTACCAAAGACAGCATCCACCGGTCATTAGAAGTATACAAGTGAATTCAACACCAACCAACGAAATTTTCCCCAAACCCATTAAATCTTGGAGAACCTTATCTTGAAAATACATGGCAACCAGATATTAGCTCAAATGAAAATCTTAATTACGATTAAAATCATGAACCCATCAAATAAGTGAGAAAATCTTTTAGAAGTCACATAGCTTACTTTGATAAAATTAGCTATCATGGCTACTTTGGTAAAACCAAAGTAGCAAGCTTTGTTGTGTGGTCGAGGCTTTGTACCAAGCCTAATCTGCTTCCATCGGCTTGATATCTTTGCAATATTCTTCGCCAGTCTATAATAGGCTTTGTTGACCAAAATTCGATCCTAGAAAGTGTTTGCATTACCCTTAACTTTAATTATACGAGGTGAGCAAAAGTTTGGAATGAAAGGGAAGAGTCGAGAGAAGAGTAAACTTCTCAAAAATCTCAATACATTCTTCTAAAAATTTCTCATTTGAATCCGGTGATATCAAGAGATTTCTAATATTCTAAAAGCAATTTGTAAACCTAGAATAGAATTAGGATGGAGATTAGATATTCAAATATAAAGACCTCAATAATGTCAAGTTTTTTTCCCTTTTTTTCTGAATAAAAATAATATAAAAATGTATATCAACAAGTTGAGCTGAACGGTTGGCTCAATTTAACGGTAGGCGGGGACCGAGCCGCACGCGCTCCTCGCCGACGGCGGCTCATCCCAAAACAAACCATGGGGAGTCTCCAACTGTGCCCGCCGCTCCCGCCGAGCCTCCTCCGCCGTCGCCGACCGGTGGCCCCGCCCGCCACGGCGCCGCAGGCTCGGTGCGCGCTGAGCAAGCACGGCCAGCGGCTGCTCCGCAGCCTCTCCGCCGCCGCCGGGGACGCCGCGGCGGCGGACAGGCTGATGAGGAAGTTCGTCGCGAGCTCGCCCAAGTCCGCCTCGCTCGACGCGCTTTCCCACCTCCTCCCTCATCCCCACCTCTCCTCTCTCGCTCTCCCTGTAAGCTCGCTCGCTCTGTCTCTCTCTTCGATGGAATAATTCAATGGCGAAATCACTCTGCGTCGTGATCTCAGCCGCTGCCAGTTCATTTTGGTCGCACTGGATGCATTCTACTTTCTTCTCTCTCTCTCTCTCTCTGGATCAATCACGAGCATGTGCGTTTTATGCAGTTCTATGCGAAGATCCGGGAAGCGCCGTGGTTCAGGTGGAACGCCAAGCTAGCCGCGGACCTCATAGCCTCGCTCGAGAAGCAAGGACTGACCGCGGAATCGGAGAGCCTCGCCGCCGAAGCGATCGCCAGGCTAGGGCAAAGGGACAGAGACGTTGCGCTTCTGTACTGCCATCTGATCGACTCCCTCGTCGAATTGAAATCCGAGACAGGGTTCGATACCTACCTCACTCGATTGAAGCACATCGTGGATGGTTCCTCCTCGGCTTATGTGAAACGCAGAGGTTACGGGTCGATGATCAGAGGCTTGAGCGAGATGGGACGGCCGGCGGAGGCGGAGAGCTTGATGGATGAGATGAGATTGAAAGGGACCGAACTATCTAATTTTGAGGTGAATGCTGTGGTGTACGGATACGGCAAGCTCGGGATGTTCGATGATATGATCAGAAACATAGACAAGATGGACGCGCAAGGATTCGAGATCGACACGGTTTGCGCCAACATGGTCCTCTCATCTTACGGGAATAGCCGTGACCTCTCCCAAATGCTGTCCTGGCTTTGCAGGATGAAGGCGACGGCGATTCCCTTCTCGATCAGGACTTACAACACGGTGTTGAACTCCTGTCCGATTATCATGTCACTGCTGCAAGATTCGTCCGGTTTCCCGCTCTCACTCAAGGAGCTGATTGAGGCTTTGGACAGCGAAGAAGGTGCGCTGGTTCAGGAACTGGTTGACTCGCCGGTTCTGAGCAAGGCAATGGAGTGGGATCCTTCGGAGGCAAAGTTGGATCTGCACGGAATGCACCTGGGCTCTGCTTATCTGATCATGTTGCAGTGGATGGAAGAGATGCGATGCAGGCTCAACGGCGGAGAATATGTGATCCCGGCAGAGGTCACAGTGGTTTGTGGGTCAGGGAAACATAGTGCCGTCAGAGGGGAATCACCGGTGAAGCAGATGGTCAAAGCAATGCTCGGCCAGCTGGGAAGTCCAATGAGGATTGACCGGAAGAACGTCGGCTGTTTCATCGCCAAGGGAAGAGTTCTGAAGAACTGGTTATGTACGGATTCAGGTGGAGGAGCTTCTTCCATGTCAATGTCATTGATGGATAGAAACAGCAGTAGAGTAGAACACGCGGTGTAGAATGTCAAAGAAGCAACCTTAAGTCATCAGGAAGAATTGAGGAAAATTGCGAGGATGGAAAGTCCTTTTGACTTAGCATGCGACATGAATGTGCCCGGCAACCGCATGTGCCCTTACAATTACGGCTGCGATCATGAAACATCCTGCTCTCACGCTCGAGGTCAATCGCAGCATGATAGTGTCGTATTTTTGCTATATGAGCTATGGACATGCGAGGATTTGTAAAGGCATGTTGGGAGGCTATAGAGAGCGAGCGAACTTGCACATCTCCATTCTTTTTTCAGGAGCTCAAGCCATCTGCAAATTTATTTTATTTTTACTACATATTTGCTTCTCATCATTGATGCGGCGGGTAAATAATGTTTTACCACAACAAAACTAAGTACAATGCGAATGACATACTTGATTGTAACAAGTAGAGAATGATGAGACACTACCTCCATGCAGAAATCTTGTCAACTTGCAATAACGTTTCCAGCAGTCTCTCAGGAGGTACTCGTGTTCGGTTCAATTTCAGTCACGGCTCTTCACAGGAATTCAGGTCCAGAACCATGGCGGTCGTATACAGTGATAACCAACAGTTTTTCCAAAGGAACCAGGAGAATGAGTAGGACATACAGGTTCTTGTCCTCCAGACAATCTGACCGCGCATGAGGAGAGGCTCTTTCCCCTTTTGTGCCCATAAGTGCCAGGCCAAGAAGTACATCCGCAGCAATGTTATGTACAGACCCAATTATCCAAGATTATGTTCTTGGTTAAGACATGTTCAGGACTTCAATTTTCTCATCCAAACTAGCGCGCGCACTTCTGCCAGTGCATGAAAGTTTGAAAGAGAGGAGATAGGCACAAAATGCTCTCCCATGGCCCATTATTGAAAAATATAATCCAGGAGATGCTCCCATCTCTCCTCTCTTGATGTCATGGCAAGTACTCATACCTACAGATAGCATATTGCAGGACACTCCAATTAGTGCATGTCGTCACAGCCACATATTCCACATGGTTCTGAGAACATATCATTTAGGTGTTCAATATCCAAAAGCTGGGCCCTTCAGAGACAGGCCATTTGTGGACTAACCAATATGAAAACAATGGGCATCAGAAGTAAAAGCAGCTACCTGAGGCTCAAACAGCTTTAGCATAACCTCACAATTGCCACAGTAGACAGATTAAGATATACACAGAGGAGCAATCTGTCCACTGGTTTATAAGCATTAAAGAGATGCCACGACATCAGATTGAGAAACTTCATGTTCCTTGATCGTGTTTCTTTTGTAGTGTCCAGATCAGCGTTAATAGCAACCTGCATAAAGAAAGTGAACCGAGTTACCACATCACAGAAGATTAAAACCATTGTTGTCGAATTCACTGCTACAAGAAAATGGTGACCTATAGAAAGAAAGCGGGGAAAGCAATCACAAAACAGAAGATGAGTCAGATGATACAAATTGCTCAGTCAAATGCATTATCATGAACTGCTGATGAAATCCAATTTCCCTATAAAAGAAGATAAACTAGTTTGATGATAAGAGGGAATGAGATGTTCATCATGAAATACACTCGATCATGACCATTGTACGAGGGGGGCATCAATCTCAAAAATTGCACAAGATTGCACGTGTGGGAACAGTGGGATTGCCAGTACAATCTCTCTATAAAAAACCAAAGTTGAATATTAGACATAGAGGAACTCATAATTTAGAAGATAAAATGCAGCATACCAGTTTCAGTGTAAGCGGTACTTTCTCAGAACAGTTATTCCTAAAACCACGGCATCCACCATATATACATTTTCCCCAGATTCTTGAGTGAAACTGCCTCGGCAATCAGGCGCCGGGCTTGACCTTCAACAGCTAAAGGCAAAGATGGGGCAGCACCAACACCTACAACAACTCCTTGCAGCCTTGCTTCAATATTACTGATGGCTCGCTGCAACAGAACAAAACAAATTGTTTACAACAGCAAGAGTGGTGCTAAACAGTCTCCTGAAGATAGACATATCAGATTACTAGCCAACGGTCCATTTAATACGCTTGACTGCCCGCCAAATTTCCAACATCATACCTCTAAGTCACTGACCAGTATAGCTAAAAAAAAACTTGTGGTGTAGTTTAGGTGCCTTAAACTGAGATTCATAGTTCACAGCTCCTTGGATGGTTCCCCGAGGAAACCATTTCTGCTTCCAGCACCAGAATGTTTCAGGTTTTGACTAGTGTCCCTCAGCATGTCCACATCAATGTTCAATGTCAAGCCCGGCATAAAATTGAATATTTTCCATTCAAGGAAGCAACAAAATTGGGACCATCAATTATCTTTAGCTTTCTTTCTTTTTTTCTTTTCTTCTATTTTTTGTAAGAAAAGAATGGAGAGATGGATCTTTGGCTTTCTTTTAAGTTGAATTAATCAAGAGGTTAAATATTTGTTAACTTTAAAATATTTTAAACAACATCTTCTTCAACTAGCTTAAATTTTTAGGAACAGTTGACAATGATTTCGTAAAACTTAAATAGTATTGGAATAAGAGATCCCAAGTCCAAATCTATGCAAGCCCTAATGTGGTTCCCTAACTATATATTTCCACACTTCCACGTTATGTCAAAATCTAGCCTATGCATGAGGGTGTGTGTTAAAATCATTTGAGTAGTAAACCATGCCTTAAGCTACTAGCTCAAGTTCATAGAACAGTTGATAGTTATCTCACATAATTAGATCTTCATTCTGTGGAATAGAAATATCCTTTTAAGGTCTGTACGTTGCCAAATATCAAATATGATGCTTGTAATGAGATGCAAACCTGCGCATGTGGGTTCTGAACTTCTGTGCCACTGGACTTATGAGATTTCGTCCACTCCACCAAAGGATCATGTATAAATGTTTCAAGGACACTCATCAATGTTTCCCTGTGTGTCCTCAACACAGAAAGAGTGATTTCACAAACCTTCAGAAAGACGCCCTCATACCCAGTGATGCCCAATCCATCAATCATGTTCTGAAAGGTTCATTTGACACGATCATTAGATTAAAAGCAGAGTCAGCTAGGTATAGTACACGGTGAACTTTCAAATCATGATATAATGCATAATGTACATGTCCAAAGAAGCTCTCTTAAAGATTTTCAGTGGCAGAAAGGCAGACTTTGCCAAGCTACTAAAAAAGCGTTGCCATCATGTTGCAAATTCTCCAACAGAAAAATTCATACAAACTGCAAACTGCAGGCAGATTTTGATTTATGCCATATCAAAAAAATTTATCTATGGACATTTCAGAACTAATTAAGCATATTAATGAGTGTAACCAGCATTTAACAATTGTATACAGGACACAAAAGTTAATAGGCTGCCTTACTTGTGTTAATCTAAAAGGCACCAATTCAGGTTTTTCCAGTTGCAGGCCTTTGTCAAATAAGCAACTGAAGTCAACATGAACACAGTCACCTGTGGTAGAATCAAAGAGAATATTCTCGCCATGCCTATCACCGAGACCCACGATATGTCCAACCATTGACCATACAGCAGAAGTGTGAGCATATGCTATCCGAGCCCTAAACCAAGCAGCAGGCTCCGAGAAAGTGGTCAAAAACCATTTATGGAAGACCGGAGGAAACATGGGAAGAATTCTGTTCTTTAGCATTTCATCTTCCGGCATTTTGCCCTGGCACTGATCATAAATCCGTTTAATTTGCGGATTCGTCCTCTGCCTATCAAATTTGCCACAAGTAATATATACATCTTGAAGTATATGTCGAAGTCCACGGGTGTGGGGAACCCATTCTATCATTCCACAGTCCTCTGTCAGGGGAACCACTGCAAATGTGCGAATATAAAGCTTTCTTCGACGACTTTCAGGATATTTAGATAACAAACGGTTTATCATTGCATTAAACTCCATCATACGGGCATCTTTTCGGAGATCATCCTTTGGCTTGCAAAGGAATGGTCGCTCAATGCCATCACTCCCCAAAAGTATGATCTGAAATGTACAACAGAATGGCTTTTACTTGCCAGTACATTAATGTGTTGCCCACCAAGGGAATGAGGCATTTCTGTTTGGTTTCAGTAACATTCCATAACATAATAATAACAAAATCCCCACCCTCCCAATTCCCACATTTTACATATCTAAGAGCCTTGAACCTGTCGTTTTGCAAAGTACATATATATATATATATATATTTTAATTACCCTGTATGCAGCAAATAATGATCTGACAGCCTACGATACCAAGATTACAGGAATTTTAGGACTTTGTTTCCTTCCACAAACTGCGGGGCCCTAGCACCCATCCTATGGTGAAAAAAGTCAAAGCTAACCTCATTTAGGAACTAGGGGAAATTTCCTTAATTTGCAAAACCCAAAGACAAAACCATTCAGGCAATCCCTTCTGTTATTGCTTAGCATTTAAGGAATCTTGCAGAAATCAAGTTTACAGTAGAAACATACCTTCTTAGGTCTTTGAAGAGATGAGAGAATCTCAGCCTCATCAGCTATCCCTGATATTGTGGGAAGATCCGTAGAACTAAAGATGTCTGAAGCAAGGGTTCCTTTCAGATTCTGATCATATGTAGGCAGAGTAACAGTTAGAGACTGTTGGATAGGCATTATGATATCCAGTGGCATCATCCTCTTTAAGGCACTGAATTCAGTTGCAATGTTAATTGTCCTTGCTTTTGGCTGCCCAGCATTGAAGCATAGCTTAATAAGATGATCAATAAGACTGGCAAACTGGATAAAGAGATTGCTGCCACTATTTCCCTGGCTAAAGCCCTTCCGTGCAGCTTGTATAATTTCTGCTGCTGCCTCTCGCCTTGAAGGTACAGTAGATTTTGATACTGCTGCCATTATCCAAAGAGCTTGCTGCGGATACTGACGGAGAACAGACGTAATTATGTGTTTCACAAGTCGAACAATTTCTTCATTCTGATGGCAAATTCTTGAAACTAGTTGAGGCAGTACTGTCAACCATTGATAAGTTGGCAAGTCCTTCAGGCAGCCCCTCATAATACTCATGACCTAACCAAAAGAAAAACAACAAAATATCCGATACATGGTGGAATCAGTTCATAACTGAAAATTCAGGTCTAAAATTGAATTATGGACTATTCCATGTGCAAAAGATTTTTCTACCTTTCCGTGGACGCTTTTCAAATCTTTATTGGATGATAAGCCACATTTTTGATAAAAACTTCCAAAATCAAACCAAAGGGTTAACAACCTTGGAAGGGCTTGAAACAGATTCTTGTGACCTCTGTGAAGCCCCTTGGCATAAAACAACAGTACATCAGGCAGGTAAGACCACCAACACTTCTCAGCATTTAAGTTTGCAGATGTTGAAACAGCAGAAGATGATGAAACTGTTCTGGGACCTGATTCAAAGTTTTCTTCCTGGCGCTTACGAGCATCAGCAAGCACTTCATCGCAATACTTAGCCATATAGAAGTATCCTTTTTCCCACTTAGGCTGCAGTTCCCTCACCCTTGTGTAAAGACTGATCACATCTTCTTTCTGCTTCTGCCCAGTATAATGGATCCACCTAGAATAAAGCAGCAGACTCTTTGCAATATCACGATTTTCATTTAGAGCCTGAGTATCACAAGGTAAAGGTGGCAAGTTCAGAGGAACCAGGGAAAGGCTGCTAATCGATGATATTGCAGCAGAACCAACAACCTCCACTGGCATGTTGAGGAGAGATTGCTGCAGTTCCGCAATGGCACCATCAGTGCGTCTAGTGCTCCAGAGAAGTTTAGCCTTTTCCATGTGAACATTAGGTGCACCCGAAGCCTGAGCTTCTACAATGGCCCGATTTGCCGTCTCATAATGATCAGCCAAGCGACAGAGCTTTGCATATTGCACCCAGCAATTCCCAACTTGAGCACCTAGAGCACTGGAATGAAAAACCAGTCTCCGCAAAGCCAAAAGTGGTTCTCTTGCCCAGAGTGAAGGTTGCGTAAACTTGAGCCGATTTTCCCAATTCTCCATTAGCCTTGAGAATTCCAAATCTCCCACATGAAACGACTTCTCTAAGAAAGACTCATCGACAAGTAGTGCATGGAAGTCCTCTAGTTCACGTAGAAAGTGAAGCTTTACAACATACGGGTAAGCACGCACATAAGAGTCCATGCCAGCAGCAGCCAGGGGGGCAATCAAGGCTTGTTTGGAAAAAGCAATTTTCTCGCCAACCAAAAATTGATCCTTTTTCATCATTGCCTGAAGAATCTTTGCGACATCCATGTCAAAGAAAGCATTACTCTCAGAGCTGCTACATAGTAGACCATCTTCATTGGCTCCATTAAGATATTCATCCATCAAATCCCACCGGCCAAGCCTCCACGCAGCCTGCACTCCTTGCATGGACCATGTTTTCTTGTATTGAGGGATCCTAGCAACTAAGCCATCAACATGGGTGACCATGGCCTGAAGGTGACACATATTTAATAAACAGTTGAGCACATCTGAATGCCGCTGGACTGAAGTAGGTTCCATCTGCAAAGCCTGTTCACAGGAAGTCAAAACTTCCGCCCAATTCCCCGCTTTCTTATTTATTAGGAGCTGGTCTTGTAAACTTGATGATCTACGCAAACATGCCAAGCCTGATAAGCCATCAGGCTCGTCAAGGCAGCTATATATTTCCATCAAATATGAAACATCCCTATCCTCAAATGTGCTACTGGTCTCAGCTGCAGGATTGAATGACCCAGTTCTTTCCCGTACATGAGATTCAAAGTACATCAAAGCCCTTGCATATGCCTGACATCTGAAGGAGGCTCTAGCAAGGGTCACCTTTGATATTGCAGCCAAAAGCTCTGAAACATTTTTACACTGTATTATAAGATCCGAGGAAAAACTTGGACTTGAATCTTTTGCCTTAGCAAGGTGATGCTTTGAGGCAGAAGATTGTAAAGATTGGGAAAGAGCTAGATCTTGGCCAATATCGTCAACCCATTGGCCAAGATTGTCGAGAAGAGTAAATATAGCTTGAATGCAAACTTCACTTTGCCCACAACTAATTCCATGAACCATCACACCACCGCTTTCCGAAGCTGCTGCCTCAAGCACAGAGAGAATTTCTTCTGTTATGCCATGACGTGCCTCCTCCGTTCCATGACAGACAGCATTCAGGACTAGATAGGGCAGCAGATATATGGCAGTTTGCATGTCATGGCGAACAATCCCTCTGCAAGCATTAAAAATGCTTGCACGAGGACCAGTAGCATGCGTAGTCAACTTTTTTATCCAGTGGTATATCCATCTTCTGAATGACATGGAGGGGCGATAAATTGGACCACTTGATGCTGAATCACTGGTATTGGGAAGCTGAAATCTGGAGGTTAGGCAAGGAGCAATTATCTCTTTCACATAATTAGAAAATCGAGCCCATAATTTCTGACCCCTGGAATTGATATCAGCAGAACCATTTTTGCTATTACTTCCAGCATAAGTCGCCTTTGAAGTACTTCTCTTCTGCAGCATCTGTGACGTAAAAGCATCAACATTCTCATCTAGCGATGCTTCACAACCAGCAATTTTCAACAACTCCTGAATCGCTAGTGCAGCAGAGTCTTGAATAATGGTATCCGGTGCAGCTCTGAAAGCCCTGGCCAGGTGCTTGTGGATCAACCCAAAAATAAGATCATCATCGGAGCACTCAATTTTAAAACGCTGGGACGAAAATCCCCGACTTTGGCAGGATCAACTGCCCCCAGGGCTCCAATGCAATCGGCACAGACTAGCTTAAGTTTCTGACCCACTGCGGTTCTCGACTCTTCTGCACATCCTCTGAGTAAAGATCCAATCAGAGAACTTAAAACATCCATGTCTGAAGCCACTTCGCCAGCAATTAAAGCTGCAACATCTTCCCTTTTTGTGTTCAGCAGCTTGCACAATTCACATGCCCCCATGTACCTCACATTCAAATTCTCATGATTTAGACCACTGACAGCATCACGTAGTTGATCCTTCAGGGTCATGGATCCCCGGGCTTCCTGTATTGTCTTATTCACCTCTGCTAGAGCAGAAATACTTGGCAAGGGTGGGAATTCACGAATATGCTGCTTCAAAATTACTTTGTTCTTTAAGACGAGCTCTTGTAAAATCTCCACCACTTTGCTGAAATGATTAGAACTATTTTTCCCATCTCTCTCAATAAAAGGAATGAGAGAGGCAAAAACTTGAGAGCTCACATGTGCAATGCTAGATGGAGATACCTTGCCCAACTGCCTAATAAAGAAATGTAAGACAGAGAGACCTTCAAATTGGAGAGATTCTTTATCAATAGAATGCATGATAAGCACCATTAGTTTTGGTACATAGGTACTAAGCTGGGAACCCATCATGTTGATGAGCATCTCGATACGTTTCAGAGCTTGTTTCTGCAGTAAAAGATCCTCTGAATGGAGCAATTTTCTATCAACACCGTTAAGAAGGCCAACAAAGTGATTTTTCAGAAAGTGGGGAAGGTCTTCGCCACCAGTGAGAACTCTTGCGACCTCCTTAACCATCTCCGGAACTCTTGCTAATCTGTGAGTGTGGCATGCAGAAAGTAAATGAAAATAAGACTTTCAGGCTATGTCCTAAAGTACTTGAAATTCAAAAAGGACAAATCAAAAGTGAAGATGACTGCAAAATCATCCCAATTAATAGCGAGAAGAGGGAGCCTCATCTAGTAGTTGAATACATTTATGAGACAACGCCTCAGAAAAAAATCAACACACTAAAACATAATAACTGATACTATACACCTATACATATGTGGACACACACGAAAGTGCCAAGACCATACACAGATTAACCTTGTTCTCATGAAGATTCATATGACAGGAAATATAAAGACAAAGAAATGGTATTCAAAAGAAATTCACAAGAATAAAATCCATATAAACACCGATAGAGAAAAACTACACCTGCTGCCTGTTTCATCTGAGTCACCACCATCAGCAAAACATACAAGTTCGTCCAGCAGAGCAGGTAATGCTGCCGCAAAAATTTCTTGACTGTCTGAACCAGTTTGCTCATGGTAAAACTGCAGAGCAGCAAACAATTTCTGTTCGTTTGCTTGACAGAGAGCAAAAGCAAGCACTTTTGGCAGCCAATTTACTACCAGTGGCACCAAATCCATGTTTAAGGACTTAGCAAACTCATGTAAGGTGTCAAGTGCTTTATCATCATCATCCTGAGATACCACGAGCTTAGGCAGAACAACTGGAATCATCTTCTTAAGAAGATCTTCAGCTTCAACTCCAAAAACAGCTTCTGCAAACTCTCTAACCATTCTTGGACGGTTTGCCAGTCTTGCCGAGAGATAATCATATACCTCATTTCTGACATGAATGACTTTTGAAAGAATTACTTCAAGTCCTCCTTTGATATGGAAATAGCACGATTTGTCTATCAATCTTGACACATTTGTTCGCACGGTAACACGAGGATTATCCAGTTGATCGATCAATAAAATTAGGGAAGACAAGAAAAGCTTGCTCTGGACATCAACAGAAATCATAATTTCTGCTACAGACTCCAGAAGTGTTTCAGAAACCTGCGGATCTATTGCTTCTTGCAATGCATTATTAATTATGTCCAAGAATAAATGTTCTGCACTTCTGTTTTGACTGTCTTCAACTGAGAAAAGAAGAGTCAAAATCAATTTATCAGTGAAATAACCGATCTGAGAGCAGAATGCTTCTCTTACCCCCTTCTGTCTGCACAGGAGCAGATATTTAATGCATGCTATCCATTCAGTTCTTGTTTTAACCAAAGTTTGTTGAATCCCATGTACAAGGATCCGTTGAATGTTGCGTACACAAGCAATTTGCACCTCTTCAGATGACTCGTCATAGAGAATTTCAAAAAACAACGACTGCAGTTGGATGAATTCATCTCTCAAGCAGACATGAGTCCACTGTCCATCAGGAAAAGATATGACGTTGGCATCTAGTTCTTGACGGGAAACACCAGGTCTGTCACACTTCAAACATGAGAAGCCTCGTAATAGGAGGTCTATTGTCATACTATGTATCTGATCTTCCACATCAAGAGATAGTTTACAAAAGCTCTTATCAGGACTGCCATTGCCAGACTCATAAAGGCATGACAAATAGCCAAGGGAAAAAGGAATAACTTTCTTCACCGTTTCCTGCTTGTAACTCCCCAGGACTCTGCAAACAAAGAAGGAAACAGAATAAAAAATGAGTTGAAGCGTAAAGAACCCGCTAAATTATAAGCCCACCCCTGCCTCGTCCAGAGGAGATCTCTCGTATCAAGATCGTGCAAAGATCTTCCTAAAACTTAACCAAGTTGACCCATTCCCCTAAAGTAATAAAACCTCTAGTTAAGCTATTAAAACATACATGAAAATGCACAGATATCGCCATGTTTCACTTACTTCAGCCTTCCAAACAAACTTGACATTACTGGGAGACCAGACGAAAGGACAATGATGGGCATAGATATTATAGCTTCAACAACTACGTCTTCAGCTTCATCTTGAAGGCATAAATCCAGAATTTCAAGAACACTTTCAGCAGCAAAGGAATGACCAAGCTTAGATAGAATTTGGACAGAGTACACTTTTGTCTTCCATTGAGGACTGGGATCAGAGGCTGCAAAAGAATGCGCATCCATGGAAGCTTGAGGACTCCTATCAGAGCATTTGCATTACCTTCCTCATCTCTCAAAAACTTCTTCATTAAGATAGGGCCTAGTTTGAAGTTAGAAAAAGAAGTCAAATAGGATAATCTAGAAGAAAATGAACTATATCACGTCCAAAGAAACGATAATTGGACTCCCAGATTGCAAATTATCACATTAATACTAATAGTTTGCTCCAACTAGGAAATCTATCAAATTTTGCAATTTGTTGAACCTGAAAAGAAAGTCAAGTTTTCCATTTCCTTTGTCATCCAAAACCTACCAAAACAAACTAATAAAGCATTGACCAGAAGGTTCTGCAAAGGCATGTATGGTGCTCTAATCAACACATGTTCCAGGGTAAGATATGACCAGAAAGCACAATCAATCATGTTGGCTATAGCAAGAGAACTATGGACATCCTTCACTTAAATAATTCTGAGGTATGGAGCTGGGTCAGGACACATTAACTGGACCTTTATAATGTGATCCCCATGCATCGATTAATTGGACTAACACTAACTAGAGACCACCAAGGCATGGATGGGCAATCTGTGTGTTGTTTGATGAGGTGTTTGATCAATTTGGAATCCTCGTAAATTTTAGTGCTCCTTAAATAAAATGCTCAATTACATGTACGAGATGACTTTTGGGATTTCAAATTTTCATCATTTACATCAGTCCCAAGACCATAAGAAATTTAAGAAGGCAATTTCAGTTTAGGAGAAAGAAGCTCCGTGTTGTCTTTGCTTTCCCGCAAATTTAATCATTTAGTTATAATGTATCAATCCACCATCCACTGTTTAGATAGAAGCATCTGTACTGCATTGGCAAAACCTAGATCTTCCATATAAATACAGGATTCAGGTGCATGTCATACTCTGTACAAGCAACATGCTGTGAATCGCTTCCAGGTAGATGGTGATATCAAGCACAATGGATCTTCCTTGCTTTGCCTACAAAATGCAATAAACAATCAGCAGACAAGGTTAGACAATGAAAAGAAGCTCAAAATGGTTATCTTACCTCCTCAAATATCCAAGGGATCCATGAAATCATCTGCCGAAAGGTGGACAATGAAAGACTGGTCTTTGGGACCCTACAGAAGGCAATGCTAAGCATGCTAAGAGCTCTTAATGCAACTTTCGGTTCTAAAGAACCAGGTTTAACAGCTGGCGACTTTAACAGATCAAGCAAAGAAACAATCAAAGTGTGAATGTAGTAGGCATAGCCTCTTTCACTTTCACAGGGAGGCAGATGAATTGCTTTGCTTTCTGCTAAGATCTTAGAGGCAGGCGCTTCACTTGTATGATCAACCTTTTGGCGTTTGACATTAAAACTTTGCCCACCCTCAGAGAATCTCCTTTTCCCTCCAACACTTAAAAGTTCAGTAGAATCATCAGACGAGATTAACAAATCTGGACAGCTTTCGTTGGTAATTTGGCCTCCAACATGATCAGGACTAAGAATTGACAGTGCTACTTGCAGGCATCTTATCAACAGAAAGCAAGGTTCTGGAGAACAAATCATTTGAATGAGATAATCTGGTCTCCAGATATAAGGTGGGCAAATTTTAGCAATCCTCATGTATGCATTACATAAAGCAACCTGAAAATTTCCAAATTAGATTATCAAATCCTTCTTGAATCTTTTACCTCATCAACAGGATGCAGGCCAATGCTAGTGCCTGCAGAAAACGACCAAGCTTGCCAAGATCAGTTACTAACCTTAAGCTCAGGGCTCCTCGTCCTGAAAACTGACAGGGGGAAGACACTAATTAATTCTGAAGCTGTGTATCTGACAACATCATCAGGACAATAAGGGTGGAGTGCATCCAGACAATTGCCAATTGAAGCATCATATACTTTATTCCTGCAATGAGTTCCCGACCAAACATTCCAAGAAATGTTAGGAGAGATCCTTAGGAATAACTGCCATAAGAACAACACACGGGCCAAAATCTGCTAGAAATGAGAAGGTACAGATGAAAATGCAGTCTTTAAACCCCGGAACATGGACTATTCACTTCAATAATGCTACCTACTACAGTGCAAATTACAGTGATGGCCTAGCTGCCAAGAGATCACAAGGTATCTGATGTATTACATATATTGCATGTATATCAACTGTATATTCCAAAAGTCTTCTCCGAAACTGAGCTAACGGCGGTTTAAATCTGGATGTGAGCTCTTCCAAAATTAGCTAAACCAAGAAACTAAGTACCAACAACTATGGAATACCTGAATACAGAAAGTCCATCTTTGTCCTCACTCAATATTGCTGATATCGACTGAATGAGACTCTCATAGGGAACTATATCATAGCTTACTGCCGAACCAATGATGCGTGCGAAGTCAAAACATGCCTTCAGAAGAATGAAATTAATCAGAAAACTCTATATGGCAAATATCTGGACCAGAAGAAAAACTATAAACATATGAGGAAGCTACCTGCTTAGCATAATAAACTGACAAAATGACAGCTTACCATTTGCAAGTCACCATCTCCATAACATAAGAGGCAACATGCTGAAGACACAAAAGACAAACTAAGGAGACCTTCTACAAATACAGTTCCCTCTGTTAAGCATTTACTCAGAAGCTTAACCATCCAAGTTGCAAAGTACTGCCACCTTCCCTTAGCAGAAAGGTCCATCAAAAGGCCATATCCATCATTCGGTTTATTACTTGCTGGAAGATCGCATAAGCAAGCTGGATCACCAAATATACCAGCAAAGGACCCACTGAAACACCTTAAATTCAATCTAGTGCATTCAGAAATGTTTGATTCATCTGTATAGAGGGATGCTACGTGCAATATATCTGGCAAGAGAAAAGCATATTATTGTCATAGGTACAGTAAAAGAGATGCTTATGATACAACACCAACCAAAGCATGGTAATATAAGCAGCCCGAGGAAAGATAGAAGCGACGAATAAACAATCCAAGTAATTAGAGATCACATCAATTCTTTGAAAGATGAATGGAAGCGGCTGCTTTCTTACCTTCAACAGCTACCATTGTATCCACAAAAAACTGACGGTAGGCATCTCGTTCTCCAGTCCGGAGCAAGGACAAAAGAGATCCAACTGTCTCAAAAATTACTCCATGTCGACCGCTAGAATAATTGGGAAAAAATAATAAATTTAATCAAAGATTTATCAGAGGAAAAAAGCTTAACATAAACCAAGCAAACTGAAGAGAATCGTATATAAGAAGATTTTCACAAGGAAAAGAGTAGAGTATGTTTAAGTAACTATATTAGCATTCCAAAACGGAGAACCAAAACACTGTACGACACATTTATGCTCCTGAATAATTGCTCCCTTTTAGCATGAAGGATGCACAAAATGCAAAAAACCACTTTTGCCAGAATTATCTCCTTCTAAAGACAAAGACAAAGACAAAGACAAACAGGCAGACTAGACTGATAAAGAGCAGATTATCTTACATGAGATAAATGGTAGTTTACCAAACAAGAACTTCAGAATATCTCACCGTAATGCTGGCTCTGCAAAGAAGGGAATTATCCGGCCAATAACAGGTAAAACAGCACTTGCTTTCCCATGGAAGAATACCCCGGGAAAATTTCTGGCAGTGTGCGAGATGAGCTTCAATACAGCTATAACTTCTCTCTCATTCGCTAAAAGAGATACAAAGATAATGAGAACTAAAAGGCTAATACAATGGCTGATGAAGGCTGTTCACATCACTTAACGTGCAAAGCGGGAAATGCAAATGAAGAGTGTTACACTTTGCATTTATTATATCAATTTGACCAGCCAAACTGAGCTTTCCAGTTTGGCCAAAGAAAAAAAAAAAAAAAAACCTTCAATAAAGCCAATTTTATACTCACTGCAGTCAGTTGAACTTTCATGCCAAAGAAAGCAAACACCACAGGCCTTGATAGAATAATTAAATATAAAATCATGTTTTCATCTAACAGCTTAAGCTTTTAGGACATTTAACGGTGGTTCCACAAAATCTCACATGGTATCAAAGCAGAAAGTCTTGAGTTCAAATCTTTTGAGGCCTCATTTACGTCTCCAATTAAATGTCCACTCTTAATAATAGGCAAAAAGACCAAACTAAACGTGATAAAATAATTAAATATTAAATCGCTTATTCATCTAATAGCTTAAACAATAAGGATAAAGCATGCAGAAAAATAGGCCTATTGGCCTATTCAACTTCCTTCTATTTATCCGCAGGCCCAGAAACAATTCAAGGACAAGAGTCCACAAGATTACTAGAACTCCATTTCCAATCCCTCATTAAGCAATAAGCAATCCCCAGGTGAAAGCTTGATTATCATACAAAAATGAAGCCATTTTGCTGAAAATTCAATCCCGATGACTCACAGCACCAGAAACATGCTCCCTCAATCATTGAACTGAAAATATGCACCATCGATGCAATCACATACTCGTGTTCAGTTCTAGGCTCTCACTTCCATATTCGCACACGAGCGTACACCAGCCAGAACAAGGCTCGAAACACAAAACCAACTCAAAAATTCGCCTCCACATCGAAATATCGACGAACGAATGATATGCATAGTTCGACTCATCAGCCAAATCAGAGACACTCAAGCGCGCGCCCCCGCAGAGAGAGACAGAGAGAGAGAGAGAGAGAGAGAGAGAGAGAGAGAGAGAGGGGAGGTACCGGAGGGGGAGGGAACGACGTAGGCGTGGAGGAGGTTGGGGAGCACGGCCCGGAACCTGATCTCCAGGGCGTCGTCGCGCCGCCGCCGCCGCCGCCATTGTCGCCGTCGGGAGGCGTCGATGAAGAAGCGGCTATGCGTTCGCGAAGCTCGTGGACCAAGCTCGACAGATTCCTGCGGGACCCCATCGCGGTCACCGCACGCAAGCGATCGCGCCTCCGTCTCTCGTCCCGGAATGTGGAGCAGTTCGGTTGCAGAGTGTCACAGCGTCTTCCTTCTTCCCTCTCAATTTCGAAATTAAGAAAAGGAGAGTAAAGTTGCCGCTTTTCGTACCGAGCGCCTCCGACAAGGACACACTGGTGCTCGTTTTCTTTAAATTTTTTTTTTATAAGGGATATGTCGAAATCTATCTATATATTTTAATCAATGTTAATCACCACATTGATTGAAATTATCTTTTGTTCCCTAATTGTCCATGAAAATAACGCGATGACAAGTTTACTTACGAGGAAATTGCAATTAAGCACGTTCATTCTCCCACTCAAAGTTAAGTTTGTCTAGGAATTTATTATCGTAAGTGTGGATCGACATACATAAGAAAGGAAGGTAAAAACGTCAATTTTGGATCAATTTTTGGGACTCCATGCTACATTGCCAAGGGGATGTAGATGTGGAATGACCGCATTAGTTCAATTGTGCAGGTCTGCCAAGGCATGTTGGCATGTTGGCAAAAAAATTATTTTGGCAAAGTTCACAATTGTAAAAAGGGAAACTTGATAACTGGGATGTCCCGCGCTCAAAACCAAAGCAGGCTGCAAATAGTGCCGGCTCCACAGCATACCCTAATCAGCAGAACAGTTCAAGAACTACACTTCAAGGGGCGGCCCAAAAATGTCCGCCGAGATGCAGCTTCAGAAAGTATACGTAAGGCCAGAGCCTACTAACTAGTGGTTACTTATCGGAGCATACCATTCAGATGAAAAAGAAAGGAACTCGAGGCAGTCATGCTTTCTTTTATTGATGATTGTTGCAACATTGTGGTCGCGGGAAAAGTATCTACAAACTCAATATCAAGCAGCAGCAGCAGTATTGTTGATCGATAGAGAAGAAAAGCGGGACTCATAGTTACAAACAGAATGTCTGTTTAACCTCTGCTAGTGTTCTTGCACGCCAAGAAAATACTACATTATTCCTGTATCTACTGGGGTTCATGAGTTACCCGGGACAAAAATTTGAAAGAACCAAAATTTAGTCTGCAAAAATCTCAGGTTTTCCCTGCTTCGGTCACTTTTTAGCTCCCATTTGCTGTCCAAGCTGGGGGGAGACGGGTAGAGCTCACGAATGGCATCGCGCGGACATTGATGTCAAGGGGCAGCAGGCGGTACTGGAGATCGAGCTCTCGGAAAATCTTGACCATCTCCTCCACCAGGAGGGACCTTCTTATCCACTTCTCTCCCATGTTCTGGTGATTTATCTTGTGGCAGATCCAAACCGCCATCCTCACTCGGTTCAGCTCCTCCAAGTCCTTCATTATGATCGTTGGAGATGAACACCAGTGCTCTTTCTTGCCATCGATGTAGCTGCGGTGGCAGAACGAAAACAACATGATCAGTGAAACGCCATTTTGTAAATAAACTGAAAAATGCAATCGCTATGTAATACTAGCGATGCAATTAGCAGCTAAATCAAATAGAATAAGAAGTTAACAAGAATACGAATGTTATCTTGCTTAGCTTTCACTTGCCTGGTTATCTTTTGTTTCATAAGTGCGATTTTTTCGGCTGGAGTCGATATATGGATGCAGAACTCGACCGCGTCACCCATGTCTGGGCTCCGATAGTAGTTGCCAATGGACTTTGTGGAAAGAGTGCTGTTCGGATACATGATTTTCTGATTATCATATCTCAAGAAGACAGTTGTTAAGATGTTCATCTCCTCCACGACCAGCTGAGATGGCGTCAAAACACAAATAAGACCGTAAAAATTGGCCAAGAAGAAGTGACAGTCATGCGCAAGTAATAAGCTTAATTCACCTGAGTCCCCTCAACCTCGCACCTGTCGCCAACATCAAATGGGTGCATGACGAATAAGAAGATGATGGCCTCGAATACAGTCTTACAGGTATTCCCGAATATAAATGCCACAAGGACAAGTTGAGAACTGAGGAAGAGCAAGAACTTGCTCGTGGCGATCCCAAGTATGAGAAGCCAGAATACAACGATGATGATGCCAACGACCACATTGGCCACATGATGCAGTTTATTGACAGCTGTCTTCGTGTCGTTCAGGGTCAGGGCAAGGGCTCTTCTCTCTCTGAAAACATTGACCTAAGACAATGAGGCATAGCTGGATCATATCCTACGCACTAATCAAGCGAATCCTAAGAACTAATCCAAGATTGTGAGCCAACGTCATGCTTGTGCTTAAAAAATTACCAGCCAGTTCTTGAGGCTCGATTTGCTGATCCTCTTTTTCTCGGCAGCTGCTTCAAACTGATCAAGCACCTTCCAGGCTTCATCTTCTTTCATGAAGCGCAGAAGATCTTCCAAGGTTATATATCTGCAAGAAGAACTCAGATCAAAATATGATGAGTAAATATGCATGAGTTTATCAGATACCCTCATGAAGATCAAACGCCAAACTATAGTCACTGTCAAAGGCTTCACTGTATATTCTACGTTTGCTCATCTCCTGTTTATCAATGTATCTAAGACATCAAAAGCCATACTTGGCACCGGGTTTCGCTACATTCTGGAAGATCTTCCTTGCAGCAGCTTTAGCCTCGTGCTCGCTCCTTATCAAGTTGGTTGATTCATCCTCATAGGCAGTATCAACCACCTGCTCATCCAAAGTAGAGAGGACCCCTTGCCGGACAATTTTCATCAGCCTCTTCATGTTCCAGGCCGAGACATTCTTATTATTGAGTTTGTGCAAGTGATCTATTGAGATCCCCTCGTCGGCCTTCCTCGACAGAACCCGAGAGAACTTCGTGCTCTTCATGTGGAGCTGCGAGCTCCTCTGGAGCCCACCATTCCCAATCACTCTCCCACTCTTCAACGTAGAGAATGCGGCTGCCCGGAGCTCAGAGGGCACATTAGCCCCTGCATTTTGTAGAGTCCGGATCTCGTCTGCAATCTTCTCCTCCTCATCCTCCCCCCTCTGCATCTCGACCAGGGGCAGGCCGGAAAGCGTCTCAATCACATACTGATTGAACAGCGACTCTTGGATCCTATCAAAGTAAGTGCTCACGTGGAACGATGAGGCGAGCACCTTGATTATCAGGGTCTTGACAAGCCACAGCAGAGTCCCCACCAAGAGGCACACCAGGACCTTGGTCACGTGCCGCAGGCTCTGGCCGCTCGTCTCTCTGGCGACCTTCTTGTCAAACAGCGAGTTCCAAGCTATAAGGACTAGCCCCAACCACAAGCAATTCTGGACCGCTTTCCGAACGCCATACACAAAATACAGAACCCTCTTTCGCAAGAAAAAGTTCCTCTCAATGAAGAACACAATAATCTTGATTCCCCAACCTGAGACTAATCTGCCACAAATTAAGACCAGGATCATGAGCTCCCACTTCCATAGCCTGAGCTTCCACAGGCTCTTTTTCTTCAATGCCGGGACAGCGAGAGTGACAACTAAAACAGCAATGATCAGGATCAGACTCACCCATTGAAGCAGAGTGATTGCATTGAAATTGGCTCTCTTGTACTCCTCCGGTAAGTCCTCCTCCGACAGATGGTCATCGTCCTCATCATCCCCGAGCAAGCTCACAAGCCCGGATCGGAGCTGGCCCGACTTGGGTATCCGGCCGGACCTTCGCTCAGGCTCCTCAGGAGGGTCCATCAGGCGGGACCGGGTCTTCGTCCGCAGCAGGCTCTGCCTCCGCTGGAACGACGCGTTCGACGAGCATTTCAAGACCTCATGGCGATCCTCCTCCTCGTCACCCTCGCTGCCTGCCGAGCTATTATCCTTGTGCTGGCCCATCCTGGGGGTCTCGGGCTGGGGATCGGCCAGGACCCCCGAGCTCTGGTCGAAGGAGACCTTGAGGTCTCTGGACCGGGTCGGGTTGGGGGCGATTCATAAACCAGAGGCGCGTTCTTGCTGCCGTAATTATTGTTTCGGGCTTCCTGGCGCAGCTCGTCCATCTCCAAGTCCATGTCCAGGGAGACCTCACCGCCATAAGCGCTCTGCTTCGTCAGGAACTGCTCGATCAGCTTCGACGGCGGATCGTCCATCTCTTTCCACGGACGTGCGGGATCCCCGCCGCCGCCGCCGCTCCTCGCGACGTTGTCCCCCTCCGACGCCGCGTCCCTCCAGGAAACAACGCTGGCCTCCCTCGAAACCTTGCGGTTGTTGTCTACGCCCTCGACGATCTTGAGGATGACGTCGCTCCGGTCGGGCCGATCAGGCGCCTGCGGACGGTGATGGTGGTCGACATGGTCGACGTCGTCGTCGACGGGGAGGTCGGAGAGGATGGGGAGCTCCTCGTGGCTGTCGGAAGAGATGGGGGTCCCTCCGGAGGAGAGCCTCCTCGTGTGCTTGTACGAACCGTGGGATTTGAACGATTTCCTCAAGGACTCCATGTGAAGAATGCAATCTTGATTTTCCCCGAAATCAAGAAAGATTTTTTCGGCCGTGTTGCGTTGAGAGAGAGAGAGAGAGAGAGAGAGATAGAGAGAATTGCTGAAGAACTGGGTTATCCCGTTAGGTTGTGTTCAAAGGGTAGTGATGATTTCTCGTGTGTAGAGAGAGAGAGAGAGAGAGAGAGAGAGAGAGAGAGAGATGGTAGCAGTCTGCTGCAGAAGGACAAGTGGCGACGTAGAAGAAGTGTGCAGAAAAAGGAGGAGGAAGAAGATAAAGAAGACGAAACGATGAGATGCTGGGATTTCGCGCTCCCGCTCGCTCGTGCATGGCTTCGGTTAGGAAAACTTCGTTACGCCAAACGAAGAATTCGCCCTCCTTTCTCCGTATTATTACCATCGTGCCACTCAAGGGCTTTTTTAATCTGCACTGGCATGACGGTCCATTCATCCATGCACGCGTAAACGGATCGCGTATCCGTATTCGCGATCGGGTATAAAGATCAGCTCTCGCGCGATTCTCTCGATCGCAAAGAATCTCGGATCTTCCCGCTTTAGAGTAATCACAGCCAATCATTAATCCATCAGTCTCGTTATCATAAGCTATCGAATGGGTAATCAAGTTGACCCTAAACATCTGTCTCGTTGCTCAGATTCTGCAACCTTTCTTGGTGGGGCACTTTCAGTTGAGGTTACTACCATTAAAAACTCTGAATTGGTGCACTTACAATAAATTTACTCAAACCTCAAACTGTTATATTTATGACAGATTTAACTCTCATTAGTTCCCATTAAATTATTAAATTGCTAAGTTTTTGACAAATATATCGGTTTGGGGTATTACGCTATGTTTATCACGGATATAAAATAAATTTATCACAAATATATCAAATTGAAGTTTTTTGTAAATAAAAATTAAGTTTTGATAAATTTATCATAAGTACACTAATTTTAAGATTTTTCATGATTTTAACTTCTTCTTCTTTTTTTGGTAATCCAGGGAATCCCTGTAAACCGATAGCCCAGCGAGATAAATCCTTTTTCCTGGAGTAGGTAAAGTCACCACCGCCTTTGATTGGCAATAGGTAAAGTCACCACCACCATTAACTGTCGGGTAAGCCAATAGGTAGAGTCACCACCACCATTAACTGCCAGGGTAAGTCGTGAGTTTCTTTCCAACAAGGCAGACGACACAAAGAGTTGGAAGTAGGTAAAGTCACCACCACCCTTGACTGCCTGTAGGTAGAGTCATCACCACCTTTAACTGCCGGATAAGTTGTGGGTTCCTTTTTAATAAGACAAATAACACAAGGAATCGAACACTGGAACTCTCGCAAAAAGAATAAGTGTTCAACCAACTACGCCGCTAGGAGTCGAATACTGGAACTCTCGTGAAAGGAACAAGTGTTCAATCAACTACGCCGCCACCACGGGTGGTTCATGATTTTAACTTTTGTAATCATTATTTCTCCTAAAGTACCAAAGAGCAGGATTGAGTAGTCAAGATCAGTTTAATAAGTCCCGTAGAGAGACAAGGAGTCACAAGTCGTCCGAAGTTGCCTCTCGCCACAGGTGATCGGGACATGATGGGAGGCCACGTAAAGGGCTTCTCCAATGTTTCCTGTGGGAAGCAAAAGAAGTGGGAGCTAGCCAACTTGTCCAAGGTTTCACATCGACCTACTTCAGCAGTGAAGTCGATGTTTTTATGATGTTCAGCGCGTCTTCATCGGAACTCGCGCTTGAGTTTTTTGAGTTCCGGCCGAGGCCTGGTGACCCCCAAGTCAAGTAATGTGCTCTGATACGTTCTCCGTGACATCTACTCGAAAGCTTTACCGTTTAAATGGTTATCTAGAAATTCGCTGACAACATGAATCAAACTCGTGACCTCATGAAAAAACAAGCGATGTACTTACGATCTATGAAGTATCGACACTCTTCAAGAGCTTCATATCGTGTCACGTGTCTGAGACTCTTTAACACTCTCAAATATTTTCTGACAGTTTGTTTACACGTGTTAAAAAATTAGACATCTGTTTAACTTTCCCAACACTTTCCACAACTAGAATTGAAATTCCAACATGTGAGTTTCTAAAATGTGATTCAGACACGCGGAATTAATTTTAAAATTTTTTAATAAATGAGAGATAAAAATGTATATATGTGAAAAAAATAATAAATGGAAAAAGAAGAAAAATATAGTTTTCTCTTTTCTTCTCTTTTAACTCTCATTTTTTGTGATACACAATTCATCCTTCAATTTTTTTTTTCTCTTCTCTTTCGATACACATGCAAGTCTAAATGTACATTGCTTCTTTTTT
The DNA here is from genome assembly GCA_017140325.1 of Eucalyptus leucophloia subsp. euroa. Lineage (NCBI taxonomy): Eukaryota > Viridiplantae > Streptophyta > Magnoliopsida > Myrtales > Myrtaceae > Eucalyptus > Eucalyptus leucophloia. Next base: position 23,326,938 of record CM029476.1, read on the forward strand.
TCTTCCAAATTTTATGGATTATTGGAATGGAGTTGAATTTGTCAAATTGAAACAATAAATGATTTTAATAAATTGTGGATTAATGTTTTTAGTGTAAATTCATTATATATTTTATTATTATTTATTTATTTGTGATTTTAAAATAAATTAATTTGATTGAAATAATCATAAAAATAATAATTTATTATGTATATATAAAAATATGCATTTAATGTGTAACATATCATAACGTATTAGAATTCTCTATTTTTTTAATAAATAAAGTATCAGCGTATCATGTTGTATGATGTCGCTAGTCAATGCTACTTAACTTACGACAAGGCCGACCATCTTGTTGGTGTTGAAAGTTGCCGCCTCTAAATTCATTCTCAATCTCAACACTTCAAAAAAATCGTGGAAAGATCGTACATAAGCTTTACCGGTCACGGATTTGTAGATTTGTAGGACCTGGTTTTTGGGGCGCGGATTTGTAGGACCCTACAAGGTGCATGTTGCATAATGAGGCAAAAAAGAAGGGCCACCGTGAGGCTCTAATGGAAATGCGTTTTTTCTAGCCGAGTCTCGTTCAACACATAAACTTAGAGCAAATTTATTCCGGTTTGCCTTGCTTACCATCGGTCCAATCCGCTGACGAAGAGAATTGAACTCGAAATTGTCATGGAAGTAGTCTTCTGTAATTGTCAATGACACTCCCACGATTGCCATGCCAGTTAAACTGGCTTGTCCAATCCCAGATTCGGCGAAAGCCACAATGCTGCAGTCTCCTTGTGACGATAGACACGATGCACGATATCTAGCTATAGCCGATGGCCATCATTCAGCGCAAGTGAACTAGTTCAAATGGCACTCGACATTCGTACAGCAGCTACAGAAAGACCAGACCCAACAGGTCTATATGCCAAATGCATCATGCAATGTTAAACACTTAAATATCCCGGAGGCTCCAAGAGACCTCTATCTGGTAAAAACCAAAACCCCGCTGATCATTTTTTTCGTTAAAATAGAAAATGATGATTGTTTTCGCCGCATCAATTTGTTATTGTATAGCCGCAAATGAAACAAAAAAAAAAATCCCTTTAGCTACACTCAATCCAATATCACTTCCTTTCTCAGACGATGCTAGGATTAATACTGCATTATGGATTAACTCGTCAAAAATTGTGAAGGGAAAAAAAATAGTAAGAGATTATGGAAAGATAACGTATCATCATGTGGACACATACTGTACAAAGCCGATGATTAAAATATATTTCTATCTCCCTTGCACCCTTCAATGATGCCCTCGCCTGAGCACAGACAGGAATCCCCCCGATTTCTCCCTCCGCCGATCCTCTCCATCATCTCCAACCTGTTCATGTCATAATTCAAAGTGAGATTTTGCCCAAACAGGGTTACAGCTCTCTCGGGTGAGAGGTCAGGATCTCAAGAAGCCAAGACCGCAGCTAGGGTGAAGCCAAGGTTAGGGAAATAAGGCTCTTGAATCACACAAATTTTGATGGAAAGCAATATAATGTCCAATGGTCATGTTCACATGCTTTTGCTTACCACCTTAGAAAATTTTTAAGATAAATCGTGTTCATTAACATTCAGCATCAGTGGTCACAACGTGAGCCACCTCTGCAAACTGCAGACTAACAACTCACCTCCTTCGCAAATTTCTGCAAGATAGTTATTATTTCAGAAAAGTCAGGCCTTGAAGCTGGATCTTGCTCCCAGCATTTAACCAGTAACTCCACAAGCTTTGGATGGGTGTCGTTTGGAATTGCAGGCCGCAGACCCTGAAGTATGGGTATTAAGATAATAAAGCATAAGCTTTATCATTTCACTCACAAGAGGATAACAGGTAACAAGAAAATTTTCTGGCTAGTGAGGTTTGGTATCCCAAATATTGATGTGATTTGAAATAAAACACAAGCTTTATCAATAAAGAAATATTTCACTCCGCAAAAATTTACTGATAACAATAAAATTATCTGGCTAGCGAGGACCTGGCATCCTGAATCTTGATGTCGATGCATAACTCATAAACATGATTTTGCCTAATGCCTAAGAATTTCATTAATTTGTTTCCGATAAAGGGACTCCATGCGGAACTTTGAAAACTTCACAAGAGCTTAATAGGACATAAAACTGACTAACTGCTCAGGCTCCCTCAAAGGTGATGTGAAATTATAACATTATCAGCAATGGTTGATACTGTACCTTCTGAACCACTCCAACGGCTGCTTGCAATGGGGTTAAGTGATCGTATGGAAGCTGGAACACAGAAATGCTAACATATCATGACAAGGAAACGGTTGAAGCATGATGCATAGGACTAAACAAACTCAACTCATATTACCTTCCCAGTTAGTAACTCCCACAACACCACTCCAAAGCTGAATATGTCAGCTTTATGATCATAAGGCCTGTGTTCTATTACCTTCGATGCAAAACAGAACGGGTGTAAGAAAATACCACATTAGCATATCCAGAAAATGAAAAGCAGCACTCTCTCTCCATTTGCCAAGTGTGAGGGTCCAAGAAAACTAGATGATTGAGGTGACTTCTAAAGATGAAGATTTCAGAAAGAATGTGAGATTTTAGCAAATCTCAGAATGAACGACCATTGAAAAGCGATGAATTCTGAGAAGCTATGAACAAGTAAAGAAATTCACAAACAAAAGGCAAGGAGTAATGAACAAGTTCAACATAATGGAGGCAAAAATCATTGCTAAACAGTTCCACATCCACATTCAAAAACTTCAGGGGAATAACCTCAGGAGCCATCCATCTGTATGTTCCAGTTTCTGCAGTCATGACTCCAGATTGTGCTTTCACCCTCGCAACCCCAAAATCAGCAACCTTAACAACCTGCCAAGAAAAGCCACAACAAGACAGTCAATTTGTTGGAAATGACAAAATGTCCATAATTGTGGGTTTAACAAGTGCCAACAAAGTCCTTAAAAAATTAGGCAGAATTTCATATTACTTTAAACCCGACAATGATGTGGGCAGAAAAGGATGACACTAGAACAAAATATCCTAAATGACAAATGATAATTCATGAATAGGTATTCATGGTCCCCACATTTTGTGGCCATGGACAACATTCATTCTTTTAAAAAAAAATGCAATGAGACTATTTAATAATAAACCATGAGGAACACAAAAGCTGACATGATCAATTGCCTTACTTCATTTTCATCCATCAATAGATTGGCAGCCTTCAAATCCCGATGAATGATATTATTTTGATGCAAGTAATTCATTCCCTTGGAGACATCAATTGCTACTTTCAACAAGGTGGGAAGCTTGAAAACGCCTCTCTGCTTATGAAGATAATCATATACACTTCCACCAGACATAAATTCTGGGAGAGGATGAAAGATGAAAAGCAATCTCAGAAAGAGGATAGACAGTAAATCTCAAAGTTAGCAAAAAATCTCCCATTATGGATTATTATTACCTGTCACAATGTACAAGTTTGGAGGTTTTGTGCATGCACCAATAAATTGCACAACATTCTTGTGCCGCACTTTCCTGAATGATGATGACTTTTGTATAAGAAGATGAGGAGAGAGACCAAAATTATTTATCTACACGAGAGCCGCCAGATAAGTGTGTGCAGAAAGGAGATGAAGATAGAGGGAAAGTTCCAAAATCAACATGTAATATGGCCTCTCTCACGAGACCGATGAGAAGGAGAGAAATAGGAGAAAATTTTATTAATTGTGAAACTAGAAAAAAATTCCGCATACTACTTAATTTGTGATGATTATGAACAAATACAACCATATATTTACACAATACACAATGACGTTTCAATGCTTCAGTTCATGTGTATACTGTGGTGTAACAGAAAATGCAAACTACAAGAACTCCAGAGATGGACTTTACAAAGAATCCACATGTTAAATTACAGACGATACTGTAACATGCTCAGGCCCAAACAAGTTAAGCACGCACGCATTCACAAAAGATGCGCAGCAATTCTGATTGAACCAACTGGAAAAACTATCAAGTGAATTCCTAGGCTAAAGTTACAAACCTCAGAATAAAAACTTCTTGTGCGAACTCTTTTTGCATGTCTGAATTTACACGTTCAGGCTTCAGAACCTTGATAGCCACTTCCTGACTGCAGTATGTACCTTTGTACCTGAGGTTCCAACACAAAGGTTAGAGCACATCTTTGCACAAAGTTTATCTGTCCACGAGTTCATTTACTTACAGGTCACCATATGAACCGGATGCAATTTTGGTTTCAAACTTGAGACATCTTGGATCCAGTTCCCAAACATCAGTTCCATCGCTTGGTATAGAAACATGATCAGGTTCCAATTTGATGGCCTTCTGCGGAAGCTCATCTTTTGGAGGACAATGTTCTGGCCAAGAATGTTTCTGTAATGCAAGGCAAAAATGAAAAATTAGTAGGAAGTTCACTTTTACACTCAATGAATTAGCTTTCAAGTCACCAATTCAAAGGGAAAAACAAAATTCCCAAGTCCTGCATGTCTTTGATTTTAACCACTAGTTATGTCAGAGAATAGTTATGAGCCTTCCACTGCTACCAAAGTGAACATTTGCTAACTAGCATCCCCACAACAAAAAACGATTGCATCGACCTCTATGACATATTTACAAAGTTTAATTCTTCTCCAGATTGATCAATTCTCATCCTAAACCACATGAACAATAAAAAATATGATGTATTTAAATATGTCACTGGGCAAGCACCCAGAATTGGAAGCGGATGGGGCTTCTCCCTTGAGAATCCATAGCAAGAGGTCCACCGAAATATTCTTCTCCATCCAATCAAGCACAAACAAATTTTCTACAAGCTAAAACCAATTTCATTTACCTTTACGAAGAGAGCTGCTTAGAGCATGACAACAAAGCCACATGAACCTGATTTTGATTAGAGACTTCATAGCCTTCGATCAGTTGTAATTTCACTAACTATCTCTAGTACAACAGCAAGGTCTACTTCACAGGAACTAATATGCATAAAAGAGGACAATGCAGACAGCACTGAATAATGAAGTTGCAATGCATAGTAATGGACTTCCTTTTGTGATGAGTGGTTTCATGCTTTTTTGGTCCAAAAACTGAAGTTGCCAATTGGTATAATTTGCTGACATTTTAGATGCACAAAACATTGAGTCTTCCTTTTTCAGATATCATTGACATAAAACATCTTGGTATGGAAAATCTAAGAGAATTACCTCAATCTTTAAAACTTCCTTTTCCAATGCAGTCTTTAGATGCTCCATCTCCTGCAAGTCCAAGCATTCCATTGAAAATCATGTTGTGCTTTCTATCCATATTAGAAAAGATCATTAAAACAGTGATATCCAACTTAAGAATATCATCCAATATGATACTCAAATGAGTGAAAATAATTCAACTCACTTTCTATAAATAATTGTAAAAACTCTAAGGCAGAACACACCAACAGAACGGCCCTTTTATCACAAAAATTACAGTTACGCCTTCTACAGCTTTAATTGTATATATTTCTATAAGGCTTGTCTAGACGAGCACTTTAACCTTTTACAGTGGGCAGACATTGTTAAAATGTCTGTCATCAGAAAAGCAAAAGCTCCTAAACCTGGCAAGCCCACAAAAGGTGGTAATCTCACTAGATGCAATGACAACACAGTCACAATTGTCTCGATGTAGACTTTAAAAGATAATCATCATGATAGATACCTCATATGGCCAACCCTCAACTACAAAGACATCTAATGAATAACCATCCACTGTGGAAAAGGCATGTGCTTCTTGGATGTTCAGTCCAATATCAGCAAGTAAGGATGTCAGCTGCAAAATTTTCATAAGAGCAATAAGCTTGAGGAATTAGCGATATCACTTACAATGACAAAGAAAGTAATGTCACATGTTTGTCCGTCACATGATAGGAGCATTGTCCTCAATTAAAACTGATACTGAGACTGTAAGGTCCCACTGCATAAGCATATGCATCAAGCAAAACCGAACACTCTGATACATAAATTGGATCCCCTTTTGCTAAACAGTTATGGATGAGATTTCAGTTAAACCATGCAATATCGTATGAACAAATGCAACACTCAGTATGATACTACAGTTATAATCAACGATATTTAGAGGACTTGATAAGCGTCCTCTGATGCAATGCAAGAACTTAATAAAATGCATTTTCCATCAAGACGACAACAGAACAAAAAAATATTAACAGAAAAGTAGTAAGAAGACCACTACAATTGAGCCTGTGTTCAAGGCATTTTCAGAAATTTGCCACCATGCAAGAGAAATGTTAAAGTCGACAAATCACCTTCATAGATGAACGGTGGACTGACAGTCAACCTACAGCAACAGGTATAGCCAGCCCATGGTAAATGCGAAAGGAAACGCAGTAAAGATATTCCACATTTCTTTCTAAGGTTAAGATGGAAAGAAGGTAAGCATTCTCTAAAAGCCAAAATCAGGTACCTGACTAAGAAGCTTTGGCTTGTCATCAGTTGAAAAGGTGATTTCATGCATGGGCCTACATTGTTGATCATGTACACATTTTAGTTGCACAAACAAGCCCATAATTAAAATATCTCTACAAACTGAACTAGAACTAGGTAGATGGGAAGAAGGACCATTGCATCTTCTTCATAACAGGTCCAGTTAAACATGCATAATGTGTACGAACAAATGTGCCCAAAATTATTTTAATAACTCCAATTTAAGCTCTGGAAGCACCAAGGAAAAAAGACAAGAAGGACAATAAAGTGGGTCGGCTGCAAAAGGCACTTTGAGGCACCTTAATCACCTGACGGGGTACAAGAAGGTTTAGGAAAGCAACAATGACAACATTAAACCTACAATAAAAAGATTTTGTCAAGCTCATCCATTCTGGAAATCTATAATCCTAAGTTACTCAGCTTCAACAAACTACAATGGATTAATAAGACAATTTAAGGGATTATACAAGCTGCTTGATGTCTCTTAAGAAAAACTTCGGAAATGAAAACTGAGGAGAGTGGGGAGTGGGGGAAGCGGGGCATGTACCATGCAACTCAACTACAGCATGTGCGATGTGCACATGAGACAGAAGCAAAATCCAATCATCATTCCCGGAGAAACATCACTATGAGCTATAAAGTATCCTCGTGGGAATCAATTTAACAATTTACAATGACTGAGCTAGTTCAAGACAGGAGTGCATACCGAGAGTACTGTGCATTAGCATGAACAGAATTATCGCCATCTTTAGCAAGGGATTTACTAGCTTCAAGTGCAAGAGCTTCGAGGTTTGGTGATGACCCAAAGGCAGGTGGTGGATGAATGCTGATTGAAAGATTAGAGTACGATGTCATTAGTATCCAAGCCACAACAAAATCTATACGATAAAAGCAAAAAGGCATCAATCCATCTAGGAAATACTATCACTGAGTCATTCAGTTCTTTCTTCGAAAGGTCTGCAAGAATACCTTTGTCTACTGGAATGATTAACTGAAGCAAGGGTAGTAACGTCTTCATTTGAGGAACGATCTGAATGGATGGAATCATTTGAATGCACCTCAGGTGCAGGAAGAACCTGGAGAAAGTTATTCTACTTTGATAAATCTGTCCATGGAAGTAATTCCTGAAAGGATAGGTCTGAGAAAGGTCGGGTGCAACAAGGCAAGACTGGATGCAGATCCCTTACATATCATAAAGCCAACATTTACACTTGTAATTTTTACAGTAACGAAATTGTGATGCTGAGAGTAGATGGGAGGAATAAAAAAAGGAAACAGAGAGGAGGAAAAAAGACGAAACTTGAGAACTGGCTATTCTCGTTGATTAAAGTGAGGCAAGACTATTCTGCTAGCAAGCAAATAGCAGAAAGCGCTGCAACTTCCACTAGTTAGCTTAAATAAAATTACGTACCAGAAATTGTAGGCTAAATTATTAAGCAACTCAGGAGCTTGTGAACACTTGGTTATTGAATCACTATATATACTGGTCAACGTAAATGTGCTACATAGCAATTGCGAGTTCTCGACCTACATGCATGACCTGCTACATGTTGCATGCCCTCGATATTTTATAGATGTATTTGTAACATAGTGTCTGAGCCCTTTACCATGAAGATAAGCAGACTACAACATGTATAATCAGGAGACGATCAGCCCAACTTACCTGTACCAGGCGAACTTCGATGGCCGGTCTATTAGCCGGATCGTGAGCCAAATGCAGCAACCTCTTGTGCATAAGCACATCTGCCGCCCGCTCCACATTGACATCCAAGGCATATCTGTATGGGTCCAAAGGAATCACCATCCATTATCAAACCCGAAAACAAACACGAGCTGATGGACTATCGAAACACGGAGAAATCAAGAACCCGCAATTTAAAGGTGACAAAAAGAGACGGGGAACGTTCTTGCCCACGAAAAGGTAAGAGATTCCGTAAAAACACAAATCAAGTATCGAAATCTCGATGGCGTACGAAGAGGAATACAAGTCAAAAGGAGGGCGCAAGCCAGTGTGTGGAAAGAGTAAAGTAGAGGCCAAGAAGAGAAAAAAGTTGGATAAACGAGTACAGTGCGTCGTGGGTATCTTCTCCATTCCCCAGAACTCAGTGCCCGATACTTCACACCCACCAATTCACGTGAAACCAATCCAAACCACACAGGGCTCGAGCAGCTCACCCAGCTGCTGCGAACTCGCGAAGCCGAAAGGCGAGCGAATTCGAGAGATCAAAGGAGACGATGGAGAGAGCAAAACACGAAGCGAATCCGCAATGCAAAGAACTCGGCGAACCCGACACGGATCTCCGAAGCGAAAACCCGAAAAAGCGAACCAAAAAAAAAGAAAAAACAAAACTTTTTCGCCCCCGCAACGTGCCGCGCGAAACGTCGTTGCCGCGCGCGGCCTCGCCCATAATGCGGGCGCGACGCGGCGGGACGACGGCGGGGACGCGAGCCGAGCCGAGCCGGGCCGGGCTAGAGAGGTTTTACCGGGTGGGGAGGCGATTGAAGTGAGCCCAGAGCTCGTCGTCGAAGCCGGGCCGGTGGGGCTCCTCGAGGCCGGACTCCTTGAGCCGCCGCAGAATCTCGCCGTACACCTCCAGCTTCTGCCTCTGCCCCCGGTTCCTCGCCGGGGAGGAGGACGCCACGTGCACCCGGCTTCCGCAGCTCTCGTTGTCCTCCATCGTCACCATGGAACGCCCAGAAGAAACTCCCACACACCCCCACACGCACGCACACGCCAAAACCCAAGAAAGACGCGCTACGAATGCGGGAACCGGACGGAGAAGAAGCGGTTCTGCCCCCCACCACTCCCCTTTTTGGCTATTGCCAGATACAACGTAGAAGACCAGATCAGCGGGGGAGCTTAAATGAAGCAAGAAAATCGAGGGTGGACGCGAGGGAGGAGCAGGACCCGACGAGGCATCATCGTCTCTCTACTCTCTCTCTCTCCCTTTTTCTCTTTCTCTCTCTAAAGGCGGCGTCGCGGTCTGTCGTGCTGCCCGTGGAGGTAAATTTTCGGTGGGTGGGACGCTGACGTGGACGTTCCATCGGGGCTCATCTAGTGTTACCAATATCGGGATTTGTTTAAATTTTCGGGTCGGGATTAAATTAATCTTGCTCTTGCTTAAGAGGAAAACCTAGAGTACGGTTACAGATTATTTATTTCGTGAATTGCCTTACCATCTTGAGCACCCGAAAGGAAATAGGAAAAGTTTTAAATATTATATAATATTGAGCCTATGCTCGTATTGTCAGATGATTGGAATAAGATTAGCTTCTAGCAAATAAATTTAATCATTATATGATTTTGAATTCGGCTGAGATTATCTTATATAACAGAGAAAATTTACCCTAAAAAAGGAGATTGTACACCCTTTTAAATATCTTATTAATTGCATAAATCAAGTCCAATTCTCTTTGATAGCCCAAATAGGGAAAATTGAAGTACTTCTCGATTTTTTGTGTTGGATGAAAAAGAAAACTCGTCGAGCAGGGATTGTGTAGCCAAATAAAACTTTTGGGCTTGGTTCTAAATAGATACATGATATGTGAATGCTCACTTCTCATCTAATGAATATTTTCATGCAATATATATGATTTCGACCAAATTGAGCATCTAAAATTGATGAAATCTTGAAAAGATCGACAAGAGCAAAACGACACAAATTTTCTAAGGAATCAATATTTCGCCCACGACTTTAATAAAGCAATACATAAAATCCTCATTTGATGCTCGGACACAAATAGCTTCCGTCTCAAGGCGTGTTTGTTTCAAGAAAAAATAAATGATTCGAAAATCTTGAAGAAAAAACCTCTTGTGTAGCTCACAAAAATGACGAAACAAAAAAATTCACATCGTCCAACAAAATATATAAATAAAATATATAAATATATTATTTAAAATAATTAGAAAACATATTAATGAAACCTTAACCCTATCATCCAACAAAATATATAAATATATTTTTGAAATTTTTTTTTATCGATTAATTATTTCAAATAATATAAACAGAAAGCACAATCATTAGTTTTGGATACCTAAATCCTATGTCGCATAAAATTCGTACCGCGCTATTTGTCCAGACTTTCTTTACGGCCGACCAACAATACGTCTTGCTCAGCACTCTCCACTTGATAAAGTACCAAGCGAAAGATCCGGATAAGCTCGCAGCGCAAAGACGATAATGCCCCCGAACAATATTAGCGAAGCGATCGCGATGGGAAGGGGAAAAGGCCGCATGCAAATTTTTCTTCAAAGTTGGCCCGGAGAATTACGTGGCCCCCTCCCTAAATGCTGGGAAAATGAAAAGAAGGGGAAAAAGGGGGATGAGTGGTCGGTCCGCGAGGGCAGATGAGTAATTGCGCGCCGAGGATATATTTCATGGTCCGAGAAAGATACTACCCCAATCGTGCCTTCCGATTTGGGCCCCGATTTTATCTTGGGGGATTCCTCACATTTTCGCTCAAAAAAAAATCAAAAGAAAAATTGAATGGAAAGCAAATTCGTATTTCTCCTATTCAATTTGGAATTTTGTATAAGATGAAAAGAGTCTTTATTAAGGGTTAATATCACAAAATTTTTAAATTAATGCATCAGTAATAAATTCATCCAAAATTCTTTTTTTGACCACCAATTTCCCAAAATAGATACGTTTATAACAAATTTACCTTATATTAATTTTTGTTAAATTTTACAATAAAATAGCTGAGTTAGATCAATTTAACGTAAACTAACGAAGGTAAAATAAATATATCACAAATATATCGAGTATCAAAAGATTTTGTCAGTTTATGATTTTTTATGATATTAATCAATTTATTATCGATGGTACTCAAATATGTATTCAAGTTTTAGAATATTGACTATCGGTGAAAAAGATGTATTGAAAAATCGATTATTGTGTATTCAACTATCACATCAACAAAGCTGTTTTTACACTTGGATGGAAGAACAAAATCAAATAATCTTCCTCGGGTATTCTCGTGGGAATCAGCATAGGTCGATCGTAAAGCATAAATGTCCATCAACTACTCGCTTCTTAGTTGAGATGAGCGTGCCATTTTGTCAAAGACCTACATTAAATGAGACTGAGGAAAGCCTACATCGAATCTAGCATTTCAATCATGGAAGAAGAATCTAGAGATATCAATCAAAATTATAGCCGATTTCTAAAGATGTTATAATCAAATAGATTGATAACTCTTGTAATATGATGATTATCGCTTTTGGGGCGGGACCATGGTGGATAAAAATATCGTGTGTAATGTCCCAACAAAGATGAGGCAACCATGGCATTTGAATGAAAACGAACTTCGGGGCGGTACGGATACGAGCTAGACAACGACGGAGGACCACCAAATGGACGGAGAGACAATGCGACGTAACATGGCAAAAATGGAATTTCGGATCGCGACGTGTTTTGTAGGCTTTTTCCAACAACCGCCGATTTGTTCACTGCGAAAAATGCTTTCGAGGATCGTGAAAAACACTTCAGCCTTCCCTACTCATCTAAGTGTCAAAACTCAAACACTAGAAAAGCGTGCAATCTTTGAAATGCAATTCCATTTCGCATGTTCATATCCGAACCGTCGAATCCGGTCGATCTTTTCGCATCGAAAACATTTGGAATCCGACAGTGAAATTGTTCGGCCTTTCGGGACCAATCCGTGAAATGTCTCCATTCGTTTTCGGCCCCCGTTTTTCTTCTTTGGCCACACTGTCGTTCCTCCCACTGGACCACTAATTTTTAATTTCCCTTTCGAGTCCCTACTGAAGTAACGAAAGCTAAAGATCTGCGTGGCAATCGATTTTACATGGACAGGGGGAGCAATGCACGACCAACGTTTACTGAGGTGATTATCAAACTTTTTTTTTTTTTTTTTCCAATTAAGGTATTCATTAGTTTTACGTTACAGTTTGAGTTAATTACTGACGTTTATTTATTTTATTTTTTCAATTACCAACTTGTCTTATTTCTGACCGAAAAAAAGAAGAATAATTTATCTTTTGCAAAGTTTTATTTATCTTCCTTACCATAACCTTAAACTACCAACATTTTATTTGAGTGCATACAAATTTTTTATTAATCTAGTTACTAATTAATTTTGAGTTACCAACTCTTATTTGAGTTACTTAACAAGATAAATAAAAGTTGGTAACTTGTTAAAAAATGTTGCCAAATTAAAGAAAAAGCAATTAAGCATTGACAAATAATCCAAAAATAATCGACAATTCAATCGGACAAAATTTGATAAGCCACAAAAATCTAGACAGTTAGTGGAATTCAAACGTCGGTGAGCTATATAATTTAAATAAACCTTGGCGAGGGCGTACAAAAGTTCGTAATAAGACACTTTAGTAATTTATCAACAAGTTCTCGAGGATGGGACATCTTGGCTGGGGGGAATTTCGTGATTTTCTAATGTTCGCGTTTGGCCATTGATTATCCACGGGTTCAACTATTTGTCGGTCAATAGTTAGGTGCTAAAAACTATTCTAATTAATGCGATAATGTCTACGACTGAGCACACATGACTTGCGTGCGACGTGACATATGATTTAATTTAGTTTTCAGGATTCTTAGAGCACCGTAATCGTTTCTAGTGCAAAAGGCCTTCCACTTCAGTCACACATGAGATAATCAATGACGTCCGAACAATGAGTAATTTGTAAGGGTCACTAATCGAGGGTAAATAAAAAAATTTTAAACTTGATTGGAAAGTTGTTAAATTAAAAATTCAACATTAGCATTCTAATTCATTTCTTGTGGATGGACATCTTGGTGTGCTAAACCGTTTTGGCTCGGGCAATTAGCGTTTTTCTAATGTTCACGCTTGGCGATTGATTATCCACGGGTTTGATTTTTTGTCAATTGATATTTAGGTGCCGCTAATCAAAAGAAAAGTTTGTAACCAAAAGAAAAATGAGCATGGCAAGTAACTCAAATAAGAGCCGCTAATCTAAATATTACGTGGTAATTAACTAGAAGAAAATTCAATAGTCTTCCTAATATAATTAGGGTTGCTGATCAGGGTAAACAAAAACTAGTAACTCGGTAAAAAAGGAAAAATGTTGCAAAATTGAGAAGGCAATTTAAGTATTGGCAAGCAATTCAAAAAGAGAATTGGCGATTCAAAAATAATTAATAATTTAATCGGACAAAATTCGATGAGCAACTATAATTAGAATTCGAACGTTAGTGAGCTATATTTAAATAATTTTTGGTTCGTCATTTTTTATCAATAATATTTCGACGCTTATCCGTCCCCTCATTTTCTTAAGAATGGGACCCGTCGGCGTGCGAAACGTACAATTAGAATTCGAAGGTTAGTGAGCTATATTTAAATAATTTTTGGTTCGTCATTTTTTATCAATAATATTTCGACACTTATCCGTCCCCTCATTTTCTTAAGAATGGGACCCGTCGGGCGTGCGAAACGTGTCCGGCTCGGGGGAATTTAATGCTTTTCTAATGTTCCCGTTTGCCCATTGATTATCCACGGGTTTAAAATTTAAATATTTGTCAGTCAATGATTAGGTGCCAAATTTTATTTTATTTATGCGATAACCTACTTGACTAAGCACACATGATTTGCGTGCAACACGACTCGTGGTTATAAACAGTAAGGTCGATGCCCTCGCACCTCAACCTTGGACCATTCATGTTTTTGTGCCTTTTGACCGTGAACGTTTAAGCTTTCTTTCACTTGCTCTCGATCGAGTTCTCTCGAGATTCTTTGAGCACCGTAGTCATCTTTGGTGCAATAGGCCTCGCAATCTGGTCTCACACGCAACTAGAAGAGGGGAACCCTCGTGATTAGATCTATCTTTGCCCGTTTAATGTGATTAATCTCTCCAATCTCACAACGGTTGAATATATGGCGTGGAGTTTTTTAACAACAAGTGATGAAAGCACGAGCTATGTAGGAAGATCTTTTATCTAGATTAGTTCCGAGATTTCAATTCCAAGCGAATGCGACGGAGGGAAGCATACTCGCATCACTTCTTGACTTTAGATTTGAGTTAAGTTTAGTGCGCCATTTAGATCTATTTTAATTGAGTTAAAAATTCGATGCGAATTCATTCGAAATGGATGAGAAACGATAATAAATAAAACTAACCGAGCCTATCCGACCCAGCTTGTATTGCTTTCAATTCACACGTTATATCATAATATAAATTTAGATCAACGCACATGATTGAAAAGGGTTTATTCTCAGTTTATTCCCAGTCCAAGGGGCTCGTGGAACGTGGCAAATAAACTTACAAGTGGATCTTGCCCTAACCTTGTAGCTAATTAGGATATAAATAAATTATTCCCTAGTGTCCGAGGATGACGACACCATGTTGCTACGCCCGTCGCAAGTTGCAACCCTTGATAATATTTTAAAATCTCTTATTTAATTCATTAGATAAGATGCTTGATGATTTCCAAAGGCAACTCTGCTCAGCAGCAAGATGCCGATTGCCGCCCAATTGCGGGAAGCCCCCGAATCATGGGGAAATGCGATTTCGAAGTCAAAGAAAGCGAGAATTTAATGCCTGATTTGAATGCACGTTTGATTGCGACGAGGAAACTCGACTCGACGAGGCCGGTCCGGTCGGGCGGGAGAGGGCCACGTGGCGTGATGACGTGGCGGCGACCCTTGGGGGTGACGAAGGGCCAAGTATTTCAGGGGGAGCTGGGTTCCGGTGCGGCAGGGTCCAGGAGGGCCGCGGTAGTCTTCCGACATTTCGGTTGCTCAATTGGAGAAGTAACCGCAAGCCTTAAAACTTGCCAATTTTTATGGTACACCTTTTATTTTCTTTTTTCTCTTTCGTTCTCCTATTTTTATTCGCATCTAGATGACGTTCATGTACCGTAACCCTGTTTTCAAAAAAGGTTAATTACTCTATTAGATGTACATATTTTCGCATAATACAAGATCTCACGAGATCTCATCATATTTGATAAGATCCTATAAGAATCGTTGCGATTGTTAATTGTACAAATCAATTTCTGATGGAGGCATTCAAATAATGGTAAAAGAGCGAGTAGGGACTAGGGGTATATTGGATCGTCGAATCACCAATTTGGTCCAATTCTCAAGGGCATCAATTCGAATTTCAATTCCATTTGGAATTGGTGATTTTCGGTCCAGTACCCTTTATGAGGGGAATTAGACCAACGGACTGAACCAACTCTTTTTTAAAAATATCTATTTCAATTTCTTAAAAATAGTAATGAATCATAAAATAGTGACAACTTTATTATTTTTTGAACTTTTGATATTTTTTTGCTAAGTGATCGGTTTCATTAGATTAGATCAAACTGGATCAATCCAATTCTCGATATTTCTAATCCAATTTCATCTCTAGTAGGACGTGAGGTGGCCATATCCCTCTACGGAAACTGTAATAGATCGAACGGTGAAAAGCTCGCTCCCTATCTTCTTCTTGTTCTTACTGGATAAGGGGAGAGGCTCACCGAAAGACCGTGAGTGGGGCCGCACCTGATCATGCACACGTGTCGTCGGGACACGAGCCCGACATGCCAGCGAGGCGGCGAGTGGGAGCCACTGGCGAGATGAGAAGAAGCGAGCACGCAGCAGCATGCGAATTCGCCGAGTTTCGCTCCTAGTTGCCCGTGCTTCATGGTCGTCGCCCTTTTTTAATATTTAATTAAAACAAATATTAGATTAACTTATCCCCATAGCCCCCACCAGCTGCATTTCTCCACGCTCATCGACTTTTTGGATGATTTTGTTGTCGTGGAAAAGCATGAATTCACAGATTTCTTTTTTAAGTAAAAAAGGGGTAAAAATAAGAAGGATAAGATATAATGTTAAAACATCTGACAGAAGAGGCCATTGCCGGACAAGAAAAGTTTTAATTAGGTCCCATCGAGAGCATATATTTCTACTACTCGAGAATCCATCGTGACAACTTACTTGCTACAGCTTTTACATGACTGAGAGCCTTGAAAGGAATAAAGCACCTTGAAAGTGTCATGAGCCTGGAGATGATGATTAAGGGTTTATTGACACCAGGATGATAATTATTGAATTTACCAATTTCATCTCTATAATGCATCAAAGTATCGTCACTTTGTTTCAAGGTTTATTCCAAGTTTATACCCAAAAAGTGCTAAAATAAATCGAAAGATGAGGCTGATGTATTCAGATCCCGACAAACATTGATTGAAGTAGCAGTTAGAATAGTTCGTCAATGTCAGCTCAAAAAATAGAAAAATGCATTGAACTAGACATTTACAGCTTGCAGTGGTTGAAATGGAACATTCACACGTGTCATGAGATCAGAAGTTTATTCCGCGTTCATTCGGTTGATAAGTCAGTAAGATTAAATTTGAAAAAAAAAAAATGGCGAAATCAAGCATTTACTTATCCAGCTCCTAATTTTGCATATTCCAATGGGCACGAGGTTATAGGTGAACCCAAAGAAAGCATATGCTTTGAGAATGGAAGGTTTATTCTCTAGTAAAGCAAAAGGGTAGACGTGAGGATGACCACTTTTTTGTAAATTAATTGTGATTTTGTGAGTTGATAATAAAGTAATCTTATTTTTCTCAGCTTAGTCGTTGGAAAAGTAAATTCATTATCTATATCGTACATTTGTTTAAATTAATTTTCCCAGACATTCATTTTTGGTACGTCGGATTGGCTGTCGATTTCAAGCCCCCCTATTCCTGAGTTGCAAACTCCCTAACCAGCCAATTAGGTCTGCTGCTGTTCATGGGGGCGATATGCATTACTGATTTTTTTTTCTTTAATGGATCTGTTTTCGTCAACCGACATGATTAGGATTTGATTCGAATTGGTTTTCCATTTCCTCAGTATAACCTAAGAACTTTCTCCCTTTTTAGCTTTATATTAACAAAAGCAGCACGGGACATGTGTATTAAAGCGAGAAGAAACATTTGAAATTGGAAGAAAATAAGTTCTCCCAATTAGCCGGAGTGCTGGAGATTTCTAAGAATTGAAGGTCGCCTACTTGAACTCAATGGGTTGCATGCAAGCTACTCTAGCCCGCATTCAACCAGTTCATTAATATATAGGATGTTTCATAAACTTTGGAATACTGAGATTCCAAGCCATGCACTGAATTATTTAAAAAAAAAAAAACAAAAAAAAGAGAACATTTTGTTGAACAAGGTCCGACTGATGAGGCATGATTATGCCAGCAAGAAGGACAAATATAGCCCTACGATTGACGGGGAAAATCAAGATAACATTCAAGCCGAGCTAAGTTGATAGAGTCATTAGAGCACTAGACTTGAGTTTAAGCTTAACTCCATGAATCACATGCTCCAGGA
Organism: Eucalyptus leucophloia subsp. euroa; assembly: GCA_017140325.1. Lineage (NCBI taxonomy): Eukaryota > Viridiplantae > Streptophyta > Magnoliopsida > Myrtales > Myrtaceae > Eucalyptus > Eucalyptus leucophloia. Next base: position 23,344,720 of record CM029476.1, read on the forward strand.
TGGAGTATCAAATTTTCTACTTGAGCTCGATTCAAATACAAAATTAAGATTTTCAACTCTACTTGATTAATTTATAACCAAATTATGAATGAACTCAATTTTAAGTGTATTGAGCTTGAGCTCGAATGTGTGGGTGTGTTATATAAAGGCTCGAGTTGGTTCACAAACCTATTGAGTAGAGTATTGGCAAGTTTGAGCTCAACAAGATACTAGAGTAATCGAGCTCGAGTCCGACCCAAAATCATATGAGCCTATATTAACTAATTAACTTTGAATCGATTTTTTTTTTATATTTTAACATTTTATGATATTGACTTTTTCTCATGTGCACCATAAATATTTCGAAAATCAAATTGACACATTCACGTCGAGATCCATTGAATCTAGACACCTTCACGACCATACATTGAACATGGACGGTAGTGAAGTCTCTCGCCCGATCAATAATCATCACCAACTAATTTTTCTTTAGTTGTCAATTTTTTATTTGCATTGTTTATTAAATTTTTGAATTTACAAACTATTTTTAGACAGTACCGACCTTAATTACAGTGATCACCGAATTTTTTTTTTGGATTAAATTACCAGCTAACTTGCATTACGAACTCTTATTTGAATTAGAAACCAGCATTAATTTGGTTCTTTTGTATTACCAACTTCTCTTATTTATGATTAAAAAAATTATCTTATCTTTTATAAATTTTTATTTCTTTTTTTACTAACACCTTCCATTACCAACTATTACATGAGATTACTAGCATTTTCACGTGACTTAAAAATAAGTTTGGTAAGTAATTCAAATGAAAATTAATAATCTAGATATTATGAGGCAATTTAATGGGAAAAAAGTTGATGAGTCAAGCTAATTTAATTAGTAATATCTAAAAAGTGAGTAAACATAAGGGTCACCGATCAAGGTAAATAAAAATTGATAATTCAAATTTGATAAGATCCTATAAGCATCGTTATGATTCTTAACTGTACAAATCAATTTTCGATAGAGGGATTCGAATAATGATTAAAAAGCGAGTAGGGACTAGGGTGAGTATATTGGATTGACTAGACTGCCAATGGTTCGGTTCTCAGAAGCGCTAATTCGATTTTCAATTCCATTTGGAACTAGTGATTTTTCTAAAAATATATATTTTGATTTCTTAAAAATAACAATAAATCTTAAAATAGTAACAAGTTTAATATTTTTTGAATTTTAAAATATTTTTTGGCTAAGTGATCGGTTCCATTGAATGGACTAAACTAGATCGGTCCACTTATCAATCTTTCCGATCCAATTTTCAGTTTTTAGGTGGAACCGGATAGGATTGGGAACCGTTCATCTCTGGTAGGACGCGAGCTGGCCATCTCCCTCTACGGAAACTGTAATCGATCGAACGGTGAAAAGCTTGCTCCGCATCTTTTTCTTATTCTTACTGGATAAGGGGAGAGGCTCACCGAAAGACCGTGAGTGGGGCCGCACCTGATCATGCACACGTGTCGTCGGACACGAGCCTGACATGCCAGCGAGGCGGCGAGTGGGAGCCGCTGGCGAGATGAGAAGAAGCGAGCACGCAGCAGCATGCGAATTCGCCGAGTTTCGCTCCTAGTTGCCCGTGCTTCATGGTCGTCGCCCTTTTTTAATATTTAATTAAAACAAATATTAGATTAACTTATCCCCATAGCCCCCACCAGCTGCATTTCTCCACGCTCATCGACTTTTCGGATGATTTTGTTGTCGTGAAAAAGCATGAATTCACAGATTTCTTTTTTAAGTAAAAAAGGGGTAAAAATAAGAAGGATAAGATATAGTGTTAAAATGTCAGAAGGTGAAGGCAAGTAAGAAACGAAAGAGAGAAAGGAGAAGAGCACGGTTTGGGAAGAAGATTTTCTTGTATATTCTCTGTGTCTATCAATGTACAATGCTTTCTGTTTATAATACAAAGTGTATACACAAAGAAAAGGCAATGTAATATTCTACAAATCAATCTAATATAAGATTGATTCTCTGTAATCAATCAATTCCCAATATACTTTCAGAATCTTTTTGCATATCTTCCAACACTCCCCCTCAAGCTGGTGGCTTGTAGATGTCTAAGACACCTAGCTTGCTCAGTAGATATGCATGTTGTCTTTGACATAGGGCCTTGGTGAATATATCTGCATGTTGTTCAGTAGTTCCAATCCCTCTTGTCTCGATTATTCCTTCTTGAATCTTCTCCCGAGTGAAATGGCAATCCACTTCTATGTGTTTGGTCCTCTCGTGCATTTCTTGGATTTGCTGCAAGTTTCAAGGCTGATTCATTGTCGCAAAACAACTTCGTCGGACCCTTTAGGCGTATTCCGAGATCACCAAGTAATCCTCGTATCCACACAATTTCACATGTGGTCTTTGCCATGGCCCTATATTCTGCTTCAGCTGAAGATAGAGAAACTGTTGCTTGCTTCTTGGTTTTCCATGAAAGAAGAGAGTCTCCCAACTTAATGCAAAACCCAGTTATGGACCTTCGACTCATAGGACATGTTGCATAGTCTGCATCACAGTATGCTGTCATTTCCATGTTGCATCTTCTAGATAGAAGTATCCGAGTCCTGGACATCCCTTCAAATACTTCACGACTTTTAAAGCGGCATTCATATGGGATTCCTTTGGCTTGTGCATAAATTGACTAAGATTCCGCACCGCATATGATATATCGAGCCTGGTCATGGTTAGATAAATCGGTTTTCCAACGAGCTTCGATAACTCGTCGGATCCCGCAATATAGGATCATCCCGAGAATTTCCTCCAAAGTGTGGTCTCGCCGTAGTCAATCTAATATTCTGCTCGATTGGAATGACGGTGGCTTGCATCCTGATAAACCAGCCTCTGAAATAATCTCCAACACAAACTTCCTCTGACTGAGAGAAATCCCTTGATGAGATCGGGCAATCTCAATCCCAAGGAAATATTTTGGTGCTCCCAGATCTTTTATATGGAATGTAGTATGTAAATATCTCTTTAGGCTTTTTATTGCAACTTCATCATTCCCCATGATAAGAATGTCATCTACATAGATCATCAAGTAAATAGATGACGTACCTTTGGTCCATGTAAATAAGGCATGATCATACTTTGACTGTTTGAAGTTTGCACTGATGAGAGCATTGGCAAATTTAGCATACCATTGTCGGAAGCTTGTTTTAGCCCATAAAGGGATTTGCGGAGACGACATACTTTATTCTCCCCCTGTCTCCGTAAGCCCTGAGGAATTTCCATGTAAATTTCTTCATCCAGATCACCATGAAGAAAGGCGTTATGAACGTCCATTTGGTGCAACGTCCAATCATGGATGGCTGCAAGCGATAGGAAAGAGCGGATCGTTGTGACATCTTTAGCAACGGGTGAAAAAGTTTCATGATAGTCGAAACCTTCTCGTTGCGTATATCCCTTGGCTACTAGTCGAGCTTTGTAGCGTTCAATGGATCCATCAGCTCTATACTTTATTTTATAAACCCATTTGCATCCTATGGGTTTCCGATTTGAGGGCAAAGGAACTATTTCCCATGTGTGATTATCGATAGAGCACGTAAGTGCAGCTTCCATAGCCTTTTGCCACCGTGAATCTATGGATGCCTCATGGTAACTAGATGGTTCTTTCTCATCGATATACGACTAATGCAACATCTATGCTACGACGAGAGTTTGTCAAATGAGACATATGAAGATATTGGATAGTGAATACCTGGTCCATTCGGTGAGCGCGAGACATAGTCTTTGGTCCATGTTGGCGGTTTCGTAGCTCGCCCGAACGTCGTGGATGATCCGTTGGTTTTGGAGGTGAGGATACTTCCGCAGCATTATCGGTGGTTTGTTCGCGAATCATGTTCACCGGTGATTGGAAGGGCAGAGTCTCTTTCCAATGTGGCCTGCTGAGGTGACTGATCAACTGGAGAAGGTGGAATGACTTGTCCTGGTGATGCTGATAGAAAATATTCAGGAGATATATTTTCCTCAATCGGGGAAAGAGGAGGATTATTGGAGATATCCAAATCCTCTGTAGATACCCGAAATGGAAAGATTGTTTCGTGAAATATGATATCCCTGCTCACGAAAAATTCTCCTGTGGATGGATCGAGGACATAATAACCTTTTTGTAAGGTAGGATAACCCATGAAAATGCACCTCCTGGCACGTGGACTCATTTTGTCTCGAGGTCCCATAATTGCAGTATAACAAAGACAACCAAAAACTCGAAGATGATCTATTGATGGTTTCTTTCCATAAAGAATTTCAAAGGGTGATTTACCATCTAATATCCGAGTAGGCATACGGTTGATGAGATAGGCTGCGGTGAGGACACAATCGCCCCAATATATTGCCGGAACAGATCACGAAACTTCAAAGCTCGTGCAACTTCCAACAAGTGACGATGCTTACGTTCCACCACTCCATTCTGCTGTGGAGTATAAATGCAAGAGCTTTCATGTAGAATGCCATGAAGCAAGAAAAGTGATCTGCATTCATGACTAAAAAATTCCTTCCCATTGTCAGTGCGTATTCGCTGAATTGACTTTCCAAACTGATTTTTGTCGGGGCAATGAACGTTTTCAAATGAGATTGGACTTGAGCTTTTGATTGCATCAAGAATATCCATGTAGCCCGAGAGTGATCATCCACAATTGTAAGAAAATATCGTGAACCATCACGATGTGTTGTGTGATACGGTCCCGGACATCGACATGAATCAAAGAAAGTATAGTAGTGGAACGCTTGGTATGTAAAGGGAAAGACGTGCGAGGTTGTTTTGCAAGAGGACAAATAGGACATTTAGAGTATGGAAAAGAAATACTATGCCCCATTCTTGAATGCAAAAGAAAGTCTTTATCATTGGCAATGGCATTACACAACGATAACTTATTGAAAGGAATTGAATTCAAATCTAGATTTCTTGGAACACGGTCCAGAAATATAAACCTTCGAAAAGGCTACCCAAGCCCATCAATTTCCCAGTCGAAAGGGCCTGAAAAAAACATGCATCAGCATTGAAAAGTACTTGACGGGGAATTTTCTTTGCAGACTTTGGATACGAAATCAGATTGAAGGCGAAATTGTGGGACATATAGGACATTTTTCAGAATAATTTGGGAGCTAAGTTGGACGGTTCTGTCATGGTGACATGAGTAATATTCCCATTTGGGAGTTGTACAGAAATCGGTGTGTCCAATTTCCTATGTATTTGTGAGAAAAATTTAATGTCACAAATGATATGGTCACTTGCTCCTGAGTCAACTATCCATGCCTTCTTTGAAATTAAATTAATCAGGCAATGGGATATACCTGAGAAATGACCTCCTTTATTTCCAATGTCGGCTTTAGTAATGCTGCATCAGCCGCGATATTGCCCATAGGAAATTGGTCGGTCACCGATGGATCCGGTAGGTCCGGTCACACAGTAGGCTGAGAATACCCTTTCTTTTTTCTTTTTCTCCGGCTTTCCATGCAATTTCCAACAATTTTCTATGGTATGATGGGGACGTTTGCAATATTCACGGTATAATTTACCTTTTCCTTTGGAATTTTGTCGAAATTTCGAACCGATGCGGAATAAAATTTGGCCGTCGGATGATTTAGTCGTGGAATTATCTCCACCGTCCAATGCACCGTATAGATCGACCGCTTGCGGACCGTCGATCGTCGTGCTAAGTCGGACCGTCGGATCTCGTGGGTAATCAAGGCCGTCGGATCTCGCGGGAATTCAAGGCCGTCGAGATCTTCGCGGAAAGTCCGGGCCGTCGGATCTCTCGGATCAAATCTCCACCGTAGACGCCTTCCCTTTTAAGGGTTTTGTCCACGGATGCAAACCCTAGCCCCTCGCGAACTTCTCTCTCCGGGCTAGGGTTTCTACTTTTTGTTTCTCTTCCGCGGCGATCTCCGCGAAGAGCGAGTGCGATGGCTTCGCCTCCTCGTGCTTGCTCACGGTCTTGTGAGCCGTTGGCTTTCCTCTGGACTGCCCGGTGAAAGATCCGGCCAAGGGTGGCACGGGATCCATCGCCGGGATCGAACGAAATGTTAGGTATGTTTCGTTCAATATCAAGAGAAACCGAGTGGATTTCTCCCTCTCTTTGATGGATTTATCTTGCTGAGGGTTTCGGGAGGTCCCTCGAGTTTTTCTTCCGTGGCCTCGAACTCGTTCCGGAGCGATGACGGTTTGTTGTAAATCGCGCGTGAGCGGACATGTTTCCTTGCTTTAGATCTCGTTAACTCCTGCATGAGACAAAAAATTTTTGCTCGGTCGAGCTTCCCATACATTTCCTTTATGTTGTCCCACATGGTCTTTGAGTCTTCCGTCGGTGGGAGTCCTGCTGCGACGTACGCGCGACGCGGTTGCCGATCCAAGTACGGATCGGTGATTGCACTTTCGCCGGTGCCTCGCCGGCCTTTCATCCGTCGGAACAGGTATGGTTCCGTCCAAAAAGCCGTCTTTATCTTTTGTGACGAGGGCTCGCCGGAAGTCTTGCGACCACTTGTTGTATTTTTCCGGCCCGGTCGGTTGCGCTGCGATCAATCGCAACTACGGACCGTCGGCGGTTGATACGTGTAGGGGATCGCTGGCTCCGGTCGACCCGTAAAGCGCTGCAATTGGAAAAGGTAAGAATCCGGGTGAGAGGTTCGGGTAGGGATTCGTCCCTGTACCCGACCCATTAAAACCGGTTCCATGACCCGTATTAAAAAATCCCGGATGAGGATTTGTTCCGGATCCTGCTTCTCCAGACCCGTTTATTCGTTCTGCCTCGGCGGCTGGGTTTGCCCCGCTTGCGGATGGTAGACTCCCGTCAGGTTGAACATTGCTCGGTAACTTGTTACCCCGGCAATGATGGATTCGGGCCTTGCCCGACGTACCATGGATAAGGTACCTATTGGTAAGGATGGCCTTTGAATGGGCTGCCCCATATTCGCCGAGCCGGGTATATCCGCCATTGAGTCTCGTATTTGTTGTTGGGTTGTGGAAACTGCGGGTATCGCATGGATCTTTGTGGCCTTGTGTTTCTCCTATCGGTGTGACGTCGCCTGTGGAGGGAACGCCGGTTGTCCCAGGGGGCAGATCCTCTGGATTCATGGTAAATATTTCGTTTCTTCTTTCTCTCTTTCGTTTCTTACTTGCCTTCACCTTCTGACATGGTATCGAGCTCTCGGTTTTAAGCTCCATCTTCCGCAATTGATTGCTTTCGAACCTACAAGACAGATCAACGTCTTGATCACGAAAGAATCAACACGAAGAAGTAAGAAACGAAAGAGAGAAAGGAGAAGAGCACGGTTTGGGAAGAAGATTTTCTTGTATATTCTCTGTGTCTATCAATGTACAATGCTTTGCTGTTTATAATACAAAGTGTATACACAAAGAAAAGGCAATGTAATATTCTACAAATCAATCTAATATAAGATTGATTCTCTGTAATCAATCAATTCCCAATATACTTTCAGAATCTTTTTGCATATCTTCCAACATAAAACATCTGACAGAAGAGGCCATTGCCGGACGTGAAAAGTTTTAATTAGGTCCCATGGAGAGCACATATTTCTACTACTCGAGAATCCATCGCGATAACTAACTTGCTTCAGCTTTTACATGACCGAGATCCTTGAAAGGAATAAAGCACCTTGAAAGTACCGTGTGCCCGGAGATGATGGTTAGGGGTTTGTTGACACCGGGATGATAAGTATTGCACGCATCCGAAAATAATTAAAGAGAAGTTTCGGAGCCAGTAATCACTAACCAAGTGAAGAGCGACAACAATAGCGTTTGAATTTACTAGTTTTATCTCAATAATGCATCAAAGGATCTTCACTTTGTTTCAAGGTTTATTCCAAGTTTATACCAAAAAAGTGCTAAAATAAATCGAAAGATTAGGCTGACGTACTCAGATCCCGACAAACACTGATCGGAGTAGCAGTTAGAATAAGCTCGTCAATGTCAACTCGAAAAATAGAAAAAATGTATTGAACTAAACATTTACGGCCTGTGGTGGTTGAAATGAAACATTCACACATGTCATGGGATCAGAAGTTTATTCCGCGTTTATTCGGTAAATATATCGAAAAGATTTTGCCCAAAAAAAATTGGTAAGATTGAATTTGAAAAAAAAAATGGCGAAATCGAGCATTTACTTATCCAGCTCCTAGTTTTGCATATTCCAATAGGCACGGGGTTACAGATGAACCCAAAGAAAGCATATTCTCTGAGAATGGAAGGTTTATTCTCTAGTAAAGCAAATGGGTAGACGGGAGGATGACCACGTTTTTGTATATTAATCGTGATTTTGTGAGTTTATAATAAAGTAATCTTATTTTTCTCAGCTCAGTCGTTGGAAAAATAAATTCATTATCTATACCGTACATTTGTTTAAATCAATTTTCGCGGACAATCATTTTCGGTACGTCGGATTGGCTGTCGATTTCAAGCCCCCCTTTTCCTAAGTTGCAAACTCCCTAACCAGCCAATTAGGTCTGCCCCTGTTCATGGGGGCGATATGCATTACTGATTTTTTTTTCTTTAATAGATCTGTTTTCGTCAACCGACATGATTAGGATTTGATTCGAATTGGCTTTCCATTTCCTCAGTATAATCTAAGAACTTTCTCCCTCTTTAGCTTTATATTAACAAAAGCAGCATGGGACATGTGTATTAAAGTGAGAAGAAACAATTGAAAATGGAAGAAAATAAGTTCTCCCAATTAGTCGGGGTGCTGGAGACTTCTAAAGGCCTGTTTGGCAATGTGCCAAATAGTACCTGATTCTGATTTTTTTTTCTCATAATCAGTTTGGGACGAGAATCGCATTTGGTAAAATTTTTGTTCCCGAGAACAGATTAGGAAGAGAATTGAGAATAAAAAAGAATATGATTCTCCGTCCGAAAATCAAAAAAAGAATCAAAATAGTAAAAGTCTCATTCTTTCCTTTCGACATCCCACGATTATCGTCCACCACCGCCCGCCGCCGTTCCCCGCCGGTCGCCGGTTCGGCGAGCTCACTAGAGGCAAGCCCAGCCACCGACGAGGTTTGGCCTCGCCAAATCTGGGGAGGCCGAGCCTCGTCGGTGGCCAGGCCAGCCTTGCCCAGCCCCGGCGAGGCCGGCCTAGCCACCGGTAGGGCTTGGGTGAGCCTCGGTCGCTAGGCTAGCCTCGCCCCGCCCGGCAAGGCTCGCCTAGCCCCGCCTGGCCATCGGCGAGACTAGCCGAGCCTCGCCTAGCTATTGGTGAGGCTCGACCGACGAGGGCCGGTGATGCTCCGATGAGCGTCCGGGGTGCCGCCAATCGGTGACCGGCCAAATGAAGAAGAAGAAGAATAGGAGAAAAGGGAGAAAAAAGTAAAAAAGTAAAAAAAAAAAAAAAGTATTTAAAAGTATTTAACAATTATTTAAAAATTAAAAGAACTTAATTTGGAACAGAATCAATTAGCACGGTATTAAACGCAATTCTATTCCAAAATAAAAAATTTTGGACAGTTATCAAACGCGTTTTTTTACTCAGAATCAGTTCCCAAGGAACAAAATAAAAAATAATCATTTCTAGTCAGAATCAGCTCTCGGAAATAGAATTGTTACCAAACACGCCCTAAGAATTGGAGGTCACCTACTTGAACTCAATGGGTTGCATGCAAGCTACTCTAACCTGAGTTCAACCGGTTCATTAGATATATAGGATGTTTCATAAACCTCATAATACTGAGATTCCAAGCCATGCCCTGAATTATCCCAAAACAAAAAAACAAAAAAAGGAGAACATTTTGTTGAACAAGGTCCGACTGATGAGGCATGAGCATGCTGGCGAGAGGGACAAATATAGCCGTAGGTTTGACGGGGAAAATCAAGATAACATTTGAGCTGAGCTAAGTTGATAGAGTCCCTGACCCAAAAAAAAAAAGTTGATAGAGTCATTAGAACACCAAACTTGAATTTAAGCTTAACTCCATGAATCACATGCTTTGGGATAGAGTATCAAATTTTCTAGGTGAGCTCGATTCAAATACAAAATTAAAATTTTCAACTCTACTTGATTAATTTCTAGTCAAATTATGAATGAACTCAATTTTAAGTGTATTGAGCTCGAGCTCGAATGTGTGGGTGTGTTATATATAGGCTCGAGTTAGTTCACAAACCTGTCGAGTAGAGTATTGGCAAGTTTGAGCTCAACAAGATAATTGAGTAATCGAGCTCGAGTCCGACCTGAAATCAAATTAGACTTTATTAACTAATTAAATTTGAATCGTTTATTTATTTATTTATATTTTAACATTTTATGACATTGATTTGTTCTCGCGTGCACAATAAATATTTTGAAAATCAAATCGACACATTCACGTCGAGATCCATTGAATCTAGACACCTTCATGACCATAAATTGAACATGGACGGTATTGAAGTCTCTCGCCCGATCAATGTTCATTGACAATCATCATCAACTAATTTTTCTTTAGTTGTCAATTTTTAATTTGCATTGTTTATTAAATTTTGAATTTACGAACTATTTTTTTAGAGTACCAACCTTAATTACGGCGATCGCTGAATTTTCTTGGATTAAATTACTAGCTAACTTGCATTACCAACTCTTATTTGAATTAGAAACTGGCATTAATTTGGTTCTTGTATATTAACAACTTCTCTTATTTATGATTACAAATATTATCTTATCTTTTATAAATTTTTATTTATTTTCTTACTAACACCTCCAATTACCAACTATTACATGAGATTACCAATATTTTCACGTGACTTAAAAATAAGTTTGGTAAGTAATTCAAATGAAAATTAATAACCTAGATATTATGAGGCAATTTAATGGGAAAAAAGTTGATGAGTCACGCTAATTTAATTAGTAATGTCTGAAAAGTGAGTTAACGTAAGGGCCACCGATCAAGGTAAATAAAAATTGATAACTCAAATAAAAAGCTGTTAAATTAAAAATTAAACATTAGCATTCTAATTCATTTCTTGAGAATTGGAACATCTTGGTGTGCTAAACGTGTTCGGCTCGGGCAATTTGTGCTTTTTTGGTCACGTTTGGCCACTGATTATCCTATCCACGGGTTAAACTATTGTTACTCGGTATTTAGGTGCTAAACGTTATTTTAATTATACCAAAGTACGTAACTTTACGCTCTTTAACCACAGAACATGATAATAAAGTCCCGTGAATACCTTCCGGGTCACGTCTGTCATTTGGTGAATGGAGTCATCGATGGCGGTGGGGATCAACTGAGCTGAAGCAGTAGGATAGCTTTTCATGAATATCCCACGATTGCTGGTGCTTTGGTACTCTTAAAAGATTTGCCCGAGCTTCTCATGCAATTTCCCATGCTTCCTTGGAGCGTGAGTGACGATTATTGATTAGTTTGTGTGAATATCACGACTCGTGCATAACTTGTCGATTCCTTTTTTCCCTTCGACTTGCTCCACTCCTTCTTTGTAGCTTGAAACATAGCTTCTACCGGTATACCACAACACTTGTGTCAACTAAAGGGACATAGATCCGCTCGAAACATCCATGATTAGATTTGTCTTTTTGGGTCGAGTGCAATAATCTCTCAGGTATTAAGACGGTGGAAAACAAAAAGCAAGGTTTTCAAAAGACTAGTGACTAGAGCATGAATTTTGGAGGAAGATCCTTTTCTTTTTTCTCTTTTTTTTTAAATTTAATTTGGGGTAGTTGCATATCTCAAATCTATACAAATGCGACAAATAACATAAAAATAAAATAAAATGAAGAGACGTATACTCACATCACTTTTCAGAGTAATTTTAAATTACGTCAAATATGTCATTCATACCTAACTTAATTGAGCTAAAAATTTATTGGGAATATATTTAAAAAGCGTGAGAAATGGTAAAATGGACTATTCTGGCTTGCCTAGCAACTTGAGCTTTTGCTGCTTTAACTTGTAGGCTTTATTTTTTTTATTTTTTATCAGTCCGACTCTACTCTTATTATAATTATCATACTCAAACTTTTGCTCCGTTTTCTTATAGGGCGAGGGAGTCGAAATTTACTTTTGAAACTAATTCGTCCCTACCCCAACTTTCTGAAAATATAGGAATTCGAACCCCTCACCTTCCTCTTCTAACATGGAAGAGTGGCCACTAGGCTAAATTCCAGTGGTTCGCCCATAGGCTTTCCCATAGTAGAGATTTAGACAATAAAGTGACACACATGATCGTACCAACAAGGTTTATTCTGAGTTTATTCCCAATATGAGGAGCTGGTCGAACGTTACAGATGGACTTGAGATAGCTTCTTAACAATGGATCTTCTCCTTATCTAATAGCTATAAAAAGATAATAAATTATTCCCAATGTCCAAGAATGATGACATCGTGTTGTTACATTCATTGGAAGAGAAAAGTACAAAAAAAAAAAAAAAATCCTAAATCTATCCTATTCATGTCAACTCAATTTTAAATCTTTAAATTATATCGACCTTCAACCTAAAAATTTTTTGTATCAATTCGATTTTAAACTTTTTTACGTTTTAATAATTGAGTTTATTCGACTAATTTATGCCAAAAATTGTTGACATAAATGCCGATGGTTTTACATGACACAATTAGCACTAACGTTAGCATTTTTTTGTATGTTTTAATAACTTTTTGAATTTTTCTCTCATTTTTCTTTCCATTCTCTTTGCTATTGGCCGGTGGCTAGTGAGAGCTAGCCTTGCCTGATCAAGGGTCGCCCTGCCCCTCCAAGTGAGGATTGGCCTCACTGGATTTGGCAAAGCACGCCTCGCTGGTGCTCGCTCATTGACAAAAAGAAATGGAAGGAAAAAAATTATAAAAAAAGTCCAAAGTAGCATTAGCTAAGTTATGTAAAACGGTCGATGTTCACGTTAGTAATCAAATAGATTCAATTTACAAAACATTAAAAGATTTAAATTTGAATTGATATAATTTAAGGATTTAAAACTCCACAATTACAAGCATAATACGTTTGGCATGTTTTCTTTTTTCAAATTTTCCTTCCATTGAAAATGCCGACGTACTTTAAATCTCTCATTCAATTCATTAGATAAGATGTTGATGATTACAAAGACCATTCGTTTAGTAATAAAATACCAATTTGCGGATCAATCGTGGGAAGCCTCGATTCGTGGGGAATGCAAAGTTTGAATTCGCGACATTAACTTCCGATTCGAATACACGTCTGACTGCGACGAGGAAACTCGATCCGATGCGGGGGCGGGTTTGACTTGATTCGAGAGCTTTCGGATCGCGTCCACGGAGGAATAAGCCCGCCGCCCCGGTTAGGTCGGCATGGGAGGGCACGTGGACTGACGTTGGACGATGACGTGGCGGCGACCCTTGGAGGTGTCGAAGGGCCGGATATAGGGGAGCTGGGTCAAGGTGCGGCAGGGTCTACGGTTTCCACTGTAGTCTCCCGACATTTCACCTTAAAATCAATTGGAGAAGTACCCGCACGCCGCGGCTTTTATGGCTGGCCTTTTCTGTCTCTCTTTATTCTCCTATTTTTGCTTCGCATCTCGATAGTGTACTTGCACTCGTCAACACGTTTTCGAAAAAAGGCAAATTGCTCTATTCAATGTATAAGCTTTCACAAGACACTAGATTTCGTCGATTTCTAATAAGGTTTTATAAGAGTTATTGCAATTAGACTTATCAAATGGATGAGTAGGCCAGAAAATGGACCAACTCAAATTGATCCATTTTCATATAAAACAAACTTAGTGACCACACTCAACTTGTCTCGTTTTATATTTATTCAAATATAGAAAATCTCATGCCCAAATTGAGATGGAGTATAGAGTGAATGAATGTGATTTTGAGTAAGGGTGATATAGAACGAAAAAAGTTATAAAGTTGATTGAGTTTACTTATAACCCGTATATCATTTATATTATCGCTGAAACTTATTTATAACTCATTTATTGAATGCAATATGACTTAATCATTATATTATATATATATATATATATATATATATATATATATATATATATTATCAAACATCTTATATAACTTAAGAAATGAGTTCATGATTATTTTGACATATTCAATTTGCGTTTTTAATTGCATAGATTTATTCTCTGAGGGGCATTCAAATAATGTCAAAAGCCAATAGGGACGCAAGGTGGCCATAGCTTTCGTCGTAAGCAGAAGCAGTAGTCGAATGATGAAAAAGCTTTTGCTCAATATAAATTCTTTTGGCCGAAAAAAAGGGAAAATAGAAATTTACTGGGGAAGGGGGGCAAGCCCACCGTAATGCCGTGGGTTGGGCCGCACCAGATCAGGCAGAGGTATCGTCGTGGGGATGAGAACCTGACATGCCAGCGAGGCGGCGAGTGGGAGCCGCTCTATCTCGCAGCCGGTCAGACGGAGCACGCAAGTGACGCAACAACATGCGACTTTCGCCATGTTTCCTGGTCGTTCCCCCTATTATTATTATTATTATTATTATATTTATATTTAATTAAAACAAATATTAGATTAACTTATCCCCACGGCCCCGGCCAGCTGCATTTCTCCGTAGTCACCTTTCTTTAATTTTATTTTTTTTTATTAGTTTTCATGGGATAGCACGAATTACGGATTTCTTTCTATAACATCTAATAGAAGGGCTCACTGAAAATCAAATTACAGGAAAAAGAAAAAAGGTTTAATCGGGTCGCCTTGAGAGTGTACATATTTATCTTTGTTTCAGGGAAACTCATTGTGATAATTCATCTCACAATCCATATGGATTTCACTATTCTTTTTTTTTTTGGTGTGTGCTAAATACTTCTTACGTAGTCAAGATCCTCGAAAGGGATAAAATACATTGAAAGTGTCACGTGTCTGGTGATGATTAAGGGCTGGTCAACATCATACGATGATGGTTGGATATTTTTTAGGATAATTGAAGAGAAGTTGGAGTTGGCAAATACTGATGAGAATAGAAGAGACAATAATCGCGTTTGAATTTACCGAACTTATCTCATTAGCATCTCGAACTGTTGTCATTGTATATGAAGGTTTATTCGAAGTTTATTCCCCCAAAAAAATGCTAAAATAATTGAAGATAAGGTAGACTAACACAGATTTCGATAGACATTAATCAGATCGGTAGTTAAAATAGGCTCATCAATGTTAGCTAAGGTGCGTGTAACTCAATGTATACAACCTATATTGGTTCAGATAGAGACGTTTACACGTTCTCGGGTCAGAGGTTTATTCCGCGTTTATTTTATAAATAAGTTTGTACAATTCAATATTAAAATAAAATGCCAAAATCGTCGAACGTATGCGTAGCCAGCTCGTGGTTTTTCACATTTCCATGGCGCAACGTTATATGGAACGAATAGAGCATATGCTTCGAGAACGGAAGGTTTATTCTCAGTTGATTCTCCACTAGAGCAAACAAATCTTATTCTTCTCAGCTTAGTTGTCGGAAAAAGAAAATCATTATCTTGTCCTGCATAATTAAAAGAAAAAGCGATAAAGGCATTGGGGATGCACGTGGCATCATCGCTGCCTTCATTCGGTAATTAATTTTCTTGGACATTTATTTTGGTCCGTCGGATTGGCTGTCGCTTTCGAGCTTCTTTTTTGAAGCTGCAGACTCCTTAACAAGCCAATCAGAACTTCTCCTCTTTAGGGGGGCGACATGCATTATTGATTTTTTTTTTTAATTTTGTTTTCCTTTATGGATCTGTTTCGGTTGATCGACAAGATTAGGATTAGATTCGAATTGATTTTCCATTTTGCTCAATTTGCTCGAATAAACATTTGAAAACTGAAGAAAATTAGTTCTCCTTCTGCCTTAGAGATTTATAGAAATAAGAGGTTCTTGTTTGAATTCAATGGATTGCATGCGAGTTACTCTGAGTTCGGACAATCTGAATTGATCAAAAGCCCAGGTCCAACTAGTTCGTTAGACTTATGAGATATTTCACAAATCTCCAAATAGTTGATCTTCCAGGCCCATGACTTGAATTATTTAAAAGAAAAAAATGTGAACATTTAGTTAAATAAGTTTCGATGCATGAGATACGAATGTGCTAGTAAGACACAAAAGTATAGCAAGAAGATTCATAAGTAAAATCAATATAACGTTCGACTCAAGTAAAGTCAAGTCAATAAAGTAGTTACAATGCGGAACTCGAGTTCAAGCTCAAGTTGACTTGAATCTCATACTCGTTATTCTAAATATGATCAGATCTGGATTGAGTATTGAATTTTCTACTCGAGCTCAATTCGAACTAAGAATTTGAGATATTCAACTTGTTCTTAAGTATACTAAACTCGAGCTCGAGCATATTACACTTGAATGCCTTTCTTCATAAATATATAAGTCCGAGTTGTTTGAGCATTAAAGAGGTCGATGGTTGAGTAATTTGAGCTCGCGCTCGACTCGACATCAGAATATGCGTCAATTAGATCCGTCGTATGTGCTCCGCAGCCTATCTAAGTAAGTTTGACTTTGGTTGACCACCTTAAAAAGGCAACCCGCATTAAATTCCGGGTCGAGATCCACGTGCTTACCTTAAAAAGGAAAATTTAGTTTCATTTTTGTCCTTTCTGGAGTAGGTCACATCTGGTTTCACCACAATGGCGCGACAGCATTCAATTTTCAAGTCAAACCTCGAAATAAAAGCCAAGCACTACCAGACATTTTTGCTTACCTAAAATAATTTATCTCGTACTGCTAATGGCGAAAACAATGGTCAGTATTTATTAACTTGTTGAGCTTCGAATTCGAAAAATATTCCAATTCCGACCGGTGCCATGTGGCCGGTGCAATTGTCATCCACACTCACGACTCTTTTAGACAAAAATGAATAGACATTGTCCTATCGTGAATAAAATGAACTTGCAAATCAACTATGATTTCACTAAATACGATATTTTTTCACTGTTCTATATTACATATTTTAGAAAATTAATTTCCAAATCGCTACTTTTTATGTTCATCGACATGCAAATCCATGTGCTCACCTGTTTCCTTCATTTTTCATTATTATCTTGGACTAAAAGAGTATGGAAGCAAAATTCATTGAATCAAGCCGCCTTCATGAGTATACATTGAATGTAGACATTGACGTCAGGAGTGTAGTTAGCTACACCTAAAACTAGAATGAGCAAACTATCCGATTTTCAACTTAATTAAATTCATAAATTTTTAAAATCGTAGCTACTTACGAAGCACATGTCATTGCATGCTCAACATCCAGTGGCACTTGTCAGTAAGTCATCCTTTCGCATCGATAAAGATGACAAATTGGTGAGTTTGATTGAGTTTGAATGGATCGTAAATAAGTTCAATCCATATCCACCTACTTAACTCACATCGATCCATTGTTTGTACTTCATAATATAGGTGGCCTACTAGCAACCCATTCCAGATCCAGCATAGACCCACCCACATAATCCGCCCAAGTGAAATAATGATTTTAATTGAATAAGAACGAGAAGGCTAAGGAAACAGATTGAAATGGGGGGGAAACTGGTAGACACCCACAAGATGAACCTGGAAGAAGTGAGAGCTGCCGGAGCGATGCATTGAAGCAACCGCCGGGCCACAATTCTGGCCTATGCCGGCGCCAAGCAGCTTGCCCTACAACTTCACCACCATGGCCATCGCCGACTTGCTCATTATCGGGGCCGCTAGCTACTTCACGCTCCAAGAAAGATTGCTTCTAGAAATTAACGCAAACAACAAGGGAGGAGAAGAAACGTGGGTGGCCCAGAGAGCCATTGAAATTCTAAATTTCGGGCCCACATATGTCCCCAATGGCCCACCGATCCATCTCCGCGCATGGAAGGATCGTGTCCTCATTTTACTCGTTTTGCCAAAACGTGAACGGAGGACCCATTGAAATCACACGAGACAAGCACGTGGGAAACATAGAAATTGCACAGCCCTCTAAAACTCAAGTTTCATAGACCCAAAATAATTATCTAAAAAATCCTAAACCTATTATGCAGCACTAGATTTGATTATAAACTTTTTGAAGATTTGCAAATCTAGTACTAAGTCTTTAATTTTGTCAACTTAATTCTAAACTTTTTTTTTTTAAATTTGCCGATTTAGTACAATGCCTATTACTTAAAAACCTAATATTTGAATATTTGGTAAGAAAGACTACACTGGCATATCATCAATAATTAAAAAGTTTAGAACTAAATTGATAAATTATCAAAAGGTTTAAGTCTGAATTGACTTAATTAAAATGTTTAAAACTAAATTAGCCTATATATAATAGATATAAGATTTTTTGGACAATATTTTCATTAGTGATCGTCTGATCCAACAGCAGCAAAGGTATTTATGAATCTCTTTTGGCGGGTCCCTAATGCTCCCCCGACAGCTCCATCATATAATCAACCATATCACGATGTGGGGGCTTAAGAATATTCCCACTCCATCAACGTTTCCCTGTTCTGAAACTCCGATATGATGCCTCATCGCGACTTTGATAGGAGGGCTTTTCCAGAGTTTTTCTCGATAGTCAATGCTAATCTCAACACTCATGATTGGTTGTCGTCTGGATCAGGTGAGACAGCGACCGCATCACTTTTCTGTGGTCTCCTGCTGATGTAAGGGGGGTTTGCCCACAGGAAAGATATCGCTTTCATTCACGGTGGAAACGTACTTTTCCACTAAGGAGGGAGGGGCTAGCAAGCACCGGAGGATAAGAAATTGCCCCGGACCGGATGGGTCACGGTCGTTGTTCTCACGCGCGATTTGAGAGATTTAACTCTGGCAGTCGCGGTTAAACCAAGGGAGGGTACAAGAACGCTAGCTTGGGACCATGCCCAAAGGCCTGGTACGACCTCATTTTCATTCGGCTTTCAAAGTGCAAGAGCTTTCGACCGAGGGCAATTGGCTCGAGACAGGACATCGGAATCGAAGATTTTTATGGCTCGTTCGGTCCCCAAAAGCAAGATTCCTTCGGGGACCATGGACAACAGTACGTTACCGAAAGTTCATATGAGGTACCACAAACATTAAAGTGGACAAATGTCTTCGAAAATGAGATCTCTTTTTGTACCAGTTCTTTGCCGGAGGACGGCTCAGAATCAGATCAGTCTGGTTTCTGAACCCAGTACGAGGAAGAAATTCTCATGTCCTAGGAACCGTGAAGCCCCGTTGATCGTCATGTCCAATGCAACATCAAAGGACTCAAGACTAAATATCATGGGTGTGTCACCGTGAAAGTGATCCCACGGGAACAATCGTGTTACATGTACGGAAGAGGATACGCTCCGAAAGCCCAAACAATGAACAAATGCCTTAAGCCACTCGTTAAGGGAAAGAGTTTGATCATCAAAGTAATAATTATATCATCTTAGAAAAAGTAAGCACATTGAAAATTCCAAGTTTTCTTTGTTTGCCTAACAAGTACTCTAAAGACACTCTTAACAAGATAGTGTAAATATGCCAACCCCCCTATAGAACCCTCTGCATCAAACAAGATCAGCGTTTCTTGTGAAAAAAAGGGGACAAAACAAAAACAATTTCAGCATTCAGCATCAGAGTTCACACAATTTTCAGCACACATGCGACTAGTCATCAACTGAGGGGTGGAAAAAGAGTGCAAAAGGGCACAACGCTACCTGGAGTTTGCAATAAACAAGATCCAATATGTACATTCACTGTTCAGCGAACAATAGAGGATAACTAAGTAACAGTACCTATCATACAACAACAATCTCCTGAGAGTCAGTCTTCCATCTCTGCATCACGTTCAGCCACCTCCATCATGACATCTTCATCATCAACACCGTCATTGTCGTCGTCACCACTGTCCTCTTCTCCTAGCAGCCACTGTTCAAACTCATCGAAGTCATCGTACTCACGCATGTATGAATCGTCCAATCGGTTGGATGGGTCCGCCCCCAGCTCCTCCCCATGACACAACACATGCAAGAAAGGCCTACTCCGGGCCAAAGCATCTACCATATCCCTATTGACACTTCCCGTCAGTCCTAACCACCTCAACCTCGGGAAATAAGGTCGCTTCAACCACCTAAATGACAGTTGGGTAATGCCACCACAATTGTGCAGATCCAACAACCTCAGCCTACTCCCTTGCCACCCTTCTTCACGAGCCTGCATAGACGCTAATGCCATTATTGAAGTGTCACCAATGAGCGGGCATTGTCGCAAGCGGAGTTCAAGAATTGGAAGGCGAGCTCTTGCTAATGACAATATTCCATCATCAGAAATGCTAGGGGTGTTGGATAGGTCCAATTCTTGCAGCTCATACTTAAAGGAGCCCTCAAACAAAAGTAATATACCTCGGTCTGTAAGTCTCTTGCAGCCTCTCAGAGACAGTGACGTGAGCGAAGTGATCACTCTCCATCTCAAGAATGACAACCCCGTATCAGTAATATCAGAACCGTCCAACTGCAAAATTTTCAACTTTACAAGAGTTCCAATGGCTCGGAGAGCTTCATCTCCGAGACTTTTACAATCCCTGAGATCAAGAACTCTTAAATCCACATTTGACACCAAATTTTCAACACCGTCATTTGTCAGAAGATTGCACCATCTCAAGCTAACATGGGTCAAGGAGAGTGAAGTCGCACGGATGTCATGAAACACCAGATTTGTTAATGAAGTGCCATGAGCAACCCTCAGCTTGTATAAACTCGAGCATGAATGCAAGATTTCTCTGAAACCTGTATCAGTGACACGACAAAAGCCACCAAGATATATACTTTCCATGTTTGCACATCTATCGGCCATTAGTAGGATCCCAAGATCATTAACTCGTTTGAAATAAGTAACAAGAAACTCCTGGCTCCTGACTAGTGAAAGATGCCTCAGTTTGCCATGCTGATTAATCTGTTGAAGACCAGAATTAGTGAGGTCAAATGTAAGTCTCGGTTCAATAATTGGTGCATCTCGAAGATCCAAATGGGCAAGGGACAGAAGACCCCCAGAAATAGTTCCGACCATAGCATCGGTGATATAGTCCACCGAAAGGCTTAACTTCTGAATTCTAGGAAGCACCGATGGTTGAATGTGCGTCTGTTCCAAATTAGGGCTCAGAAGCTCAGTGATCATCACTGACGAGATATAGCCGATTTCAAGACAAGTGAGCTTTGTTGAAGCTAATGCCCAGACTCGAGCAAAATTATGACGTATAAATATCGACACATCAAACATGAGGAATAGTGCCTGCAAGGCAAGAAAAGGCATACACATAAGTGACGCGAACCAACTAGCTGAAGACAGCAGCTTATACTATGAATCCATACACTCATAATAGGTGACAAAATCAGCCAGATCTAGGGAGCAGCTTAAAATAAGACACAGATATGGAGCGGTCATTAAATGATGATTTTTCTTAGATTCTATCATGCTCGAAGGGTAAATAAGAAGTAGAATCCAACACATAATTAATTAACCATAGTAATACTGTCACATGCACAATTAGATCAATTTAAGCAATATTTGCATTAAGGGTCTACTGATGATTTAAGAATACGAAGCTCACTTCTAACTGAGTGCAACCACTCAACAACTCGTCAAGATCGGAAACATGAAGTGCTCGCCCTCTATTCTCAGCAACAGAACCCAAGTACAGAGACCTCCATGAAATGAATAACACAGCGTTAACAAAAGCCAATCCTTTGCAAGCTGCACATAACCAAATTAACCATGACCGACGCCAGAAGCAGGCGCGGACAGAAATTAAAGAGGGATTGTCAATACAAACTTTAGGTCCCCGCACTGCGATCCTATCTCGGAGAGCAGCTTGCCGCTGAAATCCGCGCAGTTGTGGAGATGGAGCTCGTGCAAAGACGGCCTAACCAGCAACCTTATGGCCGAATCGTGGAGCCGACCGCAGTCCACCTTCAGGCTCCTCATCAGAGGATTCGGCGGCAGCAGAGGCCGCAGCAAATCGATAGAAGGAGCGATCTCCTGAAACAGAAGCCCACCAACTCAATCGACAAGTTCGACTTCGACCCAGAAAAGCAAAGTAAAAAAAAAAAAAAAAAATCAAATTTTCCCTAAGTTCGATCCATCTTTTGTCCCCTGGATGATCTCTTCCACAGTCGCAATTGCAAGGCTTCCGTTTCGTTCCTCCAATTTCGTAACCGCCGGGCGGAATTATGGACATGGAGATCGATGGGTTCGGTCAAGAACCGCGAAATCGAGCCGGGCTGCGAAGAAAGCAGAGAGGGAGAGAGTAGGGACATACGAGGAGATGGATGCTGGGGATGAAGGAGAGGACGTGGGAAGCGCAGTGGCGGAAGGTCCGGCACGTGGACCCGGCGGAGCAGATCGACGACACGTCCAGCTTCACCATGATCGTCGCCAGCAGAGCCGACGGCAGCTGGTCCAGCCCCATCATGCTCGCCTCCCCCTCCTTCTCCTCCTCCATCACTCTCTCCTTGCTTTGAAGGAAGACGGGGGCTTATCGCTCCGATCGAGGTCCGGCGAGCAGACGATGGCCCGAGACGAGCTTCTACGATTTCGTCTCACATGGCGACAGGCGCAATTAGGAAGATGAGATTGCTTGCGTGACGACACCGTTTAAGAGAAACGTCTTGCAATGGGGAAGGTGTCGGCATGAATCCGGCCCAATCATTCGTAAGCTTGGATTTATTATCTACACAGGTGATTTGTGGGCTAAATCGAGAGGAAAGCTGTCATTTTGGGGGGGTTGAATGAAAAAACTTTAGAAGTACGGGGACGGGGGCACAAATGTATAAACCTCGCGCGTTGGTCCTCGTTTCACTGCCGAGTGCTTCCTTCCGACTTCCGACTTCCGTAGCTCGGAGTCCCAGTGACCTGTAAATTTCGCCGGCGGATTCTGCCCCTCACCTCGTCATCGCGTTTTCTCGCCGCCGATCCCGTTCGATGCCCGGGGCGCATCCCGCGGCCCCTATGGCCGATTGGAGCCAGATGCCCGTGGACCTCCTCCGGCTCATCGCGCGACGCCTCGACACGCAATTCGACGTCCTCCGATTCCGATCCGTCTGCTCTTCCTGGCGTTCCTCGGTTGCACCGAGCCCTAATCCCTTCGCGGACGGCGGATTGCGGATCAGCCCGCACGGCAGGGATCCCGACGATTGCCTCGAGGTAGATTTCCTCTCCAGGAGCACCATCTTCCTCCTCGGAGTGCCCCGATCCCGCGACCAAACAGTCCCCGGCGGGTGGCTGCTCAAAGTCGGGAAGGACTTCCCTGGGAGGATGCATCTACTGAATCCTCTCTCCAGCTGCGAATTCGATCGTCTGCCTGAGGATTTTCCAAGAGTTTTGGACTTGATGAATCTGCGCGTGCTGGAGTTAGGGCACGAGTATGTGTTGCGGTGCTTGAATTTCGATGACCATCGCCGTCCTGCTGACATACTTTTCCCGGATAGGGTTGCTTTCATGTGTCTAGGCAATGGAAATGATTATGTGCTGCTCCGGATTGCGTCGGGGAAATTGTCCATGTTTAAATCTAAGGAAAAACGGTGGTCCATCATTCAGGACACGCGGTCGCCATGGTATGACGACGTGATATTGTTTGGTGGGGAGTTTTATGCCGTTGATCGTGCTGGGAGGACTGTGGTCGTCAGCTTGGATTCGGGTGTGAAATCGATTGTGCAGCCGAACTTCCGTGGTCGTGAGAAGTTCTTGGTGGAATCTGTCGGCGAGCTGCTGTTGGTCTATAGGGATAGGAGCCTGGATGCGGAGAACGACTACGAAAGCCTAGTAGATTTCCTTACGAGCGAGACGGTCCAGTTTAAGGTCTACAAGTTGGACAGAGAAGAGAAGGTGTGGAGCAGGGTGAAAGACTTAGGGGATAGGGTGCTGTTTCTGGGAGATGAATGTGCATTCTCTGCTTCACCTGCAGATCTAGGGGCTTCTAAAGGGAATCTCATATTTTATAGGGATTATGTTGGAAGGGCAGCAGATTTGAGCCTTAAGATCTGTGTCTATGACATGGATAGTGGCCGTTTTGGACCTACAGAAGATTATGCAAATTTTTCGGAGCTGTTCTGGCCTCCTCCAGATTGGATTGCTTCAAGGACCTCGGAAGTAAGCACTTGTTTCCTGGAATTCTTTCAATCATCTATTATATGTTTGTCGGTCCTCGGAAGTAGAGGAATTCATATAGGAGCACACGGGAGATTTCCTCTGTTCTGTTGCATATTCTGATACTACATACTATCATCGTGTTCTAAAAGTATGTCGAATCTACTTCCTTGCTGGCATTGGTTATACTTTTGCCAAGGAGAAGTGTAAAAAAAGTGCTAAACTTATTTCATCGGTGCCAAATTTAGTCATAAGCTTTTTGGTCTATTGTGAACTCAGTCATTCCGATTAATTTTGACCGGATATTAATAACTAGGGCGCTAGGCGTCAATAATTTTTAATAATATTTTTTTTTTTCCCTTTCTTCTTCCGTTTGTCAGTGATTGGTCACAGATGATAGTTGAGTGGGCTGGCCTTGCTTGGGTGAGGGTCGCCGTTGCCCGCCATTGGCGAGGGCTTCCCTAGCTAGGCCTCACTTGGGCAAGGGAAGGTGACACCTGGCGAGGCTGCCTTGGCCTAGGCGTGGGCCGGCCTTGCTAGATCTGGTGAGCGGAGCCCTCACCCAGGCTCACTTGGCCGAGCCTCACCTATGGTAGGCAACCTTAACCATTGCCTAGGTGAGGCCAGCTTGCTCCGCCATTGCCTACGTCGATCACAAATAAGAATAAAAGAAAAAATAAAAAAGTAATAATATGAATATTAAAATAATATTGAAAATTGTCCACGTTAGTCAACGTCCAAGTAAGTAATATCCGCCCAAAAATAGGTTTAGAACTTGTTTAGCACTTTTTCCTATTTTTGACTATAGTCACTTCTGGAAGAAAATTTTGGAACTTAACATTAGATTCCTCATGCTTTATCAGTGCTTGGTTTCGTTCCGGATAAAGCATATTTCATTGAACATTTTCTGTCATTTCTCCTTTCTATAAACTATTTAATACTCTCTTCGTGATAGCCTCAGGTTTGAAATCAATTGGAAGCACCGGCAGTGTAATGCGGAGGTTGGTCTTCTTGGATGTGGGATGTTGTCATTATCGAATTGTTGGTTCGCGGCATTGTACATGAATAACACGGTTAGAAAGCGTGAGAGAGGTTGATTTAGCTTGCTTTATGGGACCAAGGCAACTCCTATCGACGCTAAAGGAAGGCAAGAAGGTAGTCTGGTTAGGTGACAATGCGGCCTCTGAATAACTGGTTACGAGATTAATGCTCAGATCCCCCTAGAGGGCCCGCATCATTACACAGGTTTTGTTATATTCAACTGTTCATTAGAGATTTTGCTAGACGGTCTATGTTGATTGATGCAAAGGCAGAGAGAGCAGTTCACTGTATATATATTTTTTGGTCTCACTCCTCTTGTATGTATAGTGCGGTGCTCACGGGGTTCGAATCCGTCCCTTTACTAGCAGGGCTGCATGCCTATTGGCCACTGGACATAGATTAGGAAGGCCATTCTTTTCTGAGCTATAAAAAGTATGGTCTTGTGATTATTTTTATCCTCTGTACTCACTTATGGATGCTTTTCGTATGGTAAGTTACGCTTCGAAGGTCTTTCCTAAGCGTCAAGGATGTAAAATCACTTGCCAAGGAGGCAAACTTTTGCCGTCAAGTTTTTGCCTGAATCGTTTACCCGGCCATGGTGCCTGTCGTATTGTTTAGAAGTTTATGAATTGGTATCGATTGTATGTTGCTTGTAGAGTTAGCCAACCCCAAATAATTTGATAAACAGAAACAACAACTTCGCAAAACACAAACTTCGGTAAGAAGGATTGCGTGGCTTTCATTAATGGAGCATCCTCTCTCTCAAAGAGGATTCTTGAACTTTTATGTTTATATAACTTCATGATCTTTTTGAGGTTTTACTTGAATTGCAAGGCCATATTTTCAAAAGTAAAATCAATTTTTCATAAGTTTGATTCATCTTTTGTCCCCTGATCTCTTCCACAATCGCAAGTCCGAGACTTCAATTTCGTTTCTCCAATTTTGGAATCCCGCTTTAATGTTAGGGACCACCAGGTTAGATTATGAACGTTTAGATCAATGGGTTTGGTCAAGAGCCACGAAATCGAGCCACGCTACGAAGAAAGCACACTCAGAGAGAGAGAGGGAGGGAGTAGGGACATACGAGGAGATGGATGCTGGGGATGAAGGAGGGAATGTGGGAAGCGCAGTGGCGGAAGGTCCTGCATGTGGACCTGGCGGAGTAGATCGACGACACGTCCAGCTTCAACATTATCGTCGCAAGCAGAGCCGGCGACAGCTGATGCGGCCCCATCATGCTTGCCTCGTGCTCGGAAGGAAGACGGGGGGCTGGTCGCTCCATCTTGGTCCGATGAGCCAAGGAGAGATGAGCTTCTCCGATTTCGTTCCATATGGTGACAACGCACAGCACTCAGGAGCGTTTTTCTTTTTCCTTTTCAAATACCCTTAATTACGTAGTTCCCCTTTGTATTTTTAATTTTGTGCAGCTGGCCCCTACTTAGGACTCCCTATAAAAAAAGAAAAAACATTAAGAAGGGAAGAATTTATTTCTATGGACAGTTTTATTGGGATTTTTATCATTTTAAAGAATACATAAAAAAGAAATTAAAAATCAAGCTCGAGCTTATCACATGGGTTTGGGACGACCCATCATTGTTGCAAGTCGTGCCCTAGGCCGATTCAAGTATAATGCGTGCCTATTAGCAGTTACATTGCTCAAATCTCGCATAAAAGAAAGTGTGAGGTAATTAGAACCTATCAAGGGCTACAATTATGACAAGATCATGGTATTAAAAGTACATTAACATTTCTGAAAAGAGATGCGAAAGATAAATTTCTAATGAACCCTGAAACGATAGCTTTCCTCTTAATGTAGCCCACAATCACCTGTGTAAATAATAACTCCTAGCTTACAAATGTTGTGAATTATCACCATGTGAAACAAAATCGGAGAAGCTCTCATCTCAATTGCTCATCGGACCAAGATCAAGCGATGAGCCCCTTCTTCCTTCCAAGCACGATAGATCGGCTCGACCGGCGACGATAATGTCTGGTTTGTCTTCCCATTCAGAAGAGAAGATGGCTCCTAGTCCCTTCTCGATCAGGCACACGCCTTACGGCTCTCCTTTTGCGACCCCATCTTTATGTTCCTCTCGCTTCGGTGGAAATCCGGGAAGAATGCCCTCGTCCGCAAACAGCAACAATCACAAAAAACACGATGAGAAACCGGCAGCACCAGAATCCGAAGAGATATGGTCATATGCTGGGAACATTACTGCGAGGCGGGTTTCTGGGGATGCACCCGAACGAGATTGACGATGAGTTGGGTCCAAATGCAGGAAATATTAGCAGCATGAATTCATGGGTGGGTCTATATGTATGGGAGAAGTAGAGAGAATGTACATGTGTCAGGAGTAAATGAGTAGAGAAGAGATGATACTGATTTAGAATTCCCTAGTATCGTGGTTTGAGAGAAGCACCCTACTGGCCTATGAAGATCAGGGAACCACGCATATGTTAAATTGCCTTTGGTTGCCCATTTATCTTTGTGCTTGAGAGAGAGAGATATTTCGATGAAGGTGCCGAAAGTGACAATGGGGGCCCTGGTGATATGAATCTTCCAGTGGTATGAATCTAGATGGATATGGGTTCTGTTCTTGCAATTCAATTCAAGTAAAACCCTGAAATATATATGAACATGAAGGTTTGAGAATTCGTCTAAAGAGAAAATGGATGCTCCATTAATGAAATCCATGCGATCCTTTCACTGAAGTTTATGTTTTGTGAAATTGTTGTTTATGTTTGTCAAATATCTGAGTTGGCTAAAAGATTGAACTCTGCCTTAGGTAGGTTCTCTGTCGTCAATGGGGGCAACACACAACCGATACTAGTTCACAAACTTCTGGAATGTGCAACAGGCGTCATAGTGACTGACATCCCGGCAAAAACAACCCATACTACATGTAAATGATTAGGCAAAAACTCACCAGCAAAAGTTTGCCTCTTTGGCAAGTGACCGACATCCTCCAAGCTTAGGATAGACTTTAGAAGTATTACTTACAATACAAAAAGCATCCATATGTGAGTACAAAGAGATTTTAGCAGGAGACTTTATTTTAAGCAAAGCCAAAAAAAAAAAATTAAAACAAAAAATAAGAACAAAAGCATCCATACGTGGATTACCCAAACCCGCTAGCCAAACACTCCCCATTCTTCTTCTCAATCTCCCAAAAATCACTCCCGTCTCCCACCTTCTTCTTCACCCTGTCAAGGTTTCAGAGCAAGGAAAGCAGCATCTCAGTCGCCGAATGATGCAGCGATGGTGCGCGAAGCTCCGGCCGCTGACGCCTCAATGGTCCGGTCCATTCATTCGTAAGCTTGGATTCATTATGTACCCAGGTGATCGCGGGCTAAATTGAGAGGAAAGCTTTCATTCGGGGGTTGAACGAAAAAACTTTTAGAAGTACGGGGACGGGAGGCAAAAATGTAATTAAACATCGAAAGCGCGCGTTCATTCCCGCTTCACTGCGATTGCTTCCTCCCGAAGCACGAAGTCCAGTCACCTATAAATTTTCCCGGCGGATTCCCGCCTCTCACTTTCTCTCGCGTTTTCTCGCCGATCCTGCGGCCCCTATGGCCGATTGGAGCCGGATGCCCGAGGACCTCCTCCGATTCATCGCGCGCCGCCTCGACACGCGGTTCGACGTCCTCCGATTCCGATCCGTCTGCTCTTCCTGGCGTTCGTCGGCCGCCCCGAGCCCTGACCCCCTCGGGAACGGCGGATTGCGGATCATCGGGTACAGCAGGGATCCCGACGACTGCATCGAGGTAGGCTTCGTTTCCAAGCACACCATCTTCCTCCTCGGAGCGCCCCGATCCGGCGACCAAACGGTCCCCCGCGGGTGGCTGCTCAAAGTCGGGGAGGACGTCCCCGGGAGGATGCATCTACTGAACCCTCTCTCCAGATGCGAATTCGATCGCCTGCCTGAGGATTTTCCGAGAGTTTTGGACTTGATGAATCTCTGCGTGCTGGAGTTAGGGCACGAATATGTGTTGCGGTGCTTGAATATCCGTGACAATCGTGGTGGTGCAGGCGTGCCTTTCCCGGATAAAATTGCTTTTATGTGTTTAGGCAATGGAAATGATGTCGCGATGCTCCGGATTGAGTCAGGGAAATTGGCCATGTTCAAATCTGAGGAAAAACGGTGGTTCCACATTTAGGACCTGCCGTTGCCGTTGCCGTTTCCGTACGACGACGTGATATTGTTTAAGGGGGAGTTTTATGCTGTCGATTGCGCTGGGAGGACGGTGGTTGTCAGGTTGGATCGGGTGTGACCTTGATTGTGCAGTCAAACTTTGGTGGTCGCAAGAAGTTCTTGGTGGAATCCGTCGGTGACTGCTCATGGTCTACATGTATTGGAGCCTGGATGCGGGGAACGACCGCGATGGCCTAGATTATCTTACAATGGAGATGACGCTCCGGTTCAATGTCTACAAGTTAGACAGAGAAGAGAAGGTGTGGAGCGGGGTGAAAGACTTAGGGGATACTGTGCTGTTTCTGGGAGATGAATGTGCATTCTCTGCGTCAGCTGCAGATTTAGGGGCTTGTAAAGGGAATTGCGTATTCTATATGGATTATGTTGGAGAGGCAGGAAATTCGAGCCTTAGGATCTGTGTCTATATGACATGGATAGTGGCCGTTTTGGACCTATGGAATATGCAAGTTATTCAGAGCTGTTCTGGCCTCCTCCAGATTGGATTGCTTCGAGGACCTCAGCAGTAAGCATTTGTTTCCTGAAATTCTTTCAATCATCTATTATATGTTTGTCGGTCCTAGGAAGTATAGGAATTCATATAGGAGCACACTGGAGATTTCCTCTGTTCTGTCATCATATTCTGATGCTACATTCCATCATTATGTTCTAAATGTATGTCATAGCTACTTCCTTGCAGGCATTGGTTAAACTTTTGCAAAGGAAAAGTGTTAAAAAAGTCATAAAGTTATTGCATTTGTGCCAAATTTAGTTATAAACTTTTTGATCTAGTGCCAATTTAGTCTTTTGACCGGATATTAATGACTTGGACTCTTGGTGTCCTTCATAGACAATTTTAGTGGTATTATTATTATTATTATTATTATTATTATTATTATTATTATTATTATTATTATTATTTTTTAATATTGTTTTTTTTTTTTTCCCTTTCTTCTTCCGTTGGTGATTAGCCTTAGGCGAGGATTGTTGTTGCCCACCATAGGTGAGGGCTTCCCTCGCTAGGCCTCGCCTGGGTGAGGGAAGGCAACGCCTAGCGAGGCTGCCTTGGCCTAGGTGGGGGCCGGCCTTGTTAGATCTAGTGAGTAGAGCCCACGCCGAGGCTCACCTACTCAGGCCTCGCTGGCTTGGGCGTACAATGTCAACCCTCAACCAGGCAATTCGTGAGGCCAGCTTGTGCAGCCATCACTTGTGACCAGTGGCCGATTGGCTGCAAAAATAAGAAGAAAGGAAAAAAAATCAGAAAAAATAGTAAAAAATGATTGATACTTTTAAAAATTATTCATGTTAGTTG
Source organism: Eucalyptus leucophloia subsp. euroa (assembly GCA_017140325.1). NCBI lineage: Eukaryota > Viridiplantae > Streptophyta > Magnoliopsida > Myrtales > Myrtaceae > Eucalyptus > Eucalyptus leucophloia. The sequence goes on from CM029476.1 coordinate 23,375,265, forward strand.
CCAGTTATGCTACATAGGACGTCCGGCATCTAAGTAAATAATATTCGGCGAAAATTAGTTGGAAGAATCAAATTGGCACTAAATCATAAGATTTAGGATTAAATTGATACCATTAGGACTTTTTGGACACTTTTCCCTATTTTTACCGAAAGGGAAACTGTGGACTATAGTCACTCCTGGAAGAATGTTGGAACTTAACATTAGATTCCTCATGTATCATAGTTGGTTTTGTTACTGATAAAGCATATTTCATTAAACATTTTCTGTCATTTCTCCTTTCTATAAACTATTTAATACCCTCTTGGCAATAGCCTTAGGTTCGAAATCAATTGGAAGCACCGACAATGTAATGCGGAGGTTGGTCTTCTTGGATAAAGGATGTTGTGGCAATCAAATCGTTCGTTGGCGGCATTGTACATGAATAACATTGTTAGAAAGTGCTAGAGAGGTTGATTCAGCTCGCCGCATGGGACCAAGGCAACTCCTATCAACGTTGAAGGAAGGCAAGAAGGTGGTCTGGTTAGGTGACAATACATCCTCTAAATAACTGATTATGAGATTATTGCTTAGATCCACATAGAGGGCCCGCATCATTGCACAAGTCTTGCTATATATTCGATTGTTCATTAAGGATTTCGGTAGATGGTCTATTATGATTGATGCAGAGGCAGAGAGAGCAGTTTACTATATATAGATATGTATAGATATATTTTGGTCTCACTCCTCTTTTCTATGTGTAGTGGGGTGCTCACGGGGTTCGAACCCTTACCTTTACTAGCAAGGCTGCATGCCCGTCGGCCACTTGACTTAGATTAGGAAGGCCATTCTTTTTTGATCTATAGAAAGTGTGGTCTTGTGACTATTTTTACCCTCTGTACACACTTATGGATGCTTTTCTTATTGTAAGTTATGCTTCTAAGGTCTTTCCTAAGCATCGAGGATGTAAATCACTTGCCAAGGAGGCAAATTTTTGCTGTTGAGTTTTTGCTTGAATCGTTTACACTGCCATGACGCCTGTGGTACAGTCCAGAAGTTTAAGGATTGGTATCGTTTGTATGTAGCCTGCAGAATTCAGACCTATCAGCCAACTCTAGAGAATTTGACAAACAGAAACAACAATTTCACAAAATACAAACTTCAGTCAAAAGGATTATCTGGCTTTCATTAATGGAACGTCCACTTTCTCATAGAGGAATTCTTGAATCTTTATGTTCATATACCATGATGATCTTTTAGGGTTTTACTTGAATTGCAAGGACAAATTTTCAAAAGTAAAGTAAAAACAAATTCTTTATAAGTTCAATCCATCTTTTGTCCCTTGGTCTCTTCCACAATCGCAAGTCCGAGACTTCCATTTGGTTCCTCCAATTTCGCAACCCCATTATATTGGTAGGAACTGCCAAGTGAGATTATGAACATTTAGATTTCAGTGGGTTAGGTCAAGAACCGCGAAATCGAGCCAGGCTACAAAGCAGCGAGTAGGGACGTGCGAGGAGATGGACACTGGGGATGAAGGAGAGGACATGAGAAGCATAGTGGCGGAAGGGCCTGCATGTGGACCCGGCGGAGCAGATCGATGAGACGTTCAACTTTGGCATTATCGTTGCCCGCAGAGCCGACGGCAGCTGGTTTAACCCCACCACGCTTGCCTCCTCCTTCTCCATTGCTCCCTCTCTCCCTTTCTCGTGCTCGGAAGGAAGACGGGGGCTTATCGGTTGATCTTGGTCCGATGAGCAAAGGTGAGACGAGCTTCTTCAATTTCGTTTCACATGGTGACGACGCACGGTATGCAGGAGAGGAGAGGATCCGTCTTGCATGGTGGCCCAGGCCCAACCACAGCCTAGTCCGGCCCAATCATTCATAAGCTTGGATTCATTATTTAGGGATATATGCATTACAAGTCCTAAAATTTATCATGAAAATACAATTGAGTTCTATTTTTTTTTTTAAAATATAATTAAGTTCTAAAATTTGTCAAATTAGTGCAATTGAGTTGTAAAATCCTCGATTCTGACCCTGTTGGGATCAGCCATAAGGTCCTAAATGGATCAACCAAGGGCCATTGGCCATGGGATCAATCGGTTCAATCGGTAAGAAATCAAGGATTGGTTATGGTTCGACCGATCGATCGACTAACCATGAATTGGTTGAGGTGTCAGCCGTGAATTATCTATCGACCATACCGATGGAATAGGATCACAAACTCATAAGATGACTTTTTGATAATAAGGATTGGTCACAGGATGATTTTGGATTGGCAGATGGTCATATGGTCATGGGTCGATTTATCGGTCATAGTGCCCAGCCATGGATGATTCCGCTTGATTATGCATCGATACACGGACAATTTAACTTAATCAAATGTGATCGTCTTCCGACCAAAAATGCATTATTCCTTATTTAATTCTTAGTGATCGGAAATGAATATGGAATTAGTAATGTCTGATCGTAGATTGGTAATGCATCGACCATGAATCATACGAATGGATTAGGTACCGACCAAAATGAGTTCAAGGATAGACCCTACTACTCCATCACTAATTTTAAGGTCCATGAGTGTCTTGATTTAGTGTTAGGTCATGGATAGCAATGGGATTGGCCTTGACCAACCGAAGGATCAATGGATCGACCATCTAGGCCGATCGACTATCCAAGGGAATGGTTTGGTCGAGCGTAGGGCATGATGGCCAAACCTCATGTGTACGTGATTCAGTTTTTCGAGATGTACGTAATGATTCCTTTTCCGGCTCGGAATCAACTTAGATGACGGAATTCTCCAGACTGCCTTATTGAAGAAGAAAAGGACAAATAAAGAAGATTCTAGAACACCCTCATTAATTGAAGGGGGTGATGTGTCCTTTGACTTTTTAAAAGTCATGATGAGGTCAAATATATCCTTAATGGGGAAGAAAAGGACAACGCACATGTGATCCAATTAAAAAGCGATACCTAAAGCCCTTAATAATGACCTAAAAAGTTTAGGCGCCAAGTTGGCAATCTTGATAACCTTATCTTCAAACTTCATTAAATGTTCATTAAATGCGGGATACAAGTAGTCCAGTAAAATGGCGAAAAGTGGGCCATCATTAATGATGTCTTTAAGCTAAATTGCCAAGCGAGATCTTTTAGCCGTCCGACTCATTCTCTAGGTGCAATTATTGTATAAATAGGCTTGCCAACTATGGATCTTAGGCGGGACACTTGGAAAATTTGGAATGGACCATTTGGCTTGGTGTTGATGCTGTTGAGTAGCATAACTAGGAGGACTTCTCCTCATTTTTCACCTTGCCATCCACTTTCCCCCTTCTCCTCCTCCTCACGCCTCTCTTTCTCTTTTGGCTTTCAAGCAAGCCGCCCTTTCCTTTGTAGTTCGAGTTTTAGTTCAAGATTTATCCATGTAAGTGTAGTTTTCTTCCTTCCTTTAGTAGCATTCATGACGTCTTCGACCCTAAGAAATTCTCTCACAAGCAAGCCAAGGGTAGGTCAATTGATTCTTGGATGTTTGATATATTCTATGACTTGTTCATGTTCTTGAATTTTCTTGTGCGAACGGAATGAAGTCATGGTTCATCGCTTTTGTTCGGTACAAGTCGAGGTTCGCCCATAACCATAAGATGTGATTTGTTATTGAGGCATACCGAGTTTACGTCTTGGATTGGTGTGGATTCCTTTATGCTTGTTACTTGAGCGAAGCTTTGGGCTTAGGCTCGTTTATCGAGTTGTTGACGAGGAAATTCATGATTTCATGGCACGTGCATTATGTTTGAGCAAGAAATACATAATTCATGGCACGTGCATGAAGCTTGAGTACGTCCTTAAAAAGGGAACTAGTGCTTGAGCAAAGATGAGAAAAGATAAGAACGGGGTTCAAGTCATTGAATTCTTGGCAAGAGCTAGGTTCGAGTCCCAGAGGCTAGCAAGCGACTTGGGTTTAAGTCCCGAGCATATTAACTGGGTTTGAGTCCTAGAAGTTGAGAAAAAACCAAAAGTCTAGATAAAAGCCCAAATTAAATTGGGTTCAAGTCCCAAGACGGCTCCGGAAAGATTTGGGTTCGAGTCCCGAGTATAAGAGAATGCTCAGTAAGCATGGCATGCATGAGTAAGAAAAAAGGCCAAAAGTGCATAAGCTCACGGCATACATCATACTCATGAATGGTTGCAAGAAGCATGGTTGCATCTTTGATTTGCCTTTGACACTATTTGCTTGAGATGTTTTGACTAGTGTTGATAATGAAGTGATGTTCTAGCTGAAGGTCAGAGGCTATATGTACTGAGTATTTCCAATACATACCCTTATTTCTTTTACAGGTACTTCGAATTATGGCTACTATGCATTTTTGTTGTCCTGTAAAGACTTATATGACTACATCGGACATAATAGATGTGAGACTAATATTACATACCGAAAAGTGTTGTTCGTCGTGTGGATAGAAAAAGGATTGGACGAGCTTGTCCCGATGCACTTTGAAACCCGATCTAGATGGTATGAGGACACTTGGATAGGGCCTCTCCAAGGATTTGACAACCCAAACCCAAATCTTAGTGATAATGATGATCCGTTCGAAGATTCGGACTAAGCTTATGTATAATGACCCCAGTAGTAAAACAAGGGTTCCCAATTTTGGATAGTAACTACCATAGGGGAAATAGGGATACCCCAAGCTCTCTTTTGTGTGAGTATAAAATAGAGCTTTGAAGCTTGTAAGATGTGTAAGACGGGGAATAGGCTTACTACATGTGTAATATATAAAGTATGTTAGTGATGTTGTATCTCACATTCCTACAATATTTGTATAAAGTATGTTAGTGATGTTGTATCTCACATTCCTATGATATTTGTGTCAGGGATTGTATGTTCATGTTTTCCGCATGCACATGCACATAAATAAGAGACAAATGAATTCAGGACGACAACAAAGCCTAGGATGTTACAAAATAATCTGTAGCTCAACCTCCAAGTAAAGGGGGCATGACACAAGTCTTTTCATTAATACCGTCAATTTGTTTAACGAAAAATGCTGATAAGGCATTTTTAAATAATAACTCTCCTACATGTCATTTTTTTTATTAATTTTTCCTTTGAATCTTATTTAAATAATATTAAAAAAAGCTAACATATTTTCAAAAAAAAGAAAAAAAAAGGAGGGGGGAGAAAGAGAGAAATGACTCACCAGTGACGGCCACATATCGCTAGATGGGCCGTGAAGGTCGCCAGCACAACTTGCCTAGATCTAGGCAAGCCTCACTTGGGCCTAGCGAGGTTCAATGGTGAGGCTCCCCAGCCACCCTCGCCGACCCCTCCGATGATGGGCAATAGTGGTGGCAATCATTGGTGAGTCCCCGCCCTTTTTAGTTTTTTTTTTTTTGCTAGTTTTGCTTTTTAAATATTTTAGCTTTTTTAGTTTGTTGATATTATTTAACTAATATTTAAAGAAAGATTAATAAAAAAAAAGACATGTGGGAGAGATAAATTAATTTAAAAATGTCATGTCATCATTTTTACTAGACAAATTGATGGTGTTAAGCGGAAGGACTCAATTACATCAATTTGACAAGTTTTATAACTTAATTATACTTTTGAAAAATTTTAGAACGTATAGTGCACATATCTTTATTATTTATACAGGTGATCGTGGGCTAAATTAAGGGGAAAGCTGTCATTTAGGGGGGTCCAATGAAAAAACCTTAGTAATGCAGGGACGGGAGGGCAAAAAATATAATTAGACCTTGAAGCGCAAGTGGATCCACGTTTCACTGCGAGTGCATTTTCGAAGCTAGAAGTCCAGTCAGTCACCGATCCCGCTCGATCTACCGGGAGTAACCCCAGAGCCTACGCCCCCTCGACCCCGCCATGGCCGATTGGAGCCGGATGCCCGAGGACCTCCTCCCCCTCATCGCGCGGCGCCTCGACGCGCAGTTCGACGTCCTCCGGTTCCGATCCGTCTGCTCTTCCTGGCGCTCCTCGGTCGCGCCGAGCCTTAACCCCTTCCGGCGCGGCCGATTCCCGATCATCCCTGACGACGGGTATCCCGGCTACTGCACCGGGGTAAACTTTCTCCGCAAGCGCACCATCTTCCTCCTCGGAGGGCCCCGATCCTGCGACCGAACAGTTCCCAGCGGGTGGCTGCTCAAAGTCGGGAAGGACGTCCCCTGGGTGATGAAGCCACTGAACCCTCTCTCCGGCTGCGAATTCGATCGCCTGCCTGACTGAGGATTTTCCGAGAGTTTTGGACTTGATGAATCTGCGGGTGCTGGAGTTAGGGCACGAGTATGTGTTGCAGGATACGCATTATCATGGCTATAGCGATGATTATGATATAATAGACACGAATAAGGTTGCTGTTTTGTGTTTAGACAATGAAAATGATTTTGCACTTCTCAGGACTGTCGATTATGGCATGTTGGCCATGTTCAAATCTAGGGAAAAATGGTGGTCCAACGTTCAGGACATGCCGTCGCCGTCGCCGTCGCCATCGCCATACCACGGCATGATATTGTTTAAGGGGGAGTTTTATGCTGTTGACCGTGCTGGCAGGACTGTGGTTGTCGGGTTGGATTTGAGTGTGACTTTGATTGCGCAGTTGAACTTTCATGGTTCAGAGAAGTTCTTGGTGGAATCTGTGGGTGAACTGCTGTTGGTCAATAGGTATCTGAGCCATGATACCGAGAATGTTCATGATGGCATGGTCGCAGAATTAGCAGATAATTTCGATTGCTTTATGAGGGAGAGGACACTCAGATGTAAGGTCTACAAGTTGGACAGAGAGGAGGAGGTATGGAATGAGGGGAAAGATTTAGGGGATAGGGTGTTGTTTCTGGGAGATGAATGTACATTTTCTGCTTCAGCTGCAGATTTAGGGGCTTGTAAGGGGAATTGCATATTTTTTGTGGATCCTGATGGAGGCATAGCAGCTTTGAGCCTTCCAATTGTTGTCTATGATATGGAAAGTGGCATTTTTGTACCTATAGAAGATTATGCAGATTATTCACAGCTGTTCTGGCCTCCTCCAGATTGGATTGCTTCGAAGACCTCGGAAGTAAGCATTTGTTTTCTGGAATTCTTCCAATCATCTATTTTGCATCATCGTTAGACTTTTCAGTTTGTCCGTCCTAGGAATCCGTACAGGAGCACACTAGAGATTTCCTCTGTTCTGTTGCATATTCTAATGCTACATTCTATCATCATGTTCTGAAAGTATGTCGAAGCTACTTCCTTGCGGGCACTGGTTATATTTTTGCCAAAAAGGGAAACCATGGACTATAGTCATTTCTAGGAGAAAATGTTGGGACTTAACATTAGATTCCTCATGCTTTATCATAGTTGGTTTCATTCCTGGTAAAAAATATTTCATTGAACATTCTGTCATTTTCCCTTCTATAAACTATTTAATACTCTCTTGGCGATAGCCTCAGGTTCGAAATCAATTGGAATCACTGGTAGTGTAATGCGGTGGTTGGTCTTCTTGGATATGGGGTGTTGCTACAATTGAATCATTCTGTGGCATTGTACATGAATAACGCGGTAAGAAAGGGCAAGAGAGGTTGATTCAGCTCACTGGATGGACCAAGGCAACTCCTACCGATGCTGAAGGCAAGAAGGTAGTCTGGTCAGGCAACAAGGCATCCTCTGAATGACTGATTATGAGATTAATGCTCGGACCCACCTAGAGGACCTGCATCATTGGGCAGGTCTTGTTATCTATTTGACTGTTTATCAAGGATTCCGCCAGACAATCTCTGTTAATTGATGCAGAGGCACGTGAAGCCGTTCACTGTGCATAGATTTTTATTTTTTTTGGGTCTCCCTCCTCTTTTCTATGTACATGAATTTGAACTATGGAAAGTATGGTCTTCTGACCATTTTTATCCTCTGTACTCACTTATGGATGCTTTTCTTATGGTAAGTTATGCTTCTGAAGTCTTTCCTTAGCTTGGAGGATGTCAATCACTTGCCAAAGAGGCAAACTTTTGCCGGCTGAGTTTTTGGCTGAATCATTTACACGGTGTCATGATCTAAATTTCAGGTGCACCACATACGATTTAGGTTAATGGATTGTTAAGCCTAGACTTAACTCGAGCTCTCCCAAGCCCTTACCAATTCGCAACTAGGTTTTGAGTTTTTAATATGCAAATGATTTTTATCCTGGAGTCGCCACTAATCTATTTTTGGTGGGTCGATTAGAAATCTAAGTAAAGTAACGGGAGATTTACTTTACTCCTATGAACCAGAGATTGTGAGTTCAGGGACTTGGTTACGCTAAATTTCTCTAACGCCCTTTCGGTACCTCTTCTTTTATTTTGAAAAAATATTTGGCAAGCAGCTTGAATTGATTTTAATTTATCTCTCTAACATGTGAGGTGATCATGCGGGTGCGCAAACTACTAATTTAACACCCAGATAAAGCAGTGAATAAATGGCAAGACTTACCTCATAGCAACGAAAGCATATGCAATGTTAAATTAGAATTTATATCAACAGTCCTAGATATGATTTCTAATTAATACGTAATTTCCTTTTTTTGGTTTTCACTTATTTAATGAGAATCATGCTTTATGCAATGTATGCTACTAATTTAACATGATATGACATGGTGGCATAGCCTAAACTATATGACATGCACATGACATTTTTTCTTTTTTTCTTTTTAAAAATGCAATTTATCCTAGAAAATAAAACTAATTTATTCTAAGACATTTTTTGTATTTTTCATGAAATTCGGATGTGAAAATTATCTATCTAAATTAAAATATCATCTAATTTGTACTAGGAATGAGGTTAAGCTAAATCCTAATTTAAACTAGAATGTTATCCTAATTTAGAAATCCCTAACTAAAATGCAATATATCTAAAAAATTTATCTAGACTTATAATAAATTAAAAAAACTATTATCTAGAGTTAAACTATATGAAATTTTACCCTAAAATGCAATGACATGCAAAGAATACCACATTTTTTTTTTATGTTTTTGTATTAATTTCGAAATTAAAAATTGTCAAGTAATTAAACATGAAACCTAAGTTAAAAAACTAGCAACCTAAATTGATTGATTTGATTTTTTTTTTTATGTTTTTTATAAAATTTCTATTCTAAATATGCAAACTCTAAAATAGGAAATAAACCTAATTCTAACCTACATTTTTTTTATTTTTTTTTATGAAAGAGAAATTAACTTAAACGGCACAACAGCAAATCATAGCAAGATTGATATCCAAATTGACAAACCATATCTCGCGCATGAGATCGGGTTGGCCAATTTAAAATAAATTGAATTTCGGGCGTGAGATCGGATTGGCGATTTTTCAAGCAATTGCGAGTCGGATTTCGGGCGCGAAAATCGGACTGTCAACCACAAATTTCACAGGCTATGTTATGTCGAACATTCTCAATCTTATATTAAGGAATGATTCTACTAAAACAGTAAAGTAAAATAAAAATAAAAAAATAAAATAGATAAAAAAAAACTACCTAATTTGCTTTTCCTTTTTTTTCTTTTGTTTTGCTCCCACGCACGGCTTGGCAACTGTGGTGGTTCGCTAGGGGGCAGCTGGTCACCGGCGTTCGGAGCTCCGGCGAGGACCGGCGGCAGGTGGACCGGCGGCGGGCGGACCGGCGGCAGCAGCAGGTCGCGGGGGGGTGCGCTACAGGCGTCGGGTCACTGGTCGGAGCGGCACGGGCGGAGCAGCGGGCAACTTCGCGCGGAGGAGGCTCGGAGTGGATTTGCTGGGCGTCGGACAAGCGAGCAGGAACGAACGGCAGGCGAAACTCGGCTGCTGCAGGGCGTCCCTGGCGGAGCTCGGGCACTGGGTCGGCTGAAGCGGATCACCGGCGAAGGTAGGGCATCGGACGTACGTACGGTGGCTCGGCGTCCGGATCTGGAGCAGTGGAAGGCGAAGAATGCAGGGGCGTCGGGTGAGCAGCAGCGGTGTGAGCTCCTATGGCGTCGGGTCGCAGCAGGGACAGAGGCGTGGCAGCGAGGGAGGAGCAGCAGGTCGGCGTTCGGGGCTTCTGGCGCTGCAGATCGGCGACGGCAGAGTCGGAACAGGGGCGTCGGCGTCGGGAACAGGCAGAGAGGAGGGTCGTCAGGTGCTGGCTCGAGCGGAGGCGGTGGGCGACGCGGGCGGAGGCGTCGTCAGGTCTACGCTCGTGCAGAGCTGGTGCAGAGGACAGCACGAGCTCGCGGGTGAGGCGGAGCTTCGGCGGCTGGTGGAACGGCAAGGGCAACGGCGACGGAGCTTCGGGCGGTCAGAGGTGCCGGGTCGTCGCGGTCACAGCAGGAGCGACGAGCGGCGGTGCGAGCTTGTGGGTGAGCCGGGTGCTGGTGGAACGACGAGGCAGCAGCGGGCGTGGAGTGGTTCAGGTCGACGGGGCAGCGCTCGGGCAGAAAGGGCGTCGGGTCGTCGCGGCTGCAACAAGGGCGACGAACGGCGGTGCTGGTGCGGTGACTGGCGCGAGGGGACGATGGGCGAACCGACGCGGGCCGCAGGCGAGGCTGGGCGCTGCGGTGGTCGGCGGCTCCTCGGCTTTTTTAGACGGGGAAGAGGCTGGCGGACGCGCGAGCTCGCGGGCGATGGAGGCGCGGCGCGGAGGTGCCGGCGCTGTAGTGCGACGCGGAAGCTCGGGCAGCAGGGGTCGACAGCAGAAGAAGAACTTGCAAGGAAGAAGATGAACAGTGTTTTTTTCCTTTTCTTTTCTATTCTGCCGCACGTCCCCCTCTGACTTCACTTGTTTTCTCTCTGACAGACTCTCTATCTCTCTTCTTTTTGAACGAAGGAGAAGCCCCCCTCACGATGAAATTTTTCTTTTTTGGTTCTCTCCCCCCTTTTGCGCCCTCTTTCCTCGCTTATTTATAGGCAACAGGTGAACAGGAGGCAGCCGCAACTTTTCCTTGCTCGTTCAAGTTTGGTTCTTTTTTTTCAAATATGGTGGCCACCGCCTGACACTCATTAATTTAGCCACAACTGTTGACTTTTCTTTGCTTGTTACTTGCTTCTTTCTTCAACACACTTCTTGCTTCACCAAAATTCACGACCCACACTTGAGAGAGTATATTATAATATATTATGGACTTCCCTTTGCTTCTTGGAGGCTCCTCACGTCCGTCGAATTCTTGTGCATGCATGTGCATGCATTAATGAGGGAGAGACAACAGACGTGCAGGAACTTCTTTATTCTTTCTTCTTCGTGCCTGAAGCTTCTTATGTGGCTACTCGTTCCCCCTATCTATAGGACTGCCGCAATTTTTGACTTTTCTTGTTTATTATTTGTTTCCTCCTTCAGCAAATTTCTCGTTGCTTCTCCTGACAACCCACACTTGAGAGAGAGCATATTATATAATATATGATGGGCTCATTTTGCTTCTCTGAGGGTTCCTCTAGAATCCGCACGTCCGCCGAATTTGTGAGTGCATGCGCATGCATTAATGAGGGAGAGACAACGAACGTGCAAGAACTTCCTTCCTCTTTTTTTTTTTTTTTTTTTTTTCGCTCTTTTGCGTGCTCAAACCAGCAAAGAGAGAGACCATCCCTTCGATCGCGAGCCTCAGCTTCTTGTTGCCTTTTAGTACTAATGCAAATGCAATTACATGAAATGCAATTTTACAATATTTTTTTTAGGAATTAAAGATTAATTTCCTAAATTTTTTATGTAATTAATCACTAAATAATTAATCAAAATTTAGGTGTCAACACACGGCTATGACGCTTGTTGTCTAGTCCAGAAGTTTGTGAACTGGTATCAGTTGTGTGTTGCCGCAATTGACGACAGAGAACCTACCAAAGGCAGAGTTAAACCTTTGAGCCAACTCAGATATTTGATAAACAAAAACAACAATTTCACAACACACAAACTTCAGTCAAAAGGATCGTGTGGATTTCATTAATGGAGCGTCCATTTTCTCTCTAGACGAATTCTCAAACATTCATGTTCATATATCAGAATCTTTCAAGCTTTTACTTAACTTGAATTGCGAGGATAGAATCCATATCCCATCCAGATTCATATCACTAGGGCCCCTATCGTCACTTTCGGCACCTTCATCGAAATCTCTCTCTCTCTCTCTCAAGCACAAAGATAAATGAGCAACCAAAGAGAATTTCCCAGATGCCTGGTTTCCTGGCTTTCATAGGCCAATAGAGTGATTTTCTCAAAACATAATATTAGGAAACTCAAACAATATATCTCTTCTCTACTCATTTACTCCTGACAAATGTGCATGATTAGACTTTACCTAGTACTGTGTACTTCTCCCATACATATGGGCCCAGCACATCATCAATCTCGTTCGGGTGCATACCCAGAAGCCCGTCTCGCACTAATGTTCCCAGCATATGACCAGACCTCTTAGAATTCTGCCGCCGCAGGTTTCTAATCATGTTTTTTGTGATTCTTCCCGTTTGTGGATGGGGGCGTTCTTCCCGGATTTCCACCGATGGAAGAGGAGCAAAAAGATGGGGTCGCAAAAGGAGAGCCGCAGGGGGTGTGCTTGATCGAGAAGGGACTAGAAGCCATCCTCTCTTTTCGAATGGGAAGACAAACCAGACCTGCCCACCTAAAGAGGGGCAATGACTCGACTGCAGCACAACTCTTGGTGGTGTCGTCTCTACATATACGACATCATTAATCCTCGCTATCACGTTAAAGGCGAGGCTCTCCATTACTCTCAGCTTTCGAGAATCAATTGTCCAACATGTTGCGAGATTACAAAGCCAGTTCAAATATGAATAAGTTTCAAAAAGCTAACACTCATCTGTACAAACCATCAAGTGGATGCATCGAGTGGCATGCACGCCTTAACTGAACTAACCTTGGCACCTAATGGATGCTTTAATTTGGGAGATATTGCAATCTAAAATGAGAAAGCGATGAGCTAGTGTACCTTGTTGTACTCGATCTTGTTCATATCCAATAACGCAGTCTGAGGAAGGCTAGGGAAACAAAAGCCTTAAGCTCTGCAGCAGGGTCTCTGCTCGTTCAGCTAAAAGATCTCTCTCTCCATCAGGAGCTAGCCCTTTAACCTTACCATCCCAGGATGACTGCCTCGATTTTGTACGGTTTATGTGTTTCTTCTGGTCTTTCGGCTTCAGGACGTGGACTGCCGCCTCAATCCTGTTAGCCGCCACCTCCAAGGGGTGATTCTGAGATGTTAAGTCACACGATCAGGCAGACAATTCTGGGGAGAACTGCTCGGCAGTAACGTAACGATATATAGTATGGCCCAGACAATCTTTTCCACTCTGTTAGAAGAGAAAGCTTATAGTCAAGCTTGTGCAAAGACTGGCCTAATCAATAACCTTATAGAAGAATCATCGAGTCGATCACAGTCCACCTCCAGAGCTCCTCATCAGAGGATTAGGCAGCAATTGAGGCCGCAGGTGGACCCAAAAGAGCATATCGATTACACATCCAGGTTCATCATTATCGTCGCTGGTCAGGCCGATCTCTCGTGCTTGGAAGCAAGAAGGGGCTCATCGCTCGATCTTGGTCTGATGAGTAAATGAGATCAGAGCTTCTCCGATTTCATTTCACATGATGACACTGACAGCGTTTGTAAACTTGTATTTATTATTTACACAGGAGATTGTGGGCTAAATTAAGGGGAGAGCTGCCGTTTCTGGGGTTGATTTGAAAAGACCGTAGAAGTACAGGGACGGGGGAGCAATTAATCCCTCAAAAGCGCGCGTTGATGCCCGTTTTTTTCACTGCAATTGCAATTCGGAAGCTCGAAGTCCAGTCCAATCGCCGGGAGATATTCCCGGCAGATTCCCCCCTCAGCCCTCACTTTCTCTCGCGTTTTCTCGCCGATCCTGCTCGATGCACCTGGAGCATCCCCCAGCCCCTATGGCCGATTGGAGGCAGATGCTCGAGGACCTCCTCCGGCTCATCGCGCAACGCCTCGACATGCGGTTCGACGTGCTCCGGTTCCGATCCGTCTGCTCTTCATGGCGCTCCGTGGTCGCACCGAGCCCTAACCCCTTCCGTCGCGGCCGATTCCCGATCATCCCGCGCGGCAGGGATCCCGACGACTGCATCGGGTAGACTTCATGTCCAAGAGCACCATCTTCCTCCTCGGAGTGCCCCGATCCAGCGACCAAACAGTCCCTACCGGGTGGCTGCTCAAAGTCAGGGAGGACCTCCCCCGGAGGATGTATCTACTGAACCCTCACTCCATCTGCGAATTCGATCGTCTGCCTGAGGATTTTCCGAGAGTTTTGGACTTGATGAATCTGCTCGTGCCGGAGTTAGGGCACATGTATGTGTTGCGGTGCTTGAATTTCCGTGACAATCTCAGTCCTGCTGCCGTACTTTTCCCGGATAAGGTTGCTTTCATGTGTTTAGGCAATGGAAATGATTTTGCGATGCTCCGGATTGCGTCAGGGAAATTGGCCATGTTTAAATCTCAGGCAAAACGGTGGTCCATCATTCAGGACACGCCGTTGCCATGGTATGATGACGTGATATTGTTTAGGGGGGAGTTTTATGCCGTTGATCATGCTGGGAGGACCGTGGCCGTCGGGTTGGATTCGGGTGCAACCTCGATTGTGCAGTCGAACTTCCGTGGTCACGAGAAGTTCTTGGTGGAATCTGTCGGCGACCTGCTGTTGGTCTACAACGGCCTAGATTACCTTGCGAGCGAGATGACGGTCCGGTTTGAGGTCTACAAGTTGGACAGAGAAGAGAAGGTGTGGAGCAGGGTGAAAGACTTAGGGGATAGGGTGGTGTTTCTGGGAGATGAATGTGCATTCTCTGCTTCAGCTGCTGATTTAAGGGCTTCTAGAGGGAATTGCTTATTTTATACGGATTATGTTGGAAAGGCAGCAGATTATGTTGGGAATGACGGATCCCCAAAAACCGGATTCGACACCGAATCGAACCCTTAAATCAATGCGGAAGATGAAGCCCGGAAAAAACACGCATCACCGATCGTAAAGCACACCACGGATTCGAGCGTACCTTATTAGCCACGCATTAAACACCGACGCCGATAGAGGAAGAGAAACTCGATCTGTTCGATCGATTAAGCAATGAAGGGAAGAAGAAATTGCCGAAGCCTTTCTTGTTTCTTCTTTTTCCTTTTGAGAGAGAGAGAGTGCACGGGAGAAAGGAAGCGTACGTGCGATTGTTCCAACAGGTGTTATGTCTCTCTCTCTCCTCCCTTTTATACCTATCTCCTTCCACGGGCCCTATTCCCGTGGGCCGGGCTTTCTGGGCCCAACTTGGGCGGATGGGCCTTAAGCCCAATACCAATAAAGCCTTCAAGCCTTAAGATCTGTGTCTATGACGTGGATAGTGGCCGTTTTGGACCTACAGAAGATTATGCAGGTTATTCAGAGCTGCTCTGGCCTCCTCCAGATTGGATTGCTTCGAGGCTTTCGGAAGTAAGCATTTGTTTTTGGAATTCTTTCCATCGTCTCTATTATCGGTTTGTCGGTCCCTAGGAATCCATATAGGAGAGCACTGGAGATTTCCTCTGTTCTGTCGCATATTCTTGATGCTACATTCTAATCATCATGTTCTAAATGTATGTCGTAGCTACTTCCTTGCCGGCATTGGTTATATTTTTGCCAAGCAAAAATGTCAAAAGAGTCCTAAATTTATTACATATGTGCCAAATTTAGCCATAAGCTTTTTGGTTTAGTGTTTGGACTAATTTTGACTCGATATTAATGACAAGGACACTGGGCGTCCATAATTTTTAGTAATATTTTAATTCATTTTATCATTTTGATTTATTATTATTATTATTATTTTCCTTTTTTCTTCCTTTTGTCAACGATTGGCGATGGGTGATGGCCAAGCGAGCGGCCTCACTTGGGCAAGGGTTGCCGTTTGCCGTAGGTAAGGACTACCTCACTAGGCCTCACCTGGGGGAGGGAAGGCAACACCTGGCGAGGCTGTCTTGGCCTAGGTGAGGGTCGACCTTGCTAGATTTGGCAAGTGGAGCCCTCACCAAGGATCACTCGGCTGGGCCTCACCCATGGTAAGCAGCGGTGACCCTCGCTTAGGTGAGGCTAGCCCGTTCAATCAATCTTTTGTCCCCTGATCTCTTCCACAATCGCAAGTCCAAGACTTCCATTTCGTTTCTCCAATTTCGCGAGCCCGCCATATTGGTAGGAATCGCCAGGTGAGATTATGAACATTTAGATCAATGGGTTCAGTCAAGAGCCACGAAATCGGACCAGGCTACGAAGAAAGCAAGAGAGAGAGAGAGAGAGAGTAGGGACGTACGAGGAGATGGATGCTGGGGATGAAGGGGAGGACCTGAGAAGCGCGGTGGCGGAAGGTCCTGCATGTGGACCCGGTGGAGCAGATCGACGAGACTTCCAGCTTCAGCATTATCGTGCAAGCAAAGCCGACGGCAGTTGATTCAACCCCACCATGCTTGCCTCCTCCTCCCCCTCCTCCTCCTCCTCCATCACTCTCTCCCTCTCTCCCTCTCTCCCGTGCTCGGAAGGAAGACGGGGGCTTATCGTCCCGATCTTGGTCCGAGGAGAAAAGGAGAGATGAGCTTCTCCGATTTCGTTTTGCATGGTGACGACGCACGGCACTCAGGAGGGGAGATTGCTTGTGTGACGACACCGTTCGAGATATCCGTCTTGCATGGGGAAGGTGTCGGCCTAGGCCCAACCACGGCCTGGTCCGGCCCAATCCTTCGTAAGCTTGGATTTATTATTTAGGGATATATGTACTCTATATAACTCTCAAAACTTATCGTAAAAATATAATTAAGTTCTAGAACTTTTAAAAACTACAGTCATCCTAAAACTTATCAAATTAGTATAATTGGGTCATTCCATTAATGCCGTCAATTTGTTTGACAGAAAATATCGACATGTCAATTTTTTATTAAATTTTCCTTTGAATCTTATTTAAATAATATTAAAAAATTTAAAAAGCTAAAATATTTTTTAAAAAAAAATTCAAAAAAAAAAGAAATAGAAAAAGAAGAAGAGAAAAATGGGTGAGAACTCATCGATGGACGCCACCCATCACTGGATGGGCTGGTGAAGGTCGCCGGTGTAACTTGCCCAAATCTAGGTGAGTCTCACTTGGGCCTAGAAAGTTTCATCAGCGAGACTCCTTAGCCATACTCAGGGGGGAAATGGTGGCAATCACCAGTGAGTCCCTAACCTTTTTAATTTATTTTCTTCTCGTTTTGTTTTTAATATATTTTAGCTTTTTTATTTTTTATAATATTTAAATAATAATAATAAAAAGATGACATGCAGTAGAAATTTATTAATTTAAAAATATCACGTCAGTATTTTCAGTTAGGTATTAATAAAAAGACTTGATTGCACCGATAACTTAATTGCACGTTTCGAAAGTTTCAGGACTCTCGGTGCAAGTCATCGTGGGCTCAGTTAAGAAGAAAGCTGTCGTTCAGGGGGTCGAATGAAAAAACCGCAGCAGTGCAGGGAGGGGGGCAAAGATGTGATTAGGTGCAGAAGCGCGAAAGCTGGTAAGTCCAGTCTCCTGGTAGTAACCCCAGAACTACGATCCCTGCGTCCCCGCCATGGCCGAATGGAGCCAGATGCCGGAGGACCTCCTCCGCCGCATCGCGGGACGCCTCGGCACGCAGTTCGACGTCCTCCGATTGCGATCCGTCTGCTCTTCCTGGCGCTCCTCGCTCGCACCGAGCCCTAACCCCTTCCGGCGCGGCCGAATCCCGATGATCCCGCACGAGGGGTATCCCGACGACTGCACCGAGCTATACCTTCTCCCCAAGCTCACCATCTTCCTCGTCGGAGTGCCCCGATCCTGCGACCAAACAGTCCCCAGCGGTTGGCTGGTCAAAGTCTGGGAGGACGACGGCGGGGGGATGAATCTACTGAACCCTCTCACCAGCTGCGAATTCGATCGGCTGCCTGAGGATTTTCCGAGAGTTTTGGACTTGATGAATCTGCGCGTGCTGGAGTTAGGGCACGAGTGTATGTTGCAGGATTCCAATTGTCTCAGCTATGGCTTTTATAATAAGGTATGGGACACGGATAGGGTTGTTTTTTTGTGTTTAGACAATGAAAATGATTTTGCGCTGCTCAGGATTATCCCTGGTGGCACAATGGTCATGTTTAAATCTAGGGAAAAACGGTGGTCACGCGTTCAGGACATGCCGTCGGGATATGACGACGTGATATTGTTTAAGGGGGAGTTTTATGCCGTTGACAATGATGGGGGCACTGTGGTTGTCGGGTTGGATTCGAGTGTGACTTTGATTGCGCAGTCGACCTTTGATTGTTGGGACAAGCGTTTGGTGGAATCTGTGGGTGAACTGCTGTTGGTCAATTTGTATGGGGACGAGGAGACAACCAGATTGAAGGTCCACAAGTTGGACAGAGAAGAGAAGGTATGGAATGAGGTGAAAGATTTAGGGGATAGGGTGTTGTTTTTGGGAGAGGAATGTACATTTTCTGCTTCAGCTGCAGATTTAGGGGCTTGTAAGGGGAATTGCATATTTTTTACGGATCATGCTGGAGTAGTCATAGGATCATCGAGCCTTGAGATTGGCGTCTATGATATGGATAGTGGCATTATTGGACCTATAGAAGATTATGCAGGTTATTCACAGCTGTTCTGGCCTCCTCCGGATTGGATTGTTTCCAGGACCGCAGAAGTAAGCATTTGTTTTCTGGAATCTTTTCAATCATCTATTATTAATTATCCAATCTTTGCATCATTGTTAGACTTTTCAGTTTGTCAGTCCTACAAATCCGTATAGGAGCACACTAGAGATTTCCTCTGTTCTGTCGCATATTCTCATGCTACATTCTATCATCATGTTCCAAAAGTATGTCAAAGTTACTTCCTTGTGGGCATTGGTTTTATATTTGCCAGAGTGGAAACCATGGACTATGGTCACTGCTGGAAGAAAATGTTGGCACTCAACATTAGATTCGTCATGCTTTATCATAGTTGGTTTTATTTCTGGCAAAGCATATCTCATTGAACATTCTCTGTCATTTTTCCTTTCTGTGAACTATTTAATATTCTCTTGGTGATAGCCTCAGGTTCAAAATCAATTGGAAGCACCAACAGTGTAATGCGGAGGTTGGTCTTCTTGGATATTGGGGTGTTGCTGCAATCGAATCGTTTGTTCACGGCATTGTACATGAATAACACGGTAAGAAAGGGCTAGAGAGGTTGATTCAGCTCACTGTATGGACCCCGAGGCACCGAGGGAAGGCAAGAAGGTAGTCTGGTTAGGTGGCTATTTTGACCCTCTGTACTCACATATGGATGCTTGTTGTATTGTAAGTAATACTTCTAAAGTCTTTCCTAAGCTTGGAGGATGTCAGTCACTTGCCAAAGAGGCAAACTTTTGCTGGTGAGTTTTTGCCTGAATCATTTACATAGCTATGACGCCTGTTGCACAGTCCAGAAGTCTATGAACTAGTATCGGTTGTGTGTAGACCCGCTAAATGGGTGGGTCGGGTCGGGTTTGAGTTGGGTCATAAATGGTTTGACCCAAATCAACCCATTTAATCGATTTATGACTTTGTTTATTCAATGCAAAAATTTTGATCTATACTCGACCCGACCCATTATATATATAAATGGTATTGCTAAAATAATTTTAAACAACACAAATTTAATGGACAATTTTTATAATTTTTAAAATAATTATTTTTAAAAATCGAATTTCAATTATTTTTAAAATTTATTTTAAAAATTATAAAAATTTTGATTATTTTTATTTTTAAATATAATTTTTCCTTTTCTTTTTCTTTTTATTTTTAAATATAATTTTTCCTTTTCTTTTTCTTTTTATTTTTAAATATAATTTTCTTTTTCTTTTTATTTTTAAATATAATTTTTCTTTTTCTTTTTCTTTTTAAATATAATTTTTCTTTTTCTTTTTCTTTTTATTTTTAAATATAATTTTTCTTTTTCTTTTTTCTTTTACCTTCTTCTTCTTCTTTGGTTGGCCGCCGACCCACGGCGAGCCTCGAGCTCACCCGGCTCGCCGATGCCGGCGAGCTCAAGGCTCGCCCGACGCGTCGGCAAGCTCGAGTCTCGCCAGATCGGCGAGGTCAAGCCTCGCCGGACGTCGGCAAAGCCTCTGCCTCGCCAAATCCGGCAAGCTCAAGGCTTGTCGGCGTCGGGCGAGGCCTCCGCCTCGCTAAATCCAACAAGCTCGAGGCTAGCCGGTGTCGGGCGAGCTCGAGTTCGTAAGATTTGGCGAGCCTCAAGATCACAGCATCGGCGGCCTCGCCGCATCCGGTGACCTCGAGGCTCGCCTAGCCGGTCGCCGGCCATCGCCGTGGGAGACCGGAGGAAGAGGGAAGAAAAAAAAAAAAGAAGAAAAGAAAAATAAATGGGTTGCACAACCCATTTAACACCTCCACGATCTCTATCCTACCCGAGCCAAAGCCAAAAGTCGTGGGTTAATAAGATTGCCCCATCTTTATACTTTAATGGGTTTGTAAATGGGTCTTAAATGGGTAGCCATTTAAGATCCATTTATTTTATTTTATTTTATTTAAAACCCATCAGGGTGCCTTATTTCAAGCGCCGACCCATTTATGCGTAAATGGGTCCATAAATGGGTTGTGCAATCCATTTAACACCTCTAGTCGTGTGTTGCGCCTATTGATGGCAGGAAGTTCAATCTTTTAGCCAACTCAGATATTTGACAAACAGAAACAACAATTTCACAAAACATAAACTTCAGTCGAAATGAATTCTCTTTAGACGAATTCTTGAACCTTCATGTTCATATATATTTCAGGGTTTTACTTGAATTGAATTGCAAGGACAGAACCCATATCCATCTAGATTCATACCACTGGAAGATTCATATCACCAGGGCCCCCATTGTCACTTTCGGCACCTTCATCGAAATCTCTCTCTCTCTCAAGCACAAAGATAAATGGGCAACCAAAGGCAATTTCACATGCGTGGTTCCCTGTATCTTCATAGGCCAGTAGGGTGCTTCTCTCAAACCACGATACTAGGAAATTCTAAATCAGTATCATCTCTTCTCTACTCATTTGCTCCAGACACATGTACATTCTCTCTACTTCTCCCATACATATAGACCCACCCATGAATTCATGCTGCTAATATTTCCAGCATTTGGACCCAACTCATCGTCAATCTCGTTCGGGTGCATCCCCAGAAACCCGCCTCGCAGTAATGTTCCCAGCATATGACCACATCTCTTCGGATTCTGGTGCTGCCGGTTTCTCATCGTGTTTTTTGTGATTGTTTCTGTTTGTGGACGAGGGCATTCTTCCCGGATTTCCACCGAAGGGGGAGGAACAGAAAGATGGGGTCGCAAAAGGAGAGCCGTAAGGCGCGTGCTTGGTCTAGAAGGGACTGGGAGCCATCTTCTCTTCTGAATGGGAAGACAAACCAGACCTCCCCGGCTAAAGGGGCAATGACTCGACTGCAGCACATCTCTTGGTGGTGTCGTCTACATATATGACATCGTCAATCCTCACTAGTATGCTGAAGGTGAGGCTTGCCATTACTTTCAAGTAGCTTTCGAGAATCGATTGTCCAACATCCAGCAAGATTACAAAGCCATTTCAAAATATCAACAAGTTTCGAATGCATGAAGAGGCATGCACGCATTAACTAAACTAACCTTTCCACCTCATGAATGCTTTAATCATCAGAGAAATTGCAATCTGAAGATGAGAAAGCGATGAGCTAGTGTACCTTGTTATCCTCAATCTCGTTCACATCCAATAATGCAGTCTGAGGAAGGCCAGGGAAACGAAAGCCTTGAGCTCTGCAGTAGGACTAGTCTCTGCACCATCAGCATCTAGCCCTTTAACCTTACCACCCCAGGACGATTGCCTAGATTTCGTTCGGTTTACGCGTTTCTTCTGATATTTCTGCTTCTGGACATGGACCGCCGCCCGATGTCGTTAGCGGCCACCTCCAAGGCATGGTGCTTAGATGTTAAGGCGAGACGATCAGGCAGATATTTTGAGGAGAATGGCTCGACAGCGACGCAAGCGGTATGTGATATGGTCCAGACAATCTCTTCCACTCTGCAGGGAGAGAGGTGCTTATAGTCAAGCTCGTGCAAAGACCGGCCTAACCAAATAACCTTATAGCCAAACCGTCGAGTTGATCAGAGGTCCACCTTTGAAGCTCCTCATGGGAGGACTTGGCGGCAACGGAGGTCTCGGGTAGACCCGACAGAGCAAATCGACGGACACGTCCGACTTCATCATTATCGTCGCTGGTCGAGCCGATGGTAGCTGGTCCAGACCCACCATGCTCACCTCCTCCTCCGTCACACTCTCTCTCTACACGCAGAGGTGATTTTGGGCTAAATTAAGAGTAGAGCTGCCAATTGGGGGGCTTATTGGAAAAACGTTCAAAAGTACAGGGACTGGGGGCAAAAATGCAATCGACCCCTCAAAATCGCACGTCGATCCACATTTCGCTGCAATTGCAAATTCCGAAGCTCTGAGTCCAATTCACCTGTGGATTTTCTCAGCAGATTTTCCCTCACTTTCTCTCGAATTTTCTCGCCTATCCGGCTCGATTTTCCCGGGAGGACGATCCCAAGAGCCTACCACGCCCCCTCGTCCTCGCCATGGCCGAATGGAGCCAGATGCCGGAGGACCTCCTCCGCCTCATCGCGCGGCGCCTCGGCACGCAGTTCGACGTCCTCCGGTTCCGATCCGTCTGCTCTTCCTGGCGCTCCTCGGTCGCGCCGAGCCCTGGCCCCTCCCGGCGCGGCCGGTCCCTGATCCTCCCGAACGACGGGATCTCCGACGCCGCCCTGGGATTCCACCTGTCCAAGAGCACCATCTTCCTCCTCGGGGTGGCCCGATCCCGCGACCAGGACGTCCCCGCCGGGTGGCTGCTCAAGGTCAAGGAGGACGTCCGCCGGAGGATGAATCTACTGAACCCTCTCTCCAGGAGCCCAATCGCTCCTCTCCCCGAGGATTTTCCGAGAGTCTTGGATTTGATGGATCTGCGCGTGCTGGAGGTAGGGCACGAGTATGTGCTGCAGTACATGAGCTATCCCCCTTGCGGTAACGATGGTCATCTCTACCTGGAGAAGGTTGTTTTCTTGTGCTCGGACGATGGGAATGATTTCGCGCTGCTCACGATCCACGTGTCTGGGAAATTGGCCATGTTGAAATCTGGTCAAAAACGGTGGTCCGTCATTCGGGACATGCCGTCGCCGTATGATGACGTGATATTGTTTAAGGGAGAGTTTTATGCCGTCGATGGCACCGGGAGGACCGTGCTTGTGGGGTTGGATTTGGGCGTGACCTTGGTCGCGGAGTCGAACTTTGGGGGTGACAAGAAGTTCTTGGTGGAATCTGTCGGTGAACTGCTGTTGGTCGATATGTATTTGAGCCTGGATGTGGAGAGCGATCACGATGGCGTGGTCACGGAATTAGCAGAGAATTTTGATTACATAACGAGGGAGAGGACAGTCCGGTTTAAGGTCTACAAGCTGGGCAGAGAAGAGAAGGTGTGGAATGAGGTGAAAGACTTGGGGGACAGGGTGTTGTTTCTGGGAGATGACTGTACATTTTCTGCTTCAGCTGCAGATTTAAGGGCTTGTAAAGGGAATTGCATATTTTTCGCAGATAATTGGGAATTGGAAGGACCTTCGAAGGGCCCTGGAATTGGTGTCTATGATATGGATAGTGGCAATATTGGACCTTTAGAAGATTATGCAGGTTATTCGGAGCTGTTCTGGCCACCTCCGGATTGGATTGCTTCAACGACCTCAGAAGTAAGCATCCGTTTGCTGAAATTCTTTCTATTATCTATTATTGATCATCCAAACTTTGCATCATCATAAAGCTTTTCAGTTAGTCAGTCCTAGGAAATTAGGAATCCATATGGAAGCAGACTAGAGATTTCCTCTGTTCCACTGCATATTCTGATGCTACATTCTGCCTTCATGTTCTAATAGTACGTTGAAGCTACTTCCTTGAGGGCATTGGTTAAATTTTTGCCATAAGGGAAACCACAGATTATAGCCACTTCTAGAAGAAAATGTTGTAATTTAGCATTACGTTCCACATGTTTTATCGTAGTTGGTTTTGTACCTGATAAAGCGCATTTCAGTGAACATTTTCTGTTGTTCCTCATTTCAGTGAACATTTTCTCTTGGTGATAACCTCAGGTTCAAAATCAATTGGAAGCACTAGCAGTGTAATGCAGAGGTTGGTCTTCTTGGATATGGGGTGTTGTCACCAATCAAATTGTTTGCGACATTGTACATGAATAATGCAGTAAGAAAGGGCTGGAGAGGTTGATTCAGCTCACTGCATGGGACCAAGGCAACTATTGATGCTGAAGGAAAGGCAAGAAGTTGGTTTGGTTAGGTGACAATACATACTCTTGAGTAACTGATTATGAGATTAATGCTTCAGATCCACCACCTAGAGGACCTATATCATTGCACAGGGCTTGTTATAAATTTGACTGTTTATTAAGGATTTCGCCAGACAGAATAACAGGAAATGCTGCATCTCTGCTCCCTAGAGTCTGCGGTCTATGTTAATTGATGCAGAGGCTGAGAGAGCACTTCATTGTACATAGATTGGGAGGGCCATTCTTTTTTGAGATCAAGAAAGCACGGCCTTGTGACTAGTTTTACCTTCTGTATTCACTTTCGGATGATTTATTTAATGCGTATTACGCTTCTAAGGTCTTTACTCTATCTTCGAGGCTGTCATTCAGTTGCCATAGCACCGATGTTTTCTTTTATGTTTTTCAAATGTACATGAAAGATCAGAAGGCAAACTTTTGCCGGCAAGTTATTGTCTGTATTATACTGTTCTTAAGAAGTGGCATCGGTTGTACTAGGTCCCTTTTACGGCTAAGAGCCCACCAAAGGCAGAGTTCAACCTGTTAGCCGACTCAGAGTAATGTGACAAACGGAAGCAATAATTTCAAGAAACACAAAACTTCAGTGAAAATGATTGGGGCTGTCGTTAATGGAGTGTCCATTCTATCTTTTAGATGAATCCACGAATCTTCATGTTCATATACTTTTAAGGTTCCTACATAACTCGAATTGCAAGGACAGGACCGATGCCCATCCACATTCACATCACTGGAAGATTCAGACCACATGAGATCGTGTAATGTGTACAGGCAAGGCACATCACCAGGGCCATTTTTTTCACTTTCGGCACCTTCATGGAAATCCCTCTTCTCTCTCTCGAGCACAAAGATAAATGGGCAACCAAAGAGAATTTGACGGATGCATGGTTCCCTAATATTCAAAGGCCAATAGAGTGATTCTCTCAAAACATGATAATACTAGGAAACTCTAAAACAGTATCATCTCTTCTCTACTCATTTACTCCTAACTCATGTACATGATTAAACCCCCGCCTAGCTTTCTCTACTTCTTCCAGACATATAGACCCACCCATGACTGCATGCTGCTGACGTTTCCAGCGTACAGACCCAACACATCATCAATCTCGTTCGGGTGCATCTTTGGAAGCCTGCCTCGCACTAATATTGCCAGCATATGACCATACCTTTTCGGATTCTGCCGTCATGGGTTTTTTGTCATGTTTTTTGTGATTGTTCCTCTTGGTGGACGTAGGCGTCCTTCCCGGACTTCCACCGATGGGAGATGAACAGAAAGATGGGGTCGCAAAAGGAGAGCCATAAGGCGAGTGCTTGATCGAGAAGGGACTAGGAGACATCCTCTTCTGAATGGGGAGACAACCGAGACCTCCCCGGCTAAAGAGGGGCATTGACTCTACTGCAGCACATCTCTTGATGGTGTCATCTACATACATGACATCATCAATCCTTGCTATTATGTTAAAGGCTAAGCTCTCCATTACTCTTGAGTAGCTTTCAAGAATCGATTGTCCAACATCCTGGAAATTTACAAAGCCATTTCAAATATCAACCAGTTTTAAAACGCCCATACTCATCTGAACCAGCCATCAAGTGGATGCATGAAGTCGCATGCATGCATTAACTAAACTAATCTTTCCACATCATGAATGCATATTACAGGAAATTGCAATCTGAAGATGAAGAGGCAATGAGCCAATGTACCTTATTATACTGGATCTTGTTCATATCCAATGCAGTCTGGGGAAGACCAGGGAAACGAAGCCTTAAGCTCTGCAGTAGGGTCTCTGCTCGTTCAGCTAGAAATTGATTTTTCTCTCC
The DNA here is from genome assembly GCA_017140325.1 of Eucalyptus leucophloia subsp. euroa. Classification (NCBI taxonomy): domain Eukaryota; kingdom Viridiplantae; phylum Streptophyta; class Magnoliopsida; order Myrtales; family Myrtaceae; genus Eucalyptus; species Eucalyptus leucophloia. The sequence goes on from CM029476.1 coordinate 23,401,400, forward strand.
ATCAGCAACTAGCCCTTTAACCTTACCACCCCAGGATGACTGCCTTGATTTTGTGCGGTTTATGTGTTTCTTTTGGTCTTTCTGCTTCCAGACATGGATCGCTGCCTCAATCCTGTTAGCCACTTCCAAGGTGTGATGCTCAGACGATAAGTCCAGACAATCGAGTAGACATTCTGGGGAGAATTGCTCAGCAGTAATATAGCGGTATATTATATGGCCCAGACAATCTTTTCCACTCTGCAAGGAGAAAAGGTTATAGTCAAACTAAACCACTCACTCTGCACACTTGAATTCTGCAGCGCAGACACTCTCCTCACACCTTAACTTATTTAGGGGATGAATACAGATTGGCAAATAAAGTTGCGATGTCAAAATCAGTAATAAATTATTTACTCGTAATTTGCATTTTCCATTGGTATAAGATCTAGTTATCACACCAAAGTAAGCAAAGAGATCCTCCCTCCTAGAACGTATGCTAAATAGAAAGACAAGAAGAAACTGCATGTTTACTAGAGTATCTTATTCCATTAGTTAGTAATTACACTGTGCTTGATAGATAAGCAAATGAAAACTCCTGGCCAAAAGGAAAGAAAGAAAAAATAACTAATTAAAAAATTGAAAAAACTTACTCGGGAAAAGGTTCGACAGCAAAAGTGGAGGGGTAACTTAGCTAACTATGATTAGATAATTTGATCATTATCAAAGAGACAAAACTGATAGGGCCTTTGGTCCCAAATGTAGACATCAGTGAATATTAAGAGGGGATAAATCACAGCCATGCACAGAGTATTCAGAAACACATTACACAAATGACCAAGCATTTGACGGAGGAAATGGATTGCAGTGTATGAGAGAAGGCAAAAAGTGTTTCAAGAATATGAGCAATAATTTTATAAGCAACTCATTGCGGTATCACAGCCTTCCTGGATTTCCCATCATATTTTTATGATTTGATTATTTATTGCCAACAAACAGCACAAAAAGCTTTACCATATGCACGTTAAAACACATGCCTAGCAGTTGGACGAGAATATTGGCTGATCAAATCAAGATCAATAAAATGAGCAAACGTTTTTGGTCAGTCATGTTTCATTAAAAGGTTACTGCTTCAATAGGTGACAGAGATATTTGTACCTTGGGCAAGGTTTCCAAGTATGCATTAGGAATCTCCATTTCAGCAAGCACACTACTATTAATTGCCATAGCTGCCTTCAGTATCTGATTTGCACAGTCCCTGCACTGCTGCAACCTCTTCCTAGCTTCATCAGATAATCCATTAGATGGCAATTTCGGGCAAGGCAACCACCACTTCTCTTCCTGTCTAATGGACGGCCTACCACTGGACACACCTGAAGATTTCTTATCATGGTCATCACCATCATCCATCAATATCCCACGATCAACATACCAAAATTCCGTCTCAGAGAACCCATCGAGCATGCTGGTTAACATTGCATCGAGCTTCTTAAGAGCAGGGAGATTTATATATAAATCAGAGCGAGGACGAGTTGCCATGACCTCATATGTGCCCCCACCCGGGAATTGTTGTATCGATGGCACCAGCTCCACAATTGAATCGCTCACACATAAGAGCCATTCCATTTCTCTGCGCCACATGGCTTTCTTCTGAGGTGCCAAAGGCTCTAGCCTCCATAATGCACCAAAGACAGTAGCTGCAATCCAGTCCAATACAGATCTAAGCAAGAAGGATTTCTTAAACTGCGTCGCAAACGTATCATCCCAACAAAAATTGAACTACGACAATAGAAAATTAAAACGCATTCGCATCTGTAACAGCAGGGAGTGTTACCAGAGAGATTGGTTATGGCGTTCGAGATCGCAAGCGCAGTGCACACTCCTTTACCGCCTCCGGACATGTCCTCTCCGAGAAGCAGCTTAGCAAATCTCTCCTTCATCATCTCAATTTCTGGAAGGCCGAAGAAAAAATGAACAGAAAATCCAAGTAACCAGCACCCGATAAAATCCGATGCAAGAAGCAACAAATTTCTGGCCAGGTCGCGAATGCTAAAAGCTTACAAAAATTAAAAAACAAAAACATAAATTACGCGAACTCCAGAATTCGTAGAGAAACACGGAAAAGAAAAAGAGAAAAAAAAGCTGAGAATGCTACGAAAACACTCTAGGCTGCTCGAAAGCCGCAAATCTTTCCTCTACACCTTTCTTCTCATTTTTCATTGCAAAGAACTCGCGAATCGGAAATGTTACGAGACGCATTCTTGGAATTAGACGAGCAAAGCACGAATCAAGCACCGCAGGGCCAGTTTCCCCGCCTAGTGAGCAGCATTACTAAAAATGTAGGCCGGAGAATTACCAGACAAATCACCGTCCTTCTTCTCTCTCTTCTCGTCCCAAAGCACCACGTCCCTCCCTCCGATGACCGGCGCCATCACCGCCGCCGGGAAGGTGAAGTTCCAGGCGGCCGGGCGGGGGGACGACGCCATGGAGCTCGACGCGCCCTCGCCGCCGTCGAAGCGGTGGCAGGAGAAGCTGCTGCAGCTCTCGGACTCGCTGACGTCGGCGCTGAGGCTGTAGCTCCCGCACCGCTCCTCGCTCTGCCGGTCGCAGTCGTCGTCGGACGACGTGGCGGCCATCAGCGCGCGAAAGATCTGACGGCCGGCTCGACGGGGAGGAGGAGAGGCTAGATCTCAGCCGCGCATTCGCCGCAAGGGGAGACCGCCGCGCAGGTGAGGAACACTGAACAGAACAGAACCAGAGAGATAGTGTGAGAGAGAAAGAGAGAGTCGCTGCGCGTGGTAATGATGTGGGGACTGTGGAAGAAAAGCAGATAAAGCTCGCACACCTCTCTCTCTCTCTCTCTCTCTCTCTTCTGAAAGTGTGAATGATTATTGTTAATGGCGATTCTCTGTGCAAATGTTAGGTACTCTCTCTCTCTCTCTCTCTCTCCTCTGAAAGCGTACAGAAGAGAGAGAAAATCACGCCAGCACTCTCTCTCTTCTGGAAGTGCTTGAGCGAAAGGTGGTGGTGATTGATGCTGCTGCTGTGTAAAGCCCCGTGGGTTTTGGTCCGTGGCGATGGACGGTGACGGTAACGGTAACGTTAACGGTGACGGCGACGGAGGGGGCACGCGAGGGAAAAGGGGCGGAACGGGCGTCTTCTTGCAGAGATTCGTCGCCTTTTTCGGTTGGAGCAGTGGGGGTGGGGGAGGGCTGCTGCGCCCGACACGGCCCTTTCGCTTTGGGACCCGCTGAAAAAAAATATGTCGCTCTCCTCCTTCCTCCAACTCCTCCTTTTCCGTAATTTTCTTGCATTCGTTCATTTATTATTTTTTTTTTTTGTTTCGATGTTCTTTCTTAATTTTTCGCGCCAGCCAACCGTTTGCGACGCGCGGAGTTATGATGTACTCGGAAAGGTTCGATTTCCCCTTTTTCTTTTTCCTTTTTTTGTGCCGGGGGATCGTTGTTGAACAGAGGACTTATACTGTTTACGAGGGGAAGAAGATTTTTTTCTTTTCTTGTATAACATGGCAGAAAAAGGGAGGAGTGAGAGAGAGTGTTTTCACGAAAGACCAATGCTAGATCTAATTTTATTCGGTGTCCAAGGAATCTTATTTTCGAACAAAATTTCGAAAAATCTATCCTTTACATCAATTTATATTGTCAATCTACAGAAATGGACAACTTGGAGGCTAAATCTTAACATTACGTTTTGGAATTCACCATATTGCCATTTTCCTTTTCCAAACCACCCCGTCACTTTCACTGCACGTCTCCCTAAATAACTTCAAAACGTAGGAGGGAGTAAGAGAGGGACGCTGGAAGTGCTTGGCCATTTGGTCATCTTGGAATTTGTCACGTAAATATACATTTATAATTTTTTCCGTCAAATTAAAAATTTTGAGAATAAACATATTACATATGTATGAATTTTTAAGGTTTACGATGTCATCAAAAAATCAAGGTAAATGTGTCCATGGATATGTTTTGAAATTTAAATACAAAAATCATAAAAGTTTAAAGTTCTACTTCTTTCCGTGCCCCACGCAAGATTCCTCCGTCGAGGAATTCATTTGCATGTCAGACCACAGAGGTCTTCTTCCAATCGGTGGTCGCAATTATCGGGATAAAGATGTCATGTTCACCATCATTCCTTTGTAACTCCCAATCTGTATTACCAATAATGCTATCGTACAATTTAAGAAAACTAAGGATATTGTTTTCAATTGGACTTACTCAGAACCGCACGGCGTAATTGGCTAAAGTCTTGATATAGTATGTTACAATGATCAGATCGCGTGCAAACAAATTGACACTAAAAAATAAGCAATAACAAATTTAATGGCCTCACTATCAATGTAGACATATAATTAAGTATACAGGAGATTTGAAGGATTTGATATTCTCTCCAACTTAAAATATTGAAAAGTCTCGAGATATGTTTATTTGAGCAAAAGAATTTTTCATGAATTAATTTTTTGGACTCTAACTCGTTTGGTTGAAATGATCATTTATGGACAAAATATATGAATTTCCTAACTTAAAAATAAGAAAATAATTTCATTTATCACAAGATTTTAAAGACATTCTTAATGCCAATTTCTTCTGTCTTTTTAACTTTTTTTGTTTATTGATAAAACCATTTACAAATGATTCAGCATCCTTTAAATTTGATTTTCTCAAAATAATCGAATCACGAATGATATGATAAAAACATGTGACAATTCACGTGAGATCCACAGAAAGTAAACTTTAGTTTTGCATCGGCATGGACAAGCTGTAGGACCCCGCGAGACACCCCGCTGCAGGTCAGCTGTGGCCGCCGAGCACGGCGGTGCCGTGCCGGCGCGCGCGTACGGTATGCGTGCAGGAAAACGTCGGAGAAGGCGAAAAAGAGAAAGCGAAGAACAAAACAGCGACTCGCCGTCACGAACCCTTCGTTTTACGCAAGAATCTATGACCCCCGAACAGTACGCTTTACCACGCCATCATCATCATCATTATCACCATCATCTCTATTCGGAGAAATTATTGCCTGTCGACTAGGGGTGTCAACGGTTCGGTTCGGTTCGGTTTTTTGAAAAACCGAACCGAACCGAACCATTAAAAATTTTTTCCGAACCGAACCGAATGGGATCCGAACCGAACCGAAAATTTCGGTTCGGTTCGTTTCGGTTCGGTTCGGTTTTTCGGTTTTTGAGTTTTCGGTTTTCGGTTTTTGGAAACCGGGGGATTCTGTTCGTTCTTTTGAAAAAAAGCAACACAAAAAGGAAAGAAAAAAGAAAGCTTTATAGGAAAAGTCAAAAGGAAAAGCTGTACAATAAGAAGCGACAGAGACTCTCTGTCAGAGAGGGAAGGGACGTGAAGGACAGGCCGGCAGAGGGAAAAAAGCGGAACACTGTTCATCTTCTTCCCCCCGCTCTCGCTGCCCGCGTCCGCCGTTCGCAAGCCCAGCACAGGCGGCCTAGCGGCCGGTCACCGCCGCTCCGCCGGTCTCGCCCGCGATGTGCAGCCCTGTCGCCCGATCGCCTCCGCCATTGCCCGCTCAGCCATGCCGGAATGCTTGCCGCCTCCGAGCGTCTCCGCCTGCAACCTGATGCCAGCAAATCCCGAGCCGGTCACCCCTCACCCGCGAGCTCGCATCGCCGCTCCGCCAGCGACCCGCGAGCCCGACGCCTGCGGTCGCGCCACCACTCACCCGTCCCCTGCGGCCTGCAGCTCCTCCCTCCGAGCGACGGCACCACAGTAGCTTCCCCTCCACCGCACCTAAGTGATCGCCGTCGCCGTTGCACGTCCAAGCCGACCAAGACGAGACACGAGAGGAGAGGACTCAGCGTCGGGAGAGAATAAAACCGAAGATTTGATTTTATCGGTTTTTGGTTCGGTTCGGTTCGGTTCGGTTAACCGATAAAAACCGAACCAATTAAAAGGTATTGGTTTTTCACGAGAAACCGAACCGAAAACCGAACCGAACCGAAGAAACCGAATTTTTCGGTTCGGTTCGGTTCGGTTTTCGGTTCGGTTCGGTTTTCGGTTCGGTTTCTGACACCCCTGCTGTCGACCTGATGATGCTGCCCCCTAGCCCAGGCCTAATACTGACCGTCCGCCGGACAGGGTGGGGACCGCGAGTTTTTTTTTTTCTTTTTTTCGCTAAATAACCCGCTCCTCATCAGATGGCGCGATTGGATTTCGATGGGGCTGACTAGCCCGGAATAGAAAAAGATGACCTCGTTTGAGAATTAGCTCGCGATTAGATGTGATTAATCAATTCGAGACTTCGAACGGCGTTTACGGGATTCTGATTATTAATCTTTTTTTCCCCTTTTAAATTTTTTTGGGTTGGGGGCGGGGTGGTTTCTTGCTTATCTGGTGATGTCGATTCACGTGCGCTAATCAATTTCCCCCAGTGTTGACCGCACTTGACGTTTGGATTTCCAGGGCCCAATTGACAGCTCGGGAATTTTACCCCGGGTTGTCCGATTTGACGGGGTAATGAATTCCCTTTTTCGCAAGTAATTAGTCTGCATGAGTTGTTTGTGGACCCATTGACTACTATTCAAATCCCTAATTAGCAGTCGCCTCTCGAAAACCCCAATTATTTATAATACAATCCATTTGATTGGTTATATGGATTTAAATGGAGATAAGATATCATGAGGTCGGATTATGGATCCGATGAATATCTTTAAGATTGAAAAATTCCTAAACATATTTGTGCAATTTAGAATAAAAAATCTTTGAAAGTTTCACGTGCCTAGCATAATTCCCGCGATATCCAAATCTTGAGCTCCGTCACTAGTGTCTCAAATCTACTCTCTCTAGCTCCTTTCAATTCAGTTTCGCCAAATCCACTGCCATTCCACCTCTAGATGTACTGACCTTATTGGAAGCAAGGATTGTTTTAGCTTTATTCCAACTTGCGCTTGGCGATAGACGGCAATAGGCTTTGCTAAAAATGCGTAGCCCGGACAAAGTACTATTTTGTTTTTAATAAAGTTGAAATGAATGATCCAAAATGTCACGTTTTCATTATTGATGCATCAAAGCATGCTTGATTTTGGCTCTTATTATATAGGTTATTTGAATATATTATCCTAGTAAAAAAGGGAATGGATGGTCCTCCGATTGGATTATATGGGGAAGATGCTTGTTATGTAATTATTCCAATAATGTGTGTATGTTTTTGTATCGATGGTTGAATGATATCTATGATATATCAATATACTTCGAGACGTGAATTGTTTAGTGTGTAATTAAATTCATCAATGATTACATATAAAATGATGGGCCATGAAAATGCAATAATATGTACGTAAGAATTAATTTTTTAAGAAAAACTCGCGCTTAAGTAAACCCAAATCAAACACAGAATCATGCATGGCGAGGCTTTCTATGCTAGCAACAAGCGGTTTAATGAACTAGAGCTCTCTAGTCGGGTGATTATTCTAATAGTGAACCTTTAATAGGTGGGATATCGCATCACAACGACCAACTCCTCCTGGCTCAAAAGCTTGTCAAGAGTTGCATGTTGTTCGTGGTATCAACCCGACATTGACCCTTGCCAATAAGTCATTGACCCTACCAAGTCATCTTAGGACCTAATCTATATCCTAATCCGTCCACGAATCACGCATTTGCTTGCTGGGACGCGCAATGCGTGGAACGTCCAAAGTCCAATCTACGAGGATCGATCCTCGAGAAAGAGCGATCGAGGGGTTGGGCTTTTGCGAGCGGGTCATTTACTTAAAAAATCAGCCTGTAAATTCCCTGTCGCTTCACGGGGAATTCGGGGGCATTACAAGCGAAGCTCCGAGGTCAAACACTAGCCTTTTAGAGTTCGGCTCATCTTATCGAGGAGGTCACGTCAATCTCCTCGTCCCGTCACAATAAGGTAACAATTATGGGAACAGAAGGCACTCGATCAAAGATGGAGACAGGTTTTACCCTCTTCCCCTCACGCGACCCACCATAGAACGAAAAAAAGAAAGGAAAAGAACAAACGATGTACGAGAGAAGAGGACCACAAATGAATGAGGTGCCGATGGATTGTCCGGGAAGTACTTTGGCGGTGGGGCACTGGCAGGAAGATTCATTGCTTGGCGGGGCCTCCCTCCCACCCTCCCTCCCTCCCTCTCTCTCTCTTGCGTCCGTTCTTAAAGCGGCTCGACAGGACACGAGACAAAGCAAAAACCAAAAGAGCAGGGGAGGGGACTACTGCTCCACCTGCTTCCACACACTCGTGCTTTTGCCGTTTCCTCTGTTTTCCACCTTTCTCTAGGTCAAGTCAACGTTGCTGTCCCCCCCGCATTGCCTTTCCAACCAACGCCCTCTCTCCCACTTCCTCCTCCATAGGCAATATATCTGCCGGGCTGATCTTTCGTGATCGTCTCAAGCTTGTGGGCTTGATCCGGAATCTCGGAAATAATTGATGGCTACGTGCCTAATCCCCGGGCCCAAATACGGTGGCAATGCTAACTGGCCTCAATCATCGTTCGTGGCTCTTTCGGAGGACAACTGTGGATGTACGTGTTGTTGGGACTGGTTCGTACATTCCGTGGAGAGGAAGGCGCGGGGTCCTAGTCGCTGGGCAACGTGGGAGGTCAAGGGCCTCTCAACGCGGTTGGAAGGGAAGGACAGCGCTGTTGGGCTGTCAGAAGATTTTTATAATTTAGGCCCGTGATAATTTGAATTTGGGCATGAATAGCTATCGAATGGTCTAAGTTTTTTTCTTTTTTGACCTTAGGATTTTCGTGTGCCATCTATATACGATTTATTTCTCTCGCAATTGAAAGTTACAAGTACAATAAATTTAATAGTTTTTTCTCGTGATTTCCTATTTTGTCGTTGGCGCACAGAAAAAAAAACAAAACACACTCACAATACCCGATCCGGACCCGAACGATAGCATGGGCCTCGGCCTTTATGCGGATTCACTTCTCCAGGCCCGAGGACCGGTGGTCGGTGATCGAGCATTATCCCGACGGGCGGCGCGATTCGGCGCCCGCCTGGATTGTCACCGGGGATCGAAACGCGCTCGTTCAGTCTCCGTCTCCGAAACGGAAACCCTTACTCGCCCTTTCTCGAAATTTCATCACTTCAATTCATCTCGATTCTCTCTCTCTCTCTCTCTCTCTCTACAGACCCTCGAAAAACCTCGATCCCATCTCGATCCTGATCGGCGCCCGAATCGGTCGGACGATCGATCCCCCGCCGACAGACATGCCGAAGAAGATGGGCGTCAACAGCAAGGCCGAGGAGGCCAGGGCGCGGAAGTCCGCCACGGAGAGCGAGCGCAAGGCCCGGGAGGAGCGCGACAAGGAGGAGCAGTACTGGCGCGAGGCCGAGGGCCCGAAGTCGCGCTCCTCCAAGAAGCGCGAGGAGGAGGCCGAGAAGCGGGCCGAGGCGCTCGCCCGCAAGGCCGAGGCGCGCCGGCTTGCCGAGCAGGAGGAGAAGGAGCTGGAGAAGGCGATGCGGAAGCCCGACAAGAAGGCGATCCGCGTGTCGGTCCCCGTGCCGAAGGTGACGGAGGCGGAGCTGCGGCGCAGGAGGGAGGAGGAGCAGGCGGAGCTGGCGAGGAAGGCGGAGGAGGGGAAGCGGAAGCAGACCAGGACCGCGGCGGAGGAGGAGTACGAGAGGATGGTGCTCGTGAGCAACACGAATCGGGACGATTCGATCATCGAAGCGAGTACGGTGGAGGAGGCGTTAGCGCAGATGACGGTCGCCGATAGCTTGCCAGTTGATAGGCATCCGGAGAGGAGGCTCAAGGCTTCTTTCAAGGTGAGGTTTATTTTGGATTGAGCTCGTCGTTCTATCTGAATGCTGTTGGAATTAAACGTTTCTCATTTGGTTGGCATGGATCATGTTTCTTACGATCGTCGTAGTTGTGTTTTAGAGGGGTCCGCGACAACATTTGAGCGTTATCTCACTTAATGGAGTGCGTTTTATGCATCCTAATATATCTGAACAAGCTCTGTGACTCGGGATCGGGAAACTAATTTAGTCTGGCTTTGATGGTTTTCTGTGTTTTCCAAAAACTTTCTTGGAATTTCTTTCGCTGATAGATGTGCGCTTTACACCTTTAGTTTATGGAAAGCCTGTGTTTTCTAGACTTGTTGCAATTAGGCTTAAGGATGTAATGTTCGGAAGGTGGAAGTAAGGAATTTGATCCTGAGATGTGATGACCATGAGATGTGATGACCATTCACTCGGGTGTCTGCTCAGGTATTGACCATTTGTAGAAGTGCCAAAGCAAGCTTTTTTACGAGACTTAGTGAATTTGGATTAAGATTACTGGTTAGTCTGGGCATTATGGGGTGGAAATAAAGCTCACGGCTTTTACATGTGAAGAAAGTTGTGCAATCCTCTTCACAATGGCGTGGATTGAAGCTTTATCTTCCCTCTCTTCCTTTGGTTATGCATGTACCACTGAAGATATTTCTTTTGACTGCTTAGTTCATCATACAATGCTGTGAAGTCCTGAAGTTCCTTTTGGAATGCTTTAGGTTGATATTTGCTGGAACATGTATCAGAGAGTTTGCATGTTCTGTATAGCTGAATAATTTTCCAAAGCTCTCTGACATGGTTAATGGTTTCCACTGAAATTGTTATTATTGCTTTATAGGAAAAGTGACTACTTTCCTATAAAGAATAGTGAAACTAGAGTATAATCCTTATTCTCGTATCTAACCATTTTGACCTACTATTTTTCTCTCAAGACAGTCTATCCTTTAAAATTGAGTATGTTGCTGCAAACATGTTGCTCGTTGTGATCTAGCCTGTGATTAGCTTTCCTGAATATAAAGTAACTGATTGGTTGTATATTAGTAGTGGCAATTATTAAATGATATATCTCAATGCTTTTGTGTGCTTGGAGTTCTTTGGGGAATCTCCATTCCCGATCATCATTATGGGCGGAGAATCTTTGGTTAGCTACAATTGCATGATTTTTTGTTCTCGTTATAAATTTTGCTGCCTTTCGTTCCTTTTTATGGTTGGGTGATTATTGACATTATATGCTACTTCTAGGCTTTTGAAGAAGCTGAGCTCCCGAAAATGAAGGAAGAGAAACCAGGTCTAACTCACAATCAGTACAAAGGAATGATATGGAAGCTCTGGAAGAAATCTCCTGATAATCCTCTTAATCAGGTTAGTTCATGGTTCTCCTGTAACACACATTATATATGTGTGTGTGTGTGTGTGTGTGTGTGTGTGTGTGTGTGTGTTAATCGAGGTTTGATTAGCTATTTTACATGCTTCTGTATGCTATGGGGATACGGTTAAAAGTGGTGTTGGCTGGTTGATCTCTGCCGTGAGTTATTACAGCTCCTTAACTTTCAGAATTTCAACATTGCAGAATTTGAACTTCCATATTATGACGATTTAAGGATTGACATTCTCATAGTTGGCCCCTAAGAGTTATACTCATTATTCTTTTTTAACTATAATAATGCAAAAGTAAATTGAAATTTGAGGTTAAATTTTGAGGTGGAGTTTCACAAGACATTTTAAGGAACAAAATAAGTTTCACACATTCTGATTGTGAACTTGTGAACTTAAAGGCTTTTATGTTTCTCGAAGAATGATCATTTTAGGTCAACAGGTTGACTATTAAGGTTGGTTGGCATTAGACACAGTCTTGACGAGATTACACTGAAATCCACTAGATGAATGTTTAATTTTGGTTTTTATATAAAAAGATGGCTCATATGTGACTTTCTGTGTGCAGACTGCTGAGTGATTGCCGCTTATATTCAGCTTTTGATTGTAATGGGTTCTTATAGACCTATTGCTATCGACCGTTGCTTCTCGAAGTATAATGGGGCATTGAGTGGATGAATCGGGCTCCCGGTTCTCTATCCCCAGGAGTGGGCACAGTTGTATTTGAAACAATGTCTATTCTCTATCGTCCATGAGCTCGTTGTTCGCGGCATCTATTGACGTGATTTAGTATTCTGCATGCTGTGTTTCTTCCTTTTCACCTCCCTGGCCTGTAAACAAGTGCATACTGTATATGCAAGAGATATCGCACTGGTTAAATTGCGAGTTGGGTACCCTCTTATTGTTGGAACAAATGGCAAATGGTATTTATCGTCGTAGTCATTGCTGTGTATCGTACGGGATACTTCCCCTTTGTTCCCTGTCGTCCTAAATCTATTTCAGTGCTGTATCATGTTGTCTCTCTTTGCCAAATTCCAAGTTTCAGACACATCGCGATAATTTTGTCTTGTACATACGTATGCTTATCGAGCGATGGTAAAAATGAATGAAATGAACTTGTGTTACGAGCACCAAAGTTCTATCATGAGCATTTTTTCTTTTTTCTTTTTCTTTTTTTTTGTGAGAAAAGTGTCAGAAACTTAGGGGGTGCATGATAATCAAAATTTCTGTTCCAGAAATAATTTTTTTATTCCAGACCTGTTTCTGGAATAGAAACTTGTTTGATAAATTTATTCAGTTATTCTATTTCTTGAATAAATTTATATTCTAGAAATTGATTTGGAAGAGAAATCAGAAGTAGAAATTTTATATTTCTGATTTCTAGAAGAAAAATCAGAAATAATTTCTCTCACTAAACCCTAATTTCGATGAGTCCTCTCTCATTTCCTTTACGTCTTTGCCTCCTCCTCCTCCTCCTCCGCCTCTTCTTATTTTATTAAAAATAAAAATAAATATATTCATTTTATTCATTTAAAATTTAAAATAAATTTATTAAAAAATAAATAAAATTATTTTTATTTATCATTTTATTTTTAGTTTATTAAAAATAATTTATTTATGATAAATTTTTATTTATCATAAATAAATTATTTTTAAATTTATTTTTATTTGCCTTGAGTGTTTTGCCAAATAAATTTATTTTTATTTTTAATTTTTATTCATTTTAAACTAAATTTATTCGTAAAATAAAATAAAATAGAATAAATAAAGTAAATTTATTTTTAAGGACATTTTAATTTTAAAATAAAAAGATATTTTTATTTTATTTTTTTATGATTTATTTTATTTTGTTCTTTATTTTTTTGTTGCTAAATCATTTTTATTTTTAACTTTTATATTAAAGGTCGTCGGTCGTCATTCGCTCTTTAGAAAGGAAGAAATTTTGTGTCGTTAGAAACGGTTATTTTTGTTTAGAAACTCTTCAGAAATAGAAATAGAAAAATCTATTTACATTCCAAACTATTTGGAACAGAATGGTTATCATGTCGCCCTTAGATTCCGTTTGTTTCGCGGGAAATGTGGTGTTTCGAAAAATATTTTTCATCAAGTCATTTTTCAAGAAAATATAATTATTTTCCGGTGTTAGGATGAAACTTGAAAATGAAGTAGAAAATATTTTTCGCTATTAGTAAGGAAAATCTTTCCACCATATACTAATTTACATTTATTTTATTTTTTAAAATGGGTTTTTCATATTTTTAAAGAAATGATTTTTAATGATTTTTAATTTTTAATTTTTTCTTTGTTTTCCATCTCCTTCTTTCTTGGCCGATCGCCGGCCACGGCGAGCCTAGAGTTTGCCGACTAGCACGAGGCTCGCCAGATTGATGAGTGTGAGCTTGAGATCAATGAGCTCAAGATTCGCACAAGCAACGACTAATGACTAGCCAAGAAAGAAAAAAAAAGGAAAAAAAGAAAAGAAAAAGGAAATTAAAAAATAATTTGAATTAAAAAAGAAATAGAAAATTAAAAAATAAGTTGAATAAAAAAAAAGAAAAGAAGAAGAAGAAAGGGGAGGAAGGAGTGAAGATTTATAGAGGTATGAGATAAGAGAGATTAAGTGAGGAAAATATTTTTCACTTTTCAAAAGTGGAAAATATTTTCCCTAAAGAATTCATTTTCCGTTAAACAAATGCCGAAAAATCCGAAAAACGTTGTTTCGAAAATTATTTTCCACGAAATGAACAAAGTCTTAAGCAAAGGTGGACTTGTTGGGGTTGCCCTTCCCTAAGTGAGGGTTGGTCTCGCTTAGGCCGGATCTGATGAGGCTGATCCTCGTCCAAGCTTGCTCTCGTCATGGTTAGGTGAGGCTATCCCACCTAAGAAAGGAGATGAAAAAAATCAGGAAAATAAGAAAAAAAATCAAAAAATCATTAAATATTATTAAAATTTGTTAACATTAGTGTTGATAGTGTCAAGCTACTTGGCATCTAAATTAGCAATATCCGGTCAAAATTAATCGAAATGATGAAGTAGGAGAGATCACAAAGTTTATGATTAAATTAGCATCATTTAAAGATTTATGATTATATTGGCATTAATACAAAATGTTTAGTATTTTTTGTCACCTTAACCAATTTTTGTGTGTCTGGTGGTCTTTGCGTCTCTTCAGCATTTATTGGTGAAGTTGGCCGTGGAAGTTGACCCTCTGATCCGTGGCCTCGGGAGGTCAAAATGTATCCAGGTCGACCGATTGTCTCTGTTTTAAATAATTATCTTTTGTTTTTAAGTTCATTGGTTTTGAGCCGAGACCGATTCTTCAGTTACCAAGCATTGCCGTCCATGCGATTGTCACGTGTTGCTGTTTTCATCATCATACATAAGCTGAACAAGCAGGTTTGGTGGAAAGAAAGGCTTCTCTGTCGTTTCTCATTGTGGTTTGGGACCAAACCCAGCAAAACAGGATGATGATGATGCCCGATCAACGTAACCATTTTCTATTCGTGAGCAATCGCAGACTGGGTTCTACTTCTTCGTTAGTCAAAATCACGTTCCGCGAAAAGATGAACGCGCGAACAATGTCGACCATCTTTCACTCGGGAAAGTAATCAGATGGAAGGCAGGCTTTCACGGATTCCTAAGAGTATCGTTTTCATCCGTTCCAGGAAAGCATGACCGAGAGAGCGTGATTCTGGAATGTCATGAAATATCATGTCATATGTCTAATCCCTCACTACAGGTAAACTGACACCGAAAATCAAATCCTGGCGGGGGCAAAGCATGGCTGAGCCAGCAATTGATGTAATCAGGAACTAATGTAAATCTATAGCTCTTAATCCTTGAAAGAAAGGGCCTTTCTACACTCTTCACCATTTTCTTTCCTAAAGCTTATGCAAGAGCTAGTTGGTTCTTTGCGGTCTCTAAAAATATGCGAGGGGCCAAACCACGCAAGTCGTCATGATGACAACCTGACATGTAGGCAACTAACTTAGCGGAGAAGCGGCGGCGGAATGCCTAGGCTAGATTACTCTCCTTGGCGATCAGAAGTCGAGTACCAACTGGAGAATGTTATCACTGCTGAGGAGCGAAACTTCTAGAAGCAACTTCATTGTTGTCGGCATAAATCAAATTTGAGAGCATCTCTCTCAGGGTTTTTGTATCACAAAGACGTAGGTTATCTGAGAACCTTTCCTAGATTTCTCATTGCTTGCGAAGTCAGGTCCTCAGGTCCTGCGAGCAGTGTTTAATTTGCGATCTTCTTTTATTGTAAAAGATTTGAGGTTACTACAGAAGCCAGAGATCTGATTGAAGATGATTAGAGAGGTTGACAAGACGAGTTCTTGGAAACTTATTACAAAGGTTAAGCAGGAGACTGCAGATATGATGCTTTTGATGACAACAAATGATAACCTTAAAATTCTTCGGGAGGCACGATCTTCTTTACTGATGTTGCCGTGCTTCTTGTCTGAAAGAAAGTGCTGTAATAAGAATGTTTTGTAGAGCTCATATAGCTCGCTTTTTATTACATCACGATTTCCCTTATTAAGGTCATTCAAAAATGTTCCATAACTCAATTCAACTCGACTCAATCTTCATATAATATTTGGGTTTTGGGTTTTTCATTCTAGTTCTAACTTGAATGCAGACTCAGCAGTATATTCATCCACCCCCTCGAGGACTGTATGCTCTTTCGAGCTATTCTTTCTTGTCGATCTTTAGATAGACTAGAACTCTTTTCTGAAGACAGCCCAGTGAAAATACATTCCCTGGTGAAGCAAAGTACAAAATTCGCATTGAATGCGAGAAACAGACATAACGGGCCAAATGAGGGGATACAACTATAGTGATGAACACTATTTCTTCATAACAGTGATTGAATATGGGGTAAAAGTCCTGGAGAGCCTGTGAAGATTGCGTCGTTAGCTATCAACAAGCACTAGCCAACTGAGAAAAGTTCATTGGAGTGACATATCTCGGCCCGCCGGTGTATAGAGTTACAGCTGCCAACTTCGAAGCAGCTTGTGTTGCGTGGTATAAATCCCAGAACAAGTACTCATTGCGCTTCGAGCAAAGCCGTGCTTTTGGGTCGCATATTCCTTCAGCATTTAATGTTCCTGATCCACAGCATGCACTTTTCACGTCCTTAAAGTCTGCAAAATCCAAAGAGAGGAAGGTCAACCTGTGGCATTTCTTTTACACTAATAGAATGACAGGTATAAGTCTCACATGAAGATCGATATTCTAAATATAATTCGATCTAATAACCAGCCAAGACGATGTTGTTATTATTCCTGAAAAATATGCACGAAGGGTGGATAGACTTCATTCCCCTCTACTTCAGTAAATCTTTCTTTTGTTTCATTGCTTTGATTAGCAATTTCTCGCCTAGCAAAATAGGGAAAAGACAGGTAACAATCATTGATGCAGGATTTTCAGAGTAACATACATGGAAGAGGGTTCACGATAACATCCATGGCCATGTCGTATGCATTCCCAAGTGAGTACTTCATGCCTTCATACTCTGAACTGAGTTTCTTCAACACGTCTCCAAGGTTCGAATGGAAAGCTATCGCAAGTTCATTTAGGACCTCCAAACACTCCCCTGTGCCACTGAGAACCCTCTGAGATGGACAACATCCTATCGGAGGCACGCTTATAATGCCAAACTTCCTCGCTCCGAGACCCCATAGAGTCTGCCACATCAAACAGGAGATAAGACTAACGAGTGCTGCTTTGCGATATAGGTAATGTTCGCTGCAAGGCTTTCAAGTTTGCGTATGACATGCTTTTGTTTGAGAGTTGCTGAGCTCAAAAGAGAGGGATATGAGTGTTCCGATGTATACAATATAAGAAGAACCTAGGAAAGGAATGATTAATCAATTTCAGGAGAACCTAGAAGAACCAACATAAATAAACAAGTCCTTGAGCAAGTAGAATATGAAAAGGAGTGCGACCTTCAAGTGATTTTCATAGGCAGATCCGAAAGTGGCAATAAACCCTTGCTTGGGTAGTGTACTGTTTGAGTGATGGTAAAGCAAAATATCGTTGCTGCCAATGCTGATGAAGAGGAGAGACTTCACAAGAAACTTCTCGGTCTCAGCACCCATAACGGCTGTGAGAGTATCACGGACTGTTGAGAACTGCATTATCTGTTCTGATAACGTGATCACTTTCCTGGTCTTTTCATCCGAGGTGCCAAAGAGATTGGCTTTCATCATTGTTACCTGGGGAAAATATCCAACATATATTTGAGGCAGACTGGAGAAACAAGAAGAGAAATAGTGGAAGGAGGATGAAAAACGGGCCTTACCCCTGTCACGTCGAGAATTCCCGAACCTCCCGAGGCAAAGTTTATGCCGTTTACACTGTGCCTCTTCAGGGCCTTTGTGCTATTAAGAGAGAGGAAGGGCGGCGGACTCCTCTTGTGCCCCAGTAGCTTCGCTGTTAAATGTAAAACCCATCAGAAAATACGACTGAGAATTTGCATGATACAATGCTGACAGGAATTTCCTAAGACGAGCATAAGCTGCTGGTGTTAGAGACCAGTGCAGATTATGTGGTTCATTCAGACCCAGTAACGTAGAAAATGTTAGCCCTTTGTTAGTAGGGATCAGCAAGACAGAGATTTGATTCTCATAATGTACCAAGGAAATCGGCACTGTTGAGGCCATTGGAGAACCTTCCGGTGGCTCTCGAATGCGGGAAGTCAATTCCATTGTGAGGGAAGTCGGCTCTTGCATTACCGCTGGGCAAGAAATTGTTAGTCCCAACATCAGCAGTCGAGTCGCCCAATACAAATACCACAGGTTTCTCTTCACTGGCCCAGCCAAACTCCAGAGTTAGAAACACGGCCAAGAGTAACAGCACAGCCGAACCACCTTTCTTTGCCATGATCAGGTCAACAAATCTCGATTCCAACTTTTTTTTTTTTTCTAACCAAAACTGTACTACAAGGTATAAAGTTAATAAAGAACCATGCAGACCTTGAAGATCTTCAACAATTTATAAGCAAGCTATAAGCAAGAGATTTGGGGAATGGTACAAGAAAGTGCTGGTAAGGCGGTTGCTCTCAGCAAGGCGGCAATTTTCTAAACACAATGTGTCTCATTGGGCGGATTCACCCAAATGCATGACTCATGCCAGATAGAATGTAAGTTAGTTAATGACATAGTCGCCCTTTGTCTCTTACGAATGGGTTTTACCGAGAAGGATGAGAAGCTTAATGACAGGGAAAAAGTACTTGTAATGCATGTAGATGATTATATAATAGTTATGTCACTGCCAGCCTAATTTTTCTTTGAGTTTGAGAGTTAGCTTTGTCTCACTGAAACTCAGTCAATGCTGCAAATTTTTAAGTCTGAAGTTCTGTTGCATAGTCAGTGGATTCGGCCATTGAGTTTCCTGGAGTCCAGCCACCCCAATAAGGAACTCATCATTTCTCAGAGAATATTCGCAGCATTTGTCAAGGAAATATTCTTCATGGAGGAAAATCCAGATATAGTAGATCAAAGGGCACTATGTAACATTCCTGAGTTCTCAGCATCGCCAAAAATATTTTTGAGGCCTCGGTTAGTTCTGTAATCAGGCTATCGAGTATCAAGAATGGCTTCTTTCAGCCGTGATATTTATTTAAACAAAAACATACATATCAATCTAATGCACACAAATCTTTAGGTCGCCGATGGCCCGCGATTAGTCGAGCGAAGAAAAAAGATGATTTCAGCATGGAAACTGAAAGAACTACCCAATCGTCTTAACTTATTTGTTAAGCAACGGGAATAAACTATGGGGTGCTTGTGAAACAAATTCAGTTTTCAAACAAAGAATTGAATCCCGAGTCAGGGTCGTTCGATGTAAACATCAAATAGATACATATTCTTCATCCTCGTGTGGCATCCTTCTCATAGAGGCCTTGTGATTTTGCCTCGAGCCCTGCCACAGAGAAGCGCGTTCTTTGGAATCGGGTACTCATCCCTTATGGACACGGACGGCGTGTGGACTCGCAAGTAGAATTGCTGCCCGAGGTATTGCCGCGCCCAATACTCCGTCCTCATGTTCCACATCCCCACGTTATCGAGTGCTATGTAGATTGCTGTCCAGGATTTGGGATAGACCTGGCAACAAGAGATTGAGCCATTCACTTCAAGTTCGAATCGTCATGATTCTTCTGTTATAGCTATAAATGTTGCTCGGGGTTCTGGTAAACAAACCTGTGTGGTGCAGCGTGAAATTGCATCCCGGAGATTGTATTCGTTGCGACGCTCCGGTGTCCATAGTCCACCATCCATTCTGCAAGTTCAACATTTATACCTCTGAACCCGGAGATAATGCTTAAACATAAGTACTTGAAATTAAGCATTCAAGGCTCTTACCCAACAACCCAGAAAGCATAGCCATTAAGATGCCAACTCTGGACAATGCTCTCATGATTCTCAAAGACAACTTCGACGAAGGTTCTATAGTCTGCGCCCATCACCGACGTATCAAGATACATTTTCCTGGCGATCGGACTGTCTGAGATGCTTCCGACCTTGAAGACACCGCTGATGTTGAAGTAGTCAGCCAGCTTGAGGGGCGTGTCGGCAGGGACATAAGACACGCTGTTGACTGCGTATCTCTGCTTGCCATTGATCAGACCAGCTGAGCTCACCAGCTTGATGGTTTTGGTGATGTTTATCAGTCCATAGTGGTAAGAGCCTTGTGGGTTTGGCCGCGGTCCACTCGCCGTCAGATTAGTCCTAGGAAGATAACGTGAATCAACGACGAGTCAAAGCAAAATAAAGAAGGAAAAGTGATTTGCCAGAAACACTTTCCTAGATTTAATCACAGGCGTTCGGAGATAATTGCAGGAGTAACATACTCATTAGGATAATGCCTTAAAGCATTAGTCAGTGCTTGTGCTAGTTACCTAATGGAACGGGCCTGGTTGATAGACCAGTCGATTTCGGAGGTGGGCCCACCGGGGACGGGCCCCGACACGGGGCGGGCCGAGTTGGCGTAGTGGAGGAGGGCAGTGGAGGTGAGGACCTTGCTCGTGAACCGGGTCGAGACGGCGATGTAGTAGTCCTGGGGCGTTTGGTCTGCGGTGACGAGGACGGAGTAAGACTGGCCGACGTGGACGTCCAGGGAGGTGTACGCGGTCTGCACGGTGTGGGTGCCCTCCACCTCCACCAGCTTCATCTTGTGTCCTTGGATCCGGAAGTTTAGCGTGTTCTGGAGTCCTACGTTCGATATTCGCAACCTATACGTCTTTCCTGTATTTATACGTGAAAACATTAATTTGATACACTAGAATACACTATGAGTACATAATAATTAAATGTAATTTTGTTAATTTTCTCGAAACTTTTTTTTTTTTTTGAGAATTTAATGAAATGAAAAAAAAAAATTGATGTAACTTGGAACTTTGTAGAAGATTGAAGGCCATGATTAGTAATCATCGATGACTGTACCTTGTTCAACCTTGAAGGAAGCACCGTTGGGTCCACGGCCATTGATGAGAATGCCATCAGGGAAAGGAAGTCTATGGCCACCATCCAAAATGGCCTTCAATTTCTGAAACCAAAAAAGAAAAAAAAAAAAAAAAAAAAAAAGAAAACGAATTACTAAATCTCCAAATTTTCTCACAAAATCAATAAAAAGACACTATTTTTAATTAATTACCGTGTGACTAGCCTTGTACCAATCTCCAATGAGGACGGTGTAATCGTCGGCGGGGTTATCAAATGGGACAGGGATCAGCGGCCTGCTGAGAATCCTGATGCCTCCGAAGCCGCCGGCCGCCTTGTGGAAGGCCAGAGATGGGAAGTAAAAGAAGCTGCCGATTTGGTCTTTCACCTGCAAAATGTAGGTGAAGTTCTTCCCTGGTGGGATTGGGCATGTCGTTCCCTGCACTCCATCTTCGTACGAGTTCCTCCTCTGCTGGACTCCATTCCTATCGATACATACTTTTGCCACGTTAAATCCGGTTGCAAAAATCCAAAGGAATTGCGCAAAAAAACCAAAAGCTCGTCACGCCGACGCTTCATTTACCTCGTATGGTCAAACTCATGTACTGTACTACTAATCTATCTACCTATTCCATGTGCTGTTTTATCATCTCGTTAAGTCATATCCATTCTTAACTGGAGTATGAGGACGGTCACATTTGTTCGTTTCTTGAATATACGACACCTCAGAAAAATGCACTGTTACATTGCTCGTTTTGTCATTCCTAGTATTGAAGTTTGTCAACTAAAGCGGTCAAGATCTTAGAAAATATGTTCAGAGTGTATTCGGATGGACCGTCGCCTCGTGTTTGAATACATGTTCACTTGAAAGATCATCATCTAGTTGTCGCCCTAAGCCGGAGAAAAAGCCATTCATCTTCTTTACCATCTTTAATGAAACCCAAAACTTAAAAGCCGATACAGCGAATTTTTAAACTGCAGACGTTGCCGATGAAGTAAGAACAAAACGCAGACTGAGTTTCGACTCACCATGTTAAGAGAAAAGGCTCGGGCAAGCTGTTGTGCACGTTGATAATGAGATTGTCGTTGGTGACCGAGTATATGTCAGGCCCTGGGAACTGCCCGTTTATCAGAATCCCCTGCAGCACGTCAAACGATAGCCATTGTTACACCCCGAACGGACGTGAAAAAAGAAGCGCAAGAAAACGCCAGCCGGGGACGATGTGCTCTACAGAACCTGTTGGCGCACGCCGAGGGGATATATGTCGCCGTACGTAACGTTCCAGTCGAAGAGCCTGTACGGATCCTCGGCGGTTACGGCACCCATGCCCAGTACGAGGACGACGGCAAGAGCTTGCCATCTGTAATAACCCATCTTCAACTTCATCACAATAGCGCACCTGGCGATGCGGAACGGGAAAATGGGTCGAAGAGGACGACTCTTCTAGTGCAAGAAACGACGACGACGAGAGAATCGAGATTGAAGAAAGACGAAGGTGGTCACAGGAGGAGAGGCCTTGACGCGGGCTCTTCTGTATTTAGTAGCAGCAGTAACCGAAAGGTAGACGCATTTATAAGCCCGGCATGAACAGCAAGAGACAGGCAAGAGAATAATCTCAAGAATTAAGTGAACATCAGAGCGAAAACAACACTGTCTTTATACTAAGTCGATAACCGAACGCGGTTCCATTCAAGAGCCAACCAGACGCGTAGCCTAAATCTCTCTCTCTCTCTCTCTCTCTCTCTCTCTCTCTTTCTTTCTAGAGCTGAACTTGCATGCTAGCTGGATGCGAGCGAGCAAGGGAGCCCGTGATTTCTGACGCGACGCACGGAGTCCCCATGTGTTTAGCGTCGTCTCTCAACTTGTGAAACGGGATCGTCAACGGCCGCGATCGATTTTCCCGGTGGGACCCCCTCATGGGTGTCGACGGCTGTGACGGGGTGTGGAGGTGGGATTGGTGGCGACGGCTCGAACCGGTCAAACATCAAAACGCGGGGAGCACCCGAAACGACACCCTGTCGCTCCATCGTTCTCATTGCCTTTTTAGTGACGAAGAAGGAATCGATTTCGATGATGATTTTGACAAAAAAAATTTGTGCGTATTGTCTGAAACGCCCGCTTCTCCAGAGGACAGCGTTTTTTATTGTCATTTGTTAGGCACAGATTTTGACCAGTTGAAGGCTCACATGCGTTCAGGGTGTGGCTGTCGTTTTCGTGGGAATGAGCTGAATCGGAAATTTCCGGTGTCTTCACTAATGCGCTTCAGAGCACCGCGTGAAAGGCACTCCGGCTTTTTTCTTTCTGTCCTCGATTGCTTTGCGCCGTGAAAGGCAAGGCCACTTTTCAAAAGGCCAAAGCAAGCACGCAAAAGCAATACACTTGGCCATTGCAAGTACGTCAACTCGTTATACTTAGCCCGAACGAGGATCAATATATCCGATTTGTTAGCGACGCTGATAGAATTAATATGTGGTATTAGAGAAGAAATGAGGCTTTATTTGGTCGTCGTTTATACAGTTTCTCGAAGAATATTGCCATTGACAAAAACTTGCGATTGATATGAGGGTGAAATGTCCCTTGTCCACTAATAAATCTAACAGAAATTAGTGCCTCAAGATTTGTATTAAATGAGTACAATCTCTGAAGAAATGTGTTTCTCCAAAAATGGGTTTTTTCGCCAAAAAATTTATTATAGTTCTTTATGAAAATGCATCTGTGTTGATCTTGGACGGACAATCCAATCGGATGTAAATAGAAAGATATACTTTGGAATTAAAGGTACTAAATGGTAAAAGCGATGAAGTTGAAAAACGGACAATCAATTTCATAAATTCAAATGCGTACTAGCATTAACTATTCTAAATACGGATACAACTACACATTTCCTGAGATTCTTGACGCGTTTTTACACGTTGATAATCATTATTCATAAGAAACTACAACTTTTAAGATTGCTAAGATTATTACGAAATCGCACGTTAATTCTAGAAAAATAATGATCGCAAACAATTCACTAGTGGAATATAATAATAAAGGAACATAATCAGAATGATGCATCCGAAAATTTATTAATGAAGTTCACCCAAATTTGGGCCACGTCTCTGCATAAAAACATTCTACAAATCCACTAGATTTCGAAAAGAGTTGAAATACAACGATCTTCTCTTGAGATCATGACACAAAAAGATTGAAAACATTTAAAAAGAAAAAACTCACTTTTTCTTGCCTCTCTATTTTCTTTTTTAGCATTTTGACGGTTAGCGTCTTGTCATTGCTAATATAAATGTGTAGTTTTTAACCTAAAAGCAAATTTAATTGAAAAGACAAAAAGCCCCTAAAAATATTTGGTTTCATCTATAATAGAGATGCTTAGGGCGAACATGACAAAATTTTTGGAATAGAAATCAATTTATATTTCATAGATGAGTTTCTCAATAAAGAAACGCGTTTGATAATGATTTGGAATTTCTATTTCTAGAGTAAAAATTCGTTTGATAAGATAATAAAATTTCTATTTCTAAAAGCGGTGACGACCGGCATTCAGTGGCCAAAGTCGACGTCCTGCGATTGGCATCCGGTGTTTGGTGATCGACGGTGGGTGGTCGGAGTTCGGCATCCGGTGTCCGACATTCGAAGGCCAACAACTGATGGCTAGTGGCGGGTGGCCAACGGCTGAAGTCCGGAGGTTGGTGGCCAAGTTGGAGTCCAATGGCTGGTTAGCGGCGGGCCAACAGTCGAAGTTTCTGGCGGCCGACGATTGGCGGTTGGCAACAGGTGGCCAATGACTGAAGTTCGACAGTTGACATCTGATGGCCGATGGTGATCGACGGGCGATTGGTGAGGGACGTTCGATGGTTGATGATGGGCCTCTAGTGTTTGGTGGTTGGCGATAAGTGGCCAACGACCAATGGGCATCCAACATCCGGCGCCGGCGGTCTTGACGAGCGGTTGGAGTCCTGTGGTTGATGACAAGTGGCTAGAGTCCAGCGGTTGATGGTCGACGATCGGTGGCGAGTGGTCGATGGTGGGCATTCAGGCATCCCACGAGCGGCGGGTGGGGGCGATGGGCGATGACGAGAGTGAACGATTTCTAAGAAATAGAAAAAAATAAAAATTTTAATTTTTGATTTTTACTTCAAATCTATTTCTAGAATAGAAATTTGTTCTAGAAATATAAAAATGAAATTGTATTATCAAATGGATTTCTATTCCAAACCTATTTTTGGAAATGAAGAAATGGAGAAATAAAAAAATAAAAACGTTGTCACGTGTGTCCATAGCAATCGCTTGGCACTTGATGCCTCCATCTACATCCTTGATCACTGCATTCTCCTGTCTCATGTCCAACATTCACCAAAAAGTTTAGGGTAATTGATCAGGCTTGGTCGCTAGGCGATGACGTTTATTGATTACCCCTCATTGTTGTCGATGACCTTTCAGCATGGTTGCCGAATTTTTATGCTTCCCTCGAGTTTCTCGATCCACGACAATATTTAACTAACCGATCAAGCCTAATTACTTGTCAATTATAAAGAGCCTCATCACGAGTCGGATGAACTCCGCTGTCCGGTCCTATGTCCATTCCATATTGGGCCTTATACCCACCGAAAAAGGAATAAACTGGGGCTTTTCAAGTCAATATGTCCGTCGATATCCCTCTTTTTCTACACAATCGTTTGGGGAACAGAAGTCAATGTCGAAGTCAAACGTTTGCGCGGCCACAGCTCAATGTCTTAAAATCACCGGCAAAAAATATAAAAGATCACATCGGATAAAATTCAGCAAAAATGACTCTACGCAATCTGATGGATCGGATTGGATGGGCCTACCTTATCTTCAAACCTGCGTTTTCTAAGGATGACACCGCGAATGACGTGGCGCCCTCTCCTCCAACTCCACTCTAATCCGCGCCCCTCGCCGCCACTCGCCACCGCCCCTCTCCGCCTCCCTCGTCCGCCATGGACGCTCTCTTCATCAACTCCTCTCTCTCTCGCCTCAAACTCGCACCTAAGCCATCTCTCCACCCTCCCTTTTCTCACTCCCTCTCCCTCAAATCCGCCGCCGCCCCCAGCTTCACCACCACCGTCGCCTTCGCCGTACAAAACCAGGAGACCCAAAAGCCTCCCACCTTCTTCCAAGACCAGAACGTCGCCGACGGCGACGAGGACGAATCCTACGGCGAGGTCGACAAGATCATCGGCAGCCGCCGTGCCCTCGCGGACGGCGGGCCGGGCATGGAGTACCTCATCCAGTGGAAGGACGGCCACGACCCCTCGTGGGTCCCCTCCGCGGCCATCGCCGCCGACGTCGTCGCCGAGTACGAGTCCCCCTGGTGGACGGCCGCCAAGAAGGCCGACGAGTCCGCCCTCCGCGCCCTCCTCGAGGCCGGCGGCGAATTCCGCGACGTCGACGCGGTGGACGCCGACGGCCGGACCGCCCTCCACTTCGTGTCGGGCCTCGGCTCGGAGCCCTGCGCGCGGCTCCTCGCGGAGGCGGGCGCCGACCTCGACCTCCGCGACGCCAGCGGCGGGCTGACCGCGCTCCACATGGCGGCCGGCTACGTGAGGCCCGGGGTGGTGAAGCTGCTGGTGGAGCTGGGCGCCGACCCGGAGGCGGAGGACGACCGGGGCCGGACGCCGGTGGACCTGGCGAGGGAGGTCCTCCGGGCGACGCCGCCGGTGCAGTTCGCGCGGCGGCTGGGCCTGGAGGCGGTGGTCCGGGAGCTGGAGGGCGCGGTGTTCGAGTACGCGGAGGTGCAGGAGATCGTGGAGAGGAGGGGGAAGGGGGAGAACGAGGAGTACCTGGTGAAGTGGAAGGACGGCGGGGAGAACGAGTGGGTGAAGGCGAGGTTCGTGGCGGAGGATCTGGCGCGGGACTACGAGGCCGGGCTGGAGTACGCGGTGGCGGAGGCGGTGGCGGGGAAGCGCGTGGGGGACGACGGGCGGATGGAGTACCTGGTGAAGTGGGTGGACATGGAGGACGCCACGTGGGAGCCGGAGGAGAACGTGGACCCCGAGCTCGTGGCGGAGTTCGAGGCGGCCCACGGTGGGAATGGGAATGGGAGCGGGAGTGGGCTGAGCTGAGGGGAGCTTGGGCCCAAATCGGATTGGATTTGGGTCCGATTCTTTGTTCCCTTTTTTGGCATTTAAGACGATGTTGAAAGGGCTTTTCTCTCGTATGCATGCTCTTCGAGTTCGAAAAGTCACTCATCGTGATGAAGAAGTCACTGAAATTGAATTTAGTCACTTGATGTACGAGTGAAATGGTTTCCCGAATTCTAATTGGTACATTCGAGACTTGGAAACTCAATTCGTCGCGATGTTCCGATTCCATGCATGCGGCGCTCGAATGGTCTATTTCTATGTGTAATTAAGGTCATCGGCCTGAGTACAACCTCGCCATGACCCAAGGGAAAGAAGAAAACAGAAGGCTACAATGGGCGAGTCTTGGGGGGAGTTCACGTGAACAACACGTCTAGTTCCCTTTTGAGACTTGGAAAGGCTGGTGGACAATATCGAAGGCAATCTCACGAGGCACTATCATTTGACTCTTTGGCGCATATGCGCTTTTCCACCGCTCATCTCGCCCCCGGAATAGGAGGTTGCCACCTCGACTCTTGTCGCGGAATGTTTACTTTGACCAATGTTGAGTCTCGGACCGGACTCGGCTGGGGAATTTCCCGTGGATTTGACGAAACTATAAGTAAATACATTCATGTGTACGTACATATTTTTATATATATCAACGTTTTATCGAATATGCAGTTCAATAGAATGTTGAAAACTTGAAAATGACGCATGTCCATTTGCAAGCCTAAGAAATGTGGCGGTCTTGGTTTTAGATCTCTGGACCTCACTAATAAAAGATTTATGATGAAGATAGCATAGTGTGGGGCCTCAAGACTCAATCTAATAATCCCTGGGCACGAGTTCTAACTGATAAACATTGTTAGCAAAGAATTGATTTCAAGCTAAATCTAGTGACTTGATCTTATGGAAGGCAATTGTGATTGTATGGCCGGCTTTATAGGAAGGAACTTTATGGAGGTTGGGAAATGACAAATATGTTAGGTTTTGGACAGATAGATGAATACCAGGTATGGAGCCCTTCGATAATATTGTTAGAACCCAACCATCTCCTTTTGAGATGGACTGAAAAGTTTGCGATTATGTGCTGAACGGAAATTAGGCTTTTTAGATATTTCGGGGAATTATACTAGAAAATATAATTTTTTGCTTGAAAGTCGTTAAACCTCCTTTAGCCTGTGATGGAGATGATACTCTTTTGTGGGCCTTCTTTGTTAAGTTAGCATGGAACGTAATCAATGGAACAAATAATCAATAATCTAATGGCATATGGTCCACAATTTGGAAATGAAAGGGACCTCAATGTATTAAAACCTTCCTTTGGTTAATTGCTCAGCGACTGTTGACTAATTGATTGAAGATGTCTTGCCATTTGGGAGGATATCCATATTGCTTGAAATGCGAGTTCATGTGGAAACAATTGTACATGTCCTAAAGGATTGTTCAATTATTCGTAGGATATGATTTGAGTTTGTCCCACAAAATATTTGGAAAATTTCTTCTCAATGAATTTGTTGCAACGGTTGAATTCAAATCTTGCTAGTAAAGAATGATTGAATTTTCATCATGATTGGAAAATAATTTTTGAGTAAGTGTATGGCTTTTTTAGCAATGGAGAAAGAAGTCACTTTTTCAAGAACTTTATTTTCCCTTTAAATTTGGTACAAGCAATTTGGTCATACATGAAGGAAATCATTAAAGTTTATTTGTGAATAACTTGAAGTTAAGTGAATCATACACTTCTCTAATTTCGGTCAGATGGGATCCTCCACCTTCTAGGAGGATTATACTGAATACTTATGGATCCTCTAAAGGTAACCCAAGACTTGCTAGTGTAGGGCGTTTATTGAAACGCGGATCCCTAGAGTGCCATAACTTGGCAGAAGGAGACACTAAAATTAAATTTAATTAATTACTTTTTTATAATTTTTTTACCACATTAGCCCAAAATGATGCCATTTTTGCATTATTTGGCAACGTTAGCTTGTAAAACGGCGTCGTTTTGTACTCGTTTCGTCGGAAAATTGATACGTCTACGTTTTGGCGGACTTTGGCCGGAGTGACACTTAAGTGATCCATTTTTCTTCGAATGTGGCATTTAAGTGATCCATTTTTCCTCGAATGTGGCACTTAAGTGTACATTTAATAAGTTATGACACTTAAGTGTCCATTTGTGCTAAGTTATGGCACTTGAGGTGTACTTCTATCGGTGTTTATTTAAAAATGAATGGAGTAACTAAATTTGTGGTTATGCCACATTTGTAGAAAAATGTTCACCAACATATGCATAACTTCAGGCTTTGTGGTTGGGACTCAACTTTGCAAAATAACTAGGAATTCATAAGATCATGATTAAGATTGATTCTAAGTCATTACTAATATTCTTAATCTAATGCTTGACCTGTTTTGCTTAAAGATAGAATATTGCAGTGCTCTCATTTTGAATTTATATGTGACATAAATTTTTGGATGGGAATTGCTTTGCTACTTGCTAATCTTGGAATTGATAAGTGCTTGGATGCTAATTTCTTTTCATTACCTTCTATAGTGTTACTTCATGTTTTATTAGGTAATAAAATAAGGATGGTAGGCTTGCCATGTTAAATTTTTATATTTGGCTCTAGCCTTTTTCATTAAAAAAAAAAAAAAGAGAGTGAGGATATGATGAAATTTATTCTGTTTGTGTTTGGTTTTTGTTTAGTATAGGATAAGCTTGGATATGATAGAGATATGATCTGAATAAAACTATCTCATAGAAGATGGGATAAAGATCAATTGAATTTTTTATGTCCGTGGTGTGAGAAGCTATTTTTCTCGGTTAACAAACTTCTTAAGTTAACAAAATCAAAATAATAATGAAATACAAACATTATTTAAATTTCAATAGAAAAATAAAATCAAAATAACAAGACAATGACCAATAGGTTCATCTAATTATCAAAGAATATGGGGTAAAGAGATTTTTAAATGAATCCGATCCTCTTATTTTTCTTCTCCTCTATAGCTTTGATTTACATCGAAACTTCACAACTCTTTCACAATTCTTTGGTTCACATTGAAACCCTAGAAAATGAGGATAGAGTCAAACTTCCTTTTCCTTCACAGCTCTTTGGTTCACTTTAAAATCTCACGAAAGTGATAAGAAAGTTGAAGCATTATATTTTTCGGAATTGCGAAGATCATGCATTCTCTCTCTTACTAGATTTGGCATTTACTAGCCCATTTGTTTCATTGATGTTGTTTAACTTGTTTACATTTCTTGTCATAATCAAAACTTGTGGCTTTGGAATGTTGCAATGAGATCCTTTGTTGCTAAAGGTGTAGATTTACTAGATTGTACTATAATCATGGATTGATTGCTTGAGGTTGTCTCTGTCAATGTATTTGTGGTTTCTTTAATAGTCATAGGAGAGATTCTTAGCGTCTCCTTTTAATTTTTTTAGTTCAATTATACCGATATTCAGTTCGTATGAAATAATGGACATAATAGGATAATATCAAGCTTTTTTATTGTGATTCACAAAATAATGAAACAGTATATGGCAAAATCTTTGAATTTCACATCTTATACTATTTACTTCTATCTTGGTTAGAAGTTTAACACGATTAAAACACAATTCAAATATTCTTCATGATCGGTGCTAATCAAGGCACGGGTGCATAGTAGTTATGGAAAAGTGACTGAATCAACAAGTCACGGAAGGTGCTGGGACGTCCTTTTTGGGTACGATGAAATTGGAAAGACATTCACCAAGGAAAGGCGTACCCACATTTTGGGGGAATATGTTTCTGACTTTAGCAAACCTACTCGATGAAACTAATGACTAAGGATGGACTAGAGTCAACTGATTTTACTAAATCCATGATCTTCTACTGTGACCTAAGAAAGATCATCATTATCCAACATTCAGCCCTTTAATTTCCCGAAATCACCTTTTAGCCCCACCCATTTGTTTCGCTCTCTCTCGTTTTCTTCCCCTGCACCACCTGTCACTTCCTTTCTTGAAGTCACCCTCCGGGCCTCCACCCTCGCCTCCCTCCAAAAAAGGAAAAAAGAGAAGAGAGAAAAATCAGTCCATCGCCTTCTTCATCGATTCTCCCTCGCTTCGCCCTCGCAGACCCGACCCGGAAACCCGCCACGCCTCTCGCGATGCATGCCAAGTCGGACTCGGAGGTGACGAGCGTCGACGCCGCCTCGTCGCCGCCGCGGTCCCCGCGCCGGCCTCTCTACTACGTCCAGAGCCCCTCCAACCACGACGCCGAGAAGATGTCCTACGGCTCCAGCCCCACGGGCTCCCCGACCCACCCGTACTACCACTGCTCCCCCATCCACCACTCCCGCGAGTCCTCCACCTCCCGCTTCTCCGCCTCCCTCAAGAACACCAACCCCCGCCACCTCTACGGCGGCGCCTGGCGGAAGCTCCACCGCGGGCACGAGACCGACGACGATGAGGATGACGAGGAGGAGGACGGGGAGGGGGCCGCCGCGGCGGCTCCTCCGCATGGCGCGGCGCGAGGCTCTACGCCTGCTTCGTCCTGCTGTTCGTCCTGCTCTTCACGGCGTTCTCGCTGATCCTGTGGGGCGCCAGCAAGAGCTACCGGCCGGAGATCGTCGTCAAGGTAAGGATGCAAAATGCGCTTTTTTTCAGTTCTGTGTAGAGCTTGCTTTTGCGGGGCCGGGGGGGGGGGGACTGAGTGAGTTGGGGTTGGCGACTCGGCGGGTCGACTCGCTCCGCCGGCCCGGCATTATTACGGATGAAGGGATAGCCAAATATTTTTTTTCCGTTTTGATCGCATTGATTTGTCGTCTTTACTTCGTTGTTTATTGCCAACGAAGAAAGTTACTATCGCTTTTGGCCCCCCAAAAAAGTAAGAACCCTTTTTTTTTTTCCTTCAAGTTTTGGATTAAATCCCCATAATTTTTTTTTCACAAATTTCATACAAAAGTTTAAGAATTTTCATTAATATGGGAACGAATCATTCTGGATAAAATCCGGATTTTTTTGACATCGAACACTTAATGAGCACTTAAAAATTCAAATTTTCTTAACGAAAGTTCTATTTTTTTTCCTTTTTGGTCGATCGATATATATATGTAATGAATATTTAATAATGAAGAGGGTTTTGAACTCTGGATGTGGTGGCAGAACGTGGTGTTCGAGAACTTCAACGTGCAGGCGGGGAACGACCCGAGCGGGGTGCCCACAGACATGCTGACGCTGAACTCGACGGTGAGGATTGTGTACCGGAACCCCGCGACATTCTTCGGCGTCCACGTCACCTCCTCCTCGCTCGACCTCCACTACTTCCAGCTCCACCTCGCCTCCGGCCACGTAAGCATAACGAATCACCCTCTCTCTCTCTCTCTCTCTCTCTCTCTGCCGTAGAACGTCCGTCCGTCCGTCCGTCCGTCCGCCTGCCTTGACGCCCCCTGCTGCACGGCCGCAAGGGCAGCGCGGTCATTTCATCCCTTTCCGTCGTCCTCGGGTTGCGTGACTTTAGGATATCAAAAAAGTGGCTTATTGCCGAAAAACGAGGGGTCGTTTCTTGACTTGTTGGTATCAGCACCAGTGGTCGTACCAAAAAAGGCTGCTAAGTTCGGATCAATTATGTCATTTTAAATTCGTCCGAACGGGGAGGAATTTGAAAAATCCCGAAAAAGCATGGAGTGGGTTGGGTCTGCGGTTTCTACCCTGCACTGTCCTGCACTTTTCTGCCCTTTTCTGCTGGAGATATATTTAATACGCGGCGCTTGAGCTAGCCGTTGGATTCTCTCGAGCGGCTTTGCTTTTGCTTTGTGCGCCACCTTCGCCTCCGTTTTAGTTATCGGTTGGCTTATCCAATGATCGCCTTTATAAAGTTTCTTTTGGGTTGGGTGGTCTAGGAAATGACCATTGGCAGGGATCGGGTGGGGCCGAGCTTTCTCATGTAAAACCTTGGGCTTCAGTCCCACTCATTTACCTCTCAGGTCTGGCTGGCAGGTGACTCACATCGGCCCGCCGGTTGATTATGTCTAGGGGGACCCTCGGGTTGGACCATAATTTGTTGCCAGGTCCACTCATCAGCATAACAAATACAGAGGCTTTTTGGATTAAATGGACTTGGCTTGTCTCCAATTGGGGACCGGCAACTTCATGCCCCTTTTTCTGGGCCTGCCCAATTGGTCTTGGGCCCATTTGGCTTGGGTTGGGCCATGGGCGGGCGAGTCCATGGTCAGGTCTAGATTGCCATACAGACATTTGACTGTGTGGTATTAGTATGATATACTCTGGTTCTTTAGACAATAGAGATAAGTGGTCTCGAGCAATAACGATACGTGGTCATTTATTTGAAGAAGTTCAATTGGTAGACTTAAGAGAGAATGTCAAGGTTTACATTTTTTCATCTCAACTAATTTAGACTTGCACAAATGTAGTTGCTTCCCCTTAAATGAATGTTAAGACATGCATGCTTTCATGGCTTTTTTTTTTTAACTCAGTATTAGTATAATCTACTGCTTTGTTTAATATGTGCACAATGCCATTTCATGCACATTTCAGACTTGCAAAATGATGGGCGTGACAGTGCTCGGATACCTTTGGAAGTGATTGATTATTTTTTCATGTGAAACTTGGGAATGTCTTTTCGATTTGGCTTAGCCAATTTATGTGATAATTTTCTAAACTTACCTAATTAATACTGTTGAGTCAGCAAGGTTAATGAGATATTCAAGCTCTCTTGCATCCCATCATTCACCTGTATGAGCATTGGCTGCGAATTCTGTAGTGGCAATTTGAATGCATGAGGCATCTTCTTTCTTTGTACGACTTCGAAATGAAACTCGTGTAAATCTGAATGCTTTGAGCTGTGAGAGGGACGACAAGTCAGCAGGCTTTTGTTTCTTTCCATTTCCCTATTCACACCATTATGGTTATGCGAGCTTTACATAAGTCTTGATTTATCTGCAATAAATGTGAAAAAAAAATAGATGAAGAAGTTCTATCAGTCGAGGAAGAGCCAGCGGCCAGTGGTGACGGTGGTGGCAGGGTATCAGGTTCCCCTTTATGGTGGGATCTCAGTCCTCAGCATGGCCAGAGAGCACCGTGAGAGGGTGGCCGTGCCATTAAACCTGACATTCGTGGTAAGGTCAAGAGCATATATCTTGGGGAAGTTGGTGAAGTCCAAGTTTTATAGGAGAATCAGATGTTCTGTCACCTTAAGGGGCAACCAACTTGGCAAGCGTCAGAATTTGACTGATTTGTGTACCTATCACTGATGATTTATGTATCAATTACCGAAATATACAGTCCTTTGTATGCAAGCCTCTTTCCCACAAAAGGGGAAAGTTTAATGCGTTGTAGAGTTTACGCGGCCTTTCTGAAAGCACAGTATCGGTTGCGGTTCTCGTATCTGATGTTCTTACCATGAGTTCATTTGGGACAAATTGTAGCAAACAGGCTCAATGTATCTTGCCAGCCAGCTATTGTGCTTCAAATGATCTTTACTGTGAGTATGAGCTACACTGTCTGCTAGTGCGAGATATATTTTCTTCGTTGTCTCTCATGCACGGTTAGGATTTTCGTGGAGACATTTTCATGCTTTTTGTTGATAGCAGATACTTGGGCAAACGGGATCTTTATCAAAGCTTTCTGATGTTCTTCAAAGGAGACACATTTAGTCCTTGTTTTAGAATGAAAAACACTTAGGGTTGACCCAAAAACACAGTGGCTAAGTGATAGACATTGCTTTGAAGTCCCATTTCAAACAGTCTTACTAGTAGGAAATATGCACAGCAGCAAACAGCATACGGCAAGAATATTGCTTAGAAGTTAGAACACCCAATGCATACTGGCGAGTAGATAGGTTGTTGTCAGTCGTCCTTCTTGGCATCGTCTCCGACCTTGTGACAACCGGGGATCTTCTCCTTGATCTTTTCCAGGATCCCTTTCTTCTCCGGAGCGCACTCGAGTGCGTCTTCTTCATCTTTTCTATGACCTGGGAGCTCCTCTTTCATTTTCTCCAAAATCCCCTTCTTTTCCTCCGGAAGCATTGCTTCATCAGGTTTTTCGACTGGAATGGACTCTTTTTCAAGCTCCCCACCTGCTTCTAATTCCTCATCCTTTATCTTGTGCTCGAGCTCTTCCTTGGCTGCTTCCTTTTTCTTTTTCTTCTCGCGCCCTTCTTCTTCTTCATCACCGGACTAAAAAGTTTTGAGAATGAGCGAGCAGAATGAGTCATTTGCATATGGATAGCTGAAACATTCCCACTTCATCTTTTCACAAACGCTAAGCATTTGACTATGCATGAAAGATAAATAGTTTTTTTTTTCCTGGCATGTTCTTGACATCATATACTACTTGCGAAATAACTGGAAATTAATATGATCTTACCGAGCTCGAGTTGCTGTGGGAACGTCGTAGTTCCTGGGTGAGAGTCGGCTTTTCTTCATCCCTAACCAGAGGCGTCATTTCTGCATCCACTATGGTATCGCTCATCTCATACTGTGTTTTCTCTACAGAAACATTTGTGGCATTGCCATTTTCGGGGGCTTGAGGTTGATGATGACTCATTGTGTAGCTTTCCCAATGAAGCACAAGGAAAGCTTTTCAACTGCGTTGTAGTCGTAGCAACACTTGCGACGAGTCTGTTGCGAACTGGTATTTATAGAAGCCAGTGCATACCGTTTCAGTTTTAGGGAACAATACCCACCACTGTTTAGTTTACATCATTAGTTAATTTTAGCAGATATAAATTATTCCCATCCGGTCCAAAAAATAAAAGATTTAACTCACGCATGTTGTAATAGATCAAGTCAATCATCATTTCATAAAGACTAACGAATTGAGATTGCATTAAATCTCGCCATAAATAACAAGATTTTCACATGTTTGTGCGTCATGGTTGATTTCAACTCCATGTCATGATGATAGAAAAAGTATGAACTTCTTTGAAGGAAATAATTTGCCTATGGTTTGAAGATGCTCATTGGGTGACAAATTGGAGGTCTGAGCCTTATCCATTGGAGTTGGGGCTTGGATATGTCAGACTAAAATAGAGCTTAAGCATCTTTCTTTTGGTGACTTGAAAATTGGGAAAGATTCCGAAACAGTTCAGGGTTTTTGCATTTGACATACATTGAGAAGAGGGAACTGTGCATGTGTGCAGACCCGTACAGACAAACATTGAAAGAGGGGTGTGTTGTGTTATGGGTGAGCGTGAGCGTGCTCGTTTGGAGAAAACTAAACGATGGTCGGTTTGGACGGTTGTCTCTTGCACTGATCAAGAGGTGAAGTTGCTGGTATTTCGAGATCAGCAAATTGTAACATTATTGGGTTCAGGAATTCATAGTGTTATGATATAACTATGCCATTAGTAAAAATGACTAATACTTGGAATCCGAGGCAAAGTTATAGCTGTTTCTGTTATTTTTAAGACAAAAAGAAGCACATTGCAGATAGGAGTTTAAACATATGTTTTCATTAGATTCTGTTGGAATACAGATTAGGAACTGCAATTTTGGCTGCAACTCTCTCATTATATACATTCTAAGGCCTCAAAAGAAGAAAAGAACAAAGTACGTAAAGCATCAATGGCTACAGACAAGCAATTGTTGCACGGTCTGACTATGCTGGACAGAGTAAGCTGATGAGCATGTATTGGTTGCGATAGACAGGATGAGAGCTTTCTCGATTTCTGCATTAATATGCAGCTGGATCATCGAAACTATATAATCCATGAATGCTGCGTCACATGGCAAAGTGATGGGTCCGTCCCTCGGCAGTCCAAACTCTTTCTCGGATAATCTGAGTAGCTCCTGAATGACGCAATTGTTCAAGTACTGTATCGGAAACACGAACCGCTTTTGGTCGACCGTGTAGACAGCACAGTGGCCTCTATCAGCGAGCTGCAGTTCCTTGTGTCCACCAACTTTCGGAAATGTGATCCTCTTCCTACTCATGGCTGCTACTCTCCGCCATTTTCTTGCAATCTTGAGCAGTTTCTTTGTGCTGATCATTTTCTCTTGGCTGGAATGAGGAAGAAGAAATGGGAAATTGCTCTTTTAGTGTGAGAGCTTTGAAATGCCAAAGTTGTGGTGAGTTGAGGATAATGGACTATGGGGGTCACTTAAATAATGGTGCATCAGAAGACAACGCATTAATGTGAGTTACCTGGTGATGGTGCAGAGCCATGTGATTTTGGTATGGTAGGGAATAAGGGTGGTGGCAGTATCTGTTTCGGATAAGCCATCAATTCGTCTTCCAACAAGTACATTTCCGTGGCTTGGGATGATCGTAGCACCATGTATTGCAACTGCATAAGAATGACAAAATGATGAAATTGAGTAAACAGATTCCCTTTATTCACATGAAGTGTCCTTTGCTGGGAAAGACAGTTTGGTGGTTTGTGAGTGGATGGAGTCGGCAAGTTTAGGGCATGTGCAAGACATTACTGCTGGACCCAGGATGTCTTAAAGCTCACTGCAAACAAGCCCTAAAGGATGTGGCTCAAGCTAGCTGAGTCTGATGGTTCTTCCCAGATCTGGGTATCACTAGATGCAATATCTGAATGGCTCGGATTATTTAAGCTTTCACAATGTTTGCGGTCCCCTTAAAAGCAAATGGAGGTTCTTCAGGTTCTGGAAATGTTAAGGGGATAAACTTTCAGATTTATTAATACAAGAAATTAGTGAACTTTAGGAATATTCAAGTAGCAGCTTATGTCTACAGTTTACATGCGGAAAAAGGAAACAGAAAAAATCCATCATAAGACTATTTGTCCCCTTGATAAAAGGGTTTCTTTCTTCCTTTTTCCCTTTTTTCTCAATGTGCCTAAAACACCTTTTCCTGTGGGCGTGGTTCAATTTCATCAGTTCGTACTGCTAACTTAAATGTCTTCCGCCAACCCTACAGATGGTGGGAAAACGTGCATATCACCTATCTATGTGCTTGAATCTATGAATTATCTGGGTCAAGCAGAGTTGCTTACCAATGTGACCAGGAGTTGCAGATATATTAATTAATGTGTCTGAAACACATTGATACTACAAGAACTGGCAGGAATCGACTGGGGACTGCTTTCCTGTGACCTTGAGCAATTTGGGGTTGATCTTGTCATTCATTCAGAGAGAATGTGGTTAATCAAGTGGGCATCCAAGCTGATGTGGACCCACTTTGTAGTTGAACTCTCTTGCAAAATAGTAAGAGAATCCTTCTCTGCATTTATACAATCATGTACTCACGAGCCCCACAGAACCAAAAATCGAAGCCCTCTATCAAGTTTTTCTCAACATAGCCACATGGGTTTGCTACTATGTGTTTTCGCATTGGAAAGATGCATTGAATGCCAAGTTGTTGGCTTTCCCAGTATAAAACGCGGGAAAGGCCAGTGCTTTCTCCAAAACCAGAAACAGCATTCCAATCCACAGCAAAAAGCAAGTTAGCTTATCTGTTGAGAATTACTTTGAAATTAAAAGAAAAATGATAAGCACCAAGATGCTGATTCAAATGGCAAGGAAGTGGCAGAAGATGGCCACAATGGGAAGAAAAAGAATTGCGTTTCAGAGGACGAACAGCAAATCTCGTTTAGCAAATGCAAATGGATCATCGGCTGCTCAGAAGGGTTGTTTCATTGTCTACACAATGGATGAGAGGCGCTTTGCCATCCCTCTCTCATATCTCAGCAACAACATTGTAAGGGGGCTCTTCAGGGCATCGGAAGAAGAGTTCGGTATTCCAACTGATGGTCCGATCACACTTCCCATTGATGCTCTATCCATGGAGTACATAATTTCATTAATTAGCAGAGGCTTGGCTGAGGACCAAGAGAATGCTCTGCTTATGTCCTTGACCAGAGGAAGCTGCTCATCATCCTTGGCATTCAATCAAGCATTAGAGAGCCAACAGATTCTTGTTTGTAGCTGACAGATGTAACAATATCAGTACTTTGTAGATATGAAATTGGTTTTGCCACAGTATTTGCATTTGTCTAATTCGTTTCTCTTTGGCTTAGGCCATCCTAGCGTTTTGTGATGGCTGGTTTTGACTCTGATCGTTATATCTTGCATAGCAGATCCATTGCAACCAAAAAGTAACATATAAGCTCTTTAATAATGTCAATAAAGGCTTACTCTTAATATTCGATTGTGTCAACTTTTATCTAACTATTCATAGGATTAGCAGAAGGTCTGTTGCCAAAATTAAAACGTTCATCATTAATTGCCTTTCTTGCTATCTGATCAGTGGGATTATGTTCAAGATGAAGTGGCTTAACAACCTGCACCCTAAATAGCCAGGAAGTGAGCAATACTTTAAAATTGTCTGCTCTCTCTTAGGCAGTGTATTTAGCTAGAACATGGTTTCTGCACTCTTGTGCATCTGATAGATGCTGATAAATAATCACCATTCATGAACAATTATGTGCTTATTCCCATTAAAATATCTGTCAAGCTCAATTCTCTTAACTATGCTTTTATCAAATTCTTGCAATTTTCATTTATGCCCTTCCTAAATTGAAAAGGAGAAAAACTGAAGATTGAAGAGCTCTGAAGTTTGGTAGTTGCGAAACTATCTTGTCTAATCAAGAATGAGAATACATTAGAAAGAATCTAGAAGTTCAACTCCAAAAGATTTACTACTGATTTTTTTTTTTCTTTTTCTTTAGAAAGTGATGGATAGCTTTTGGATTTTTTTATCATCCAAGTAACTATGACCTTCTGAATTTGTACTATCAATGATAAAAGTATTTATTGTTAACTTATTCGTAAGTTTGAAATGAAAAGCTAGTGGAACTCTAAAATTTGAATCAAAAGGTATATTTTTATTGGACTTTGTAGAACTACAGATTAGAAACTGCAAATTTCTCTGCAATTTTCTCAATCTATACATTTTAAGCCTCCAAAGAAGAAAAGAATAAAGTACACAAAGCATCAATGCTTACAGACTAGCAATTATTTTACAGTCTTACTCTGTAGGAGAGAGTAAGATGATGAGCATGTATTGATTGAAATACACATGAGGAAAGCTTTCTCAATTTCTCCGTTAGCATGCTGCTGGAATATTCTATATCACCCATGATCATGGCAGAGTCATGGTTCTGTCGCTCAGTAGTCCGAACTCTTCCTCAGATAATTTGGATAGCTCTTGAATGAGTAAATTGTTCAAGTGCCTTATTGGAAACGCAAACTGCTTTTAGTCAATCTTGAATATGACAATGTGGGCTCCATTAACAAGCTGCAGTCCCTCATCTATGCTAACTTGTGGGGGATGTAATCATTTCCCTACTCATGGCATCTATTCCCTGCCATTTTCTTGCAATTTTGAGTCACTTCTTAAGGAAACTATTCAGACAGCATTGGTGACACGACCTGTTCCATGTAGGCCAAGTCCGAAAAGATTGTCCTGAGTGAACAAACAAGACGGTGACCTTTTGGGATGGTATTAGCTTATCACTCAACACTACATTTCTCATCCGATCTTGGGATGTCACAGGAACGTGGAAGAAAGAATTGGAGATTGCTTTTCTAACTGTGAGAGCTTTGAAATGCCAAAGTTGTGGTGAGTTGAAGATAATGGATACTGAGGTTGGTTAAATAATGGTGCATCAGGGGGGCACAGCATTAATGAGTCACCTGGTGATAGTGGAGAGCCATATGACTTGGGTATGCAAGAGAGTTAGGAGTGGTGGCAACATCCGTTTTGGATAGGCCGTAAATTCGTTGCCAGGTGAGTTCATATCCATGGCTCAATATGATCGTACCACCATATATTGCAACCACATAAGAGTGAGCATATGATGAAATTTACTTATCGGATTCCTTTTATTAAAATGATATGTCCTTTTGTGGGGAAGACAGTTCGGTGGTTTGTGAGCGAATGGACTTGGCAAGTTTAGGGATTGTGCAAGACATCACTGCTGGACCCAAGAGTCTTAAAGCTCCCACCATAACAAGTCCTAGTATGGGGTTCAAGCTAGCTTCATGCAATATCCGAGGGCCTCTGATTACCCAAGCTTGCGCTTCTCATGTTCCCGGTCCCCTAAAAAAGGGTAATGCGGGGTCTCCAGGTTCTGAAAACGTCCAGAGGATAAATTCTCCAATTATATAATGGAAGAAAAATAATGAAATTCAAAAAGCAAGTTATGTCCACAACTTGCATACAGAAATAGGAAAAAAGATCTGTCATTAGCCAATTTGTCCCCACTGAGTGGCTTCTTTCTTGTTTCTTCCTTTTCATTTTTCAACTAAGCCTTATCTAGTGCATAGTGTGGATATACACCTTTTGGGCATTGGTTCAATTTCATCAGTTCATACTGCTATTCAATGTCTTCTGGCAACCCTACAGAAGGTGGAAAGACTGAACATATCACCTATGTATGTTCTTGAAAGTTCAGAAATTTCAGGGTCCACCAGCATCGCTCGCCAATGTGACCCAGTGTTCCGGATAATTTATTCAATGCCTCTGTTGATATTGATAATACAAGAACCGGCAGGAACTGATGGTGGACTACTTTCCTGTAACCTTCAGCAATTTGCGGTGATCTTGTTATTCTTGGAGAGAATGTGGTTTATCAAGTGGACAAATAAACAGATCAGGACCCTACTGTGCAGCTAAACTCACTTGCAAAATCGTTAGAGAATCTTTCTCCTGTTATGCAATCTTGTCCTCATGAGCCCCATAGAACCAAACCATTGAGACCCTCTATGAAGTTTTTCTTCCATGATCACATGGGTTTGCTTACCATGTGACTTCACATTGGAAAGAGATACATTGAATGTCAGTTCATTAGCTCTGTCAGTATAAATCTCTGGAGAGGCCAATACTTTCTGCACAACCAGAGCACTCAATTCAACAAAAAGCAAGTTCCTCTTTCGTCGAGAATTTCTTGGAGTTGAACAAAATGATAAGCACAAAGAAGCTGATTCAAATGGCAAGGAAGTGGCAGAAGATGGCTGCAATTGGAAGCAAAGGAATTTCTTTTCATCGGATGAACAACAAGTCCACTTCAGCAAATGCAAAGAGATCATCAGTTGCCGAGAAGGGTCACTTCGTTGTTTATACAACAGACAAGAGACGCTTCATGATACCTCTCTCATTTCTCAGTAACGACATAGTGAGGGAGCTCTTTAGGGTATCGGAAGAAGAGTTTGGGATTGCATGTGATGGTCCAATCATGCTTCCAATTGATGCACTATCTATGGAGTACATAATTTCATTAATTAGAAGAGGCTTGACTAAGGACCAAGAAAATGCTTTGCTTATGTCGTTCACCAGACAAAGCTGCTCATCATCCTTAGCTTTCAATCAAGCATTAGAAAACCCAGAAATTCTTGTTTGTAGCTGACAGATGTAACACATACCAGTGCTTAGTAGATGAATGAAATAGTTTTGCCACAACATATGCGCCGTGCTGATTCTTTTCTATTTGTCTTAGATCATCATAGCATTTTGTGATAGCTGGTTTTCACTCAGATAATTATGTCCTGTACTTTGGATCTGTGCAACCGAAAAGTAATATATCAACCTGCTAAGTACATGGTAGATTTAGGTATCTAATCAAACCATTGCTGGGATTATTCAAATGTTTAGGCTTAGTGCCGATATTATTATAGATTAGCAAAATGTGCGTCCTGTCAGAAACTTAAGAATCATCATTCATTACCTTTCTTACAATGTGATCATTAGCATTATGTTGAAGATGAAGTGGATCAACAACCTGGACTGTAAATAGGGAAGAAGTGACAATGCTAAAATTTGTGTCTGTTCCAGGGCATATTGCTAGCTGGAACATGCGAATTACGGTGGTTTTTCCCACATGGGGCATCTGATAGATGCTAAGAGACAATAACCAATCATGAAGATTTATACGGTTATTTCCATTAAGATATCTATCAAGCCCCATTTTGCTGCGCCTTAACCATGAATTTATAGGACTCTCGCCACTTAGAATTCCTCTGTCGTTGAACAGTACTTTGAGCCTTTATCTATGCCCTACCGAAATCAATAAGGAGAGAAGCTGTAGATTGAAGAGCTCTATAGTCTAACGGGTATGAAACTATCTTGAACAATCAAGCGTTGGGTTAATAATGGGAACATCCTTCAAAGAATCTCGAAGTTCACTCTTAAAAACTTAGAATGATTTCTTTCATTATAAAGTGATAAATTTCTTTTCGATTTCCTAGTTGTCCATAGTAACAACTTTCTATGACGTTCTAACTTTGCACTAGCGATGGCCAGAATCCTGATTTCAAAGCTCGACAAGAAAATCTAGTCAAGCTCTAAAAAATTTGAAGGTGGCACACACAACCAAAATTGGATTATGACTTCCTACCAATTACACTCTATTAGTACTTTGGGTAATCACTTTCATTAGGTCTTCTACTTCAATTAATGCCCTGACCAAATCCATCTTGTCCTTGCTGGTTCTTCAAAATATCAAGCCATCGAAATGTGATCCTGCGAGTAGGGGGAAAGGCTCCGAACATTAGATTCAATGACGGGTCACACTACAAGATTTTGATTGCCACATTCTTGTGGATCCGGTGATTAGAAGGAAATGCCCTTATGGCGTCACTTAAGTGACGGTGCCTCAGAAGGACACACCACCAATGTCGGTCTTCTGATGATGGTGCAGAGCCACGTGAATTTTTGATGTAGAAGAAGGCGAGGATGATGTCCATGTCTGTTCCTGTTAGGTGGGTCAATTTGTCTTCCAGCAAGTGTATCTTCGTTGTTCAAGGTGATCATATATCAGTTGATATCAACCACAAAATAAGGCTGGATTGATGAAATATTGGGAACAGAATCAGTAATATCTGCAACATGTCGATGGATTCAAAGTCCTTTGGTGGTTTGTGAGTGAAAGGAAGTTGGAGATTTCAGGCATGTGCAAGAGTCAAGACATTGCTTCTTCTTGGTGCAACTACTAGTACATGGAATGCCAATAACGAAAGAATACATGAGGCTCAAATTAGGCAACTCAGATGGGTCCTTATCTTTGTTTTGACATCATGTGATATCCCTCCACGCACTATATATACACTACTTGGTCCCTATCATTTGGCAGCTTTGCCCTAAGATGCACGGTCCACCGAGCCTCAAATTATCAAGAATAAGACCAGGAAATTTTCAAACAAATCTCATCTCATATATAGTGGCACTTAGTTTTCTCTTCCTACTATTTTAAGTTTGTGGATAAGTTAACCGGTGGTCCACACATTCTTGATCACAAGTGCCATCAGTGATTACTCACTTATACACTCATATTGACTCATGATCCAACGGATCATGGCAACACCTGATGGCTACACATAGAAATAAGACATCTATCAGAGATCTTAAAATATCAAACTGTTTGAGATACCAAATTATGATGCATCAACATGGCATGCTAATCATGAGTTCCTAGTAGATGGTGGAGTGGTTCAGTTGAGGCTATGTATAGAGTACCTCTAATCTTTTGAGCTTGAGCAATTTGTGGTCTCAACTTGTGGTTGAGACTTAGGTACAGAGTGCAATCAAGTGGACAGCCAAAATGTTCGGGCCAGGGGTGTCGTAAACCACCCACACCATAGTAAGGACGGCCTTCCTCTATGTCTGCTGTTATGTGTTCAAGTCAAAAGAACCAAACATTTGTCCAAAAATTCTATCTCAACATAAGCACGTGGGCTTGCATTTAGCCACATTGGATTGGCAAGGGGCCATTCTCTCAGTATGTAAGAGGGCCAAGGCCAATGCTGTTTTACTCAAGGCAAAACAGATTCAATTTTCAGCATTGAACATTCAAGTATCCTCCTCTTCTCAGCATCTTTTTAGAGTGACTCGAAATGATAAGCACCAAGAAGCTGATTCAGATGGCAAGGAAGTGGCAAAAGGCGGCTGGCATAGGGAGAAAAGAATTTCCTGGCGTTGGTCTAATGGAGATCTGACGATCGGAAATAGGATTGGGTCATCGGTGGCTCAGAAGGGTCATTTCGTAGTTTACACTACTGACATGAGGCGTTTTGTTGTTCTTCT
The DNA here is from genome assembly GCA_017140325.1 of Eucalyptus leucophloia subsp. euroa. Classification (NCBI taxonomy): domain Eukaryota; kingdom Viridiplantae; phylum Streptophyta; class Magnoliopsida; order Myrtales; family Myrtaceae; genus Eucalyptus; species Eucalyptus leucophloia. The sequence goes on from CM029476.1 coordinate 23,446,058, forward strand.
TTTGTATCTCAGCAACGAGATTGTCAGAGAGCTCCTGAGGATATCAGAAGAAGAGTTTGGGATTCCAAGCAGCGGTCCTATCATAGTTCCGATCGATGCATTGTCCATGGAGTACATCATTTCGCTGATCAGGAGAGGCTTAGCTAGAGATCAAGAAAATGCCTTGGTTTCGTCATTTACTGGAAGCAGTTGCTCATCTTACTTAGCCTTGGATAAGCAATCCACAGACCAACAAATTTATGTCTGTAGCTGACTGATGCTGTGTACACCAGTCTTTTGTAGATAATACAAAGAAGTATGATTTCTTCTGTTCATGTCTTTTTAGATCATTAGTACATCTTTGCTTTGCTCCTTTTGACTTGGACATATTTATTTATAACAGATCTATGTAAAGTAGTACATATATTAATTACACACAAAATTGTACGGGATCAACAAATTATACAGTAAATGAACCGAAATTAATTGGAGATGTCAGCTTAGCATGACTGGACAACTTGAGAATTAGAGATCTATCATACACTTAAACATGGTTTGGCCTGGGTGGGTAAGTTTTCAAATTATTCTGTTCAGAGGATTGTCCGAGGGTTTGCTATATCATTAACGACCTGGTTTGTTAAGGAGTGCATGTTGCAGATGAATTAGATCGAATTTGAAGGAATGGCCTAGTATTATGTAAAGATTTGTTCCACTGTGAATGATCAGCGAGAATCTCTCTAGATTAAGCTCTGTTAACTGAGGCCTATTGATTTTGACACCCAAAATCAGGTCAGGGAAACACTAGTGGTTCATGTAAATAGATAAAATGACTTATTCTTTTGAGTTAGCAAGCACATACCAAGATCTTTTCACGAGATTTCTTCAAATGGACTCCCAAACAAGCAAGAAGGCCGAAACCAGCCGACTTTAATGGGGTCCTCACTCTTGTTTTGCAATGCTATTATCCTCAGGCAATATTTAGACGGCATGTATGCTTTTGAGTTGTCTTTTCCTGCTACCTTCAAGCAAGAATGCTTGGCTTGAGGTGGTTTGAGGTAGCTTTCGGAATATAATGCAAGGACATTATTTTCACCGTTACGTAAGTTCCGCTTTTTCCTAAAGGAATTGAGGTGCTCGATGGTTTTGATGGAGTAACGTCAATTTTTCCTTTTCTTCTTTTTGCAACTACAAAGTGCCATCTGTTAATATGTTCTTTTTGTGTCTCCACAAATGAAGGGGGCACCTCATTAACATGTGTCAATTACGTTGAATAAACCAATTTGACATCTCGAAATTTCCATCGGCATGTCAAATCTGATAATGAGTTTCTGTCAATTTTCCTTTTCGTTGTGTTCTTCATAGCAATGACTTAATTAGTACGACTGTTTAATTTGGGTTAGAGCCAGGTGATCTTGGCAAGATAAAGAATTTTTGGGTGGGGGGGATGTCTTTTTTCTTTAGGCCATCGATTCTCTAGCTCAAAATAATTACCGAAAGACAGACCAAAATCAGGACGGTAACAATGAGCATCTAGAACAGATTCCTTTTCCCTAACATGAAACGTCGATGACTGAGATGACATGTTTGGTGGTATGCAAGTGAAAGATTTGGTAGATTTAGCAGGCAAGGATATTCCTTCTTGACCCGAGATGTCTTAATGTGGCCCTTGCCTCTGCTTTTACCTCTAAAAATTTAGACTTATTCTAAGAAACTAAGCTACTGGATTTAATAGATCAGCTCACTTCTATTTTTCTCCTTTTGCAACTACAAAGCGCATCTATTTGCATTTTCTCGGGATAGAGCATACTACCTCAAGAAAACGCTTATATATAGTTAAATGCATCCAAGCCTTATAAGCTAGCCCAAGACTCCCTCTCGATGTGGGATGGGAGACATGCCCTTAGCCTCGCCCGCGTATTGCCGAGGTGATCTTAGTCCGTCCCTCCATACTGTCCCGGGTCTGGATCATCACACTTGACATGTATTGAATGATGGTCAAGAAGACCAATCAGTGATTATCTCGAGACTTCCTGAGCCTCTGTCCAGAGACATAGGATCATGATAGCGTATTACCTCGTAAAATTTGATGAGGTCCTATTGGTGTGATGACCCGAGCGGCGGTGCGCAGGGAAGAGGGATGGCGGTGTGTCCGCGCCTTGGTCCCCGGACTTGCGCAAGGAAGGGATCCCTCTCCCTCTTGTCCCACATCGCTTAAGGGGGGAGTCCTGGGAGCCTTTATAAGGCTTGGGTCTCTCTTAACTTGTGTGACGCATTTTAAAACCGTGAGGGAAAAGACCGTGGCTTGGGTCTCTCTTAACTTGTAGTCGAGATAGAATTTTATTAGATTTAACATTATTCTTCGGTTATTTGCTAGGGCTTTGAGTTCGACGATACAAGTATCGTTTGTCGTTTGATCGTAGACGACAAGGTGAGTGGTACTATATCTTCTTTGGTTTTATAAAAATCATGTCTTGAAGTATATATATATGTATATATATTGAATTGAGAAGAGCATTTTTATTGCATAAAAGCCAGATCGAGCAATTGCTACCCTTTGGTTGATTGTGAATTTTTGAAAAGCACGTTATACAAGGTTTGTGGAGAAATATATATGATATTGCTTTGCGACTGATTTATCAAAAGATTTATGATGATTTGAGAAACGGATATGAAATGGATGATGGACTATGTTGCAAAATGTTATTTGTTTGGTTTAACATATTGATTTTTGGATTGGATTTATGGTATTGGAGAATGGTTATTTATGCTCCTTCTGGGCCCAGCCATCGGCTTTGTAGGTGGAGACGTTACCAAGGGAAGAATCTTGGTCGCCTTGTCACCTAGGTAGCACGGACACGCTGTCCGTGCTTCCGTGTCGTGTCCGACACGTGTCGGAGCGTGTCGGACACGTCGACACGCTTGGACACGGTCGGACACACGGTCAACGCGTGTCGAAAATCCGACACGCGGTCAACGCGTGCCCGACACGTTTCGACACGCGTGTCCGGAAGATGACGGAGGGTGGAAGCGACGGCGAGGGAGTAGAGAGGAGGCCGCGACGGCGAGACGGCCGCCACTCTGCGACGGATCCGACGAGGTTGCAGCTGTGAGGGAGAAAGGGCCAAAGGCGAGAGGAAGAGGAGAGGAAGGCGGTCGTGCGGCGAGCGGTGAGAGGCGACGGCGGCAGCGGCGAGCGGCGAGGAAGGGGGTCGTGCGGTGAGCGGCGAGCGGCGAGCGGCGAGGAAAGGGGTTTGTGTGGCGTGCGGCGAGCGGCGAGGAATGAGAAGAGGAAAGGTCGTGCAAAGCTAGGGTTTTTTATGGGCCATCGCGTATTGGGGAAGGGGAAGAGACGGGGACAGCACTGTACGTCGGTGAAGGGGAGGGAAAGAAAAATATATTTGGGGGTGGGGGAAACGAACGCTGGTGGAGGGAAAGAAAGAAGATTTTGGGGGGAGGGGGAAATGGACGAGGGAAAGAACTAGAAGAGGGTGGAGTGGACTTTAGTGAAAAAAAATTTTAATGGAAAAATAAATAAATGGGATTAAAATATAATTTCGAAAAATAAAAATACTGAATTTGAATTAAATTAATTAAAAATAAAAATATTCATTTAATATATAACGTGTCGGAACGTGTCGGAATTCTCTACTTTTTAAAAAATAACGTGTCGCGTGTCGTGTCGTGTCGTGTCGCGTGTCGTGTCGCAGTGTTTGATCAATGAATAGACCATTGATATGTGTTTTTGAGAATGTAATGAATGATCACATCATCCAACGACAGATCAGCATCAGGTATCACATTTCATGGCTGTGAGCTCAAGGAATCTGCGGTTGCTCTTCTCATTCTTGGCTAGACTTTAGTTAATCCAATTGACAACTAAACTAACAGGGCTTGGTATGTTAGGTCATACCAAATTAGTACTATAGTGCTTCCCCTATGTTCTGCTATAATTTCTGATCGTCCATCTGAAACAAAGCAAGTCAATTATCAAATAATACTAAACATAAGCACATGGCTTTGCCCCGGGAATGTTGCATCCGTTGGCAAGTTGCAATCTTCTCTGTTTATAAAGCAGCCGATTCAAATGCTTTTGACTCAATCAAAACAGCCTTTTAACCTTCAAGAGAAATTTCCTCTATTTCGAAATTGCTTGGGGTATTAAAGAATGATAAGCACCATGGAGCTGATCGTGATGGCCAAGAAGTGGCAAAAGCTGGCTGTCATTGGAGGATCAGTTGCTCACAAGGTCATCATCCTTGGCCTTGAATAATGCATTTCTAGGCCTCCATATACGTAGTGACAGATTCAGCGTACCAATCTTTTATAGGTAATAAAAATTAAATTTTGTGATGCTTGATTTTATTCGTTCTCTTTGGCATGTAACATTTTATACTTGACATTATCTCAAATAATTTGCTCCATTATCAACAAAGAGAAGTGCTCCAAGTATTTGGACCGATTGAAGGCAACCTTTGACATTATCAACAAGATATAGTTATTTGGTTCATGGTTTTCAGTAAAGAACAACCTGTCCATTTCAGATACCCCTTTGATTAAGTCATTAAGTTTTGATCAGTGAGGTAAAGTTTGATTTTGATATATTTATATGGTTTTAGTGTGCATACGTTGAGTAGGGAGTTGAATAGCTGATGAAATTTACCAACAGTCTGGATCTAAAGGAGATGTGTACAAAGTCTAAGTTGGCAAACATCTTCAGCTGGGTCGTGCTAACCTTGTGCATCCAATTGATGCTATGAAACTGCAGAGATCATCATTGGTAAATTAATACTAGTTGATCCACATCTGACTGGATTCCATGCTTTATGTTATAAGCAATCGCAGGTATAGAAGTTGTCTCCTTTGATTCCATGAGAAATGTAAATTGAACAGTTTTGATGTGAATGATAACCATTTTATTTCAAAATTCAATTTCTGGCAAGGAAAATATTTTTGTATTTATATTCCCTAGATGAGTTTCTGAGCAAAAATATGCAATGACACAAAATTTTGGTTCCAAAAATAGAAATTCAATTGATAACGACATTAAATTTCTCCCACCTAAGTGGCTGATGAGCAGGCGGTTGGTAGTAATGAGTGGACGGTAGGTAGTGGTGGAAGTAGCCAGCTTGTAGTGAGGGTGAGCAATAAAAAGAGTTTTTATTTTTCATTTGTCTAATAGAAATAGAAAAATTAAAAAATTTTACTTCTCATTTCTCTTCCAAACTTATTTCCGAATTAAAAATTTGTTATAAAAAAAAAATTGCCTTACTAAACGGATTTTTATTCTAAACTTGTTATGGGAACTAAAAAATTAAAAAACATAAAAACATAATGCTTATATTACGCGTTTCTTTCCTTGTGCTTGAAACAAAAGGATGGGAATGAAAATAGTGACGAACCTAAGCTACATCAACATGTCTCAAATGACAAATGGCCGCGCCCCACATCCTAGAAACCTCAAGCGCCTTCGAGCTTCAGTCTGGGCAATACGTATTTCACTTCTCTGCATAAGTAGTAATTTCCTAGTGACCCAAGAGCTTGCGTACGTGGAATTTAAGTATGATTATGTGGCTCAAGCTAGCCGCCGCCATTGCATAGCCCGAGTTATATATTTGGAATTCTCACATTCTGCAGTGGAATTTTTGGAGGATGTGTCTGCTTTCAGGTTTTTCTTCTGAGTCCATCTCCACACCCTGCAAAGAAGAATGCACGGCCTATTTAGGATTTGGAAATTTTGCATTTTATTGAGATCAAGGAGAGTAAACCTTTCAGAGCCCATAGCACAGCCGAAAATTCTTTCGTCTCAGTTGTCACACCCCAAAACTACAAAGAATGGGAATGACACGACCGTCCTTCCACACGAAAGACACACCTTCAAACACAACCAATAACCTGATATTAACTTATATATATCTCAAACTATATATATACATATCAGATAAATCAACAAATTAGTTGCAATATCAGTGTTTCTATAATCTACCAAAAAGAAATATAGATTTAGAACTCAAACAATCCAACCACTAGGATCATGTGCAACATTTCCTTAAACCATACCAAAAAAACAAAATAGAACTCCCCAAAAGTTTCCCACCGACGGCGCTCTTGCTCTATTCGCTGCTAACTGAGGAATCTGAAAAGATTAAAGAAGAAGTGGAATGAGCAACAACAGTTTTGAGTAGTACATATCTTCTAAGCAGACCGAACAACCATTATGTATGTATATAAAGCAATACCAAACTTTGTAACGCCAACTTAATATATAAAATACATATCAAGTCTTATAAGAGTTATTTCTTACCATCAAAGCTTTATACTAATATGAAAAACTCATTTAAATCGCCATCAAAAGTCAAGTATCAAATCCATTGAATAATCTCCATTAAAAACACATATCAATGGTCTATTCATTGATTCATCTCATATCAAAATACATGTCGATAGTCCATCCATCGACCAACTTTTGCTCAATAACTAACCATGGTCACGACACAACGCTTTGTGACAAGGTGATCAAGATTTCCCATTGGCAAGGTCTCCATCTACAAAGCCGATGGCTAGGCCCATAAGGATATCCTAAACTTGATATGCATACCCAAAAACCTCTCAGTGGGTTCATAGTCATATTGAGCATAAATAACCATTCTCCAATACCAAAAATCCAATCCATAAATCAATATCTTAAACCAAAAAAATAACATTTATGGCATAACCCATCATCCATTTCTTAAATTATCATAAACCTTTTCATAAATCAGTCGCAAAGCAAATTCATATATCTTTATCCACTTACTTCGTATAATACGCTTTTCAAACATCCACAATCAACCAAAGAGTAGCAATTGCTCGATCTAGCTTTTATGCAATAAAAATGGTCTTCTCGATTCAATATATATATAAATATATATATATATATATATATATATATATATATATTTCAAGACATGATTTTACAAAATCAAAGAAGATATAGTACCATTCACCTCGTCATCTACGACCAAACGACGATCGATACTCGTATCGTCGAACTAAAGACTCTATCAAATAATCGAGAAAAATGTTAAAATCTAATAAGACTCTATCTCAACTACGAAAAAACTAAAGTACGTCTTAACTCTAACAAAAGGACTTCTACGCGCTAACAAATCGCATAACCAAAACGATTGTTCAAGCATTTGTGACGCGGAGTTTAAGCGCAAAACTTAGTTTCGCAATAACTTCCTCCTTCGAACCCCGTTCCGAACGTACTTATAGTCAATAAAGAGCTCTTGACATATATTACAAGAATCCCGACTTGACCGTCCCCAAATCAAACCAAAAAATGACAAAATACGAGCCCAAATTTGCTGGACGCGTACTGTTTATTGCGCGCGGGAGATTTTGAAATTTTGTTTCGGACAAATCATAAACTCAAATCACGATCTGTAAAATTCCATGGCTCCACAACATCCTAAACTACCATTCCTACAAAAATACGCGGCTCAACGACTCCAAAATCGGACTTCGCCACTCGATTTTCCAAAAATTCCGAATTTGAACCCTAAACCCATAAATTACTTCAATTAGACGAACGAGAGGCCTAATCTCTTACCGGGTGTTGTATTATGGAGTCGAGTTGACTTGGCGAGGCATCCATGGCGTGCACGTGCCAAAACTCCTTTTCTTTCTTCCCCTTTCTCTTCTTCTTCTTCTTCTTTTCTTTTTGGTCCAGGGACCTCTTGGCTTCTATTTAACCGACCCCTCTCCCCTCTTCTTTTTTGCTTATTGACTTTTCAACTTCTTTTTTTTTTCTTTTTCTTCTTTTGGGGCCCACTAACCTAATATTACATCAGTAAACAGTTCTTTCTTTTGGTGGTGGCAGCGGGTGGGGAGATAAAATTTGCATGTAAACCATCTATGACCGTATACTCTAGTGATCCAATAGACACTCACCTAACACGTCAGCTGATGTAACCAGAACCAATCTTGGCTCTTGAAATTTCTGCTACAGCTGGCCCTGAGAAAGCAATTTGTGATATTTTTAACTCACCGACCAGACGACAAGTTCTTGTTGAGTGATTAAAGTGTTGGTTGATATCGATCATACAATGACGGTTGAGGCATCAATAAGGCTCTCTGATTTCACCAACTTAAGCAATTTGTGGTTGCTGCTGCGACTCCTGGATGTGATGTGGTTAATCTGACAACATCCAAACTAATTGTACCTAGTATTTTGCTGAATGCAATTGCAATTACCGTAAGAGAGGCCTTCCTTTTGCTGTGCATGTGCTCATTGCCCCACATGACCGAACATGTCAATTCAAAAAGCTTTTGCATACAGAAGCACATGGGATTGCTTCCCAAGAGACTTGATGTGAGGAAAGCAGCAAAGAATGGCAAGCTGCCTCGGTGCTCTCCTTATATGAGGAACCCAAGGCCATACTTTCCCAAAAACCAGAAGACAAACAAAAGCATACCAACTTTCACATGAAAAATTTTCTGTCTTTCTGGATTGTTTGGATTGAGTGATAATGATAAGCACCAAAAACCTGATCCAAATGGCAAGGAAGTGGCAAAAGGCGGCTGCAGCTGGAAGAAAAAGAATTTCACTTCATAGAATGTATAGCGCTGCCACTTCTGGAAACAAAAACAAATCATCATGCGCTCAAAAGGGTCACTTTGTAGTTTACACCTCAGACAACAGCTGTTTTGCGATCTCTCTGTCATTCTCAACAATGACGTTGTTAGAGAGCTCTTCAGGATATCTGAAGAAGAGTTTGGAATTCCCAACAATGGACCTATCAGGCTTCCAATCGATGCATCATCTATGGAATATATACTCTCATTGATTGGCAGAGGCCTAGCTAAAGACCTGGAGAATGCTCTGCTTATGTCCATTACAAGCTGCAGCAGCTCATGTATAGCTTTAGAGAAGAAATTTTCATGTCCACAGCTTTATGTTTGCAGCTGCTGAATATAGAAATTGTTTCATCACAAAAAATTCTACTTTTGTTTATTCTCTTTGCATTGTTGATGATTTTTGATCTCTACTCAACACTCTCTTTGGATGCAATTTAAGATAATAGCATATTCTACTTTCTGACTGTTAGATCCACGCCAAGTGCAGGCTGTTATCAAACCTTTTCGTAGAGCCTAAATTGAAAGTGTGCAGCATTTTAACTGTGATTGGTTAACATACTCGGCATGAATTTTAGGTCTAAGGGGCTTCAGATCTCAGCTCATGATAGTTGTGTAACATAGAGTTGTGATCTTCCAGGAAGACAAATTTGTTATGACCTCAAAGTTTGATAACTGTCACCCATATGTTGATGTGGAAAAGCAGCGGAACTACAGATAGATCTTCACCAATTCCCATTATTAAGAACCTTCGTTAGCACTGTCACAGGTTTCATGCCTCTTATGGAAAGATACTAAAATTCTGGTCCTTCTCTAATAAAGCCCTAAGATCATAGATGTAATGCTGTGGAGGTCATATGGAGTCGGTGGTTGGGAACTTTTCCATATCAATATCGATCAATTTGTGGGCATTATCTCAATCCAACTTAGGATGAGCTGGCTTAATAACAAACCATGTTCAAAGAACCATAGAGTCAAACTATGGAATTCCATTCTTTTGATTTCTCTTTGACCCTCAAGGCCTGCATGGACGTTTTTATTTCTTCCGATTTCTTTTTTTGTTCTCTAGAAAAAAAAAAAAAATAGAAATCCGTTTGGTAATGCCAACTTATTTTTCTATTCCCCGAAATATAAAAGTGGTTGGGGAATATATTTGAAACAAAAACAAGAAAAAAAAAAAAAAGCTTCTTGTTCCAAGGAACAATTTATAGAAATAAATAAATTTTTTCTTTTCTATTTTTCTTTTGTTCTTCTTCCTTGTTGTGGCCATCGCCAGCCGCTTGCCAACCGTTGGCCACCTCTAGCATGCTTGCAGCCACCGTTGGTTGATTGCCGTTAGTTGATCGCTACCACCACCTCCTAACCGCCGTCATCGCCATTCACCATCGCCGTGGGGATCGCCACCTATCGCCGAGACCGCCGACCGCCGCCCACAACCCATTGGCCGCCACCACCTCCCACGGCCGGCCGGTGACGATCGGCCATGGCGAATGGTGGGTTGTGGGTGGCGGTCTTGCGGTGATGGTCGGTAGCGATAGTTGATGGTCATGTGGCGGTGGGCGGCGGTCCGTGAGTAAGAAGAAAAAAATGAATAAATACAAAAATTTATAAATTGTACCAAACACATTTCTATTTTTTTATTCCAAGAATAGAAATTTTATATAGTTACCAAATACATTATTTTACTCAGAAATTATTCCTTAGAGTAGAAATATAAAAGAACAATTTCTAAAAAAAAATAGTTCTCCGAAATAGAAATGTTGCCATGCGCACCCTTATTAGTATAATCATCCTGTTGTTGATAGTCAATATAATGTTCTGTTCAACTAATCAAAACAAGTCTACATTTTCTGGGGAATTTACTCTAAATCAGCTCGATCTCATCCATTTTTACTAGCTATAGTATACAAAACTGCAGGTTTATCTCAGTAATTTAATGTGAGTAAGGACATATCAGATCAAGAGTCTTCATTATCCTCCTTCGAGATATTCATGTGCATTTTTTTGATTCGTGTCTAGGACAAACCCATTGGAAAAAATATTTTATAAACTTCGCAATCGAGAATCATAAGCTGAGTATATTTACATCCTTCATCTGTGTGGTGTGGCCTAATTACACGTTAGAGTTGGTGCTATCATTAACTACAAACAAGAACTTGGAATCAGACTTTGATAATAGAAGCCATCTGTGAGCACCCTCAACAAAGAATTGAATTAAGCAAAGCTTTCTTCAGTTCTTTAGCCACGCCTTGTTGGACTAGGGACACTATGTACTCCATGACAGCTGCATCACAAGGCATGATGATGGGACCGTCACTTGATAGTCCAAACTCGTCTTCAGACATCTCAAATAGCATTTGGAAGATGTCGCTGCGAAGATATGACAAGGGTATCATGAAGCGATGTTCATCCATGGTGTAGACAACGAAATGTCCCTTATCTGCCAGTGAAGACGAGGGGAGAAACTTCCCTTCGGTTTTTAGCAAAGAAAGCCTTCTCCTTCCCGTGGAATCCAATTTCTGCCACTTCCTTGTCATCCTAAGTAGTTTCTTGGGGCTGATCATCGTTTCTTACTCCCTGTATCAAGTCGGCTTCACCTGAGAATAACTGACGTGCTTTGGACGATTGATACTGATATGTTATGGCTAATTAGAGTTAATGCGAGGGGAGGAGTTTTATAAACAAGTCCTGAGAAAACATTCACAAGGGGTAGTTCTATTTTGTTTGTGTGTTTTCCTAGGCAAAACCATGTGATTAGTTACATTAAGAAAAGGCACTATGATCAGATATAACTAACTTCTGTCTGGTAGACGATGGACAAAGCAGGTCCATTGTCTCTACAGGTAGTTCACGCATTGCAATCCCTTGACTGATGGGAAAACGGGCTTATTTCCACAGTTAGAGAGACAGCAGCTAAAAATTCTGGTGTCCTGCACCTTCTGATGGAACTCTTACTTAGCAAATGGGCCTCTTTAAAAAGTTAGGCCCAATGTGCATAGGCCCATGTCTGAGTTAAGTCCATGAACCGAGGTTTTGTCTGTGTAAGTAACGGACATCTCGACATGCCGGTCTAACACCGTTTCAAGCATCGTTAAGAATTCCAAATCCTGATTCATCTAATTGGGTGAGTAGTGATTATCTTTTCTTTAATTTGTAAACGCATGTCTTGAAAATGATAAGAGTTAGATGGATTATAGATTAGAAAAGAGGCATTGTATGGTATACTGTTTATTAAAAGGAAAAATGGTGTTTAGAGTATAATCGTTTCATAAAATCAAACTGAATATTTATTGCCTTTTGATTATTTGATAATGCGTGATAAAATTTCTCTTAAAATTTGTAAAATGGATGAAGAATCCTAAAAAAATTTTGTGCTTCTTGATAGAAGGAGTTGCGAAATGTTATATATATTGATTTGTGAACCTACTTTATGAATTTCGTGAGATTTTTTGGATCACTGTCGATTGTTTTAAAAATTTAAACTATTAGATAAAATTGTGATATATTATTTAAAAATTCTAACACTCCTTTTCATGCTTAGTTTGTTTGGTTTTTTTGCTTTGACCTAAGCATGGAAATTTTAATTTGTGAACTCAAGGCCTCTAGTTTTGATACTATGTGAGATTTTATAAAATCATTTCCGACTATTCTAAAAATTTAAGCCATTAAATGAATGTTTTATAGTGTTGATGTTTTTATTCTCTCGTCGCTATGATCTGAACCCATTTGTGCAGATTTTTATCATTGGAATGGTTTATATCCTGTCACTCCCCCTTAGAATCGTAGTATCATCTGCATTAGTTTCCCTGATCAACATGTGACGGTAATGGAAAGAGCAGCAGATTGTGCTTTACGTTGGGGCTTGTGACAATTAAGCACCGACGTATAATTAGCGAACATTTCAAGATCCTTAATCAGGACATCAACTTGGTGAGTATAAGCGAACATTTCAATATCCTTAACCAGGACATCAACTTGGTGAGTATAACAGACATGTTGATATTGATTAAGAACCCAAAAGCTTCAAGCATCCCCATTGGCGTTGAGATAATCTTGAACTGTTTACTTAGGATTTATGGCCACTCAAGCTGGCAGCCAAGCTGACAAGACCGATTCAAAATTGAGCACATTAAGCTGGAAAATTTTCACAGTAAGAGTATGGTTCGAGCAGATACCGTAAAATCTAGCCTGTGCACTCTCCGGTTTCATGGATCCGAAGTGCAGGACATGATAATCTGAGTCAAAACCAACCATCACAAAATGCAATGATGATCTAAGCCAAGTAAAAATGGACTAGAATAGCGCATGTATCGTGGCAAATCTACTTTCATTAATCCCATTAAGTACAGGTATGTGTTATATCTGTCAGCTACAAACAAGAATTTCTGGATTTTCTAACGCTTGATTGAAATCCAAGGATGATGAGCATCTTTGTCTGGTGAACGACAGAAGCATAGCCTTCTCTTGGTCCTTAGCCAAGCCTCTTCTAATTAATGAAATTATGTACTCCATAGATGGCGCATCAATTGGAAGCATGATTGGACCATCACATGTAATCCCAAACTCTTCTTCCGATGCTCTAAAGAGCTCCCTCACTATGTCGTTGCTGAGAAACGAGAGAGGGATCACAAAGCGTCTCTCATCTGTTGTATAGACAACAAAGTGACCCCTCTGAGCGACCGCTGATCTATTTGCATGTGCTGAAGCGGACTTGCTATTCGTCCGATGAAACGAAATTCTTTTTCTTCCAATTGCAGCCATCTTCTGCCACTTCCTTGCCATTTGAATCAGCTTCCTTGTGCTAATCATTTTGTTCAACTCAAAGAAATCCTCAACAGAAGAGCGAACTTGCTTTTTGTTGAATTTGAGTGCTATTTCTGGTTGTGCAGAAAGTATTGGCCTTCCCCTAGTTTTATACTGAGAGGGCTAACGAATTGGCATTCAATGTATCTCTTTCCAATGTGAAGTCACATCGTAAGCAGACCCATGTGGTCATGTTGAGAAAAACCTCATAGAGGGTCAAGATTTTTTGTTCCGTGGGCTCGTGAGGACAGGATAGGTACACATTAGGGTCCAGATTAGTTTGGTTGTCCACTTGATTAACCACATTCTCTCCGTGAAGATCGACCACAAATTGCTGAAGATAACCCAAAAGTTGTCCACCGTCGGTTTCTGCTGGTTCTTGTGCTATCAATACTGACAGACAAATCGAATATTTATGAGAAACTCTTGGTCACATTAGCAAGCAATACTGCTGGACCCAGAAAATTCAGAAATTTCAATCACAAAAATAGGTGAGACGTTGGGTCTTCCCACCTTCTGTCGGGTTGCGAGAAGGCATATTAGATAGCAGTATGAACTGATGATCTGCACCAATGCCACAGGCAAAGGTGTATATCCCTGCTATGCACTTGTTTAGGCTTATTGAAAAATAAGGAGTGGAAGAAACAAACCATTCATTTAAGGAACAATAGTCTAATGACAGATATTATTTTCCTTTCTCTGCATGTAAGCTATAGATATAAGCTGTTATTTGAATTTTTTAGAAATTTCGCTATGTTTCTTTAGTTGATATATCTAAAATCTAAATATCTTTGATATTACCTTGCATTATCTTGTAAGGGGACCGCCGACAACACATGAGAACCAAAAGCTCGGATAATCCGAGCCCTTCGGATGTTGCAACAAGAAAATGCCAAGAGCTAGGAGCAGCCGTCAGACTTGGCAAGTATCAGCCACACTCTCTAAGGCATGTTTGGTGCGAGCTTTAGACATCTTGGGTCCAACAGTAATGTACTGCACCTGCCCTATGTGACGGCCCGAGCGGCGGTGCGCGGGGAGGAGGGATGGCGGTGCGTCCGCGCCTCGGTCCCCGGACGTGCGCAAGGAAGGGATCCTCTCCCTCTTGTCCCACATCGCTTAGGGGGAGTCGGGCCTGTTTATAAGGCTTGGGTCCCTTTAATTGTGTGACGCGTTTTAAAGCGTGAGGGACTTAGTGTCAAAGCGGGACAATATCGTGCGGTGGGACCCGGGATGTTACTGATGGTATCGAGCCGACTCGACGCGTGTGGGGCCACAGCGAGGACGCTGTTCTGCTAAGGGGGGGAGAGTGTGACGGCCCGAGCGGCGGTGCGCGGGGAGGAGGGATGGCGGTGCGTCCGCGCCTCGGTCCCCGGACGTGCGCAAGGAAGGGGTCCTCTCCCTCTTGTCCCACATCGCTTAAGGAGGGAGTCTAGGGCCGGTTTATAATGACTTGGGTCCCTTAACTTGTGTGACGCGTTTTAAAGCGTGAGGACTCGGTGTCAGCGGACAATATCACACAAGTGGGACCGGAATGTTACTGATGGTATCGGGCCGACTCCCGACGGCGTGTGGGGGCGCGAGGACGCTGTTCGTTAAGGGGGAGAGTGTGACGGCCCGAGCGGCGGTGCGCGGGGAGGAGGGATGGTGGTGCGTCCGCGCCTCGGCCCCCGGACGTGCGCAAGGAAGGGATCCTCTCCCTCTTGTCCCACATCGCTTAGGGGGGAGTCCTGGGCCTTGTTTATAAGGCTTGGGTCCCTTTAATTGTGTGACGCGTTTTAAAGCCGTGAGGACTTAGTGTCCAAAGCAGACAATATCACACAATGGGACCCGGAATGTTACACCCTAAACTTGCCAAGTCCATTCACTCGCAAACCACCGAACTGTCTACCCAGCAAAGAACATTACATGTGAACAAAAGGAATCTGCAATTCAATTTCATCTTTCTTATGTTGGTGCGATGCTGGTGCTACGGTCATCTCAAGCAACCCCATCTTGCCGGGAGACGAATTGACGGCCTAACCGATACAGACATCACCACCATTCCTGAGAGTCTCTTGCAAGACAAATCACATGGATCTGCATGTGACTCCCATTAATGCAATGTCCTCCTGATGCACCACTATTTAACAGACCCCAGTTAGTCCATTACCTTCAAATCAATAATTTTGGCATTTCAAAACCCTCGAGATCAGAAGCAACAATCTCCTGTTTCTTCTTCATCCTCATTCCAATACAGAGAAAATGATCAGCCCGAAGCGCTTGGTCAAGATTGCGAGAAAATGGCAGAGAGTAGCTGCCATGAGAAGGAAAAGGATCTCATTTCCACGACTTGATGGAGACGAGGAAGTGATAACTCATAGAGGACATTTCGTCGTCTACTCAATCGACGGAAAGCGATTCATGTTTCCAATTAGATACTTGAACAACTGCGTTATTCGAGAGCTGCTCAAATTATCTGAGGACGAGTTCGGACTGCCAAGCGGCGGACCCATCACTTTGCCGTGCGATGCCATGTTCATGGACTACATGGTTTCACTGATCCAGCGGCGTGCCAATGCAGAAATCGAGAAGGCTCTCCTCATGTCTATTACGGCCATCACATGCTCCCTGTCTCACTCTCTCCAGCAGAATCATACTGGACAACAATTACTAGTGTGTAGTCATTGAAGCTTTGTATTTTTGTTTTTGCCATTCTTGTATCGAGCCTTTTAGAATGTACATAATGAGAGAATTGCATGAAAATTGCAGTTCATAATTTGTAGTTCAACAGATTCCAATGAAAACAGATCCTTCACTCCTATGATTAGAGCACTTATCTTTGATGAGTGGAGAAGATTCGACTCCAGTCAACTCCTATGTCAGTTAGACCCACCATTCCACGAACTTCACCCTCTAATTGCATCCTGATAGACATTAACAAGCCAAGTTACAACGAAAAAATTTCAAATGACGGATCCAATCAGCTCATGTTTAAACAAAACAAAGTTGACTAAAACGTTAAGGCTTTTAAATCATATATATGTTCTGCGATTCCCATAATTCAACTTTTACTCACAAACTTGAACATGACCAAACTCTCAAGGACATTCTCAGGTCCCTCACGGATTATTTTATATTGCTTTTCTAACTACGTTTTGTGACCTTTTTACCCCCAGAATTCATCTTGTGTCTTAACTTGGTCACAATTTGCTTCTTTTATTAACAATTTTCGCCTTTCTTTCTTTCTTTCAAAATTGGAAAAAAAACCAAATTTTAAAAATTCGTTAATAAATTGTACGCATATCTTCATAAAAAATTTGTACTTTTTGAATATTATTAGTTATTTTGTGTTAAATAAAACTCAAAATGTGTGGATTGTTAGATTTTTAAAACAAAAAAAATTACTTGAAGAAATTTAAGAAAAAATAGAAATGCATGCAACAAAGGAATGAAATTGACTTTCACCATTTTGCGGTTACATTTAGAATCGAAAGATCTCCATTACACTATGCAAAAATCGTTTTAGGTTGAGAAAAGTATGACATAGAGAGAAGAACGAATAGATATGTTGAGAGAAATTGGAGAAAATAATGCTCCAATTGGTTTTAAATTGTTAACTAACCTATAAAGTATTTTCACGTGAAGACACAAACAACGTATATGTTTTAAAGCCTCAAACTAGTCCATGGTCTAGGGAAAAAATTGAAGAGACATGTGCAACCAACATCTATCGGGACTGCATCATCTTATAAGCATTGAAATATGAAGTCACCTATCAGCATAAGCCTAATTTTTTTTTTACTTTTAAATGAGCGTCAAAATATCCCACATCACTTGACAATGTGATTTGTATACTCTTTATAATCAATCCATCTCTCTTCACCTCTGAGCAAAGTCGAGGTTTGCCCTTCTTGCTTGTGCAGCCACCCCCATTAGTCAAATTCCACACACCACTCCGAATCCAATTTTTGCCCATGAGAGGGGAACTTTCTAATAATAAGCATGTTAATTTGTTAAAGTATGTGGTGTACAAAGTTCAGCTCAGGCCATTGGTGCAGATTTTTATTACTGGAATGGTTTCTATCCTGTCACTCCACCGTAGAATCGTAGTGTCATTTGCATTAGTTTCCCTGATCAACATGCTCCGGTAATGGATAGAGCAGCAGATTGTGCTTTCCGTTGTGGGCTGTGACAATCAAGCCCCGACGTATTATTAACGAACGTTTCAAGATCCTCAACCAGGACTTCAACTTGGTGAGTATAACACACATGTTGATATTGATTAATAACCCAAAAGCTTCAAGCATCCCCATTGGCGTTGAGATAATCTTGAACTGTTTGCTTAGGATTTATGGCCACTCAAGCCGGCGACCAAGCTGACTAGACCGATCCAAACTTGAGTAAACTAAGCCGAAACATTTGAATAGTAACAGTATGGTTCGATCAGATACGGTAAAATCTAGCCAGTGTACTCTTTGGTTGCACTGATCCGTGGTGCAGGACACGACAATTTGAGTTAAAACCAACCATCACAAAAGGCTATGATGATCTAAGCCAAACAGAAATGAACTAGAATAGCGCGTGTATTGTGGCAAAACTACTTTCATTAATCCAGTAAGTAAAGGTTTGTGCTATATCTGTCAGCTACAAACAAGAATTTCTGGGTTTTCTAATGCCTGATTGAAAGCCAAGGATGATGAGCAGCTTTGTCTAGTGAGCGACAGAAGCAAAGCATTCTCTTGGTCCTTAGCCAAGCCTCTTCTAATTAATGAAATTATGTATTCCATCGATAGTGCATCAATTGGAAGCATGATTGGACCATCACATAGAGTCCCCAACTCTTCTTCCGATACTTTGAAGAGCTCCCTCACTACGTTGTTGCTGAGAAACGAGAGAGCGATGACGAAGCGTCTCCTATCTGTTGTATAGACAACGAAGTGACCCCGCTGTGTAACTGATGATCTATTTGCACATGCTGAAGTGGACTTGCTGTTCGCCTGATGAAACGAAATTCTCTTTCTTCCAATTGCAGCCATCTTCTGCCATTTCCTTTGCCGTTTGAATCAACTTCTTTGTGCTTATCATTTTGTTCAACTCCAAGAAATTCTCAACGGAAGAGTGAACTTGCTTTTTGTTGAATTTGAGTGCTATTTCCAGTTGTGCAGAAAGTGTTAGCCTTTCCCGAACTTTATACTGAGAGGGCTGACGAATTGGCACTCAATGCATCTCTTTCCAATGTGAAGTCACATGATAAGCAAATCCATGTGGTCATGTTGAGAAAAACTTCATAGAGTACTAAGATTTTTGGTTCAGTGGGCTCATGAGGACAAGATTGCATAACAGACGAGAAGGATTCTCTTACTATTTAGCAAGTGAGTTTAGCTACACAATAGCGTCCAGATCAGTTTGGTTGTCCACTTGATTAATCAAAATCTCTTCGTGACTCACAAGATCAACCACAAATTACTGAAGGTCACAGAAAAGTAGTACACTATTGGTTCCTGCCGGTTCTTTTTATTATCAATACTGACAGAAAATCGAATATTTATGAGAAATTCCTGGTCACATTAGCAAGCAATGCTGCTGGACCCAGAAAATTCAGAGATTTCAAGCACACAAATAGGTGATACGTTGGGTCTTCCCACCTTCTGTTGGGTTGCGGGGTTGCGAGAAGACATATTAATTAGCAGTATGAACTGATAATTTGCACCAATGCCACAAGCAAAGGTGCATATCCACACTATGCACTTGTTTAGGCTTATTGAAAGTAAAGGATGGAAGAAACAAACCATTGATTAAGGGGACAAATAGTCTAATGACAGATTTTTTTTTTTTCCTTTGTGCTTGTTTAAGCTGCTACTTGAATTTTTAGACATTTCCCCATGTTTCTTTAATTAATATATATGCGAAATCTTAACCCCTTTGACATTACCCTGCATTATCTTGTGAGGGGACCGCCAGCAACACATGAGAACCAAAAGCTTGGATAATCCGAGGCCTTCAGATAGTGCATCTAGTAATGCCAAGAGCCAGGAACAATCGTCAGACTCGGCAAGTATGAGCCACATACACTAAGGCATGTCTGGTGCGAGCTTTAGACATCTCGGGTCCAGCAGTAATGTACTGCACCTGCCCTAAACTTGCCAAGTCCATTCACTCACGAACCGCCAAACTGTCTGCCCAGGAAAAAACATTACATGTGAATAAAAAGGAATCTGCAATTCAATTTCATCATTCTTATGTTGGGGCAATGCTGGTGCTACGATCCTCTCGAGCAACCCCATCTTGCCGGCAGACGAATTGACGGCCTAACCGAAACAGACATCCCCACCCTTGAGAGTCTCTTCCAAGACAAGTCACATGGATCTGCATGTGACTCCCATTAATGCAGTGTCCTCCTGATGCACCACTATTTAACAGACCCCGTTAGTCCATTATCTTCAACTCAACAACTTTGGCATTTCAAAACCCTCAGGATCAGAAACAACAGTCTCCTTATTCTTCTTCATCCACGTTTCAATACAGAGAAAATGATCAGCCCGAAGCACTTGGTCAAGATTGCAAGAAAATGGCAGAGAGTGGCTGCCATGAGAAGGAAAAGGATCTCATTTCCACAAGTTGATGGAGACGAGGAAGTGCTAGCCCATAGAGGACATTTCGTCGTCTACTCGATCGATGGAAAGCGATTCATGTTTCCAATTAGGTACTTGAATGACTGCATTATTCAAGAGCTGCTCAAATTATCCGAGGACGAGTTTGGCCTACCAAGCAATGGACCGATCACTTTGCCGTGCGATGCCACGTTCATTGACTACATGGTTTCAATGATCCAGCGGCGTGCCAATGCGGAAATCAAGAAGGCTCTCCTTGTGTCTATTACAGCCAGCACATGCTCGCTGTCTCATTCTCTCCAGCAGAATCACACTGGACAACAATTGCTAGTGTGCAGTCATTAAAGCTTTGTATTTTTGTTTTTGCCATTCTTGTATCGAGCCTTTTAGGATGTACGTAATGAGAGAATTGCATGAAAATTGCAGTTCATAATTTGTAGTTTAACAGATTCCAATGAAAACAGATCCTTCACTCCTATGATTAACGTACTTCTCTTTGATGTGTGGAAGATTCGATTCCAGTCAACTCCTATGTCAATTAGACGCACCATTCCGTGAACTTTACCCTCTAATTGCATCCTGCTAGACATTAACAAGCCAAGTTACAATAAAAAGAAAAAATCCAAATGATGGATCCAATCAGCCAATATTTAAACAAAAACAAAGTTGACTAAAACATTAAGTTTTTTAAATTTTACTCGCAAACTTGAACATACTCTCGAGGACATTCTCAGGTCCCTCATGGATTATTTTATATTGCTTTTCTAACTACGTTTTGTGACCTTTTTATCCCCAGAATTCATCTTGTGTCTTAACTTGGTCACAATTTGCTTTTTTTCTTAACCATTTTCACCTTTCTTTCTTTCTTTCTTTCAAAATTGGAAAAAAAAAACCAAATTTTAAAAATTCGTTAATAAATTATATATCTTCATAAAAAATTTGTACTTATTGAATATTATTAGTTGTTTTGTGTTAAATAAAACTCAAAATGTGTGAATTGTTAGATTTTTAAAACAAAAAAAAAAATTACTTGAAGAAATTTATGAAGAAAATAGAAATGCGTGCAACAAAGGAATGAAATTGACTTTCACCATTTTGCGATAAACATTTAGAATCGAAAGATCTCCATTACACTATGCAAAAATCGTTTTAGGTTGAGAAAAATACGACATAGAGAGAAGAACGAATAGATATGTTGAGAGAAATTGGAGAAAATAATGCTCCAATTGGTTTTAAATTGTTAACTAACCTATAAAGTATTTTCACGTCGAGACACAAGCAACATAGATGTTTTAAAGCCTCAAACTAGTCCATGGTCTAGGGAAAAATTTGAAGAGACATGTGCAACCAACATCTATGGGGACTGCATCATCTTATAAGCATTGAAATATGAAGTCACCTATCAGCATAGGCCCAATTTTTTTACTTTTAAATGAGTGTTGAAATATCCCGCATCACTTGACAATGTGATTTGTATGCTCTTTATAAGCAATCCATCTCTCTTCACCTCTGAGCAAAGTCGAGGTTTGCCCTTCTTGCTTGTGCATCCACCCCCGTTAATCAAATTCCACATGCCACTCCTAATCCAATTTTTGCCCATGAGGGGGGAACTTTCTAATAATAAGCATGTTAATTTGTTAAAGTATGTGGTGTACAAAGTTCAGCTCAGGCCATTGGTGCAGATTTTTATCACTGGAATGGTTTCTATCCTGTCACTACACCGTAGAATCGTAGTGTCATTTGCATTAGTTTCCCTGATCAACATGCTCCGGTAATGGATAGAGCAGCAGATTGTGCGTTCCGTTGTGGCTTGTGACAATCAAGCCCCGACGTATTACTAACGAACATTTCAAGATCCTCAACCAGGACTTCAACTTGGTGAGGGTAACACACATGTTGATATTGATTAATAACCCAAAAGCTTCAAGCATCCCCATTGGCGTTGAGATAATCTTGAACTGTTTGCTTAGGATTTATGGCCACTCAAGCCGGCGAACCAAGCTGACTAGACCGATCCAAACTCGAGTAAACTAAGCCGAAACATTTGAATAGTAACAGTATGGTTCGATCAGATAAGGTAAAATCTAGCCAGTGTACTCTTTGGTTGCACTGATCTGTGGTGCAGGACACGACAATTTGAGTTAAAACCAACCATCACAAAAGGCTATGATGATCTAAGCCAAATAGAAAATGAACTAGAATAGCGCGTGTATTGTGGCAAAACTACTTTCATTAATCCAGTAATTACAGATTTGTGCTATATCTGTCAGCTACAAACAAGAATTTCTGGGTTTTCTAATGCTTGGTTGAAAGCTAAGGATGATGAGCAGCTTTGTCTAGTGAACGACAGAAGCAAAGCATTCTCTTGGACCTTAGCCAAGCCTCTTCTAATTAATGAAATTATATACTCCATAGATAGCGTGTCAATTGGAAGCACGATTGGACCATCACATGGAGTCCCCGACTCTTCTTCCAATACTCTTAAGAGCTCCCTCACTATCTTGTTGCTGAGAAACGAGAGAGCGATCACGAAGCGTCTCTTATCTGTTGTATAGACAACGAAGTGACCCCTCTGTGCAACTGATGATCTATTTGCATGTGCTGAAGTGGCCTTGCTGTTCACCTGATGAAACGAGATTCTTTTTCTTTCCATTGCAGCCATCTTCTGCCACTTCCTTGTCATTTGAATCAACTTCTTTGTGCTTATCATTTTGTTCAACTACTAGAAATTCTCAACGGAAGAGTGGACTTGCTTTTTGTTGAATTTGACTGCTATTTCTGGCTGTGCAGAAAGTGTTGGCCTTTCCCGAGTTTTATACTGAGAGGGCAGACGAATTGGCACTCAGTGCATCTCTTTCCAATGTGAAGTCACATGATAAGGAAACCCATGTGGTCATGTTGGAGTACTAAGATTTTTGGTTCAGTGGGCTTATGAGGACAAGATTGCATAACAGGAGAAGGATTCTCTTACTATTTTGCAAGTGAGTTTAGCTACACAGTAGGGTCCAGATCAGTTTGGTTGTCCACTTGATTAATCAAAATCTCTTCGTGACTCACAAGATCAGCCACAAATTACTGAAGGTCACAGAAAAGTAGTACACTATTGGTTCCTGCTGGTTCCGGTTCTTGTATTATCAATACTGACAGAAAATCGAATATTTATGAGAAATTCGTGGTCCCATTAGCAAGCAATACTGCTGGACCCAGAAAATTCAGAGATTTCAAGCACACAAATAGGTGATACGTTGGGTTTTCCCACCTTCTGTCGGGTTGCAGGGTTGCAAGAGGACGTATTAATTAGCAGCATGAACTGTTATTTTGCACCAATGCCACAAGCAAAGGTGTATATCCACACTGCGCACTTGTTTAGGCTTATTGAAAGTAAAGGATGGAAGAAACAAACCATTGATTAAGGGGATAAATAGTCTAATGACAGATTTTTTTTTTCCTTTGTGCTGTTAAAGAAATAAAACAGACATTAAAAGTACAGATGAATGAAGAAGCTGGTGATAGTAGAAAAGCTGAACCTGAGGAAGTTACTAAGGCAAGGCAAGAGGAAGTTACGGAGGCAGAGGAAGCTGAAGCAGAGGAAGGTCGCAAACTTCTAAACGAAGCTCAAAGTAGAAAAGAAGATGAGCTGGCGATCCATGACATCAAAACCTGGAACACAGAAGCTGATCAAGCTAACTGAAGGAGCTGCACAACCAGAGGAAATGCACGTGTTTCTCACATTAGTTATTCTGTTGTAATAGTTCTATAATAGAAGTTGTTAAACAAGTGTTGAGTATAAAAGGATAAGTGAAGGAGAGAAGAGTTAAGTGTGTTAGTTCATTGTTTCTACTTCTGATTTTCCTCTATTCATCTTTAGATTTCTCTCTTCTACTTTTGTATTCGATAATAGTTGAAGTCATGTAAAAGATGAACCAGAAGTTTTGAAGAAGAATATCAGAGCTGAGGTATTTCCATTGATTGTTCAGGATCTACAATTCTTTCATACACAGGTCATGTTCTATCTTCCATTTCTTCTCATGGTATCAGAGCAACAATCCTGGGAATGATAGATCTGATGTGTTCTTACTGCAAGATATTATAAAGATCTTATTGTTTCGTAGTTACCTTACCTTCAAAGTTTACTGGATTGTTTCTTCGAATCTTCAAAGTCTCTGAACATATAAGAATGGCAACTAGAGTGCAGAAGTACTCTTTTCCTATCCATGTGAATATAGCTAACTTCGTCACCATCAAGTTGAATGAAGAAAACTTCATGTTATGGCAAGCCCAATTCAACAGATTTCTGAAAAGCCAAGATCTGATTGGTTTTATTAATGGTGAAACATTACCTCCTACTCAAATAATACAAACGAGAGGGAGAAGTGATGAATCCGATCACCGGATTGGATAAAAACTGATCAGCTTCTATCATCCTGGATAAGTGGTGCGGTATCAGAAAATATTCTAAGTCTGATAATTGGCTTAGAAACCTCATTCGAAGTATGGCAGGCTCTCATAAATAGATTTACACAGAAGTTTGCTGCAAAGGAATTTGAGTTAAGAGGAAAATTACAGGCTTGCAGGAAAAGAAACATATCATTAAGTGAATACCTTCGAGAATTCAAAACCATCTGTGGTCAATTAAATGCAATTGGAAAGCTTGTTGATGATATAACCAGAATGTTTGGCATACTTGAAGGGTTAGGTTCTGAATATGAAACCTTCAGGACAACCATGTATTGCCTTAAACCCTAGCCAGAGTATGATGAGGTTATCTCACAACTTGAGAGATTTGAAACCAGATTGCAAACATATTCTGTGAACGAGTACAATACTAACCTGGCCTATTATGGGCAAAGAAGAACTGGAACAAGTCTGCAGAAAGTCAATCCCAGAAATCAAAGAGAAAATATTCGGGGTGGATTTAGCTATGGCAGAGGTCAGTCTCTCAATAGAAAGGAATATGGAAATAATTTTACAGAAGCAGGAAGGAATCAACAAAATAAAATGAATAACCTGAATTCAACTCAGCAATGTCAGGTTAATAAGGATAATTGGTCTAACTATGGATAAGGATTTAGACCATATTCAAACCCTTCACAGAGGTATCAAAGTGTTAGGTCTTATCCACCACTATGATAGTCTGATTTTCCGCTTCTGTTTTCAATTAAATAAATCGGGTTTTTCGTCGACATGCTTATAGCGCTATTCTCTGAGCTGATTACTCATGAGATAACTTGACTAATCGGGAAAGTTATTAAAGGATTTTGATGCAATAGACTTGATAATTCGACCAGGAATCGACTGCTCGACCGTGTTAGTCTACAAGGATCAGTTCGGCACAGTCAAAAATCTATTAGAAATTGGAAATAGGTCGATTCGATAGAGATAAAATTAGGCTTGGGTGGTTCCAACTAATTACAAATTTCTCGTCGATCGGCACTAAACCGAATTTTCTGTTATTTTGGTACCCTATGCTCGTAATTGTAACCTCAAGATTTTTCACGACAATCGAGAGTCGTCAATGCGTCGAAGATGTACATTGTGGTTCGAGAATAATCGATCACGGTCGATTTGCACCGAAAATTCCTAAAAACTAACAGATAATTTAGGTTGCGCTAAAATCACATTTGACTGAAATTAACCAAGGAAATGATGTCGATTACAGAAATTAAGAATTGTCACGTGTCACAATTCATCCCAAGGACATTGTTGCATCTTCTCAAAATTTATTGATGATGGGAATTGTTCATGAAATGTGCAAGATCAGCAAATCAAAAGAGCAAGGGAATTGCCACATTTTAAGTAGGATTTTAAGGCCTCTAATGTGAAGCAATTTAAGAGGTATTATAAGTTGTTACTAAGGGACTTGACCCTATTGAATTAGATGTTAGATTGGTAATTAAAGAAAGAAGAGAAATCTCCTCAAAAGGAAATTCGTAGGAATCCCTCTCTCCTACAATTTCACCTCAATTTCCTTGATATTTAATGGAGATAGACTTGGAAAAGATAGAGGGACCACTTGATAGGGAAAGAAACTCAATCTCCATGGGAAAAAGCTACGAGAATCAACTTCAAAATTCGGATTCAGCAGTTTACATGGATTCCAACCTTTTCTTTCATCTCACTTAGAAGAGACAACGTTGGAAAAATTTGTGGGGCCTATGATGGTGATAGATGGCCAAAATTTCCATGGAAAACTAGGCCAAAAGCTGAAGGAAATTTCAGTGAAACTTCCAAGTAATTTCCTCTCTCCTTCCCACCCTTTACTCACGCATGGATGTCTGCTGTATTTTACGATGGCAACTTCCACCTTTTCCTTTCTTCCTCTTAATTTATTCTTCTCCCTTGTCTCTTCCAACGTACAAGCTGTTGCTTTATCTTCCCTTGAACGTGCTACTTCCGTTTCTGCTTCCCCTTGGATGACAAAGCAGCGACCGAACAGCAAGGTCTCGAGCATTCCTCCCTCCTCAAAAAAATCCAGGACTTTGTGTGCTGCTGTGGTGGTCGCTCAACGACATCTTCCGCCATTGTGCCGGGTCCAAATCATCGTCAAAAAATTCCTGGGCTGTCCTTGTGTTGCCGTCCGGCCACAAGTGAAGATCGCCATTAGTTTAGGTGGTGAGTTGTCTTCTAAATCTGGACTAGGGGTTGAGTACCTCTATTAGGAATTCGTACAAGTTAAAAATATGTAGATGATGTTATATATGGATAGATGTTGTTTAGGGATGTTATGATGGCCATAGAAAAGCTTAGATAGGGTTTAGAGAGCAAGACAAACGTCGTGGAAGAAGGTTCAGACTAGAACAGTAACTGATTTCTGAAACAGTTTCTAGGACGTGTGTTTTGCTAATTTCGTAAACAACTGTGTGTTATGATTTTGAAGAAATTTTGTTGCAAAGAAATGTTTTATATATCCTAAATAATAACATATATTTTTTTCAGAATTTTTATAAATTAAAAAGACAACGATTTTAATGACGTTATCCTCGAACAGTAATTCGGATAGTTTTGTAACTCATGACCTGTTATGATTCAGAGGGCTGTTACTAACCTTTAGAGGTCGAATTTCCAATCGGTTTCTTCATAAAAGTTGTTCGTTATAACTTTAAGTTTAACATACTTGAATTTCAAATCAAACGAACTAGATTTCAACCCAAAAACGAACTGATTTCGATGAGTTAGGCTCTTTGGAAGTGGACCCAATTTTTGTGCTGGATAGAAAGAATTTCTGGGCCGAATCTAGAGGGATCTGGATCTCAGTGCCTTCATGAATTTTTTTTTCTAACACGTGTCCAAATTTGAGAATTTTTCGGACTCATACGAGTGGATTTCTTACTTCGAATTTGGAAGAGTGTAATTGGACTGTTTTCTGTCAATTCGGGTTAGTAAAAGTGTATGCGTGTTTTGAAGTATTCTTGCCATGAAATTGCTTAATTGAGACCGTGAATGCTATGTGTAACTGATTATATAAGTGTAACATTGATCATATGCATTCATGACATGATTCCGCCACGAGCCTTTGGGGTCGGGCGATGCTTCTTCGGGAATGCCCCACGTCAACGGATGCCAGTCGCGGTGGAGGCTGGACCGATGCTCATATATGGAATGCAGTATAGATGTAGATGATGCCGCGCTCGACGGTGCGAGGCAATGCCCGGTTATGCCGGAAGACTATTATCTGTGCATTGAAATCATTTGTGACACATGAAATGACCAGTTATGCCGGAAGACTATTATTTGTGCATTGAAATCATTTGTGATACATGAAATGTCCGGTTATGCCGGAAGACTATTATCTGAGCATTGAAATCATTTGTGACACATGAAATGCCCGATTATGCCGGAAGACTGTTATCTGAGCATTGAAATCATTTGTGACATATGAAATGCCAGGGTATGCTGGAAGATTGTTATCTGAGCATTGAAATCATTTGTGACACATGAATGAGTGAAAGTAAGGGATCTAATTAAAAGACGGAAATGTGTGGTGTGGTATGGGACGTGCCATAACGGTTTAATCTGGTAATTGGGGGGCCGTGTAATTATGTGACATTTATGTCCTTACATATGTACATGTTAAAAGTATTCTGATGATATATGATCTCAATATCTCATATATGATTTGATTGACACTAACATGCAGGAAAGTACTGGTATTAAGAAAATGTGAGAAATGTAATTAGATTGTATGTTGAGTGTACCCTTCTCCTACTCTGGATTTAGGGGATTTACTCGCTGAGATGTGATCTTACCCCTTAGTGGGCTAACATTTTTCATGTCCCTAAATGGAGGAAGGCCATGTCGTGTACAGTCGGTCGCAGTAAATGAAGAATAGGGCTCTCGCTATCTCCTTCCAAATGATGACGGGTTTTCCGTCAAGACTGGATGTAGGATGACAGCTTACCCTAGAGATATCGAGAAGTATGGTAGTGTAGTAGTAAACCCCAGATTAAAAGATAGAAGCTTAGCTAGTGAGTAGCAGAATAGCTTCACTTTTGTATTAGACCTTGGGGTGTTAAACTGGTCTATTTACATAAGTACTGTGATGTAGTAGGTTTGGCTTGTGAAAAATATTATCCTACATTTCTATCTCACTACTTTGTTGTATGGTGATTGTTTTACGTTTCCGCATGTGCAAATTAAATGAATGGGTCGGCAACAGTTCCTAGGATGTTGCAAACTTTAAAATCGACCATTGAGGGATGTGCATGTGCCCGGGGTTCGGGTCGTGACAACCACAAAGTTCAAATGGTGATAGACAAACACAGATTACAAAGCCTATAAGTAATGGCCCTCTGCAATGCCAGATCTGTAAGAAATCAGGTCATATAGCACTCAGATGTTGGTATAGATTTGATAACTCATACCAGGCAGATGAAATACCAACTGCATTGGCAGCTGTGCACATTGAAGAACCCTATGGTTCAGAATGGTATCCAGACACAGAGGCTACTTCACATATTACCTCAGAACCTGGTATGATTCGAAACTACTATGCATATAGTGGTAATGACACTGTCATGATAGGAGATGGATCTCATTTGTCAATCTCATGCATTGGTAATGGAATATTGAATACAGAAAATAGCAAATTACCACTGAATGATGTATTAATAGTTCCTGCAATCAAAAAGAATCTTCTATCTGTATCAAAACTAACAGATGATTATCCTTGCTCTTTTATTTTTGATAAACATGGGGTATATATGAAGGACAATTACAATCATACAACAGTGAAGCTAGGAAGGAAGGTCAAGGGGCTATACCGGTGGAACCTAAAGTTGCGAAGTCTTCTTCACCCGGACTCAACAGAAGTAGGAGAAGGTGTCGGCATCAAAGACTTGCTCACACCAATCTAAAAACAAAGTGAAGATTTTACAGAAACAACATCTCATTCAGTATAGTTCTAAAGCTCAGAATATATGTAGCAGCTATCAAGTTGCTAAGAGCTCAGCACTATCTTTTCTTTTCTCAGACCATATTTCTAATGTTCCATTAGAAAGAATACATTGCGATGTATGGGGACCATCACCAATTCAATCTGTTCAGAAATTCTCCAACTATATCATTTTTGTGGATGATTTTTTTTTTTCGATATAGTTGGATATATCCAATGAGACAAAAGTCAGAAGTTTATGATGTGTTCATTATGTTTCAAAGATTTATAGAAAATCAGCTTGATCGCAAGATCAAAGTCTTCCAGAGTAATGGAGGAGGAGAGTTCACTAGTAATAAATTTCAGAACTATCTACAAAAGCGTGGAATTAAGCATAATATCTCTTGTCCTCATACACCAGAGTAAAATGGTGTCTCTGAGAGGAAACATCGACATGTGATTGATTTGGGACTAGCAATGATGTATCATGCTAAAGTACCACTGAGATACTGCGTAGATGCATTCAAAACAGCAGTTTATGTTATCAATCTCCTTCTTATAACAAAACTGCATATGCATTCACCCCTTTGTAAGCTCTATAATAAGACACCAGATTATTCTCACCTTTGAGTTTTTGGATCAGCCTGTTATCCATGTCTCAGGCACTACACACAGCATAAATTTGATTCAAGATCTCTTACATGTATCTTTCTTGGATATAGTGAGAGGCATAAAGGATATAGGTGTCTCTTGCCTACTAATGGGAGAGTCTACATCAGTAAACATGCAATATTTGATGAGAAAGTCTTCCCTTTTACTCATATAGTAAATACTGAGTATCAGCAGGGATCTGAACTATACAAACAATGGATAAGAGGAGTACTATCTTCTATTTCCAACTCTACTAAGCAGGCTTAGTCACAAGACAATATATCGAGGGGATATTTGCAGCATACCAGATTAACTCAAATAACTCCAGAAATGCAGGACAATGAGATCAATATAGTTAATCCTACAGATATATCACAGATGCATATAGTACCTGATACTGAGATGCAGATTGATGTTAATAATGCTCCCAGTGATATTGAATCTCATCAGAGATTTCCAAGCATTGAGGAACAAATGCCTACAAATCAAGAGCCTGTTTCAACATCAAATGCTAATACAGGACAAATACAAATTAGTTCTGAAACAGGAAATATACAAGGTACTTCTTCAACTCATCCTATGCAGACTAGACTTCGATCTGGAATTGTTAAAGCAAATCCTAAATATGCATGTCTAGTTGAGTATCAGCTTCCTATTGAACCAAAATTAGTAAAGTCGCCTTAGCAGACAGAGGATGGCACCAAGCAATGAAAGAAGAAATGGATGCCTTATATCAAAACAAAACTTGGGAATTGGTTCCTAGAAATGATCACATGAATGTAATTGGTTGCAAATGGATATTTAAGACAAAACTTACACCTGATGGGAGCTTAGATAGACTCAAAGCTAGACTTGTAGCTAAAGGCTTCCATCAAGAAGAAGGTCTTGATTTCACAGAAACCTTTAGCCCTGTAGTGAAGCATGCAACAATTCGAATAATCCTATCAGTAGCTATGATGAAACAGTGGAAAATTCATCAATTAGATGTCAAAAATGCCTTCTTACATGGAACCTTAAGTGAAACAGTATATATGGAGCAGCCTCCAGGGTTTAAAGAATCACAAAAGCCTCACCATGTTTGTCTTCTTTGAAAGTCACTTTATGAATTTCGACAAGCTCCTTGAGCCCGATTTGATAGGTTTAGCAGCTTTCTGCTAGAATATGGATTTTTCTGCAGCTCCACTGATCCTTCCATATTCATCCTGCATACTGAAACATAAACTATTCTCTTATTACGGTATGTAGATGATATCATTCTAATTGGAAGCTCCTCTCAAATGCTTTCTAGTCTCATTACTTCTCTGAGTATTCATTTTCATATGAAGGATCTAGACTCCTTACACTATTTCCTTGGCATTGAAGCTAAACGAACCCCTGATTATCTATTTCTTTGCCAAACTAAATATGCCTTAGACATCCTCACCCGAGCTCATATGCTAGAATCCAAACCAATTTCAACTCCTCTTTCATTAAAACCGCCTATTTTGATCAATGATTCTATACCTTTGAACAATCCTACTGAGTACAGAAGCCTAGTTGGAGGTCTGCAATACCTCACATTAGCCAGACTGGACATTGCTTATGCCACAAATATACTCTTCCAGAAAATGCAGCAACCCACAATTGCAGACTTCAACAGATTAAAAAGGGTCTTGCGATATATAAAAGGTACTATAAAGCTTGGCTTATTCATTCATTCTCAAAGTACCATGCGTCTCTATGGTTACTTAGATGCAGATTGGGCAGGCTGTGCAGAAACCAGAAGATCAACAACTGGTTTCTGCACATATCTTGGATCCAATCTTATATCCTAGGCAACAAAGAAACAGCCCACAGTGAGCAGATTCTCCACTGAAGCTGAATACCGTGCTCTTGCATCAACCACTGCTGATCTCACTTGGATCAGTTTTTTATTACGAGATATAGGTTGTTCTCTTACTCCTCCTATTCATCTGTACTATGACAATAAATTAGCAATCTCTCTTACTATGAATCCTATCTTACATGCTTGAACCAAATATATTGAAGTGGACTTCCACTTCGTTCGAGAAAAAGGTATCCTCAGGATCATTACATGTCAGATACATTCCAAGTTATTGCCAATTAGCTAATATTTTTACAAAACCACTATCAAGGAGAGCACATTCTTATATGCGAATCAAATTAGGAATCTGTGCTCTATCCATTCCCAATTTGAGGGGGGATGTTAAAGAAATAAAATAGACATTAAAAGTATAGATGAATGAAGAAGCTGGTGATAGTAGAAAAGCTGAACCTGAGGAAGTTACTAAGGGAAGGCAAGAGGAAGTTACTGAGGCAGAGGAAGCTGAAGCAGAGGAAGGTCGCAAACTTCTAATGAAGCTCAAAGTAGAAAAGAAGATGAGCTGGCGATCCATGACATCAAAACCTGGAACACAGAAGTTGATCAAGCTAACTGAAGGAGCTGCACAACCAGAGGAAATGCATGTGTTTCTCATATTAGTTATTTTGTTGTAACAGTTCTATAACAAAAGTTGTTAAACAAGTGTTGAGTATAAAAGGATAAGTGAAGGAGAGAAGAGTTAAGTGTGTTAGTTCATTGTTTCTACTTCTGATTTTCCTCTATTCATCTTTAGATTTCTCTCTTCTACTTCTATAATAGTTGAAGTCATGTAAAAGATGAACCGGAAGTTTTGAAGAAGAATATCAGAGCTGAGGTATTTCCATTGATTGTTCTGGATCTACAATTCTTTCATACACAGGTCATGTTCTATCTTCCATTTCTTCTCAATTGTTTAAGCTGCTACTTGAATTTTTAGACATTTCCCCATGTTTCTTTAATTAATATATATGCGAAATCTTAACCCCTTCGACATTACCCTGCATTATCTTGAGAGGGGACCGCCAGCAACACATGAGAACCAAAAGCTTGGATAATCCGAGCCCTTCAGATAGTGCATCTAGTAATGCCAAGAGCCAGGAACAATCGTCAGACTCGGCAAGTATGAGCCACATACACTA
The DNA here is from genome assembly GCA_017140325.1 of Eucalyptus leucophloia subsp. euroa. NCBI lineage: Eukaryota > Viridiplantae > Streptophyta > Magnoliopsida > Myrtales > Myrtaceae > Eucalyptus > Eucalyptus leucophloia. Next base: position 23,479,067 of record CM029476.1, read on the forward strand.
AGGCATGTCTGGTGCGAGCTTTAGACATCTCGGGTCCAGCAGTAATGTACTGCACCTGCCCTAAACTTGCCAAGTCCATGCACTCACGAACCGCCAAACTGTCTGCCCAGGAAAAAACATTACATGTGAATAAAAAGGAATCTACAATTCAATTTCATCATTCTTATGTTGGGGCAATGCTGGTGCTACGATCCTCTCGAGCAACCCCATCTTGCCGGCAGACGAATTGACGGCCTAACCGAAACAGACATCCCCACCCTTGAGAGTCTCTTCCAAGACAAGTCACATGGATCTGCATGTGACTCCCATTAATGCAGTGTCCTCCTGATGCACCACTATTTAACAGACCCCGTTAGTCCATTATCTTCAACTCAACAACTTTGGCATTCCAAAACCCTCAGGATCAGAAACAACAGTCTCCCATTTCTTCTTCATCCACATTTCAATACAGAGAAAATGATCAGCCCGAAGCACTTGGTCAAGATTGCAAGAAAATGGCAGAGAGTGGCTGCCATGAGAAGGAAAAGGATCTCATTTCCACAAGTTGATGGAGACGAGGAAGTGCTAGCTTATAGAGGACATTTCGTCGTCTACTCGATCGATGGAAAGCGATTCATGTTTCCAATTAGGTACCTGAATGACTGCATTATTCAAGAGCTGCTCAAATTATCCGAGGATGAGTTTGGCCTACCAAGCAATGGACCGATCACTTTGCCGTGCGATGCCACGTTCATTGACTACATGGTTTCAATGATCCAGCGGCGTGCCAATGCGGAAATCAAGAAGGCTCTCCTTACGTCTATTACAGCCAACACATGCTCGCTGTCTCATTCTCTCCTGCAGAATCACACTGGACAACAATTGCTAGTGTGCAGTCATTGAAGCTTTGTATTTTTGTTTTTGCCATTCTTGTATCGAGCCTTTTAGGATGTGCATAATGAGAGAATTGCATGAAAATTGCAGTTCATAATTTGTAGTTCAACAGATTCCAATGAAAACAGATCCTTCACTCCTATGATTAACGTACTTCTCTTTGATGAGTGGAAGATTCGATTCCAGTCAACTCCCATGTCAATTAGACCCACCATTCCGTGAACTTTACCCTCTAATTGCATCCTGCTAGACATTAACAAGCCAAGAAAAAATTTCAAATGACGGATCCAATCAGCTCGTGTTTACAATTAAAAAAAAAAAAAAATCAAATGATGGATCCAATCAGCCAATATTTAAACAAAAACAAAGTCGACTAAAACGTTGAAGTTTTTATTTCATAAACTTGGCTTGCTTAGTCTGATACGCCCCCCATCATCTATCTACCACCCACGCGACCATTGCTCCTTCGGTGATCGTCCCCGACCTTAGATTTAATGCCGACGACAATCGTGGCGCCAGCTCAAGGCTAGCTCGAGGTCAAACGACCTCAATTTGGTGGCCATGGCCGAGCTCTGCTAGAGAGGTTGTGCACCTCGCGGGCCTATTGTAGAGGCTCGTGGTCAGCTGCATCCCAAAGTTTGAGGCCAACCTCACATAGTCTCGGCGACTGCGAGTTGCGGGCTCAGGCCAAGTTTGTGTGGTCTCGACATTGCCGGCCACAACGACATCGCCATAGATAAAGACGGGAATGCATGAAGAGTCGTTCGGGCAGCGAGTGAGAGTAAGGGTGTGGTCGTCGTGCTGCTCTGTGCGAGGAGAGAGAAGGGGCATGAGATAGAGTCGGAAAGGAGTTTGTGTGTGCATGAGAGTAAATTGGTTCTTTTAGGTTTGGGAGATGAAAAATGTAGGATTTGAATGCGAAAAGAGTATTTGATATGAAAAGTAAAATCGAGCATGGTTTTAACAATTAAAAATTGTTATCAACTTGCATTGAGTAACCATCTACTTCATTTTGATTTTACCCACTTTCTTTGCATGACGCGCGTGTAACACTTGGCTTTCTTAGTTCTATATTAAATATGGGTCAAAATGGCTTAAGAAAAAAATGAAATATATATATATATATATATATATACATGCTTGAAGAACTTCATAACAAGTAAAAATGCGTGCAACATAACTCACGGAAAAGTTTAAGATTAGAACATTCTTCGGCTTAAGGATTCGTTTATTATGCGGATTTCCTTATTTTTCAGTTTTTTTTTTTCTGAAAAACTAATTTTATTTATCATCACAAGTTCTTAGATAAAAAGCCCAAGATTGGGGCATCAAAACAAAGTAAAAATCCCATAAAAAAATGGGCGTTAAATTTAACCAAGAAAAAATGGAAGAGTATTTAAACAGTGGGCCTTGGCTAACCAAACGTTACCTGATTTTCTGTGCTTTCACAATGGGCAACGGATATTTTCTTGAAATGGATCAGTTGGGCTTGGGCCTCCAAAATGAGTGCTTCCACCTCCCACGGCACGCGGTCAGCTTCCAACAGGGAACCAACAATTGCTAAGTTATCAGACTCCAAGTACTGTTCCACTTCACTTCTAAATCTTAAGAACTTCAGCGCCTCAACCAGCGCAAGAGCCTCAACTTGAATCGGCGAAGAAGCTTGGATTTTTTTTTTTTTTTTTTTTTTTTTTTTTTTTTGTGAATCTGTCAAGTAGTGCACCTGAGACATCTCGGAGGACAACCGCAATCGCTCCCTTTATAAAGGCAGCTGCGATGGACCCATCAATGTTTATCTTGAAGGCATGGTTCTTTGGCGAGCTCCAATTGGATGGAAAGTGAGCTCGATTCATGTTAAGTTTTAAGCCTTTTGGGTTCCATTTGCTGTAGATTCTTATCATAGACTTCGCTGATGCAATTAGGGTTTCTAGGTTGGGGTTTTTCGCCAAAACACGAGGTTGTTTCTAGCTTTGCAGATGAACCAATGGCTGCGGTTTTCTCAAATGATGATAATTTAAAAAATAAAATAAAAAAATGAGTCAACTGAAAAGCTAAATCTGAAATTATTTTTTAAAGTATGACTAGATATTGACATTAGAACTAGAAACTCTGCTTTTGGGCACGGAACCTTAACGTTCATCCTTTGGTCCTTAATGCCCAAGCCCGCAATCATGATGCCAATGCCTGGTCCCCAATGCCAGTGCTAGGGTCCATCGAGCTAGGTCGGGGACCTTGGTGTCGTGCTTGGGTCTTTAACGCTCGAGCCTAGGTTTATCAAGGCCAAGATTTAGGCCTTTCGTGTTTGTGTCCGATGCCCTGGCACTAGGGTCAATTCATAAAAATCAAGTGCAGGACCTTAGTATATGTGCTTAGATCCCCTGTGCCTAAGCTCGGGTCCACAAAGGTAATGCTTAGGACATTGATACTTGTGCTTGACCCTATCAATGTCTAGAGGCCTTGGTGGCTAGTCATGGGTCCACAAGGGAGGGACCCAAGTCCATCGAGATTAGGCTTGGGACTCTAGTGCTTGTATGTAGGTCTTTGGTGCTTGGACTCGGGTCCATCAAGGCCAAGCTTGGAATATGGACCTCAAAACCCTAATGCCATTGCTTGGATCGCCCACACCTAATTTGTGGTCTATCGAGATTGAAGCTCAAAACCTTGATGCCCATGCCTAGGTTCATTAAGGTTAGACTTGGGGCACTGATGACAATGCTCTGGTCTTTGGAGCCCAGTTACCAAGGACCTAGGCCTGGTTGTTGAGGACTCGAGCATGTGCATTGGATACTTGAGCCAACTTTGATGGAGTAGGGCTCAAGTGTGAGGGATCCGAGCCTGAGTGCTTGGGTCACCAGGGTCTCACGTTTGACCCTTGTGGACTTGGGCCAATGTTGGGGATTTGAGCATGGACATTGGGGCCTTAGGCCTGGTCTTTATGGACCTGGGCCAAGTGTCAAAAAGTCGTGCATGGGCATGGGTTCTTGGTTTTGGCTTATGTGGACTCTTGTCCGAGACCTAAGTGGGCTTGCTCGGGTTTGGGTCCATCAAGGCTGGATTGGAGATTTTGGTTCCCCGACTATGCATACGTAAGTTATAATGTCCGAATAACTTATGTGTATTTAGGAAAATCATAGTAATTTACTTAATTACTAGTTAATAGTTAACAGAGCCAAATCCAACTCTCTGTTGTGCCGCACCCTCCAATCAGATTTTCATTTCTAAGCGACGGAAAAATATTTTTTAGTTATTATCTAGATTTCGGTTAAATTATTAAAAAATACTATCCTTTTTTGTGGAAAAAAACTTTCTGAAAAATATTTTCCTGAAAACAAACCAACCGCAGAGTATTTCAACCAAAAGAACAAGTTCTTCAAAGAGATTTGAGGAATAGAAGAAGTTCGCTTCGCCTTGGCCTCTTGCCTCTCTGTCTCGCTGGTGCCCACAATTCTTTAGGTCATGGTCATGGATTTCGTTTCTTCAGTAAAACATCTCGGCGAATGTCCACCTCATAATCGGCTATAGGCTTATCTCCTTCTGTCCACTCTTCTCCTTCAGCTGCCGGCGAATCAACATCTCCATTTTTTTTTCCTTGTCTGTGAAAACTTCGAATTGGACTGAAGCAGCATAGGCGAGCGAGTGGCAGGGCGAGAGGGCCATGGAAGGGCTGAAGCTGCATTCATCCGTGCGCGCCACGTCGAGCTTGTTCCCCAAGTTCGCCTTCCCCATCAGACCCACTACTCATACGGTCCATTCGACTGGTATATTCCTTGCTTTCGGAGCTCATCCCCTGTTTGTACTTCTCTTTTGAACTTGCCATGATTCAGTTAGTAGTTCACTTGATGAAAAAGGGTGATGTGAAAGCAAAGCAATCGTGGGTGATTAGCTGCAAATTTTCATGAGGAAAGAGTTTACGATGAGCCCTTCAGTTCTTTCTGGTTGTTTTGCGTGGAAGTTGTTTGCTCTTTGGCCTCGTATCATTGTCAGTCACAACGACATGTAACCCATATACCGCGTATTTCCCTATGAGCTGATTACTTCATAGGCTGGAGCTTAAGCTCGTTGAAGAGGACATGTGCATCTTAATAGTCATGTTATGAGGTGGACTTCAGAAGTGATTTAAAAATGTCCTGCCTAGCTTTTAAATACGTATTGATACTGCTACTGTAATTGTGCATTCATTGGTGACCCATAAATGGAACTGTTTAATTGCTAAAGGCTTCCAAAGAGAGTGTGTGCCTTGCAGACCTGGGAATATTATTATTTTGAGAGCTGGGATTTAGCTTGAGTTGTAGTCTCTGGATATGATGGGCTCATCTGACAATGCAAGCTTTTTCTCTAGTAAAAGAGATCACCAGTCTGGCTTGAAAAAGCGGTATGTGAAGGAACATGCTACGAACTGGACTCATTATGAAAAGGCTAAGTAGTATTGGTGGCTATTGCTATTGATGACAAAGATGATGGAATTGGGAAGTGAGGCAGAACCTGAGGCCTTTGTTTCTCTATCTCTCTTTATTCCTTTTCTCTTTCTGTCATTTTGGCAATGTAATTCAAGCAATTGTTTCTGCTTATTAAGCTTCATTGTTGGGATTTTATGAACTATTCTATTTGTTATACTGTGCTGATACTTACAATTTCATTTTATGTGCCTGATTGAATTATTAAGCAACAACTAGTGATTTGAATCTGTTTGTTATGCAGGCCTCATTAGAAGATCTCTTTCCATTTCACCTTGTATAATATCATGCAAATACTTTGATCTAAAGGGAGCGCACAATTCACATATTAAAAGAAGAGGTGCTAGATTGTATACCTCTGTTCCCAGAATTTTACCAGTGACTTTGTCTATTGTTCTCCATCTTCCATATTCCACTTATTGATCATGCCTCTTTCAGCATCTGTGCAGCCAGTAACAGAGGAATTAATAGAGGAGAAATCCAACGATCTTTTAGTCAGTGGGGATTCTATACGCCGTCGATTTCTTGATTTTTATGCTTCACGTGGTCACAAAGTACTTCCAAGTGCCTCTCTGGTGCCAGATGATCCCACAGTGCTATTGACTATTGCCGGAATGCTTCAATTTAAGCCTATATTCCTTGGAAAGGCATGTCAGGCTTGAACCATTGGAATCAACAATTTTGTATCTTTTCCTACTGTGAAGATGTTATAGCATAATCAGTTTTACTTGAGTGACGTGATATATGGTCTTAAAGGTTTTATTTGAGTGACCTGCTTTTTATCAGCTATAAAATTTATAGATGGATAGCTTTTCTTTTAGGCAATTATGACCCACCTTTGCAAAGATCCCTATTATTACCACAACTGCAACATACTTAAATTTCATGGTAGTTGAAGGGGTAATGGACACTTGATAGATAATGAGAAGCAGAAGAAGAGTAATTCTACCACAGATCTAGAGCATTTGAATATGTATGTATGAATTTTCTTGTAGATATATTTGAAACTTAAGTTTCACATTTTTCATTTGAAGCAAAACTAAATGTAGTTCCTGAAGTTCAATATAATTTTTATACGTAGAACTGTGGATATTGTGCATAGGTTCCCAGACAAGTGCCATGTGCTGCAACTGCTCAAAGGTGCATACGCACAAATGACGTGGAAAATGTGGGCAGAACAGCTCGGCATCATACTTTCTTTGAGATGCTTGGAAACTTCAGTTTTGGTGATTACTTTAAGAAGGAAGCGATTAAATGGGCATGGGAACTTTCTACAGCAGAGTATGCATGAATTTTTACGTGGCTACTGGCCTCTTAAGCTTAAATAAATGTTCCTGTTGAAAACCACGACTTACTGATCTGCGGCTTGGTTTCCCCTGCAGGTTAGGATTGCAAGCTGAGAGATTGTGGATCAGTGTTTTTGAAGATGATGATGAAGCTTTTGAGATATGGCATAAAGAGGTAGGCTTTTGTCAAAATTTTTATTATAGCACCTGCACCACTCCTTTCCCTTCAATGCTATTCTCTCCCTTCGACTCTATCTATACAGATGCCTTTTGAACTTCATTTGACATACTTGTCATGAATGCTTGTTTTTTGTCTGGTTTTTGTTATTCGTTGTTGCTGCTATTTGTTTTCGGTTGATACAATCATAGATGATGAATGTATCATCTATATTACTCTAATCTTCTCCAGATATGATGCTTGAAGCATTATTGTTTCTTCTAACTGCACTGTGGCAGCAACTTTGATGTTGAAAAACACATGAGGTATGCTTGCCATAAGGAATAGCAATTGAACTAAGTCACACCAGCATCTCTGCTAGAAATGCATAAGAAATGGTGATAACATTACTGTGATTTTTACCTGTTCATGATCTGTATGTATTGGCGCTGCCCCAGGTAGGCGTTCCTGCTGATCATATAAAGAGAATGGGCGAAGAGGACAACTTTTGGACCAGTGGAGTAACTGGCCCCTGTGGTCCTTGCTCTGAGATTTACTATGATTTCCATCCTGAGAGGGGAACTTTGGATACGGTACTATTCCTGGAATAACTGTTTCTCCCGAATGTCGAGGATTTGCTAACACGTCTGCATGATCCCTGCGATAGATTGCTTTTAAAGAACATTACTATTGTTGCCATGTTTCCCTACCTTAAATTTTTTTTGTCTTGTGATATTCATTTGCAGGATCTTGGAGATGATAGTCGATTTATAGAATTCTATAACTTGGTATTCATGCAATACAACAAAAAAGATGACGGGTCACTCGAACCGTTAAAGCAGAAGAACATAGATACTGGAATGGGATTGGAGCGGGTTGCTCGCATTCTTCAGAGGGTAAATAACACAGGCAACGCCACTGATAAATGTCCAACTGATCTCACCTAATTAACATGTAAATTACTTCATCTGGTTTAAATATTTTCTAATTGTAGCGCAAACTGTTCTTTCAGGTTCCCAGCAATTATGAGACAGACTTGATTTATCCTATAATTGAGAAGGCATCAGAATTGGCTAATATTTCATATGGCCTTGCAGATGATCCAACAAAATTGAAGCTCAAAGTTTGTATCAGTAGCACATTAAGTGCCTTTCAGTCTTTTGAATTTATTTACAGGATGCTTATCATCTTGTTCTTCAAGGAGTGCTGATGATCCTCAGACATGTGTTTTTCGCAGATTATAGGGGACCATATGCGGGCAATTGTATATCTCATCTCGGATGGAGTGATCCCATCGAACATAGGAAGAGGATATGTAGTTAGGCGTCTCATTCGGAGGGTTGTACGTACTGGCAGGTTACTAGGAATAAGGGGTGATAGCAGAGAAAATCTTGAAGGGGCATTTTTGCCAGCTATAGCAGAAAAGGTTATAGATTTAGGTACTCACATTGATTCAGATGTGAAGGCTAGAGCACCCCGCATACTCGAGGAGATAAAAAGGGAAGAATATCGTTTTGTCCAGACTTTGGAGAGAGGAGAAGAGTTGCTGGAGCAAATGATAGATGACGCATTATCAAGCACTCGTGAAAAGGGTACAGTACCATGCTTGGCAGGCGAAGATGCATTTCTATTGTATGACACGTATGGGTTTCCAGTAGAAATAACAATTGAAGTTGCTGAAGAGCATGGTGTTACAGTTGATATGAATGCTTTTGATACTGAAATGGAGAAACAAAGGCGTCGATCACAAGCTGCACACCATGCCATTAAACTTGAAGTTGGTGATGATGCTGACGTTACAGCTAATATTCCTGATACTGAATTTTTAGGATACGACGCACTTTCAGCTAGGGCTGTAATTAAAAGCCTTTTGGTGAATGGGAAATCAGTCATTCAGGTTCCTGAGGGAAGTGAAGTAGAAGTCTTGCTTGATAAGACTCCATTCTATGCAGAATCTGGTGGTCAAATTGCAGATCATGGTCTGATATGTGTTTCTGATGGTGAGAATCAACAGAGAACTGTGGTGGAGATCATAGATGTTCAAAAATCTATGGGTAACTTGTTTGTTCATAAAGGCACTATAAAGGAGGGAGTTTTAGAAGTTGGCAAAGAGGTGGAAGCTGAAGTGGATCCAAAACTGAGGCAGCGGGCTAAGGTACTTCTCGATTGTGTGCATTTATACCTGCCTGTAAGGAGTTGTGAGCTACTAAGATGGCTGGACTTGAAGCCTTGGTTCTTCTTAATCTTGATTTTCTATGAAATATGCTCAAATTGATGCTATGCCTTGTATCTACTGAACAGCACTGTTTTGGATGATGGAGATGTCATGTTATTTGCCATGTGATTCTCTACTAGGAAATCTTCCAGCTTCTAATTTAAACTGCTTAGTCTTTGACAGGTTCATCATACTGCTACTCATCTACTTCAATCTGCACTTAAAAAGGTGATAGGCCAGGAAACATCACAGGCTGGGTCTTTGGTGGCCTTTGATCGTTTGAGGTTTGATTTTAACTTCCATCGGCCACTACTTGAGGATGAGCTCCTGGAGATCGAAAGACTGATAAATGGTTGGATTGGAGATGCTGCAGTTCTCCAAACTAAAGTTATGCCTCTTACAGAAGCAAAAGAGGCCGGCGCTATTGCAATGTTTGGAGAGAAGTATGGTGAAGAGGTATGAAAGTCTTCTGTATTGCTTTTGGAGACTGCAATGTATTTGCTTCTCTTTGAGGCATATTGTCTGATGTATTTATATGTTAAAAGATGGTTTACATGACTTTTGGTGAGCGAATGAGGTACTTTATTGCCGCGACTATTTTTATGGTCTCTGGAGTTGATTAGATGCAGAACCCAAATCTATCCCCACCTCTACAACCCTATCAAGCATACTTCCATGTTTTGAGTGGTGACTAAAAACGAGATCAATGTTGAACTGGTTTCTAACTTGATAAAATACAAATATTTTTTCAGTCGACATCGTTCTTCACTATTTTGGGAGCAATGATTGTTGAACACACCACAGGGAACATAAAATATTGCTTGTCATCTGATGTGCCTTAGGTACGTGTCGTAGAGGTTCCTGGTGTATCTATGGAGCTGTGTGGTGGGACCCATGTTAGCAACACAGCAGAAATACGAGGCTTCAAAATAATCTCCGAGCAGGGTATTGCATCAGGAATCAGGCGAATAGAAGCTGTTGCTGGGGAAGCTTTCATTGAGTATGTCAATTCCAGAGATTACTACATGAAACAGCTATGCAACAATCTCAAGGTTTTCTTTTCTTTTAGCCAGTTAAAAAAGTCAATTCTTACTTTCTGCAAAATTATATGACTTCTCCAAAGGCACATCGGGACCAACAAGGCCCAATAACTTTTTTCTAATGAAGGTGAAAGCTGAGGAGGTCACAGCCAGGGTAGACAATCTCTTGGAGGAGTTGAGAACGGCGAGAAATGAAGTTTCTTTATTGCGTTCCAAGGCTGCTGTGTATAAAGCATCAACCATTGCGAGCAAAGCAGTCTTAGTGGGAAGTTCAAAAGAAATCAGGTAATCATGTTTATCTAGTCCGTTCCTCAAATATCTCCTCAGTGATTAGCCTCCTCTGAATGTTCTTACTGAATAAGCTTTTAGGTGGCATCTACTTACTGGTGAAAGCTTTGTCATTATCCTTATTGTTCTTTTTCAACTCTTTATACTGTGAAAGCAACGCCTTTTCTTCTGATATTGCTCCACGCATGATTTGCCACAAGATGATTGTACGTTCATGTTGTCATTATAGGCACTTTGTATGATTTCTGTGAGGTCTGTGAGCTGGAGAGTGCCTCTGTTGGAAATGCTCGTCTCATGCACCACTTTGTGACTGTCATTGTCTGAACATAATGGAATCATGTCCACTTCAGGGTACTGGTGGAGTCTATGGAGGACACTGATGCTGATTCACTTAAAAGCGCGGCCGAATACTTGATCGATAGCCTACAAGATCCAGCAGTTGTAGTGTTGGGCTCAAGTCCAAGTGAAGGAAAGGTTAGTTTAGTTGCTGCATTCACTCCAGGAGTTGTCGAACTGGGAATACAAGCTGGGAAGTTTATTGGCCCCATAGCTAAATTGTGCGGTGGAGGAGGTGGCGGGAGGCCCAACTTTGCTCAGGCTGGAGGCAGAAAGCCTGAGAACTTGTCGAGCGCTCTAGAGAAAGCTCGATCGGAGCTTATGGCGATCCTATCGGAAAAGGGAAGCTGACATTCCCTCTATGGAATGTGGAATTGCTTAGATTCAACTAGTTGGCTCTCAAATCTCTTCTGGTTATCTATCGCAGAGCGGTCGGATTTGCCAATCCAGAGCATGGGTTGGGGTTGGGTGTACAGTCATCATGTGCATTAAGCATAGTCTGAACGTCATTCAGTTTTCATACATCAACCGATTTCGAAAATATAAATTGTGGGCTGTGCGAACCAAGCAGCATCCCTATTGCTAAACCGAGAGAGTCGAGTTTCGTCTAAAATTGCTGGCGGGTTTGTCTGTGAAATGAGTGTCCAGCTTGCGAATCCGACTCAATGATTCCTCGTCGCTGTTTTGCCGGAAACAAATTGACTTTTCGGACAGTGGGAGGCAGATGCAAATGCCTTGTGCCCACCATTTACAGCGTGGTGATGGTGGTTCCCAACACATCATCTCTGACTTTCCTGGTTGCGTGGCTTTGACTAATACTTCCCAGTTCCCGATGCGAACCCGATGTCCACAGGACGAAGCTGCTCGGCAGGCAAATCCAATAAGAATTTTCTTCTCATGAATTGAGGTGGACCGATTTTTCTCAAAGAGGTTTTCTTAAAGTATGGGTCCACGTTGAGTCATTTTTGAAAAAACAGATTCATTTTAAGTTCTTATTTAATTATTTTTCACTAGGATTAAAGTTAATGAGTAAAGTTTTTTTAAAAGGGATTCCCTAAACAAGCATTTTCTCACCCCCGCCAACCTGTTCAGCTGTATAAAAATCCAATAGTGTCTGATCATTGAGTGCTTATAAAATTAAAAAAGAAAAGACAATACTAATAAAAAAAAGGGTGAAGTTTTGCAGTGACTAATCAATAGTGGGGGTAAGAAATCTAGGATAAGAAAGTTCCCATTAGCATCCCATTGGCTACCTTTGATAGCTGTCGGATTTTGGCAATATTCTTAGAACTTTTTCGACAAGTGGGCATTGGCATGATGTTACGCTCTTTTGCTCTTTCGTTCTTTCTTATCTCCTCACTCGTTGTTGCCAAACCATTGATTGCCATCGCCAACATCTATTTACCGACTAAGGCCTTCCTCCTTATCTTATGGCACCAAAAACGTAAGCATGAAAACAACAATAAATCACCCATGACACGACCACATCGTCACATACGCCAATGTCTACATTTTCTTTTCTCTTTTCTTCTTTTCTCTTCTAATCACATTCCAGGTTAATGACTTGAAATGTAGACTTATAACTGAAAAGTGCTTCAGCCGACCTAAAAATATGCAAAAGATTAAAAAAAAAAAAAAAAGAAAGTGTGGGAACAACAAAATAAAAAAATGAAAAGGGTACTCAAATCATTAATTACGTGCAAATTGCTTTCAAGACCATTTATTTCATGAGTATCTAGGTAGTTAGTTGACATGGCTTTACTTCCTAATTATGAAAAAAAAAATTCGGGATAGGGTTATCCTTAAAAAAAGATAATCTTAGGACATTTTAGGTACCAAATCTAGATGCTAATTCATTGAATAGTGGTTACCCTATTTGGCATAGTGATCATGTATCCACGTGTGATCCATTGTGACGATAATATCTTTATCCTCTAGAAATTTTCACTTATTTTCCGGTAAGTCCGGCCTTTCCTTCCATTAAATTCCGCATAATCTTTCTGGAGACACGTTTTAGGAGCAGAGGAAGAAGCTTCGTCTTGAATGCAAAGTGGAGACAAAGCCTGTCTCTCACTAGCATCGCTCTTAGGAGCAGAGGAAGAAGCTTCGTCTTGAATGCAAAGTGGAGACAAAGCCTGTCTCTCACTAGCATCGCTCTCTCTCTCTCTCTCTCTCTCTCTCTCTCTCTCCCCAGCATAATCACAGACGCTCGCAAGGAAAGGTCATCAGCAGTTTCTCACAGCTGTTCCCTTCCTCGGCAAAGGGTCGGCGAGACGCGCCATGATTCTCTTTTCAATTTTTCTGTCCTGCAAAAGTTCATTCTACAAAGTCGAAATGAAAAGCTTATGAATTTTATCACGACACCCTGGGAGAACCGCGTTCGAGTAAATGCCCGTCCCTTTCCTTATTATAGACGCCACCAAGGAACGAACTTTGTCCGACCCGAAGGAAAAAAAATAAAGAATCGTTGTCAATCCAAATCCTTTTTGGAAGAGCTGACCTGTAGTCCACACTCAGAGCTCTTACCTTTCGCTACTCGCCACTCTATAAATACCGCATGTCTCCATTAGTTTTTCATTCGACACTGACTCGACAACGACAAGAACCAAGATGGCCTTGCTTCTCTGCTTCCTCCTCTCTCTCGTCATCTCATCCGCCACTGCTTGCGATCGCTGCGTCCACCAGTCCAAGGCCGCTTACTTCAGCACGGCCTCTGCACTTTCGTGTAAGCAATCGGTTCTTGGTTTTCTTGTTTGTCGTTCCTTTTCTTCAAAACCCAGATGGATTTTATGGCGAAATGTGTAGTTTTGGCTCGGACCCAGATGATGTTTTTGTATGAGTTAAAGGGATTGATCTTTTCTGGGTGAAATTTTTGCAGCTGGAGCATGTGGGTATGGCTCTTTGGCTGTGGGCTTCAACAGTGGCTTTCTCGCAGCGGCCATTCCTTCCCTTTACAAAGATGGGGCTGGTTGTGGTGCTTGCTTTCAGGTGCGTCTCGAAATTTCTTTCCTTTGTCCATCCTCGGTAGACTGAGCTGATCACAGTACGACATCGATGGATGTGATGGGCCAAATTTTCTAAATTATTAAGCTGTTAGTATAGTGTGTACATGCCTTTTTAATGTTGTTTGTGACACCTTTTTGACTAATTCGGTGAAAAAACTATTGATTTGCAGATAAGGTGCAAGAACGCCAATCTGTGCACCAAAGGAGGGACTAGAGTGATCGCGACCGATCTCAACCGCAACAACAACACAGACTTCGTGCTCAGCAGCCGAGCTTTCGCGGCCATGGCTCGCCAGGGGATGAGCCAGGACATCTTGAGACAAGGCATTGTCGACGTCGAATATAAAAGGTGAGCAACGAAGAGCAAATAATGCAGTTTCGCCGATCATTGGAGACTAGGATAGAAAACTAATGAGTGACGACATCCGTCATGTTTTTTTTTTTTTTTGGGTCTTTGTCTTTGTTTCGGCGTCTGTTCATGTGGATCCCTCTTCTGGTGGTTTTGGTGCAACGACTACTCTCGCACGATCACGCAATGGCATTTGGCCAGGGGAAGTCAAATCACTGTACTCTGATGCAGCTGACACATAGCACATTGATTGCTTCCTAACGTTACTCTGTTTCTTATAGTCAGACCTGTAGATGTGCTTTATAAATGATATTCGCATTACTTTAATGTATTGAATTACACATTCGAAGCTCACGATTCGTCGGTCGCGCAGAGTCCCTTGCGACTACAAGGGCCGGAATCTGGCCGTTCGGGTGGAGGAGTCGAGCCAAAAGCCAAATTACCTCGCCATCAAAGTGCTGTACCAAGGCGGCCAGACCGAAATCGTGGCCATGGACGTAGCACAAGTGAGCCTCCACCCTTGATCTCACCAAATCCACTTTCCCTTCAACTCAATCCGACATTTTCTTGGCCCGTCATGTCAAATAACATCTCGATTTCCATATGCACAGGTCGGTTCGTCATATTGGACCTACATGAGCAGGAACCACGGAGCCGTTTGGGACACGAGCCGCGTCCCCAATGGGGCATTGCAGTTCCGGTTCGTGGTGACCTCTGGCTATGATGGGAAGTGGATCTGGGCCAAGAGCGTCCTTCCCGCGGATTGGCAGAACGGGGTCGTCTACGATTCAGGAGTCCAAATTACCGATATCGCACAAGAGGGTTGCTCTCAATGTGACGACGGGAGCTGGTGATGAGGAGTTTTTGGACCGACCCTTGATTTGATTATCGCCGATACTAACGTCTATATAGATGATGTCATATAGATCATGTTCTTGATTTTCTTTTTCCGGTGATCTATGCGATTTCTTCTACATATAGCGAATAAAGAGTAATGGTGTACGTACAATTGGCGTAACATAGATAGGAAAGGTTTTCTTAAAGTATCAGGGATACAAATTGTACTCTGGTGACGTTTTAATGAGAATGTTCGGTAATAAGTTTCATATACCTCTCTCCCTCTCTTTTATATTTTTTTCAGTTATATTTTACATTCTAACACTCACTTTTAGACTTTTACCCTATAAACTCTATCTTATTGTATATATATATATTTTTGTTAGTCATATTTTACATTTTAACACTCACTTTCAGAATTTTACCTTATAAACTCTACCTTGCGAAATGTGAGAGTCAAAGCTCACACCATAATAGCGGCTCACTTGATTGCATACTTAACTTCCATAAGATAGGGGGTCACGTCTTCGGGTAAAAATGGGCTTGGTCTACCTGATATGTCTGGCCCAAAACCCAAAACCCAATACCCAATACCCAAAGGCATTACAAGGATAGGGCCCAGTAGCAAACTGGCCCAATTTTTTCTAATATAATGACGTCCAATTTTAGCCCCTGAAGCGTAAAGACGGGACTACATTTAAGGCTACATTTGATGGAACGGACCTATCAAAATTTGGAGTTACGTAAAATCCAGATATGTTTGAATATAATTGAATATAACCCAAATGAAAAAAAAAATTCACCTGAGGTTGGGATATAGTCTGAATATTGTCCAAACGCTCATCTCTCTTTCTCTCCTCAACCACGATCAGCTTAATCGACGTAGTAACTTCTGCCCCAAATGTTGTTGTCGAACCACTGAGCCCCGAACCCCTGATCCGTCACCTTCGCTTCCTCACTTTGCACTTAGATTCGAGCTCAAGAAGTCCGGTCCACAATTTTGATCTTGTGTCGCCGGCCTTTGGCAATCTTGGCCCAAGGCCAATGGCGGCATTTGAGGTGATCATGAGGCAGCAAGGGTTGAAAGGTCAAGGATCGAGATGGGATAGAGATGGTGGCCGACTGGGCACCACAAGTTAGTGACTGGGCGATGATAGGGGACACGACGAGGTGAGGCAATGCCAACGGTGGCTTGACATGTGGTGGTGGAGAGCAATAGGGACGTCGATTGAGGTTGATGACAATGGCACACGGTCGAAAGGGAGGGAGGAGGAGAGAAGATTTTATGTTGAGGTCAAGTAGAATCATGTCTAACGGTATATCCAGATATTTACCAAACACCATATAAGATATTACAAAATCATTATATCTCCCTGTCGACCTTATCCGATGGGGCCAAGCGCAAATTAAGGAAGTTGGGACCAAAACATTTGTCACTGAGATATACAAGAGTTTTTGTCTTGTCGTGAACGACAATGGTTTGGCTCTTTTCCGGGTAGGAGAGCTCCTCCTCTTCGCATGGTCATGTCTTAGAGATCATCCATCACCTCACTCAAAAGCACTTCATCATTTCATCCATCGGAACAAGGATGGTACACTTATTCCATAGCTCTAAGTAAGGCGACCCATTCATCGTATGCATCCGCAATCACTCGCATGCGCACCTTGGATGATTGCGATTGTCACGTGAAGAAACGTGTCTGTCTCGTTGTGCGCATGCTGACAACGAGCAAGTTCCTTTAGCCCCTTCGTTTCCCCTTCGTTTCAATTAGAGTGTTCTTTACGATCGTTTAAGTTCATTAAAAAAAGTGCTCATCACTCATCTAGTCCTGCAGTCCAACCTCACTAATTTGATAGGTCGGGAAAATACATTCATCACGACAATGATGGGCCACTTTTAGGAACTTTTTAAGTTGTCATGCTTTTGAAACTATCAAACTGTCTTTCTATGATTCCAAAAAGGGGCTCTTTTTGGAAGGCATCTAAATGTTCTTCATCGACTTAATCGGGTTTCGAAGCTTTTAACAGTTCACATTTGACAGGGTCTTGCAATGGCAAACCACCATTCACGGAATACTTTATCATTTGTGGTACAAGCATAATTAGCATGAAGAATTCCTAGAAATGTGCCGAAAGATCATGCCGAAATGTGCGTGAATTGATAACCTAGTCCTCTCAATATGACATTATATGTATATAGCTGTGAAACATTGTGAATGACAGAGTGCTCATACCTCTCTTCTCAATTCATTTGTTTCTAGAGACAATGCATTTATAGATATCACCAAAATCGATAGAAATGATAGTTTGAAAAATACTTAGACCCTCCACAAAACTGTCCAAATGTGGTCCCTCTTCAATTGAATTCACTCACTCATTTTCTCAGCCCAGAAGAGGAAAAGAAAAAGCGAGTGAATTTAATGAAATTGACTCCATATAAGAGATCATTTAGAAGTTAGCGGCACGGAAAACTTTTTGGGGGTGACTCCGAAGTGGAGGTCCATTTCCATTTGCAGAATGGCTTTGGTGGTATAAGCCCAAAAGGCTTGGCTTCAGGTCAAGCGCTGGTGACAGCCCCATTAACGCCTCAATTTTAGCAAATTTTTGGAACGACCTCCCCCCTTTCTTTTTCTTCTTCTTCTTTTTTTTTTTTTTGGCTTCACTTGAATTTTCAGATGAAGAAAAAGTTGTAATTTTCATTCCCACTAATTTCAATTCTTCTAATAAATTCCCACTTATTAACAAAATTTTTTTTAATTAAGTCCTCTAACACAAAATCCGACTAAGTTCAGCTTACATGATTGTTAGAGGATGTTGGAGCATAACATGGAATAAATATTGTCTACATGGATATAGGCATCGTGGATTGCTAATCGGTGAGAGCATAAGATACAAATTGAAACAAGTTAATCTAGTTTTATCATGGGCATCCATATAGGCACTATTTAATCCACATCCCACTCCAGCATCCTTCGATGCGCACGTTAGCTGAATTTGATCAAATTTTATGTTTGAGTGACTTGATTGGACATTTTGCTCAAGTTGTAGGACTAGATTAGAAAAATAGTGAAAGCAAGGGGAGGAAAAGTGGGATTTTTCCTCATACAATACAAACATTTAGAGTCATTTATAGTCACGTGAGTGTTTTTATTTGGGGAAGGTAACTTGTCAAAAGTCAAGTTACTCTTTTGTTTTCCCGGAAAAAGCAAAATGCATTCTCGAGTAGCTTGCGGGTCCTCCGGCCGATCTTGCTTCAAAAGGGAACCGATATCTTCGGAGAAGAACATGATCCTTGATCTTCCGGCAATTATGAAGAAGGTTCTCAAGCAATTTCACTAGGGGTATATACATGGTAGACATTAGACAACAACCAAAAGGCACCAGGCTACTTCAAAGCTTTGAACCTTTCCTGGTATCTCCTCGGCACTACTCATTGATGAATGATTGTTCTAAGTCCCAAGTCCCAAGCGGGAAGAAGTACGGATGTTTCCTGCAAGCGACTGGAAATGCGAATCACGAAACTACGACCGATCAACACTGTTGAATTCCTCGAACTGTTCGCACGATATTTTATAAACTAGAAAGCCAGGAGCTATCCCCACAAAGATCCACGTAATTATGCGTCCATAAGCACGAGAAGATGCCAGGAAATTGCAGTGAAGGCCCCCTCCACTAACGCGCTATCTGGAAGATCACTGCCCTCCTCGGTCCGTGTGCCCTAATTAAAATAAAAATCTTTACTCTTAAAAACGCAAATCGAATTATTAAAGTATTGTCTCACATCACTTGATAACATATTGTAAATATTGTTTATATTCATGTGATTCTTCTCGATCTGTCAGCTTAAGTTTTTAAGTTAAAATTTCTATCATAATATCGGAACTAACGTTATGTCATTAGAACAAAAAATGAATATTGGTGGAAGTTTGATCGTGATCGCTTTTACTAGAAGCAATGGGAACATCTGTGCTCCACAGGCTGATCATCATTTACCGACGACGGAGAGAGGGGAGGAGAGACTCTCCTTTTTGGGTCAAGAGGGAAGACTTCCAAGTCAAAGTATATGCAAAGGGAAAGCGACCAGAGACGAAAATGATGATGGTTCGTCCCTTCGCTCTCTCAATTTCATAACAACATTAAATTCAGCACGACGCGGAGTCGTCCAAGAACCTGATTTGACAACTTCGGAATAAGAAAAATGCAAGTGTCTCATCTTAACCTTTTTTTCCTTTAATTTTTTTGTGGGCGTGGGCCCCATATAAATTGAAAGATTTTTTTTTTCTACGGAATATAAGAGAATTGACCCGAGACCAATCAGTCTGCGGAGGGTGTGTACTCGGTTCGGGTTGATTAGAGGATATGGACGGTCTGATTAATATATGTCGGGGCCCCATCAATTTTTTTTTTTCACCTTTTGCCAAGTATATCGTCATCCCCCTCTTTGCTTTTAAATTCGTACGATCATCCCACTAAGGTTTTCGATATTTGGATGTTTCTTGGAGTCTGGTCTAGATTTCTAGAGAAGGAGCGTTCTTTATGCTTTTGAACAGTTCGCAATATTCCCGTCCCAGCCCTATTTCCATGTCCAAAGTATCAATGTGTACATTAAGAAGACGGGGGAAAAATTGCATGAAGAGAAGTCTTTTTTCAAAAGTGACGCATTTTGTGGAATTCCAGGCAATTGAATGCATCTTGGATGTAGTTTTTGGAGTTTCGTCACCATCTTATGGAAAATTATTAGGTACGAATGTTTCAAATCCTCGTGGCACATCACTTTTGTTTGGGCAGTTTTAGGTATAGAAATTCGAGAGCCTTTCAATTAACGGGCTATATGTCCTACATGCTACACCAGTCTAGTTCAATTAATTGATGAGATGATCTCTTTCTTCGAAATCAAGTTGTATTTGATAATTGAGGGCAGATGAGTCAATTATGAATGTGGTAAAACATTTGGGTATAGATTTTCAAGGATCATTATCCCATACTTTGATTTTAATCACGACTTTGATAAAATATAGTAATTTGAAGTCGGAATTTGAGGGGCGCCCCGTTCCCCCACCCTCCATTTCTTTTTACTTTCTTTTTCTGCAGTTTTAGTTATAGAAATTCGAGAGCCTTTCAATTGATAGGTTAATGAAGGTTATGCTACACTAGTCTAGTTGAATTAAGTAATCAAGATGATATTTTTCCTCAAAATTAAGTTGTATTTAATAATTAATGATAATAAAGAACATGGTATGGTGTTTGAGTATATAGACAAGTCAATCAAGAACGTGGTACAGTGTTTGAGTATAGATTTTTCGAGGACCTTACTCGAGACTTTGATTTTAATCACAACTTCTATAAAATATATTAATTTGAAGTTGGAATTTGAGGGTTTCAATTGTAAAAATTCAAGAGTCTTTCGACTGAGAGGCTAATGGAGGTTATGCTACACGTTCCACGAGCGAATCTCGCTAAATTAACTAATTAAGACGATCTCTTTCTTTGAAATTAAGTCGCATTGGATAATTGAGGACAGACGAGTCAATTAAGAGCGTCATGAAACATTTGGATGTAGAATTTCGAGGACCTTTACCCGAAACTTTGAATTTTAAGCACGACTACTATAATTGGCCTTCTGGTTGGGTCTAAAAAATATAGTATTTTTAAAGTTGGAATTCTGTGATCTTAGGAGTTATTGGTTTCTTAACTAGAGCGTGGAGGAGAGCCGGTGGAAGCTACTGTATGACTCTCAGGTTTCCACTACTATCTGTTTTTCGGCGTCGATTTGTGGTAAAAAAAGGGCGAGAGCGCTTTCATACTTTCGGCTTCGCAACCGATCGGGCTTGCGGATTCAATCCCCCGCCCCGGAAGTCTCAATCCTAAGTGGGGAGCTCGTGAGAATGGGTTGTTGTGCTACTTCATTGCTCCCAGTTAATGACAGTGGCGCCCACTGCCTCTGCAGAGGATTCGTTGGCCAATGAGAGATGGTCGCGTCGTGTCGCGCGTGGCGCAAAGCAATTGGTGTCGGCTCCGTCATGTCTTCCTCGTCAGTGAAAACGGAGTTTGATGCAGAATCCGAATAAAATATGATGCGGAGAGAGGGATGAAAGCAAATTGTGGCTTTGCCGGTTGCTGATATTGCTGACCACGAATGGCCATTCGGGTGCTCGTGAAGACAAATCTGCTAATGCTTCGGCGCACGTACTCGGCGGCTGGGGATTCTACCAGTCAGATTGGGTTGAAACCACGACATGGTTCGTTCGCCAATTCGAGAAAGCAGATCGCAAAAACGAAAGTTGAAAATTAGGAAGATAGCTTCAGTCGATGCCGGAACACTTCTTCTTACGTCGAACGAGCATACGGGAATCCTGGTCGCAACAAATTCACCTTTTTGATGGCAGTAATTGATGCCAAACACCTTTGCTTGATGAGAACTCATCAAGCAACTATTGTTTTGTTGGTTGCTCTAAGAGTTCAGGACACGAGGTCTGTTCCAACTATAAGGTGTTCCGACTATAAGGGTGAGCCGCAAAACATAACTTAACTCACAACAACAAGAACAACACCAGAAACAATAAATTTATGGCGTCGAAAACTCAACACATGATGACATGGGTTGTGAGGTTGGAGGGTGAAACTTATCATATCCATATGTCACGGGAAAAAAAAAAGTGTATTTACTAGCACATGAAGTTTTTCATGACAATTCAATGACGTATTGCGTAATTTTCCCATATTAAATATGGTTGAGAATCATGTTTTTCCACTCTGAGATCCACAGATGTTGTGGACAACTTTTCTCATGACTTGATGAGTAAAAGTTAAGATGGATGGTAGTTGGAAATGAGAGATCTCATATTCCTTAAGATGCAAGACTAACTATTTAACCATTCGTCTGTTTGATTTGACTTTTGATTATTATTAGGATGTATTTGTTTCTAATAAAAAAATGTTTATGATGATTGGGGAATTTATTTTTCTAACTTTGAGCATTTATATTTTTTACAATCATAAATGATTTTATGTCGATATATTATTTTCAGCCAATCAAACGTGTGAAAATGAAAATCGAGAAAATTGATTTGCGGAAAAAAGTCCTTTTCAATTGAGCATGAGTACAAAAACCCTAAGGTCCCGTTGCAGATGATGGAGCCGTAATGATGACGACGAAGAAGAGGAGCATAGAAAAAAAAGAAATCCTAACTCAAGTGGCGGAAATTTGCTTGGAAGAACAATCCCACCTCTGTCTGGAATTTCCAGGCAAAAGGTTCCAAAAAACCACAAGTAAACAAAAATGAAAATGGGAAAATTAGAAAGCAAAAAGTCAAGCAGAATCGAAAGACTACAAGGCCATCGCCATCGTCCTGTTAAGGTCTGCGAGACCTATGATTCTTAAGCGCGTGGGTTCCACAACATGGGACTGGGGGGTGGCAGGACCCTCGCATCGGTCGTCACAAACTTCCAACGATCGAGTGACTTCGTCTGCGCCCCAGGATCGGCCTCTTATGAACGATGACCCGGTCGTCCCTTCTTTATAAGTCATTTCCTCCCTGACAAAAATAATAGACCTCGGACTAAAAAAAAAAAAAAGAGGAAATTTTAATTTAAATGGCACCACACTCATTTTTACTCCCCTATAAATTGACGACGTCTAAGATGATTCGAGCAGCGCAACATCGTTCCGACAGCGTCCTTCGAAACTTAAGAAAGGCCGAAACAGAGGAGAAAAAACAGAGAGAGGTTTCTCAGGACTTGTGCAGTGCAAGACCGAGAGTCAGCTGACGCGCTCCGGTACTCAGATGGAAGAGCCGACCCCGACGCCGGAGCTCGAGCTCCCGGGTTTCCGGTTCCACCCCACCGAGGAAGAGCTCCTCGATTTCTACCTTCGGAACATGATTTCCAACAAGAAACTGCGGTTCGACGTGATCGGGTTCTTGAACATCTACCACTACGACCCGCGGGAATTGCCTGGTACGTGCAGCACGTTCTGCTGTTGTTTTTTGTTTTTCAGACTACCAAAGGAATATATATTTTTTTGTCGCAAATTCTTCTTGAAGCTGAGATTAGTTTTAATGCAACAGGCCTGGCGAAGATTGGTGAAAGAGAGTGGTACTTCTTTGTACCGAGAGATCGGAAGCATGGGAGCGGCGGTCGGCCAAACCGGACCACCAAGCATGGTTTTTGGAAGGCCACCGGCTCGGACCGGAAGATTGTGAGTCTATCAGACCACAAGAGGGTACTCGGCCTGAGGAAGACCCTCGTGTTCTATGAGGGAAGGGCGCCGCGAGGAAGCAAAACAGATTGGGTGATGAACGAGTACAGATTACCGGATGACTCGTCGCCCAAGGTACATAGACACTTTTTAATCAACGCATGGAATTGAATTAATATTTTCCCTACATGTATGTTGCCAAGGAAAATTTTGAAATGTACATGTTATTTTCACCAATATCAATCTTGTAACGCTTGCTTATCGACAATCCCGTGAAAATCAATTGGAAGAAACTGAAGAATAAGAGAGAATGAGATGGCTTGAAAAATATACTGTAGTTTCTGTTCCCTAGACTTTCCTGGAAATTGCAACTAGGCTGGTCTTTGGAGCTTTGATGCATGCCAGGAAGCTAAAGTTTTAATTAAAAAAACCAGGACCACTTAGAGAGCGCTGGGACTTTCTAATCCTGAAGTTGTAGAGAAGTTTCCTGGAAATTAGTTGACGGCTTTGATACTTATTGTGGAAATAAAACTTGATTGACTGGCCACTAAGTTAAAAAAAAAAAAAGAACCGATGGTCCCGTTGATTTATGAGCTGACTTTGACTTGCAAAATAACCACGCCCCAAAAAGAAAAAAGGACCATCGACTTGATTCGGCTGCGATGAAATATTTTACCTGGCAATGAGCCTAACCCGTAAATCCTAAGTCCTAATTCAATCGAAGAACAGAATCCGGTAAAATTGTAACGAAGAGAAGGGTCAAGACACGGTCTGATGTCGAAAACAGAGGACGCAATTCTCACTTGTCTCTCCATTGAAAATGTTGCAGGAAATGGTGTTATGCAAGATTTACAGGAAGGCCACCTCCCTGAAAGTGCTGGAGCAGAGGGCGGCGATGGGGGAAGGCATGAATAAGGCCGCTGCCGCCACCGTTGCTCACCTGTCTCCTCCATCTCCATTCTCACCGATGGAGACCTCCTCGTCCTTCAACACTCAGCAATACGACCTGATGCCATCAATGCGCGAGTCTAAGATTGTGTTCAAGCAGGAACTGCTAGAGGAGGCGGAAGATGAACAGGAAGTGCAAGGTTTCATCACAAGCCCACCACAAGATCATTTCGTGAACAAAGTGATGACCAAAGGGTCGTCCTCTTCACTGCAAATGCCGACTGGGAAGGAGAAATTGCCGGAGCTGCAACTGCCCAAGATGCCTGCGGACTGGACGCAGGACAACTTCTGGACTCAGTTCAACAGCCCCTGGCTCCAGAACTTGAACACCCCTTATTTAACATTCTGAACTTCTAATTTGTTGATCGACTAGAGTCTAATTCAAAGCTTAGTGGTTGTAGATCGTGAAAGTATTCCTCATCACTTGTGCTTCATCAAGAGTTTTTGGGTTAGACTTTCAAGAGCTGTGCATCACTTGCGTCTGCATCTAACCGTGCCATCATACTCTGTTTTCGCTCCAATAAATGAGGAGCCTCTCATGCGTAGCTTAACTAGCAAGGAAGAATTCAGCTTGGCTGTACATTCCCTTGTAACAACTTCTGTCACGAATCAAATTGGAATTCCCTCTTTTTTCCTTAATTCATCGCTGAAGTTCGTCGAGATTATGTCTACTGAGGAACAACCGATGCAGCGCTAAATGCAGACGACAGAAACTGTCTTTCGACCAAAAAGTTCCTTTGGGATTACCCTACAGTAAACTCGATATTGACTTGGTTTTGGGATGGCTAGTGGGCATCGAAGCCATTACCACATGATGTAGGAAACGGATTCTTGAAAAACTAACTGATATTTGAACAATCGAATACCGAAAACGAACGCGGAAACGTGCCCGGGAAACATGTAACATCGAACGAAAGATATATTACAGAAACAAACATATCTTATTTGCCACAAATTAAATACTGTTGTAGTCTCAGAAGAATTAATCGAGGCTTTGGAATTTCGTTCGTCAAGATAAAAAACACTGTTGTCCAAGAATAGAAAAAATACATTCTGTTTTTCACTGTATACAACAGTAACTGTACTCTCTCTTACAGGCCCTTCATTTACACGGATTTTGGCCCAATGTGGGCGGATGGACTTGACTTGGCTTATCAAATAAAGAACCTCATCACATGCAATTTGCAAGATTTTGTTTCCAATTACTTCCATGATTAAAGAGACGGAATTCATCGACCTGAGTAGCTCTTCTTGTGAGTTAATCAAAAGTTGGCTATTGCGTTTTGTAACTGTTGCTGTTTCATCAGGTTACAAGTCTTCTAATTTGCTTCTAATACTCAGCGAACCATATAATACTCCTTTTTCCATTTTGGGCCGAAAGAAACCTGAACAGGGTGATCACCATCATCTAATTTTATCGTGCCCGTCAGATAAAAGACTCTGCGACTGAGCTGATTCTTCGCAGATTTAATACAGAGGAACGTGACAAAGAAAAGGGGACAGGTAAGGTAGAAATTGTAACCGACGTCGTAATCCGACAGTGGAAGACCGTAGCTGTTTTATTTCATTGATTGAAATCATACACAACGACTCACAAGTCAACAAGCATGACTTTGCTTAATCAGTATAGCTCCACACGTTATTACGTACGTTATAAGTCGTATCATCCCCATCCGCTAATTATGTAGATACCACATATAAAGCCCACATAATTAATAGTCGACATGAACTTGATTTGTATGATCTATAAACCATACGACAGTTTTCGACCGCTACTGAGGCAAAAGCCTGCTTGAAGTTACATGGTATCCACAAGGAGACCAGACCCGAATGGCCTTTGGCTGTAGCAGTCGAGGTTGTTGCCATAACCCACTCCGAGTATGTCGCAGTATCTCTTGTAGAACCCGATCCGGTCCTCCACCCTCGTGTCCTTCCCTCTGCCGCACTCGAGACCTCCATTGATGATGTTGGTCACGGTCCCGTACCCCACGACCCGCCCTGCTGACTTGTCCACTGCGGATGGGGCCCACTGCCCTGTGATGACGCCGTGGCAGGATGGCTTGGGCGACTGCGGGGTCATCCAGAACCAGATGGCCGTCTTGAACGAGACGACAGGGTCGGTCGCGACCAGGTCCGGGTTCTTGAGGAGGTCCACTCCTATTGCCCTGCCGCATTGCCCGTAGTTATAGTTCCTGAGAAGATCGGGCCTTGGTTATTTCAAGTGCTTAGAACGACAAATCAAGACAAGCAGGCGACGACAATCTTAAGGGTAGCGATGGGCCAAAATCATGGGCCAATCACAAGGTTGTGTAAATACCATGAGAGCTGGATTGGACCCCGGCCGTAGTATTGCTTGCCAGGAGCACAGGGGTAGGTCGGATTAGGAGAGCAATACGCGCTTGGGTTTTGCTCCTTCAGATAGCAATATCCCCATGAGTATGGCCCGTCCGGTGCGCTAGCCCACCCACCTGTTTTGCCCATAAGATAGAACATTAAATCATGATTAATTAGATTAATTACTTCATCAGCAACACATATTTAGAGTCGATAAGCATCGGTGGTCCACGGTTTACCGATCATTCTCATGCCAATAGGTGAAGAATCGGATACTTACACTCGTGTTAGGACTAAACTAAATCTTTTCAATGAAGATCGCCGTTGGCCAAATTTTTACCATTGAAATGAAGATATTTTGGTACTTGAGATGGTATTATTCATGTTCAATGATAAGTTCAGATGTTCAGTGTTAGACAAATTAGTTATTAGGCATTCGCTAAGCTGTAGATATAAGAGACTAAACATGAGCATATAAAATGGCTCCGATGTAGTAGGCTGTGAAGCCTGAACCTTTAACTCTGATTTAGTTTCTAAAGCGGAGCTCTTGATTATCTGCCAAAAGAACCCACCTGTCGTTTCATGGGAAGTCTGTGCCAAGAAAGCCGCGATCTCCCGCTTACGCGTGGCCGCGTCGCCAGTGGTCCCGAAAGCCGGGAACGACTTCGCGGCCGCGACAAAAGCGTCGTACGTGTAGAACCCTTTGGCGGGGCAGCCGGCGTCGTTCCGGTGCTTCAGCAACTGATTGAATGTATCTCTCGAGATGAGGCCACTAACGTCGCCTCCCCCGCCTCCGCCGCCACCGCATTGGCTTTGGCATCCGTTGGTGCAATATTCAGGCGCGGTGCCACACCAACCGTACTTGCTGCAGCACTGCCCTCCCGGGCACAGCTTGCCGCCAGCCTGGCTGCCGCACTGCTCAGCGGAGCCGCCGCGGGTCAGGGCCAAGAGGAGGGAGAGAATTGCTAGGGTCTTGATCATGAGCATCTTCTTGGTTTGGATGATATGGTTTTGATACCTTGGGAGGTTATCCATTGCCGAGGCCTATATATAGGAGGAGAAATTAATGTATGAGCGACAAAAAAATTTAGTTTGGTTTTACTTTATATCTTGGGATTAAGATAAGAAAATATGTTTAGGCTTTTCACTTTTGTTAGAGCTTCTCATCCTCATCTTGTCCTTTGCCAACTACAAGAAAGAGGACACGTGGGGCGGCTGTAGGAAAACACCTTTTGGCTTCACATATATGAATGCCATGATGATGTCAAGAAATGTGGATAATCGTTGTTGACCTAGAGCTTGTTCTTTTTGGTACAACTAATGAACATTTAGCATTCCAGAAAATAAAAAAAAATACTTCTCGGATCCAAGCAGAGCGTTTCCTCTAGTGATAAAATCAATGTTAGTTTGACCAATCTAAAAATTAAACCAATTAATTTTTCTTACAAAGATATATAACGATTTGGTATTTTGTGATGTTCGATTTATTAGTATGATCAATCTTTTTACTTTTGAAATATAGCACTATGCATCAAACAATTCGAGAATTAATATCTCGACCGCTCTTACGGTACATACCATCTCATAAATCTATTATCACACTGTCATTCTCATCTGTGTCTTCAACATCATGATTAGTAGGATATAATTTCTCTAGCCTAGAAAGTACTTTTTGGGAATATCCTAATTTTCAAGACATGCTTTTGATGATAGAGGCTTAACCATATATAAAGTTGGGATATGCCCTGGCAAAGTGAGAATATGCTTGGAGCTTTTATTTGGTTCTCTGTTTATTATATCCACTCCAATGGAAAATGATGGAGTAGATAGTGATATATAGTCACGATAGCATGATATTATGAAAAAGTGATTTTTTTTCAAGTAGAGAATATTTAAGTATTAAATCATACTTTCATTTAACAATTTAAAATTTTAAAATAGTTATGGACAGTCACACAAAATCATTTATGGTATTAGAGGAGGAGGTCATAAATTTAAAATTTTCTTTACTGTTTGAGTTTTTATAATCTTTAGAAGCAATTTCATAAAATCATTTATAAACTTCTTTTTCATTTTGTGAGTTCATCCCAAAAAGACTGAGAGAGAGAGAGATTCAACTTATGCTACATGAAACCAAATATATGTTAAAGCTAGGGTCATTACTAGCATTGTGATTAACTTTCTTTTATAATAATCTAGAGAAGTCAATAGAATTTGAGCATATGACCTTCAACCTCTAAGCTGAAAATCTCTCGACAGCTTGAACAACTGCGCTACTAAATCTTGAAGTTGAACAAATTAAGAATGCTTCAGAAGTTAGCCCTATAGGGATTAGGTTCAACTGTCATGATGCATTGCACTCGGATAAGGAATCATTTCAGCTACCTTGCCAACCCTAGTCGCATAAGCCTCCATGTGTCTTGAACTTAAACCGGCGGATACATGGCATGGCATTTTTACTGAGATGGGACATAAAGGAGGAGTTGGTGGATTGTGGGGACAGCTTTCATTATCACGGTTTGGACCAATTCAACGTTTTAAATGTCAAAAGTAAGCTTTCCATCCTTATCTATCCACATACGTCCCAAGTTCCAGTTGGGTCACCCTGGAACGTCCCTGTCTTGTCAATTGCATGCTCGTGGTGTTGAAAAATCTGCCATTGCTTTATCAATGCAGAGACTTTGAAAACGCGTGCCCGTTTTGATTGGAACGACGAAGGGGAGAAGCCATCCTTGACCGTGGGCGACATTGGCAGTCATAAAACGCGATCGGATCGGTCTCAAGTAGAAGATATTGGTAAGGGTGAGTATAGTCTGGATTTGGCCGATTCATCTCCTAATTCTAAGATCAATTCACACAATATTAATCTTCAATTTTTGGAATCAATAACTAATCCTATTGAGCTCGAAACCGAGGACCAAATCAACTCAATGAGTTTGATCTGATTTTAGGATTAACTCAAGATCAATTGCTAATTTTTTATATTCTCTAAAGAGGCAAACCTACTATTTTAAATTACACATCCATCGACAATATGGCATTATACAGCCAAACTATAAATATCAATACATATTTAACAAATTTAAAATTAGGTGACTATAAAAATTTCATACCTACTAAAAGCAAAAAACCATAAAAATAATTAAGACCGCTTATAGAGATATAGGACAAGTGGAAAAGTTGAGCACCGAGCAAGGAAGGTGAGTAGGGCGACTTTCAAGGGTCAAGCAAGGAAGTTGTTTCTTTCGATTTTGACAAATTGAAGATTAAGATGATAAAAAAATAGAAGAGAACGAGTGTTGGAGAAGGACACTATGAGGAGCCATTTAATGCTATCAATGCCGTTTGAATTAAAGTTTTCTTTTAGAATATATAAAAGATTATAAATAATATATCCAATAAATGATATATATAATATATTTCTTTTATATTTTTTATATAATACATCAGTTAGGATTGATTTAGGTTAGACCTACCTTAAACTCTTGAGCCTGAGGACCAACTCGCACAGTACTATTCAAAGACTCCTAGGATTGATCCAGTCCCTCTTGAGAACCAGCAGAATTGGGCCGGTTCAAGGTCGATCCAGGGTTAACCTAGATTGAGGCTCACCCCTAGATGTTGTGCATACCCTTAAATTCTTGAGTATAGTCTAATTACTATTTAATTGTATAAAGTATAGAGATCCCCTAAAAAAATTGGGATAAATTCATAGGAATCGTAAAATTTGTCATGAAAGTGCAATTGAGTCCTAAAACTTACAAAAAGTGCAATTAAATCCAAAAATTTGTCAAATAGGTACAATCAAGTCCTAAAGTTAATACCATCAATTTATTTAACGGAAAATACTAACGTGACAATTTCAAATTAATTTATTTCTCCTAGTTGGCATTCTTCATAGTTTTCTTTTTAATATATTATTCAAATCATATTAAAAAAATGAAAAAGCTAAAATTTTGTTAAAAACAAAACTAAAAGAGAGGGGAGAGGGGGAGGGGAGACAAGGCAAGCCATGGCAGTAGGCATCGCCACCACTATCACCCATCGTCGCAGGGGCTAGCGACCTTTGCTGCCCCCAAGCAAGGGTGGCTAGCCCTCACTAGTCCCAAGCAAGGCCTCATTAGCCCCAAGTGAGGGCCGACGAGCCTTGCTAGGCTTGGGCTCACGCTTAGGCACTTAGATGCAAGTGACATTGGTGCTCACTCGGGCTTAGTGAGTGTTGCTGGCCCTCGCTTGAGGCCAATGAGGCCTCACTCGGGGCTAGCAAGGCTCATCAGCTCTAGGTGACAACCAGTATCACCCAGATCTGGGTGTCGCTCGCACTGGTGAGGCCTCACCTGAAGCTAGCAAGGGCTGGCCACCCTTGCCCAAGGCCGATGACCTTCGCCAACCCCTTTGGCAATGGGTGGCAATGGTAGCGGTGCTCATCAACATGCCTTGCCCTTCTCTCTCTCTCTCTCTCTCTCTCTCTCTCTCTCTCTCTCTCTCTCTCTCTCTCTCAATTTTGCTTTTTTAAATGGGATAAGTGCTGTGAAAGTTTTAAAACTTGTCGCGAAAATGCATTTGAATCTTAAAACTTGCAAAAAGTGCAAATAAGTCCTAAAACTTGTGAAAATATTTCATTTGAGTCCTAAAATCGATGCCGTCAATTTTATTGACAAAAAATGCTGACGTGGCGCTGATGTAGTATTTTAAATGATTTTTTATTTTCCAGCTGGTTTTTTAAAATAATTTTTTATTCAATTTTTTTAAAATTATATTTAAAAACTATTAAAAAAGAAAAAAAGAAAAGAAAAGGGCAAGAGTCGCCAGCTGACCATCGCCAGAGGGACCGACGACCCTCACCTGATGCAAGTGAGGGCTTCCAGATCTGGGCACGCCAACCTTCACGGGGGGCCGATGACTGTCCTCGCCCTAGGCGAGGCCTCGCCGGCCCTCCCGTGGGGGTCACCGAGGCCTCGCCCGGGGCTAGCGATGGTCATCGGCCCCCGGTGTGAGGGCCAATGAGGCCTCGCCTAGGGCGAGCAACAATCGCGCCAGCCCCCGTGAGGGCCGGCATGCCCAAATGGGCGCCCTTGCCTACATCGAGGCAAGGGTCGCCGCCCTCGCTTGGGGTTGGCGAGCCCTCACCCACGCTAGGCGAGGATCGCCGGCCCTTGCCCTAGTCGAGCGACCAGCTCCTCTTGCCCTCTTTTTTTTTTTTTTTTTTAACGGTTTTTTAAAAATTGAATTTTAGTTTTTAAATATAATTTTTAAAAAAATTAAAAAAATTATTTAAAAAGCCAACTGGAAAATAAAAAATAATTTAAAATGTCACGTTAGCATTTTCCGTCAATAAAACTAACGGTGTCGATTTTAGGACTCAAATGAAATATTTTGACAAGTTTTAAGATTTATTTGCATTTTTTGCAAGTTTTAGGACTCAAATGCATTTTCGTGACAAGTTTTAAGACTTTTGCAACACTTATCCCTTTTTAAATAAAATGTTAGTTTTTTTTGTAGTTTTTTTGTCTGATTTAAATAAGATTTAAAAAAAAAGAAAACAATAAAAAAATGCCAACTAGGAGAGAGAAATTAATTTAAGAATGCACATCAACATTTTTCATTAAATAGATTGGTGGTGTTAACTTTAAGACTTGATTGTACTTATTTGATAAGTTTTAGAACTCAATTGCACTCCTATGACAAGTTTTAGGACTTCTAATAAATTTATCCCCGAAAAAATTTATACCCATTCTTGTAGTTTGGATTAATATGAGGAAGTAGTCCTTGGACGTTATTATCGTTATTATCAGCTATGGGATGGATGTGCTTGCTTGCAATCTTGTCCAAGGACTCCTTCCTCCCACCTTTTAGATTCATTCATGCACGCATGAAATACGATACATCTGTGAATCATCATAAGAAAGAGTGTTTTTGGGATTTTTTTTTTAAGTATTTATAATAAAGAAATGTTCAATTTTCAAATTTATTGCAGGTATCACGAGAAAAGTCAATGCATAGAAAAACCGTAACATTTTCTTATCCAGCATCTTAGCAAAGTGTCCAAGGGCATTCGTTAATGAGGTCCCCTTAGTAGAATTAGTTTGATAGGAGCAAGATATTTGAATTTCGCTGTGTATTCTTGATTCACAAAGCTTATAATGCAACGAGGTTAGAATTAGTTTGATAGGAGCAAGATATTTGAATTTCGCTGTGTATTCTTGATTCTCAAAGCTTATAATGCAACGAGATTAACATGTTAGACGTTACCCGTAATAGAGGAAACATAATTGCTAAAACTTTGGAGGATGAGATTTGAGTCTTACAATGTTCATTTCATTGAGGTGATCAATGCGTACTTATATTATCTTTCTCCAGACAGATGGAATCTTGACAGCTTTGGTTTCTGTTCTAAATTTAAAGTATTCAGATTCCTTCCTTCAATGATAACCCATTTAAAAACAAACCAAAATGGTTGAATTGCATAGGCCCTTAAAAAAGAAAATTCAAAACTTTGCAACTTGAAAATCATCAAATTTGTTCTCTTTCCCTATGACTGTATTTATCATGGTGAATCTGTAACAATTGAATCCAACAAGGGTGGGGAGTGGTCATCGGGGGGCCAAAGGACCTAGACAAGGAGTGACTCCTGAGAGGCTTCTAGAATGGCGAAGGAGGTAAAAATAAAATGAATTGTACACTAAACAGGGAGGGAGGAGAGAGAGACTCTAAATGGAAATTATAATTAACTCATGAATGTACCTTTTGACAAAACAACAAATTTTGTTTTGACAAAACAACAAATTTTGTTTTGGAACTTAAAAGTTAAGCGAGCCCAAACTATAGTGACTACCAGGATAAATGACTTCCTGAGAAAGCACTTACTTGTACGTCAAAAAACAAAATCGTGAGGCTTAGTATGAGATAGGCCAAAGTGGACCATACCTTGAGTGAGTTGATCCAAAAATGTCACAAATCCAGGGATTGAACTGGATTTGTTCATCATCTTGAAGCTTGCTATAGTCAGGATTTTGATCTTGAAAAATTTATTCCTAAAGCAAAGACATGTAACAGAAAGAGAAATGATCAAGGTATGTTTTCTTTCACAATATAATGCTTTCCCTTCAGAGTGTTAGCGAACACTGTAATCATGTACACTTAAGCCACAGCGCGGATTTCTGTACAAGATATCCTGACTCAATATTGTGATGATCCTCAACAACTAATGGTTGAGGATATTGAGAATTGATGCTCTAGTTCTGATCAAGCATCGGACAATGAAGTTGAGATCTTCCTCAAGACCTTGAATGGTTAGCTACAATTGTCTCGGCTCTTTTTTTGTCCTCGGTCCGCAAGATTTCCCGTTCTTGTGGCTGACGAAGGCTTGCAATACATCATCTACCTTCTTGAATTCACTGAGCGCAGTCGCTTCTTCCTCACAAGTGATCTGCTTGGGAGAATACATCAATTTCGAAAACAAGGACCGGACACATTGTTTTAACAGTGCTTTTTTTTTTGGTGTACGAAGGCAAACAAGGAGGTGAGGACATCTGGAGTGCCATAACTTGGCACGCTAGGACACTTAAGTGCCATAACTTTAAAATGGTACACTTAAGTGCCATCGTCGAAGTAAAATGGGATACTTAAGTGCCAATCCGGCCAAAAACCGGTCAAAATGCAGATGTGGCATTTTCCAGCGACTTGCTTAAGCGATGTGGCAATTTTTTTTTTTAAAAAAAAAAAGCACACGTGGAGGAGGAAAACGACATCGCCCCATCCACTGTGCATTTGGCCAAACTAAACGACGTCGTTTTTGGTTAGTGTTAAACGACCTCGTTTGGTTTATTTGGATTTTAACATTTCGTCGTTCACACTAGGTCCGACGTCCTCTCCATCCATCGCCGTTCACGGCTCGCCGTTCGCGGGTGATCGCTCGCCGTCGTCGCTCACCGTCGTCAAGCGCCGTCATCGCTCGCCGTCGTCGATTTGCTCAGGTTTTTCTCTTCTTCCTCTCCCCGTGGTGAAATTAGGGCTCCGACTCGTTTATTAGGGCTCGGACTTCAAATTTGGGGGTCGGCAGGAAAGGTCGGGCTTGATGTGAGATTTATGACGAGATGTAGTGCTACAATCCTATTAGGGGTTCGAATTGATAGTTTAGGAGCGGCATTGAAATATCGGCTCGGTGTAAGGCTCGGCGGGGGAAAATTAGGGCTCAGTGTAGGGCTCGACGTCGCATCATCCACTGTGATGTGTGATTCATTCAAGGTGTTGAATTGTGATGTGCGAAAGTAATTTGTAGTGGTCGGATGTGAAATATGTGATGATTGGTGATTGTTAGGGTTCAGAGTATTGGACTTTGCACATGTTCGAATCGAAGGTTGTGGGGATGGGGACTTCTGGATATTTTTTTAATAAATTGCATTGTTGAGGACCCATGCTGAGGAATCTCTCCATATTTTAAAGAAATGCGACGGCATAATCAAAGCGGTTGTCGGGTCCCATCTTTATTTTTATTTATCCTTGTCCCGAGGCCTCTTGTTTTCAAGCTGCAGCTGTCGTCGACCGCATCTTCCCTCCCTCTTCTTCTTTTCTTTTCTTTTCTTTAATAAAGAGTGTAGGGACCTCCACTTGCAATTGTCTGTTCTTTGTGAATGTGGTCCCAAAAGTTAATTGTATATTTGTCCTCTTTTGTTGCGAAATGGCGCATAAAGACTATGTTGCTGTCATCGTTTACTACGGTGGAGATTTTGTGATTGGGGAGGATGAGTGGGAGTATGAGGGGGGAATGAGGGTACTATCTTTGTAGATATAAAGAAGGCATCTTATATTGGATTTGTTAGGGATATAGTGACATTTTTGCCTTGTAGAGTACAAAAGTTCTTGTATCTTGTGTTCTGGGAAAGGCTTGAGAGATGGTTTGAGAGTTTTGGAAGGTGATAATGGTTTTAGGGATGTCTTATATCATTATCTTCATGGCGAAGAGGCGAAAGTGTTTGTTGAAAACAATAGTGACGACGAAGATGATGACAGAGATACCACCCAAGTAGGAGAAGGAGGAGATGAAGTAGGTCATGATGGACGGGATGGGGAGGAGAGGGGCGCAGATGCTGTTCACCGGAGCGATTGTGACATGGGTGATGTCACCATCACTGAATTAGATTGGGAAGTAGCTGAATCCAGTGACGGTGATGATAACGATGACGATGAAGGGTTGGCGGCTGAAGCTGAAAATTTGTTAATCTTAAGTGATGCCGACAATGAGGAGCTTACACGAGTCAAGGAAAAAACAAAGGGACTTTTTGTCGATAGATTTGTAACTTTGCATGTAGCTGTTCATCCAAACAGACGAAGGCCCTGTAGATGTTGGTGTTGCTGGCCGGGTCGGAGACAGATTATGAAGAAAGCATCGACACCGCAACTTCCCAGGACGAAGTTGAAGAAGATCAATGAGCGTAGAAGGAAAAGTAAGTTTCCTTCCTATGATCCATCTGTTGCATCTCCTACTTTGTCAGTAGGTATGAAATTCCATGATGTGATACAATTTAGGGAAGCTATACTTGAGTTCTTCCATTGCTGCACAAAGAAATATTGATTTCATTAGAAATACCAAGAAATTTGTAAGAGCTAGGTGTTCGCAGCAAAACTGTCCATGGAAGATTTACGGTGCGTTTGTTAAGAAGAGTGGGTCTTTTCAGATTAGAGTCTACCAAGAGGAACACACTTGTTCCATTAATTTTCAAAACAAAAGGGTAACAAGTGCATGGTTGTCCAAGCACTTCTTCAATGTGATCAAGGTGATGCCCAACTTGAAACTTGCTAACTTTAGGATGCTAGTGAAGGAGCGTGTAGGCATCAATGTATCTAGGAATCAGTGCAAAAGAGCAAAGCAAAAGGTGATAAAGGTACTTATTGGTCAGTATGCTAAGGAATATGGGCAGGTGTGGGAGTATGCTTGGGAGTGTAGGCTGCAAAACCCTACAAGTAGAGTGTATGTAGAGGTGATTGAGAGACCGCTTCCGATCATGGGACCAAGTTCGATAAGTTCTATGTGTACTTTGATGCATGCAGACGAGGATTTTTAGCTGGTTGTAGACGGATTATAGGATTGGATGGCTGTTTCTTGAAGGGCTTGTGCAAGGGAGAATTATTGGCAACGATTGGAAGAGATGCGAATAACTAAATGTTCCCACTAGCTTGGGCTATTGTAAAGATTGAGAACAAGGACAATTGGTCCTAGTTCTTGAAAAATCTGATGGCTGACTTGGAGATAACAAACGGGGAAGGGTGGGCATTCACGAGCGACCAACAGAAGGTAATGCTTATTTTTTTGAAAAATTTAGTCAATAGTTTGCTTTGCTTTGTAATATGAACATGTAATTTGCTCTAGTATTTCTTACTTTGAATTATTGCAGGGATTGGTTCCGGCAGTAGCTGAGTTGTTGCCCCATGCTGAACATCGAATGTGTGCGCGGCACATATACGGAAATTAGGCAAAGAAGTATAAAGGGGATAAGCTGCAATTGCAATTTTGGCAATTAGCAAAGAGTGCAAACATGGCTGACTTTAGAATAGCCAAACAAGGATTGCATCAGTTGACAAAGGAAGGTTGTGCTACTCTATTTCAACTAGAACCGAAGCATTGGTACAGGGCATTCTTCAGTGAGGAGTTCAAGTGCGATAACGTCAACAACAACATTTGTGAAGTATTTAATTCGAAGATAATAGATGCCAGATGCAAACCAGTCATCTCAATGCTTGAAGATATATGAGTTGCGGTTATGACTCGGCTGCAGAAATAAAGAGATGAGGCTGTAAAGTGGACAAGACAATATGGTCCTAGGATTGTGAAGAAATTGGATGAGAACTTGGCTGCAAGTACGCATTGTCATCCCATTTGGAATGGAGATGACGGATATGAGATAACGAAGGGTGCAGATAAGTATGTTGTTAATCTAGGAAGTAGGAAGTGTTCATGTAGAGCATGGCAAGTAAGTGGAATTCCATGTGCACATGCCATATGTGCTATCCAGTTGAAGGGCAACAATACATATGATTACATCGATGATTGGTACCATAAATCAAAATATCTTGCTTCCTATCAGTTCATGATGCAGCCAATTAGAAGTAGCAAGTTTTGGGAGCCACGGATCATGAAGCACCTCAACCTTTGCCACTGAAGAAGACAATTAGAAGGACAAAACGAAGACGAAGAATGGCGGAGGGAGAGGTCTCGGGTTAGCAAAGAATGAGCAGGCAGGGTGCAAAGATCACGTGCTCTTATTGTCGCCTAACAGGCCACAATATTAAAGGTTGTCAATTGAGGAAGCAACAACGGTTGAGGCAAGGTGAAGGGCCTAGTGAAGAGATAGTTGGAGAAATGCACACAGCAGGGCCAAGTGAGTCGACTGTTCTTCAGTCAACAAGTAGAACCCCGGTAAGTCATGAAATTTATTTTATGTTTATGTCGCTTTCTTGTCGTTTATCATAAAAATGTACATAATATCCTATTTGGCCTTGTATGTAATGTGTTTGTTAGGTCACAAGAAGAACCTCGTAAGTCATGAAGCGAATGACCTATTCGAAGAAGGCAAGGTAGAACACAGCCGGGTGAAGGATTGGCCCAAGCAAAGCATCACGGCCAGTGAAGGATTCACCTAAGCAAAGATCGGGGCCAGCTAAAGGATTAGCCCAAAGATCATCACGGCCGGTGCGATCGGATTGTTCTTCAAAGCGAAAGAAATACCCGAGTGCTAAATTCAACCAATTTGTATTCAGTTTTTATTATTATATGTCTCGATATTATATTTATGGTATCTTTTGGCCTCTTTCTCAGGTTCGAAGAAAGCAAGTCGGAACTCAACTGCCAATTGAAGGGCCATCACAGGAGCCACCAGAAGAATCACGCAAGGGGCACCACAAATACCACCACCAAGTACCACCGAAGGCCCAATGAAGGAGGTGTCAAGTTGAAGGGCTACACAGAAGGACAACTAGAACAAGGCCAGGTGAAGGGGCAGGTACACAAAGGCCATCTAGAAAACGCCCAGCACAATTGGTTGAAGAAGCCCCGGCTGTAGTTAAAAGGCCCAAGAAAGCGGGAAAAATGGGCAACAAATCACAAGTTCCTGAAAGTGACGCCCCTATTCAAACAACAGGGGCACTTGGGAAGAGGTTAAGACAATATGGCTATGGCTTTTATACAGATGAGCGTACTGGAACAGTCATTCTCAATGTAAGTTTTATTGGCTGCATTTAATTTAATTATGCTGTAGATTTTTGCTAACAATTTTTTTTTTTTTTTGTAGCCTGGGAGAAGTTCAGAAGTTCTTATCTCAGGCCCAACTCAAGAATCGACGGCTGCACCAACAAAAAGAAAACATCAA
Source organism: Eucalyptus leucophloia subsp. euroa (assembly GCA_017140325.1). Taxonomy (NCBI): domain Eukaryota; kingdom Viridiplantae; phylum Streptophyta; class Magnoliopsida; order Myrtales; family Myrtaceae; genus Eucalyptus; species Eucalyptus leucophloia. The sequence continues at coordinate 23,517,751 of CM029476.1, forward strand.
CATCAATCGTGCCAACAAAAAATAAGAGAAAGAACCCGGCTCCAGCTCCAGCTCCTTTTGATTCAATTCGGCCTAAGACATTTGTAGCTCCATCTGAGTCAGTAGATACTGAGAAGGTTCAAGAAGAAGTTGCACGTCCAGTTAGAAAGAGTGCTAGAATTATGAATCAAGTGAAAGGCCCATCGAAAAGAGGACGAATAGGGGGTGTCGTGCATATTGATTGATGAGATGAGATGTGATATTTGTGGAGCTTAAGAGTAAAAACAGTTATGTAAACGATGATGTAAAAACAGTTATGTAAACGATGATGTTGTCGTGCATATAGAAAGTCTTTGGATGGTTATCTTTTGTTTTGAAACTTTTCTTTAGTTTGTCATTCATTGATGTTGTCGACTCGAGACTTGATGAAATATCAATGAAATGATCTTGTCTTGCTTGTCAATTTATGTTGTTGTTTATCATGGATTCTGCTTTTACTTGTTGCTACTTGCTGTTGGTGTTCGTGGTGATAGTTGGAGTGCCGATGTATCGGTGATGGTGGATGGTGATGTTTGGTGGTAGTCGGTTTGTTCTTGGGGTGCTAATGTGGTGGTTTGGGGTGCTGGTGTGGCTGGTGGTGATGCCCGATGATTATTGGTTTGTGGTGGGGGTTATAGGCTTAAGCGGCTGCACCTACACTGGTACAAGTGTGCGGTTGCACATCTTACACCATGTGTACTGGTGCAAACTAGTGGAAGGCTCGGCTTGCACTAGTATCTTGTGCAGCAACACCATCAGCATTGTGGTGGCTGGAGCGCCTAGTGTGTAGTGTGACTAGTGGTGATGGTTGGTGGTGTCGCGGTCTTTGGTCGCTGGTGCAATTTTTACAGAAAACCCACAAAAAAATTGGCACTTAATTGATCCTATTCTAAAAAAACTTGGCACTTAACTGTTCACTTTTAACTACAAGTGACACTTAACCGATCACTTTAACAATAACTTGACACTTAACTGATCCTTTTTCATCGCGACTAGCACTTACGTGATTACTAAATACAACTTATGGCACTCAGGTAATCATTCATGTTTGTCTTGTGTATATGTTGGTCTGCATCAAAACAGAAAAGATGATTCTGCATCAAAACAGAGAAGATGATGGTAAACTTATGGCAAGTCCATACGACAGCACAAACAACAACAAAGCAACAATGATCTTGTTCCACAACAACACCATTTTTAACTATGGCATCGGAGAAACTTTTTTTCATTTTCAAGTACTTTACATTTCATCATAAAGTACAATAGACAGCAAAACAACACCATAATACACGCTTGGTAACACTTTTGTTCAATTTTCATCATTAGAACTTCATTCTTGAAAGGTTTAGTTGAAGATGCTTGAACGTGCATTGAGACTTCATTCTTCAAAAGTTTAACTGAAGACACTTGAGCTTGCATTGAGTCAACATCATCTAAGTCGTCCACAAACACAGATGGAGATTGCTATCTTTTATGAAGTAGATCCAATATCACCTTTGTGGCTCGGTCAGAGAACTTCTCATCGATCCATTTGAAGTATTTGCACTTCGACGCTTCTTTATATTGGGCGCATCCATAAAATCTTATCCCAGGATTGATTTGAGTCCACGATGTTCTTCTTGGACTCGGTAACTCATAAAAACAGAAACGCTGGCCTTCTCCTTCGCTTCGGTGAGAGGAAATTGAGGCGCGCGCGAGTCCTCGCTCTCCATTTCCAAGATTCGACAAAGGAATTTTGGGCAAATGAAAATTAGGGTTCGAGACTTCAATTCGAGCACTTCAATAGGGATTTTGTCCGATTTAGGGTTTTAGATTTGGGGCATTTAGGGAGACGACGTCGTTTTTGGAAGATTTGGGGCTTTTATTATGCGACGACGTCGTTTCGGGTGAGTGAGGGCCGACTCGGCTCTCGGCGAGCCACGTAGGCAAAAAATAGTAATAAAATATTGCCATGTAGGATTTCCGGCAATGGTCGCCGGAGGGGCACTTAAGTGTCCCACTCGAAAAAAAAAAAAAAAGTGGCGCTTAAGTGTACCGTTTTGAAGTTATGGCACCTAAGTGTCTCGGCGTGCCAAGTTATGGCACTTGTGGTGGACTTCTGGATTTGAACACTGCAACAGTGACCAGTTCAACTTGTCTTAGCATTCTAAATATGGCCGCTGTCTTGCTGTCGAAGGAAGGAACTTGTTGGCTACTTTTCTGGCCTTGATCCTAGAGGTCAAGTACTTCTCAGCTTCCTTGATCGTCTCCTGTTCATTGCCTTTCTTGCAACCCGAGATCAGCTGTAGCTCTTGCACTCACTCTTTGGTCTGCATCAGCACATCCTTAGCCGTGCTGCTTGCGTCCAAGAAGCAAAGAGATGAATTCAACAGTTCCTCGACCAAGTCCTTAGCCTCATGGGCTCTTAATTGGCGAGTGTGTGGTAGCTGAAGCATGCTGTCAACACACTCGTGCAGATCTCCAAGGGCAGTCAATTTGTCGCCCAAAGAAGAAGACAATTAAGTGGTGGCCTCAGAGGACGTTAATCTGTGCAGCTGATCATCTATGTCAGGAATCGATGGGTTAGTTCCCAAAGGCAAAGCTGATTGAGCGGATGTGGTAACCGTAGCTTGATTTGGAGGAAATGAAGCCATTTTTATCTCTCAAAGGTATTTTTTTCTGTAATCGGTCTGGTAAGTCCGTTGAAGATGGAATTGCTATTTTCTCTCTCTATAAATAGTTGCGTGGTATGAGACAGGATTAATCTCCTTCTGTCGCGACCCAAATTTTTGGGTGTGAACCACCTAGGGTTTGGCTAATGGATTGTTAAGCCTAGACTTAACTCGGGCTCTCCCAAGCCCATACCAATTCGCGACTTTCGGTTCAAGTTCTTAACATGCAATTTTTTAATTAGGAGTCGCCACTAATCTATTTTTGGTGGGTCGATTAGAAACCCAAGTAAAGTAATGGGAGATTCACTTTACTCCTACGAACCAGAGATTTATGAGTTCGGGGACTTGATTACACTAGATTTTGCTAACGCCCTTTCGGTACCTTTCTTTTTATTTTGAAAAATGTTTGGCAAGTAGTTTGGATTGATTTTAAATTTGTTTCCCTAACATGTGAAATGCTCATGCAGGTGTGCAAACCACCAATTTAACACTCAAGTAAAGCAGAAAATAAATTGCAAGACTTACCTCAAAGCAACGAAAGCATACGCAATGTTAAATTAAAATCCACATCAACAACCCTAGATATGGTTTCTAATCAACACGCAATTTTTATTTTGTTTTTGCTTAAATGCAATATGCAATGCATGCCACTAATTTAACATGAAATGATATGACATGGCAACATGACTTAGCTATATGACCTAAGCAATATGATGTAAATAAGCATGTAGTCTATCCTGAAGCATGCGATGGATTTATTCTAAAAAATAATTTTTGTATTTTCCATGAGATTCGAAATTAAAGAAATGCAACACTTAAATAAGCAATCTAAATTAATCTAATGACCTAATTCTAATGACGGGCAATTTCTAATTAAATGAACCTAACACAAATCACTAAATGACGTGCATTGTATGAACCTAATTCTATATGATGTGCACATGGTTTTTATTTTCCTAATAAGCATGCAATTTATTCTAAAGAATGGAACTAATTTATTCTAAGACATTTTTTTTATTTTTCATGAAATTCGGAATTAGGAAAAATGTGAAAATTGTCTAACTAGATTAAGATTCTATTTAATTTGCATTAGGAATTAGGTTAAGCCAAATCCTAATTTAAACTAAAATATTATCTTAACCCAAATAATCCTAAAATGCAATCTATCTAATATCTAAACTTAAAATGAAACATGAAATTTTATCCTAATATGCAATGACGTGCAAAGAATGCATTTATTCTACATGACATATGCATGATGACCCTTTTTTGTTTTTGTTTTATTAATTTCGAAATTAAGAATTGTCAAATTATTAAACATGCAACCTAAGTAAAAAAACAGCAACCTAAATTGATTGATTTGATTTTTGACTTTTGATTTTTTTTGTTTTTTGAAATTCGAAATAAATAAATCTCTTATTCTAGACATGCAAAATAACCCTAAAACAAGTAATATCCTAAGATGCATCTAATCTAACTCAAATGTTTTTTTTTTCTTTTATGGGAGCAAACAAATAAAGGCATCAAGAACAACACGGCAACAAATCTAGCAAAATATCATCCATGTCCATTTAATTTTGGAAATAAACGACGAATCATATCTCGCACATGAGATCGGATTGGCCAATTTTGGACAAAATCACGAATCATATCTCGAGCGTGAGATCGGATTGGTGATTTTTTCCGTGCGATTACAGGTCATATTTCGAGCATGAAATCGGACCGTCAATCATATGCACGTTACGAAATTAGGAAGATTTCCTAATTTAGAAGGCTACTCGAGATTTCACATATCTTAGCATATCGGAAATTTCCATCATAGGCATCAACGAATATATCGAATAAGGAAACGGAATTTTCGAAAATCAAAATAGATAAGATTTTTACCTAATTCGAAAATTGGCTTCCGAATTCCGATCCTCCAACGGCTACTCACGATGCAACGTGGCGGTGCTCGGTTGCTTGAAGATCACCCGATGGGCTACACGAGACCTACGAAACAAAAATTATTAAGCTCGGCAAGGGACTCGTCAATGGACAGCGTATCTTGGTCTCCCACTGTTGGTTTTGTGCAATTTGGTGACGCAAGGAAATCCACTAGTCTTCTGACAATCCCACTGATTGTCAAACTTTGACCTTCTAAAACCCACACTTAAATTTTCAACCTCCAAGGAAAGACTAGCGTGCTTTGTGCAAGACGTGGCTGCTTCGTCGTTGATGTTAGAAGACCACCGAGATCGCGGGTTTCACTGTAAAAAAAAACGTCAATGCTGTTGGAGATTTGCTGCACGGTGTGGACTCAACTTGACAAGATGACGAAGAAGAGTGCCGCTGCAAAGATTCGCCAGTGGACAGCGACAGATTGGCAACGCAAGGGTGCGACACGAGGGTAGTGTGCACGTTAGGATATCGCGACTCCCCTTCTTCTCTCTTTGCGAAAGCTTCCGCTATCTCTTTCTCGGGTTGAACCAATCTAGCCAAGGAACACCGCTCCAAAGTCTTCACCCTTTTTTCTGTGTGCTTTTTGGTTGCTCTCCTTCTCTTTCTGGATTGTCTTTTGCAAAGTGATGGAGTGCCAATCAAGAACGTCCTGATGAAGGCGCCTAGGCCAGCAACGTGAGATGCAACCCAATAACTCTAATGGCCGTGTATTCTCAGTCGTGTGGCCTCCCCCAACCCTAGGTATTTTTTTACATATTTATAGGGCACGGATTAGGGTTTTAAAATTTTCCAAATTCATCTCCTCGTAGATTTCTTTTCAAAACGCAATATTTGTTTTTTTTTTTCCAAACGGAATATTTGCTTTTTCAATTGAAATCTTATAAAGATAAATCCATAAAATCTCTCCGAGGATATGAACTTGGGCCGATTTGCTTTCTTTGTGGGCTTAGCCTGACTCATCAAGTTAAAGTTCTTAACCATTAATTTGAATCCATTTGTCACCGGCCCAATGTAAATGCAAATTAAAACATAAATGCACCTAAAACTATATGTTATGCAATTGACTATTTTTTCAAGGATAAAATTAACCCTTAATTTTTTAATGCAATAAATGATTAAATGGGTCGCCAAAATTTAGGTGTCAACACCTTCTCTTTGTAATTTTGAATGATCGGAAACATTATTTGTATTAATATTCGTGCACATCTCATCAATGTTCTTGCAGTGTTTCTGACCAGCAGGTTTTCATGCTCATCATCCCACTAGACAATTCTTTTAAACCAACGAAGCATGCATGGTGGTAATGTATTTGTGAAATGATCCGTAAGATGTGCGAATGCACGAGCAAGTCAACAACCTTGTCTTCTCTGACCAGACACAGCAGATTCCTTCATTCATTAGACTCATTAGCTTGCAACTATTCTTGTTTTCAGAAAGGAAACATCTTCTGTCAAGATTTGAATCTGTCAATCACCCTTGCGTCAATAAATTAGTCCTATGAGATCAATCAAATCTCAACAGACAGCAACAGTGCATTGCTCAATTCTTCACGCATGGGTGGAGTTGAAACGATTTTCATTTGATCAAAACAGTATGTCAGTGATGTCTATGTAGTGTCTCCTTCCCACGAGACGACAGCTCATTTTTAAGTCTCCTGAACATGATGTAATCGCAGAAGAACTCTTGAAATTTATTATTATGCATAATGAGCAGCAAAAAGGATCAAAATAAGTTGGTGCACGAGCAGCATTAATAATGAAGTTCTTCCACGATTCAAGAGACAAAGAATATTTTTTTTCTCTGCACTTATTATCTTATTTTGCCTGCCTATATCAGAAATTGCAGACACACGAGGAAATTGATTCCCCCAATCCAGCTCATCCTGCTGTTCCTCAGAAGACCATCTTAACAAAGGCATGTGAAATAATTCCATGAAGCTCACATTTTCTCTGTATTGTAAATGTCTATAATTCGTCTGACTATTTGGCAAAGCATATGATTATTTTATCCTTTTTCCTTGGTTTTCTTCTGATAATGTTTCCACTAATTGGCTCATGCAGTGTTTCTTGTCGCCTTCAAATCCATGTTCATACTTTTTTCCCTTGCACAGCCTAACCATCCATTTACCTTAATAATTTTACCCATCTTCTGTTTTACGCTACAGAGGTACTTGTTGATGAGTTTCAATGGTTTCTTCTTAAGCTAGGATGAACCAAATGTCTCCTGGACCTTGGTCACTTCTTTGTATATGTGCTTAAATGGGTCACAAGTTCCTGTAAAAGCTGTAATACTTTTACTGGCTGCCTGGGAGATGGTGTTTGGAACCTTCGGGAATCATGATGACATGAGATTTAGTTCTTTTTTATAGTTTATGGTAAAAATTAAGATTGTTCAGATTACAACATTGACCTTTCTTCTGCACTTGATATTGATGCAATGAAAAGCCCAATAACTGAAATCTTAGTCACTTGTTACTGATAATAACCTTAAATTTCATTCTTCTTGTCAAATTAAGATAACCACTTTGGAGGAAGGACAACATCAGTGTTCTGCACATTGTTGGTTTGATAGAATTATTCAACACAGAATTTTCCTCTGCAATCAATCGGTTAATTATCAAATGCTTCAGCACTAAGAGAAAAGAAATATGTAAAGTGAAGCAATTTCGTTTGGCAGCAGATCTGATTTGTATTGATTTGTAATTTTTGAGCTGTATACAAGTAATTCAACTAAATTCTCTACTAACATATGCTAGACACTTCTTCGTCCTAGGATTCATGAAGTGCTGGCTAATGGTTGAGGATATTGAGGAGGGACGCTTGGGTTTTGATCAGGTGCCTGATCAGGCACTCGACTTCTTCTTCTTCGAGGTTCTGAATGCTGGACTCGACCTCTCCCAGTATTTTCTGCAAGTATTCCATTTGGATTGGTTTTCCATTTTTGTGGCTTAGCAGGGTGTGAACGGCTGAATCCACCTCCTCCAGCTCACCGTTAGATGCCCTCTCATCAGCTGCCCCTCACTTGGAATGCATCAACTTGCCAAAGAAAGAGCAGCTTCTTGACTTTCCATGTACCAATGCATCATTGATTCAATCGACCTGAGAGCGACTTCCTCCACTTCTCTTAACATGGAAACTGTTGTCATACTGCTTCGATCCGCAGAAGAAAAGGTGGATTTGATCTTTAGATTTTTCAAGCAGTTTTGAATTGTCTTCTTTGCTTTCTTCCTTGAGGCCAAGTATGTCTCGACCCTGTTTCTCAGTGCCAGGTCATCGCCCCGTCTCCTACTCAATGTGGATTGTAGTTCCTGCATGTTTTCCTTCGTCTGTGCTATGACATCTTTTACGGCACAGCACAAGTCCAGGAGACTGAGGGATCTCTCAAGCACCTCATCGTGGCCCTCTTGAACTAAGGCAATGTTGGGTATCTGAAAAGAGAAGCAAGTCTTCGACAGAATCGTAGAAGTCCATGACACTGCTTATCGTGTTGCTCACCAATGAAAATGAACATGTGGTGGCTTCTGAGCTCCTGATCCTCCTCAAGTGCTCCTCTGCTTGAGGAATGAACGGGTTTGGCTTCGAAGGCAAGCTCACTGAGCGAACGTGAAAGTGGGATTTCAGGTTTGGTGAAGCCATTGTCTGAGAGGTGGTCTTGGTACTGAGATGTTTCAGAGGCAATTGAATCAGGTTGCCTTAGCTTGGCCGTGGCTAGACTGTACATATATGTACAGGAGAGAAGGGGAGGCAATGGGAATCAAAGTTCCTAGAATCAATGAGTCCCCAACATGATCTTGAGTCGGATTCCAGTGCTTTGTTCACCTGTGTTTGTGTAGTGTTCCCCCACCACCCTTCTCATTTTCCAATGAATTAGAGACTAATTATCATAAGCTCAATATTGTATTGCAGGAATCGTGTATATGAAATTATTGCATGAGCAGTGCTAGGACCCTGTCTCACCTCTCAAGGAGAAAAAAAGAATTATGCTAACATGTCAGATCCTACGTGATAATGCTCGACATATAGGCATAAAAGGGACACTGAATTCATCTTGCATCAAGCGGTGTTGAAATGAATTTCATTCAACTAAAATGTCACATGGGCGATATGTTCATGCGTTGTCTCCTTCTCACAAGACACCAGCTCATCTTCAAGTCACCTGAACATATTTAACAGGAGAGGAACTCTTAAGAGTCATTGTTCAGCAAAATGTGCTGCAGAAAGATAAAATTAACTTCGTGCACGGGGGGACATTAATGATAAAAGACTACCACCATTTTCAAGAGACGTAGGATAATATTTTCTCTGCACTATTTTATTTTATTTTTTCTGCCTTATATCAGTTAGTGCTGACAAGTTATTGTCATTGCATAAGCCAAGGAACATTAGGAATTCTAGAGCCCTCCATCCAGCTCATCCTGCCATTCCAAAGAATACTGTGTTAATGCAGGCATGTGAAATAATTCCATGGAACTAACGTGCTCTCTGTGTTGCAAATGCCTGTATCCATATGACTATTTGCCATATAAACACGAATGTGTTACCGTTTTTTCTTTCATTTTCTTTGATAATGCGTCCACTAGTTGGCATACTGCCTATTGCTTAGGGATGTCTTGTTCTTGCCTTCTACAGGATTATACCTTATTACTTCTCTTCTTGCAGTCTGACTATACATAACATGAACTCAATCATTTTGCACGTCTGCTTATTTTTGCTGCAGAAGTATCACGTTGCTAAGTTTCTGCTATTAATGCTGACAAGGTATGACCAAATGTCTCTCGGGCCTTCCCATCTCCCTTGCATTCATAGGTCATAAAGTTCCTGTAAAACCTGTAATACTGGGTCAGATGGTTTTTGGGACCTTCATGAATCATTGGTTAGAAGAAATTTTACTCTTTTTGAGATTTTGATGGATTATACCATTGTTCAGATTGAACATTTAATTTTCTGCTATAATTGATAGTGATATAAAATTAAGTGGATTCAACCGACATTTTAGTTACGGATATTCTGGTAATCATCTCAGATGTTCTTCTCATGGAATCAAGATAAACAATTGGTAGGAATGATGACATCCAATATTTGCATTTTGTTAGGATTAATAGGAGATTCAGACAACGAAATGCATTTCAAATGAATCAGCATGAGGGGAAGAGAAGGACAAAGAAGTGAAGCAACTTAATTTGGCAAAAGATCAGATCTGTATAAATTTGTATCTCTTTGAGCTGTATACAAGCTGTACAACAAAAGTCTCTACTACATAATGCTCTACATCTCAGGATTCATGACTTTTTCAGACTAGTGGTTGAGAGTATTGAGGAGGGATACTCGGGTTTTGATCAGGCGCCTGATCAGGTGCTCCATCTCTTCTTCGATGTCCTGAATGTGGGACTCAAGTTCTGCCATCACTTTCTGTACATGTTCCATTTGAATGTTGCTTGCTTTTCCAATCTTATGGCTTAGGAGGGCATCGACTGCAGCATCCACAATCTCTAATTCGCTGTTGGACGCTCTCTCATCGGCCGCCACTCGGTTGGAATGCATCCACTTGGAGAAGAAAGAGCAGCTTGCCGACTTTCCACGTACCAATGTCAACAACGATTTGATAGTCTTGAGAGCAACTCCCTCCGCTTCTCTTAATATGGAAACAATTGTCGCCCCACTTTGATCGGAAGAAGATATGGTTGATTTGATCTTCAAATTTTTCAAGCAGTTTTGAATTGTCTTCTTTGCTTTCTTCCTAGAGGCCAAGTATGTCCCAACCTCATTTCTCAGTGCCAGTTCATCGCCCCGTCTCCTGCGCAATGTCGATTGGAGAACCTGCACAGTTTCCTTTGTCTGCATGACTACATCTTTGCCAGTGCTACAAATGTCGAGGAGAGTGAGTGATCTCTCAAGCACCTCATCGCGGCCCTCTTGAATGAAAGCCTGTTGGGCATGTGGCCAAGAGAAGCAAGTCATCAACAGAGTCATAAAAGTCTGCGAGACTGCTTATCATGATGCTCACTGATGAAAAGGAACTGGTGGTGGCTGCTTCTGAACTTCTGATCCTCCTCAAGTGATTCTCCGCTTGAGGAATGAGGGGTTTAGGCTTGGAAGGCAAGCTCACAGAGCGAGCATGAAAGTGGGATTTGGGGTTTGCAGGTGAAGCCATTGCCTGATAGGTGATCTTGTTACCAAAATTTTTCAAAGGCAAATGAATTTGGATCGCCTTCTCATGGCCATGGCAAGACCAGGTATATATATAGGAAGGAGAGAAGGGGAGGCAAAGGGAATCAAAATTCATAAACTCAGTGTTTCCTAACATGATTTTGAATTGGATCTGATGCTTTGTCCACCGATGTCTGTGCAGTGTCTCCCACCACCCTTCTTACATTCCAATGAATTAAGAGACAATAAATATGGATCAACTCACCTCATCATTAAAAAATAATTGCACGAGTAGTGCCAGGACACTGTCTCTCCTCTAGAGGAATAAAATAATGATGCTTAACTTGTTCAAATCTACATGATAATGCATGATTCAGGAAGGCTCCTTAAACTATTCTTCATTCTTGTATAACTATAGAAAAGAGAATTTCTTTTGTCAAATGGTGATGAGCTAGTGTTGCCACATTTCCAGTTGAGGGTATACAAGATCTGAAGGAATACTTTCTTTAAGGTGCCTTCTGTTGAGGCTATGATAAATGATAACCGTGTTAGGAAAGAAGAATTAACCCAAAGGAAAAAAAAAAATCACTCCAATCTATTACAGCCAGGCTTGGGAAGGAGTTTGCCTATGTACTGGCAATTGCTGATATAGATTAGAGTGATTTTTTTGCATGGGTTTGCCTTTAAATATCAGTGTACTTTTACGTGGTTCAGCTTCAACTCTGATTCTGACGTAGTTCAGAGCAAATTTAGCATGAATTACATGCAGTAAGAACTGCAGTAAGAACAGTAGTAACAGAAAATTGATATCAACACGTAGTATTTTCATTGCTTTAGTTGGTTTCTGCTCACTAACTGCCTGAAAAGTTTCTGTTATTACTTTGGTCCTAGTACCAAATAAATTGTTGTGTTGATTATATGCCAACACCAAGCCAAATTCTTTCCCTTTTAATCCTCCTACTCTCATTCCTGGATAAGTTATTAGTTTTTCTAGAGTGATAACATACTTGAGAAGTGTTTAATCATATTCGACCAACAAAAAGAAAAGTGTTTAATCATACACACACACACACACACACACACACACATTAGTCATTGGAATGAGATGGAACTGATGTAATATCTCATGTGCAGACAAGATTCTGCTGATTTATGATACCATATGAACAATTTACTTTGACTCAACAGTTGTTGAGACTCTTCTTGATTTTATCTTGGGTCTCGTATATAAAGTAGAGCAAGTAGTCGTTTCAAGGGTTTTCCTGTTGCATCTTATGACTTTGAAGCTGTTTTGACTGCCAATCTGGAATTCATCTGTTGAGCGAGTCCTTACATGTGCATAATAAATGATTAGGCATCAAAAAGTCATTCACTGGTGAAGCCATTGTCTGAGAGGTGGTCTTGTTACGGAAATGTTTCAGAGGCAACTGAATCAGATCGTCTTCTCTTGGCTGTGGCAAGACTGTATATATATATATGTAAAGGAAAGATGGGGAGGCAAAGGGAATTAAAGTTCCTAGAATTAATGAGTCCCCAACATGATCTTGAATTGGATTTGAATGCTTTGTTCACAGACGTTCGGGCATTGTCCCCCACCACCCTTCTCATCCTCCAATGAACTAGAGACTAATTATGGATCAAAATTATCATAAGCTTAACAATGTATTGCACAGCATGCTGCATAGGAAAATATTGCACGAGTGGTTCTAGGACCCTGTCTCACCTTTCTAGGGGGAAAAAAAGAAATTTATGCCAACTTGTTGGATCCTACATGATAATGCAATAATCCTCTCACACTAATCAAATGCTCGTCAGATAGGCACAAAAGGAATACTGTATTCTTCATGCGTCAAGCAGTGTTGGAATAAAATTCATTTGGTCAAAACACCACATGGAGATGTTCATGCGTTGTCTCCTTCCCACAAGATACCAGCCCATCTTCATGTCACCTGAACATAATGGAACAACAGAGGAACTCTTGGAAGTCATTGTTCAGCAAAATGTGCTGCAGAAAGATAAAATCAACTTTGTGCACGAGGGGCATTAATGATGAAGTCTTCCGCCATTTGAGAGATGTAGGATCTCTGCACTTTCTTATTTTTTATTTTTCTGCTTTATATCAGTAATTGCTGACAAATCATTGTGATCATATAAGTCAACAAACATTAGGATTTCTGGTTTCCTCCATCCAGCTTATCCTGCCATACTCACATGCTAATGCAAGCATGTGAAACAAATTCCATGGAACTGACATTTTCTCTGTATTGCAAATGCCTGCATCCATATTGACTATTTAGCTAATAAAATGAATGTTGTACCATTATTTCTTTGGTTTTCTTTGAAAATGTTTCTGCTACTTGGCTTACTGCTTAACACTTAGCGCTCTCATGTTTCCACTAGTCATAAAAGTCAGCTCATCTGCATGTTTTTGCTGCAGAATTCTCCGTTGATAAGTTTAAGTTAATATTGCTGATAAGCTAAGATGACTCAAATGTCTCTGGGTCTGATGGTGTTTAGCACCTTCATGAATCGTTGATGGATTTGGATTAGAACATATAGTTTTGCGCTATAATTGATAGTGATGTGAAAACAAACCGATTTAACTGACATTTTAGGTAATAATCTCATATTTTGTTCTTCTCACTGAATTAACATAACCACTTTGTAGGAATGATGACATCAAATATTTGCATTCTGTTAGTACTTATAGGATATTTAGACAACAGCGAGAGGGGAAGATAAGGAAAAAGATGTGAAGCAGCTTAATTTGGCAGAAGATGGGATCAGTATTGAGTTTGTACTCTTTGAGTTGTATGCAAGTAGGACAACAAAAATCTGTACCAAAAATCTGTACTACACATTTGCTAGACATTTATATACATCCCAGGATTCGCGACTTCTCAGACTAGTGATTGAGGATATTGAGGAGGAACACTCGGGTTTTGATCATGTGCCTGATCAGCCGATCCATCTCTTCTTCGAGGTCCTGAATGTGGGACTCAAGTTCTGCCAACGCTTGCTGTACATGTTCTGTTTGGATGTTACTTGCTTTTCCACTCTTATGGCTTAGGAGGGTATCAACTGCAGCGTCCACGATCTCTATTTCACTGTTGGACGCTATCTTGTGGGCCGCCACTTGGCAGGAATGCATCAACTTGAAGAAGAAAGAGCGGCTCGACTTTCCATGTACCAATGTCAACAAAGATTCGATCGTCTTGAGAGCAACTCCCTCAGCCTCTCTTAACATGGAAACCGTTGTCGCACAGCTTTGATCCGCAGAAGAGATGGTCAATTTGATCTTTAAAACTTTCAAGCAGTTTTGAATTGTCTGCTTTGCTTTCTTCCTAGAGGCCATGTATGCCCCGACCTCATTTCTCCTCGCCATTTCATCGCCCCTCCTCCGGCGCAACACCGATTGTAGCACCTGCACAGCTTCCTTTGTCTGTGCTACAACATCTTTGCTGGTGCTGCAAATGTCAAGGAGACCAAGGGATCTCTCGAGCACCTTGTCGCGTCCCTCTTGAACCAAGGCCTGTTGGGTATGTGGCAAGAGAAGCAAGTCATCGATGGAATTGTAAAAGTCCATGAGACCACTTATCATGCCGCTCACTGATGAAATCGAACTGGTGGTGGCTGCTTCTGAACTCCTGATCCTCCTCAAGTGATCTTCTGCTTGAGGAATGAACGGGTTAGGCTTGGAAGGCAAGCTCACGGAGCGAGCATGAAAGTGGGATTTTGGGTTTGCTGGTGAAGCCATTGTCTGGGGGTGATCTTGTTACAGAAAATTTCCAAATGCAATTGAATTTGGATAGCCTTCTCTTGGCCGTGGCAAGACCACGTATATAAAGAAGAGAAGGGGAGGCAAAGGGAATCAGAATTCCTAAACTCGATGTATCCTAACATTAAAATGAATTGGATCTGAGTGCTTCGTTCACCGATGTCTGTGCAGTGTCTCCCACCACCCTTCTCATTTTCCAATGAAATTATCGTACAAGTGGTGTTAGGACACTGTCTCGCCTCTAGAGGAATAAAACAACGATGCTTAACTTGTTTAGTCTTAAATAATAATGCATGATTCAGGAAGGCTCGGTTAACTATTGTGCATTACTGTATTAACCATAGAAAGGAGAAGTTCTTTTGTCAAATGGTGATGAGCAAGTGTCTCCCACCACTCTGCAGTATATTTGAGGTGTTTGCACAATTTTAAATTTGACAGTGGAAGCGGTTTCTCGCAGGTCGTCAGCTTAACATCTAGAATTGACCCACACCAGACACCCCCCGTGGTCACCCTGAATGGCCAATTACTTTTGCGTGTTCCATGTAAGCAGAAAAATCTGTAATACAAGAGCCGTGTGAGGCATCTGCATGTCACACCTAATTCATATATCTAAGAGATGAATAATTGACTCTGACCGTGCAGCGGTCCTGCTTTACGGATTTCTCGGCTAGAAAGTTTTGCATGGTGTTAATGTATTTGGGAAATGATCCGTAAGGTATGTGCTGCACGAGCAAGTCAACAACCTTGTCTTCCATGACCAGACAAAGCAGATTCCACATTCATTAGACTCATTAGATTGTGACTATTCTTATTTTCTGAAAGGAAACATCTTCTGTCGAGATTTGAATCTGTTGATCACCCTTGCGCCAATAAATTAGTCCTATTAGATCAATCAAATCTCAACAGGGTGTGGTGCTCAATTTTTCATGCATGAATGGAGTCAAACGATTTTCATTTGATCAAGACAGTATGTCGGCAATGTTTATGTGGTGTCACCTTTCCATGAGACACTAACTCGTTGTAAGTCACCTGAACATGACGTTGTTGGGAAAATATGCTCCAAATTGGGTAGAACAATGAAGTCGGATCGTTAGAATACTCAAGTCGGACTTTGAGGCGTAATTGCACTTTCTTTAAGGATTTATTTGCCCCACAACGTTGCTAATGGTCACGGGCAAAAATCTTCCAGGATACAACAAAGTCTCGGATGAGAATACTAGATAGCAATTCTAGTATTTCTCCAGAGTATCTCATGGGAAACAATTAGAAACGATGGCTGTAGTTTCTCTCGAAAGAAAATGAAAAAATGGAAGAAGATATTTCTTTGATCTCAAAACAAATGTACTTATATATCTTTCAAGTAAATGCAACTCTTCAAAAGATTGCAAAAGAACAAAGACAATCTTTCGAGAAAAGTTATAAAATGAACAAGTATGTCTCAAAGGTTACGTTGAAAAGATATAAGAAATTCAGAATTAAATAAATAAAAAATAATTGTAACTTTTTGTGAAGAGTCGCACTGTTTCAACAAGACTTTATAATTAATTTTTTTTATAGAAATAAATCTGAATTTTCTCAATAAATAAAATAATGATCGTTGGTTAGTACCGAATCTCGTCCACGTGCACACTCACATCTTTTTAATGTGGGACAAGGCACCTTTTCATTTGTTTTATAAACAAATTACCAACAGACGTAACAACAGAGGAACTCTTGGCATTAATTATTCCGCATAACGAGCAGTGAAAAGGATAAAAATAAGTTTGCGCACGAGCGGCATTAATGATGAAGTTCTTCCACTCTCAGAGACACATAGAAAATTGTTTTCTCTGCACTTATTTATCTTATTTCGCCTGCCTATGTCAGCAACTGCTGACACACGAGGAAGTTGATTCCCCCCATCCAGCTCATCCTGCTGTTCCTGAGAAGACCGTCTTAATGTAGGCATGGGAAATAATTCCATGAAGCTCACATCTTCTCTGTATTGCAAATGTCTATAATTCATCTGACTATTTGGCAAGGCATACGATTATTTTATCCTTGTTCCGTGGTTTTCTTCTAATAATGTTTCCACTAGTTGGCTTATGCAATGTTTCTTGTTGCCTTCAAATCCATGTTCATAATTTTTTTTCTTTCACAATCTAACCATCCTTAACCTTAACATAGTAATTCTACCAATCTTCTGTTTTACGTTACGAAGGTACTTGTTGATAAGTCTCGGTGGTTTCTTCTCAAGCTACGATGGACCAAATGTGTCTCGGACCTCAGTCTCTTCCTCGCATGCATCCTTAAAAAGATCACAAATTCCTGTAAAAGCCATAATTCTTTTACCTGGTGCCTGGGAGATGCCGTTTGGAACCTTCAGGAATCCCGACGACATGAGATTTACCCTTTTTGTTAGTTTGTGGTAAATAATAAGATTGTCCCGATTAGAACATTGACCTTTATTCTGCATTGATGTTGATGCAATGATAACCCATTTCACTGTCGTCTTAGTCACCCGTTACTGATAATCACCTTAGATTTCATTCTTCTCGTCAAATTAAGATAACCACTTTGGACAAAGTACAACATTAATGTTTTGCGTATTGTTGTTTTGATAGAATTATTCGACATTGAATTTCCCTGTGCGATCAACCGTTTCATTGTCAAATGCTTCAGCAATCAGAGAAAAGAAAAATGTAAACTGAAGCAATTTCGTTTGGCAGCAGATCAAATTTGTATTGATTTGTAATATTTGAGTTGTATACAAGTGATTCAACTAAATTCTGTACTATACATATGCTGGACACTTCTACATCCTTAGATTCGTGAATTGCCAGCTAGTGGTTGAGGATATTAAGAAGAGACACATGGGTTTTGACCAAGCGCTTGATCAGGTGCTTGACTTTTATTTCGAGGTCCTCAATGCTGGACTCGATCTCTCCCAATATTTTCTGCAAGTATTCCATTTGGATCGGTTTTCCATTCTTGTGGCTTAGGAGGGTGTGAACGGCAGAATCCACCTCCTCTAGCTCACTGTTAAGTGCTCTCTCATCAGCTGCCACGCGCTTGGAATGCATCAACTTGTCAAAGAGAGAGCAGCTTCTCGACTTTCCATGTACCAATGTCAACAGTGATTCAATTGACCCTAAAGCAACTTCCTCCGCTTCTCTTAACATGGAAACTGTTGTCATACCGCATTGATCCGCAGGAGAAAAGGTTGATTTCATCTTCAGATTTTTCAAGCAGGTTTGAATTGTCTTCTTTGCTTTCTTCCTTGAGGTCAAGTATGCCTCGATCCTGTTTCTCAGTGCCGGGTCATCACCCCGTCTCCTACGCAATGTGGATTGTAGCTCCTGCATGTTTTCCTTCGTCTGTGCTATGACTTCTTTTACGGCAATGCACAAGTCCGGGAGACTGAGGGATCTCTCGAGCACCTCGTCGTGGCCCTCTTGAACCAAGGCATTTTGGGTAACTGGAAAGAGAAGCAAGTCTTCAACAGTCATAGAAGTGCACGACACTGCTTATCGTGTTGCTTACCAATGAAAATGAACGTGTGGTGGCTTCTGAGCTCCTGCTCCTCCTCAAATGCTCCTCCACTTGAGGAATGAGTGGGTTTGGCTTCGAAGGCAAGCTCACCAAGCGAGCATGAAAGTGGGATTTCGGGTTTGGTGAAGCCATTCTCGGAGAGGTGGTCTTGTTACTGAAATGTTTCAGACGCAATTGAATCAGGTTGCCTTATCTTGGCCGTGGCAAGATTGTACATATATATACAGGAGAGAAAGGGAGATAAAGGGAATCAAAGTTCCTTGAATCAGCGAGTCCCTAACATGATTTTGAATTGAATTCCAGTGCTCTGTTCACTGATGTTTGTGCAGTGTCCCCCACCA
This sequence comes from Eucalyptus leucophloia subsp. euroa, assembly GCA_017140325.1. Lineage (NCBI taxonomy): Eukaryota > Viridiplantae > Streptophyta > Magnoliopsida > Myrtales > Myrtaceae > Eucalyptus > Eucalyptus leucophloia. The sequence continues at coordinate 23,536,157 of CM029476.1, forward strand.
CCCTTCTCATTTTCCAGTCAATTATAGCACAAGCAGTGCTAGGACCCTGTCTCGCCTCTCAAGGGGAGAGAAAGAATTGCAGTAACATCTTGGATCCTATATGATAATGCTTGGCAAAGGCACGAAAGAAATACTGAATTCATTATGCATCATGCGGTGTTGAAATAAATTTCATTCAATTAAAACGTCACATGGGCGATGTTCATGCGTTGTCTCCTTCCCACAAGACACCAGCTCATCTTCAAGTCACCTTAACATATGTAACAGCAGAGGAACTATTAAGCGCCACTGTTCAGCAAAATGTGCTGCGGAAAGATAAAATTAACTCTGTGCACAGGGGGCATTAATGATAAAAGACTACCACCATTTTCGAGAGATGTAGGATAATATTTTCTCTGTATTATTTTATTTTATTAGTTCTGCCTTATATCAGTAATGGCTGACGAATTATTATGGTTGCATAAAAGCCAAGGAACATTAGGAATTTCAGTCCCTCCATCCAGCTCATCCTGCCATTCCAGAGAGTACCATGTTAATGCAGGATGTGAAATAATTCCATGGATATAATGATTTTTGTGTATTGCAAATGCCAGTGTCCATTTGACTATTTAGCAAATAAAACGAATGTGTACCCGTCTTTTCTTTGGTTTTCTTTGATAATGTATCAGCTAGTTGGTTTACTGCTAAACACTCAGTGATGTCTCCTTCTTGCCTTCTAATCCAGGATTATACCTCAGTACTTCTTTTCCCGCAGTCTGACTATCCATAACATGAACTTAATGATTTTGCACATCTGCTTATTTGTGCTGCAGAAGTATCTTGGTGATTAGTTTCAGTTGTTAATGCTGATAAGGTAACGTGACCCAAATGTCTCTCAGACCTCGGTCTCTTGTATAAATAGATCATAAAATTCATGTAAAACCTGCAACCATGGGTCAGATGGTGTTTGGCACCTTCACGAGTCATTGACTTGATGAGATTTCATTCTCTTTCAGAGTTCGATGCATAATATCATTGTTCAGATTAGAACATTTCAATTTTCTGCTCTAATGGATAGTGATGTAAAAGTAAGCCGATTCAACTGGTACTTTAGTTACCAATATTCTGGAAATCATCTCAGAGTTAGTTCTTCTTATGGAATTAATATAGCCACTTTGTAGGAATGACGACATCAAATATCTGCATTTTGTTAGTCTTGATAGGATATTCAGACAACGAAATGCATTTCAAATGAATCAGCATGAGGGGAAGAGAAGGAAAAAGAAGTGAAGCAACTTAATATGGGAAAATATCGGATCTGTATTAATGTGTATCTCTTTGAGTTGTATACAAGCAGTACATCAAAATCTCTACTACTACATATATGCTGTACATCCCAGGATTCATGACTTCTCAGACTAGTGGTTGAGGATATTGAGGAGGGAAACTCGGGTCTTGATCAAGCGCCTGATCAGGCACTCCATCTCTTCTTCGATGTCCTGAATGTGGGACTCGAGTTCTGCCATCACTTTCTGTACATGTTCCATGTGAATGTTACTTGCTTTTCCATTCTTATGGCTTAGGAGGGCATCGACTACAGCATCAACGATCTCTAATTCGCTGTTGGACGCTCTCTCAGCAGCCACCACTCGGTTGGAATGCATCCACTTGGAGAAGAAAGAGCAGCTCATTGACTTTCCATGTACCAATGTCAACAATGACTTGATCGTCTTGAGAGCAACTCCCTCCGCTTCTCTTAACATGTCAACCATTGTCGTACCACTTTGATTTGCACAAGAGACTGTTGATTTGATCTTCAAATGTTTCAAGCAGCTTTGAATTGTCTTCTTTGCTTTCCTCCTAGAGGCCAAGTATGCCCCGACCTCATTTCTCAATGCCAGTTCATTGCCCCGTCTCCTGCGCAACGTTGACTGTAGCTCCTGCACAGTTTCCTTTGTCAGTGCTACAACATCTTTGCCGGTGCTACAAATGTCCAGGAGACTGAGGGATCTCTCAAGCACCTCGTCACAGCCCTCTTGAATGAAGGCCTGTTGGGTATGTGGCAAGAGAAGCAGGTCATCAACAGAGGCGTAAAAGTCCGCAAGACTGCTTATCATGCCGCTCACTGATGAAAAGGAGCTGGTGGTGGCTGCTTCCGAACTTCTGATCCTCCCCAAGTAATCCTCTGCTTGAGGAATGAGGGGGTTAGGCTCGGAAGGCAAGCTCACGGAGCGAGCATGAAAGTGGGATTTTGGGTTTGCAGGTGAAGCCATTTTCTGATAGGTGACCTAGTTAACAAAATTTTTCAAAGGTAATTGAATCTGGATTGCGCTCTCTTGGCCGTGGCAAGACCATGTATATATAGGAAGGAGAGAAGGGGAGGCAAAGGGAATCAAAATTCTCAGACTCAGTATGTCCTAACATGATTTTGAATTGGATCTGATGCCTTGTTCACCGATGTCTGCGCAGTGTCTCCCACCACCCTTCTCATTTTCCAATGAATTAAGAGCTAAATATGGATCAACTCATCTCGTGATTAGAAAATAATTGCACGAGTGGTGCCAGGACACTGTCTCCCCTCTAGAGGAACAAAATAATGATGCTTAACTTGTTTAAATCTACATGATAATGCACGATTTAGGAAGGCTCCTTAAACTATTATGCATTCTTGTATAACTATAGAAAAGAGAGTCTCTTTAGTCAAATGGTGATGAGCAAGTGTTGCCACATATCCGGTGGAGGGTATACAAGATTTGAAGGAATACTTTCTTTAGGTGCCTTCTTTTGAGGCCCTGAAAAGTAATAACCGCCTAGGAAAGAAGAATTAAACAAAATGGAAAATAAATAAATAAATAACCTTCATTCCGATCTACTATGGGCGGGCTTGGGAAGGATTTTACATGGTTCGGCTTTAACTGTGATTCTGATGTAGTTCGGTTCATATGCTGAGGGAGCAAATTTAGCATGAATTAGATGCAGTAAGGACGTAGTAACAGAAAACTGAAATCAACACAAAGTTCTTTCATTGCTAGTTGGTTTCTGCTCACGAACTGCCAGAAAACTTTCTGTTATTACCCTGGTGATGATACCAAATAAATGCTGTGTGGGTTGTATCGTTATATGTCACCACAGAGCCAAATTATTTTCCTTTTTATCCTCCTAATCTCGTTCCTGGATATTTATGTTAAGCCTAGGTCCCGCTCGTAACAGTCTTGTTCTACTAGGCTTCGTCTAGAAAAGGCCTCATTATAAGTTAATATAAGGCACTTCATCTCACCACACCTAGGCAATGTGAGATTCAGTTTGTTCCTGCCCCCATGCCATCTTAGAGTCAAAGCCGCACCTTGTCCGGGCCCTCTCTAGCCCCGGCAATCACTCCTGCCCTCGTCGAACCAGGTCATTACAATTTATCAGTTTTTCTCAAGCAATAATATTCTTGAGAAGTATTTTTTTTTTTTACTCACAAAAACTAGTCAGAATTCGGAATGAGATGGAACAGACGTAATATCTAATGTGCAGGCGAAACTCTGCTGATTATGATACCATATGAACAACTTACTTTGACTCAACTGTTGCTAAGACTCTTCTGATTTTATCCTGGGTCCTGTATACAAAGAAGAGCAAGCAGTCTTTTCAAGGGTTTTCCTGTTGCACCTTCTGACTTTGAAGCGGTTTTAACTTCCATATCTGTAGATCATCTGTTAAGCAAGTCCTTACGAGTGCATAATAAATGATCAGGTATCAAAAGGCCATTCACTGGTGAAGCCATTGTATGAGAGCTGGTCTTGTTACTGAAATGTTTCAGAAGCAATTGAATCAGGTCGTCTTCGCTTGGCTGTGGGAAGACTGTGTATATATTAAAGGAGAGAAAGGGAGGCAAAGGAAAACAAAGTTCCTAGAATCAATGACTCCCCAGCATGATCTTGAATTGGATTTGAATGCTTTGTTCACCAACGTTCATGCAGTGTCCCCCCACCACCCTTCCCACCGATGCCTTATATCAGTAATTGCTGACAGATTACGGAGACTACCGTGTTAATGCAGGGATGCGAAATAATTCCATGGAATTAACATTTTCTCTGCATTGCAAATGCCTGTATCCATACCGACTATTTAGCAAATAAAATGAATGCTGTACCATGTTTTCTTTGGTTTTCTTTGATAATGTTTCTGCTAGTTGGCTTACTGCCCTACACTTAGCAGTCTCATGTTTCCGCTAGTTGTAAAAGTCAGCTTATCTGCTTATGTATGCTGCAGAAGTATCTCATTGATAAATTTCAGTTATTATTGCTAATAAGCTAGGATGACCTAAATGTCTCTCAGACCTCGGCATCTTCTATGTAGGCATGGATATAAAATTCCTGCAAAACCTGCAACTCCAAGTCTGACGGTGTTTAGCACCTTCACGAGTCATTGATTCGATAAGATATTATTCTTCTTCAGAGTTTGATGGAATCACATTAGAGCATTTAATTTTCTGCCATAATTGATAGTGACGTGAACAAGCCGATTTAACCAACGTTTTAGTCACTGATACACTGGTAATAGTCTCAGATTTCATTCTTCTCACTGAATTAAGATAACCACTTTGTAGGAATGATGACATCAAATATTTGCATTCTGTTAGTGCTGACAGGATATTTAGACAACAGCGAGAGGGGAAGATAAGGAAAAAGATGTGAAGCAGCTTAATTTGGCAGAAGATCAGATTTGTATTGAGTTTTTTACTCTTTGAGTTGTATACAAGTAGGACAACAAAAATCTGTATTACACATGTGCTAGACATTTCTATACATCCCAGGATTCGTGACTTCTCAGACTAGTGGTTGAGGATATTGAGGAGGGACACTCGGGTTTTGATCATGCGCCTGATCAGGTGATCCATCTCTTCTTCGAGGTCCTGAATGTGGGACTCAAGTTCTGCCAACGCTTTCTGTACATGTTCTGTTTGGATGTTACTTGCTTTTCCACTCTTGTGGCTTAGGAGGGTATCGACTGCAGCGTCCACGATCTCTATTTCACTGTTGGACGCTATCTTATGGGCTGCCACTTGGCTGGAATGCATCAACTTGAAGAAGAAAGAGCGGCCCGACTTTCCGTGTACCAATGTCAACAAAGATTCAATCGTCTTGAGAGCAACTCCATCAGCCTCTCTTAACATGGAAACCATCGTCACACAGCTTTGATCCACAGAAGAGATGGTCGATTTGATCTTCAAAACTTTCAAGCAGTTTTGAATTGTCTTCTTTGCTTTCTTCCTAGAGGCCATGTATGCCTCAACCTTGTTTCTCAGTGCCATTCCGTTGCCCCGCCTCTGGCGCAAGGCCGATTGTAGCACCTGCACAGTTTCCTTTGTCTGTGCTACAACATCTTTGCTGGTGCTGCAAATGTCAAGGAGACCAAGGGATCTCTCGAGCACCTCGTCGCATCCCTCTTGAACCAAGGCCTGTTGGGTATGTGGCAAGAGAAGCAAGTCATTGATGGAGTCGTAAAAGTCCACGAGACCACTTATCATGCCGCTCACTGATGAAATCGAACAAGTGGCGGCTGGTTCTGAACTTCTGATCCTCCTCAAGTGATCTTCTGCTTGGGGAATGAGCGGGTTAGCCTTGGAAGGCAAGCTCACGGAGCGGGCATGAAAGTGGGATTTTGGGTTTGCTGGTGAAGCCATTGTCCGAGAGGTGATCTTGTTACAGAGAATTTCCAAAGGCAATTGAATTTGGATAGCCTTCTCTTGGCCGTGGCAAGACCATATATATAAAAGAGAGGAGGGGAGGCAAAGGGAATCAAAATTCCTAAACTCGACGTGTCCTAACATGAAAGTGAATTGGATCCGTGTGCTATGTTCACCGATGTCTGTGTAGTGTCTCCCACCACCCTGCTCATTTTCCAGTGAATTAAGAGATTAAATATGGATCAACCCATCTCAATAATGTATTGCAGCATATAAAATTATTGCACGAGTCTCGCTAGGACACTGTCTCGCCTCTAGAGGAATAAAACAACGATGCCTAACTTGTTTAGTCTTAATAATGATGAATGATTCAGGAAGGCTCGTTTAATTATTATGCATTACTGGATTAACCATAGAAAGGAGAAGTGCTTTTGTCAAACGGTGACAAGCGAGTGTCTCCCACCACTCTGCAATAAATTTGAGGTGTTCGCACAATTTTAAATTTGACAGCGGAAGCGGTTTCTCCAGGTCGTCAGCTTACCATCTAGAATTGATCCACGCCAGACACCCTGCCGTGGTCACCCTGAATGGCCAATTATTTTTGCGTGTTCCATGTAAGCAGAAAGATTTGTAATACAAGAGCTGTTCTGCCGTTTTGTGAGGTGTCTGCGTGTCACACTCCAAGAGATTAAAAATTGCCTCTGACCGTGCAGCGGTCCTGCTTTGCAAATTTCTCCGTGAGATATGTGTTGCACGAGCAAGTCAAAGACCTTGTCTTTTATGACCAGACACAGCAGTTTTCTACATTCATTAGACTCACTAGCTTCTAACTATTCTTATTTTCAGAAAGGAAACATCTTCTGTCGAGATTTGAATCTGTGGATCAACCTTGCGCCAATAAATTAGTCCAATGAGATCAATCAAATCTCAACAGGGTGTGGTGCTCAATTCTTCATGCATGAACGGAGTCGAACGATTTTCATTTGATCAAGACAGTATGTCGGCAATGTTTATGTGGTGTCTCCTTCCCATGAGACACCAGCTCATTATAAGTCACCTGAACATGACGTAACAACATAGGAACTCTTGGCAAAAAATTATTCCGCATAACGAGCAGCGAAAAGGATAAAAATAAGTTTGCGCACGAGCAGCGTTAATGATGAAGTTATTCCACTCTTAGAGACACATAGAAAATTGTTTTCTCTGCACTTATTTATCTTATTTCGCCTGCCTATATCAGTAACACACGAGGAATTTGATTCCCCCCATCCAGCTCATCCTGCTGTTCCTGAGAAGACCATCTTAGGCTCCGTTCGTTTCGCGGAAATAACTTCCAGGAAAATATTTTCCATATTTTCCGGTGTTCGGATGGGCGGAAAATCAAGGTCAAGGAAAACATTTCCCGTTGACCGGAAAATTTACATGCAAAGCTATGGAAAATGTTTTCCACTTCTGAAAAGTGGAAAACATTTTCCACAACTTCCCCTTTTTTTTTTATTCTTTCTTTCCTTTTTATTTTTCTTCCTTTAGCTTGGACGGTGGCCGGCCCCGGTGGCCGGCGACCGGCGACCGGCGACCGGCCGCGGTCGCAAGCCAGCTCGAGCTCCGCCCGGCCGGCGAGGCTCCGCCTAGCCCGACCGTGGAAGGCCAGCTCGCCCGAGCTCGGCGAGCTCGAGCCTCACCCGGATCCGGGCGAGGCGGAGCCTCGCCGGCTTGGGGCGGAGCTCGGCCTCACCAGATCCGGCGAGCTGGGTGGGGCGAGGCCCGAGCCCCGCCCAGCTCGCCGGATCTCGGCGACCGGACCTTGGTCGGCCGGATCCGGCGACCGATCTTGCTCGGCTCACCATCTTCGGGCGTGCGGCAGCGGGAGGAAGGAGGAACGAGGAACGAGGAGGAAGAAGGAGGAGCGGCGGCGGAGGAAGGAGGAACGAGGAACGAGGAGGAAGAAGGAGGAGCGGCGGTGGAGGAAGGAGGAAGGAGGAGGAAGGAGAGCGGCGGCGGAGGAAGAAGGAGGAAGAAGGAGGAGCGGCGGCGGAAGAAGGAGGAAGGAGGAGGAAGAAGGAGGAGGAAGGAGGAAGGAGAAGGCAAAGAAAAGGAAAAAAAAAGAAATTAGTTAACGAACGGTGGAAAATGTTTTCCACTCAAAATTTAAGAATTAGCCGAACACCGGAAAATATAGCAATTTTCCTGGAAAATAACTACGGGAAAATATTTTCCGGAGATGGTCAATTTTCCGTGAAACGAACGCAGCCTTAATGTAGGCATGTGAAATAATTCCATGAAGCTCTCATTTTCTCTGTATCGCAAATGTCTTTAATTCGTCTGACTATTTGGCAAGGCATATGATTATTTTATCCTTGTTCCGTGGTTTTCTTCTAATAAAGTTTCCACTAGTTGGCTTATGCAATTGTTGCCTTCAAATACATGTTCATACTTTTTTCATTGCACAAGCTAACCATCCTTAACCTACTAATTTTACCCATCTTCCGTTTTACGTTATAGAGGCACTTGTTGATAAGTCTCAATGGTTTGTTCTCAAGCTAGGATGGACCAAATGTGTGTTGGACCTCAACCCCTTCTTTGTATGCATCCTTAAATAGATCACAATGCCTACATGTCTGAAAAATAAGAGAGTGAGTCAAAGGACTCAGTAATTAAAACCCTTAATTCTATACTAAGAGGACATATTCTCATCAAAATCTAACAAATACAACACTCGCAATACAATGTCGATGACAGATCAATAACAAACCCATTGCTATCTCTCGATTATTTGCATGTGACCCACTTTCAACTTACCAAACAAGTTATTTTACCAAGCAAGCTTATCAAACAACACACAAAACATGCACAATAAGTTCATTAACCATCTCAAATAGTTCTTCCTATACTTTTAGGGCTTCCAGCTTTAAGCTAGGCATCCGACCTCAAACCAAGCATCCTGTACTTTCAAGGGCTTCCTCGCTCAATCAAAGCATCCGGCCTCGAGCCAAGCATCGCATATGTCACACCCCAAGAACTATAGGGATGGGGTGACACGGCTGTCATTCCAGTTGAAGAACGTAGCCTCAAACCATCAAATCTACTTCCAAAAGTCCCTATTGACAGCACTCTCACTCTACTAGCTGCTAACCAAAGAACCTAAAAACGTTAGGAAATAGAGGGGTGAGCAAACACAAGCTTAGCAAGTAGTACATATCTCTTTTTAATCAGATCGAGCAACCACTAGGCATATATATATATAAGAGTATAGGGCACTATTAGAAACTCATAATCCAACTCTTTAATATAAAGATCAAATCATATAAGAGACGTTTAATACCATTCAGAAAATACTCATTTAAACCATCCTGACAATTCAAGCATCGATAGTCAAGTTCATTAATTAATCTCTATCAAAAATCACGTCAATAGTTCATCCATTGATCCATCTCATATCAAAACACATATTGATGGTCCATCCATTGACCAATCTTTTACTCAATAACCATGGTCACAAAACGATGCTTTGTGATAAAGTGACCAAGATCACCCCTTGGCAAAGTCTCTACCTACAAAGCCGATGGTTTGGCCCAAAAGAATATCATAAATCCGGTATACATACTCACTAGCCCCTCAATGGGCTCACAGCAATACTAAGCACAAAACCCACATCCTCTAATATCTAGAGATTCGATCCATAATCTCATAATCCATAATGCATTTCATAAACCAATTATATCACATTTCATAATTTAATCCATCAAATAAAATATCCTTCACAAGACATTTATCATAATGTTTTGAAATCCATTTCATAAACCCTCAACATTTCAAAACACCTTTTATAAAAGGTTTCTTGAATCATTATAGACTCATTGCATAAATTAATTCATAACCATTACATACATATGTACATACATACACCTTTTGCAACATTTTTCTTAAAACCATTCTCGAACCATTTCAAAATTTCTTTCACAAACCACATTCATGACGAACCATTTTTCATAAAATCTTTCTCAAATCATTCACTAGTACGAAAATGTAGTAATTGCCCAATCCAGATTTTTATGCAATAAACATGTTCTTTCATTATTTATCATATCTCAAATCTCTAACATTTTCAAAATGTGAGTTCACAAATTCATAGAAGAGATAGCACCACTTACCTCGTCATCTATGACCAAATCATAAACAATACTCGTATCATTGAACTCACAACCCTATCAAATAACCAAGAAATAATATTAAAATCAAATAAAACTCTACATCAACTACTAAACAACTAAATTACAGCTTAACTCTAACAAAACGCCTTCTACGAGCTAACAAATCGCATACCCAAAGCGATTATTCAAGCCGTTCGCAATAAGAGTTTAAGCGCAAAACTTAGTCACACTACAACTTTCTCCACCGAGCCCCATTCTGAATTATTTATATCCAATAGAAAACCCTTCAAATGTACTACAAAAATCCCAATTTGACCGTCCCAAAATCAAGCCGAAAATCAACAAAATATAGGCACGAAGTTGCCGGACGTGACTATTCATCATGCGCGGGGAACTTTGAAATTTTATTTCGGACAAACCGTAAACTCATATCCGTAAAATCATACAGCTTCACAATACCCTAAACTATTTTTTCTATGAAAATGTGCAGCTCAACAACTCAAAAATCCAACTCAGCCCCTCAATTTTCCCAGAATTCTGAATTTCAATCCTGAACCCAGAAAATACTTTGATTGGACGAATGATGGGCACAATTGCTTACCGAGCATCACGTTACATAGTTGAGTCCGCTTGGCGAGGACCCGTGGCATAAAACCCTCTTCTTTCTTCCTCATCTTTCTTCTTCTTCTTCTTTCTCTTCTTTCTTCTTTCTATTTCCTCTCTCTCCTCTCTTCTTTTCCTTCTGTCCAAACATGCTTCTTTCTTTTTCCTTTCTATCTCCTCCTTTTTGTTCTATTTTTTTTCTTTTCTTTCTTTTTCTCTCTCTCTCTCTCTTCTTTTTTCCTTCTTTCTCCCGAAAGCTCTCACCCTCTCCTTTTCTGCTCAAGCTTCCACTCTTTTCCTCTTCTTTTGACTATTCAACTCTTCTTCTTCTTCTTCTCTTTTTTTTTTTTTTTTTTTTTCCTGTGGGCCTCACTCTTTGACAAGTCAAAGTATTGCACTATACTTTCAAATGCTTACCGACTCAACTAAGGGATCCGGCCTCAAGCTAGGCATCCCATGAGACTTCCTAATTCAACCAAAGCATCCAGCCATCAAGCCAGGCATCCCATACTTTCAAGGACTTCTTGGCTCAATCAAATCATTCGACCATCAAGCTAGGCATCTCATACTTTCAAGAGTTCTCATACTTTCATAGGCTTCCTGGCCCAATCAAGGCATCCCATTCTCATGAATGAACATAATGCGTCGTTTGGGGTAGAGGCATGCCTAGGAGATGCCATTTGGAACTTTCAGGAATCCCGATGACATGAGATTTACTTCTTTTTTATAGTTTGTGGTAAATATTAAGATTGTTCTGATTAGAACATTGACCTTTCTTCTGTAATTGATGTTGATGCAATGATAAGCCCATTCCACCGTCATCTTAGTCACCCATTACTAATAATCACCTTAGATTTCATTGTTCTTGTCCAATTAAGATAACCACTTTGGAGGAAGGACAACATCGATGTTTTGTGCATTGTTGGCTTGATAGAATGATTCGACACGGAATTTCCCTGTGCAATCACTCGTTTTATTGTCCAATGCTTCAGCGATCGGAGAAAAGAAATATGTAAAGTGAGGCAATTTAGTTTGGCAGTAGATCTGATTTGTATTGATTTGTAATATTTGAGTTGTATACAAGTGATTCAACTAAATTCTGTACAATACATATGCTGGACACTTCTACATCCTAAGATTCATGAATTGCCACTAGTGGTTAAGGATATTGAGGAGGGACACGCGGATTTTGATCAAGCGCTTGATCAGGTGCTTGACTTCTATTTCGAGGTCCTCAATGCTAGACTCGATCTCTCAAATTATTTTCTGCAAGTATTCCATTTGGATCGGTTTTCCATTCTTGTGGCTTAGGAGGGTGTGAACGGTCGAATCCACCTCCTCTAGCTGTAACATTAGGTTAGTGGGCCCCAAAAGAAGTAACAGCAAAAGAAGTTACAAATGCCCCAAAAGAAGAAACTGAAAAAGAAACCGAAAAGTCATTAAAGCAAAAAGGAGAGGGGAGAGGGTTCGGCTAAACAAAAACTGAGAGTTTCCTCGACCAAAAAAAAAAAAGAACAAGGAAAAAGAAAAAGAAGAAGAAGAAGAAGAAGAGGAGAAAGGGGAAGAAAGGAGCGGAGTTTCGGCACGTGCACGCCTCGGATGCCTCACCAAGCCAACTCGACTCCATAACGCAGCACGCGGTAAGAGATTAAGCCCCTCGTTCATCCGATTGAAGTAATTTTTGGATTTAGGACTCAAATTCAGAATTTTTGGAAAATTGAGCGGCGAAGTCCAATTTTGGAGTCGTTGAGCCATGTATTTTTGGAGAAATGGTAATTTAGAGTGTTGTGGAGCCATGAGATTTTACGGATCGTGATTTGAGCTTATGGTTTGTCCAAAACAAAATTTCAAAGTTTCCCATGTGCAGTGAACAGTACACATCCAGCAGCTTTGGGCTGCATTTTTTGTCATTATTCGGCTTGATTTGTGGGCCGCTAATTTGGGATTCTTGTAATATGTGTCAAGGGCTCTCTATTGACTATAAGTATGTTTAGATCGGGGTTTGGAAGAGAGAGTTAAGGCTCAATCAAGTTTTGCGCTTAAACTTCATGTGCGAATGGCTTGAACAATCACTTTGGTTATGCGATTTGTTAGCGTAGAAGTCTTTTTGTTAGAGTTAAGGCATAATGTAGTTGTTTCGTAGTGAAGACAAAGTTTTATTAGATTTTAACATTTTTCTCGGTTATTTGATAGGGCTTTAAGTTCGACGATACAAGTATCGTTCGTCGTTTGGTCGACGACGATGAGGTGAGTGATACTATATCTTCTTTGGTTTTATAAAATCATGTCTTGAAGTATATATATGTATATATATTGAATTGAGAAGAGCATTTTTATTGCACAAAAGTCAGATCGAGCAATTTCTACCCTTTGGTTGATTGTGAATTTTTGAAAAGCATGTTATACAAAGTTTGTTGAGAAACATATATGAAATTGCTTTGCAACTGATTTATGGAAATATTTATGATGATTTGAGAAACGAATATGAAATGGATGATGGGCTATGTTGCAAAAATGTTATTTGTTTGGTTTAAGATATTGATTTCTTGATTGGATTTCTGGTATTGGAGAATGGTTATTTATGCTCAATATCACTGTGAACCCAGTGAGGGGTTTTTGGGGTATGCATACCAAGTTTAGGATATCCTTCTGGACCCAGCCACCGGCTTTGTAGGTGAAACCTTGCCAAGAAGAGAATCTTGATCGCCTTGTCACAAGGCGTTGTGTCGTGACCATCGTTAATTATTAAGCAAAAGATTAATCAATGGATAGACCATTGATATTTGTTTTTGATAGAAATTATTCAATGGATTCGACCATTGATACTTGACTTTTGATGGCGATTTAAATAAGTTTTCCATATTAGTATAGAGTTTTGATGATGTGAAATAACTTTTATATGATTCGATGTGTATTTTTATATTGAATTGGCGTTATGAAATTTGGTGTTATTTTGTATACATGCATAGTGGTTGTTCGATCTACTTAGAAGATATGTACTACTCATGAGCTATGGTTGCTCATCTCACTCCTCCTTTAATCTTTTCAGGTTCCTCGATTAGCGGCGAATAGAGCGAGAGCACCGTCGATGGGAAACTTTTGGGGAGTTCTATTTTTATTTTCTTTTGGTATGGTTTAAAGAAGTGGTGCACATGATACTTACTAGTAGTTGGATCGTTTGAGTTTTAAACGCATATCTCTTTTCTTTTTTTGGTGGATTATAGAAACTCTGATGTTGCAACGAAATTGAAGGTTTATCTAATATTTATATATATAAGTTAATAACAGTTTGTTGGTTGTGTTTGAGGTTGCGTCCTTTGTAAAGAAGGACGGCCGTGTCATCCCCATTCTTTGTAGTTTTTGGGGTGTGACACTAGCTCACTCTTAAATGCTCTCTCATCAGCTGCCACTTGCTTGGAATGCATCAACTTGCCCAAGACAGAGCAGCTTCTCGACTTTCCATGTACCAATCTCAACAATGATTCAATTGACCCGAAAGCGACTTCCTCCGCTTCTCTTAACATGCAAACTGTTGTCATACCGCATTGATCCGCAAAAGAAAAGGTTGATTTCATCTTCAGATTTTTCAAGCAGGTTTGAATTGTCTTCTTTGCTTTCTTCCTTGAGGTCAAGTATGCCTCGATCCTGTTTCTCAGTGCCGGGTCATCACCCCGTCTCCTACGCAATGTGGATTGTAGCTCCTGCATGTTTTCCTTCGTCTGTGCTATGACTTCTTTTACGGCACTGCACAAGTCCGGGAGACTGAGGGATCTCTCAAGCACCTCGTCGCGGCCCTCTTGAACCAAGGCATTTTGGGTATCTGGAAAGAGAAGCAAGTCTTCAACAGTCATAGAAGTGCACAACACTGCTTATCGTGTTGCTCCCCAATGAAAATGAACGTGTGGTGGCTTCTGAGCTCCTGCTTCTCCTCAAATGCTCCTCCACTTGAGGAATGAGTGGGTTTGGCTTCGAAGGCAAGCTCACCAAGCGAGCATGAAAGTGGGATTTCGGGTTTGGTGAAGCCATTCTCGGAGAGGTGGTCTTGTTACTGAAATGTTTCAGAGGCAATTGAATCAGGTTGCCTTAGCCGTGGCAAGATTGTACATATATATACAGGAGAGAAAGGGAGATAAAGGGAATCAAAGTTCCTTGAATCAACGAGTCCCTAACATGATTTTGAATTGAATTCCAGTGCTTTGTTCACTGATGTTTGTGCAGTGTCCCCCACCACCCTTCTCATTTTCCAGTGAATTATAGCACAAGCACTGCTAGGACCCTGTCTCGCCTCTCAAGGGGAGAGAAAGAATTGCAGTAACATCTTGGATCCTATATGATAATGCTTGGCAAAGGCACGAAAGAAATACTGAATTCATTATGCATCATGCGGTGTTGATATAAATTTCATTCAATTAAAACTTCACATGGGCGATGTTCATGCGTTGTCTCCTTCCCACAAGACACCAGCTCATCTTCAAGTCACCTGAACATATGTAACAGCAGAGGAACTATTAAGCGCCACTGTTCAGCAAAATGTGCTGCGGAAAGATAAAATTAACTCTGTGCAAAGGGGGCATTAATGATAAAAGACTACCACCATTTTCGAGAGATGTAGGATAATATTTTCCCTGTATTATTTTATTTTATTAGTTCTGCCTTATATCAGTAATTGCTGACGAATTATTATGGTTGCATAAAAGCCAAGGAACATTAGGAATTTCAGTCCCCTCCATCCAGCTCATCCTGCCATTCCAGAGAGTACCATGTTAATGCAGGATGTGAAATAATTCCATGGATATAATGATTTTTGTGTATTGCAAATGCCAGTGTCCATTTGACTATTTAGCAAATAAAACGATTGTGTAACCGTTTTTTCTTTGGTTTTCTTTGATAATGTTTCAGCTAGTTGGTTTACTGCTAAACACTCAGTGATGTCTCCTTCTTGCCTTCTAATCCAGGATTATACCTCAGTACTTCTTTTCCCTCAGTCTGACTATCCATAAACTTAATGATTTTGCACATCTGCTTATTTGTGCTGCAGAAGCATCTTGGTGATTAGTTTCAGTTGTTAATGCCGATAAGGTAAGGTGACCCCAATGTCTCTCAGACCTCGGTCTCTTGTATAAATAGATCATAAAATTCATGTAAAACCTGCAACCATGGGTCAGATGGTGTTTGGCACCTTCACGAGTCATTGACTTGATGAGATTTCATTCTCTTTCAGAGTTCGATGCATAATATCATTGTTCAGATTAGAACATTTAATTTTCTGCTCTAATGGATAGTGATGTAAAAGTAAGCCGATTCAACTGGCACTTTAGTTACCAATATTCTGGAAATCATCTGAGAGTTAGTTCTTCTTATGGAATTAATATAGCCACTTTGTAGGAATGACGACATCAAATATCTGCATTTTGTTAGTATTGATAGGATATTCAGACAACGAAATGCATTTCAAATGAATCCGCATGAGGGGAAGAGAAGGAAAAAGAAGTGAAGCAACTTAATATGGGAAAAGATCGGATCTGTATTAATTTGTATCTCTTTGAGTTGTATACAAGCAGTACATCAAAATCTCCACTACATATATGCTGTACATCCCAGGATTCATGACTTCTAAGACTAGTGGTTGAGGATATTGAGGAGGGAAACTCGGGTTTTGATCAAGCGCCTGATCAGGCACTCCATCTCTTCTTCGATGTCCTGAATGTGGGACTCGAGTTCTGCCATCACTTTCTGTACACGTTCCATGTGAATGTTACTTGCTTTTCCATTCTTATGGCTTAGGAGGGCATCGACTACAGCATCGACGATCTCTAATTCGCTGTTGGACGCTCTCTCAGCAGCCACCACTCGGTTGGAATGTATCCACTTGGAGAAGAAAGAGCAGCTCATTGACTTTCCATGTACCAATGTCAACAATGACTTGATCGTCTTGAGAGCAACTCCCTCCGCTTCTCTTAACATGTCAACCATTGTCGTACCACTTTGATCTGCACAAGAGACTGTTGATTTGATCTTCAAATTTTTCAAGCAGCCTTGAATTGTCTTCTTTGCTTTCTTCCTAGAGGCCAAGTATGCCCCGACCTCATTTCTCAATGCCAGTTCATTACCCCGTCTCCTGTGCAACGTTGACTGTAGCTCCTGCACAGTTTCCTTTGTCAGTGCTACAACATCTCTGCCGGTGCTACAAATGTCCAGGAGACTGAGGGATCTCTCAAGCACCTCGTCACAGCCCTCTTGAATGAAGGCCTGTTGGGTATGTGGCAAGAGAAGCAAGTCATCAACAGAGGCGTAAAAGTCCGCAAGACTGCTTATCATGCCGCTCACTGATGAAAAGGAGCTGGTGGTGGCTGCTTCCGAACTTGTGATCCTCCCCAAGTAATCCTCTGCTTGAGGAATGAGGGGGTTAGGCTCGGAAGGCAAGCTCACGGAGCGAGCATGAAAGTGGGATTTTGGGTTTGCAGGTGAAGCCATTTTCTGATAGGTGACCTAGTTAACAAAATTTTTCAAAGGTAATTGAATCTGGATTGCACTCTCTTGGCCGTGGCAAGACCATGTATATATAGGAAGGAGAGAAGGGGAGGCAAAGGGAATCAAAATTCTCAGACTCAGTCTGTCCTAACATGATTTTGAATTGGATCTGATGCCTTGTTCACCGATGTCTGCGCAGTGTCTCCCACCACCCTTCTCATTTTCCAATGAATTAAGAGCTAAATATGGATCATCTCATCTCGTGATTAGAAAATAATTGCACGAGTGGTGCCAGGACACTGTCTCCCCTCTAGAGGAACAAAATAATGATGCTTAACTTTTTTAAATCTACATGATAATGCACGATTCAGGAAGGCTCCTTAAACTATTATGCATTCTTGTATAACTATAGAAAAGAGAATCTCTTTAGTCAAATGGTGATGAGCAAGTGTTGCCACATATCCGGTGGAGGGTATACAAAGTTTGAAGGAATACTTTCTTTAGGTGCCTTCTTTTGAGGCCATGATAATTAATAACCGCCTAGGAAAGAAGAATTAAACAAAAAGGAAAAAAAAAAAATAACCTTCATTCCGATCTACTATGGGCGGGCTTGGGAAGGATTTTACATGGTTCGGCTTTAACTGTGATTCTGATGTAGTTCGGTTCATATGCTGAGGGAGCAAATTTAGCATGAATTAGATGTAGTAAGGACGTAGTAACAGAAAACTGAAATCAACACAAAGTTCTTTCATTGCTTTAGTTGGTTTCTGCTCACTAACTGCCAGAAAAATTTCTGTTATTACTCTGGTGATGATACCAAATAAATGCTGTGTTGGTTGTATCATTATATGCCACCACAGAGCCAAATTATTTTCCTTTTTATCCTCCTAATCTCGTTCCTGGATATTTATGTTAAGCCTAGGTCCCACTCGTAACAGTCTTGTTCTACTAGGCTTCGTCTAGTAAAGGCCTCGTTACAAGTTAATATAAGGCACTTCACCTCACCACACCCAGGCAATGTGAGATTCGGTTTGTTCCTGCCCCCATGCCATCTTAGAGTCAAAGCTGCACCTTGTCCAGGGCCTCTCTAGCCCCGGCAATCACTCCTGCCCTCATCGAACCAGGTCATTACAATTTATCAGTTTTTCTCAAGCAATAATATTCTTGAGAAGTATTTTTTTTACTTTTACTCACAAAAACTAGTCAGAATTTGGAATGAGATGGAACTGACGTAATATCTAATGTGCAGGCGAAACTCTTCTGATTTATGATACCATATGAACTACTTACTTTGACTCAACTGTTGCTAAGACTCTTCTGATTTTATCCTGGGTCCTGTATACAAAGAAGAGCAAGCAGTCTTTTCAAGGGTTTTCCTGTTGCACCTTCTGACTTTGAAGCGGTTTTAACTTCCATATCTGTAGATCATCTATTGAGCAAGTCCTTACGAGTGCATAATAAATGATCAGGTATTTAAAGGCCATTCACTGGCGAAGCCATTGTATGAGAGCTGGTCTTGTTACTGAAAGGTTTCAGAAGCAATTGAATCGGATCGTCTTCGCTTGGCTGTGGGAAGATTGTATATATTAAAGGAGAGAAAGGGAGGCAAAGGAAAACAAAGTTCCTAGAATCAATGACTCCCCAGCATGATCTTGAATTGGATTTGAATGCTTTGTTCACCAATGTTCATGCAGTGTCCGCCCACCACCCTTCCCACTGATGCCTTATATCAGTAATTGCTGACAAATTACGGAGACTACCGTGTTAATGCAGGGATGGGAAATAATTCCATGGAATTAACATTTTCTCTGCATTGCAAATGCCTGTATACATACTGACTATTTAGCGAATAAAATGAATGCTGTACCATGTTTTCTTCGGTTTTCTTTGATAATGTTTCCGCTAGTTGGCTTACTGCTTTACACTTAGCAGTCTCATGTTTCTGCTAGTTGTAAAAGTCAGCTTATCTGCTTATTTATGCTGCAGAAGTATCTCATTGATAAATTTCAGTTATTATTGCTAATAAGTTAGGATGACCTAAATGTCTCTCGGACCTCGGCATCTTCTACGTAGGCATGGATATAAAATTCCTGCAAAACCTGCAACTCCAGGTCTGACGGTGTTTAGCACCTTCGCGAATCATTCATTAGATGAGATATTATTATTCTTCAGAGTTTGATGGAATCACATTAGAACATTTAATTTTCTGCCATAATTGATAGTGATGTGAACAAGCTGATTTAACCGATGTTTTTTTGTCCCCGATACACTGGTAATAGTCTCAGATTTCATTCTTCTCACTGAATTAAGATAACCACTTTGTAGGAATGATGACATCAAATATTTGCATTCTGTTAGTGCTGACAGGATATTTAGACAACAGCGAGAGGGGAAGATAAGGAAAAAGATGTGAAGCAGCTTAATTTGGCAGAAGATCAGATTTGTATTGAGTTTTTTACTCTTTGAGTTGTCTACAAGTAGGACAACAAAAATCTGTACTACACATGTGCTAGACATTTCTATACATCCCAGAATTCGTGACTTCTCAGACTAGTGGTTGAGGATATTGAGGAGGGACACTCGGGTTTTGATCATGCGCCTGATCAGGTGATCCATCTCTTCTTCGAGGTCCTGAATGTGGGACTCAAGTTCTGCCAATGCTTTCTGTACATGATCTGTTTGGATGTTACTTGCTTTTCCACTCTTGTGACTTAGGAGGGTATCGACTGCAGCGTCCACGATCTCTATTTCACTGTTGGACGCTATCTTATGGGCTGCCACTTGGCTGGAATGCATCAACTTGAAGAAGAAAGAGCGGCTCGACTTTCTGTGTACCAATGTCAACAAAGATTCGATCGTCTTGAGAGCAACTCCATCGGCCTCTCTTAACATGGAAACCATCGTCACACAGCTTTGATCCGCAGAAGAGATGGTCGATTTGATCTTCAAAACTTTCAAGCAGCTTTGAATTGTCTTCTTTGCTTTCTTCCTAGAGGCCATGTATGCCTCAACCTTGTTTCTCAGTGCCATTCCGTCGCCCCGCCTCCGGCGCAATGCCGATTGTAGCACCTGCACAGTTTCCTTTGTCTGTGCTACAACATCTTTGCTGGTGCTGCAAATGTCAAGGAGACCGAGGGATCTCTCGAGCACCTTGTTGCGTCCCTCTTGAACCAAGGTCTGTTGGGTATGTGGCAAGAGAAGCAAGTCATCGATGGAGTCATAAAAGTCCACGAGACCACTTATCATGCCGCTCACTGATGAAATTGAACAAGTGGCGGCTGGTTCTGAACTTCTGATCCTCCTCAAGTGATCTTCTGCTTGGGGAATGAGCGGGTTAGGCTTGGAAGGCAAGCTCACAGAGCGGGCATGA
Source organism: Eucalyptus leucophloia subsp. euroa (assembly GCA_017140325.1). Taxonomy (NCBI): domain Eukaryota; kingdom Viridiplantae; phylum Streptophyta; class Magnoliopsida; order Myrtales; family Myrtaceae; genus Eucalyptus; species Eucalyptus leucophloia. The sequence continues at coordinate 23,556,405 of CM029476.1, forward strand.
AAGTGGGATTTTGGGTTTGCTGGTGAAGCCATTGTCCGAGAGGTGATCTTGTTACAGAGAATTTCCAAAGGCAATTGAATTTGGATAGCCTTCTCTTGGCCGTGGCAAGACCATATATATAAAAGAGAGGAGGGGAGGCAAAGGGAATCAAAATTCCTAAACTCGATGTGTCCTAACATGAAAATGAATTGGATCTGTGTGCTATGTTCACCGATGTCTGTGTAGTGTCTCCCACCACCCTGCTCATTTTCCAATGAATTAAGAGATTAAATATGGATCAACCCATCTCAATAATGTATTGCAGCATATAAAATTATTGCACGAGTGGTGCTAGGACACTGTCTCGCCTCTAGAGGAATAAAACAACGATGCCTGACTTGTTTAGTCTTAAAGAATGATGAATGATTCAGGAAGGCTCGTTTAATTATTATGCATTACTGGATTAACCATAGAAAGGAGAAGTTCTTTTGTCAAATGGTGACAAGCGTCTCCCACCGCTCTGCAATATATTTGAGGTGTTCGCACAATTTTAAATTTGACAGTGGAAGCGGTTTCTCCAGGCCGTCAGCTTACCATCTAGAATTGATCCACACCAGACACCCCCCGTGGTCGCCCTGAATGGCCAATTATTTGTGCGTGTTCCATGTAAGCAGAAAGTTCTGTAATACAAGAGCCGTTCTGCTGTTTTGTGAGGCATCTGCATGTGACACTCCATTCATATGTCCAAGAGATGAAAAATTGCCTCTCTGTGCAGCGGTCCTGCTTTGCAAATTTCTCAGCTAGAAAGTTTTGCATGGTGTTCATGTATTTGTGAAATGATCCTTGAGATATGTGTTGCACGAGCAAGTCAAAGACCTTGTCTTCTATGACCAGACACGGCAGTTTTCTACATTCATTAGACTCACTAGCTTCTAACTATTCTTAATTTCAGAAAGGAAACATCTTCTGTCGAGATTTGAATCTGTGGATCAACCTTGCGCCAATAAATTAGTCCAATGAGATCAATCAAATCTCAACAGGGTGTGGTGCTCAATTCTTTATGCATGAAGAGAGTCGAACGATTTTCATTTGATCAAGACAGTATGTCGGCAATGTTTTTGTGGTGTCACCTTCCCGTGAGACACTAGCTCATTATAAGTCACCTGAACATGACGTAACAACAGAGGAACTCTTGGCAAAAAATTATTCCGCATAACGAGCAGCGAAAAGGATAAAAATAAGTTCGCGCACGAGCAGCGTTAATGATGAAGTTATTCCACTCTTAGAGACACATAGAAAATTAAACTTATAACGACTTTTCCTTTTTAGGTCCATCTTGTTACTAGAGGGGGTGAATAGGTGTACAAAAATTTTCTCGAAACTTGTACGATATTTAAGCAATTCGAGTAAGGGAAAGAGAGAATTGAACGCTCGGTTTATAGTGGTTCGGCTTGATTCAAGCCTACGTCCACTCTTCGCACCGACGGATTCCACTATGATCAAAGAGATGTTACAAAGTTGATCTTCCTTGATTTCTAGGTGTAGATGATCTACCACACTCACTCAAGGTGTCACCAAGTATAAACACTCGGATCTGATTTCGCTCGTCTCAACTAACAATCAAGGGTCTTCGTACTACGAAATTTTTCTATCGATCACACACTTAAAACAGCTAGACGTCTTCCTTTTATACTCCTTCATGCCATCATATCTTATTTCGCCTGCCTATATCAGTAACACACGAGGAAGTTGATTCCCCCCCTCCAGCTCATCCTGCTGTTCCTGAGAAGACCGTCTTAATGTAGGCATGTGAAATAATTCCATGAAGCTCTCATTTTCTCTGTATTGCAAATGTCTATAATTCATCTGACTATTTGGCAGGGCATTTAATTATTTTATCCTTGTTCCGTGGTTTTCTTCTGATAAAGTTTCCACTAGTTGGCTTATGCAATTGTTGCCTTCAAATCCATGTTCGTACTTTTTTTCATTGCACAAGCTAACCATCCTTAACCTACTAATTTTACCCATCTTCTGTTTTACGTTATAGAGGTACTTGTTGATAAGTCTCAATGGTTTCTTCTCAAGCTAGGATGGACCAAATGTGTGTTGGACCTCAACCTCTTCTTTGTATGCATCCTTAAATAGATCACAATGCCTACAGGTCTAAAAAATAAGAGAGTGAGTCAGAGGACTCAGTAATTAAAACCCTTAATTCTCTACTAAGAAGACATCTTATCATCAAAATCTAACAAATACAACACTCGCAATACAATGTCGATGACAGATTAAGAACAAACCCATTGCTATCTCTCGATTATTTGCATGCGATCCACTTTCGACTTACCAAACAAGTTATTTTACCAAGCAAGCTTATCAAACAACACACAATAACATGCACAATAAGTTCATTAACCATCTCAAACAATTCTTCCTATACTTTTAAGGCTTCCAGCTTTAAGCCAGGCATCCGGCCTCAAGCCAAGTATCCCATACTTTCAAAGGCTTCCTGGCTCAATAGAGCATCTGGCCTCAAGCCAAGCATCGCATATGTCACACCCCAAGAACTATAGGGATGAGGGTGACACGACTGTCCTTCCAGCTGAAGAACGTAAGCTCAAATCATACACAAAGTCTACTTCCAAAAGTCCCTATTGATAGCACTCTCTCGCTCTACTAGCTGCTAACCAAAGAACTTGGGTTAGAAAATAGAAGGGTGAGCAACCACAAGCTTAGTGAATAATACATCTCTTTTTAAGCAGATCGAGCAACCACTAGGCATATATATAAGTATAGGGCACTATCAGAAACTCATAATCCAACTCTTTAATATACAGATCAAATCATATAAGAGATATTTAATACCATTCAAAAAATACTCATTTAAACCATCCTGATAATTCAAGCATCAATAGTCAAGTCCATTAATTAATTTCTATCAAAAATCACATCAATAGTTCATCCATTGATCCATCTTATATCAAAACATATATTGATGGTCCATCCATTGATCAATATTTTACTCAATAACCATGGTCACGACACAACGCCTTATGATAAAGTGACCAAAATCACCCTTTGACAAAGTATCCACCTACAAAACCGATGGTTTGGCCCAAAAGAATATCCTAAATTCGGTATGCATACTTACTAGCCCCTCAATGGGCTCACAGCAATACTAAGCACCAAACCCACATCCTCTAATATCTAGAGATTCGATCTATAATCAATCTCATAATCCATAATGCATTTTATAAACCAATCATATCACATTTCATAATTTAATCCATCAAATAAAATATATCCTTCACAAGACATTTATCATAATGTTTTGAAATCCATTTGATAAACCCTCGACATTTCGAAACACCTTTTATAAAAGGTTTCTCAAATCATTATAAACTCATTGCATAAATTAATTTGTAACCATTACATACATATGTACATACATACACCTTTTGCAACATTTTTCTTAAAACCATTCTCGAACCATTTCAGAATTTCTTTCACAAACCACATTCATGATGAAACATTTTTCATAAAATCTTTCTCAAATCATTCACCGGTACAAAAATGTAGTAATTGCCCGATCCATATTTTTATGCAATAAACATGCTCTTTTATTACTTATAATATCTCAAATCTCTTAACATTTTCAAAATGGGAGTTCACAAATTCAAAGAAGAGATAGCACCACTTACCCGTCATCTATGACCAAATCATAAACGATACTCGTATCGTCGAACTTACATCCCTATCAAATAACCGAGAAATAATATTAAAATCAAATGAAACTCTATATCAACTACGAAACAACTAAACTACACCGTAACTCTAACAAAACGCCTCCTATGCGCTATCAAATCACATACCCAAAGCGATTATTCAATCCGTTCGCAATGAGAGTTTAAGCGCAAAACTTAGTCACACCACAACTTTCTCCACCGAGCCCTGTTCCAAATTATTTATAGTCAATAGAAAACCCTTCAAATATACTACAAAAATCTCAATTTGACCGTCCCAAAATCAAGTCAAAAACCAACACAATATAGGCCCAAAGTTGTGGGACGTGCACTATTCATCATGCACAAGGAACTTTGAAATTTTGTTTCGATCAAACTGTAAACTCATATCCGTAAAATCGTACGGCTCCACAATACTCTAAATTATCGTTTCTATGAAAATGCACAACTCAACAACTTAAAAATCCGACTCAGCCCCTCAATTTTCCCAAAATTCCGAATTTTAGTCCTAAACCCGGAAAATACTTTGATTGGACGAATGATGGGCACGATCGCTTACCAAGCATAACGTTACGTAGTTGAGTCGGCTTGACAAGGACCCGTGGCATAAAACCCTCTTCTTTCTTCCTCCTCTTTCTTCTTCTTCTTCTTTCTCTTCTTTCTTCTCTCTATTTCCTCTCTCTCCTCTCTTCTTTTCCTTTTGCCCGGACATGCTTCTCTCTTTTCCTTTCTATCGACTCCTTTTTGTTCTATTTTTTTCTTTCTTTTCTTTCCTTTCTCTCTCTCTCTCTTTCTCTCTCCTTTTTTCCTTCTTTTTCCCGAAAGCTCTCACCCTCTCCTTTTCTGCTCAAACTTCCTCTCTTTTCCTCTTCTTTTGACCATTCAACTCTTCTTCTTCTTCTTCTTTTTCCCATGGGCCCCACTCTTTGACAAGTCAAAGTATTACACTATACTTTCAAATGCTTTGTGGCTCAACTAAGGCATCCAGCCTCAAGCTAGACATCTCATGCGACTTCCTAATTTAACCAGAGCATCCAGCCATCAAGCTAGCCATATCATACTTTCAAGGGCTTTTTGGCTCAATCAGGACATTCGGTCATCAAACCAAGCATCTCATACTTTCAAGGTTTCAAAGGTTCTCATATTTTCATAGGCTTCCTAGCTCAATTAGGGTATCCCATTCTCATGAATGAACGTAATGCGTCGTTTGGGATAGAGGCATGCCTAGGAGATGCCATTTGGAACCTTCAGGAATCCCAATGACATGAGATTTACTTCTTTTTTTTATACTTTGTGGTAAATATTTAGATTGTTCCAATTAGAACATTGACCTTTCTTCTGTAATTGATGTTGATGCAATGATAAGCCCATTCCACCGTCATCTTAGTCACCCATTACTAATGATCACCTTAGATTTCATTGTTCACGTCCAATTAAGATAACCACATTGGAGGAAGGACAACATCGATGTTTTGTGCATTGTTGGCTTGATAGAATGATTCGACACGGAATTTCCCCATGCAATCACTCATTTTATTGTCAAATGCTTCAGCAATTGGAGAAAGAAAAATGTAAAGTGAGGCAATTTAGTTTGGCAGCAGATCTGATTTGTATTGATTTGTAATATTTCAGTTGTATACAAGTAATTCAAGTAAATTATGTACCATAAATATGCTACACTTCTACATCCTAGGATTCGTGAATTGTCAGCTAGTGGTTGAGGATATTGAGGAGGGACACTGGGGTTTTGATCAAGCGCCTGATCAGGCGCTCGACTTCTTCTTCGAGGTCTTGACTGCTGGACTCGATCTCTGCCAGTATTTTCTGCAAGTATTCCATTTGGATCAGTTTTCCATTCTTGTGGCCTAGGAAGGTGTGACCGGCCGAATCCACTTCCTCTAGCTCACTGTTGGTGCTCTCTCATCAGCTGCCACTCGCTTGAAATGCATCAACTTGCCGAAGAAAGAGCAGCTTCTCAACTTTCCATGTACCAATGTCAACAATGATTCAACCGACATTTTAGTTACGGATATTCTGGTAATCATCTCAGATGTTCTTCTTATGGAATCAAGATAAACAATTGGTAGGAATGATGACATCCAATATTTGCATTTTGTTAGTATTGATAGGAGATTCAGACAACAAAATGCATTTCAAATGAATCAGCATGAGGGGAAGAGAAGGAAAACGAAGTGAAGCAACTTAATTTGGCAAAAGATCGGATCTGTATAAATTTGTATCTCTTTGAGGTGTATACAAGCTGTACAACAAAAGTCTCTACATCTCAGGATTCATCACTTCTCCGACTAGTGGTTGAGAACATTGAGGAGGGACACTTGGGTTTTGATCAGGCGCCTGATCAGGCGCTCCATCTCTTCTTCGATGTCCTGAATGTAGGACTCAAGTTCTTCCATGACTTTCTGTACATGTTCCATTCTAATGGTACTTGCTTTTCCATTCTTATGGCTCAGGAGGGCATCAACTGCAGCATCAACGATCTCTAATTCGCAGTTTGACGCTCTCTCATTGGCTGCCACTTGGTTGGAATGCATCCATTTGGAGAAGAAAGAGCAGCTGACCGACTTTCCACGTACTAATGTCAACAACGATACAATAGTCTTGAGAGCAACTCCCTCTGCTTCTCTTAACATGGAAACAATTGTTGCACCACTTTGATCGGAAGAAGAGATGGTCGATTTGATCTTCAAATTTTTCAGGCAGTTTTGAATTGTCTTCTTTGCTTTCTTCCTGGAGGCCACGTATACCCTGACCTCATTTCTTGGCGCCAGTTCATCGCCCCATCTCCTGCGCAATGTCGATTGTAGCCACAGTTTCCTTTGTCTGTGCTACGACATCTTTGCCAGTGCTACAAATGTCCAGGAGACTGAGGGATCTCTCAAGCACCTCATCGCGGCCCTCTTGAACGAAGGCCTGTTGGGTACGTGGCAAGAGAAGCAAGTCATCAACAGAGTCGTAAAAGTCTGTGAGACCGCTTATCATGATGCTCACCGATGAAAAGGAACTGGTGGTGGCTGCTTCTGAACTGTTGATCCTCCTCAAGTAATCCTCTGCTTGAGATATGAGGGGGTTAGGCTTGGAAGGCAAGCTTACAGAGCGAGCACGAAAGTGGGATTTCGGATTTGCCGGTGAAGCCATTGTCTGATAGGTGATCTTGTTAACAATTTTTTTCAAAGGCAATTGAATTTTGGATTGCCTTCTCTTGGCCGAGGCAAGACCATGTATATATAGGAAGGAGAGAAGGGGAGGCAAAGAGAATCAAAATTCATAGACTCAGAGTGTCCTAACATGATTTTGAATCGGATCTGATGCTTTGTTCACCGATGTCTGCGCTGTGTCTCCCACCACCCTTCTTGTTTTCCATTGAATTAAGAGCTAAATATGGATCAACTCATCTCATCATTAAAAAATAATTGCACGAAAGGTGCGAGGACACTGTCTCGCCTCTAGAGGAATAAAACAATGGCACTTAACTTTGTTTAATCCTACAGAATAATGCATGATCCTGGAAGGCTCCTTAAACAATTATGCATTATTGTATAAATACAGAAAGGAGAATTTCTTTTGTCAAATGGTGATGAGCAAATGTTGAAGCTATGATACGCGAGAGCTGAAGGAATACTTTCTTTAAGGTGCCTTCTCTTGAAGCTATGATAAGTTATAACCGTGAAGGGAAGATGAATTAAACCAAAGTAAAAAAAAAAATCACTCCAATCTATTACGGCCAGGCTTGGGGAGGAGTTTGCCTGTGTACTGGTAATTGCCGATATCAAAATGATGAGTCATCAGATATCCAGCATAGTTTTACATGATTGTAGCTTCAAGTATCCAGTGTAATTCCACGTGATTCAGCTTCAACTCTAATTCTGACATGGTTCAGAGCAAATTTAGCATGAATTAAATGCAGTAAGAACAGTAGTAACACAAAATTGATATCAACACGAAGTATTTTCATTGCTTTAGCTGGTTTCTGCTCACTAACTGCCAGAAAAGTTTCCATTATTACTCTGGCCCTAATACCAAATAAATTGTTGTGTTGATTATTGTTAGGGAAATCCCTTATGATGTTTTGAAGATGACAAAATAAATCAAAGGCTACTAACATGTTTGATGGTTGAGTAATAGACCATGCAGATGATAGAACATGTAAATGATATTATCAAAGTCAGAAGATGACCAGAAGACTGAATGTATGACCAAAGTATATTTTGAAGATTTCCAGACTTCTGTGTCAAAATCTCAAGACTGCCAGACTCAAGACTCAAAGTCTGAAGACTGCCAGACTCAAGACTCAAAGTCTGAAGATTGCCAGACTCGAGACTCAGATTGTAAAGTCTACAGACTCAGATTGTAAAGTCTACAGACTCATATTGTAAAGTCTCGAGACTCAAACTTAACATCCAGATTCGATGAATCGTAACTCAAGCCCAATCATATAACGGCTAGTGATCGGTTTGGATTCCACATCAAGACTGATTTGATTGAAGACAAGAACTTTCTACACGAAGAAGCTTTACTTATGGAAACCAAAATTTCGTTTGTATGGGCGATCGGAATCAATTTGGGATTCTACCTTTGTCACTCAACGGCTCTCAAATCTTCTAGATATAGAGCTGTCCAATAAGTATATTGGAAGACGATTCTCCGGGATGCTGTCCAACGGCTAGTTTGGAAGTGGAGGAGTATTTAAGGAGATCATGGACCGATGAGCAAGTAAGAGACGGAGCGTAGAATTTATAATTCCAAAGTTTGAGCGACTTTCGATCATATACTTGTCTCTTGAGAGCTTAAACGTTTGTGATCATGAGAGAAATACTAAAAGAGTGACTTAGTGAGATAGTGTGATCTACTACTAAGTGTTTACACTCGAAGTTGTAATCTCTTGTTGATTGCATAGTGGAATCCAGCCAAAAAGGCTGTTATCGTGGGAGAGTGGACGTAGGCTTGGATTAAGCCGAACCACTATAAATCTTGTGTTCTTATTCTCTTCCCTAACTCCTTTATTTTGTTCATACTAGCACTCTCAATTGGTATCAGAGCCAAGTGCTCGGTTTATAAAAGTGTTTTTACTTTTGAGCTAAAGATTCTTTATGGTTAGTATGTTGGCACCAGGACTTATGGAAGGGCAAAGCAACACAAGGCCACCATATTTCGATGGAAGAAAATACAAGCAGAATGGCAGAAAAGAACAATAAAAGAAGATGATGAGTAAGGAAATCTATACTTGATGGGACATTCAGAATCTGAGTCGACTCAAACACGGACTCGAATCGAGTCCGACTTAGACCGATGAGGAAATCGAGGAAATAAAGGAAATGAAGAAGTTGGTAAGGAATGCTTTTGGGCACATAATTCTCATTATGCTTGAAATTCGATATATCATTGATTGATTTAGATTTTACAATGATCATATTTTGCTTTATGGAAGAAAGAATCGTATGATTTGTTTTTGTGATTTGTGAGTTGAGATTTGATTTAGTACGTGTGATTATTTGAGATAATTCAGATTATTTTGTCTAATTTTATACTCTCAGATATAATCATATTTTGCAAAGTGAAAATCTATTTTACGTGATGATGCAAGATATTCTTAGATATTCAAAGATTTTATTCTCTCTGATTTTATCGTATTATGTCTAAGAGAGAATTTATTTTTCAAAATATCATATGCATAATATTCTTTCTTTGAATACTTTGTTATGATGAATTAAGAAAGAATATTATTTATCTGTGGAGATTATATATTTTGCTCTAACGTCAAGGAAGGATCCAAATTGATGGATACCAAAAAGGGAAATGAGTTGATTGCAGGAAATTCAATAAGGCGAGAATGATTACAAATCTACGCAGATTTTGGTGCAATCAGAAAATATCTCCTACGATAATTGCAACAATAGTTTCTATTCACAAATATTGTCATGATCACAGGGGGAGAAATCAAATCCAAAAGAAAAAGGAAAGAATCGTGATCATCTCAAAAAGGCAACAAATTGAGGGGGAGTATTGATCAATTATGGAAAAATCCTTTTGGATTGATCTTAATCTTATTATGGATGGAATAAAAGGTAAATGTATCAGAATTTGTCTAAAAAATCCGGTTAGTGCATCTTTTATTACCTTTTGTCATTAACAAATCTTACTGATATTATCATTTTATTATGACAAAAAGTGTACGTGAATTTCATGATGCATCTGTGATTTTTATTGGATATTTGCTGATATATATGATCGAAGTGAGCTATATTGCATATCTTTAATATTCGATAAAAGCTGATTTTTGGAAATTGTGATTCATGCAAAATATTTGTTATCATTCTCTACGTGAATCCATTATTATCACTTTTTGATTATGACAAAAAGGGGGTGAAAATATGAATATGCATATGTGCTGATTGGTTTGATATTATTGCATAATATTGAGCTGCGATTATTTTTCTATATATTCTTATGCTCAATCTATTTGTTATCTTCTGATATCCTTTAATTTAAAAGTATGTCTACAAATCTGCATATTCAGAGATTGTTTTGTCATCATCAAAAAGGGGGAGATTGTTAGGGAAATCCCTTATGATGTTTTGAAGATGACAAAATAAATCAAAGACTACTAACATGTTTGATGGTTGAGTAATAGACCATGCAGATGATGATTATATGCCAACACCAAGCCAAATTCTTTCCCTTTTTATCCTCTTCCTGGATAATTTATTAGTTTTTGTAGAGTGTTAACATACTTAAGAAGTGTTTAATCAGATACACATATACATTAGTCATTGGAATGAGATGGAACTGATGTAATATCTTATGTGCAGGCGAGATTCTGCTAATTTATGATACCATATGAACAATTTACTTTGACTCAACGGTTGTTAAGACTCTTCTTGATTTTATCCTGGCTCTCGTATACAAAGTAGAGCAAGTAGTCGTTTCAAGGGTTTTCCTGTTGCATCTTCTGACTTTGAAGCTGTTTTGACTGCCATATCTGGAATTCATCTGTTAAGCGTGTGCAAATAAATGATCAGGCATCAAAAAGTCAACAACTGATGAAGCCATTGTCTGAGAGGTGGTCTTGTTAAGGAAATGTTTCAGAGGAAATTAAATCAGATCGTCTTCTCTTGGCCGTGGCAAGACTGTATACATATGTAAAGGAGAGAAGGGGAGGCAAAGGGAATCAAAGTTCCTAGAATTAATGAGTCCCTAACATGATCTTGAATTGGATTTAAATGCTTTGTTCACCGATATTTGGGCATTGTCCCCCACCACCCTTCTCGTCCTCTAATGAACTAGAGACTAATAATGGATCAAAATTACCATAAGCTTAACAATGTATTGCACAGCGTGCTGTGTAGGAAAATATTGCACAAGCGGTTCTAGGACCCAGTCTCGCCTTTCGAGGGAAAAAATAAATAAAAATAAAAAACTTAGGCCAACTTGTTGGATCCTACTTGATAATGCAATGATCCTCTCAAACTAATCAAATGCTCGTCAAATAGGCACAAAAGGAATAAATTTCATTTGGTTAAAACACCATATGGAGATGTTCATCCGTTGTCTCCTTCCCACAAGATTCCAGCCCATCTTTAAATCACCTGAACATAACGTAACAACAGAGGAACTCTTGGAAGTCATTGTTCGGCAAAATGTGCTGCAGAAAGATAAAATTAACTTTGTGCACGAGGGGCATTAATGATGAAGTCTACCACCATTTGAGAGATGTAGAATCTCTACACTTTCTTATTTTACATTTTTCTGCTTTATATCAGCAATTGCCGACAAATTATCGTGATTATATAAGTCAACAAACATTAGGATTTCTGGTTTCTCCATCCAGCTTATCCTGCCATTACGGAGACTCGCATGTTAATGCAAGCATGTGAAACAATTCCATGGAATTAACATTTTCTCTGCATTGCAAATGCCAGCATCCATACTGACTATTTAGCAAATAAAATGAATGTTGTACCATTTTTTCTTCAGTTTTCTTGTTTCCGCTAGTTGGCTTACTGCTTAACACGTAGCGGTCTCATGTTTCCGCTGGTGGTAAAAGTCAGCTCATCTGCATATTTTTGAGGGAGAAGTATCAGTTGATAAGTTTAAGTTATTACTGCTGATAAGCTGGGATGACTCAAACGTCTCTTGGACCTCAGCATCTTCCTTGTGGACATAGATCATGAAATTCCTGCAAAACCTGCAACTCTGGGTCTGATGGTGTTTAGCAGCTTCACAAATCATTGTCCAGATGAGATTTTATACTTCTTTGGAGTTTGATGGATTCAGATTAGAACATTTAATTTTTCTGCTACAATCGATAGTGATGTGAAAACAAGCCCATTCAACTGACATTTTAGTCACGGATATACTGGTAATAATCTCAAATTTCATTCTTCTCACTGAATTAAGATAACCACTTTGTAGGAATGATGACATCAAATATTTGCATTCTGTTAGTGCTGATAGGATATTTAGACAACAGCGAGAGCAGAAGATAAGGAAAAAGATGTGAAGCAGCTTAATTTGGCAGAAGATCGGATCTGTATTGAGTTTGTACTCTTTGAGTTGTATACAAGTAGGAAAACAAAAATCTGTACTACACGTGCTAGACATTTCCATACATCCAGGAGTCATGACTTCTTAGACTAGTGGTTGGGGATATTGAGGAGGGACACTTGGGTTTCAATCATGCACCTGATCAGGCACTCCATCTCTTCTTCAAGGTCCTGAATGTGGGACTAAAGTTCTGCCAATACTTTCTGTGCATGTTCCATCTGGGTGTTACTTGCTTTTCCACTCTTGTGGCTTAGGAGGGTATCAACCGCAGTGTCCACTATCTCTAGTTCCCTGTTGGATGCTATCTCATGGGCCGCCACTCGGTTGGAATGCATCAACTTGGAGAAGAAAGAGCGGCTTGACTTTCCGTGTACCAATGTCATTACAGATTCGATTGTCTTGAGAACAATTCCCTCTGCCTCTCTTAACATGGAGACCATTGCCACACAGCTTTGATCTGCAGAAGAGATGGTCGATTTGATCTTCAAAACTTTCAAGCAGTTTTGAATTGTCTTCTTTGCTTTCTTCCTGGAGGCCAAGTATGCCCCGACCTCGTTTCTCAGCGCCATTTCGTCGCCCCATCTTCTGCGCAATGCCGATTGTAGCACCTGTAAAGTCCACTTTCTCTGTGCCACAACATCTTTGCTGGTGCTGCAAACGTCAAGGAGACCAAGGGATCTCTCGAGCAGCTTGTCATGTCCTTTTGAATCAATGCCTGTTGGGTATGTGGCAAGAGAAGCAAGTCATCGATGAAGTCGTAAAAGTCCTTGAGACTGCTTATCATGCCACTCACCGATGAAATTGAACAAGTGGTGGCTGCTTTTGAACTCCTGATCCTCCTCAAGTGATCCTCTGCTTGAGGAATAAGGGGGCTAGGCTTGGAATGCAAGCTCCCGGGGCGAGCATGAAAGTGGGATTTCGGGATTGCTGGTGAAGCCATTGTCTGAGAGTTGATCTTGTTACTGAATTTTTTTCGAAGGCAATTGAATTTGGATCGCCTTCGCTTGGCTGTGGCAAGAACACAGATATATATATATATATAGAAAGAGAGAGAGAGAGAGAGAGAGAGAGAGAGAGAGAGAGAGAGAGAGAGAAGGGAGCAAAGGGAATCGAAATTCCTACACTCAATGTGTCCCAACATGACTTTTGAATTGGATCTGAATCCTTTGTTCACCTATGTTTGCTCAGTGTCTCCCACCACCCTGCTCATTGTCCAGTGAATTATGAGACTAAATGTGGATCAACTCATCTCATCATAATCTCAATAATGTATTGCAGCGTAGAAAATTATTGCACAAGTGGTGCTAGGACACTGTCTCACCCCTAGAGTAATAAAAGAATGGTGCTTGACTTGTTTAATATTACATAATAATGAATGACTCAAGATGGCTTATTAAACTAGTATGCATTATTGTATTATCCACAGAAAGGAGAACTTACTTTCGTCAAATGGTGATGAGCAAGTGTTGCCACATTTCCGGTCAAGGGGACACGAGCTGATGGAATACTTTCTCTAAGGTGTTTTCTGTCGAGGCTACAATCAGTAATAACTGCGTAGGAAAGAAGAATTAAACAAAAGAATAAAAAAAATTCATTCATATCTATTACGGCCAGTCTAGGGATGCAGGTTGCCTAGGTACTGGCGAATGCTGATCTCAAATTATGCGTCATTGGGTATACAGGCGCAACTTTACATGGTGTTGGTTTTAATTATCCAGTGTACTTTTACGTTGTCACACCCCAAAAGCAACAAGAATGGAGGATGATACGGCCATCTTTTCACTCAAAGGATGTAACCTCAAAGCTCTCAAAAACCAATTCTTAAAAGTCCCCACATCCATATCGCTCTCGTATCTACTCATCGCTAATCGAGGGACCTGGAAAAAAAAAAAAAAAAAAAAACATTGGAAAAATAGAGGGCTGAGCAACCACGGCTCAGTGACTAGTGCATCTCTTCTAAGCGGATCGAGCACCCACTATGCATATTTACAAAACCAAACCGCAACTCTTTTAACTCAAATCTAGGATATAAGAATAAGTTATATACGCTTCAACATAATTATATTTATAACAAAAATAATTATTTCATAATAACATCGAAATAAACATCAATGATCTAATCTACTAATCAATCTCATTAATTCACACGCTAATGATCCATTCCATTGGTTAATCCCATACCACACCAAACCCAAAAATATAACAAACCTTCAAGGCCAAAATATAACATTTCTTACTTTAACACAATATATTCAAAGCAAAAATATTCAAGATAATAATAGGCAAATGCCAATGGTCTAACTCATTGGTCAATCTTATAAAACATGTATCAATAGTCTATCCATTGATTAATCTCATCAAACCACACATCAATAATTTAATTGAAATTATACGTCGATGGTCCATTCCATCAACTAATCTCAATTTATACGTCGATGGTCCATTCTATCGACTAATCTCAATTTACACGTCGATAGTCCATTCCATCGACCAAACTCATATCACATGTCAATGGTTCACTCCATTGACCAATCCATTACTCAATATCAAACCATGGTCACGATACAACACCTAGTGACGAGGCAACCAAGATTCTCTCATTGGCAAGATCTCCACTTATTATTAGCCGGTGGCTCGGCCCACAAGGATATCCTAGAATAATATGCGCATACCCACAAGCCCCTCGCTGGGCTCATAGCGATATTGAGCATCCACATCAATCCAAAACAACACTATCCATAATTCTCAAACCAAATCCATAAATCATTTCATATATCCTCAAAAGGTTTTGCAACTCAACTCATCCGCCAAAAATACCTTTCATAAAATATTCTCAAATAATTTTCAAGACTCATCTCATAAATCAATTTCAAATCAAATACATTTCAAAAAAAGCTTATCACAAATCAATATTCATATAGTCTTCCATAAACCATCTCAAAGCCGAGATCTTCATAAAAAAGTTTCATAAACTCAAAACACATAATATTTCTCGATTTCATTCATCAAACAAAATATATATTTCACCAAAAAGTTATCACGCTATTATTAAATATCAAAACGTAATAAATGCCTGATCCAGATTTTATGCAATAAATATGATTATTCATAACTCATAAAATATCAATCATTTATCATTTTGAAGACGTGAGCTTGTAAATTCTTAGAAGAGATAGCACCACTCACTTGGGAAAGTTGAAAATCAACTACGATGCTCACTCGAACCAACACATTCGGATCCCTAATAATTAACGGAAAAACATTATCAAAAGGCCGAGTAAAAAAGATATTCGCATAATGACTCGTCTATAATAAGCCTATTTGTTGATAAAATGAAATCTATGTGCCACGAAAAGTCGCATTTATCGAAAACCCATCAATTTCCCACAAGGCGCAGCTCATGTGCCAACTTTGTCGCGCCATAACTTCCTCCACAAAATTCTGTTTCAAGCCATCTTATAGTCTTTAGAAAGTTCTCTTAACGTACAACAACAACTCCAACTCAGCCACCCCAAAATAGTACCGAAAACAAAAAAAAAAAAAGCTTGAAGCTTACTGTTTGCTACAGTATCAGAATGCGCCCCCATCTTCAAAATTCTGTTCCGGACAAACCGCAAGCTCAAATCACGATCCGCAAGATGCTATAGCTTCACAACATTCCAAAGTACCATTTCTACAAAAATATACAGCTTAACGACTCAAAAATCATACTTCACCGCCCGATTTTTCCAAAATTTCGAATTTCAAGCCCTAAGTCTGAAATTACTCCAATTAAACGAATGGGCGGCATGAGCGCTTACCAGGCGTTGCGTTACATAGTTAATGTGACTTGGCGAGGTTCCCATGACGAGAACACACAAAACCCTCTTCTTCTTCTTGCCTCTTCCTTTCTTTGACTGGGTCAAAACCCATATTTTACATACGTGGTTCAGCTTTTCTACTCTGATTCTGACGTAGATTGGCTCATGTGTTGAGGGAGCAAAGTTGACTTGAATTAGATGCAGTAAGAACAGTTTTGACAGAGTGATAAAGTAATTGCATTGCAACAGTTGGTTTGTACTCACTATCAGAATAATTTCTGCTATTACTCTGGTCATAACGCCAAGTAAATTGTTGTAATTGATTATAGGCCACCAAAGAGCCAATTCTTTTCCTTTTTATCCTCCTAATTTGGTTTCCTGCTTAATTTATCCATTTTTCTCGATTGATGATATAAACAGGAAGTGTATAATCATGTACAAACGAAAATAAGTCAGAACTTAGAATGAGATGGAACTGATGTAATCTCTCATGTGGAAGCGAACTTCTGCTGATTTATGTTTCCATACGTAAAAGTTACTGTGACATAACTGTTGCTGAGACTCTTCTGTTTTTTCCAGGGTCACCAAGTAGTCTTTTCAAAAGTTCTCCCTTTCCATCTTCTAACTTTGCAGGGGTTTTGACTGCCATATCTATAAATCATCTGTTGAGCAAGTCGTTATGCATGCATAATAATGATAAGGCATCCAAAAGTCATGGATCTGAGGCTATCTGATTCCATTTCTTCATTTATAGTCTGCAAAATGTACAAGTATTATATATGATACAGATGCCAATAAGAGTGTCCTCTATCCACTAATCCTAGGGCGAGATTTCTCAACTAGTGAATCAACATATTGAGAAGGGATGCCCTGGTTTTGATTAAACGCCTTTGCAGGCGCTCCAGATCTTCGACGAGATCCTGAATGCTTGACTTGATACCCTCAACATTTACTTTAGATCTTCCACTAGGTCACCTGACATTCCCAACTTGCTGCGAAGGAGGGTATTCACTACAGCATCCACCGTCAAGACCTCATCACCCGTTTCTCTCCCCTCCGCTTCGACCCTTATGGAATGCATCAACTTGGAAACTAAAGACCAGCCTCTTCTCTGGTCTGTGCCTCTGTCCCTCATAACAAGTGCAACGAAGACCCAAATGTTGCTAAAGCAATCTCCTCAGCTTCTCTCAACTTGGAAAGCACCACCATGTTGTCCTGGTCCGAGGGATAGAAGACGTGTGAGCTCCTCAGATTTTTCAAGCATCCTTTGATCATCTTCTTCGCCATCTTCCTCGAGGTCAAGTATTACACCACCTCGTTTCTGAGCCCGAAATCATCGTCACGCCTCCTGCACAGAGCCGATTGAAGTTCTTTTATGCAGTTCCTTAGTCTGTTCAATCACATCCTCGTGCTACTGCTCATCATGGTGTTCTTCACAGGTGAAGCTCTGTTTGGTATAAAGCAACAGAAGCAAGTCGTCCAGAGAGTCATAGAATTCTTCAAGACAGCTTATCCTGCTGCTAGCTAATGACGGCAAAGTAGATGCTGCAGCATCCAAGCATCTAATTCAAAATTGCCGGTCCGCTTGCTGAATGAGTGGGTGATGTTTAGAAGGCAAGCTGACGGAGCAAGCATGGAAATGGAATTTGAGGTTAGATGCAGAAGCCATCATCCAAAAGACTATGCTGCTTGCTTCAACTTCGTTCGCAAAGACAAGTTAAAGATTCAGTTTCATAGTCTCCTGCCATTGCCAAGAATTTAAATACAAGGAGAGGCGAGAGGCAAAAGGAAACCGATGATTCGACTCCTTATCCGGCCTAATATGATATTTGATCCGTTTCAGAAGCTTTCTTCACCGATGTCCACTCATTGTCTCCCACCACCCTGCCCAATGTGTAGTCTTGTTGAAAAATGATGGATCTAATAATTGCCAGAGAAGCTGGAATAACGAGGTGCAGTTTCACAAAAAAAAGAAAAAATGCCGCGTGCACAAGTGGCGGTGTGATGCTGGCCTGTCTCCTCCGATGCCTGCAGAGCAGAATTGAAGACATAGCTGCTTACCTGTTTCTGTCCATTATATAATGGTGCTTGATGCAGGAGAACTCACCAGATCAATCATTTCTCGTTTGCCAAACGAAAGGGGTTGATGAGATGAGAGAACGTCGCTGCATTTGGTAGCAGACAGCGCACCAGATCAGACAAGACTCTGATATTTTAAAGTGAAGTTCATCGACGTCGACAATCGATGGCTGTCACAGGACGATGAGTGAGACGGAGAGAGTCGAAACCGAAGGGGACAAAGCACCAACAGCTGCTCATTCAAGACATCATCAAAGGCTCCTGAACTGCCTGTCCCTCTTGAATTCGCCTGCGCATGATGCAGAAACTTCAACTCATATACGTTCGGGGCAGCTATGACACATCACATTTGATATGTCCGCAACTTGCATGAATTTAGAACCATTCTTTTTTCTTTTTTTCATGACCTAGGGAACCCGCGCACCGTACCAACACGGACAACCTCGATAGGCCCGAGGTAACGGGGGGTGAACCCTGCAGCCCCACGGGAGGACCCACCACTCCCGTGGAATGGGTAAAGACACCAAGCGTCTCCACGGTGACTTGAACGCTCTCCCTCCTAAAAGGGGTCAGTGGGTCCCCCCACGGTAGGGAAAACTTAACCAGCGGAACCAACGCGGCCGGTGGTATTTAGAACCATTCTTTTTCAACATTAAATTTGAAAATTTTATTTTCAATGCATCGTCGATAGAAAATTTAGATTTAAAATTTGGAAGTGTCAATCATCGCAAAATTGTTTTTGCATATGTTACTATCCACTGAATTAATCTACATATTTATTTGACATATGCTAATCAGGTGACCCAAATTTCTAAACCTTATTTTTTTTATAATTTTTTTGTAATTTCTAAACCTCAATTCAACAGCTACAAGGGATGAGAATTCGTTCATTTAGTTTTTGTTATAATAATTACTTCTAGTATAATACATGACCCTTATTGATAGTGCTAAAGTTATCGTTTAATAAAACCTCGATGCATCGTGGACTTTGTTCTCAATTTAGTGATATGTAATATGCCTTAAATTCAGAGAAAAGAGATTTGAGAAAATAGAATTTACCAGCCCTGGATGTTTGATCAAACATCTATATAGAATCTATATATACATAGATTAATGTTTTTATTTATTAACAAAATATAAATAGCTTTATTGTTTCTGGTACATAGTTTAGAGATTTATCAGTAAAATATACATAAAACCCAGAAACTGGCTAGGATTTAATTACCAAAATATGAAATAAATTAAAGATCTATCACCAAAATGTGTACAAAATATTAGAAATTTCTGACATTAGAGATTTTCTAAAGTAATCATGAAAATTAAATTGCTGAGTAAAATTCACACATGAGTGTGCCACATGGCTCAACGTCATGTGAGCTTTACCCATTATATTTATTAAAAATCATTATTAAAACTGGGGAAATTTTTAACAAATTCCCCATTTCTTTGTACACAAGTGATTTCGTAAATCCTTCGCGAATCAAGTCAGGTTTTATTACGCACTTAGCAACGCCTTGCCCAACACCTTGCCAAAGCCCTATGGCAAATTTTTTGGAGAATTTTGGGTGGGAGAGTTTTGGGCTAATGCAATTACATTTCCCAAAGCCTCGCCTCAGCCCAAGTAGGTCCAGAGATGCTTTAAATTTTAAGTATTTCCAAAATGCAAATAGCTTTTTCTCTTTGAATTTTGTTCTCATTATACTTTCATAATTATGAAAATGTCTCCGAAAACGCTAACATCGCTGGTTGAAGGCAACCAATAAGCCACCATCAAACAACCTGCCTAAAATCACGCAACCTCAGGCAATGTTGACCGTCACCTAGATCTAGTCGTCAACCCCTCACTAGCGGTTGACTTTTAACAGAAAAGTCTGTAAATTTAAGAAAAAAGAATAGCAAATATCATTTATAAAGTGTAATTCTTTCCGAACAGCATTTAAATCAGAGTTGCTTCCCAATGTAATTCTTTACAAAACATATTTACATTTATTAAAACCCCTTTCACCTAAAATCCTTAATATTTCTCCAAAGTTGAACAGTAAGCAACCTAAGAAGCCAACATCACCATTTCTCACTAGGGGTGAACATCTGTCTAGGTTCAACCTAGACCGACTTTGCACCAACTCAATTCGACCGATTTTGATTCGATTCCCAAGGGAATTGAGTTGGTGTTGGCACTAAGACCTTTGGACCCAGCATTATGTGGATTGATTCTCGATTTGAGAGTTTAGGATTGTTCCAGTTGGAGACCAACCATAAATTCTATTCTAAATTTTAACACTTCCTGCTCTGTTCTCTTCACACTTTAGTTTGTCACATAAATTAGACATTAGAAAGAAACTTAACCCTAATTTGACAGAAAATGGAACCCTCTTCACTCGCCATGGCCTCACTCACTTGCCTTCGCCTCGCTCACTACTCGCTCTCTTCCTCTCCTCTTTTTAGTCGCCTAGCCACTCGCCTCTATTCTATCACCTCACGTGTTCATTTTTATGGTTTATTAATTTTAGTAAGTGTAATTTTCTATTGTTATCTTATCTATATTTATGTTTAATATGTATTGATGTTCATAGTTTGATTTCTCAATGTTACATTATTGCTACAAATGTAATTTAAAATAGTATATTTGTCTTTTTAAGAAATACAAAAATGAAATAAAAAAATAACTAGTCGGTTCCATATTAACCCTTGGAATCCGGATCAATCTAATCCTCAGTCCTAATCTCGGTAAAGTCAATCCTCGATCTAAAAAGTTAGAGACCAACCAATACTTTGCAGATTGATCCTTAAATTAGGTGTTGAACCAGCCTAATCCTTAAATTAGGTGTTGAACCAGCCTAACCCGAACCATAGTCACCCCTATTTCTCACATCAAGTCCCTCATGTTATTAGTCCACAGATTAAAACAGAACATAAAAACAAGAACCAAATCGAATCAAAAAGTTGAGCGAGTCGACAAAACTAAATTGCTGCAAGACTGGCTGGCTCTGCTATAACTCCGAGATCCCCCTCAACTCTTAATCTATCAATGTACAACAATAAATGAAATGCTTTGTAGCAGCAAATACACCTTACATGGTTCCGGTTTAACATACAGGCACCTTCAGTGCATTTACTCTGAAAAAGAAAAACGTCCTAACCCTCCAACTATACTGATGCAAAACTGAGGGAAACGAAGCTGTACAAAATAGGCGGACATCGGACCGGTAACATAGTTCTTTCCGGCCATGGCAAAGGGCGTGTGAGAACGGGAGACGTAGCTTCACCCCGCAAATGCAAAACCCTATCTCCAACAGGAGAACCTTCGTTATCTTAAACATGAGGCGTTGCCCTAGTTTTCAGGTATCCTTGGCACTCACTGCCATTTCTCCGCAGTAATGCCATCACCTTAGCTCTGGACCAATGCTTGCCACTGCCGTTGCATGTCTCTTACTGTCGTCATTATAATCATCCCAAGATCCACTATACAGAAAAGACTGCACAAGTCGAGATCTCCCTTGCGGGCCACGTCGTTCCTTAAATAAAAAGAGCTTTCAGGGGGCTCTTCCAGAAGGGGAGGCCCAGCAGGAGATTCAGACGTCCAGCAGGAGAAATGATAAACTGTGAACCCTCGAATCAACACACAGGCGGCAATCCAATCCTCAGATTGCAGATCGATTAAGATTAACGCTTGTCACAAACTCTCATGAAACACCCACACGCTCCTGAGCAATCCTGATTTCTTCCTCAATCCGTTGCATTAGTTCCTCGTATGCTCGCACAGAGTCTGCAGTATACCTCTCCATTGCCTCGAAAATTCTTTGCAAATTTGCCTGCAAGTTATTACTGACATCCTTCTGGTAAACGAGCTGCCCTGTCACTGATGGGATATCACCATTTCCTGAGCCCCGATTGATTTTCTTTTCCAGTGCCTGAATTTCTTTCTGTATTTTCTGGTCCTCTCTGTCCAATGCCTGAATTTCTTTCTTTTCCATCTGCGTCCTGTCCTGCTCTCTGAGCTGAAAAACACTGGATGTGAAGCCAGACATGGCAGTTACAACTTCCTTCTCAGATATTCTATCCATAGCTTGCGACCACTGATGACAAATTACGAATATTGGAGGTGCGCCTATCCTACCAGGTGAGAAGGGAACTACTCCATCAGGAGTTTCTTCAGGCTCATAAAAAAGACATTTTCGAAGCCAATTGTCTAAAGCTTTGACGTAATTCTTCTGCGCAGTTACCCAAGTGGTGAATCCATTAGCCCAGTTGATAAGTTCACGCTGGAACTGCGGTATGGTTTCAGGAGATGCATCTCCACGCTTTCTTGCAGATCCAATGGGACCAAATCTCTGAGCTTCCTTCATTGCTTGACACTGATTCCGGTGGCATTCAAGTAAACATTTCCACATTCTCATTAACCTGTAGTTAACAGATCATGAATTAGCTTCATCTAAATCACCAATCCATCATCAATCATTCTATAAAGATTATGGCTATTAAACTGCCGCATACACAAGATCAACTGCTCACATTGTGGTTGAGCCCTACGCCAACAACCAAATTTAATTTATGAAAAACAAATGCATGGGATTGACCCATGTCAACTTTTCCTTTAAATTTAGGCAGTAATTTAGCATCACATCAAACATCTGGAATTTTCTACATCTATAATCTATTTCATTGAGAAAAAGCTGCAAAGGTATTTGCTACTTGTCAGCATACAGAAAGTCAAGGTGTTCTGTTAACTAAGGGAACACGACACTTTTTGACATGAATAAGTACTGAAGTACTAAGTTAACATCCTTAGATGTGCGTGTCTATAGAATCATATGTTTTAGACATTCATAAGTTCAAGCCAATCTGAAGATCCATGGAGAGATGGAGGTACAAATGCCTCAAGCAAATATAATAACTACGTCCTTGAATGGCCAACAAGCATCTCAGAGAAACTAAGAAGTGATACAACTACTTCACAAGCTCTCGTGCACGCGTGCACACAAAAGTCAAATTATTCTGAAGGAAATCATGAAGACAGCAACTTAGTAGCAGCATCAGGAGTTGAGTCGGTTCCAGTGCAAACAAAGGTTGGGAGGAACAACTAAAGGTCTAGTAGCATTTTGATGTTAGTAAGTGGACATACCCTTCTATCAATTCATTTATCTGCGGCCATAGTTCTTCATCTCTTATCTTGTTGATTGTGATAGATATTTTGTCAACGATCTGAATTGCAATTTTTATCTTTGTCGATAGACTTCTGATCATGATCGTAGCTGACTCTTTCTTGGGATGCTCAGCACCGCTATCATGCAAATGTTTCAACCTCTGGACCTTCCTGTCATGAATGACACGCATCTTTTCCTCAGCCTACAAAAGGACAGAGCCCAACCGAAACGTGAGACAAAGGCAACAGAAGAATTGGCCAGAATAGAACAAGATTCGACTTAAATCGTGTGCCAAACCAAACAATACCCTAAAAAATTACTCCTGAGAAAATTACATTTAGCCTGTTACAGATCCCCATAGAAAGGCTTCAGTTTTCATTGTATCACACATGAGCAGCATAAATTGCCACCTGCCTCTCCATCCACTTAAGCAAGACTGGAAATGTTGCACCACAGCGACATATACAACATATGAGATGAAAGTGGAGAGGGGGAAAAATGCAGATGCTATACCTTAACCTCGTTATACAGCTTCTTTTCCCAGAGATGGAGCTTGTGCAAAGTAGAAGAAAGATTTCCCGTCCTCATTGCCATCTCTTCAACATAAGCCAAGGAAGCTGGCCTGACATTCTCAGTGGAAGCTGATGACTCAGCACCCTTGGACGAAGGCGGCTGCGCCGATACTACTGAGAATGAAGGAGTACGGCCATGTGCCTTTCTCGAAGAAACTGCCGGCAGAACACTAAGTATAAGTTCAACAGTCCAAAAGAGCAATGGATGAGGCTAACTCTAGAACGCAATGAAGTAAGTACAGTCATCATAATTAAGTCCACCGAGTGCAGGACAAAAACACAACCGACTGATCTTCATACCAGACTACCAGCAAATAATGCCTTTATCCCTGAATAAAAGAAAACATGCATATCGAGGCCACTCACTCAAAAAGAAGACAACTTGCGCAATCCAAAGAATCAGGAGATAGACTCACCTTGACTTTTACGCTTATAGGGCACCTTCCCCACTTCCAGCATCCTGGCAATCTCATGTCCCGACTCTGCTGCTCTCTCGAATTGAACCTCGATTTCCCTCACCAATTCCAAAACATTTCCAATACCCTTGAACCTGGAGGCATTGCCGCCTTCGTCTGACCTTCCTTCACCATCAACCACCTTCTTCTCCACCACGTGGACCTCATACTCCGCCCCATCATTAGCATTATCGATCGAAACACTAGGCCTGGTTTGATACATAGAGGTCGATGCACCACCATCGACTTTCCCATCTTCTTCCTCATCGTCATCATCATCATCATCATCATCGTCATCATCATCAACTGCCACAGATTTCAAATGATGATGCCCTGCATCAACAAACTTTGGTTTTCCATGGACTTCCTTCACCACCTCGTGCTCGTCCTCCAGATCAGGGATCCCTTCCTCTTCCCTCAAATCCTTTGAGTTCCTGCTTGGCACGTAAGCCGAATAATACTTATTATCATAACTGAAGGGATTCAGAAAGTCCCATGAGGAGGCCTCCGGAGGCGGGGGAGGCGGCGGCGGCTTCTCCTCCGCATGCCGCTGGAGCGGGACAAAGATCCGTAATTCGTCTGAGAACCATAGTACCCACCCACTGAACTACCATAGCCAGGATTACCATAACCTTGATAAGGATAAGCAGCTACGTTACCACTTGAGTTAGGATAAAAATTAGAAGACGACGATTCGCCCATGTAAACGGTCTCCGAAGTCAAGGGCTTTTGCTCGTACACCACCGAAGGCGTCGCTTTGCTCTTCATGTAATTCATGTGCAAATTAGAAGACGACGATTCGCCCATGTAAACGGTCTCCGAAGTCGCGGGCTTTTGCTCGTACACCACCGAAGGCGTCGCTTTGATCTTCATGTAATTGATGTACGAATGACCACCTTGATACGAGTTACCAGGATAAGAGCTACCCGGATACGAGCTACCTGGATACGAGCTACCAGGATACGAGCTCATATCCATACCCATACCCATACCCATGCCCATGCCCATACCCATGCCCATACCCATTCCCATACCCATGTCCATGTCCATGCCCATACCTGGCTGCGGTTCCTGACCCGACTTCGTGTACCCAATGGGGTGGCGGCCATCGACATCGTGCAGAGGCGAGGAGTGGCCCGAGTGAACGTCGGAGAGAGAGCCGTCGTCGGAGCCGGAGCCGAAGTCGAGGTGGTGTTGGGCGCCGGAATTGGAGCCCTTGGATGGGGAACCCGCGAGGGCGGCGGCGCGGTCCCCCTTCTTCTGCGGGGGCAGGTTGGGGACGGGCGTCCCCGAGGCCGAGGCGGCGCCGGCGCCGCCGTAAAGGAGGAAGTCGCTGATGGAGTGGCCGACGCCGGGGAGCGACAGCATGTAGTTATGGTGGGCCTGGGCCAGGTCGTACCGGTGCCGGATCGCCAGGTCGAGGTAGGCGCACCGCTCGCGGCAGAGCGCGACGGCCGGGAGATCGTCCAGCTTGGAGCTGGCGCACCCCATTTCACACCCCCAAAACGAAAATAAAATCAGAAATTTCTAAACTTGAACCCAGCCAATCAATCTGCGTAAACACAGAGAGAGAAAGATGGGTCAGTTGGTGGCTAGATCATGGAGGCCATGGCGTGTGGATGGAGCAGGAGGAAGGCGAGTAAGAGAGAGAGAGAGAGAGAGAAAGTGGAGTGTTTGTTTCTCGAGAAAATTGATGGGAAAGAGAAAGGGAAAGAAAGTGGAGAGAGAAAGAAGAGAGAGAAGGGGGAAGGGAATCTTATGACAGCACGGCGTTTTCTCGTCGGCTTGTAGCAGAGAAAGAAAGTGGTAGAACAGTGAGAGCATTGTGCGTCGGTGTTGCGCTCTTGTACTCTTGTAGAAAAAAAAAAACAACAACCACCCGGTTCAGGACTGTACCTTTTTCACCTTAGACTGTATAAAATATAATCTGCACGAAAAAATATAGATAAAAAAACATTAACCTTAACTTTTGAAAAATTAACAAACATTAACGTAAATAGACAGTCACGCGGTCTCGCGGGCCCGAGGGAGAGGGATTCCAACGTTTTTCCTACTTAATTAGTCCTGAAATAAAATTAATATTACGTTGAAGGGTTTGAGGGTCCTTCCTGGGGTGGACTTTACACTTTTTATTTGTAGTCCATGGCCAGTTCTGATTTGCCATATTTAGACCTGTTCAACTTCGAGTTTCCGGTCCGTCGGATCTTCAAGATCTTTGGCTCAAGTGGGGAATTGTATAAGATGAATAGATTAAAGAATCTGTGATCGGTTTATGATTGTTCACCACGCATTACATTCATGCATCACACGAGTCGAGCTAGAATACTAGTTAAAGAATCGAAAAAAAAAAAAAAAGTTTGATAAACCATTTGAAAGCCACATATCTCTCACGTAGGATAATTTATTGTACTGATTAAAGTTGTCGATTCTATAATATTTAAAGAAAATGATTTTCGAAATCGACGTTCGATAATATACTTAAACGTCGTATCGAAGAATTCGTTGATCCGCCGAAATATCTATAACAGCTACGGAAAGTATGGCTCACGGCTCACGGCTCACGAATAGAAAATATAGTAACCTTGCGATGTTGAATTAAGAAGAATTAATTATCGGATGGGAACGGTCGATGAGGTTAGGGCTTGTATGTATTTTTATTTTGGTTCACTTGTATATAATCAATGCGAGAGTGATTGGGTAGATGGCGTGGGTGGTAGTTCATGCGAATTGGGTCTCCAAAATCTCTTTTAAATAATCGAATTAAGAAGAATAAAGTAATTGAATATTCAATTGGACCGGAGTTCAAATCAAAGGTCGCCCCTTACAAAAAGGAAAAAAGAGAAGTTGGACTGGAAATGGGAACGAGGAGGCAAAGCTGGTTTGGTTTGACGGCAAGCCCATGCTTTTTGACGCATGCTGCCGCCAATTGGAGTTGGTCCGGTGCCTAATTTCTCCAT
Organism: Eucalyptus leucophloia subsp. euroa; assembly: GCA_017140325.1. NCBI lineage: Eukaryota > Viridiplantae > Streptophyta > Magnoliopsida > Myrtales > Myrtaceae > Eucalyptus > Eucalyptus leucophloia. The sequence continues at coordinate 23,583,693 of CM029476.1, forward strand.
GATACCCCTCCTAATCCCACGCATTTATCGTTATGCCAACCTCCCTATTCCAATCTAGATCCCTAAGCCTAACTCCTAAGCCTAAACCCTCTCTCCTTTTCTCTCCTCTTTCACTTTTCCACCACCCATAACTCAATGTCCCAAGCCCATTCGACACGATCGATTTGCAAGGAACGCATAATCCGTCAAGGATAAAGTCACTCCGAGTGGTGATGGGGCAATATAAGCACGAAATCTGTCATTTCAATCGCACATTTAATTGCTCGGTCAACTCAATTTGTATTCAAGTGAAATGATCCAATCCATCAAAATATCCTTCTTTTTTTCTCTAAACTCAGTGACAATGTCTAATCCCGACTTCAATGCCTTTGAATGGTCCGCATGTATGCATTAACGCCACGGATATCCCAATTAAATGACACAGGACCCTCTAATTAATCCCGAGAATTTCCTCAACAGAGGACAAAGCCTTTTGTTTCCGTTCGGCATCGGACGACGTTACTCCTGATGACACGATCCTCGTCCTCCTCCCGTTGTCCGCACGCGGGGACATAGCGACCGCCCAAATTCTTCAATTTAACGTCCATATCGCCCCCCCACAAAATGTATCGTCATTCTTCTTTTACGTTATTCGGCACTAGCGGATCAAAAGACAGAAGGAGAGGACAATTATTAGCTTCCGCGAAGTTCCGAAACGGACGAAGAACGACGTTAAAGGCTCGCGACCCGACAGGGACCCGCCCGGTTGGGTCTCCCCTCCCGCCTCTTTTGGCAAAAGAGAGGCCGAGACCGACGCCCCTCGATTGGAAAAAAGGGCGAAACTCTACCATTGACTGTCGAAAAAACTTTTGTTCCGGTCCAAATCCGAGGTAAATCTCGGCCGTGTAGATTACGTGGATCGATCCGTCTCGACCGGACCATGTAGCCGACACCGTTCGTGGGTCCATGTGACGCGGACGCGAGGAGACTAGGGGCGTCAATTTCGCAAAGGGTCAAAAAGATTGATCATCGACCGCCTTAGTCTCCTCGGCAATTTCATTGCGCACGCCTCTCGAGGAAGAGTCGTGGAGGGATTCTGGATACGAACGGGAGGAAGACGTGTCCGACTTTTGTTTCTCGGTGCGGCGGCGGCGCGTTCATTAACGTCCGAAGCGGCGTCGCCTCGGTCCCGGTCTCTCTCGACGACTCAATGCGGCGAGAGGCACGTGCACGGCTCTGCTAGTCTTTTTCCCATCCTGTATAGATACGTTCACATTAGGTTTGCGCAGTGTCTTCCGAAGCGCAGACACCATTACTTAGGAAACTCCCAACCGGTGGCGGTCGTGCTTCTTCTTGCCTAAACAAGTCGTGGTCGGATTATAGTCCTGCGGTTGGTGGTGTACCTATCCTTATTTTTCTTTCCTAGAGTCGTCAATGTTACGTGTAATGACGAACTAACACATAATTACTTACGACATCAATTATCACATAATGTACTAACCATATAAGATGCACGTAATTATTTCGTCATGAAAAGTATTGTGCATTCATTGTCACCTTTGATATTCCTTACTAAACTCGAACCTTCATTTTAGTTTCGCTTGAACTTCATCTTGATCATGGGTGGATCGTACAGGTTCAAGTCCATGAGTAATGATAATTGTCCTTAGGATGAGTTGCATCGACGATCTATACAGCTGTGATTTAGCGAATTGTTCCGCTCAATTGCATTGATGCCAAGAGCATTTCCATACGTAATTTATCTAGAAAAATTCAGGTTTGCCTTTCAAGTCTTTATCATAGGAAGAATGTTTTTTTGTTTAGCAAAAAAAAACGACGTCTCTAGAAAGAAACTTCACCTACCTCATTTCATTTACTGAACCCTCTAGGGTAAACAACGTCTCTAGAAAGAAACTTCACCTACCTCATTTCATTTACTGAACCCTCTAGGGTAAACAACGTCTCTAGAAAGAAACTCCACCTACCTCATTCCATTTACTAAACCCTCTAGGGTTTTCTTTTCTCGGCTTCAACGTCCCTTTTCTACCCATGTATAACTTCAACATTGAACATTTATGAACTACTTAAACCAAGGGTTTTCCTCTTATTCCCATTTCACCTCAAAAAGAGTCACGTAAAAATCGATCGAAAAGGGAGTTGCTTCATGTTCAAGGAAAGTACTCTTCTAGGGTTTTCTTGCTACAGTAATGAACCTCGTCGCTTTACCTTCTTTTTTTTTTCTTTTTTTTTGTGCGCTTTTGTTAAGGCTGCTGCATTTATATTCCACATCAACCCCAACAACAATCTAAGAAATGTAAGAGCCAAGTCATCTTCCCCCCGGCCAAACCTACCCCGAAGAACATTCAACAGATCAGCAAAACCCCCACCAAAGAGAGCGACAGATTGCATCCTACTTTCTTTCTTTTTCCTCCGAGAAAGAGCTCGAGAGCTGTTTGGTTTCGGAATATTCAAACTGCGAGCGCACGTGGGGGGCCTGTGGAGAAAACCCTCAGTGCAATGCTTCGAGAACAGGTTGCCAATTTGGGTAATGCTACGTGCTTATAAAAGCGGTCAGATATGCCTCAGGAAAAAGTGATCTTGACCCATGTTTTGTTTTTTTACCATAAGAGGTTTTGGCCGGTCGAGTCATTTATTGCGTATGGTTGAGAATTGCTATCTCAGGCTGGCGTGGATTAACTTCAAGATCAATCCGATAGATTGATTGATCCCAAAGAAAGTAAAATTGGAAAGGAGGGACGAATTTGATTTTGTAAATGCGGTTCATTTCGGTCAGTGTTTTTATTATCGATATTTCATGGACGTTCATGAATGCAACTTTGAATTATGTGTGTGTTTTTTAGATGGGTCTAAGTTCACTTGCTAGCGAGCACTATAAAATGAAAGAAATTTTTGAAGTTATAAAATAACTCGATCCCATGATTTGATATTTGAGAAGGCAGGGGAACAATCTCTCTACGATGGAAAACCGGATGAAGAAGACAACTCTTTCTCAAAGTTAATGAATTCTAACCATCCTAAAAAGTTAACGATGGTAATTTTGATAACGAAAGTCCCATTCCATACAAAATATACTTTGAAACATTGATGGAAAACCAGGAATACACCAGTCCACCCATCAAAATTCAAAGCTAGCTACTAGCTAGCTAGCTCTTTTTGCCAACTCTAGTGCCTCAAAAGCTATCTTTCTATTAATCACGATAAGAGTGATACTAGAACATAAATATATAAAACTCAAATATATTAGAATGTTTAGTTAAAAAATTCACGTCTTCTATTATCATATTTTAGTGGAAAGTTGATGAAATGCACACAATTCCAAAATGTCAAATCAATCTTTAGAGAAACAGATAAGTCCCCACCTCATGACCCTCATCATCTAGTAATCTCATGACCCCCCCAATAAGTTTTTTTTTTTTTTTTTTTTTTTTTTTGAGCAACCCCAATAAGTTCATCAATAGCATAGAGAGGCTGGGTGGCTGCTTTATGTCGACATCAATCACGGTGGGGAAAATTTCTGTGTGGCCCAAGCAAAGATCGATCGGCCAATTAGTGGGTGAATAATGACTGATCCCTTGACATAATTGCTGGGAGAAAGGAATGACATTTACATTTCTACCAAAGGAACTCGTAGTGCCAACCAATCTCTTCCTCCTTCCACTAGCTCCTTGGTTATCACTGTAGGGTAAAGCAGAGTCAGAGAGCATGTTCCTTTTCGTTCGTGGCCACGATTTGCAGAGTGGAAGAAAAGGAGGAGGAGGAGCACGGCATCACCATTGAGCATGCTGGAGAGTTGCTGGTGGAAATCTGGGTGGTTCACCTGCTCAGTTCTGGTTATGGGGTCACGTCTTGATTTTCTTCGATATGAACTGTCTTCGTTCTCTCCCCACTTTGGAAAAAAGCTAATCCACTCGATCAAGCATGATTGCTGCAGAGAATCTTCACGTCATTCCATTTGTTTGAGATCGATAGTCAAGCTTGATTCTTGGAAAAATAGTTTGCGGCTCTGAGACCCTTAAGATCACATGTTACATGAAAATCATTGCATTATTACAAGTTATTGCTTAAGGGTTGCCTCTAAATTCGAATCCTAAGAATTATATTTGTGTTACTGGCTTCTTTTTATTATTATTTAGTATTGAGATTACGAAAGAGATTCCCCGAAATAAGTGAATGCGAATGTGCCAAGCTTCCGAGAGAAAATACTCATTTGATTGGCTTTCTCAAGTTGGTTCTTCTTTCTCTAATAGTGAAAGTATTAGCGTAATTCAAGTTTATGTGTGAGGATAAAGGCTATAAGAGATTATTGCGTATTTTTATAGTATTTTTACTATACATTTTTTTCATAAAAAAAAGTTCCACGATCGCACCCCGCCCAATGCTCTAATCCGCTATTAGTGGGAAACAATCACATTTTATGCTCCATTTGCTTCGTGAAAAAATATGTAATTTTGAACATATTTTCCTAAAATATAATCAATTGATTCACTTGAGGTAGTTCGCCAATAGAAAAATATTTCATCATTAATAATAATTTACGCCTAAATAATTTTTGGACGATAAAGATATGCTTCATTTATTCATCATCATAAGTAAAGAATTTCGTCATTTTTAGCGCGAGATTTTCAAATTATCACGGAATAAACTTCACATTTTGCAAACAGTCTTGAAAGCTCCATTTATGGCATCAATCATTTCATTATCAGTACGAGAATGAGAGACAACGATGGCGACCAATGATGGCTGACGCGGAAACCCCAAGGATGCACGACGATCTTGATCTCGAAGTCCTTTTGACGTCTAGGCAAGAAACTCTTGAGTGTGGTAGTGGATTCCGTTCTCGTGACGATAACGTAATCCATGGCCGAAATCCAAAGACTTCGTCGTCCTTGTGTCCGAAATTCATCATGGTTGGTCGAGAAAAACACTGTCCAAGATTATCTATATACAAACATTTGGACATTTTCCGTCACTTCCTTACTATCGAGAAACTGTAACCTTTGATATAATCAAGATAAGAGTAGAATCTTGTGTTCTCTTATACGTGCAAGAATCCTACTTAGAATGTAATTAGAAGCATGCTGATAGTTTTCGTAATTTTGGGTCCCACATGAGATGACCGATTGAATAAGGACTTTTGAGTCAATTATTGGTGTAACAATTATTTCGAGATAATAACATTAAAGATGTGAAATCTCCCTCAATTTTGGTTTTCTTTCCATAGTCAACATTTTAGTGATACATAGTACAGAGTAAAACGAAAACGAGTCATTATTGGATGCATAAGCTCCGAATACATGTAAATCTAATTCGTCAATAATTGTGAACTCCATGTGAAAATCCTCTTCCGATCATAAATGTACAAGCATATGATTGATTGTGCTCAATCTAATTTCAGTAAAATACTGATTTTTTTTTCCAGAGTAATATTTTCTTGTTTACATTTTGTTTCTTTAACTCTCAAACTTCCAGTATTTAAATGTTTAAAATGATACCAACATATATTTCTCATCATTTCTTTAGAATCGGGAAACTATAAACTTTGTTTTGATGGAGATAGGAGCAAAATATGCATTCTCTTATTTGTGAAAGAATCCTACTTAGAATATTCTGGTCTATAGCGAGAAATGTGCCCGTAGTTTTTGTAATTTTGGGTCCCATGTGAGATGATGTGATTGAATATAGACTTTTGAGTTGATTATTGGTGTATTGGCTATTTTGAAAGAATAACGTTAAAGGTGTGAAATCCCCATCAACTTAGGTTTTCTTTCCATAAGTCGACATAGTATAAAGTAAAATGAAAACGGGTCATTATTGGATGCATAAGCGCCAAACACATGTAAATCCAATTCATTGATAATTGTGAATTCCATGTCAATGTACAAGCATATGATTAACTGTGCTCAATCTAATTTCAATAAAATCCTGAATTTTTTTTCCAAAGTGATATTTTCTTGTTTGTGTTTTGCTTCTTTAACTTTCAAACTTTCAATATTTAAATACTTAACATAATGAATATTTCTTGTCATTTCTTTATAATAGGGAAACTATAAACTTTGGTTTGATCAAGATAGGAGTAGAATATGCATTCTCTTATTTGTGAAAGAATCCTACTTAGAATATTTTGGTTTGTAGCGAGACATGTGCCGGTAGTTTTTGTAATTTTGTGTCCAATATGAGGTGATGTGGAAGGGGATGCTGCCGACTCGACCAGATGCTCGACAAGCTTTTCCATGGCCACAATAGCCGCAACAATTTTCAAGCGAACCATTTCGCCCATGTGCGAGGGGTCGTAACTCTAGCTTACTACCGGTAAAGACATAATAATTAATCAAATAAATCCAGGGAACTAGAAAGAGAAAAAAAGTACACTATTCAGAACCAAACAAAGGCAAGTGAAGTGGAGACGCGCTCCTCCTCTAGCCTCTTCCATAGGGATACGACCGGTAGGTGGCACGGCCTAATGGTAACGGACGCTAAAGAGGCACGTGCGCCCACAGTGATCCCACGTGACGGCCGTCCGCGTCAGCCGTAAAAAATGTCTCTTCCTTCGGAGGAAAAACTTTTTCCCCCTCGAATTACGTTGGGAGCGCGTACGGATGTTTGTCTGGCCCGGGGAGGGGGTGGGGAGTAATGATCGGGTGCAACCGCGACCCGTCGTAACCCCGCCACGTGGGTGGGGCCCCGTTGGGGGGGATGGGGTGGTCCCCAGTCCACCGAGGTGATTTTCAAATCGATCGAGTGGGTGGTGCGAGTGGGGGTGGTGGGGCCCAGAGTCAATGATTGCACGAGCAACGGGGCCCAACCGAGATTGGGACGCGGAAGGGTCTGGTCTTCGCTTGCGCTCCTTATCCTCTTGTCCTTTTCTGACCCCTGGCCCGGCTCTTTCCCTTCTTCCTTTTTGTATTTGAAAAATGAGTGCGCCAGGATTTTTGATGAGGAATGATTATGTGATAATTTTAAATTTATTTTTAAAATAATAATATATTTTAAATCACAAAAAAATTAACTAATAAATTATTATAATTTATTATGAAATTCACTCATTTAAAAATTTACCACTCATAATTAATTATTATTTTCATAATAATTCAAAGATCGTATGTTAATAAAACACATTTTTAATATATAAACACATAAAATTAAATAATGAATAATTATAAATTATTAGGAGACTCATTATTTTTGGTTGGTTTTTTTTTTGTTAATCTAGAAATCGTCGTACAGCTGCCAGTCGACGACGCTAGTGCAGGGCCCCACCTCCCATGGCGCCGTACTTTAGACGCGCAAATGACGAGGTGGAAAGTTGAACTCCGACCTTGCGAGTGGCCAACGTGCGACTCCACCATCTCTGCCACCAACGGGATGAGTATAGATTGGTTTGAAGCTCATTGCTTCAAAAATTTATAACTTATAACAAATTGTTATTTTCACAGTATAGATAAATTCTAACACGCACGAAATGCGTAATGATTTGAGTACGGCCTCGGAGAGAAATTCAATGAAACAAACGTAATTGTGAAGATGTGGATATATTATGTTAATAAAGCCCTTTGTGTTTCAACTGTGCAGGAAGCGAGCGAAGGGGCTCCCACACTTTCACTTTACTGGGCTGCGAGCGCAACCGCGCAAGTACCCGGGCCCGTGATGGACGCCTCGATCAAGCGCGACTTCGCGATCCGGTCGTTCTCGGGACGTTCCGGCGTTCGCGTCTCGAGGCGCGAGGAATCGGGAAAAACCGGGTCTGGTCTCGTCGACTTCTCCGTCGAGGTGGAAAGGCTTTGGGACTGTCTTGTAGGTTGTACCCTTTTCACCAAGTACACGAGCTTGAGGTTTTTCATAGCCGTTGCGGAACACTTCCCCTGCATTCTTGCAGACAGCAGTATAAGACAGGCGAAGTGACAGGTCCTGGGTTTCTTTTCCCGACAGGAGGACGAGGACCCACGAACAGAAAACCCTAGTTCGTGCCCACTTTCGGCATGAGGAAACACTGTTCCGCACGTATTTATAACTCGGAACAAGAAAAGGAGGCTGGGTTAAATGAGGATGTACATGTGAGTGGGGACTTAAGGCATTAAGTCGTGGCGTTATTATTAGCAGAGAGAGACAGAGAGAATGGACAATAATTCTGCAATCTTTCAAAAGCCGGAACATGCAGAGGTAACATTTCCAACCCTCTGATGGGCCACTCCCCACCACCGCAGATCACATGCCATGCAACTTTTGGATTTAGTTTTCACCATCATCATCGTTCATCATCGACTAAATTATTACGCAGGTCGACCGATCAGGAGAGAAAATAACTTTTTGGAGGATCTTCGAGATTAGACATTCATGACGGTTTGAGTAATCAGATCTGCAATGAACATGTGTTCTGCAGGGTGAGATGGTCAGCTGTTGAAGCCATCACTAGGCGAGTCTATCTTGGCGTTTAAGCTATAATCATAAGCATGTTAAGCCAGTAATAAAGTATGTGTTCTACACTGGAAAAATGGCGTTTTGCACATGTCTTTATACATACGTGGTTAGATTGCTTGTTGACCTCGTCTTGTATTTTATGTTTGTCCCGAGCGTTGAAAAAACATTTTATGCATTTGCCATTATAATATATGAGTTGCCAATGATTATAAACTTTTGAAGGGATGCGTCACATAAGCTGTTAGGTAATACAAAAATATTACTTAGGTATAGAAGTAAAGACACTCTAATTTAATATCCTATGATGTCAAATACAAATGTGTTGTTTAGAGTGTGTTTACTTAAGCGAGATAATTTTTTGCAAATTAGTTTACTAAACTTTTGTGTGTTTAATTCATTGAAATGATCAGAGGGAAAATCATTTGTAACAAAATATATATATATAAATTCCCTAACCTAAGAAGGATAAATATTTTCCAAAAAATATTTAAAATATTTTCCAAAAAAATGTTTAAAATGATTTTAAAAAAATATTTTTCTTAATTATTGAATTTTCTCCTAAACCAACATTAACTTAATCATATCATACGTAGAATGTGGATGATTCCGAGGTAAATATAAATCGCCGATGTGAATATAAAGGATTCTTTGACAAGAACATAATGGATTCTGATCTAAACCAAGATGGAATTATTTTCTTCTTTTTTTAAAAGGCTTTTCGGGAATAAAAATGTCACGTGACAAATTTTGTACGGTCACGTGAGAAACCGTGTGGTGGAGGTACACTGGTAACTGGTCATGATGGCTCGTCTTTTACATTTTTTAGGCTAGAATCCATTTCTTGAAGAGAAGACGAAAACAAAGAAAAGAAAAGTGAGGGAGGACACGATGTGACGACCTAACGTAACCAGTCACTTTCACTTCATTTTAAATTTAATTTTTTATTTACTTTACATAATTGTTTTCTTGTTCAACTTTCACTTTCTTCGTACGTCTGATCTGTTGACAGCCCCCCACCCCCACCACCACCACCACCACCACCAAAGACTGATCATAAATATACAGTGGGAGGATATGCAAAGAATGTTATGGTCTTATCTCTGCGGCACTTTTCTGCTTTTGCTTTTATGAATCGATGGGAGCTGGAAATTATTGTCCTCTCCTCTTCATTCGTACTCACCGGCTAGGCCGTGCGTCGAAAGAGATGCAACTCCGCCCTCCTCTCTCGAGAATTCTAGATATTTCTAGATTACCTAATTATTTAGGCATTTTCTCGAAAAATATTAAATGAAAAGCGAAGGAATAATTATACATCGTCAACTATTCCATTGGATGAATATACGATAGAATATTCCTACCATGCATCTTTTTAGCCGGTACTAACAATGGACTTATTTAATTCAAGGGGCAATTGAGATCAATAGTAGGGCTAGTATTGCCCTAAAAATTTAAACTATTAAATAAACGAAGTAGTTTAATATTTGAATTTTCGAGCAATTTCCCCTCGATGACGAATGTTATCTAAATATTTATAAAGACACATTGTCCGAAAACATCTAGAATACTTCTAGGAAGATATTTTACCATAAATATCTAGATATTTTAGGAGGCATGGCTATCTCCTTAGACCTTAAAATACCCAAGCATCTTCATTTGTGGAGCATGAGCTTAGCATTTTTTTGGAGAGTGCGTGAGTGGACTTAGCCTGTATAATTGAGAGGATGAGTGTGTGCTGCTGGACACGAAATGTATGTGCAAGAGTTCTCCCAACCAATATTTGTAAGTGTCTTCGTTAATAAGAGTGTGTTTCCTTGAAGTGAGCCTTATCTGTTTTTCTCAATAATTAATATTTGAGTTACTGTTTTACAATTCAACATTTGGTATCAGGGATGCGGGGGTACAACCCTCGAGTAGAGTTTAATAAGCAGGGTATTAACCAACAAAATTCACGATAGAAGTTTTCGAATAAAGCAAACTTGACGCGCCCCAAAACATGTTGCTTCAGGCGGGATTTTATGAAACGATGCATAAATCCAGGCTAGAGCACCTAGAGTCCGGTAGCTCATTTGGCTGCACCAAGCTCAAGAGGCTCGAAGAGTGAAATGGGTAAACCCACCACAGCAAAGCAATTTCCTTTTGAGCGCGATCCGTCGATTTTAATATATTTCACAACATATGAATGATTTGAAAAATCTATCTAAAGATTTGTTTCAATCATAAAAAATAAAAATAAAAACTTTAGTCAACAAAACAAGTTTTAGTCATTGATAGTCAATGTCTAAACACATTCATTGTTGGCAAAAAAATATTATTCGTTCATTCATCTATCATAAATAGTAGAAGCAATCATTTTCATTTCAAGATAATGCTTTCCAAATAGTTGATATTTTGAAAAACAAACGCACCCCATTTAACAAGACTTTAATTGTGGACGACTTGGGCTGGGATTTTCAGCTAATTGAATTTAGTGTGGAAAGTCTCCTGACCTATTCATATTGGTTTTTGGGTTTATTCAATCTAGGCAACTCATGAATCGTCGGGTCCATACCTAGGGTCTAATGAGCAGCTGCTGCCATGCACCAATTCAAGACGGTTTTTTCCGACCATTTTGGTCCTAATATTGCACAACAAGCGACCTCGTTAAGGCTTCTCCTTTATCTTGGTGATTTATTCATGGTACAAGAATGGTGGTGTCCTGCTTTGCTACGGGGCCTTGGCTGCATCACCATCCTCTAGCAAAAATGCTGGGTGACGTCATGAGGTAATCTGAGGAGCATCTTTGGCTGAATCTGTACGAGGATCCTCTTTTTCTTACCGCAGTGCGCGCACTTTAGGATGTGCGGAGTTACTCATTTCGAGCCATTTCATCCCAAAGTCTTTTTCAACTTTTTTTATTTTTTTGGTAAAGAAGTCTTTTTCAACTTTTTCGTCTTTCTTTCTTGCCAGAAATCCCTCTCGTCTTTGGAATTTGAGAAAGTTGGCCGCAGCTCGCGGGGTGGAATTATTTACCCACTTTCTTCGGACGATTGGTTTGTGGGCCGCACATCAGTTCAAAAACTCCTTTTGTTTTGAACCACTACCATTCAAAATCTCAAATCAATACCCAAAATGTAATTACTATAAATTAATTTCCACAAAAAATTTCAAATTTTTATTCAAACGAGACACTTATCCAAACGAATTTGCCTCCCAAAAAACTCAAAATGGTACTGCCTTTTCGTAGATACCTTTGAACTAATATTCATAAAATAAAATAAAAAAACACAAATTGATACCTTAACCCAAATATGCTTTATTGACATTCCATACAATATTATGCTAGAATGTTAGAAAACTGCGAGACAGAACTGATGTGGAGAAAGAAAAATCTTACGTGGGAAACTTTTGCTCATTAACATGCGTGTATTTTGACTAATGGCATGGGACACGGGAGCAATAGTTTAGTGCGATTCAATTTTTCTTTTTGCCTTAATTGTAGGTCGTAACTTTTGACTTGAATAACACGTGCGATTTCTCAAAGTCAGGGCTCGCGTACATAACGAATGAAAACGTCTGACAAGGTCGGTCAATCTGGTCAACCCGAAATTATTCACATTCTCGATAATGCGTACAAGCTGTCTAGCCTGTCTTTATCTCGTGTTAGTAAGGTACGAGAGCGACCCTGGGTCATCTCCCGACAGATTTTGCATAACACAGTCAAATTCTAATTTAACAAAAAGCGATTTCGAACCAGGCAAAACTCTTGCGAACTCGGGCGACCCATTTGCACGCGCCGCCCGCCTTCGGGCGATGCATCGAAGCTGGACTCAAGTCCTAGGTTTTCTTTGATCATCTTGATGATAAATCTTTTGTTCACGCGTGAATGGATGTCGAGTCCTCAATTATCGAGAAAATGACCCGTGAGCTTTTTCCTCCATGAGAGGTTCCTTTTCTCCCGTTATCCTCCCACTTCAAGATGTAATTTTCAATGGGAAGTCCCATCCTCGAGGTCGGTCTTTTTTGTTTCTTTCACAGATGCACCCACCGCACTTTCATGTGCGGACAACCCGCCTGGTTAAACTAGGTTTATCCCGTGCAACATGATGCATCGTGGATCGGGATATCATAAAGAAAACATACCAAGATATATAAGAAAAAAGAAGCGGATTAAAAAAAAAAAAAAGTTTTTCGAGGACCTTCTTGATCGTAACTTGATCTCTATCCGTTTTGCTTCGCGTTTGGCGAGCGAGTCGGTTCGATTGCTGAGGAGTGGAAACGTCTGGTGTAGGAAGTAAGCCATTCGGGTTTTGACTCGCGCCTCATCCGAGTCATGGGTTGGATAAGATATGCTTTTTGTGACTTTGAGATATGCCTACCAAAACATGGGCTTTCTCGTTATGCAGAGGCCCTGCGGTGATGCAACAAAGCTTGAAGAGGCTTTTGATGAGTTAGTTGAGGAGCTGGGCTCGGCTGAACTGGACATGCACGTGGCCCAGAGAAAAACGATTCGTGCAACTGAATCACCATCCCATACTAATGCAGGTCTTTACAAAAGGCAGGTGCTTTTCCTCATTGACAAGTTCTTGTTCCCCAATTCACTTCGTGAAAGGAGCAGTGGGCAGCTCATAAAGTCCAACTCAACCATCCAAAACCACCTAAGATGGCTCCCCATTCTCTACTTTTTCTTTCTGGTTAGCGGGTAGGCAGCGCCTGGCATTCCCTTATTTATCGAGATGAATTAATCCCACTTGGACGATGTCTCGCCCAACAAACGTATGGTGGATATATTAGATACCCATGAAGAGAAATTGCTGTGGCATCGAAAGAGAACTAGACTATGCTGATCACTTTTCGAGTAGTATTACAGTTTGTTGCATAGTTCTCACCAAGCGTTGACATTAAGTACATCACCACTTGCTCACCACAGAGTGGCTCTGAGGAGAGGTCCCAGAGACTGATGTTCGGCAAGTCCTATGATTCTTACAGCATATTAAGGATTGACTCCTAATTGGGTGCATTAACATTTGAATTGTGAGTGGTCTTGTGCAAAGTCTTCTTGTGCTGGATTGCTCTTGTTGATTTATAGCCTGAGTTCATAGTATCTCCCCTCTTATTTATAGATTATTCAGTGTTACTTGTCAGTGCATAAATGTACAAGTTAATTTTATCCGAGAAATGGAACTGTCCTTTGACAATATGAGTTCGAGTTCAAATCTTTCAGTGGATCATGACGGGAATTTCAGTTTGATAGCGCAAGTTAGCATGATGCCGAGACTAAAACAAGGTATGACACAAGGTCTTTTCCCTGCTTATTCGGAGCATGAAGTTACTGAATTTTTAGGCATTTGCCGATTAAAACAGGAATTTCACTTCTATGAGCATCGATGTCTCTTTGGAGGGAATTTCTTTTTCCAGGAAAGAGAGGAATGAGTAAGGTGATCCTCTCTCGCCTTATTTGTCTGTCTTAGTTATGGAGGTGCTCTCCAGGCTATTAAACTCTGCAGCTAGAGATGGTAGAATCAAATTCAAATTCCATCCTCTTTGTAATTTGCCGCCGGAGATTCTGCATATTTCTTCATTTCTCCAGACGCATTTCTGGACTTCGACTTAACCCAGTCGTTCGCTCTATTTCTTCTGGTCTATTTAATTTCTGCTATTGCATGGGACCGGGCGGGAACTAGATTTTGCTTAAAATATCCTGGATGGCCATTCTTAATAGGCTTCCTACCATCGATAGAGACAGGCGAATGGCTTAACCCTCCACCTTGTCCGCTTCAGTTGCTTTATAAACAGGACATAATCGAGGTCTCGCCCATTCCTTGGCTGTCAATTTTCGTCTCAAAGTATGGAGGCAGGCATTGCTGTTATAAGTCGGCTCGGAATGCTATCGATGACCGTCCTTCGCTTACGGACTCCTTCCGATGATCCAGTGATGAAGAGGATGATTATATAAACAAAACCTGCCAGCATCCTAAGAACAGCGCAAATCTAAAGGATTGCTTTCAGGCTTAGGAAACACCATGCGAAGTAAACGCGCTGATCAGCGCGAATCTGAGATGATTCTACAGCGACAATCTCTTTCCGAACGATTTGTCCCAACTGCACATGCCATTAGTCAATCCAACCATGGAAACCGAGTTGATAAGCGAAAGGATCTGGAGGTGTTTGTTCACCCACTCCGTCGGCGCAGAAGCGCTCATGACCTTGTTCGCTCAAGTTTACGGTTTTGGCAAATGCTTATTACCGATTGAATGCCAAAACGCGGAAAAATTGGTTGGCCTACCATGTCGGCCGTCGACAGGTCATGTCAATTTAATGCAATGTTTTTCTCACGCGATATAATCGAACCCGTTTCTTCGGAGAGTGGTCATAATATCGTTTGAGCCATAATATAAATAGGTGAGAACTTCTTCACCGTAAAAAATGAGAATTTTATCATGAGTATATGTTCTATAACAATGTCGCATAGTCATGAATTATTATAATAAATAAGTTATAAATTTATTGTAAGGATGCCAATTTAACCTTAAACCTTTTAATTTGATCAATTTAGCCATAAATTTATTAACAATTTGCTAATTGGTCAATTTAATTATTTCAATCAATTTTTGTTGGAAATTATTAGCATGGATGTGAGCTATCTCGTGGTTACTATTGGATTCCACATGGTAAATTTCTTGATTTTTTGGATATTTTTATAATATTTTATAATATTTTCTTTTTTTCCTTGTTCCTTCTTCCTCCACTGATTGTTGGAAGAAAAAAGTAAAATAAAAAATGAAACATAAAAGATTTAATTCTTTAAAAAAATTATAAAAATTGTCAACATAATCAGATGTAACATGTAAAACAACCGATGTTCACATCATTTATTCCGGTCAAAATTGATTATAAGGATCAAAATAATTAAATTATCAAAAACTTTATAATTAAATTTGTCAAATTAAAAGGTTAAAGAGTAAATGCATGTTTGGTAACCATTTTGTTTTCAAAAACAATTTTTAATCAAAATTTTATTTTATTTTATTTCTTAGATGAATTTCTAAGCATTTGAAGGTATTTAGTAACTTTCCAAAAATTTTATTTTCGAAATAGAGTTGCATTTGATATCGTCCGAAAATAATCCAAATAACTTTTTTTTAATTTTTTTAATAATTGTATTATTTTTTTATTTCTCTTCTTCTTCTTCAAGGTTTGAGCTGCGATTGTTGCTTGCCCTTGGTGCAATGCCATGTCTTGTCAGTTGAGCCTCGTGTGGCCACCGAGAGGTCAACCTCGCAGTTGGCTGGGCAACATTAACTTCACAGTGGCTTAGCAACATCGAGCCTTGCTAACGGTTGGGTGAGACTGGTCTCACCAAATCTGGTGAGGCTCACTAGTGGTTGGGCGAGCCTCCATCAATGGCCAGGCGAGGCTAATAGCAAGGTTAAGCCTCGCCTATGGTTGGGCGAGCCTCTAGCGAGCTCGTTGGACCTTGACAAACCTTGCCTAATGTTCATCAATGGATGATGGTGGTGGTGGCGGTGATGGAAGAAGAAGAGAGAAGGAAGAAGAGAAAGAAGAAGATAAAAGGAGAACAAAGAAAAAAGAAATTTGAGTTAACTTGATTCCGGAATTTTTCTCGGGAGCAAAGAATTAATTTTTTTATATTCCTTAATTTTGTTTCAAATCTATTCTCGGGAACATAAAATTTATCAAATAGATTTATATTTTTTGTTTTGTTTTCGGAAATAAAAAAATGGAATCGGGTATTATTTGATCGATTGTCAAACAAACCCTAAATTAACTTCCGGATAAATTCAGCATTTTTTGGTAATTTTCCCCACGAACAATGTACCTTGTCCCCTACTCGTGTGTTGTAAATAAGTAAAAGAAGTATCAAAGAAGGTACCGTTACAAGTATCATTATTGACTTTATCATGATCTATATACTTTGCATGTTCGGTATTCAAGAAATTTGACATTTTAATGCTGAGATTACGTCAACATGTGTTTTCCTTCATAAAATTTCAAGAGACGACAATTTATGTCATCATATTCTTTACCATTCTAAATATGCATCATGCAAATCTTTTCAACATAAGTTGAATTACCTCAAGTAAAATATATTTAACAAATATCTTCATCACTCATTAATAGTTTTTCTTTTTTTGAAAAAATAAAATTAAATATGTTTACTAACGTTTTTGTTCTTGAGAATAGACTTAAAACATAATCAATAATACAAAGAAATTTCTTTTTTACTTTCAATAACAACATCAGAATCATAAAAAAAAAAAGTTTCTTATTTATTCTCAAGAACAATATCAAAATAAAGCACAAAAGTTTTTTTATCTCCAAAATTTTTTTTTATCTCCTCTTTTTTCCTAATTGGTTGCCATTTCTCTTCTTCTTCTCCTGAGTTTAGAAAGGGGAGGTTTTTTTTTTTTTTTTTTTTTGCTGCTAGCCACGGCAATTTGGCTGGACGTCCTAAATCAAAAAACCCCAACCTTGAGTTTATTATATGTTGGAAGGATGAATTTGTATTTTTTTGTGCGATTGATTTATTCACTTGACAATTATTTTGGGCCAAAAAACATTTGCGATTTTTATTAAATGAAATCCCAAAGGAGTAATAAAAAGTGGGAAATTCAGGGGGATCTAGAACAGCTCAAATCAATCAATAGCCGTTCCCCGGAGCGACAGAAGAAGACTGCCCCGATAGATTTCCTCGTCGCGCGCGCTTGCGTAACCGCGACCGCGAGCGACTCTCTCTCTCTCTCTCTCTCTCTCTCTTGCGAAGAGGAGGTGGAGGAGGTGGAGGAGGAGGAAGAAGGCAAGCAAGCAAGCAAGGCGGCCCGGCCATGGCGAGCCCCCGGAAGCTGCCGACCTCGAGCTCCGAGCTGGACCTGGATCGCCCCAACATCGAAGATTACCTCCCTTCCGGATCCTCCATCCACGAGCCCCCCGGCCAGCTCCGCCTGTCCGTACCCCTCTCTCCATCTTTTATGCGGTTCGGAAACCACGGACTGCGCGCCCGCGCTTGCGATCGCGATCGATTCTTCTTTTTCCAGTCATTGCGCCGGGCCTCGATCGAGATTAATTTTTCCTTTCCTTTTTTTTTTTTTTTTTTTGTTTCTGTTGGTGGCAGGCGCGATTTGCTTGATATCACGCCGACTCTGACCGAGGCCGCCGGTGCTATCGTCGATGTAAGTCGCGCTCCGCCTTGGGCTTTTTTTTCGTGTGCGATTCGTGGCGGCGCTCCCGGATATTGGGAGTTTGATTTGGGAGGTTGCGTGATGGTTTGAGGCAGGACACGTTCACGCGGTGCTTCAAGTCGAATTCGCCGGAACCGTGGAACTGGAACGTGTACCTCTTCCCGCTGTGGTGCTTCGGGGTGGTGGTTCGGTACTTGATCCTGTTCCCGGCAAGGTTAGTCGCTGCTCGAATTCTGTTGCATTCTATTTGGATGCGATGCGCTGATTAGGAAGTCGCTTCACCGAATCCGGGTTGCTAATACAGAAATCCATAACGGATCAAGAAAATGACAAACAGAACGGCAGTTGTATAGATTTCTAACTTTTACGTTTTGTTTCAATATAAGTGGTGCATCAATTCATGAGTACGTCATCGAGGATGAAGAAGGGTTTTCAGGTTTAATTTATAAAGGGATTGTTTCTTCATGGTTGCTCACACTGACGGTGCATGTCCCATAAAACTTTGCTTTAATCTATAAGTCTAACTTTGGCTTTTTTAGCTGTTTTTTTCTAATTGCTTCTAATTTTTCTAATAATCACAATGTAGAAGCCTTAAAACAGGTCTAGTGCATGAAAGCATCAGAAAAAAGTCCTTTTTTTGAATATTGAGTACCTTACATTGCTTTTGAGATTTTTGAGTTGGAGATCACAGTTTCTTCCAAATTTTTCGGAAACTGTGTGATGCTGAGACAATTGATAGTCAATGTAGCTGTGGCAATTCTTGTCTATCATAATGTCTAGTCGATCTTCAATGCAGCGCTCCACAGTTCTGGGCCCTTCATTGTCTGAAACTGGACGGTGCTAGGTACATGGGAAAAAATGTTTGCTAGGACCAACTTGTATTTTGGTTGTTCTACTTGTTTTTACCATGTCCTTTGACAAATGTGTATTGCCTATTGAAAGGGCCTTCCATGTTGTCCTGCAGCATTCTCATTCATCTTGTTAGTTCGATACCTTTCTTATGCAATAAGGAAACTGAAATGACTAAATTGACATTACATTGCATATGGATGACATATGGTGCTTTAAGGGACAGTCAGAAAATGGATGGATCTTCTTCTTCTTCTTCTTCTTCTTCTTCTTCTTCTTCCTCTTCTTATGCCCTTTCTTATCTTAAGAGGGCATGGGAAGATCTGCATTTTGCTTTAAAGTTTTCAATGTTATCATTGTCATTATACTTTTGAAAGTCATTGTAGTGGCCTCTCTTGGTATGGGTTTTAATTTAGTGAACTTTTAACTGCAGGGTTTTAGTATTGACAATTGGATGGATAATATTCCTCTCATCATTTGCCATTGTTCACTTTATGCTTAAAGGGCATGATGCACTGAGAAGGAAGCTGGAGGTAATAGCACTTTTTCTTAACAACGTTGCTATTTTCCCTTACATCTGTGGGTGGTTTTGTCTGTTTATTTTTGTATAGCTGGTTGGGGGATTTCTCCCTTTTGATTTCCTTACTAGGTCATATTGCACGCCATTATTTGCAAATTCGATTCCACTTTTTCCCCCTCTTGAATTTCTTGATCGTTTGCCTTATGAGGATTTGGGATTCATAAGCCATGTTTTCTTTATCTTGCTTAATTTTATGCTTAATTGTTGGCCATCCATATTTCATTTTTCTTTTGCTTTACAAGCTGACCATGCAGAAGTATGAGGTACTACTCTCATTCATGTGGACCTTCTTTTTTTCTCTGTTTTTTCTTTTGGGGTTTTTATGCACGCACACTGTGTGCCTTGTTTGGGGGGAGGGTTTTTGGAGGGACCTTGTATTTGACACTCATCTTATGTCCAATGTGATGGAAGGCTGCTGGCCCAACTAATCTTCCCTAATGTTCTTCGAAATGATTGAGCTTTGTAACAGGTGTTCTTATTGCAGTTTGCCATTAGACGGTCGATTTAAAAAGTCATCTGATGCTTTGGTCCTTGCAGAGGTTGCTGGTGGAGTTAATTTGCAGCTTCTTTGTTGCTTCATGGACTGGTGTCGTCAAATACCATGGGCCACGGCCTAGCATTCGGCCTAAACAAGTAATACAACTAAAATGTTGACTTTTTTTTGTTTGGTATTGATGTGTTGACTTAGTATTTTCTTGTTTGGGAGTTGGTGCTAAAGTGTTTACATTTTCCAACATCTTGTGAGGCTGAAAATTTTTATCTCCATGCTGACTTCTTGCATTTTAAATCCAACTTTGTGTGTCGAACAGGTTTTTGTCGCCAACCACACTTCCATGATTGATTTCATCATCTTAGAGCAAATGACTGCCTTCGCTGTAATTATGCAAAAGCATCCTGGATGGGTTGGTTAGTAGATTGTCAGTATATGCTCAATCTATTCTAGGATACCTATATCTCTTATGCAGCATTGTAATCTTTACCACTGAGTTTCTCTCTCTCTCTCTCTCTCTCTCTCTCTCTCTTTTGGTGAGAGAACCCCAACAGATTGCTTTGTATATTCTCCTTAAAGATGCACTGATTAATCCTTGTATTCTGCAATTGCTAGAGTGATCATGAACTCTCAGTATTGTTTCTTTCATAGGACTACTGCAAAGCACTATTTTGGAGAGTGTAGGATGCATCTGGTTTAATCGTTCTGAGGCCAAAGATCGTGAAATTGTGGCAAGAAAGTAAGAGTACAGGTGCAGCATAAGTTTTAGTCAATGGGATTCCAGTGAATTGCTGTATAAATGCCTGTTAAAATTTCCAGGTTGAGAGATCACGTACTGGGAACTGATAACAATCCTCTTCTCATATTTCCTGAAGGGACTTGTGTGAACAATCACTATACTGTCATGTTCAAAAAGGTACGTCAGATTATTGCTTCCTATGCAGAGAGTCATCATTAAGAATGGAACTATATGTCTTTGTAAATTGGCCATTACTCTGGGTCTTAATTTATGTATTTGTCAACATTTGATCGCTCATGGTAAATGTCTTTCTTATGAAGTAGCTTGTCGCTTCAGATTGTTTACTTGTTGGACTTTGATTACTTACTGCTTCAAATTTCAATAAAGAGCTACGTGCAATGACTCATTTTTTGAATAGGTTATTTGGTTGAAACTGATTCTTTCTTCATGATACCTAGGGTGCATTTGAGCTTGGGTGCACTGTTTGCCCTATCGCAATCAAGTACAATAAGATCTTCGTGGATGCCTTTTGGAACAGCAGGAAGTAAGGGACTGCCTACAAAAACTTATGTTGTACAGTTTGTACTTATTGGGCACAAATGAAATTCAGCTGCATGATAAATGGTTCTGTCATGTTTAAATTCGTTTTTAGTCTACTTCTCTAAATAACTGGTCGTCTGTTTCTGCAAAGCAGTGAATAATTCCTACTAGACATTGCTTTTCCTTCTTGTTGATTTTAACTGGCTATTGTCGATCCTTATGTAATTTGGGTCACTTGTTCAGCGTTTCTAATAAGGAAAGTTCCAATTTTGGAAGCACTGATTACCCTAGTCACAAGTAAAACAGTACTCCGGAATTTGAAACTTTCCTTTTATTTAGATGCTCAACAAATGCCTTGAGGGTATTCTTCCACAAAATCCATGTAATTTTATGGACATAGAGTGAAGGCTTAGCTGAGTTACCAGAACACTTGACTTTTTCAGTGGTAACCAACAAAATAGCATGAGTTCCTTGCCAAGTTTGAGGTTAATAATTATTTGAAGCATCCATGCCGGCAGAATAGCTCACCTGAATTAGTGAAATAACTTACTTCTATATCATATTGGGTTCATTAGCTTCTAACTCAACAGCTATTGGAGGCTAATGCCTGAGTTACTCTGTTTGCAGACAATCTTTCACAATGCATCTACTGCAACTGATGACATCTTGGGCTGTTGTTTGTGACGTCTGGTACTTGGAACCCCAAACCTTGAAACCTGGTGAAACGCCAATTGAATTTGCAGAGAGGTAATTGTTCACTTTCTACGCAAAATAAGCTGCAGGGGCATGTAGGGAGTTTACTTTAATTTCCTATATTTTCTGTATCCACACATGGGTGGCTTAGTGGGCAACTTTGATGACAACAAACTTTCCTTCTCACTTCATGTTTCTCTTGTACAGGGTCCGTGACATCATATCTGTTCGAGCTGGTTTGAAGAAGGTTCCTTGGGATGGATATCTGAAGTACTCTCGCCCTAGCCCCAAGCATAGAGAAGGGAAGTAAGTCGATTCTAGCTCATTTTCTAAGATCCTGTTTGATTCGGGAATTTGCACCAAACAGTGATATTAGAGCATCCCATGAACTTCCTGTTTTTTGTGTAAGCTTTTGCATAGTTACGTAGGTGGCCATCTGTTAACTGGCTAATGTATTTGTTTTATTTTGACTTTTCTTTCCACAAACAGGCAACGAAGCTTTGCTGAGTGGGTGCTGCAGCGACTTGAGGAGAGGTGACAAATTTTCTTGTTCATTTCAGATGGCAGTACTCCTGTTGCAAAGCATATGTTAAATGCCTTAGATCTCATTACCCGATCAAATACACGCTTCAACGGTTTTGACTCAGTAGGCATAATTTTTCAAAGTTAGATCTTCTCCTTCAGATCATCTCATCGGAGAATAAGTTTTCAGCAAAATCAGGTCCTCTTAGTTTTCTCTTGAAAGGTGTGACGAGTTACGACACGAGTCTGGATGAGATCTGACAACTGGGGGAGACCAAATCAGCAGACGAAGGGCATGCGGATCTATTTATCTTCATTTGAGGGCTGTTGTCTACAATTTTGAGACTGTAGGTATGATTTGTCGAAGTCTTTGGGACATTGACCTGCTGTGGCAAGTGAGAACTGAGTGTGGATTACTGATTACTACTTCTTAACCACGCTTCTTTCTTTGTTCCCTTAATCATTTGCATGTATAGTTGTTAGAGCTTGTAATTCTTGGCTTTTGCCTGAGATGGTCGAGGTTTTCCATTTGCGAAAAGAGTCCTCCCGACAATTTCTTCCTTGAAAGAGCAAGTAGATTGAGGGCGCGTTTGGCAATTGATCAAACAGTAAAAATTTCTATTCTTTTGTTCCTAGAAGTAGATTTAGAACAGAAATTCATTTGGTAAAATTTTTATTTTTGAGAACAAATTTTATTTTTTATTCCCGGAAGTAGATTTGGAATAGAATCAAGACGTAAAAAAAAGTTGATTTTTTGTTTTCGGGAACAATTCTAAAATCAAGCCAATCTATTTTTTTTGTCTTTTCTCTTCTCTCTTTTGGTTTTTCTTCCCTCTCTCTTCTTCTTTAGCCGCCGCCGCTACCACCACCATCGTCCGCCGATTGTCGGCGATAGGCTAGGCAAGGTTCGGTGAGCTCGTTGGAGGCTTGCTTAGCCATTCGGTGAGGCTACTTGGCCAGGTGAGGCTCGGCCAAGCCATGGTTGGGCGAGGTCAAGCCTTTCCCGCAATTGGGCAATTTGGGCAAGGCTGCTCGCCTAACCAAGGCTTGATCGACGAGGCCACACCTCGTCGAGGGCCAGTGATGCTTTAGCAAGGTCGTTGACACTTGTTTGGCTGGTTGTCGGTCATCCCAAGGGCGGTGACCGACAAATCTTGAAGGAGAAGAAGAGAAAGAAAAGAAAAAAAGAAGAAAGTAATAAAATTATCAAAAAATTAAAAGAAAATGATTTGGATTAGAAATTTTTAGAACATTATAAAATGTAATTTTATTTCGGGAATAAAAAATTTGGATAGTTGCTAAATAGTTTAAAATGTTTAAAAATTATTTTCGAAAATAATAAAAAATAATCATTTCTGATCAAAAATTATTTTTGAAACAGAATGGTTATCAAATGCGCCATGAGCAATCTTGTGTTAAGAGGAAGCCAGTGCATGTGTGGGGGCAGCAATGTCCAGGATCTGCAAGATGTTTTTACCAAGTGCGTAGGCAATATAGTGTCGTGATTTTTGCTCAGTCAAAATCTCACCGGACAGTCACGCGGCGTTCCTTAGGTGCAGGACTCCCGCCTCTTCCTGCCCTATGTCAAATCCGGGGCACGACCGAGTACTGAACGTGATCGAAGAGTTTTACCATTTTCTAATGACGGTTTGTCAAGGGCATTGACGTTGACTGGTCTCCAGCGGATTGTCCTCGTCCGGTGCCAGTGGTCCAATATCATAAGCGAATGGAAACGCATGTGAACCCTCCTTTGACTAAATGAAGTCTTCCCTGACGATGTACATGCTCTGAACAAGAATGTGCTGGCGGTGGGCCAATTCCGGGTGGAAATAAGAATTCCTCCCTCGACAACTTGCGCGTCAACGCTGCTCATTGGCAACTCTTTCCACCCCAAAATCTCGCATCCGTGTCTTCCCCACTTTAGTCCCCACTTTAGAAAAGTAAGTCGCACGGTCGGCGGCCGCAGCGTAGTTTTTTCTCCATGGTTGGTTGGTAAAAAGGGGTGCATGAAAACACCCCCTGCCTATATAGTCACAATGCGAAATGGGATTTCTGAATACGGTCGAATGGCACGGGAAAATAATAGTAGTGCGTGCCAAGAAAATCACCCCTTAGATGGCGGGTTGTGTCACATCCCGAAACACTGGAAAAGGTGATGATATGGCCGTCTTTCCTCACAAAGGACACGGTTTCAAGTATAACCAACTACTTGATAGCAAAATAGATACCTCCAAACATACATAAATGTCACATAAATCAACAAGGTTAGTTACAATATCAGAATTTCTTTAGTCTACTTAAAAAAATATGTACAATCAGAACTCAACCAACCAACAACTTACAACAATTCTATAAACAACTCCTTAAGTTATATCTCAAAACATAACTCTCAAAAGTTTGTTGGTGCCGCCTCATTCTACTCGTTGTTAATCTTGGGATTTGAAAACATGAAAGATGAGTGGAATGAGTAACCATAACTTAGTAAGTAGTGCATACCATAAAAGCATATCAAACATCAACATTAGTCATTTAGAACTCAAAGAGATGGTCCATTATTGCAAAACCAAAATATCATAACTTGCATGAATAAAATGTGGCCATATCAAATAGCAGAATTTCCTATTCATTCATAATATCAAAACATGCATAATTGGTTTAGTTTAATAGTCAAACTTGTCCCACTTCATATCCATGGTTCATTTCATGCTCAATATCTAACTCAAGACCTTAGAGATGAGTTCTATGAAATTACGTTATTATATAGCATTTAGTCTTTACGCTACATATAGCAATACTATAAGGCTCTAGAGGTTGCTTCTACAAAATTAGATTACCGTGTAGTACTTAATCCTTATTCTATATATATAGAGGTGGCTCCACAAAATTAGATTATCGTGTAGAAATTACCTTATCATATAGATGGTAGCACTTAACACTTAACCATTTATTATGCATGTCAATAGTGCAAGAACCCTAGAGGTAGGGGTGTCCAAAAACCTGACCTAACCTAATCCAAACACGATCCAAACATGAAACAAGTTGAGTACATATTTTAGGTCTTAATATTGTTCAAGTAATGATTATAAAACAAGTAAACAAATATGTTTTGGATCAAGTTAGGGTAAGAATATTGTTCGGCCATTAGACACATTATTAACTCTAAACACTTCAAGAAAAGTTTGTCAAATCATTCCACAATAATAACTCATAGTACCGATCACTCTATCTATCTTTATACAACAAATGGGCCCTTTATACATAAGTATTTGTTATGTTACTATTATCTCAGTACATGAGTTTCACAAAATCAAAAAAGACATTAGTACTATTCACTTCGGGGACTGCCAAAATCAAATAACACATGTTATTTGAGTTGTTGATCTCGTGATCCAAATATTATGCTATAGAGTCAAGTTGGCTTGATGAGGCCTTAGTGGGGTATATGTGCCTAACCCGCTTTCCTTTCTTCCCCTTACTTTTCTTATTCTTCTTCCTTTTTTTTTTTGGGGGTCGAGGAGCTCTCGGCTTCCTGACTTTTCCAACCCACGTTTCCCTTTTTCTAATTTTTGTTTTGCCATAAAAATGGGTCACACCACTACCACTTTAACCTAGTCTAAGAGAAAAGGCCAAATATTACAGGTTCCGCTCCATGTTACTCGAGATTACGATCTATGAGATTTGAGGTCGATACGCCCATCGCGAACGCACAAATTCTAAACCGCCCCACAACCCCCCGGGGGGGGGGAAGAAACGCGTTTCGTTCGTGGAAATCAAACTCGCGCCCGCGCAGCAGCGACCGTGGGAACTATCGAGTCTTCGAAACGAAGATCAAGAATATTGCAGAGTTATATTGGACAGGAGTATGCTGAAAAAACTCGGAAGCAGAAGTTTCCAATCCGATTCGGACCCCGGCTGGGTTCTTCAACGATTTGACCAGCCGTTCCTGTTCTCCATACTCTCTCTCTCTCTCTCTCTCTCGATCTATCGATCGAGGAGTCGAGTGCGAAGGCGGCGAATTTCCTTGTCCTTCCCTTCAATTTTTTTCGGTCGATCTCCCTTTAATTAATTTGTCGAGCGTTTCGCAGTCCAATAAGTCAGTCTCGCAACCTCACACAAATTCTCAGGTCAACCCCCAAAGTCTCCGGTCAACTCTTTGACCACCTTCATCCCCACGCCCCTCCTCGTTCTCTTCTTAGCTGCTTCATCCCCACCATTGCATTGCAAGCGTCGCAAGAGGGAGAGATGGGACGTGCCGTGGTGCTCGCGTGCCTCCCCGTCCTCCTCTGCGCGCTCGCGCTCGTGCCGGCGACGGACGCCCTCGGCTTCACCTGCAACTCCCCGCCGGAGACCACCTGCCAGGCGCTGGTCGGCTACATATCCCCCAACACCACCACCTTCAGGTCCATCCAGTCCCTCTTCGGCGTCAAGCACCTTCGCTCCCTCCTCGCCGTCAACAAACGCAGCCCCACCCTCTCTCCCAACACCACCGTCCGGGCCCAAGAGACCGTCATCATCCCCTTCACTTGCAGGTAATCGAGTCGAGTCGACGCACTTCATTTAACAAGCCGCGTTCGAAGCGGCAGCCTCTGATTCTTCACAGCGTGCCGCCGGCATTAAAAGCTTGAAGAAAGAGATGCTCGTGTTAAGTAAAATATGCTTGACTTTCGTCGACGTGGATGATGAACCGCCGTTGCAGGTGCTCGAACGGGACGGGGATTTCGGACCAGAGCCCCGTGTACACGGTCCAGAAGGACGACGGGCTCTACTACATCGCGTCGTCCGTGTTCTCTTACCTGGTGGTGTACCAGGACATCCAGCAGGTGAACCGCATCGAGAACCCCAACCTCATCGAGGTCGGGCAGAAGCTGTGGATCCCGCTGCCGTGCAGCTGCGACGAGGTGGACGGGAACAAGACGGTGCACTACGCCCACGTGGTGGCGGAAGGGAGCACCGTGGAGGAGATCGCCGAGGACTTCCGCGTGTCGGAGAAGACCCTGATGGACCTGAACGGGCTGGCCAGCGCCAAGGAACTCATGGCCGACCAGGCTTTGGACGTTCCTCTCAAAGGTGATCTCTCTCTCTCTCTCTCTCTCTCTCTCTCTCTCTCCTCTTTCGCGAAAATTCATGTAACGTTTGATGACCGTTGTTGGTTGGCGGGCTTTGCAAGATAAGTCCTTCCGATTTCCATGAAAGTTGTGCCGCTCGGCTATCTGCGATTCGTCGCGAGGACGAGCGATTCTGGTAACTCTGCTTTGATAATTGATTCGGATGTGTCGATCATCGTGCAGCTTGTGCGTCTAAAATCCATAACGATTCGCTGGACGCCGATTTGCTCGTGCCCAACGGTGCTTATGCCATCACAGCCAACAACTGCGTGCGGTGCAGCTGTGATTCCGCGAATAACTGGACGTCAGTATCTAGCAGTTCCAATTCGTTTCGGCATCTGTAAGTTGCTAAGATACCATCGTGACTTTGCTTCGTTTCATTGCGGTTCAGATTGCTTTGCCAGCCCTCGGAGTTCGCCTCATCGAGTGGTTCGACATGCCCGTCGATGCAGTGCTCAGGCGCCCATGATCTGTACATCGGCAACACGACCAGGACATCTTGCAGCAGCACAACGTGTTCTTATGCCGGCTACACGACCCAGAACACCATCCTCACGACCCTCGACAATGAATCGTCTTGTCCCGGTACGTGCTCCTACTAGCATTTTTCAAGTGGTAACTTTTAGTCCTCCGGTTTGTTTCTAGTACCAGATCAAACGCGTACACTGCATATGATCTTCAGCCGATTTGATTCTGCTGAAGAGTGATGTAGACGGTACGTCTGTAAGATGGTGTCCCCCGCTGCTAATGATTGACAAACTCTGTTTGCTTCGATCGATTTTAGCTGATTTAGCACCCGTCCTGATGAAGTCCGGGTAGTTTAATGGTGAGATCGGGTGCATGCGCGCCCCTTTTATAGTGTCGAGCCGAACTGTGTCAAGCGTCTCCGATGTTGTTTGCTTTGCTCATTGCATTATCCTGTCTCTGTACCCGGAAAACTCACCAATGTGTATTTGTTGTTGGTCGTTGAACAGCTCTCCCGCCCAGTCCAGGTCTCAGCCCTGACGATGACAAGGGCGGCAGCCATGCAGCGAAGATAGACATGGGAGCATTCGGCTGGAACTTCCTCATGACGGCGATGTCGATACTGCTCTCCGTGCAACGCATTTAGCAGACATTTTCCGTGCGTATACATGCATACCGATGGAACCTTAGTAATTCTCAAGACATGATGGGAAACTACCACGTTAGGTCTGGAGAGAGATGGGACTGGTTATATAATAATAGATAGGAGGAGCAAATGTAAGCGGTACATCCCGGCAATTTTGCTCTGCCAATTGTGAGTAATAACGATCCTTTTCGAGTACATTCAACGCAACCGAATCCGAATGTTTTTCCCGCGAAGAGGCATCTCGCCCTTCTGGTGCAATTTTTATGACCCTGCAAGTGCTTCGTCCGGCTCGCTATGGACTCCGCGAATCTATCGCAGAACGAAATGAATGACCTGCATCTCGATCCTCATGCAACAAAGACGCCTCGAGACGATACTTCTCATCGAGGATTCGGCGTTGATATACTGTATCCGGTTCGAATAAATCATGTTGAAAGCAGCATGAACAAAACTCATTGACAAACCTGAAAGCTTTCTCATTCTTGCAAGGTTTATAAAGGATGCAGCAGCTTCACTGTTTTTTACTGAACATGAGACATGAAAGTAATTCTCAAGTATGAAGAGCGGATAAAAAATTTAACAAGTCTCATCTTGGTTATGTATTTGAAATTTATCAACATGTTTACGAAATTATGTATTGATTTTCCATTTCGCACTCCGAACGCGAGGTTCTTGCATAGATCTGCTGACCATGCAATATATCATCCGCGTCACGTGACACATGGGAAATTTGACGTCGAATCAGCACAACTTTCATTTATTTCTCAATCAGCAAGCAGGTTAAATACAGATTTAATCTTTCGAGTTTCTGTACATGTGCAATGTAGTCCGCTTCAGTTTTTCATTATGTTCAGTCAAATTTTCCAACTCTTTTTTATTTATGCAATTTCATCTTCTCTGTTCTATGTTGTGCAATCATGTCCTGTTTTTTAAGGGATAATGATATAAATAATCCATGAATTTTAATTTAATGTACAATATAAATTCTGAACTTTTAATTTATTTAACGTAGTTCATGTGTTCAACTTAATCCATGAATTTTATGAAAATATTCTATATTATCCACTTACTAATTCAAGTTTAAAACTATATTAATTATTTTCATATAATTCATGAATCAAACTAAACTATATCGAAAGTTCAGTGGATTATATTGAATAAATTAAAAATTTGAGATCATGTTACATATTATATTAAAGTTACAATTGAGCCAAAATTCAGCGGTCATTTGTTTCATTTTCCCTTCTTTTTGTCTTCTGTAAACTTTTGGGCAACAAAAAAAAAAAAAAACGCTTGGATCACACGAATGGAAGGAAAGCCATTTCAGGTTGAGCTGGCGACATTCTTTTCTCCCTCTCCCTCTCTTCCCGATAAATAAAAGAAACAAACGATATTTCAAAAGCCGGCCGTGGCGGTGCTCACGGTTACGGCACTCTCCACGCGCGCTTCCTCAGCCGTTTCGCTGCTCTAGGAGACTTCGCCGCCGTGAGTTCTCTCTCTCTCTCCGTCCCCGTCTGGCCTTCTCACCGCCGCGATGCTCGCGCGAGATTGAGGCCGCCGCCGCCGCCGCCGCCGCCGCCGCCGCCGCTTCTCCTTCTTCTCCTTCGGTGTCGCCGGCGTCGTGCTCTGATTGTCTCGTTTAGCGGTGGCGAAGTTGTTCACGTCGCGCTCGGAGCGTTTTTCCTTTCCGGTTTTGGTTCCGTCCTGACGTGTTCGTTTTTTTCTCATTTTGCGTTGCAGTCGCGTAGTGGAAATCGCCCTCCGTTCTTGTTGACGATAGGGTGGTGCGGTGCGATGTCGGCGGCGCGGCTCGCCGGAGCCGCTGCGGCTTCTAGTGGCCTGACGAGCAGGCCGACCGAATTGAGCGCGGCGGCAATCAGGAGGAGGAGATTGCTCGCCCCTGTCCGCGCGAGCGGTGTTCGTAGTTTACCGGCTCTTGTCGATAGAGAGAGGTTCCGCAGTTCCGGATGCCGTCTGTCTGCGAATCGCGGGCGGTTCTCGCCGCTTTGGTTCCGTTGTCAGTCAAGTTCGGATTGCGGCGTAGGCGCTACAGATGTTGATGAATACGTGGGTTCTTCGTCCGTGGGGGATGAGCTCTCTCCAAGAGATGATCCTGGTGCCGAGAAAACAGAGGAAGCCACGTAAAGTCCTCAACTCCTTGTACTTTATGTTGTGGTTTTGGCTAGAAATATGTGCTGCTGAAATTGCCGGTTGCTGCTTGAAGTGATGAGCACGTGTGGTGTGCATCTTTTGCTCAATTTTTCATTGGTAGTGTCAGAAATAATTCTAAACACACGGCAAAGCATAAGTTTATCGGCTTTGATGACTGACATACAAGTATTGACAGATGATAATTCTACTAGGGTATTATTGTAGTTGACTTCAGAGCACGAGATGAACTCTAATTTGGTTTTCACAAAATGGTATTCTTATTCTTTATCTTGGTTTACACCAGTGAGTTGACAGTGATTCCTCAAGGCCAATCGCGTATCACTGATGTGAAAAGAGAGATCATAGCACTCTCTCTGCCTGCACTGGCCGGACAAGCTATTGAGCCCTTAGCACAGCTGATGGAGACAGCTTATATTGGTAGATTAGGTATGTAACCTTCTCCTTTATGTGAAGTTTATTAACTCCCTCGCATGGAAAAAATATGCATTAGTGAAGTCTTCTTGTTTTATGTTTGCTGGAAATGCTTTGGAAAATGTTCTGTCATCAGAGAATGGCACATTTTCTTTGACTTAGAATTGTTTGCGTTCTTGTGATGGTTACAATTGGATATCAACAAAAATGTTTATCTTTTGTCTTATTATAGTTCTCGTCTATTTTCCAGTCAGGGATGTGGATTTTACTTCTTAGTTAACTAGAAAACTTTGCTTATTTTTCAGTGTCAGTATACAAAAATTGCAGCCAGTTTAATTCTTTGTTTGAATGAGGAAGCATAGGGAAAGAAAGGGAAACAAGGATAGAAATATCTATACATGGATGAATAAGTCTGGACACTTCCCTCTTTGCTTCTTTTAGAACTTCCTAGCTATGAGTCCATAAAGATGTCTTTTGACTCAATGCATCATGAGTTGGTCCTTAGAGCTTATCAAGCAAGAGATTTGGTTTTATACTTCTTCTATATATAGCTGATTTGGTAAAACCTTTTTTTTTCTTGGTTACCCTACATTTTCGCCCATTACGATTTATTTTCCATTAAAGCTATACCTCTGTGTCATATTCAAATGTCACTGTTGGTCTCAGCTGTTTTGAATTTTGTGCCTTTTGGTTTATTGCAAAAGGCTTTTCCTCATCCAGGAACAATATATAGATGCAGTGTATTGCATTTAAAATAATATGTGAGACAGAATACCATGCAATTGTAGCCTAGTAGACTTCTTTAATTTGCTCTTCCCATGGTTTCTCTCCTATTCGAAAGTTCCAATAAGAAAAGAAAGGTCCTATACCACTTTTGATCCATGTGTTATTTCTCTCGAACCTACATATTTGGATGAAAGTATTTGTTTTCGAGGGCAATGAAATACAAATGCAATTCTCTGTTAACTCATAGTGGTAGTTTCTGAATGCCTAAACTTTTCCATCTTGTGCAATTGTTTTCCCTTGATAAGTGTCTGGAACATTAGGTGTTGGCTAATGAATATCAGGAAGCATAAACAGTTGTGAATTTTATTAACTGTCAAGATATGGATGATTGTCCCTTTCTTTGTTTGATCAAGCTTATGCCATATCAATTTTCTGTGATCCTCATATATAACTTTTTGAGGCAATTTTTTTCTTCTTGTGGTCCCCTTCATCTTCTAGGTGCTGTGGAGTTGGGCTCAGCTGGTGTTTCCATATCAATATTTAACATCATATCAAAGCTTTTTAACATTCCTCTGCTTAGTGTTGCTACTTCCTTTGTGGCTGAGGACATATCTAAAAGTGAAAGTAAAGATTCTGCCTCAGGTGAAGTGAAATTTTGACATATGCTGCTCCTGCGAGGTTGATGATTACTATGAAACTTGTAGTTTTTGGTCATCTAATGGGATCCATTTGGTGTACAGTGGAGGGAATTCTTAAAAGCAATGGTAATTACACAGGCAAAGCGTTTACAGTAGCTGAGAGGAAGCAATTATCATCTGTGTCCACTGCTCTGTTATTGGCAGTTGGGATAGGCATTTTTGAGGCCATAGCTTTATACTTTGGATCTGGACAATTTTTAAACATGATGGGTGTATCATCAGTAAGTTTTATTTACAAGATGTCATTTTATCATAAGCCATGTAACACTCTTTGCAATGGATAGTTAGACGTCTTTGTTGCAACATCCTTTACACTTGCCTGACTGCTTTGCTGCTGAAGAACCTATCACCCAATATATTTAAATTTTGAAGTAGTGCTTTTATCCATGTGTATGGCTTGTTAGAGGTTTAACATAGTTTCTTCAAATTGTTTACAGGCATCGCCCATGCATGGTCCAGCACAATGTTTTCTTTCTCTAAGAGCACTTGGAGCCCCTGCAGTGGTAGTGTCCTTGGCACTTCAAGGAATTTTTCGTGGGTTTAAGGACACAAAAACTCCTGTTTTATGTCTAGGCAAGTACTTGTTAGGATTTGTGTAATTACTACTTGGATGCTTTTGGACTTACTTTTCTTTCTTCTCGGTATATTGCACATAATTATGCTCAAAATTATCACAGTTACATGTTAGTTCCTAGAGCTCTGGACGTCTCTTCCTCCCCCTATCAAGTAAATTAACATTGTAATTTTCTGTAACTCTCCAAGTTATTGTTGGAGCGTGACTGTAACAAACTCAGCAGTAGAAGTCCAAAAAATGATATTAAGCTTATCATCCTGTGTGATGCTTTTCTTCTCTAACCTAAATGTAGACCACGTTTTTCCAAGCTTTAGTCCTACTATTGCCATCAATTTAATGATGGCGAAGGGATGGTGCACTAATGCCAAAAGGAGGATAGTTGAGGAAGGCTGCATCACCTCATGAGTGATGCCCAGTTTTTTCCTAGCTTATTGTGATTAGGCGCAAAGAAAGCGGCTTCAAAACTAGTATTACCATAAATTACTTCTGGGGTCTTATTTGTTTATTTTTTAAATATGAGAGTTTATGTGCATTTCCAGTAAAAGTGGACATCTGATAAATTCACTTCCGTGTCTCTGTCGCTGAGGAAGGTAGAAGTTAAAGTTAGACCTCAGCATTTTCATATAGAACCTAATATAGTCATGGACTTGTGAGAAGAGTCAGAGTGATCAACTTTATCTCATGAATTCAATACCTCTATTGATTGATACAGTTCCTTACATGCAGGTATCGGTAATTTAGCAGCAGTTTTCTTGTTTCCCATACTTATGTATGGCTTTCGACTGGGTGTCGTTGGGGCAGTCCTTTCTACTGTTTCATCACAGTAAGTTTCTTTTGCTGTTTTATAAACCTTTTGTTTACTGAAGTACGACACTATATGAAGATTCATGTATATGTATCAGGTACCTTGTCGCCTTACTAATGATTTGGTATCTTAATAAAAGAGTTATTTTATTGCCTCCAAAGATGGGAGCACTGCAGTTTGGGGGATATATAAAATCTGGCAAGTGTTTGATTTCCTTCAGCATTGTTCATCTCTCTCTCTCTCTCTCTCTCCCCCCCCCCCCTTTCCCTCCTCCCTCCCTCCCTCCCTCCCTCCCCCTCTTCTCTTCTCTTTTTCTGGGAAAAAAGTTGTTCCGCACTAAGTTTTTTACTGGCAGTGGAGAACTTTTCGCTCCAGATTCTCAATAAGGGGTTTGAATCAACTTGAGAGTCCACTTGGTCTTTTTCCTTATAGTCTTATGGATCAAGACATAGGATATTATACTATTTCCCTCAATTTTGGGATCCGACAGGTGGGTTTCTTCTTGGAAGAACTCTTGCCGTTCTTACAACCATGACTGTGGGAACATCTATGGCTGCTCGTCAAGGTCCATTAGCAATGGCTGCTCATCAGATATGCATGCAAATTTGGTTGGCCGTCTCTCTTTTGACAGATGCACTGGCTGCATCTGCCCAGGTGAACATTATTTTCTTCCCTCATTAGATTTGCATTTTCATATTTCCTTTTTAAAGCTTTTCTTAGCCTCTATCCTAAGAATTAACCAAAGCCCTTTGTTTCTGGGGCCGAAAACTAAAGCTCTATAATTGTCATCTGTCTAATCAATCTGTTTGTGGGTTTTATAATAATTTCATATTTTCTTCAAAGAGTAGGATTGAGAAGGAGTGGACTAGCTATTCTTAAGGATAGAATTACTGAGGAAAGGTATGGTGTAGTTCACTTAAGTAATAATTTGCTTCTTGTCTTGGTTTTCACATAAATAATAGATACAAATATCTGTCAGTGGCATGTTGATTCCAAAACAGCCATGAGAGCACCTGTGAGAAAGGAAACTGAAGGAAATTAGCCAGAAGTAAAACAATTCAGTTCATGGCTGTTTACATCAGAATAGCAACTTCATAAAAAATAGACCAAGAATGGGGTAGCTATACTGTTAAACCGAACTTACCTTAGGCATAAATATTGGCTAGTGAAGTTTTAAAGTTAAGCAACAAAACAAGTACTTCGTAAAGATGTATTATTTTCCTTGATAAAGCACTTCTTTCCTAGAATATCTAGTATCTGTATTTTCTATATATGATCCATCTCACCCAATTTGCAGTCAAACTAATTATCTTTTTATTCATGCACTTTATAGGCCCTGATTGCTGGTTCATTATCTAAATCTGACTACAGAACTGTAAGAGAGGTGACAGACTTCGTATTAAAGGTGAGATTCTATAGCTTGCATCTTCCAGAATTACCTTTATTTAGGTGGAATGTTTCAGAACTCTCTCATAGGGTTGAAGTTCACCAGATTGGCTATTGCTCTATTTTATTTCGCATAAAGACACTGACGCTTTTACATTATCAGATAGGATTATTGACAGGAATCTCCCTAGCTGCAATTCTCCTAATATCTTTTGGCTCTTTAGCAAATTTGTTTACCAAGGATGCTGAGGTGTTACTTATTGCTAAAACTGGGATACTGGTATGTGTGGTTGTTTATCAAGATTCTGTTGACATGAACATATTCAGGGCCTCACCTCATCTCTCTCTCCCCCCCCCTCTTCTTTCCTCCCCCCAACAACAAAAACACAGTTCGTTAGTGTGAGCCAACCATTGAACGCTCTGGCTTACATTTTTGACGGCCTCCACTATGGTGTTTCTGACTTCGCATATGCAGCTCATTCCATGGTGAGTTGAGAATGTGTAAGGAAAGAACCTTGCGAGGATGATTTTTACAGGCCTGCTGGTTGCCTAACAAGGGAATTTTCTCCTTTATAGATGTTGGTGGGAACAATATCTTCGGCATTTTTGCTGTTTGCTCCTAGGATGATTGGTCTTCCTGGAGTTTGGTTGGGCTTGTCTCTCTTTATGGGCTTGCGTACAGCAGCAGGCTATTTCAGGTATACCGTCTCATACTTTTGCAAGCTTTTTAGGTTTGATAATATTGGAATGTCTATTTTTTTTTTTTTTAACTTAAAATAGCGTCAGCATTATGATAATGGCAGTACTTTATATTTGCCCTCTGTGGTCTTCACAATTTAAAAGGGTGTGATAGGCATTGCTATAATGATATGCCTTGGCATCATATATTTCTTGCATCCAGTTCAGTCTCTCTCATATAGACGGTGGATTATTTGTAAACTGGAAATGCTGATTGCATGATACTTGAACAAAAAATAATTTTGCAGCATTTCTCTCATATAGCAGTTATCTAAGGACACGATTTCCACCAATTTTCAGATTATCAGCAAAGACTGGTCCATGGTGGTTCATGCACAGAGAGATGCAGAAATTCAATGTGAGTAAAGTATACTCTGGTTTTTCACACGGGTTGCATTAGCTTATGATGCAATTACTGGTGTATAAGTGCTTGTTTATCTTAAGGTGTGCTAATATCTTTTCCCTAAAAAACAGCTTCCTACATGAGAAAGAATAATTCATTAAAAAGTACTCCAGTGTTTGTGGCAATTTCAATGAGTTCTCTTAAAGAAGTTTCAGGGGCAGGGATCAGCCCAATAAATCACAAAGGACCGCTAATGGTGGTGATGCGTTGTCTTTGGTGGCAACCAGCCCATGCATTCCCCCAATTTACTTTCTAGTATTTTGTTGCCACCTTTGTCCTTTTCTATTTTACTGTGGCACTCAACTTGTAACTTTTTTGCCATTTTCTTTGTTAACAAAAATTTTGATAATGATGAAATTAGATTTTTCCACTTTGTCAGAAAAGGATAACTAGTTCTGTTTTGTCGATGGAATTTTATTTCACTGGAAAAGGAATGGATATTCTCAAGCAATTGAAAAGGCTATGTTTGAAACTTGTAGGTGTAGCATAAACTTGCAAGCTATTAGGGCAATAGCCTAAATGGCACTTATTCTAGAGGAATATACAGCAGTTTCTGCTGTGCAAATATATAAAGCTAAGTTGTGTAGAAGTCTTGAGATGAGCTTTAGTGGTTGTTCACAGCTGTACATCTTTTGTATTAAAGCTGAATGAGCACTTAATGATGAGATTGAATGGTTTGTGTATTCAAATTACTCCAAAATAGGGAATGCTAATTTTCTTGAAGCTCTCTTCAGCCTCATAGTCATCCAGTTTTCTTACAGTTTTTATCGTTTCAGTCATATAGCTAAATTATGTTAACCTTTCTGTTAACTGTTTATGATGAACATTATAGGGTATTTATAGATGATTACGATTCCAGTGTTTTCTTTGGAGGGAGTTTATTTGCGCAATTGCCCATGGAAATTAATTCAGTTATGTCTAATGTCTTTCTAAAGCAATATGTTCTAACACATGCTTGTTCTTCAGCTCGCTGGTTGAAATGGGGATATTCTTCAGTTACGAGGTGCTTTGTGCTATTGATATTCTGATCCAGGATTAGGCATCGTGCTATTGATATTCCGATCCAGCATATGCATAGGACGCAGATAATTTTTGGTTATCCAGCATATTCTTTTTAGTGTCTTACAAAGTAGAGCTTTCCTATTTTGGCGTGAAGGCTTACTCCCGTGCCTGTGCCAACTTTTGAGTCTCTATTAGGAAAAAAAGATGAAATCGAGCAACTATTTCTTCATTACCTTGTTCTGTTTCTGTCATTTCTTGTATATTCAGAAACGTTTGCTCTAAATCTCTCACTCTCTCTCTCTCTCTCTTTTTTTTTTTTTTTTTTTTAAGGGGGGGGTTGGGGGTTGTTAAATATTTGTAAATAGCATGATCATTAGTCAATCTAGCTGGAATTCATATAAGCAAAGTTGCATCCCTAAAGCAGAAAGTGGGATTTGGGGGCTGATGCCTTAGATATTTGTAGACGATTTCGTATGGCCAAGGTCGAAATGGGCAAGCTAAGGACTTTCTACAGATAGATTCTGCAACTTCAGAATATCACGAGGGATTGATCATTCCGGCACCTTCAGTTGTATAACTTGTGACGCAATCTGTGGATCGACTCCCTATCGATCTGTCACTAGACTCTGGATGGATTTGTTGAAAATAATATGACGTATGTATAAATGGAATAATTGGTTTCTCGAATGGCATATCTGCTCCGATTTTATACCCCAACTTATCTACCGGAATGGAAGCGCATTGCTTATGCAATTTTCGTCTCTTTTTCTCTTTTTCGGGGTATTTTACTTTCTTGAAAAGAAATGATAGGGAATAAACGTCGTGTGTATTCTTGCTAATCGTTATTGAAGTGGGGGATGAGCTTGGCAAAGGAATCTCTCATTTTCCAGAATATTGCATTATAGGTTCAATCGCCTTGGTCAAGGCCGCCTCCTTTTCAGAAAAAAAGATTGTCATAACTGGCGATCCCCATCATGGATGGGGCGGCCTTTTTATTTAGTGTCTGTCCATCCAATCTTACTCCGTCTAACAGAGTTATTCCAATGCAGACTTATTTTCACACGTGCGTGTACGCGTGTGTGTACGTGTGTGCGTTAGAGAGAGAGAGAGAGAGATCTAAGTTCTTTCGGAGACCTTAGTGTGCAAGCCCTCTCCAAAACCTGCAACCGGATTGTAAGCCACGCCCTCTCACTTTGGTCCGCCTACGAAGAAAATCGAGACCAACTGAGAATGAGGGATGAGATCATGTCATTCCTACCAAAGAAAAACCTAGACAAGAGCCATCGTCCCAGGAGAAAAGAGCGATCGATGCTAGTAACACCTGTATTTAGTCACCAGGACGTGTACAAACACTGCCAGGGCCGCCTTAACATACTCATCTCCATCGCGCATTGTCTCATCCCTCCCCTGAATGGCCTTAAGTTCTTTGAAATCGTGACCAAGTCGAGCTCCTGCTTCTCGGGAAATTCACAAGACACTCTTGTCAAGGAGTCGTGTTTTCGGCTCGATGCATAACAACTCGGTTGCATCTTCCAGGGGGAAAAAACAAGATGAAGATGAAAGAAAAGGAGTTAGCATCTGATATCGACTTGATGTGTAAATGTCATCCATCTGTATTCGTCCCAATCAAGGGTGCGCCTCGCGTTTTGTCCTCTCAAAGTATTGCCCCGTCTTCAGCTCGATATCCAAGCGAAAAGATCAGAACATTGCCATTCGCATTGCTCTTATTTATGTACTTAGAGCGGACAAGGAGAATAGTTTTGGCTACCTACATACCTGTAACTCTTCCAGGACTGAAAGATGGGCTGATAGAAAGTTGACAATCAAAGTGATTCCTGTCGATACCGTCTCGAAGCTGGCATAAAGAACTACGAGCATGATGTTGAACATTAATTCCTTGGTCAAGAACTGCTCGGTCTGCATATCAGCGATGGCATGATCAAGAAGGTCTCCTCGGCTGTCAGAAGTTCCGGTTGAATTACGCCTCTCCTTTATCATGTTCGCAAACAAGTCTTTGATTTTCTTCTGCTCCTGAGCATTGACATGAGTGTAAGACCATTATACATCCAAAGGATGTCTCAAATAGTTGGTCTTTGCTCTTTGTACCTTCAGGAAATTATGGTATGCAGTACCCGGTATGTTCAGGGGAAATGTGTATGCGTTCAGTTTAGCCTTGATTAATCTCTCGACAATTGTCTCTAGCGATTTGGCAAAACAGCTGCGAAACATGAACTGCGTATTCAACTGGAAAGTCATCTGCAATATTCAAGTACTTCCGTTATCAACTGAGGTACATGTATTGTTACTTGGGAGGAGAATTTGAAGCATTCTCCGAATATACCGATGCAGCAGAGTTCTGGACCTCTACGGACTTCCAGTTTTATCAAATGCTCAGTGTTCTGCCAACCATCTCTTCTATCCGAGTAAGCTGGCTCTGCTTTAGGCTCTCCTTACCGAAATGGCTCAGTGTAATGCTTCTCAGGTACCTGTGAACCACTCCCATAGCGTTTACCCTTGCCTCGCCTTCAAGCGCTGAGAGCTTGGAGAATGTGTTCATGTACCAAAGCTTGACCAGTCTTCTTTCCTGATGAATGAGATAATTGTTGAATTGAGCATCAGAGGACACGACAACCTGTTGCCTGGCCACGCTTGTCCAAAAAATGGGTTCATATCTGCAAAGACAAGGTCGGTTAGAAGCATTCTTCAATAGGTAAACACGCAGTACAGGTCATCCGGTTAGGAGTACGTTACTTTTAAACTCTTCCTTTGATGAATCGATGAAGACTGTATGAGTAACTGGGCCGAATCAAGTGAAGGGTCTCCCCTATTAAGGGCAAGCCCTCGCAGCCTGGAGGTGGGATACCCTTGCTCATGGTTGTTGCAGCAGTGCGATGGATCTTCTGATCAATCTTGGATAAAATATAATAACCAAAAAAGGAAAAGAAAAAAACAATGCACAAAACATAATTCCACATCCTTACGGCTTTTACTTTTCCCCAGGGAAGGTGGCTCGGAAGTCGGCTAGAACTGGCAAAGAGTTGCAGACATTAACAGCTTATTAGCAGCCTTTTATAGAAGGTCGACACGGATCCAAATCCGGTCACAATGGTCTGATATTTAGGTTAGGCAAATCTTCCCCCCTATCTGGCGGGGATTATGCCTAGGTGTTCAACACCAATTGGGAACGGACTAATCCCTAACAGAACTAGTCCGAGGAATGGATACAATGGGGAGGATCTGCACTCGAGGCCTCTCGTTTCTCGAGGCGGAAGACTCAAGATGCGGAAACCATTGCCTCGACACACTTGGCCTCTTAGGTTAGGCAAGTTACTTCTCAGGCACGGGACGAAAGGATTTCTATGCAGGGTTAATAACGTAATAGCCATCGGAAATGGTCGTAAATGTGCTTATAAAATCTTTTTATACTTCTGTCTTATCCAACTATTCCCCCCACAAAAGTACATCCACAGCAAGTGGATCATGAGCAAAGGACTAAATCAATTCTGTTCTTAGTATGTGCTTATTGGATAGCTCATTCAGAAGCTGGAATTTACAAGTACAAATGTCATGATGAGAGGATGGTTTATTAGAAATCCTCCTTAAAGACGAGGAAGTATGCCAACTTCCATCAAACAGATAACTTGCGACCATATAAACGGATTTTCCTCACAAAACTCTTCATCTACAGATACTGATCACACTGTATATAAATTATGCAGTGTTGGCCCAAAAAAATTGACATTGGACCAATTTCAAGAACCAAAACATACAAGAATGGCACAAGGAGTATGGTCGGAAGTATAACTCAGCCATCACAAGGAGGTTCTAACAGTTAATCCAGATTAGCAATAACGGCATCCACAACCTCCTGGGTTGTGCTGTCTCCTCCGAGATCTTTTGTCCGGACTTTACCCTCTGAGATAACTCGCTTTACTGCAGTCTCAAGTCGATCGGCAAAGGATGGAAATTGCAAGTGCCGCAACATCATAGCAGATGAGAGAAGCAAGGCCACTGGATTTGCCTTCTTCTGCTCCATTATCTTTTCATTCCCAACGTTTCCTGCTGAAGCACCTTGTTCAAAAACAGCAGTGTCTGCCCCCACATTGCCTGGACCATTAAAAAGTCAACAATTGATTAGATATCCAAAGCAATTGCATGAGAAGGCAATTTTGGGGAACTCCCTTAAATCAACTTAATCCCATGAGTTTTCACCAAAAAAAAAAAAAAAAAAAAAACTTAATCCCATGAGAGTCTAATTCCACATATCACCCAGAGGAAAGGTAAATTTCCAAACAAATAAAGGGGAAAGTAATGATACCTCCAGGCATAACACCTGTTCCTCCGGCAATACCAGCTGCTGTATTGGCTACTAAATTGCCATAAAGATTTGGAGTCACCTATTTATTAAGAAAGAGGAAAACTCACATTATTTGGACAGAACATGAAAGAAATACAGTACAATATCAGAGCTACACTAGAAAAACTTGGTGATTAGAACTCTTAAACAGCTTCCTGAAGACTAAAGTACATAAACCCAAACAGGAAGAGAAGAGAAGAACAACTGAACATACCATCACGTCAAATTGCTCAGGCTTTGAAACAAGTTGCATGCAGCAATTATCAACTATAATCTCGTTGTACTTGATGCTTGGATATTTTGTTGCGACCTCCCGACAAGATTCTAAAAATAAGCCATCAGCAAGTTTCATGATGTTGGCTTTGTGGACAGCTGTCACCTTCTTTCTGTTGTTTAAGTATGCATATTCAAATGCATATTTTGCAATGCGTTCTGAACAGAACTTTGTAATCACCTAGCAGATCATTCAATGAGCAACAGAGGCTACAAAATTCCTTAACTCAACAAACACACACAGACACACATGCACACGCACACGCACACCCTGACGGCAGAGGAACAATCTGACTCAGAAACATATAGTATTTGATGGGAGCTCTGATAACAGATTGCATATCAAGTAATCGACACTTACAATCAAGAGAGCTGTGCTTAGTGACACAAAACACAACGGCAACATATGTAGAAGCAGACCAATCAATAAAGCTTTGAAGTTCTATCTCTCTAGGAAAAATCCCATCATCAACGCTTTAAATGTCGGTGGTCTTCATCCTTCTCATCATTAAAGAACATCATTGAGGCAAGTCACGAGCAATCATCGGTTCAGCAAAGGCCTTATCCTAGTAAAATGATGCAAGTCTCATCCCTTTAAAAATAATCCCCGCATTCCAGCCAGCCAGACCTGACAGCTAACACTCCATGCCATCAGTCAACCAGCTTAGCCTGCTAGGCGGCACCTCTAACAGTACCCATTCATAACACGCAGGGAGTACACAATTCGGAAATGTCAACTTACGAACCCACAATTTTGCAGCAGCAACCTACTTGATTTCTCAGGAGCAGTATGCTTCTCAATTCTCAGCCAGCATTATTTTCACGAGCACCCAAGAATTTGGCAAAATTTTCCGCCATGTTTCACATGTGAATCCATCAACATATAAACATGTCTCCGTTCTAAGAGACTAAACTAGCCACAGAAAAATCGTCACTCAGTCGTCGTTACTCACTAAAGCATATCAACATGACTTTACACAACTAACCCCAACAAGAACACCAGCTGTTCACACAAGCCGAAAACAAAGAACAGACTTTGCCCGTACCTTAAGGCTCTCCACGACTCCGGGAAGCACCTCGTGCTCGAGGCCGGAGTACTCGCCCTCCGTATTCTCCCTGATCACCACGATGTCCACCCCCTCGTGCCGCGTGGGCAGCCCGGCCAGGTTGAAGCAGTTCACGAGCGAGGCGTACAGATCGAGCTCCTTCCTCAGCTGCACGTTCAGCGAGCTGACCCCGCCCCCGACGGGAGTCCTCAGCCCGCCCTTGAGGCACACCTGGTTCTTCCGTATCGACTCGATCACCTCCTCCGGCACCCGCTTCATGTCGCCGTGGACCTCGTAGGCCTCGAAGTAGACGGGCGCGTGCATCGCCGACATGACCTGCTCGACGGCGGCGGTGACCAGGGGGCCGACCCCGTCGCCGGGGATCAGGGTCACGGCGCGCGGGGTGCCGTCGCCGGGGCGGGGCATGTAGGTTACGGTCCGGGCGGACTGGGAGGGTGGGAGGAGGCGGCCGGCGCCGGAGAGGCGCTTGAGGATGGGGAGGGTGAGGGCCCGGCGAGCCATGGCGGAGCGATCGGCGGTGGTTGAGCGGAGGATTAGGCGTGGCTTTTGAGCAGACAGCAGGGAGAGGGCGGGTAGAAGACTCGCGCGCATGCGCGCGTGGGAAAGACAGAGAAAGCACGCTCGGTTAAATTTATACGTCTTCCGGAAATTTCTTATTCCTTTTCTTTTCTCCTTTTTGCCCATCAAAACGATTTTGGTACAGGGTATTTTATGATAATTTGCCGTTAATAAAAAATTTAAATTTATTTTGGGAGGCGCTATTTTCACTTCTTATTTAACTAAATCCACTTGGACCTGAGTATATTCTATGAAAAAGCAAGATGTAAGACACCTAAAATGAAATTATGAAATACTAGGAGTGTGGTACCAAAACATTAAAATAAAAAACGCAGCTAGGTAAACAACTAATTGTCCCTGTAAATCAAGTGGATAGGCACTTTCAACTATGTTTTTAGGAAGTTCCAACTCAACCGAACATCAATATCCAAAGATTGTCCACTGGGACCAGTTAAGAGGATTTTGTTGCAAGGCATTTTATGATGATTTGTTTAGTTAATAAAAATTCAAAAACTTTTTAGGCGGCGCTATTAATACTTTTTTTATATAACTAAATAGTAAATGGACCACGCTTACACTAGGTGGATTAAATTGCCCTTGCCCTTGCACTAGAATTTTGGAACATCGTCATGGGCATACGTCACCTAGACATTGGAGAAGATCGTAAGG
Source organism: Eucalyptus leucophloia subsp. euroa (assembly GCA_017140325.1). Taxonomy (NCBI): domain Eukaryota; kingdom Viridiplantae; phylum Streptophyta; class Magnoliopsida; order Myrtales; family Myrtaceae; genus Eucalyptus; species Eucalyptus leucophloia. The sequence continues at coordinate 23,627,752 of CM029476.1, forward strand.
ACGATCAACAAACGTGTCGTATCGACAGTGGTCTTCCCCGCGATTCCGTCTGTTAAAACTGTGCTGGGGGACGAGGTGAGCTCTCCCGTGGAAATGGAGACGGCGGCCGCGGCGGCGGGGTTGAGGAACAGGTACTGGGTCTTGCGGCACGGCAAGAGCATCCCCAACGAGAGGGGCCTCATCGTTTCCTCGCTGGTTCGTCTCCCTCTCTCTCTCTCTCTCTCTCGCTTTCTGATTCTGGGCAAATTACGTGCAATACGTGGCGAAAAAGATGCGCAGTACTGGATTCTGGTTTCATGTGATGCGCGATCGTCTCTGCTCGCAATGGATTGGGAAAAAGATGCGATTTTGGGCTCTGGGTTCGCGTTTTTAGCTAACTTCCGACGTTGATTATGCTGCGCTTGTTTTGGCTCTCTGAATTTGATTTGGGCTCCTTGCTGATCCGGAATCTTGGGGGGTGATATCCTTGTAGGAAAATGGCACGCTTCCGGAGTACGCATTGGCCTCGGACGGTGTCGATCAGGCGCGAATGGCCGGCGAGCTCTTTCTCCAGGTTAGGGAGTTTCCTGCGAGAGCTATGCTTTCGTGGTTCTTTATCGTTCATTGTGCGTCGTGCTCGAGTTCATGAGATTCTATCTAATGAATGGGGCTCCAATTTTACTTCAATGGATTTCCACCTCGTGGATCGGAGCGTGAGTCTTTGATAAGGGAATCCAATTTGACACGGAGAGATTTGTTATGGTAGTTTCAAGAAGTTGATTAACACACATGCTTATACTGTTCCATAGTCGGAGATTCTTCTGTTTCCATGCTGATGAAGAGGGGTGAAATTAACTTCTAACTTGAAAGAAGCTTTTTCCGAAGATGATAATACTGTCCACACTAGAGGATTGTTCAGGACATGATCGGCGACGAAGTATACTTCCTGATAATGACAGAGTAAACATTTAGATGAGAAACTTGGTGTCTTGCAATCTCCAGTGCAGGATCACGGTGCTTTAGCAAATTGACGGAGATGCTTGTGCAGGCACTGAAAGAAAATGATATTCCGCTAGAGAATGTCCGTATTTGTTACTCACCATTTGCGAGAACCAGCCACACTGCGAGAGTTGTTGCGTCGGTTCTGAATGTTCCATTCGAGGGTCCACAATGCAAGGTAAGCTATTTTCCTTTCAAGAGCACATTCAATGTAATCTTGGCATAGAGAAGTGTTGTGCGTGATAGCCATTAATAAATGCAAGAGGACTAATTCAGAAAACTTCTCCAATCAAGCATAATTAGTGAACTTGTTGAGGACGTTCTAGTCCTACTTGATCTATTTGGCTTGTATGAGATAATGTAATTCAAGGCATTCCGGACTTAGATAGTGTATGCTCTCCTTACTTGTGAATTAACAAGTTAACATACTAGAGCTGCTGCTTCGTTTGGTAGGCGATAGTGGATCTTCGGGAACGTTATTTTGGTCCTTCATTTGAGCTGAAGTCGCATGATAAAGTAAGCAAGTTTCAGTTACTTCATTCTCAGTGTACTGCCTTCTTGCGGTCTCAATTGGCTGATTAGTGTTTCTCCTTCCTGTTCTCAATCAGTACACTGAAATATGGGCACTTGATGAGAAAGATCCATTCCAGAGGCCAGAAGGCGGAGAATGTGTCGATGATGTTGCTTCCAGACTTGCAAAAGCTATGGTGGACATTGAGACAGACTTTCAAGGGTAATTGCATTTTATTATCGTTAAGACTGTTTAGAAAGGAAGAGGAAGAACTAACATGTGCCAATGGTATCTATACACACAAGCAAAACATCCGCTTTCTTTGCACCATCGTCTGCTAGGTCACAGCCGACAAAATATCCTTGCCTAAGTCGTTAACTGGTCCTCTCTTTTGACAGATGTGCTGTATTGATCGTTAGCCATGGCGATCCACTGCAGATTTTGCAGACTATAGTTTCTGCAGCTAAAATAGGAAATTCAAATATTAATGGGTTTTCATCAAGCATACAAGCAACCAGAACCTTTGCAGTCTTGTCGCAACACCGGAAGTTCGCCTTGCTTACCGGAGAACTCAGGGCACTCGCATAGTTCTTGGCCTTTCGCTTTGGTTTATCGGCCTTTTGAATTTGGCGGAACTTACACGTCTGGACCAGATTCTGATAAATTCATTGACAGTGTTAAGATAATTATGAATACATTTTTTGCAATATTAGTAGCTGCGTACTATAGAACTCGTTTCTCATCCACGAAGAGGTTGATAGAGCCTAGAGGTTTTGACGTAAAAGCATAGTTGTGAATAGGCATAGCCATTTTACTCTGTCAACGCCATATCTGCCTCTTCAATATGTTTAACGTCCATATTCTGAAGTTGTCTAAAAAGGGTGCAGTAAGCCTTGTACCAGCTCTTCAGCTTCGAATTCATTCAGTCGTAGCGTCAGAGAAGATAATCTGCACCTATTTTTCCTCCAAATCATATTTACATTCTCCAGAAAGTTTCTCACTAAAGAATGTCCCACATCGCCATGTCGGTCTGCTTCAAAGTTCAGACAGCAATTTCACTCACAACCATGGCGATCTGAGTTAATCCACGGGACTCGCTTACACAATTGGCAATTCAGGTAATTAGGAAAGTATCTAAATCCAGCAGCAGAGAGGAACCTGTTTTACATAAACATGGCATTTATCTGTTTAACACTGGAAGCATTCAAAAACAAAGAAAATGATTCACAAATGACACAGAGATCCCTCATCCCTGGCGCTGATAATGAGATGAGCCACAGGGACTTCAAAAAACCATCACCTATGGCACTCAACCACAGTCAGCTACCATCGTGCGGATTGCTTCCTCATTAGTATAAGCATCTGGGAAGAGAAAATATATAGATGTTGACCAAAACTTGTGAGGCTTTTCTCGGCGTGCAGAATGAAATGGCCGACCTCGATGACATTGACCCAAGATAAAAAGCTATTCGTGGAGGGAATGCAGGTTCAACCTATCAGAAGCAATCTCAGAAAAGAACTTCAAATTGATGCACTTGTTCCTCACCAACTAGTCTTTGGTAATCCACCGCCGGCCCCTGACCTGGTACCCACCATAACTTTGGTCGCTGCTGCTTTCACCTCCACTTTCTCCACTCGTATGTCCTGATTTCCGGCGATGCTTCTTTGCTTTTGAAACACCACTGTCACTAAAGCTGCCATTCAACAGGGGGTCGTCTATTCCACGTATCACTCTCCGTGTGGATGATGACGAAGCAATGCAGCTGTCATCCTTTGTTCTTCTCTTATCTTTGTCGTGTCTCTTTATATTTTGAGAGATCTTGTGCAACTTCTCATTGAATCTTGTAATCCCTTTCTCCACAGGTTCTACTGCCTGGGTCATTGTGAACTTCACATCGTTCACAATCTGTTCAAGAGTGAAATAGCAAGTCATAAGAGGAGAGGCAATATGAAATATTTTCTCAGAATTATAACTGCAAGAGCTTAAAACTATAGGAGAGGCATTTTTCCATATCCCTCACTTCACACAAACAATAAAAAAATCATTAAGCTTTCCTCGTCCCCTGAAAGTCATATATCACTTTCTTCCGTCAAATAGGTCCTGCAAGTTGCATTGGATAAAAATAAACTAACGTCACCCTATTGTAAAAAAAAAAAAAAATCTCTGATCATTCTTTGTCCTCCCAGTGAGAAGAGAAGGGTTCTAGCGTGTTTCCAGAAGTAACTCTGAAAGTGACAGCTTTTATCTTCAATTACAACAAACTCTTTTCCTGTGAAGATAAATGCATCATGACCATAACAATCAAATTGCAGAGGCAGCCAGCAATTTATTAAGAAGTTTCTAAAGTAAATTCCTACTTCTAAGTATTCAACCCTATTTTACAATCACCCACTGAATCTCAGTAAGGAATGATCTGAAACACAGAAGTCTGCTACTCTCCCTCCATCAACAGGACTGTATTTTGTAAAAAGAATGAGATACATGCACACACCACCTGGAAAAGGCCCACTATCTAACCATACTGAAAAATTGGTTACTTTGACTAAATGGAAGCATGCATCCAAAATGCAAAAGCAAAAATTATAGTTGTCATTACTATGAATATGGTAAGAGTGCATGGTCAATTGGCCACCAGCAACTTCCTCAAAGCAATAAAAACAGTCATTCCCGCACTTATTCTCCAAATGGTTGTAGAAAAATAAAGGTTAACTTTATGATTGACATAATTTAACATCTTTAAATTCATTAACAGATTAGATAGTCACATTTCAGAACAAAAGAAAGAAACTCAGTGAAACGCAAAAACATAGAGTCATCGAACAATTCCAAAATACCATCAGTAAGTTCTCCATGTTGCTTGTTATGCAGTGCTTAAAAACAGAACAATGAAAACAATTCAATCTTCCCATGAGGGTGGCTTTATTTTGTATATGTAGTAAACTCAAAGCTTCATCTTAAAGATAAAGGTAGGGCAGTAGATTAAAGATGAGCAAATAACTTACATGTCCACCACCACCTATAAAAACATCCCGCACACTTTCTGTGATAGTCATTCCACTCCTTATATCAGCATCAGGCTGGGGAAGGCGTAACTTTGTGGGGCGCTCACTGTCCCTAACCTCATCAGGATCCAGAGGGCAATCAACAGATGCATAGTCTCCAAGAACTGAGACAGTTCCAGTGAATCGGTCTCCCATAAGCTCATACGGTTTTGCTGGGAATACATAAAGATGTACAACAGAAGCGATTCCCATCTGCACTGGTGAATAAGCAAACCTGTTAAACCCTTCTTTTTTCCCTGGGAATCTTGGACAGTTTAAACCTTCACTTTGTTTTCATTAACTATCATTTACTTTTAACCAAGGAGAAAAATCAAACTAAAAACTTGGAAAAGAAAATTTGTGAGGATCCTACATACAAAGTGCTAATATGGTCCAAAACTATATTGCAGATGCACAAATGACGGAAATGTAGATAGGAGCAAATACATTAGGCTTTAATGAGTATATCTGTGGCAAGCATTCCCATATATCACATTTAAACGGGAAGATAGACAATACCCAAGTAACTAAGATAATCATACATCATGTAAGGAAATCAGTCCATTAGATCATGACAGGAAACAATCTGAAATCAAACTTTCCGGCAATACAGTAGCAGAGTTTGTGCACCTATATGGACTGTATGCAATAACCTCCATTAACCATGCTTCACTCAACCTTAAAAAACATATGGCATAAATAAAATAGGCCCCACCAATATTCATATCATTACTAATGTGACAACCATCTTAGAAAGAAGACATGCATAAGGAATAAATAAAAAATAAAAAATCTACCTCTATACAGATAATGAAGTCTTGCACACTTGACTTAAACTGCAAAGCTTGAGCTATAGGACTTTTAAACAAACCAAGGGCGTACAGAATAGCTATTGCGACGCCCTGCCACCAAGTCAAAAACACAATCGACTTAAATGTGAGAAACTTGGCCAATGGTTTTATATGTGCCAATTCGTCCTTGGTGACAGCGTAAAACTGAACTAAGCAGTACAGAGCCCAGGACTGGCTGAAATTTAGAACAACAGCAATGTAAGGGTATCTGCAAGAACAAGATAAGACAAACAAATTAGTAAAATCTACAAATAAGACTTCAAATAATGCCAGAGTCTTGTGAATCATAGGAATGCTGTTAAACCATTTCAGGGTCCATGTGTCAAAATTATAAAAGTAAATGTTGCAGTTAAGGTGATTTGCACTAAATTAATTGCTAAATTTCTTGCTACAAGCTTAGTTTATATGGTAAAAACATCTGACTCAGTTAGTTTTTCTCTAGAATAGTAACATAATAACCTCATTTACAGGAGATCACAACAATATTAACACGCACTGATAATTTGAAAGACAATCTAGCATCTCTCCAGATGAAAGGGGCCCTTTAGTCTTAAGTGCTCAATAATATGCTCTGGCCATGCCATGAATATGAACCTTGATAGGTGTTGTCTGTGAGTTTCTTAGATGTCCAAACTCATTTTCACTAGAACAGCAAAATATTCCTCTTTTTCCTAAAATCTAAGCAAACAATTAATGATACTATCAAGCTACTGACTAGAGATAGTACTATGAAAACTCAAGCCTCGATGAAGGGATGAAAAAGTTAATCCAAGTTAGCTTGTTTCATTAATAAAAGGGAAAGAAGCTGGCGTGCTTCCAAGTGCAACTATTCAATGTCCCAGTTTAATCAGTTTATTAATGAGAAGTTCAAGAAAGGCAATTGTCAATCCACAGAAACATTAAGAAAGAGTATGTATTTAACTATAATAGAAGCTTGAAAACTGATAAACAGAAAACACCTCAGAGACTAAAGAGATAGTAACGGGCAGGTGCTCCCCAATATAAAATAGAGAAACTTAAGTTTTAACAATAATGAAGAAAGCATAGATAGATTTATCACCACTAACATAACTTCTGAAAAAAGTATTCATGATATACTCACCCACATCCCCACTCAAATTCTCCATCACAGTATACATCGAAGGCTTGAAGAATTACAGCTAGGACAGCACTTAGAGCCTTTATTATCATCTGCCAGAGAAAAGCACATTTTGCACTGTCTAAGACTGAGATAGATAAGCCATGGAAGAAAAATAAAGAGCAGAGCTGCAGAGTAAAGCTTCACAAGTAATACATACATATTGAACAATTCCAATCTTGATAACTTGGTAGAACCATTGACCGAGTTTCCACGGTTTCAAGACGTAATTCATTGGAAAAGGATGCTTCACAATGCCATGTTCAGAATAATGTTCTAATAGAGGATCTTTAGCAGCAGTACGTCCTTGTCTTTCCATAAACTCGACAGTCCTCTCTTCGCCCCCTGAAAGAAAGGTCAACAAAAGAGAAGGCTATCAAACAAGAATTCATCTGTCAGATAATTAAAAATCTGTCAGATAATTAAAGAGAAGCCAGGAAAGTAAATCAAAACTTAGAAAATGGGCATACCCAAGCATGCGACGAGGTATCTCCCGAAGCAATACATTGCAAAGGACTCATAGCAATCTCGCAGTATTTCACAATAAACACTAATTGATGGATTCACCAATGAGACAAACTGCTAGTAAACATCTGAATTAGGGATCAAAATATTACAACATATGATAGGTGCCAAAAGGTGGCACAATACTATCCCACACAAAGGCAGGCATAATTGTGAAAGAATTCATGTAAGAATACATATGCAAGTATATCAGCATTTGCAATATAGTGCATGCGAACATGTTAAAACCAGGTCATTTTCCTTTGCAAAAAAAGAGTATCAATCATACAAGAAAAGAAGGTACACTTGGTATCACCAGACAGGAACATAAAATGTTCTGCATCTCAGACTTTTACACACAATGAATTAAGTTTATCTCGGTACAACTTACTGACTCTACCGCATAACACGGAACCATAAGGATGACGCCAATGAGAAACTTTTGCTCCTGATTAGCAAGAGAAGAAAGGGAGGGGTCAAAGCGATATATAAAATAATGTGCAGTCACAACCTAAACATGGTGTCGACGAAGATCTTAGCATTCAAGAAAAAAAAAAAAATATACCTCAGGATTTTTGTAGGCTGCTAGGTGCTCAAATAAAAGGTAGATTGAGAGAGCGAGAGTCACGAGCACAAACGCACCAGCAACTACAGTTGCCCATGTAGGAGCTGTGTATGTCAAGAAAATGATGAGATCTTGATAAGTAAAAATCTTCATCAGCTATCTCTTCAAAGATAACCAGCATAATGGATTGAGAGACGCCCCAGGTATTGCACCCAGTTGCCAATCATAAACATCCCCATTGAGATACACAGACCTGCTCATAAAAATTAGAGATGTTAAGAAAAGCAAGAGTTCCAATCTAAAAGGAACTCTTCTCACTAAAGAAATTACGTTTATGTCAAAGTAACAACCACTACAAGAACTCCACCTACCATTTATAAGGTATTACTATCACTTCAAAATGAAGACGGATTCATCACGATACGATTAATCAGACGATATGAAACCAACGAAATGTACAACTACAAGAACGCACCCATGTACCGCTACTTAAAACTAAAGGAGAGAAAAAAGCATGCTTTGCACTCAGACTGAACTAATTTCCCTCCGTCTTGGGTGCCCAGAAGTCAACAGAAGTGCAGAGAACTACAGAGAACAACCAAACAGAAAAAAGAAACAAACAAGCTAACTGAAAAATGCGAAATTAGGTACAGTAGGTGAATAAATCCAAAGAAGTAGGGAGCGTAATCCCCACGATTTTCCATAAAGAAGAAAACTTTGGGACAGATTTCGAGAGCATGCCATCGGCCAAATCTGGTCTTAAGCCCAACATGCCAAAACACCCCATCCCAGACCCATTTCTCATCAATACCAAATCGCCCATTAACCGCACGACCATCTTCTTCTCGCGCGCGGCGAAATCGAAGGACGGGATCGACGCCGGACAACGACTCCCCGGATTCAGGCGAACCCACGAAGGAATCTCCCGGCGTTCCCGTCGAATTACAGTTCAATTTACCTCGAGAAGCGTCGAGGAAAAGCCTGTCGCTCGCACGCCCAGCTCGACTACGTTGCCGGACATGGATTCCTCGTTTTCTGCGGGAATGGAATGCCTCCGCGAGCCCTAGAATTCCGTCTCAACGATTCAACGGAAGCTTTTCCGTGGAGTTTCTAGCTGAGTCAGGCACCATTCGCTTGATTATATTTTGGAAGTCACTTTTTTTTCAAGGGAAATTTATTTTCTTATATTTTGATTATATTTCATCATTTCCCTTATTTACCACGACAATATTATGTAACACGTGTGTGGGAGATACCCAAAGAATTATTGATGTAAACGTTGATCTTCCTAAAAAGCATAGTTGGTGTTGACGTGAATTTTCCATAATATTTTAAAGGGTTAATATCACGAAATATATATGTGACAAATTAATTCCATTTTAATTTTTTGACCTCCAAAAATTTCAAATCGATATATTTCAGAATAAATTTTTCCAAATTTATATCTGAAAGGACAAATATATTATAAATTAATTTTTGGACCATCGAAAATCCCAAGCTGGTACACCCATAATAAATTTACTTTCTACTAACTTCCTTCAAATTTTATCGTTAAATTCCTGACATGAATGACATATGATGATGTGGTATGGTATTCATAAGGTAAATATTATGAAAAAGTACCAAATTTGTACATTTATGACCAATCTAATGGCACATTTGTGATAATTTTGGGATCTTTCATGATATTAATCATATTGATTTCCATGTGAACTTGTGATATCACCATACCATATTAACAAATTGAATGGTAAAATTTAACGGAAATTAACGGATGATAATTGCTCCAAGTGTACCAATTTGGAATTTTCATGGTTAAAAAATTAGTGCGCAATAAATTTATCATGTTTTAGCAAATTTTTTTAAAAAAATTAGTTTTAAATAAATTCATCATCAACATACTAGTTTGGGGCTTTTGGTTGTCAAAAAATTAGTTTAGAGTAAATTTGTCACATATATACCAATTTAGGATTTTTTGTAATGTTAACCTCATTTTAAATTTTTTGAATTTTCTTAAATTTTATTATTTTCTTATTTCTTTCTTAATTTTCCTTCTTGTTCTACCAAGTTTGGTGATGGTCGATGCATGACCCTCCTCGAACTTCGAAGAAAAAGAGGAAAAGAATGAAATAAAATAAAAATAAAAAAATTATAAGATATTTAGAAAATTTTAAAAAATAAATAAAATAGTCTATGTCCACAACAACTGTGTACATTAAGTGATTGATGTCCACATTACAAATTTCCAACTAGTGACCTTAAAAAGTTTAAGAATGTATTGGTAAAATTGATAATAGATTTATATTTGGCAATTATTTCAAGAAAAACTAGATCTTGAGTTTGGGATCAATTTTGAGAGACTTGGACATGAGCATCGGTAACTTAGGCACAAGTGTAGAGGACTTTGGCCATGCCTAAGGGGTCATGGGCCCAAGTGCCGGCGTCAAGTTCTTGAGCCCGACTGATGGGGCCCTAGCTTGGTCATCAAGGTCCACAGCTTGGCCTAGGAGGATGTAGGCTCGAGTCTTGATATTTAAGGTCCAAGCACCCGGGTCAAATTCTATTTTGAAAAATGAAATCTGATTTGTAAAAGAGAAAAATCGTATCTTTGAACTATATTTTTCCATTGATTATGAAATTATTTTCTAGTAACTCATTTCATAAGTTATTTTCTTTTTTTTTTTTTGGTAAAGATCATTTCATAAGCTATTCATGCATCCAAAAGTGAGAAAATAGTCCATAAACATTGGTTCAATGTGTAATGTCATCCCTAAATTTTTTATGTGTAATGTGATCCTTTGAACTTTTGCCCAAGTGTATAATGTCGTCATTAGATTTTGAATTTTTTGGATGTAATAATTGAATTATTTATAAATGTTCGATGTAGTCCTAAATTATATAAATATGTTTGAAAATCCACAGGTCACATTGAACATTGAACAAAAATTTAAGGATCATATTTAATATTGGACTAAAATTCTTGAATCACATTAAACAAATTAAAAGTTTATGGATGATATTGCACATTGAATCAAAATTCATGTCACTATTTGTGTCATTTTCTCAAATCTATTAAAAAACAAAATTCACAAAACTAACCAACTAAGGGTGTATTTCTTATGTGGAAAACGGATGATTTGGAAAATATTTTTCCAAATAGAATCACCCATATCCCTTACAAAAAGGAATGAACGGAAAATATTTGCATAGTCCATCAAAAATTTTAAATATATATTATCATCGATAAGGAAAATATTTTCCATTGATTAATTATTTTGAATTATTTCAAAAGATACAAACGATTATATTTTAGAAAATATTTTTAAAATTATCCATCTTCTGTGGCACCACCAATTGCCCAAGCTAAAGGGGATATGAAAATTTCACGAATCTCATGTCATGATTTGTTTTTGCCTTTTCTTTTCATAAACCAAGAAATTGAGGAGGGGCGACCAGTCCATTTGTTGGAGTCAACACCTAATATGAGATAAAGAAAAGTCCTAATTGCACTTTCGCTTCTTAACCACCTCTCTCCTTTCTCTGATTGTTTCACAAAAAATAACTTTCAGGAAAACATTTTCCGAATTTTTTAACGTTTGTTTCGTAAAAAATGAACTAATAAAAAAAAAACATTTTTCACTATTAAAAAAAAACCTTCAAAAGTAGAGAATTTTTTTTTCACTTTTCCATAATTTCTTCCATCTCACTTTCTTTCATCAAACACATTTTCATTTTATTTTTTATGTTTTCTTTTTCTTTTTCTTTTTTAAAAAATCAAGTTTTTATTTTCTTTTCTATTTTCTTTCTTTCCATTTATTCTTCTTCCTTGGCCTTGGTCGGTCGTTGGTGACCAGCCACAAGCCAACTCGAGCCTCACCTAATTTGACAAAGTCAAGCTTGCCCGAGGTTGGCAAGTTGGGCGAGTTTGGGCCTTGCCCGAGGTCACCAAAGGTTTGCCAAGCTCTAGCGAGCTTGGCTTTGCTAGATCAAGCGAGGTTGGAGCTCGCCAATGGCTGGTTGTCGACCGTCACTGTAGTCGGCAACTAGCCAAGGCCAAGGAAGAAGAAGAGAAAAAGAAAGAAAAGAAAGAAGATATTAAAAATTACAAAATTTATATAAATATTTTTTTTATTGCAAATGAGTGTATGCAGAAAATGATTTTCCTTTTCAAATGGTGGAAAATGTTTTTTAATTTATTTTTAAATTTTAAATGAATATCGAAAAACATGATTATTTTCTTGACTATGCGGAACCTCAACTCTTGTCCAGATTTCTCCCACAGGTCTTTTTGTCTTTTGTTGACTTCTTAGCAAGAAGAAAGATGAGCCTACAAGCGGATAGTGGAGTCCTCAAGAAGCAGGGGGCAGGGGCACACGTTGGTCAAAAAGAAAGAGAAGAAAAGTCCAAGATGCTGATTGCCCATCGGTTGATAAAATTGCTTAGAAAAGAAGAAAAGAAAAGCAAGGTCCAACGGGTACTAAGAAAAAGTTGCGGCTGGAGTTTTTGACATTGTAGTTGGTTGGACTCCAAGAGGCGGTGGAACGCCCATGGGTAAGTAGGGCGGGAAGCATTCGAAGTCAGGCGAATAACCTCAAGGCTTTAAGGCTTTAGGGAGCCTTGGGCCTAACAGCCTCAGGCAGAGATAGCCTCAAGCCACCGTAGCAAAGGTGAGCTTTAGGGAAAGCCACACGCATGCGAGCTTCGGGGAAAAATTTCCAAAAGTCGAATCACATAGCCAGAGTTATTGAAGAATCGAAGATGGAGAAACTATTTTTGCATTAGGGGTAAAGTAGACGGAGAATTGAACGTGCAAAACTGTCGTTCCAAGTTCAAACACGCCTCTCTTTTCACGCACTCATCACGTTGTCGAGCCTGCACAACGAAGCACATGGCATGTGTCTCACCAAAGATTTTAAGGAAATGCATGTCCCTAACTCAAAGCCCGACCCGTCATGTGCCGAGACTCCTGACGACAAAGCGTTCTCATCGGTTCGGTCCCAATAGTCATGAGAAGACCCAAAAGAATTGAGTGAACCGAAGTCTTGGCAATAAGAGACTGACTCCACAATTTATAGAGAATCCACTTCTCCAAAGCGAAAGCCAGCATCGACATTCACCTCTTAAACATCATCAGGGGCAAGATATCCAAGAACCGCCTAGAAATTCGGACACGAGAAGCAAACAGAGTATGTAACTGGGTCCAACAAATGGAGCACCCGAAGAACCAGTCTAGAAAAACCACCCGTGCTTCTTATGAATGGCGAGGTGCATCTACAGCTCAACAATTGCAACATATAAACAATCAGCTCATCCCAACAGCTGTGCGCAGAAAAGAGAGAGAGAGAGAGAGAGTAATTCATTCAACTATTATGAACAGGCATCAGAATGTTTCTGTAGGAACTTTAAGACTATAAGACTCTGATCATCTACTTTAACCAACGTTCGATAAACTGACTAATGTATATCCCTAAACAAACGATAACGGCAACGTGAGAGATTGAGGTTGTCTGCACAACTCAATACACCCGATCTGTAATCTAAACTGTTCAAGACCTGCCTGATGAACTCACCTTCTCCAAGAGGTCCTTTATCTCGCCCTCTAGACCGGACTTCATCTTCTTCGACAACTTCCCATGGGACTTATCTACCATTGATGTCATCTTCTCAAGCTTCAGCTTTATGTATTTAAGTTCAGATGCTTCTCCGGTTGATGATTGCACAGCAGATTGCTTCTTAGGGGCCATGTTGCTGTGCCGCTTGGGAAGAGGAGAATCTTCAACGCTTGCACCACCACCGTGTCCATGTGTCTTGGGAGTAGAGGAATCGCACTGAAGCTCGAAGCTGGCATTGGCAGATTGAAACGGATTCTCCTTTTGTGAACTTTTTAGGGCTTCTTCAGCAGTAGAGTTCTTTTGAAAGACCACAAGAGCATATAAGTTGTTGTAGCACATATCTGTTTCTGTTTCATTCAATACACCAAATTTACTATATATTTTGACGAGATCGTCTTTTGTGGGTAAAGAAGCACCAGGACTGAATGTAACAAGGAGCCGTCCTGGGACTTCTTTTTTCTTCCCACTTGATCTCTTAGAGGCTGGTTGACTTTTAGGAGTATCCATTGTGGACTCATCCTTCTTGATTCTTTTCCTCCCCGGTTTACTTGGAGTTGATTTGACACAAGTTTCAAATCGGTCGGTCAGGGCTCCCTTTGATGACTCAGGCTCTGCCTCGCGAGACTTTCTCTTTCTCCCAGGTTGGCCTTTATTGTATGTCTTATAGTTGGACCCATCGTGGTACACGGAGCTTCTATACATAGGGAAAAACTCCTCAACAACATCAGATTTGCTCTCCCTTGCATGTACAGGATCAACAGCGACAGCCCGAACTTCAGATAGGACATCATTGGCAGAAGCCTTGACATTCATCAGCACATCGATCTTGTTGTCACCTTCTCCTTGAGTTTCAGGAATTTTCTCACTGAACGTCCTGCATCCAGTTCCAGATTCCTCTGCATCTTTTTCCTGACCTTTACTGTGCTCAGACTTCAAACTTGAAGCTGAACCCTTTAGGTTATCGGCAGCCTTGGTCATCCTCTCTCCTAATCGAATTAAACTGGAAATTTTTAAGGATTCAGCTTCAATGTCGCCCTTTTTCTGACCCCTACTTATATTCATGTATGGTGGAGACAAGTACCTGCTCTTCTTCCTTTCCCTTGACAAAAAGCCCTTCTCAAGTTGTTCAGAGTCACCATCAGAAGCTTCTGCATTAGAACCTTCTTTCACCTTTCCCTCTGCTATTACAGAATGCTTAGATTGTTCTTTCTCCTGAGGCCCACTAATTTCAGAACTCAAGATTCTTTTCCTCTTCCTGCCGCTCTTCTTAATTTCCTCCTTATGGCTGCCACTGATAACACCATCCATCTCAACATTTGAATCGGACCTTTTGAACTCCACCGATTCATTTTTTGAAGAACTCTTATCATCCCTGCGAGCTTCATCAACATTAACTTTTTTCTGTTTCACAGATGACCTTGCGCCTTCTTTGGTTTTATTCCCCTGCTTAACATCTGCCTGAGTATCCAGGTTGCCACCAATAATTTCAGCAATGCTCTTCTGCTTCGGTTTCTTGTACCCTCCGTTGGTGGATGCACTGTGGCATTTCTGCAACACAGCCTTTCCAGCGCGGGAAGAAATCCATTCTTCCAATACGGGCCCCTGAAATGGGACCCCCACTTTGCCATCAACCATTGCGACATCTTCTCTCAGGTCTTCAAGACCTGGTATCTCCACCGCTTCATGGTAACTAGGCAACTGATCGAACCCTTTTGCCCTATAAAAAGCTAAGAGCCAATTCTTCAACACTGCCAGCTCAAGTATACTGGATGCAGAAGCAAGATGCGTCAAAAACTTCAAATGAGAAAGCAACTTCCTGGGTTCAGTCCAAACAACCGAAAGCCTCTCGATCCCATCATCAGAAAGAAAAACTTCTTCCTTAATTCCAGAATTCCCTACCAAGGGCCTAGTCAGACACTTGTCCATGGGCACACAAGAGCAAGTCATCCTCGTATTCACAAATCTACCTATCTGGTCTAATGCAGCCTCTACAGCATTCAAAAAATTCTTCGAAGTACTCTGCTTCGTCATTACCTCAAAAGTCTCCTCGAAAGGCTTCAACTGAGCAGGGTGACACCAGGCAAATGTTCCATCACCAAAGTACGACACAAGGAGCTTACCCCTAGTCCTGAGCTTCGCAGCAAGGTCTGAGGCATCTGACGAATCATAAATCTGTCCTGGCCACCACGGATGGCTCTTCACTTTACCCCACACCAAGTCCCCTACAGAATACTGACATTCTACAACATCCTCCCCTTCTCCATCAGCAGGTTCGCTCATTGATTCACTGATTTTCCCAATCTCCTCTGCCGAATCAGCTAGAGTTACACCATTTCCATCGACCACAAGAATTTTTCTCCTGCTGTCGGGTGCTCCACTAGCATCCCCACTGGGCAAAGCAGGCGTGCTCAGTGTACTCTTACTGCCCTCCACATCCTCATCAACCCCAACCGAAGACACCATCGGCCCATCTTGATTATCGACCACTCTCCCGCTCCCCCTCATTTTCAACAAAGAGGACACCCCATTCATCTCGAAATCCTCCAGCCCGCCATCCCTCCCGCCCAAGAAATCCTCATTCCCGCCGCCGCGCGCCCCGTCCCCGGGAACATCCCCACCCACCTCCACGCCGCCCTGTTTCGCCACTTCCCCAGCAGCCTTCTTGCCTCCCAAGCCTTCCTCCTCCTTCCCATTAATAGAAACCCTAACCCCATCCTCCCCGCCCTTCCCTTCGCCGGACCCTGGGCCCGCGCGAGCCCTCCTTCCTCGACGCTCCCATCGCCCAGCGCTCGGGCCGCCGCGGCCTTCTCGGCCAAAGACTCGACCTTGGCCCCGACCGTACCCATGTCAGCGAAAACCCTTTTATCCTACAAACAAGCACAACCCTCCAACGTATATATATCGGGGAAATGAAAATGTAACCGAAACCCACGAAGCTGCAGAGAGAAACGATTAAAAAAACAAAGAAAGAAAGAAAGAAGACCAGACGCGTAGCGCCTTAGGGTTTTCTCGTAGAGGACGATGTGCCACCACCACAACCAACAGAAAAAAACAAGAACGAGCGAGCCCAAGAAAGACAAAAGATAGCAGAGAGAAAGAGGACTAGAGGAACGTCGAATACCTGAGAAAGCTACGCAGATACTCTACGGGTTCTCTACATACGCACCCCGCAAAAACACAACTTTCAGAGAAACAGAGAGAGAAACAGAGCGCAACGGCAAAGAGATCAATTTCAGAGAGAGAGAAAGAAGGAGAGAAGAGATTAGAAGGGGTTGGTGGAATTTACCGAAACAGGGGAGAGTTTATCTTTTTACTCTGGCCGACCCGACGATCTCGTGGACGTACGACGATATATGGAAAACTTTCGTATTTGCAGGCGACGATGATCTCGACAGCGAAAAGCTCTGTATGTAATGAGCATCTACTTATACTAGAATGGTCCCCCCACCAGCCGCGCGTTTAGGCGGTGATCAGGTTCGATCAGGTTCGCCCCCACCCGCGCGTCGACGCCGGCTGCGCCCCTAGTTTCTTTTATTCTCGTTTCGCTATTTTCAGAGACTTCGCGAAATATAAACGCATGGAGAGATGGGATTGGTAGCCTCACGTCTTTCTCTCTCTTCAGTTGATTCTGAAACTTCGAATTTCCAATGCGTTTGAGCGTTTTGCATGGGGAGCCACAAAGAGTGGCTGACCAGTTACGACGTGATGATTGGCTCCTCGATGGATCGGATGAGTTTTTTCTGCGCAGTACGAGCCATCTATTCGTGCTATTATGTCAATACGTGTCTCATCTATAAGTTATGTCAATATCATGGATAATTTCCATTCAAAAATCAATTCATGTATAATTAATTGCATCATATTGTATCATATCGTATCGAATTTGAGTTGTTCTCCCATGTCCTCGAACCGTGACAAAAACTACCTTCCTCAAAGCTGCAGATGGGTTGAAAACGGGTCATACAGACCAAATTTAGAGATATTTCCAATCAGTTCATTCACACTAGATTAGGGCAAAAGGTAAAAACTTTCTCAAAAAGCTATTTAGTCATCGTCAAGTTCTAAACTTAATATGAAATTAGCAAACAACTAAGACAACTTTGATGTGACATCCACGCACCTCGACTTTACCGCAAAGATATTTTAGGTTATGCAACATTTATTATGCTTTTTTTAACAATGGCATCTTCGCACTTAATGACCTGGGGAATCTTGTAGCTCCAAGCTTATGCTGTGAAATGTAACAGGCAAGTGATTAGTGAACCTTATAGGAAATCACCAGGTGGAAGCCAGAACATCATTCTATAGATGAAAAGTGAGGAACGGTGGAAATATCAATAGAAATTTCTATCTGCATAACCGAAATTGGACACTAAATTTTCAGAACCAAAACAAGCTCTTGCTAGAAAACTATACATTGACGAACTCACATCGACATCTCTATTGCATAGTCAAACCTTTCAATTACACATTGCTAAAAAGATGTACACAAGTTCATGAGAGTTGTGATATTTCATGTAGCAATGTACGGCATAGTGACATGAGAAGAAGTATGTTCATGAGAGACGCGTTGTTTTAAAAAACTTTCAGAATAAACATGCAATTGTTGTCCACATCGTGGGCAATTAAATAAGTTCATTACACCATGTCAATCACACAGCCAACACATGAAACACTCTTGTAAAGCAACACAGAAAGAGCAATCGCATTAGGTTCCATGAAATTATCTTGGTTTCGTGGTAAGCACACATCTTTTGTTTTGGAGGACTGAACCTGCGAAATAAAAGAATGTCTCTAGCAATTTCTAAATGCATTGACCGTTCCTTCATCCCACGCATACACAACTCTGATCTAAGAGTGACATCTCGTTCTTGAGCATATTATATCAACAAGATGCGTCCATAATTATATGCTTCAAACACGAAAGAATTAATAATAATACGCATCAATAAAGCATGAGGAATTTCCTCTTGGAAACAATCTAGATGCTGCATGAACGTGAAAGAATCTACAAATATAGTATGTTAATACAAAGAAAAAGAGGGGGTCTTCAAAGCACAAACATGCCTTTCTCCTCATTCACCAATGATGCCGTTGAGTCTGTATATACATGATTTCTCGTACAGCTTTTACAGTTGCAGTGACATCATGCGAGTTGATTTCATATCCGACAATTGGCAGCTGCACAGCAACATGAATATCATCAGGACATTTTCATTTGTTTGCTAGGCGACAAAATCCAAAACATCTGTTTCTCAAACAAAGCCCATCTGAATTTTTATGGAGTTGTCTAACTTCTCCCTTTCTCAACATCATTGCTAGTCAAATCCAAAGGGACTAAATATAATTTAATTCCCTTCACCTATTTCTTTGTATTGGATAGGATGTTAGATGACATGTCAGCAAACATTTGGACTGAAAAAAACAGGTAAGCATGACAAATGCTAGAGTGAACACACAAAAATGTAAAGAACCATCATTCTATGCATGGCAATTGAATGAACTCGGAGAAGTCAAGCATCAATTCTACCCATTTACAGTCAACATTATGAGATTTTCAGGACAAATGAAGAGGGAAAAAAGGGAAGACTGAAAGAATGTGTTTCTGAAATGGTTTTTCAGACAAAATGAAGACAAGGTATTTGTCCAACAAAAGTACTTACTGCAATAGACAAATTGGTTGAAGTCAAGAGTGACCCTCCCCTGCTTAGCTGTATCAAAAGAACTAAAAAGATTCCTGCAACAGGAAAAATGGAGTGCGGCCATTTAACCAAGTACTGAGATGACGTAGATTGGGTATATCAGAAGAACCACATAACCACAAAAACCACCCCCGCCAATACTGGTTCTGTTCACACCATGTGAAGCACTTTTTCCAAATCACAATAATAAGCGTGCAAAGTTCTAATAACATGACCAGTGAGACGTGTAAGCAAAGCACTAAAATTGCCACACATTGGAACTATTCCTTCTCATACCATAGTATTTACATTCTTGAAAGAAGCAACATCATGTACTTTTTGACTGGAGGAGCACTTACCTTGCAGAGTGAACAAATATACAAAGAGACATGAAATCATCCAGCCGAAACCTTCCATTCTTCTTCTGATCGAAGCTCTTCATAATG
Source organism: Eucalyptus leucophloia subsp. euroa (assembly GCA_017140325.1). NCBI lineage: Eukaryota > Viridiplantae > Streptophyta > Magnoliopsida > Myrtales > Myrtaceae > Eucalyptus > Eucalyptus leucophloia. Next base: position 23,647,080 of record CM029476.1, read on the forward strand.
AAGAGAAAGGAATTTTAATAATTAAATAGCAAGCCAGCATTTGCAATCATTAATCTTAAGGCAATAATCAAAAATCTCAACAACTGTTTGCCTTGAGCTAGACAAATGATCCCCATTAAAAAGAAAAATGACATCCCTCAATTCTCTCAGTCTTCCCTGAGAGAATCAATATGTTATTTTGACAAAACCATACAAGGGAAACTAATAATTGGAATAATCACAGTTGCCCATCTACATAAGTAAAGTCTATCCCAGAACATGACTAGAATGAAAATAAGAAAATATTCACCATAGCCTAAAGTTTGAGAGATTATTTTATAAGAGAAGCATGCAAAATCTATGAACTATAAGGCTCCGTTTCTTTTCTTGTGCCTCAACTCTTTACAAGAGTCTACCTCTCTTCACAACAGACCACAGATAAAATGTCCACAGAAACCTTGTGTTTCAGGTACCATTCACTATTAAATATCAATAGGGGTTCAGTTAAATATCCAATAGGTATAATCCTAGGAGATAAAAGACAGCTTATACTTCACTGTCCCAGTCGAAAATAGCAGATACATCCACCCCTCATCAATATGATCATGCAATAAATCTCATTAACCTAAAATCTTTTCAGATAATAGGAATTATATGTTACCTCACAGACACTGTAAAATGACGGAGAGTCAAGCGAGAACCCAATTTTCACCAGGGCCTGCAATAACACTAATGACTTGAGGTAGGGAGAGAATAAAAACTGTGAACAACCATCACAAATGTAAAAATCAATGGAAAGGCCATCATATATGTCCTTTGTACATCTTTAAAGATTGGAAAAATGAATGTCCCAAAGCATGACTGATGATAGACGATCAGAGGACATCAATGAGTTTAACCAGTTCAGTTTCAAAAGTCAAGAGAAGACAAGAAACTGAGTGAAGTGAAATCTTGGTGACAGAGATGACACCGTGATTTACAGAAAATCCACTACATTAAAGTGATAGGAAGCAGTGTCATTTACCTCGTACACATCATCAGGGACAAGATATCCACGACCCCTGTAGCAATGGAAAAACAAGAAACAGTTCAACAAAGATGTACGTGAAGAACCAGTCCAAATAAATAGACATGAAAGGAGAGGGGCTAGAATCCTCATTAAAGAATTTCTTCAAGCTTTGGTTTACCCGTTCCGAATCAATGCTTCTTTTTATCAAAAATGCATATCATCTGCCTACTTTAAATATCGTACACTTTTTCCTCTTTCCAAAAAAGAATTTATTTCTTAGATCTAACTGGTGAAGAAAGATTTTCATCAGAACGGGTGAAAGTGGACTGCCCTGAGGTATGCGTTAAGTGTGATTACAAAAATCCCTCCCATTTTTGTCGAGGAGTGACATTTTTAGGAAAGCTAATATAAGATCACAGAAGGACCAATTTTTCTTTCCCAAGTAGGTTTGAATTACAATGATTAGTAGCACATGATACATGTTGTCAAAGATGATGAATTATCACATCTGTGGGCCAACAACAAGCAACTTGTAGGAAACAATCACTCGCCTGAGAGATCAGCACAAGTATCACAACATCCAATGTGGAAAATCAAACTTCAAGAACAGAATTTGCAGTTCAATGTTAAGGCATGCTAGCCATCATGGCATTGTTGAATGAAAAGATTAATTAGTGAAATACAATGTCAAACTTGCATCATGCACCAGCTAAATGTGGCAGTGATAGCAGATTTTGAGATTGTCAAAAAGAGCAAGCAATGTGACTGAAGGGCCTGACTGTACATCCCATTACTCATTTTTCCAAGCATTCTAGAACTTACAGGACAAGCTATATAAAACCCAACCTCGATATTTTGCATATGGACTTGTTTAAGTAGGAAAAAAGACACCCAATAAAATAAGGGAAAAGAACAACTCTGTCAAGGAAAGCATGAAATTGTGTATGTGTCCACTAGAACCATGGATGGGACCAATCAACCTCTGCAATATAAACTGTTGACTCACCTCTCAAGGTCTGAGAAGGCATGTTGAACCTGCATGCATCAGAAGAAATTAGTTTCTAAAATCCTCAGAATGCATATCTTTCAATACGCTTCTGTATACAATTTAATTCAGCGCAGTAATAGCATAAGGTTCCTTAAAGGCAAGGGCAAAGATTGTTGTAGGCTTCTTCAAGATCTTTTGCTAATAAAATATAGTTATGAAAGAGAAGAACCATTGGAAAAGGAAATACAGATGATAGCCACAAGCGCTTCAGTTGCTTCAGAAAAAGTTGAAGGGAAATGGATTCATGGAAAACCGAAGTCAATTATATCTTCAAGACTCACATGCAAGGTGCTTCAGTGCTCTGGTACAAAATGGGGAGAATCTTGCATGGAGCAAACTATTCTAGATGCCATATGCTATGCAACATTTCTCCATGAATTGACACCTTAGAGTTGTTTCATCAACCACCAAACAAAAACAAAAGAAAAAAGGCATCAAATACCAGAATACTAACCTTGAGAAGGAACTTGTTGAGGGCAACAAACTCTGTGCAAATAAAAAAAGAACACAGAGAAATCAAAATATCAGGCATATTCAGAAAATACTTTTTTTATAAAACAAAATATATACTGAGATAAATCAATTGAAATTAATCTGAATCTGCAAATAATTGTGTCCAAAGATAACTAACAGATGGACAGATGATTTTCACTTGATTGCAACCCTGAGACTTTGTCCCAGCTTACATTGGAATCTTCTATTTCTAGACCCTGAGAATTTGTTCAATTGGTACCCTAGAGCAAGAACCATTCCCCCCAAATCAAGGAAATCATAGCCTAGGTCCTTGTGAAAGTCACGTATGTGTTGTAAATTTTTAACTACTGTAGCAACCCGGCTTTAGGCACACTCCCATCAACTTCAGCATAATCCTGGAAAGGACATAAAACTCCTGCTAAAGTTCCCAAACACAAGTTGCGACATGGTGGAGAAAGCATATCAGTTCCAGATTAAGCTACGACTGCCGAACACTTCAACTAAGGTTTGCAGGAGCACGCAACTTCCACGATCAAAATAGGCGAAAACGACCAACACAACCTGGACCTGGCTTTTCTCGGCATTCGCACCGCGCACATTGTCAATTCACGCGCGTAATACCTCAACCGCTCCTACATCAGACACCACGAAACGTACGGAAAACGTAAAGAGCAGTATCGACAATCGACAGGGGCAGCATCCACTTGCCTTCAAAGCTCATAGTCCCGTTCCTGTCGAAATCATACATCCTGCCAAAAACAACACACAAAAAAAACACCCGCGGTCGCGCCCGATCACCTTCCAATCCAATTTTCACTTTCACGGACATATACGCACAAAAGAAAGAAAGGCTAACAGGAAAGAGCGAAATTCGAGGACCTGATCATCTGCTCCACGACCGAGATGGACAGTTCCAGGTTCCCAACCGCAAGAGCCCGCTGATCGCAGGAGAAAAGGAGCCAAAATCAACCGCCGTCAGCGACGACGACTTCGATCATTTCCGGTCGACTGAAGGAGGTCGGAGGAGAGGGAAAGAAAGAGAGAGAGAGGACCTTGAGCTGGACGGCGGTGATGCTGCCGGTCTTGTCCGAGTCAACTCGATCGAACCACTCCTTCAGGATCGCCTTGTTCTCCATCTTCCCAACTCGGAGCTCCCAACTCGCCGCGAATCGCCTCCCGATGATCGATCGACGCCCCTGGTCTGACAGAATATAATAATAAAAAATAAAATCGACGCTCTAGGTATTAATAAGTTGCACCGTGGCCAACTCCGTACGATACCACGCGCTCGTCCTAAATCATTTGTCCAAATGATAGATGATACACGAGACATCCGAAATAAAGAACTAAGATGAATTTGGTAACCATTTTATTGTTGGGCACAATTCCTACTTAAAAATATTTTTTAATTTTTTTTTTATCTGAATGATTTTATAAGCATTGGAATGTTTTTATTATTTATTCTCATAATATAAATGCATTTGATACGATAGTTAAATTTTTTTGTGACTTAAATTTTTTAATAATTTTATTACTTTTTCTCTTTTCTCTTTTTTATTCTTCCTTTAGCTGGTTGTTGACCATAGTGATGGCCGACGATCGGCCAGATAAGAGCAAACAAGGTCCCCGGTCCCTAGAGGAGCCCCATCTAGCCAAGGCATGGTTGGCGAGAGAAAAGGATGAGAAAAAGTAAGAAAAGATAAGAGAAGGTTTTTTTTTTTATTATAAATCTCTTTTTGAAAATAAAAAAAAAATACTAAGCGAAATCTATTATTTTTTATTGGAAGGAACAAAAGAATAGAATCTTTAACCCATTACTAAACGGACCCTATTTTCCCAGACTCTGCGAAGTATAAAACGTATGGAAAGATGGGAATGGTAGCTTTATGTCTTTCTCTTTCTTTGATATGAAAATAAAACGAGAGTGGATCTCTTCAGTTGATTCTGAGACTCTGCACTTTCAATTCGTTGAGCGTGAAGAGTGGCTGACGAGCTACGACGCGAGGATTGGTCCCTCGATGGTGGATCATAAGAGTTTTTCCATGCGGCAGGCGTTTCGAATATGAGCCGTGTGTTCATGCGATTATGTCTATACGAGTATTGTCGTATAAGATATTTCGATATCATCAATAATTTCCATTCGAAAAACGATTCATGTCGAATTAATTGCATCATGTTGTATCAAGTTCGAGCTCTTTCTTCATACAACGCTCGAGGTCCTCTCCCATGTCCTTGATCTGTGACAAAAATTACCATCCTTAAAGCTGCAAACGGATAAAGTAAACGGGTTGAACAAATCAGGTCTAGAGGTATATCTAATCACATTCACACTAGATCGGGGCAAAAGGTCAAAACTTTCTCACAAAAATATTTATATATTGCCAAGTTCAAAACTTAATATGAAATTAGCAAACGACTAAGACGACTTTAACGTGACATTCATGCATCTTGACTTTACTGCAAAGATATTTTAAGTTATGCAACATGTATCATGCTCTCGAGAGTTCCTTTTTCTTAACAATGGCATCTTTGCACTTAATGACTTGGGAAATCATCTAGCTCCATGCTTATGCTGTGAAATCTAACACGCGAGTGATTAGTGAACCATATAGGAAACCAGCAGGTGGAACCCACAACATCGTTCTAAAGATGAAAAGCGAGGAACGGTGGAAATATCAATAGTACTTTCTATCTGCATAACCGAAATTGAACACTAAATTCTCTAAAACCAAAAAATGCTCATACTAGAAAACTATACATTGACGTACTCGCATTGACATCTCTATTGCATAGTCAAACCTTTCAATTACACATTATTTCGACCAAAAAAAAAAAATTACACATTGCTAGAAAGATGGACACAAGTTCATGAGAATTGTGATATTTCGTGTAGCAATGTATGTGTTGTAACTTGTACTTTAGCTAATACGTCCATGATGGGGTGCAATTGGACCGCACCGTTTCATCTGGATATGCTACGATGGAAAGATATTATTTGAAGGGGTATGAAGGGAATTGTATAGAAGTCTTTTGTAGACAACCGTTGGTATGGTTTGGTAGAACATACGCTTAGAAAATCCTCTTCCTTTCCATCAAAGAAAAGGAAGGCGTTCCATTTCTTCTTTACAAGAATAATTGGTATTTACGCTATGGAAATTGGGTGTTTTCCTTGTAATTACATTCAGACCAACGTGAAGTATTATTGTTCATGATTCATCCGCAATTCAACATTCGTTCCGAGGTTAATTGTGGTTTGCGCATCGGATAAAGGTAAGTCGTCTTCCGCCGACTTTAATTTCTATAGTATGTAATAATTTTTCTGATGCGGGTTACATTAATTGAAATTGTAATTTACCGTTTTTATGGAGTTGATATGATAAGTTAAAATATAAAGTTTCTTAACGATTAAATATGAGTCTAGTTTGTGGAGGCCAAGTTAGGCCCGGCTCGTGATGAGATGGCTCATCCAAAACTTTATAGATATGCTAAGGTCCCTCCTTTAGCCCTCACTTTATGCGATTCTAAACGCACTCACCCACTATCTCACATAAGGAACACTTATGGGGGACAGTCTCATCGAGCCAGGGTATCGAGGGTCATAGAGGAGAAGATCTTCAGCGTCAAAGGCTCAAATTGATGCTGTTCTACTCGAAAAACCATGAATTCTAAATCTCCGTCTTCTCCTTGAAGACGTTCAAGTTTCTAGTTATGTCGATCTTGGGAAGCCATTTCGATGGCCTACATTTGGTATCAAAGCCGACATAACTCAGAACTCGAACATAGGGAGTTTGCCTTGTTTTGAAGATTTCATCCGTTGAAACTTGATTTCGACTGTGTATTCAGATTCATCTTATTGAGTCGAGTGTTTTGGTGGGTGGCATGCCTCTGACGTAGGCCAAACCTGCCGCTTATGGCCATTTCCGAATTCACCTAGCCTAGGAAGGTTTTGCTCATTTTTCATGATTTTTGGTTCAATGAAAGTAAATTTTGATCACATATATGAATTCCTCTCATCGAAACGAAGAGATTGATGGGTAGAACGCCTCTAGACGAGACCGGAAATGACCTCACGCGCCACCATGTGCCTAGGTGATGTTGGGATTTGATGCCATGCAGCCTCGCACGTGTGTGCCCGCACGCTCACACTCTTGGCACGTGAACTGCCTTAGCGAAGATGACGTCATCACCAACCTCACCACTGTCTTGGACACGTGTTTGATGATGACATCACATTTGCCGCCTTTCGTGCAATTGACACATGTCATGTGATGTCACCGATGACGTCACCGTTTGACTCGACCGGGGTTGACCCGACTCGGGTGGACCATTGACCAGTCAAACCCTTGGCCAGTCAAGCCGTTGACTGGTTCAACCATTGGCCGGTGGGACCAATAAAATCGACTTTCAGATTGGATCAAGGATGCCGACGTGTGCCACTCACGCACTGCGTACTTTGGTGACGCATTAGGGTGCGTGCGACATATGTTCAGCGCATGGCTGACGTCGGCGTACTCGTATGGAAATTTCTTACCCCGTGATATATTTATTTATATTTTTTTATGCTTTTAAGGATGTGAAAATGCATGTGGAACCATAAATACGTGAATTTTGACGCATTTTTGGTGTATTTCTCCATGGTTGTGGAAATACAATTGCATGCTTATGATTATATCATCACTTGAGGAATGTGTAGAGTGTTGATTCGTTAATAGTGTGTATTAATGAATGGAGCAATGTAATTAACATGACATGTGATTTTAGTGACAAATAACCTTTATCATCAAGTCTAAAATCACATGTATAAGGTGAATGTGAGTCATAAAGTTATATCCTTTATATGAGAGAGTTTCAATGATTCAATTGGGTTTTGACCGCGAAAGTGGCACACTTGATTGGATTTGAGAAATATCGATATCATATTGTAATGGAATGTCTCTTGTTCTAATGCATGATCATACTCCAAACAGGGTTTATTGCGTGTTAGTTCATTGAGGGATATATGTACAACACATGGTTGAGAAATGATTGACCCTAGTGGTACATACACCAAAAAGTGATGAATTCACAAAATGTTAAAATATATTTTCATAAACCGCTGTCATGTGAAGAGTAGACAATTGCCTATCATGTATTATACCCAAATGTGTTGATATGATAATGTATATAGCTCTTGGAATGTGTGCTTAGCACTCACATGGTGCTAATTATATGCATTATTTGTAAAATCAGTTACCTTCTCTGTAAATGGCAATTCCATTGCGATTGGGATTCTTATTGGATCAAACTTTAAGAAATGGAAGAAGATTTTCTATCGACATGAAGCTGGTAGATGTTCATATTACTCTTACTGAGGATAGGCCGGTAGACCTCACTGATGCCAATACAGAAGCCCAGAAAGTACGTTTTGCTGCCTAAGAAAAGAGTAATAGAATTTGCTTGCTCATTATGAAACAGTCAATTCAAGAACATTTGATAAGTGGCTTGCCAATATGATGATTCGATTTGGAGTTAGAAATTATATGCTTAGGATGGTAGATCTTCAGATAAAACTCCGAATTCTTCAAATTGATATCCTTGAAACTTGCATTGTGCATCAAAAATTAAATACTCTTCCTCCTAGCTTTAGAATTATCAAGATGAACAATAGTTCGCAAAATGAGGCTTGGTCAATTAAAGACCTTATAGTTAGAGTGGTGGCAGAGGAATAATAAATGAAGAAAGAAAGAGGACATCTTGCCTTATATTCCTTTAGTTTTGCCAGTAGGAAGGATAAATGGATTGCACATCATAAAGAAAATTCTAAAGTCATAGACCCTTCTAACAATATAGCTCCTAAAAAAGGAAATCTAAAAGCTGCTGGTCCCTCCACCGCTATGGCTCCTAGAAAAGCACATTTTAAAAGGGAATGTGTCATTTGCTACTTTTGTAAGAAGAGATGACACATAAAGAAACACTACAATAAATATAGAGCTTGGTTGACCAAGAGTGAGCATAAAGATAATGGTTTTTTTGTACTTGTTTGTGAATCCAATCTATATGAAGCCCCGTCCAGTTCTTGGTGGCTAGATAATGGTGCAACTAATCATGTTGCATTTACCATATAGGGATTCATAAATAGAAAAACACTAAATCAGGATGAATCAAAACTCACTATGGGAAACAATGATAAGATCGACGTTGAGTTTGTGGGAGATGTCATTTTGATTTTAAATTCTGGTTTTAGTATGACATTAAGAAACACTTTTTATATTCCTTCTTTTAGACGGAACTTAGTTTCCATATCATGTTTGTACATGTGTGATTACTCTTTTGAAATAAAGAATGGTATTATATCTATGTTCTTTAGTTCAAATAAGGTTGGGTGCTACAATATGTTTAATGGATTGTACATATTCTGTTTATCTCCTAATAATATATACGTCATTAATACAATTGAAAATGTTGTTTCCAAAAAACATCTACCTAGGGAACAGTTTTATGCATTATGGCATAAACAACTAGATCATATATCTAAAGAAAGAGTAGAAATGTTGATAAAGACACACATCCTACCTACTCTTAAAGGTGGCCTAGAGATTTGCATAGACTGTTGTAGAGGAAAGATGATTAAGATAAATAAGAAAACCGCAGTCCGAAATTCTGACTTATTGGAGATCATTCACACCGATATTAGTGACTTTATACTGCAACTTTGTGTAGAATTTTTACTTCATTGCATTTATCAATGATTATTCTCAGTATAGTTACATATACATGATTAAGGAAAAGGCTGAATCTCTTGACAAATTCAAGATCTGTCGAACTGAAGTTGAGAAACAATTAGGAAATGTCATAAAGGTGGTTAGATCTTATCAATGCATAGAATATTATGGTAGACATGGCAATACTCGGCAGATTAAAGGGTCATTTGTTAAACACTAAGAGGATTCTGAGATAGTGACTTAGTTCACTATGCTTGGAAGTCTTGAACATAATGGTGTGGCCGAAAGACATAATCGTACTCTCATGGATATGGTAAGATGTATGATGAATATGACTAATTTGCCTGACTTTTTATGGGGTGAGGCTTTAAAAACAACCATTTATATACTAAATCGTGTTCTTACCAAAGCTATTCCATTGATTCCTTTTATGTTATGGATTGGACACAAACCAAGTCTGAATCATTTCAAAGTCTGGGAATGTCCTGCAGAAGTGAGGTTGTATAATCCAATATTAGGTAAGTTGAAGTCTAAAACCACTCGGTGCTACTTTGTATCTTACTCAGAATATTTGAAAGGATATCGGTTTTATAATCCCAGTGGATGCATAAGGATTGTGGAATCACAAACAGTAAAGTTTATGAAATTTGATGTAGCCAAAGAGCATGACGACTTACAAATTAGTGAAGATAACAACATGATGAGACCTACTATATCTTTTTCCTTACCTATGCAGACGATTATGGAACCTACTGTGTCAGAAAATGAACCTATTAACACTAAGAATCCTATTGATGAAACGGCCCCAAATGCAATCCTTCAAGTTCCTCAAACTCAGAATGAGGTTGTAGTAGCTCAACTTAGGAGGTCTACTAGGGAAAGGCGTTTAGCTATACCGCTAGACTATATAGTCTATTTGGGAGAACATGATTACGATATTGACTACGTTGTAGATCTAATGACTTATATAGACGTTGTTTCTTATTTCAATCAAATTTGTGGTTAGATGCAATGAGAGACGAGATGCAATCTATAAAATATAATAATGTACTAAAAGAAATTCAAAGGGAGCTTGTTGAAAAATCGGAAGGTTGCAAACCCATAGGTTGCAAGTGGGTTTATAAAACTAAAGGAAATTCAAAGGGAAATATTGAGAAATTTAAAGTTAGACTTGTGGACAAGGGCTTCACTTAAAGAGAAGGGATAGACTATGAAACAACTTTTTCTCCAGTTTCATCTAAGGACTCATAAAGTGATCATGGCGTTAATAGCTCATTTTGACATGGAACTACACCAGATGGACATTAAAATTGCTTTTCTAAATGGAAACCTTGATGAGGAAGTCTATATGGTGCAATCTGAAGATTTTGCAACACATGATTCGAGTAAGTTTGTATGTAAATTGAAGAAGACCATTTATGATCTCAAACAAGCTTCTAGATAACAGTACTTAAAGTTTCACAATGTCATTACTTCTTTTAGTTTTGTTGAGAACAAAGTGGATCAGTGCATATACTGCAAGATTATTGGGAAGAAATTTAATTTTCTTATACTTTATATGGACGACATTCTACTTGCAAGTAGCAATATTGGATTGCTACATGAGACAAAACAAATGTTATCAAAGAATTTTGACATGAAAGACATGGACGAGGCATCCTTCGTTTTTGTTATTGAGATTCATAGGAATCGTTCTCGCCATATGTTAGGTTTATCTCAAAGGGCATATGTTCATTGTAGTTTGGAAAGATTCAATATGCAAAATTGCAAACCAGGAATTATTCGATGTTAAGGGTGATAAGTTGAGTCTCTTACAATGTTCTCAATCAAATTTTAAGAAAGACCAAATGAAGGATAGACCTTATGCTAATACACTTGAAAGTATCATGTAAGCTCAAGTTTGGACCAGACCAAACATTGCCTTTGTAATGGGGCTTTTAGGCAGATATCAGTCGAATCCAAGACACGATCTTTGGGTTGCTGCCAAGAAGGTCTTAAGATATTTAAAGGGAATAAGAGATCATATGTTGATTTACAAATATGTCAATGATTTGCGACTATTAGCATATTCGAATGCAGACCTTACCAATTGCAAGGATGATAGAAAGTCGACAACAGGATATATCTTCATGTTAGCAAGAGGTGTGGTATCATGGAAAAGTGAGAAACATAAATCTATATCATCCTTTACCATGCAAGCAAAGTTTAAAGCATGTTTTTCAGACACTACTCAAGCCATTTGGCTTCGGAACCTCATTAAAGAATTGATTATATTTGATTTTGTGGATATATCCATACAGTTATATTGTGATAATAATTCTGATGTGTTATTTATCAATAACAACAGAAGTTTCAAAAGATCTAAGCATATAGATGTCAAGTTTTTGACCATAAAGGAAATGGTACAAAATGGTGACATTATAGTTGAGCATATTCCCACAGACAATATGTTGCCAAATCCACTGACTAAAGGCCTATACCCTTGTATATTTAAGCGACATGTCATGAACATGGGCTTAAGAGAATCATTGAATATTGTTGTTTAGTAGGATCTGTTTCAGATTTGCTTTAATAAAGTTTACATATGTATTTGTTGCTTTTTGTAACATTTTGATATATGTCAACTCCTTTTGCAAAAATTGTCATTGACTTGTGTACATCATAAAGATAAAATATATATGAGTTCATTAGAACCATAAAGATATTCTCTAATGCCACATCCAGTTTTCAGTGATATTTAAGATAAGAGAATAGTGACCAACAAAGGGGATAACACATAAGATAAAACTCTTTATGAGGTGTCATCGATTTACCACACAACCATATTAAATCCATATTAGTAAAGTTGAGCGCACTTGTGACCATGGAAGGCTATATGTATGTATATGCAGTTACTGCCATGATTCGGTGTTTAAGATTTTATGAGATTCAATTGACTGTTGAGAATTATTTCTAGATCAACATAAATGTGCGCACATATAGCACAATCTTAATTAATATAACCCAAGTTGGAGAATATAAGAATTTTCGGCTACATCAATTGAAATTGTAATTTACTGTTTTTATAGAGTTGATCCAATAAGGTAGGATATAGAGTTTCTTAACAGTTGAATATAAGCCTGGCTTGTATGGGCCGAGTTGGGCCCAACCCATGATAAGAGGGTCTGTCTAAACTTCTATAAATAGGCTAAAGTCCCTCCTCTAGCCCTCACTTTTTGCGATTCTAACTGCACACACCCACTATCTAACATAAGGAACGCTTGTGAGGGGTAATCTCATCGAGCTAGGATATCGAGGGTCATAAAGGATAAGATCTCCAGCGTCAAAGGCTCGGATTATTGCCATTATACTCCAAGAACCATGGATTCTAAATCAGGTACGCAAATCTTCATCTTCTCCTTTAAGACGTTTGTGTTTCTAGATATGTTGATCTTGGGAAGCCGTTTCAACGACCTACGATGTACTACGTAGCGTCATGAGAAGAAGTATGTTCATGAGAGATGCATTGTTTTAAAAGATTTGCAAAATGAACATGTGATTGTAATCCACATTTTAGGCAATTAAATAAGTTGGTTACACCATGCCAACACATGAAACGCTTTTGTAAAGCAACACAGCAATTGCATGAGGTTCCATGAAACTATTTCGGTTTCATGGTTGGCGCACACCTTTTTGTGTGGAGGATTGAACCGGCGAAACAAAAGAATGTCTCCAGCAATTTCTACATGCATTGACCGTTTCCTTCATCCCACACACGCACACACAATTCTGATCTAAGAGTGACATCTGGTTCTTGAGCATATTATATCAACAAGATGCATCCATAATAATATGCTTCAAACATGAAAGATCAATAATAATACGCATCAATAAAGGATGAGGATTTTTCCCTTGGAAACGATCTAGATACTGCATGAACGTAAAAGAATCTGCAACTATGGTATGATAATACAATAAAATAGATTATATGCATTAACCATCTGAAGTTTACCTCCAATTCCAATTATATGATATATCTAACCTAAATATTTTTTATCTCGTAAAAAATCCTCAGTTTTTGATTTTGTTCTAATTTTATACTAAATTATACTAAAAGCTATGCTATGTGAGTTAGAACTAAGTCTATCAACCATAGTTCAATCAAATGTTTCTTACATTAAGTGGGCGCCAATAGGAACCAAGGTAACCTCTCTGATTTTGCCTATGTATGGGCTCCCTGAACATGATTGTATTGCTTTGGAAATTTGCAAGTTACACGCATCTCCATTTTGGCATTTCTTCATGGAAAAATTCCTTTTCCATAGCCTATTACAATCATTTTCTTCTGTGATGTGCATTTTTTCAATGCGTAGGTGATGGCCTCTCTATTTTGAGAGGAGAACTCAAGAGCCAAAGGAAGTGAGTAAAAAATTTGAAAAAGAAGTGGCTGTGATCCACAAGCTCGAAGGAGGTAACTCTAGATTTTTACTATATGGGAGCTTTGTAGCCTTTTCCCACCATAAATATGGAGTGCCGGACATGTGGAGTGCCAAAACATGATACGGAGGGACACTTAAATGCCAAAAATTAATAAAGTGACACTTAAGTGTCAAAATCAAAGCAAAATTGATTATTTAAGTGTCAACGGCAAAAAAATCGAGCCAAAATGCTAACGTGGTGATTTTCTGATGAGATAAATGCAAAACGACATCATTTTACATGCTGACATGGCTAGACAAATGCAAAAACGACGTTGTTTCAGTTCTAACATAGTAAATAATTAATATAAAAATTAATTAAGTTATATTTAAAACTACATTTATTTAAAACATTTAACATTTTATTTTTTATTTAAAAAAAGGAGAGAGGAGGCACACGGGCTGAAGGCCGAGCCCTCGCCGCCACCGTCACGCCTCCCTCCCCGTCGCCGGGAAGGGCCGATGATGGTGGGGGAGTGTCGGCGGGATCGTTGGCCCTTGGCCGTCGGCGAGGGCCCGCGAGTCCTCACCCTGACCTCTAACGAATGGCAGCCTTTGGCCCTGTCGGGCAAGGGCCTTGGACCCTCACCGTCCGAGGGAGGGCCGCGACCCTCACCCTTGATCGGCAAGGGCTCACGAGCCCTTGCCGCTTGTTGGTCGAGGTCACCGGCCCCTAGCCAAGGCCTCGACGATCCCGGCTAACCCTCCCTCCACCTTCGCCGGCTCTTCCGGCGACGCGGGGAGGCGGCGGCGGCGGTAACGGCTCAGCCCTCAGCCACCTTCTTCCTCCCTCCCCTTTTTTTAAATTTATTAATTAATTTATTTTAATTTATTTATAATTAAATTAAATTAATTTTTATATTAAAATTCAAATCGGCGTCAAAACAATGTCATTTTTGCGTTTCTTTACTGAATTAGCTCTTTGGCGAGCCACTTAGGCGAGAAAAATAATAAAAAAATTATCAAGTAGGATTTTCGACGAGGTTCGCTGGAGATGGCATTTAAGTGTCCAACTTTTCGAAAAAAAGTGGTACTTAAGTGTCACTTTCCTAACTTTTAACACTTAAATGTCCATTTATGTCAAGTTTTGGCTCTTATGGTGTACTTCTTCCCATAAATATGAGTTTACTTTCGGATTTGAGGAAATTTGTCCTTTGAATTCGCCATACGGCCCATACCTTAGAGTTATGTAAGCATCTTCTGGGAATTCCCTTAGCAAAACCTTTGAAATGGTTTCCACAATGCTTTGCTGCTATTAAATGGACATAACTTGCTATTAGGGAATGTTAGCCAACTCACTGGAACTCTATTACAATCATTTTCTTTTGTGATGTGCATTTTTCGGTGTGTCGGTGATAGACATCTTTTAGGTTTTTTTATTGGTATTTTTGTTTTAGATAATTGCAATCACTTTGGCATTGCAAAATGTTGTAAGATATATGGTTGCATCTCTTGCATTCCCATCAAATTGAGAACTGGAAAGCTGCACATAGGTGATAAGCTATAATGGTAGACCTTCAAATTAGATCTTTAAGAATGCCTAAAAGTGATTTAGCAAACTGCTTTTTAAAGTACCTTTTGAATTAAACACTTAAACATAGATTGAATCTCTTTTTATGATATTGCTAGACGTGCAACTCAAATGTTAGGATGGGTTGTACCTATGGTAGTGAATAGTACATCCTAAGATAAAGTAATCGAAAAATATCATGCATAATTGCACCTTCTTTTATGAGCAACATGATATTTGTGAATGTATATTAAAAGTCGCATCTGTTTGGCTTATGGTCATTCTCTATAAGGTCCACAATTTTGAGAATTAGCATTGTAACAGAAACCTTTGGAAACTAATATAGATTAATCCTGAGATATTTTCCTTTCCTTGTCCCAAATAGATTAACCAATGACTCGAAGCAATATTCTTTTCTTCTGAATATAATTGGAAGATCTTTATATATACTAGCATAATAGCCCTCTGGGTAATCATCTGCCTCTAGTATGGTTTGAAGGAAGCTTTTTGGTGCATATGTGGGATTTACTTACTGATAACCTGTTTGGATTGGGGTTTGTAGTCAAAATGGAAGAAGTGTTAATGTAAATATTTGAAGAAACGGTTTGAAGGGAGTTCTCTGAGGCATGACTAGTGCTCCTTGATGACCATTTTGGCTAGAATTTTGTGATAGTAGAGTTGTGAGAATCAATTAATGGAGCTGCTGATATCTATTCCAATTGTTAGTTGCATAGCTACTTACCCAACAGTAGGGGATCTGGTTGTAAAAACATGTAACGAATCTTGGGTCACATACCTCAACAAAGAAGATATTTGACTTGTTAAATTTGGTCTCTTGGTGTCTTAGCGAAATAGATGAATTCACGTGATATAAGGGGAGTGTGACTATAGTTCTGAAGAGGGACCATGGATTCAAGTAGAAGATTTCAGTTACAAAAGAATTTAAGACCTACACAAAGATATAAAATGAAAATGCAAGAAGCATTTGTAATGTAGAGATTTAAGATTTTATTTACCTCAGTGTACATTGGTGGTAGGATAGTCCATGAATAGTTTTCTTCTTTTCAGATAGAGTGAATCTGTTTTTCTGATTTTTGTGCAGAACATTTTGAAATTCACATAAGATCTTAGTGAGTATGATTTTCAACTAGTTTTACCACTTTTGCATTTTTTTGCAGGTAAATGGTATTTTTTGAACTTGTTCTTGTTATCTTCGAACCATGTTAATAGCTGCAATTTTATGTGTCTCTAAGACTTCTTTTTCAAGAAAAACTTTTTTCTTCCATAGACAATACGTTTCATAAGCATTCCTTTTCTTCCAAATGTGAATAGCGAGTTGCCGTGCTATAATGTGAAAAAAATCTTTGCCGTGCATTTTTCCTTGTTCTTGTTATCTTCGAACCATGGTAATAGCTGCAATTTTATGTGTCTCTAAGTTTTTCCAGTTTTTCTTCCATAGACAATACGTTTCATAGCGTGAATAGCGAGTTGAGAGAGTTGTCGCATGTTGAACTATCCACTCTTTTTCTAATACACAAGGTATTGCTCTCACCCACCGCCCCCTCCCTCCCTCCCTCCCTCCCTCTCTCTCATATTTTTATCTGCACTATTCCATCTTCCCGCGGCCAGTGGTGATTGAGGTGGAAACATGAAGAGTGGGCTTTATGAGGATTAGCTGGTCCCTTTGCGATTACTGCTTTTGAAATCAGATTGAGTTACGGTTCCTCTCCATTTCGGTCATCCTGCGAAACAACCCTAGGGGGTGAATTTAAGCGCAAGATGGTGATGCTTTATTTTAGCTACGTAACACTTGTTTGATATAATGACTCTCTCTCTCTCTCTCTCGCACGAATGCACGCACGCACACATGCATGTAGGCACAACTCCCTTAAAGGCACAAATGAGCAATTCTTCTTAATTGTGATCACTGATTGTACTTATTAAGTTGCAATTCCCTTTGCGATTTCTGTATTTCTATACACTGGTAGTTTCACTCTTCAGTATTAATTGGAGGATGCCTATTTATTTATGTTAGGGCTAGAAAAGTTCTACCTTTTCTGTTTCCATTTTGCAAAAAGTTACTAGTTTCAGGACTCTCCTCTTCCATTTACTTGTAATATTATCGATTACTCGACTTATTACTCGACTTATCCCTGTTGATTTCTGTTAACTTTGCCAGTCCAAGGGACATCAATGTAGGTGAGGTCATGGTAGGCCTTTTATTTTGAGTGCATCCAATTTTTAGTTTACATAAATGAAATATTAAATTATAAAGTTTGTGCAATTTGTTCTTCCAATATCATGCACATACATATCATTGTGGGCCAATGTAGATATCATTTGCGTTCAAGGTTTAAGCATAAGCTTGGATTAATTTTCATGACATTGCATGTTTTCAGTGCCTCCGGCGACTGCACAATTAGAGATGCATAATGCATGGGTTCGGCAGCTTGAAGCACTTTTCAATCATCCTTGCAATTGTCATGAGAATGGGTCATGATTTGAGAAGGGGGGGGTCATGTGGAAGATCATCGCATAGGCCAGCTTAGGGATCGCGACCAACATTTGCTATTTCCTTCCCTCTCGATTTGTCAATTTCTCTCACTTTTTGTTCAGGCGTGAACACTTTGGAATTGCAATTCAATTCATTGATCTACTTGAAGGAAACTGTAGTCTCCCTTGAATGTGGATCTTAAGATGCTTAAGCTTGTAATATAGGGTACAACTTCATGAATCGCTGAAGCACAATACTATAGCCACTGGTTTCTTTTGTTTTCCGCAGCTAAATTTGCAAGTATCTTACTGACTTCGATCCTTGCTTGTATTGATTAGGCTAGACATGTCGGGCCTTATTGCTATGAACTTGCCATGGGATTCAAAACAATTCTTACATGAATTTAGTGCATATGGACCCAATGCATTTGGATCATAAAGTACAGAGAAGTCAGTTGATTTTCACTAGGTCCATTGTCTTGGTTTCTAATTCTTAGTCTTTCACTTCTTTATATTACAAAGTCGCATGATACGTCCACGAGCTTAAACACACATGCTGATATGTCCACAAGCTCAAAGTTCATCCAACGAGTCCAACGTTTAGAGCAACAAAGTCCAGCACAAACGTGAGGAAGAGGTCAGGTCAAAGCAGCTTCGAAGAGAGAAAGAGACGGAGGAGATGGTAAATTTTGAATATCTGGGAGAACTTGCGCTGACTGTCGATCGCGGGCTCCCCACTACCGAACGCTCTCTTAAGTCGCCGTAAGGGAAAAGTCTGTCGCGTCGGAGGGAATGGAGAAAATATTGAATAGTCCCGGAGCGCCAAGTCAGCATGCGCCTCGATCAATGAGAAACTGATAGATTGGAGAAGGAGGCTTAGTTGGCTTTGACAGCGACACCTAAAACTGAAGGATTTCAACCCTTTGGTTTATTTCAACCCTTTGGTTTTAGGTGTCGCTGTCACCTGTCAGGAGGCTTTGACAGCGACAACCAAAGCCTGGGAAAATTTTTTGGTTTATTTCAACCTTTGACAGGTGTCAAAGCCTGGGAAAATTTTTGGTTTTAGGTGTCGTTGTCAAAGCCTCCTTCCTCAACGAGGCTTTCACAGCGACAACCAAAGCATTTTCCAATCCTTTGGTTGCCGCTGCCAAAGCCTCTTTCTTCTTCTATAAAGGTGAGTTCTGCTTCCTAATGGCTGATATAGCTATCATTTGCTGCGATGTCGCCTCCCGAGACAAACGCCCGAGGTTCCTCTGGCCTTATCGCCCTCCACACAATTGTGGCCTTTCTTGTCACCGTATTGGTGAACCTCGTCCAGCTAAAATTCCAAGGGAATCCCGAGTCCCCGTTCGAGACACACCCCCTCGCCATCTCTCTCGCCGTTTCCTCTCTTCTGTTCTACTGCTTATTGGCGCTCGTTGGATACCTGTCTATGGCTCCCGCTTGTTGTGCCCGAGCGTTCCCCATTTTGATGATGCTCGCCGCGACGCTCTCGGTCGCTTCCTTCACGTCGTTGTTGTTCCGGCGCCCCTTCACTCTTTCCCGTATCTCTTGTCATTAGTGTTGGCTTCCATGCTCCTCTTGTCTATTTTTGTCCACGTGTTCCGTCCTAGCCAACCGGCAAACCAGCCGGCAGACCAGCCGCTTTTGCCCGTTGTGGCCCCTCCGTTTCGGAATCGGCAGCCGGTCCAGGTCGACAGGGCCCCGAATGTCTCACCGAGTGCCCACCATCAACACACCACTGGCAACGACTGCCAGATCTGCAACCGTGGCTCCACTGACAGCGGCTCATCCACGGCCGCGAGGGATGGTGATCCAACTGCAGATCTGCAACCCTGCGCGGCCAATCGATCGGTGGAGAGGCTGGAGACGGCAGAGCTAGAAGGGGAGATTGCGCGCGAGATACCGGAAGATCGAGCATAAAGCGAAGATGGGGTTGCAAAGTGAGGGGGACAAATTTTTATTTTTTTAATTAATTTTTTATCTTTTAGTCAGTAATAAATATGTTTATATGGAGAAAATATTGCAAGCGCCACATCAACAGCCACGACGTGGCCTGCATGGCCTGCGCTTATTTACTGATATCGAATTATATTTTGACACGTGAGTATTGACATGAAAATTAAAAAAATTAATTTTTTTCTCTTTTGCCCTCCATCTACGAGAAAATGACTGGGATTGCACCGTGTCAATTTACAATTTCATTCAACGGAAGACATATGTCTCCCAGGCCCCATCGAATCAAGAGATCAGACCTTTGACACCGTTACGACCTCTCTCTCTTCCTCTCTACTTCTCTTGTCTTCTTTTTTTTCTTCTTTCGTCGGCCCATGGTTCGAGCTCGACTGTAAGCCTCATGCCTGCTTTAGGTCGAGGAGGGACAGCATGCCGTCAGACGCGATGATGAGGGGGTGATTCGACGCAAGGTCCCGAGGTCTTTTCTCTCCTCTTCCGTTTGCCACGGCTCGAGCTCAAGTCCGAGCCTCATGCCCGCTTCAGGACGAGGAAGGATGGCACGCCGTCAGACGCGACGATGAGGGGGCCGATTCGGCGCAAGGTCTCGAGACTTCGGAGCGTGGAGACTGGATCGAGCTTCGTTTGCGATGAGATGGCGATTTGAGGGGGATTCGTAGCTATTTCGCAGGAGATATCTAGCCGCGGTCGGCCACCTTGTGCGTTTGTTGTTGCGTTTGCTAAGCTCAATAGCATCCTGAATTGCGTGCTCCACCATCCCCGCTCAATAGGGCTTCAGCAACAAATTCCTCCATTCCTCTCTCTTTCTCCCAATCTAGCAGCCATGAACGAGGGTTTAAAGCTCGGGCCACCATGGCCATGAGCTCGAAGCTCAAGCGGCCATCGCGACGAGCTTGAGGCCGAGCTCGAAACTCGAGTGGCCAAAGCGGCCATGAGCCTTGAGCTCGAACTCGAGCCATGGCCGACGCAGGGGGAAGAAAAGAGAAGTAGAGAGGAAGAGAGAGTCAGGGTCAGTTTTCTCAACAGTAGAACGAGACAGGGGAGGAGAGAGAGTAACGATGAGAGAAAATCCAAACTCCATCACGGTGGGACCCATCTTAAAGGAAAGACAAGAGAAGCAGAGAGGAACAGGAAGAGGGAGAGAGTCGTCAGTGACGGCGGGAGGCCACGTGGGACCTCTAATAATAATAATAATAAATAAAACAAAATGGTGGGTTCTTAATAATAATAATAGGTTCCAACCGTGGATTGCTCCGTACGAGACGACGCGCTCGTCCCGAGCCATTTTGTCCAAATGATGATGCACGAGACACCCGAAATAAAGAATTAGGTGTCTTTTATTCGCTTCGTTCATCCATGTTATCTTAAAAATTATCGGATGAGAAATGTTTTTTTATGCAAAAAATATAAATAATGACATTTCAAACGATGCCAATTTTAAATTCAGTTAGTCATTGTTGCGTTAAATTATGATTTCGAAAATGCTAAATGTCATTTTGAATAGATCAACTCACAAATGATAAGTGTCGTTTGACATAATGTTGAGATATGATAATAATTCATGACTCATTTAACTTTCTCTTGTTCGATTTGATGGATCGGTAGGAAACGTAGGACATGTCGCATATGGTTCTCTTGTTCGATTTGATGGGTCGGTAGGAAACGTAGGACTTGTGCATATGGTCTTTTGTTTCTTCCCCTTATTTTCTCTCTCTCTTTCTTTTCTTTTTTTTTTTTTTTAATGATGGACCACTTGCAGAGTGATTGATGATAAAAGGTAACATTTAGATTCCATCCTAGCCAAAAGAGAGGACCTCCTAGAATGATTATGTGAGATCGGACCGGGCCGGGCTGGCCCTCCAATATCGGGTTTACTATTAATAGCTTTTGAGGCTTTGTCCAGATTTGAACTCTCTCTAAGTTTTGGGCCTCCACTGATTTCCTGAATGAGATTAATGGGTGGCAAGCATTGATGTTGTTACATTTGATTTGATGGACGGCTTTTGTGCTCTCTCTGTCTCTCAGTTACAGAATTATACACAAGTGCTCCACTAACAAAAGGGGGAAACGACACTATCGATTTTTTAAAATTTTGGGTCAATATGCAGTATTGTCTTTAAATTTTTAATTCGTTTGATGTAATCATCAAATTATTCTTAAATAGTTAATATAGCGATTTTCGTTTGATCAAACAGGAAGAAAAGTACCACGAGTCCCTAAATTATTACGGAATATACAATTCAATCCCCAACGTTTTTAATTTTAATCAATTCAGTCCCTTGACTTTCCACAACAAAGTCAAATAGGTTCACAAGTTTCCATATTTACATTGTTACTTAGATTTTAAAATACGTTTTCATTTTAATCGATTTTATACATGAGAATGGTTTTCACACTTAGCACCATGTGTTAGACTGTGCAAAGTAGAGTAAAAATAAAGAAAAATATATTGTGTCCATCTAATTATAGTATGAATAATAATTATTCAAGGGGATCGCTTGATTAGGAAGCAAGCGTAATTAATATTCAACTTCCCCACCAAGTAATCTCTTTTTTATCCTTTTGCCTTTTTTGGGGCCAAGCATCATTAAGTTTAGAGCAATGATACCCCGCCCGACATGTCGCCATCTATATATATCTGAGTAAAATAGACCTTTTCGACATTGACTGCCCTAAAATTAATGGGATGGGCGTTTTCTTTTTGAATGAAAAAAAAAGCGTTCCGCCAATAAAATGGAAATTCTTTTTGAAATCTCAATTGTACTTATAAATACTTGATTGCATTATAACTTTTATATATAATATAGTGAAACTCATTGCGTACAATAACCACGAAGTAGAGAGAATCATTTTAGAACCTCTAATTCCATTGCATTTCCCAAATACAAGTCATATGATGAAATCTATTGCCACATTCATAGAATTATGAAGCATAACGCATAATTCGATTGGCAGGCCAATATCGATCCACCTAGTTTCCCTACGTACCTCAATCGCGAGCCATGTATTCAAAAACCTTAAACAACTAGAGGGGCGGCGATGTTATTCCCTCTTTTGAAATTAGACGTGAAATCCGGTTCACTAAATTTAGCCTTATCTTCTCTCCACCACTTTATCCACTAAGATATTGGCTCTTTCCTTTTCCACATGGAGGTGTGGAAATGGATAAGAAATTAACGACGACTTTGATGGCGATGCAAAGTGCACCAAATGGACTTTTTGGACCATTTGCAGGACCCAGACAAAAACGACGGATCCCCCTAATCCCTTTTCATCGACGGTGAAGGGAGGATTAGGGACACGGTGGGGTCACGGTGCACCGACCCAAGACCCGAGGGACATAAAAACTGAGCTAGCAAACAACATTAGCTGTCCGCCATTTGATCAAATCTCTCATCGAAGTTGCCATTTTTTTCTTTTGGCTTTGGTGGTGGCCCCAAAAGGAGGGGTTGAAGAGAGGCGCGCTGGACCTTAGAAGAGAGTAAGGCCATTGAACGGGCACCTTAGCCCATATCAAGGTCTAGATGGACTTTGAATATAGCATCCGTTCAAGTCAGCATGTCCAATCGCCTCGCCCCGGACTTTACTTCGGTCGCTGACAACTCGGTGGGAGTTAATTGGAGTGTGGAGTACGTTTTGGATAATTTCTCTGGTTGATTTAGTCACCAAATATTTAGATTGCTCGACAGGTAATTTTGATAGGATCTCATTGGTTCGTTCTTGAAATTTTTTTCAAAAAAGAAAAAAAAAAAGAAATTTGCCCAAAAAAATGGGTGGCTCAAGGTCAGGTCGAAAATGGTTGGACCCAAATTGACATATTTAGGCCTCGTTTGGTAACCGGCCAAACGGTGATAGTTTCCATTCATTTGTTTTCCGAAATAAAAAAATAGAAATCCGTTTAGTAATGTATTTGTTCTTGAAAATAAATTTGAAATAGAATCAATAAGTAGAAAAATGTTATTTTATTACTCCCAAAAACAACTTAAGAATCAAGTAATTTTCTTTTCTCTTTTTCTCTTTTCTTCTTCTTATTCCTCTAGTCGGTTGCTGGTGACTAGGTGAGTTTTGGCCATGCGAGGCTCGACCTCTCTCAGATTTGCAAGGACAAGCCTTGCCTCAAGAGACCGTGTGAGGTTGTTGACTCTCATCTAGCCAATTATCGGTCATGGTCTAGGCTGATGACTGGCTAGAGGAAAAAAAAGAAGAAGAAGAAAAGAGAAAATGTAATAAAATTAAAGTTAAAAAAAAAATTGAGGATCATACCAAATGTTTTTTTTTGGAAATATAAATTTTGTATAGTTATCAAACGTTTTCGAATGCTTGTAAACTTGTTCAAGGAACAAAATCTAGAAATAATTATTTTTTAGTAGAAATTATTATTGGGAATTGAATTGTTACCAAACGCATCATTAACAAGTTTTTAACCTATTTTCATAATATACGAATCTAGCGATCCATATTTAACTCAACTCACACCCAACCCATGTTGCTAAAATGCATATATTTAACTCAATTTAGGAACACTCGTACTCAAGTTGAGGTAAGAGGATAGGGTGAGCAAGTAAAAGATTAAGCGCGAACGAGAAAGGGTGAAGAGAAACTTATAAATGTGAATTTTGTCTAATGAGTTCTTTTGATAACTTATTTATTGAATATAATTAACTCATCTAATAACTCAACTCATCAAATATACATTAAGAAGTGAGTGTGATTCATTTTGATAGGTCTAATACGTAAGGGTATGATCCATTAATCAAATTTATTGTCCAATCACGAAACAAAAGGCTCCACCCCCAAGATTTCCCGTGTCCCGCGGATCAAGGCTGGCACACCCAAAATTAGGCAACCGAAAATAAAAAAAAAAAAATGAAAAGGAGGAGAAGAGAGAAAACAAAAGACAAAGAGCACTGTTCGGGACCCACCACTTGCCCGAAAACAGAAAGCTCGTGGTGGGGTCCGACGCTCTACAAACGATACGCACAAGGCCACCGAGGAACCGTCGCGAAAGTCGGCATCTATGGGAATGCGCGTCGCCCCCATCCCATGCCATGCCATGTCGAAAAACCGCGTGAACCTCCCCCCACGTAACACCACTGACTGACTTAACTGATTTTCGAAAGTCCTGTCCAGTGTCCATCTCCTCCCTCTCTGGATGCCTCCGATTTCCGCGAAATTACACAACGAATCATTGTACCGGGCCGCCAATCATTTGACATTTCGGGACCGATTCGGAGAGCTCGGAAAGGGAGAGGAGAGGAGAGGAGAGGAGAAAAATTCACGCCCTTGCTAGAAGTCGGGACGCCTCGGAGTCAAGTCCTCGGACGTGCCCTTTACGTGAACGGGCCCCTTTTAACGACGTTCCCGTCCCACCACCACCACCACCATCATCATCATCATCATCCGACTGCAACGCAATCTCGCCAGTCGCTCTAGGGACAGAACTGTTCATCTTCACCGGAAAAGCGACCCGCCTCGAGGTACCCTTCTGGGGAGCAGTCCCGCCCGGTGGGTCATCATGGAGGGAGAAGCGGGAGAGAGCTCCTCCTTCTCTAGCTCTAGCTCTAGCTCGTCGTGCTCGTCGTGCGGCGGCGCGGACGGTAATGTAGGCGGTGGCGTTGTTGAGTACTTGATCGGAGTGATTGAGAAGGCTGGGTCCTACGGCGGCTACAGGAAGACGCAGAGGAAGGAGTGTCTGAATCTGGCGAGGAGGTTGAAGCTGCTGGTCCCGCTTTTGGAAGAGATCGGAGAGGCCCGCCGCGCCGCAGATTCCCCCGCCGGTGATGGCTTGGACGCTACCCTGGTTCGCCTGAGGCAAGCGGTGGTTGCGGCTAACAAGCTGTTGAAGCAATGTCACTGCGGGAGCAAGATTTATCTGGTTCGCTAACTGTTTACCCAGTCGTCTGCTCTTCTGGGTTGCTCGTTTTTCGATCTTCTGAACTGGGTTTCGATAAAAAAAATGCAGGTGTTGGAGAGCGAGGCGGTCATGAGTAGATTCCATGCTGTTTACGATAAGCTAAACGAGGCCTTGGATGATATGCCTTACAATGAGCTCGGGGTCTCGGTTGAAGTCCAGGAACAAGTAAGTTTGCAGCAGACTTTTTAGTTTGATGACATTGTCGTTTCCTTCAGAGCAAGTTCTCGGATTTGGTTTCGCAAAATCAAGAGGAATTCAACTGGCTGAGTGAATTCATGAGCTCAAATTAGTAAATTTAGATAAATTTTGTGTATTGTTCCGTCGATTGTTCGCCGACATACTGATGGGTCTCATGTACATGAAGGTCGAGCTAATGCGGATGCAACTCAAAAGGGCTCAAAAGAGGAGGGACACGCAGGACATTGAGTTGGCGATGGATCTGATGGTGGTACTATCCGAGAAGGATGACCGGAATGTGGACAATGCCATCCTACAGCGTCTTGCGAACAGATTGGAACTCCGGACCTTCTGCGATCTGAAAGCTGAAACAGTTGCCATCAGTAAACTCGTGAAGCAGTTCGGAAAAGATGCGCAGAACATCCGGCAAATAATGGGCTTATTTGGTAAGTTCAAACGGATCATCGGGTTCGAGGAGCCCAGTGCGCAGGATTGTTCTGTTTCCTCGAGGACTCTGGAAAAGTTGCCGTCTTTCTCCATTCCTCATGAATACTTATGCCCAATCACGCTCGAGATAATGACGGATCCTGTTATTGTCGCCACCGGACAGGTAATTCCACTAATCACCACCAGAACACATTGCATTCTTGCAGAAACTAAAACACAAGTAGTTTAACTGAGAAACTGTGAGTTTAAAGGACAGATTCGAAGAGAAGCATCACGCTTCATCTTCTAGTCTCAGTACGCATTTGCGAGATAGTTGAAGCTCAATCCTCTGCAAATTTTTCTAGACATTGATGTTCATACAACAGTTGCAGTTCAGAGCATCGATATAAGTAGCGCATAAGATTGATTTGTAAGCTGAGATATCCTTTTCTTTCTTATATAAGACCTATGAAAGAGAGAGCATACAGAAGTGGCTGGATTCGAATCATCGGACGTGCCCGAAGACCGGACAAATCTTGCATCACTTGTTGGTGGTGCCCAATTACGCTCTCCGCAATCTTATTTTGCAATGGTGCGAGAAGAATGACTTTGAGCTCCCAAGAAAGGCCATTTCCATTGGCTCCGATGGCTCTTCGAGCGAACTCGTGAAGCAGATATCTTGCCTCGTACAAGATCTGTCCTCTTCTGAGCTGAATGTGCGAAGGCACGCGATTCTGGAGCTCCGGACTCTCTCCAAGGATAACGCTGATAACAGAATCCTGATAGCCAACATGGGAGGAGTCACGCCTCTAGTTCAGCTCTTGTCGTTTCCAGACTCTAAAATCCAAGAACACGCCGTGACTGCACTCCTAAACTTGTCCCTCAACGAGGCGAACAAGAGAGTAATTGCCCAAGAAGGCGCGATTCCAGCTATAATTGATATACTGCAGAACGGAACGGATGAGGCGCGGGAGAACTCTGCAGCAGCCTTGTTTAGCATATCGATGCTCGACGAGAACAAGGTGCTTGTGGGCTCCGTGAATGGGATTCCTCCATTAGTGGATCTTCTGAAAAACGGAACAGTTCGAGGTAAGAAGGACGCGGCTACTGCGCTTTTCAACTTGTCCTTGCACCAAGCGAACAAGTCCAGGGCCATCAAGGCGGGGGCCATACCGCCGTTGCTCGATTTGCTCGAGGACAAGAATTTGGGAATGATCGATGAGGCGCTCTCGATCTTGTTGCTTCTCGCCTCGCACCCCGAGGGGCGAGGCCAGTTGGGGCGGCTATCTTTCATCAAGACACTGGTGGAGATCATCAAGAACGGGACGCCCAAGAACAAGGAGTGCGCGACATCAGTGCTGCTGGAGCTGGGGCTGCGCAACTCGTCCTTCGTGCTGGCCTCGCTTCAGTATGGAGTATACGAACATCTGGTGGAGATGGCCCGAAATGGGACTAACAGAGGCCAGAGGAAAGCCAATTCTCTGCTGCAGCACATGAGTAAGTGCGAGCACATTGCCTGAGACGTTGCGAAATGGGCGAATTTCTTTCGACTCCCGGCCACATTTTTGAGCTTTCGTCGGTGACTCGATGTCTGTGTGGTCCTATGGACGAGAGGTGAGTACCCAAATGGCGAATCCTCTGTTCTTGCTCTTGTGAAAACACGACGGCATGAGGTTTCAGCTCGAGTTGAACGCGCAGCGAGAGAGCTTTTTCTGTCAGCAGAGACTGCGAGCTTGATGGATCTAAAGATGCGCCATCTTCATATGTCTCTCGAGCAGATGAAGACGAGGCATGCAAGATTTCTAGTCAGCCTCCCGCAAAAGTTGCATGTGGAGTTGCTCAGAGAGGGAGCAACAAGATGCACTCTTACAAAGATAATCGAACTAGACACTTTGTTGCTTCGGCTGAATTGATTTTATTACGCTTATATTAGTCATGATGCAGTTTTCATAGCCAAATTAGTCTTATTGGGCATATATGAATTATGGCATAAGTGGATGTTCTATAATAGTTCTTCCTACCTCGTAACTCTTATAAATAGTCAACTTTATTGCTTAATAAACTAATAACAAAACTAAACATTTTTTTGTAAGTTGAGAAGATTTTCCTTCAAATTTCAGTTCATTGGCAAAATTCATAATTTCTTATTATAAAAGAAAGGGAAAAATTCAAATAATAGCTCAAAGTGCTTTTATTTTCTCAAATAAAGACTTAAAGTGACTAAATCATTTCAAATAAAGATTTTTGACCAGCTGGTGACTATTTCGGTCATCGAAAAAGTAGTCTTTTAGTAAAAAAAAAATTCTAAAGTATATTTTTAATTTTTTTATTCTTTTCTTTTCTTTTCTTTTTTCTTTTTCCTCTTTCCTCCCTTGGCCATTACTATGGGCCATTGCTACACCTTGTCAATGGCTAGCGAAGAGAAGAGAGAAAAAGGAAAAAGAAAAAAAAAGAAAAATGTATTTTAAAAAGTAAAAGCCATAATGCCCTTCACTAGCAAGGTTAAACTTCCTCTAAGATTGATATGGTCACTTTAGACTCTTATTTGAAATAAGTTATACTTTAGGAACTTTAGTCCATTATTTGAAAAAAAATGAGGGGATTTTATGTCCTTATTTGTAACAATATCTAATTTATGTCCTTATTTGAGAAAATTAGAGCATTTCATGCATTTATTTGAATTTTCCATATAAGAAATGATATGCTTCTTTAAATTAAGGGTATTTGATGTCTCTCAAGTCACTCTCCACTATACTATATTAGATTAGATTTCTTTTGTAAAAATTCTCGATAGATGAAGAGTAATCAATTGGACTAACTCAAGGGTATGCAACTACATCGGTTCTATATGGAGGTTGGATCAATTCCTAATTCTAAATTTTTTAAACTAGTAAAAATTTGTCTGCTTATTAGATCTGAGTAAAAATTCACCCGAGAACTAAAATGATTAGACCAATTTATAGACTGGATTTGAAACTAGTTTCCTAGTTTCTCTATTGTTGATGGTCTCTTTTGGAGTTGAGCGCAATTTAATTGACCATCCATTGCATTGATTAACAATGTCAATCAATACTTTTTTTAGGAGACTTGGAAATATGGGGTAATGAAAATTAGAA
This sequence comes from Eucalyptus leucophloia subsp. euroa, assembly GCA_017140325.1. Taxonomy (NCBI): domain Eukaryota; kingdom Viridiplantae; phylum Streptophyta; class Magnoliopsida; order Myrtales; family Myrtaceae; genus Eucalyptus; species Eucalyptus leucophloia. The sequence goes on from CM029476.1 coordinate 23,676,358, forward strand.
TGGAAAATTTTGAAATAATAATTTTTTGGCAAAGGAAAAAAAGGAGGAAAATTTAAAATTGTGAGTATTTTTCTCCCTTTTTCTTCGGCTAGGGGCTCTCCCAAATTTAAATTTTGGGCATTTTCTACCCATTTTCATTCCTCATCCCTTCGGCCAAAAAATAAAATAAAATTCCTCACCCATTCACTAAAACAACATAAATGTCCATCACAAATGTCATGCGTTTGGGAGAGGTTTGGGATCTTTAATTCACTGTGCATTTATTCAAAGAAAATACCGTTTAATCAAGTAATTTTTTGGAATGTGGCTTTGAAATAAAACAAAAAAGAGAAAAAAAAAACAGAGGGCATGACTACTATTCATCATTTTCGTCATGGAAGCAAACTTGATGAACAAATCAATTGTTGTGAATCGTCAAAAGGGCTAGGTGAGGCAACATCAATATTGCATGACCCTTGGTGACCCACTCAATAACTCGCACCCATGCTTGCCGACGATCACCTAAAAAGCCTTGCACAATCCTAGGTGGAGTATTTAAAATTCAGTTTTAGTGTGTGAGTGTAAAATTGTGATATGAAAATATTAATGAACACAAAGTTAGAAAGAAAAAAATGATTTGCTAATTTTGAAAAGTGGCATTTCGCAAAATGCCAAAGGTTAGTATCGGAGATTTACATAGAGTTAAGAAAGTCTAAAGATGTTAATTTTGGTTTGAAAGGCTTCTGAAATGTTAAACCAAACACCTCAATTTTGTTCTGATGACCTTCGAGAGTGTATCGAATAAACAGCAAACAAGATTAAAAAAAAAAAGAAAAACCTCATAATCTTCTCCTTATTCTTTTTTTTTTTTCCTACAGAAAAGGGAGCCATACAGAAAGGGGAAGCACCCTCAAATTATCATTTTGCTCCACACGCTCTGACAGTCCTACGTGCCGGACTGTCGGGGGGGCGCAATCGCATGGATCCGCCCGGGAAAACCTCGACGCCCCCCGGGAGGGCATTCTGGGGAACGAGGCCCCCTTTCCGGCCACGTGGCGAGATTCCATTGGCCTTCCTCCCGGCTCGTACGATACCAAACCCCCGGCGTTGGTTGGAATATGCGAACCAAACTACAGAGAATCCCTCCCCTCCCTCCCCTCGCCTTCCCTCCGTCTCTCTCTCTTCCTCTCGCTGCAAAAAAAAGCTCTCGTTCACATTGGACGCACCCGACCCAAAATTCCACCTCTCTCCTCCTTTTTTGTCCCCTTCTCTCTCTCTCTCTCTCTCTCTCTCTCTCTCAGCAATTCGATTCCGCCTGAGCGCAGAATCGTCATTCGAAAGCCCCCTCGATCTTGTCTCTCTCTCTCTACGATTTCGTATTTGATTGGGGGAGGTCCTATCTTCCTCTTCCTTCTTCTTCTTCTTCTTCTTCTCCTGGGGGGGCTCTAGGGTTAGGGTTTTTGTCCTCTCGATCGATCGATCGGTGGTGGTGGTGGTGGTGGTGCTGCGGCGGGCGGAGCGAGCGAGCGAGGGGAAAATGGGATCGGAGGGCGATTCGAGCGACGCCAGGGTCGGGGGCGGCGAGGAAGGGGTGGTCGTCAACGTACGGTGCTCCAACGGCTCCAAGTTCACGGTCAAGACCGCCCTCGACTCCACCGTGGGGGCCTTCAAGGGGTCCTCGCCCAGAGCTGCGACGTGCCGGCCGATCAGCAGCGGTTGATCTACAAAGGTCGCATTTTGAAGGACGATCAGACCCTCGAGAGTTATGGTAATGGCCCTCGCGGTACTCTTTTGTCTCTGATTTCTGGTGCCTTTGCTTGTGTGGATTGGGGGGCGGGGTTTAGCTGAATTGCGAGGCGGCATCGATGGAGGGAGGGTGGGCCGACGTGGGTTTTTGATTGGGGGGAATCGGCTGCTTACTAGTTTTGATTCCTCGAGGCAGTTCGCGGGAGGCTCGGATTTCAGCTGTTCTCTCTGGTATTAAGTATGTTTTGTTGTTATGCAACCGAACTCTTATGCTTTGGCGGCTTAGATTGGGATTTCTGGATTTCATGCCTCGAGGTCCTTATCCTATTTTGGTATATTTTTATGATTACGTTCTCGCGCGGCATTTCATTAAGCGGTCCGTTAAACGGAGCCGATATGTGCTTTTAACGACAAGTGTAACGGTTTCCTAATTGTATATCATAGATATTTGATATCACAAGTTCCAAGAATCTGGAGAAAACCTGCGAATTAGCTTTTCATTTTTCTCTATACGGAGTGGAAGTGTGGTAGTCCCTATAATTGGCACTTATTCGCGGTTAGTTCAGGGATTTTTACCTATTTTCGAGCTACTGAATTAGGAGATTAAAAAATAAATCGCTTTCTCACCTCCCCTTCTATTGGAAAAGGCGGTGTCGGCTCGTACATGGTGGTAATGCAAGCTTTATGTATCAAGGTAGAAGAGACTTCGAGCTCCACAGCTTAGTTCCTCTTGAGTCTTAATTGTAGTGGCTATTGACATAAAGCTCGTGTCCAAGGATGTATTTATCTTTTGATTGTTAGCGAAGGTTGGAAAATTAGGGTAGGAATGTTGGATGGTCATTCATCTGGTGTCAGAAGTATGATGAATGAGTGCGCTATTGTCAAAAACCGTATTGATATCTTGACTGATGCCAGACACAGACTAGATTCAGATCTTAACCTTTTTCCATATGAGCAAGGACAGCTTGGTCTTAGGAAATCGAGTTGTGATCTGGTTATTAGACTTCTCCATTTTGCAAGTTGTGGATGGTCACGGAGTGTGATCCCTCTCTTCTCCCGCTTCTAGTCAAGAACCAAGATTCATCTTGTTGGTTTGCCTCAACTCATCTGAGTATTCTTAGAGTGAAGGAGATGGTTACCTCTGTTAATTGAAAATCCATTATTAGTTAGAATCCACAAATACAAGACCAATCGCAAGAGAATGTGATATTTTATGTCTTCCCCCCTGAAGATATCAGGACATGTCTGATAAGTGACCTCGGAAGCACTTAGTACAGACTGTCTCTTTAGTAGAGTCCCCCCCCCCTCTTTTTTCATCTCTCATCCGTTTGATATAATCGCCTAATCACACTCCTCTGTGAATAATTTTTCTTTAGGGGTTGCTTTATTATTGTCTGTCAAGTTCTCCAATGAGATTTGTAGTCTGAACGTGGTGATCATTTGCCTATTTACTAGGAGAGCTTCTTATCCTTTTTATGGAGGTATCTGTGATTGAAATAGTGGGTTTCATGGTGCTTCCAGCTACAATTCTGTCTTTGTATGCCGGTGCTACTGCCTTTTGTCTGTCAGATATTCATGTTGTGGAGACTTGTCTGTGATTTGTTCTTTGTTTATGAGATCCCTTTTTCATTAGTTGCTTTTTCTTGTTTCCTTTTCATTTGTCAAGGTTTGCAAGCTGATCACACAGTTCATATGGTCCGCGGTTTGCCACCAGCAACACCTCCTCCCCCTGCTACTCCTGGTGGTGGAATTTCCGACACTGCACCAGGTGTCACTCGAGGTGTTGGTTCCAATGAAGGTGGGGGAGCCGGTCTTGGGGCATCTTTGTTCCCCGGGCTTGGTCCAAATCCCTTGGGTGGCAGTGGGGCCTCTGGATTATTTGGAGCCGGGCTTCCAGAGTTGGAACAAGTACAGCAACAGCTTACTCAGAATCCCAACATCATGAGGGAAATAATGAATATGCCCGCCATTCAAAACCTGATGAACAATCCTGAGCTGATGCGCACTTTGATGATGAGCAATCCTCAAATGCGTGAGATAATTGATAGAAACCCTGAGCTGGCACATATACTTAATGATCCTAGTATTCTGCGGCAGACATTAGAGGCTGCAAGGAACCCAGAGCTCATGCGTGAGATGATGCGAAATACGGACAGAGCCATGAGTAACATTGAAGCTTCTCCTGAGGGGTTTAACATGTTGCGGCGCATGTATGAAAATGTACAGGAACCTTTTCTCAATGCCACAACAATGGGAGGAAATAATGGAAATGATTTAGGTGCAAACCCATTTGCTGCTCTTTTAGGAGGCAGAGGTGGTGCACAGGGTAGGGATGGGACTAACAATCCTTCAAGCACCGGCTCCGAAACGGGTCAGGGGCCGACTGCCCCAAATACAAATCCACTACCTAATCCTTGGAGTAATGCTAGCGGTAAGTGCAAATTTCTTCTCTTGCTCTACTTAAGCGAATCTTCTTTATCGAGCTTTGGACTTCCGAGTATGAATATTGTTGCATTATGGTGAAAGCCAAATAGAAGTCTTGTTAACTTGGTCGGGGATGTGCCTCTTTATAGATCAGCATCTTTCCCAGATCTTCCGAGCTGTATAAATAACTTGAATTAGAGGCCTTTATATGGCTACTTCCATCCAAAGAACTGCCATTACTCATGGGAACATCATCTGTGGATACTGATTCTGCAATCAGCACATTTTAATTACTGACTTGGTGATGGTAATCTGGCAGCTATAAAGTAGCTGGATTCCCCCCTCTCCCACAAAATATTTATTATGTACATCTGGCAGCTGTGATTTAGCTGGACTTCCCTAATAGTTGTAATGTACATCTCCTTTAGTATTCATCCTTAGTAAGTCTTACCACAATGCTTTTTGGTGGGAAATGTGCAGTTTTTCTTTCTTAAAATCTAAGAAAGTTGTTTAATTTTCCAAAATAAATAGTTTTTCTTTTAAAACATTCTATGTAAAACATCACTTTGATGATAACATTAACGATGTCAATCACGAGCTTGCCCATAGAAATTGAGGTTCTAATATATTGGCGGTTTCAGGGCCCACACAGACAAATACTACAGCGAGGTCAACCCCTGTCGGGGAAACAAGAGCACCTGGGGTTGCAGGTTTGGGAGGGCTTGGTCTCACAGGGATGGATCAAATGTTCACCGGCATGATGCAAAATCCAGCTATATCCCAGATGATGCAGAACCTAATTTCAGATCCTCAGTACATAAATCAGGTAGCAGTTTGAACAATAATGGTGTTTTTTAATTCAGGTCGAGTTTGCATTCACTCACTATCTTAGAAATGTTCATCTTGATTTATAGATTATCAACGTCAACCCTCAGCTGCGAACTATGGTCGATGCAAATCCCCAAGTGAGAGAAATGATGCAAAATCCTGAACTTATGCGTCAGTTAACTTCCCCCGAGACATTGCAGGTACTAGAAGTTGGAGGTGTTGTTTAACGCTTATACTGACACATACTAACATTGGCATTCACTATATGTTAATAGATATGAGTGGGTTCCATCTGTCTTCTTTGTCAATAGGTGGACTTGGAGATGTTTGCCATCTGGATATGAAGTATTAAGTTGTTGTTAATTGCGAATGGATGGTCTTGTCTACATTCTCTCTATCTAGATGAAACGTTCTGTTGAATATTTGGTTTGGTTTCTTGAAATCTCTTTAAGAATTGTTTAGATGTCTATGCCAAAATCAATGAATTGCATGATATTCTCAGAAAGTGAGGAGCACAGAGCAAGCTCTAATGACATGCACACTATTCTTTAAATAGAAAAGGAGAATGAGAGAAGATTGGTGGTGTGCGTTTTTTTTTTTTTTTTTTTTTTTTTTTTTGGGGGGGGGATTACCTTGTGATTGATAGTGCTGTAGCATTAGGAGAATATTATGTTGCAAATTCTCGAGACTGACTCTCCTGCTTTCTCTACTTTGTTGCAGCAAATGCTAGCATTGCAGCAGTCAGTTTTTGCTCAACTAAATCGGTCACAAACAACCCAGTAAGTTGTTTGAAGCCAAAAAAATTGATGAAAGGGGGAACTTAATTTTTGAGATAAGCTGATCAATTAAATGCCACTTACTCCGTCTACATAGCATCCATTACATTGTTCTTTAGCTGAAGGAAAATTAAAAAAAAAAAAAAAGTGAAAGCTTAATTTTCCGGATCTTGTCATTCTCTCTCTCTCTCTCTCTCTCTCTCTCATATTCCTTTTTTGGGTTTCTTGTGGTTACTGACTTATCTCTCGTGCAGGGAACCGGGTCAGACAGGGGGGACCGCAGGTAGCTTGATATTGTCAAGAGTCCTAACACATGGACATGCTTGATTTATTACATTTTAGCTTCATTTTCTACTCTGTACTTTTGAACTTGGTCTCTTGACACTCTGAATATGCTTTCCATCTACCAGGAACAATGAATAACACAGGGCTGGAGTTGTTGATGAATATGTTTGGTGGTCTTGGAGCTGGCGGGTTTACAGTACCAAACACACCAGATGGTTTGCACCTTTTTCCATCTTCTCCATCCTAACCATCTTTTGAGGAGCTTTTGCTTTTAAGTGCAATACCATTCAGCTACTTAACAGTGAAGCTTTTTGTTTATGATTTCTTTTCTGGCAGTACCTCCGGAGGAACTTTACGCAACTCAGCTGTCACAACTTCAAGAAATGGGTTTCTTCAACACGCAGGAGAACATCAGGGCGCTGCGTGCTACTTCTGGGAATGTTCATGCTGCTGTTGAGCGTCTTTTGGGGAATCCTGGTCAGTGAGGCATTTGAGGCTCCTTTTTTTTTTTCCTTAAATCGGGGAGAATTCATGGTTGTGTAGGATTATTCGGTTTGGATTATACTGTACAATGGGACCATGCAGAAGAAGGAATACACCCCATTTTGGACCAGCGAATAAGAATTGTGGAAAAAATAGGTTCTTACTGTCGACTAGCCTGTCGCTCGTCCCTGCCGTGTCTCTCTTCTCTTATTGGGTTATTTGTACATACGGCAATTACAGCACTCGTCTTGTTTATCTCTCTCTCTCTCTCTCTCTTTATTGGAAAATTTTTCCCTAATTTGATGTGAACTAGGGCGTTTTGATTTTCGTGTTGAAGTTCCTCATTCTTAATTGTGGGTCGCATTTTCGATCCCGTGGTTTAGTGGCATGATTCTTGGGTCGACGGGCGAGCGCAGTTTCAAGTCATCCTACCGCTTCTCTTCTTCTTACTATCTAACTTCTCCTTGCCTTGTTTTGAGTCTGTTGATTGTTCGATTCTGTCTCTGCGAGCAAAGATTAGTTCCCCCCTCGGCCAATGATCGAGTGTCTCGGTCGGTGCTGAGGTGACGATTCTTCTTTGACATCTGAGGGCGACGGACGTATGGTCGGGTGGTTTTCTTTGGGCATTTGCTTTGCTAAATTGGATGGGTGAGACATTGAGAAGATTTTTATAGCTTGGAAAGCTCTCGGCGAAATCTAAGATTTCCTTTTTAAACGCATGACTACTTGTCGATCCGATAGCATTCTCTCGATTTTTCGTGGACGGAAAATATATGTGGCATATTTCAAGTTCTTTTTGTTCTTTTTTTCCGCACAAGTGGCGTGGATGCGGTACCTGCATTAGCAAGTGTTGCGCCATATTAGGGGAAAAAATGCTGCAAATAGAAAGACTAAGGGTCCGTTTGTTTCGTGAAAAATATTATGTTTTTGAAAAATATTTTCATGGAAGTCATTTTTCGGGAAAATGACTATTTTTCGGTGTTTGTTGAAATCTAAACTTTGAGTGGAAAATATTTCCACTATTCGTTAGCTAATTTAATTGTTTGGGAAAAATTATCAAAAATTGAATTTTAATATTTTTAATTGATCGAAAAATTACTTTTATTTTTTATATTTTTTTAAAATGAAATTTTGATTATTTGTATTTTTGAAAAAATTGAATTTTTATTATTTATTATTTATTATTATTTTTTTCTTTTTTCCTTTTTCTTTTCCTTCCTCCTTCCTCCTCCTTCCTTCGCCGCTGCCTCCTTCCTCCTCCTTTCTTTGTCACTGCATGCTTGACGATGACCGGCTGCTCGGCAACCAACCAAGATCCAGTTGCCAGATCTGTTGAGCTCGAGGTTCGGCCGGTCTCGCCCAAGCTTCACCCAGCTCATTGGATATGGCGAGGCCCGAGCTTGGCTTCGCTAGATCGGGCTAGGTAGAGCCTCGTTGGCTTGGGGCGAGGCTCGAGTTGGCTTGCGGCTGGTCGCCGGATGCCATCGTGGCCGGTCGTCGGCCGTCGACTGCCGCCAAAGAAGAAGATAAAAAGGAAAGAATGAAAAGAAAAAAAATTAAAAACTCGATTTAAAAAAAAAAGAAAGCATAAAAATAAAACGAAAATGTATTGGTGAAAACTAAAAGAAGTAAGATGGAAGAAGTTATGGAAAATGTTTTCCACTAAAAAATGTTTTCCACTTCTTAGAGTTGTTTTTTTCAATGATGGAAAACATTTTCCTCGACTAGTTTATTTTTCGTGAAACGAATGTTGGATAATTCGGAAAACGTTTTCCCAGAAGTCATTTTTCGCGAAACGAACGGACCCTAAAATATAAAAAAATAAAAACTAGAGAGAGAGAGGCCCCTTTTACCATTGCCGTCGGCTGGGGTTGTGAACCCTTGTGGTTAATGTGGCGAGGGCCACCAGCAAGAGAAGGCAAGCAAGCCGTCGCTGGCTACGAAGGGGCAGTGCCCCTTTATATCATTGCCTATGAATGTGTCCGTTTCCCTCTCTTTAAATTTTTAAGGAATCAGTTTTTGTTTTTTCATTTTTTCTTTTTTGGCACATCAGGTTAGAATAATAAGTTGAGCATTCAAATGATTGCTCTAATTTTCATCATATTCAGAGATCGTTTGTTTAGTTACCTATCTTTTGTAGGATTCAATATCATAATCAAACCCAAACAAAGAGTCATGCTTAACTAATAAAGAGTCACGGGACCAACACACCCCCCCCCCCCCCCCCCCCCGGTTCGTAAATAAGAGGAAAACGAGGGACCGAATCCTAAGTTGGAGTTCGCCGGCCGGAGGAGGGGCTGCATAGCAAATAAGAGGAATCCGAGGGACCGATTCCGAAGTTTCTTTTCTTGGGTTGGAGCCAAAGAAGAAGCGCCTCTCGTCTCCCTCCTCCCTCCCTCCTTTCCCTCGCATTCTCGCCGACTTTGTCCGAGCGGTTCTCAAAAATCCCCCCACCAGCTACAGCAAACGGACAGGTACTGCTCCCCCACTTCAATCTCTGATTTCGATGGCGGATTTTCATCGTCTCTCCCGATTCCTTCCTTTCCTTGATATTCTCTCGGTCCGCATGGCTCGCCACTGTCGATTTCGGCGCTGTTTTTGGGGGCGACACGCCAATTGATTTCTTCGGGCATTCCGAGCTCCGTCTCCGTTTCCGGTTCCGTTCAATCGACTTATCCTCTTGTGGCCGTGTGAACCCGAGCTTTTCGGTCGATTGTTTGGCTTCTCTATCGCGGGGATGCTTTTTTCTTTTTCTTTTTTTAACGGTCATCCTTCAATTTTGCTCGGGGTTCAGCAGGAAAGTGGGAAAATTCGCTGACGATTTGATGTGAATGTCTAGCTTAGGGATTACCTACTGCTATCTGTAGTGAACATTTGTCTCTGTGCATCAATTGCTATCGCTTTGGCTCTGCGTGTGGGTCGATGCTTCTCCATTAAGTGTATTTCCTTACGGGACTTTGCTAAACTTGGAAGATATGTGCGTCGATATGGGAATGTAATCAATGAAAAGCTTAATCAAGATTCTTAGGTACGAGGTGCCAACCTCCCGGAACTGCTGATGATGGAGAACAAAAAGGACTTGGAAAGGAAGGGCATTATTAGATTTGAATATGTTTACCCGTTTTCTAGACTGTCGATGCTCATCTGTTCGTTAGTGATAAAGTATATGCTCTTCTTGCCCAGTTACCGTAGTTTGACAAGAGGAACAGAACAAGACGAAGATTTTCCTTCTGGGGGAATCCCATAATGGGAGAATAAGAGTTGAAGCGATAGTGAATAGCTGCAAATTAGGAATGCGACACGGCCTCCCCTTCCAAAAATGGACTTATGTTTTTTAAGCATGAGTGCCGGGCGGCTTGTCCTCATAAGATACATTCCTATCCTAGAGTATGTTGTTACAATGAAGCTGATCAACATGAAGGTTCCCTGAGGTGGATTTTAGCTAGAGTGCTTTTATAAAACTCATAAGAAAGCACATGGTTATCTCTAATCTTGTCATTAATGGTTACTTTCTGAAGGTTGACTCCGTTTTACAAGTCAAAGACGCTATTATGTTGGTTATTTTGTTATTTGTGTTGCAATCCTATTTCTTCTTTTCAGCTTTACACTTATTCAATGTCCTTTCTTATTCAATAATTATTCAATGGTGCGCTTTCTTGGTGTTCATTGCTCAGAGCTCAAATTGCTCCGGATGGGTCAACAAGCATCTGACCAAAAATATTTCACTGAGCATGGGCACGGAAGAAGTGAATGTGATTTGGCCTCTGGCAATAAACCATCGCCACTCGTTGCAAAGAAGACAGCATTGAGGACATTGCAGAATGTGAATAGAATCCTGGTCCGTAACTCTGATGGAAGTACTTTGAAAAATAAAGTTCCAACAGTTGATACCGTCAAGGTTTCTGGTGCTAAGAGACCCTCTTCCGAGTTGCTAGCCAGTCTGCCTTGCAACCAGTCTTCGCCGAGTACTGCAGCAAACAACCATCTAGTCTATGTCCGGAGAAAATCAGATGCAGAAATAGGCAAGAGTGGCATTTGTGAAAGCACTTCTGGTGGTGCTGGTTGTCCAGAAATTATGCTAAGTTGTCAGGAGGAATTGCCTGAACTGCAATCCCAGATAAAGGAGCAAAAGCCTTCTTGTTTTCCAGCACTAGCGCATTTGCCTGTTGATTATTCACTTAGCTCATCGGGAAAACCTTCAGTTCCTCCCATCGGAATACCTTGTGTGAAATCGGCATCAACAGGACCTTATCATGACTCTGATTCTGCGGGTGGCTCCGCATTGAAGAGAACAAAATATTTGCATTGGGAAGAGAGATTTTATCAATTGCAGCAATTGTTGGGCAACTTGGAGCAATCGGATCCAGCGGATTACCTACAAAGTATTCCCTTTCTGTTGGATAAGTTTCTTAGATCAATTTATTTTTCTTTTAAATTTTTTGCAGTACTAATACTTTGCTATTGGTTTGGAATCTATCAGTGCTTAGATCACTCCCTCCAGAGGAACTTAGTCGGCATGCTGTTGAGTTGGAGAAAAGGTCCATTCAGTTGTCACTGGAGGAAGGTTAGATGAAAGGCAATTTTTTATTCTTGCTGAATTCATATTTTTGTTGTTTTTTCCCCCTTTCTAATGTTCTCATATCAAACTGATTTTACTGAACCTACTTAGGCGCAGAAATTGAGAGAGAAAGTGCAAAAGCATCAGGGAATTCTTTGTGCGTGCATTCTTGATAAATGACTTGAGCTATTTAAGTACTTCAAACTGCTTAATTGACTTCCCTTCGAAAAATATTGGGTTTAAATGTATGATTTATGCCTTGTAGATGTGTCACTGTACTGAAATTAGGATGTGCTTCCGTGTAATCTGGCATTGTATTTCCTTATGAGATATCAATTGCTTTATACAGTGGCCCACCAAAACCATGGTGGCATGTTTGCGTCAGTTGGCCCACCCTACGATGTGGCAGTGAGAAATACTTGCCTTTTAATTATTGATGGACATCACCATTTTGTTCCTGAATGGTTGATTTCTGATGTCTATCGTCAAAGTTATGGGCTATTCATTTCTCTTTTCATGCCCGAGTATTTTTTATTTGCCTTAGTCTGCAATAGGAAGCCAGTGGATGCTGCTTTCTCACTCTTTCTATTTTACTTGTTATTGCAGCAAAAGAGATGCAACGGGTTACGACTCTAAATGTTTTGGGAAAATCCAGCACCTGAAGTATTCATATTCTTGGCCAGAGAGGGGGTAATGCTACAAGCTCTCTCTATTCTTTCATCGGTTTTGTGCACCAGTTGGCTTCATGATAGAATTTTCTGTATCATTTGTAACATGTCTGTCACAGTTTCTGCCGTATTCCTCTGGACCGTGAAATTATCCTAAAACACGAGTATTCTCAATGGTATGCAGTCTGTATGGCTTCAAAGGTCGTGCGCTGTAGTATATATGAATATCGTTCTTGGTTATTATACTCAAGAAATTCACACCATCTTATGCTGTTTCGAGACTATGAAGTGTTTATCCGCAAGAACATCATATATACAATTGGGTAAATCTGTGCTTAAGTAGTCTCTGCAGAAACTTGACATTGCTAAACTGTCTGGGGGCATTGATGTGATGGTGTCGCCCTTTTCTACATGAAAAACATTCAAGTTGGCGGGCGGACAGGAAAGGAAAGCAGAAAACTTTGTGGGTTTGCAACTAACTGACCGCGGTATTAGGTGTTCTCGGCTTACCTTCAGGAATAGAGGACCGGGGATCAACTATGCGAATGATCTTTCAAGCATACGATGTCCAAAAGGAGGCACTAGGCTCAGTTTCGGCAAACGAACACAAAACAAAGAAAGAGAAATTCAATCACTTCGAAACCTGCCAAGAAGTATCATAGATAATGAAACATTCTCAGATTTGCCAAGAGCCACTGGAAATACGTAAACATCAGAGAGAAAGGAGAAGAAAGCTGTATGTACTCATTGGAATACAGAGAGAGAGAGAGAGAGAGAGAGAGAGAGAGAGAGAGAGATCATGGGAGTGCGGTGATGCAGGAAGATTACATCTTTGTCCCCACTCTCTCTCAAGCCGAGGCCGACGCAACAGAAGGGGCGTTACCGTCCTTCGGCATCGTGGATAAACATTCCGTACTAACCGAAAATAACCGCCTGTCGACAGGGTCCTATCCGAAGTCCTAGGAAACCGTTCACTCGCACCTCCCCACTACATAAGCCACTCCAGTGCCGTCGGTTAAACTTTTTTGCCAACCCTTTCTCTCGCTAACTTCTGTAGTGAAAAACATGAACACCGACTCCGACTTCCATTTCGCTCTTCCTCCGACCCATGAAATCCTCACTTCCTTTGCCTCGATCCCCACCACCAACTCCTCCCTCGCAAGGTACGACCCGAACCCGCGCAAAAAGCGCACCCGGCCGATACAGTTCGATGCCAACTTGAGCGCACAGGGTTCCCCGGGGGTCTCCAGGCCCAAGTATGGGAAGAAGCCCGACCCTGGGTTGCCGAAGATCACCCGGCCGTGCAGCGAGTGCGGGAAGAAGTTCTGGTCGTGGAAGGCCCTGTTCGGACACATGAGGTGCCACCCCGAGCGCCAGTGGCGCGGGATGAACCCGCCGGCGAATGTCCGACCGGTTGTGGATTCGCCTGCAAAGTCGTCTAGCAGTACTGTCGTTGATCAAGGGCTGATGACAGAAGAGGATCATGAGGTCGCGATGTGCTTGCTCATGCTGGCTAACAACACCCCGGTGGATGTGGAATCGCCTTGTGCTGCGACAACCAACGAAGGACTTCGGAATTCTGAGGCGTTTCCCATAGGAGACGCAGGAATAGGGGTTGATCACAATGCCGACGGGGGAGGCCGGTCGGATTCGAACAGTCAGTTTGAGTGCTCGAGTTGCAAGAAGGTGTTCGGCTCCCACCAGGCCTTAGGGGGGCACAGGGCAAGCCATAAGAATGTCAAGGGCTGTTTCGCAATGGCGAGGAACGGTGACAGTGAGGTGAATTTCCACAACGTCAGTTACTTATTAGACTGTAATCACGACTTCATTGCGCCCTTTAAGGACCATAACGGGGAGGATAATATGACGCTTGATATAGGGCACCAATGCAGCATTTGCCTGAAGGTCTTCTCTAGTGGTCAAGCCCTTGGTGGGCACAAGAGGTGCCACTGGGAGAAGGGAGAGGAGCCATTCTCGGCTCAAGGTCTCGTCCCCTTCGCGACGAAAGAGCCGCCTCCTTCTGCTTTGGACTTAAATTTGCCCGCCTCGGTTGGAGAGGACTCATCCTCGTGTTGCTTTTCCGATCTGACCCTGGATTTGAGGTTGGGAATTTGATTATGCGGGTCGGGTATTCTAATTTTACTGTGTGTCATTTGGAGTTGTGCTGTTTTATGTGTACCATTGATATTTGACATGGATAGGTTTGTTGGGCACCACAGCAGAAAAGGCCCAAAAATATCTTTCATTCGTTTATGAAGTGGGTTATAGTGATTATATGTTTGTTATTGATAATGTCGCAGTAAAGTTCCTAAACAATATTTGTTGAATTCTTCAACTGTGCATACCTTTTTTCGGTCTTTTTGTTCCCTGATTAACGTCAATTGCGACATCTTGTGCTACTCAAAGGAAATCTGATAATTGACGCTTCGTTAAGGACGACTAGCTTTATGAGTTGTGTTGCTCTTGTTATGCCTCTTGATCTGATGATTTCCTAAAGCAAAATATTCGGCTACAGCATTGGTGAATGTCAACGTAACACTCGACAATCTGATATCAATTTTGTTGTACTGTGTAGAGGATCTCTATCTACATCTCTACACGATCACCGTGCCGAACCTCCCCTTACTTGTACACTGCATTCTGGCTATCTGGATATCACCTATGTACGACTCTGAGGAACACTCTTTAAGCTGATGAAAGTTATTGGAATACATCGATTTCTTTCTTCAGTTTCTCTGCTATATTATTCTGTACTTCCATGTCCAAGCAACTGAACTCCCCTGAACGTTGAAACAGTTCCAACTTCTTCAAAGCACATAATTCATCCGCATCACAATAATCTGGTTACGATTATCAGTCATCAGGTCATATGTAACGGCTACCTTGCTAATTTATTTGTGAAAATAGACTTCTGTCGACTGAAATGGAGGATCATTCTCACATTTATGAAGTTGGATTAGATATTTGATCACGTAAAGCCCGTCGATCAGGGTTGTTAACTTGAGAAGAGCAAGTAGCAGTTTTGGAAACTTTGCAGCTTTGCAATTCATCTATGGAGAAGAAAAGCAACCTAATTTTAAAAGCCTTGGAGAACAACCAAGTAACTGCATTCGTCATAATTGGAAGGCAGTGGCTAAAGGCGCCATTCACTGTGAAATTACATTATAACAACTTTGACAATACATTCATGCTTTTTTACTAGTGTGAGAGAAAAGTTCTATTTTTTATTTAGTAATGTTCTATATATATACATAAAATAGACCCTAAAGCTCCTAAAGACTATTTTACCCTTTTATTCTAACACTCTTCTCAAACTAGAGCATAGATATTAATCATGCTCAGCTTATTACAAATATAATCTATCCTCCCATTACCCAGAGGTTTAGTAAAAAAAATCTACAAGTTGTTCACCGGTTCGAACATGATTTAGAAGAATCAATCCACTCTATAACTTTTCTCGAATAAAATGATAATCAACTTCAATATGTTTTGTTCTCTCATGAAACGCGGGATTGGAAGTTATATGCACGGTAGCTTTATTATCACTCCATAGGGTCATAGGTGTTGAAGTTTTGAAACATAATTCAGTCAATAACTGTTGAATCCACAATAATTCACATGTCACTTGTGCCATGGCTCTATATTCTGACTTGGCATTGGAGCGAGCAACAATACTTTGTTTCTTACTCTTCCATGATACCAGATTCCCTCCAACTAGGGTACAATAGCTTGTGATTGATCTCCTATCATTTGGAGATCCTACGCAATCAATATCAGAAAATTCTTCAACTTTGCTATCACCGGGGTTATAATAAACAATCCCTTTCCTTGGAGTCTTCTTCAAGTACTGCAATATATGAATAACTGCGTCCCAATGAGACGTTCGGGGGAAGACAGAAATTGGCTTACCACACTGATTGGAAAAGCAATATCTGGATGAGTAACTATAAAATAATTCAACTTACCCATCAGTCTTCTATATCTCTTGGGATTGTTAAAGATCTCCCCATCCTCAGCGGTTAGTTTAACTCTTTGTTCCTCAGGTGAATCAAGAGACTTACTTGTCTTAGTAAGCAAATCCAAGACATATTTTCCTTGTGACAAAACAATACATTTTTTTGATTGTGCAACTTCGATTCCTAGGAAGTACTTCAATTCTTAGGAAATACTTCAATTTTCCTAAGTCTTTAGTCTGAAACTGGTGTTGAAGATAGATCTTTAGCTCAGTTATACCAACCGGGTCATCTCCCGTGATGATAATATCATCGACATATACAATCAAGAACAGTTTGCCTCCCTCTGAATGTTTATAAAAAAAAAGAGTGATCATTTTCACATCTCGACATTCCAAAAGAAAGTATGGCCTTAGAAAATCTTAAAAACCATGTCCGTGAAGATTATTTCAAACCATATATATTTAACTTTGCAAACCAATCTCCTAGACTCTCTGAGCCACAAATCATGGAGGTTGCTCCGTATAAACTTCCTCATTAAGAGTACCATGCAAAAAAACATTCTTAACATCAAGCTGAAATAAGGGTCAGTTATTTGTGGCAGCAAGAAAGATCAAAATTCGAATAGAAGTAAGTTTGGTAACAAGAGAAAAATTATCTAAATAATCAACCCCATATATCTAGGCATACCCTTTGACAACAGGTCTTGTTTTTAAAGGAGCAAGAGAACCATTGGTATTGACCTTCACAGCATACACCCATCAACAAAAAAAAAATGTATATAATGTGAACATATCCGACTTTAATACTGTGATTCACCAAACATTGGACGGGACATAAAAAAATCTTAGGATTTCATATCCTATCCTATCCAATCCAATCCCGATTAGAAATCCGGACGACCAAACGTAACCTAAAGTTCTTAAAAACTATTTTATCCTTTTACTCTAACAACTCGAATTGAAATTAGTTGAGAGAAGGATCCGATCAATGCGGTCACAATCAAGTATTCGCACTCCGAGAAAGATCACGGCAGCTTGGCACGAGAGACGTGGGATGCAACGCAAAACCTCTCATTCTCTTACGGGAAAATATTATGGGAGCCGAATTGCTTATTGGGTGAGCGTGGTAAAGGTCATATGGTCAATCTGTTTTGCAGATTCAAGAAGCAACTCGACCTTCATATTTTGCACAAATTTTGAAAATAAGAAAATTTGACTGCACCAGTCTGTTCTGTTCGCTAGATGAATACTGAGGGTGAACTAAAAAATCCTCGCAAACGATATTGGGTCGATTTTCTCGAAACCCGAAGGAGTCTTCCTTGAAAGAGTCTGTATTTTCTAACAATCAGATCTTACTTTCGCAGCTGGCCTCGGTTTTATTTCCATATGATCATGTTTCTGGAAAAAAAAAAAAGGAGCTGTGATGTATTCGTTGCAGTATCTCGGTCTAAACATTATGCAGATTTCACACTGATGAATATTCATATCGTTGACATGGAGACGTGCTCATAAAATCTGGACACTTGATCTTAATCAAATTAAGGTTCTTGTCTCAGAATATTACTTTTATTGGCAATAACCAATCTAGGGTTCATCATTGCTTATCCAACTTGAATCCGCATTGAGATACCATTTCAGATGCTTCATCTCCTTTCAGATTTCAGAAAACTTATGATACTCTATATTGCGGACTTTATATTATAGAAAAACATATGGTGGAATCTTCCTGCTGAATATAAAAATAAGCTTTACAGACATCAATAATGAATCCCTTTTAGTATCTTGCACCGATTCTTTTGACCTGCGGTATCCACATCCCTAAACGTCGTAATCAACATCGCAATAATGCACTAAACAAATGAACTTTGACTCTGTATGCTGATGCAAACTGCAAAAAAGCGTGCGCCGGATACGCAACTCTGCTAAGATTGAAAAGAATACAACTCAAAACTTGGCAAATATCGCTTATAATTAAGCTATACTATTATAGTTAGCGGCACCGGCCAATCTCTTGGCAACATTTTATTCAACGGCATCTTTCGAAAACTTGGTACTGTGAAAGGCTGGGAGAAAAAAATAACAGAACTAAGGAATTGTTGAAAGTGGTTGAAGTTCCGATGATGATATTCGCAAAAATAGAAATGAAGATACCGTGATGTTCATGCTTGTGCCAAACTGATGACGGTATCTGGAAGTTTAGCCCCACGCCCGCTGTCGTAGCGAAAGCAAATGGAAAATCTCTCTGTTTTATAACCTGTTCTTCGGTGGCTGCTAAATAACACCCAGGTTTAGCTAAACAACCACGGACTCTTTCGTCAAGAACTAACAAGAGAGGCCAACGAATTTGTCAACCTTCTAGAGAACTCGACGCTCGAACAGCGACTGTGCAACTTCATGGAAGATGGTCATCTTTCATCTTGAGAACTTGACACTTGAACAGCTACTGAGCGACCAAATGGAAAAAGGGCCATCTTTCACACAAAAGACGAGGAAAAATGCCAATAAAAAGGTAAGATCATAACCCCACCAAGCTAAAGTCCAATTTGCATATCAGGTGGCGAAAAGGAAAATCCGGGTCTGACAAAGCTCGTCACCGACGGCTGCGGCGAGGAAGATCATTGGTAGAGGATCAAAAATGATATGTCATACAAGTGGAGGGGTCATTATCTCAACCGATCCATCACTGAAGTCTTCAATAATTGTCCTCTTCAAGAGCTTTCTGTGTAAAAACCCAAGCACAAGAAATCCAATTGTTTAGTGCATGAGTGCATCCACCAATCCCACCTTAAAATAAAAGTTATTGGAACAGTTCACACTTTACAACACCCATACAACTCACACACACATCATGCAGGAGAGCAACAGAAAAGCATTTCTTACAAGCTCAATGCCTGTTCACTATGAGGTTGGAAGAAAAAACTCGCAATCGCGATTTGGGTGTTATTAAGACATTTCGTTTTCGATGACTCATCATCATTGGTTTTCCTAAAATTGGTACCAAAACGCTTGCAGATGTGGTGGCGACTCTCAAATTGATTATCACCCTCGATTGGCAATTGATCATGCTAAATACACTTGGGTCAAAATTAACCAAAAAGAGTGGGGACCACAAGTTTTGATTCTCCATGCTTGATATACGAATGGCCCTTGATTTTTAAGGCTTCCTTGGAAATGCATATGAGTTGGGTACACAGCAAGATCTTATATCTAGATATATATGCATATCTGATCTAATCTCTCTGTTTATGTGCTAATCAGTGAATTTGATATGGGGATTAGATTACTTTAACCCTTAATTGAGCATGACTTGGGGTGTTTCCGGGTGAGCAACAGTGGTGGGGCCTGCTGGTTATATAACAAGCTTGAAGCCTTATCTCACACAAAGTGGATAACATGTCATGACCAATGACCATGACCATGAGGATTCCATTATGCAGCATGAATATACTACAAAGCCAATCCATTGCTTAGTCTAAATCGATGGAAATGCTCAATAGATTTAATTGGAACTAGTGCTTGCTTAGCTCATATACAATGGTTGAGATGCGGCGACTCGAAGCTTGCCCCCAAAAGTCTTTTGAGGGTCACATGCAAATATGCATATGGGGAAGGTTGCATGAGGAATTTGGTCCCCATCTGGCTGTCAATCCAAGTGGCCCTTGAAGAAAAAGATTTTTCTCGAGGGATGCCACTAAAGTGGTTAGGTTTTTAAATGGCGGGCTTTGATCGAGATGGCAAAAATAATTAATTTTATCATATTGTATGTTGATTTCGATTTCACGAAAATTATAGAATAACTAAGTAGTTTTTTTAATGAGATGGCAAGACATGACATGTTCAGATAGGATAAAAAAAAGTCTCATCATTTTTGTTTTGCGGGTAAATATTCGATTATAAAAAAAGAAGGTAGATCACCGGGCTATGGACAACGGGGGATTTCCATCATGCTCTTGAAAGTTATTCTCCATGTTTGCTCCTTGGAGAAATAGTCATCACTTGCTTCTCTTCTGTTCAGAACTACCAACCCAACAAGATTGGACATTCAATAATTTATATGTTTATTTTTTCTAATTTTATAATGAACCATGCTTTTCTTGAGGAAATTTAGAATATTTATTGGCTGAAATTGGCAGAAATCTTTTTCATCATGCCCTTCACAATTAAAAAAACCAAAAAAAAAAAGAACAAAGAAAAAAGAAGAAAAGAGAAAGCCAACTAGGGAATCTCAAAGAAAAAATGCCAACTTTAGCTTTCTCAGTGCCCTTAACTTCCAAGAATCTTCTCCTCTTTTACACTCTACATTGTCTAATATTAATCTATTGACTCAAGGGTGAGATCTTTAAGGTTCGTCATAATTTTTTTTTAATTTTTCTTCCAGACAGATTGATCTCACCGCACGTTCATAGATAGTGGAGTACATACAAGGATGCCTGACTGGGAAAATGATTATGACCAAGGGAAAGTGTCAGAAAATTCCAAGTAGCAATTTTTTTTTATGTGGGTCCTACTGTTTTTTTTTTTTGGTAGAGTAGATTCTTCCCCTAGCATAACATGAGGCACTGATATGCCCAGAGCAAGAAGACAACAACAGAGCGCAGAGTTTGGTAAAATTCAGGCAAAAATTAGCTTTTTTTCCATGTGGACAGGGGGTTTTGGAAGAGAGAGAGAGAGAGAGAGAGAGGACTAGAAGTGATAGACCCTTTTATCAGCCAAATCTTTGTTGGTGATGTACCGCTCTTTGTTGCTCAGATATGGATTTGCCCGAGGCATATTAATCATACCCACCTCAAAAGGACCCAGTTCTAGTTGGAAAAGTGAGTGACTTTTATCTGTCTTTCTCAAAAATTTACAATTTTTGGTTGTTTTCTGGATCTCCTCTGTTTTTGTGTTGATTAGTACTGGGAAGACCCTCTGTTAGTTGGAACAGTCGAAGGACTATCCTTTTATCTGGATCTTAGTTCTTCTTCTGTTTGTATTGATGAGTTTAGGTGAGCGGTGCGGTGTAGAGCACAGGCCTCGAAGCGGTAGAATTAATTGTTCCCATTTTCGAGGACCAAAGTGTTCATCTTCTTCTTTTTCCTTTTCTGATGATCAAAGACCCATTTGAATCTGACTTATGGGTTTCGAGTTCTTCACTGCAAAGGATAGGTGAAGTTGCTAATCTTGGATTTTCGAAGTGACGCTCTCTCCTGCCGTGGTTTCCATTAATTTAAGTGCGATATGTCAATCCTGACATCACTACCTAATGTCAATTTGATTTCTAAATGGGCTTCCTTCTCTTTTAAAATTTATTATGAACGTAACTTACGCTTAGAAATTGCCGTCCCCGGTTTTTGCAAAAACCAGCTGATGTTCGATTGCTATTAGACCATCGGCTTCTGAAGAATCGGGCAATATACTCCAAACTTTATGAATTCGATCCCAATCACCCTTTCAAACAGCCTTCTTGAAAAGAACTGTTAGTTCTTTGATTTCCCCCCCTGAAATGCTTTACTGATAGCAGTTCCTAATCAATTTTTCTTGATGATGTTTCGGCAGCTCAGACAAATCAGAGCGTTGGACGAGGCCAACATAAATCCTTCCTGGAAGTTCCTATTTCTGTTTTTCATCTTCACCGAGCTTCTGTGTTTTGGGTCATAATGATGTTGCAACTGACAACTCAGTGATTACTGGTTATGGCATCTGCTTGATTATTTGAGGATAGAAAATAATGGAGGATATTGTTTTCACCCCTAATTTCACAAGTGAGAATCTTTTGGATTCTGCCATGGACTTGGACTTGATGGATCAACTCTTGTTAGAAGGATGCTGGTTAGAAACAGATGCCTCTGACTATCCGCCTTTGACAGAGTCTGATCAAGCCAATTATTATCCATTTTGGAGCATCTTTCAAGAGGAAGCAGGAAAGGACTTCGCCAAAAGTCCACCCTCAACGTGTCCTAGAATAGAGGAAAGATTGGAGATGGAGCAGAAAAATATTAATCCTTTTGAAGCTACAGCATCTTCAAGTCAATCCGAAGGTTTTCAGATTGAAGGCACTGAAGTCGGGAGACGGTGCTGGATTGCCCCAACGGCAAACCCGGGTCCCTCTTCCTCCATGAAGCAGAGATTGATGATGGCTCTTGGGCGTCTGAAAGAATGCACTAAAGACAAAGATGTGCTTGTTCAAATATGGGTGCCAGTAAAGAAAGAGGGGAGGAACGTGCTTACCACAATTGACCAGCCATATGTCTATAATCCTAACAGCAAGAGCCTTGAGAGTTACAGAAATGTTTCAAAAACATATCAGTTCGTGGCCGACGAGGAGACTAAAGAGTCAGTTGGCTTGCCAGGTCGGGTTTTCTTGGGGAAGCTGCCAGAGTGGACTCCTGATGTTCGGTTCTTCAGTAGTGAAGAGTATCCGCGTCGTGACCATGCTCAGCAGTATGATGTCCGTGGGTCCCTTGGGCTTCCTGTTTTTGAACGGGGCAGCGGGACTTGCTTGGGTGTTGTTGAGATCATAACAACTTCCCAGAAGATCAAATATCGTCCAGAACTTGAAACTGTCTGCAAAGCTCTTGAGGTCCCTTCTAATTCTTCTCCTTGATTCTATGATACCAGATGTTTTTGAGTCTGATTTGATACAAGAAGAATTAGCAAAAAGCTGTCTGCTTGTCAATACAAAGAAAAGTATCGCCATATGCAGTAATAAACTATTAAAAACTGTCGAAACATAAGATATAACAGATTAAGAGCTAGGTATAGTTTCTGAACAGAATTTTGCAGTCTGAATACGTCCTATATGGGCTCTTGGGTACTTCAGCTATTTATTCTTGGGAGGCGGACATATCAAATAGCATTAGTGTCTTGCATCTGTTTTCCTCGAGTCAGAGTTCACTGTTTAGTATTTTCCAGATCACAATCAGTGTGCTAATCCTCATGTAATATGTGCCGTTTGGTGTGCAAAGCATTTTTCCTATCTTGTCAAGCAGAGAGGTTGGAGACATTCCCCCACTCTCTATAGTCCATTTTCCCAGTTTCCTACTCCCATTGCCATATGGCTAATTCCATTTTTTTCTCTATGGATTATTTTCAATGGAGTCCCAATTTTCTTCATAACGAGGTTATTTGAAAATGTTTTGTCTGGGCATCTGTTACATTTATTTAAATTAAGAAAACCATTTAGATTCACCAACAGTTTTCTCTCCAATTATTTATAATGTACCTCAGCAGACACCTACAAATATCAAGAAAATTTGTCTTCTCATGTTTAATTAGAGCTCTATATCGCAGGCTGTTGATCTTAGAAGTTCCCAGACCTTCAGACCACCTAGTGCGAAGGTAAATGAATTTTCTACTTGAGTTTGCCAGAAATCCATGATGGTACTTATGAAGTGTAAATGGGTTTATCACAGGCTTGCAATCAGTCACACCAAGCTGCACTACCACAGATGTTAGAGGTTTTGACATCTGTATGCAGACAATACAGACTGCCACTAGCTTTGACTTGGGCTTCTTGTCTCCAGCAAGGTAAAGAAGGACCTCGGCATTCTAATGAGAACTATGAATTCTGTGTGTCAACCGTCGATTCTGCTTGTTTTGTGGCCGATCAACACTACTTGGGGTTTCAGGAAGCATGTTCAGAGCATCACCTGTTAAGAGGACAAGGAATCGTTGGGAGGGCATTTACAATAAACCAGCCATGTTTTGCCGCCGATATAACTGCATTCAGCAGGAAGGAATACCCTCTGGCTCACCATGCTCGGATGTTAGGGTTATGCTGTGCCACTGCAATTCCCTTAGCAAGCATCCACACTGGATCAGTTGACTTTGTCTTGGAGTTCTTTTTGCCAAGAGATTGCAGAGATGCTGAAGAACAAAAGCAGATGATTAACTCATTGTCCAGTTTTGTACATCAGACACTCCAGAATTCCCAAAAGGAACAGAAGGAAACGCTTGTGTCATCCACAAGATATACTGGAGTTAACACTTCAGATAAAAGAATTCAGGTTGAAGAAACCAATAAGTTGCTACCTTCTCTTAATGAACATCATCCGCAAGAAGTGTCGTGGATTGCAAATATGGTGGAGGCCCAAAAGAACAGTAAAGGGGTTTCTGTTCCATTTGAGGTTCAGAAAGAACCCAAAGAAGAATTTACAGTGACAACCAAATGGGAAGAAACTGAAATAGGATTACAGCATGGACAGTTCCATCCAGAGTTTCACCGAGTTCAGCAGAACTTAGAAAACAAGCCTAATGTCGAGGGTGGGGATACTCTTTGTCAGTTTCCCTCCATAGGTGGTAGAAAATTAGGTCAGAGGACTCGTACAAAGACTGAGAAGACAATCAGCTTGGAGGTCCTCCGGCAATACTTCGCAGGGAGCCTCAAAGATGCTGCTAAAAGTATTGGTGGTACGGAATTTTTGTTTGCTACTTACTGATTCGTTTGTACTTAGCTCTTTATTTTCCATTCAATGCTGGTTGGGTTTCAAAAGTGAGTGAGAATTAATGAAGCGGTGGGTAGTGAATAGCCAATGAAACTTCACAAAGCAGGCATAGAATAATTTGCTATGTTAATTCTGTAGCTTCAATAATGCTGCTTCATTAAGTGCACATCCGATATGGTCCAGAAATGCCCGTCTTTTTTTCTTTTATCGATGAACTAATATTGTTCATAACTCAGAAGACAACACTAATACATCACGATGATGACCTATTACAAGCAAATTGACGAAGTTCTTTAAATCCAAATTGCTGATTTTAGATCTGCATCTGCTCAGAGAAGAACCTACTTTAGCTTTGTAGGGGTGTTGGATGTATGCTTTCAACTGTTTAATTGCCAGTGTGGGAGGTGGGTAGCCAATCTTATGAATTCAAATCTTTTTTGTTTGTTCCATTAGTTGCTGACACTTCCACCCATGTGCGGTATTTGGGAATATAAATTGAAACTAACCCCATAAGCTTTTTGCTTCTTGGATAAAGTCCCTCACCATGTCAACTGGATCTTATGCGGCATAAATCTCTTTTCAGTTTCTTATGTCATGTCACAGTGAGGCATCATGAGGCTTTAATTTGAATCTAAGTTGTCTTTTTTTGCACTTCACAAACTCACCTTAATGTTTCTGATAGAGAGGGTTGCCAAATGCTTCATACTCCTTTTGACTAACAAGCTGCTGCGATTTGTGCTTACAAAATCTCCTGATCTTGGAGAATCTGTGCCGTGCCCTACACTTAACCAAGTAGTATAGCCTTCCTGGCAAAAAATGCTTACTCAGATTATTCTATGTGCAGTTTGTCCTACAACCTTGAAAAGGATATGCAGACAACATGGCATCACTAGATGGCCTTCTCGAAAGATCAAGAAGGTAGGCCATTCTCTAAAGAAGCTTGAGAGCATTATGAATACGGTCCAAGGTGCTGAGGGTACCATACGTATTCGCTCATTTTATGAGAGCTTCCCAGAATTGAACTCTCCAAGACACTCTGAGATGGGAACTTTTTCATCAGCTAATCTGGGTAATCCTCTGGAGCAATTAAATCCTCAGACTGAGAATGGTTTGTTCAGCTCAGGAGCCACTACCTCGAATTCTCCATCTTCCTCGTGCAGCCAGAGCTCTGGTTCTACTACCTCTTTCCCAACCGGGACAAAGCAGCATTTTACTGCAATAACTGCTCCAAGCAGCGGCGATCCAGTCATGTCCAATAACCCCTCTGAAGTGCTAAAACGAACACACAGCGATGCAGAATTACATATTTCCACTCACGAAGAGCCGAAGCCTCTAATAAGATCCCAAAGCCACAAATCATTGGATGAGTGGGGAAGTCTCGAGAATGTAGCCGCTTTACCGAAAACCAACAGCCCACCCTTAACACGTGATTTGGGCGTTTATAGAATTAAAGCAATTTTGGGGGAAGAAAAGATCAGGTTCAGCTTGAAACCCAGTTGGGGACTTAGAGATTTGCAACGTGAGGTGGCAAAACGTTTCAACATAGAAGATATTGGAACAATTGATCTCAAGTACTTGGATGATGATCGAGAATGGGTTCTTTTGACATGTGATGCTGATCTTGAGGAGTGCATTGATGTGTACAGAATGTCACAAAACCATACAATCCGGATCTCCATTCACCGATCTTCACATCAAAATCTAAGAAGTCTCGGTGATAGTAGTGGTGAGGCTCAGCACCGAGGCCATACCCAATAATAAGTTTCCAGTGTTCGGGATCTGAAAATCCATCACGGGCCAAAATTTCTCCTTTGTAGACAGGGCAAGAAGGCAAACCATCTGTTGGAGGCAGGGACGTCAGACCAGGTATGGAGGAATAAGAAAATTGATATCAGGTATTTCAGTTCATGGCTTTCTAGGCGTTGCTAGAGAATTTAGTCGGTGTAATTACATGGTAGATTTGCTTAATTCCCAGGTGCTAAGCATGTTTACTTTGCTTAAAGCTGTTGCTTCCAATGGACATGTTGTGTCATAATTCAAATTTCCTTCAGCAATCAAGATTATGGTCCAGTTGATTGAAGCTAAGATGACAGTGTACTTTCTCCTTCGTGACTTTTGAGAATCGACAACTTTCAAGGCAGCCTGATTTACCGAATTCTGGGAAAGGAAAAATAGAATTAGACCCAAACAAGATTGATGAACACCAAGTAACTGACATTCAGGGTCAATACATTTTGGTGATTTCAACAGGTATCTGTAAATCAGGAGACTAAGGTACAAGCAATGGAATGTTTACATCGGCTGCTATGGGCTTGTTTGGTAACCATTTAAATAGTATTATGAATAGTTTTGAAACAAAATCGATTTTGATAAAAATTTTGTTCCCAAAAACAAATTTCTAATTTTTTGTTTCCAGAAATAGATTTGGAATAGAATAAAAAAAAAAAAGTTGATTATTGTTCCTAAGAACAAATCTAAGAATCAAGCCATTTTCTTCTTCTTTTTCATCTACTGACATTGCCGCTATTGCCGTTTGCCAACAACCGGTCCGGCGAGCAAGCAAGCCCACCATTGGCGAGACTGGGCAAGCCTTGCGATCTGACGAGGCCGAGCCTCGCCGGTGGCCAAGCGGGCCTCGCCGGGGTTGGGTGAGGCTCGCCTGGCCACCGATGAGGCTCGACCTTACTAGATCTAGCGAGGTTGAGCCTCGACGAGGTTGGGTAAGCCTTGCTAGTGGCCCGGTGGCCAAGCGAGCCTTGCCCGGCCCGTTGGTGGCCAGACAAGCCTCGCCCGGCCCGGTGAGGCTTGTCTGGCCATTGGCGAGGCTGGGGGAACCTCACCCAATTGTCGGCGAGGCTTGACCGACGAGGGCCGGCCTCGCCAAGGGCCGGCCTCGCCAAGGGTCGGCGACGCTTTGGTGAGGTCGTCGGTCAAATTGAAGAAGAGAGAAAGGAAAAAAAAGAACAAAAGAACAAAAATTATTTAAAAATTAAAATAAAATGATTTGGGAGTAAAAATTTTGAATACGGTACTAAACATAATTTTATTCCAAAATCAAAAATTTTAGATAGTTACTAAACGACTTAAAATGCTTAGAAATTTTTCTCGGGAACATAATAAAAAAGAATCGTTCGATCGAAATTGTTAAAAGTAACGTAATCGTTACCAAACGCGCCATACGTAGCCACAAATCTATTATCCTCCTAAGTCCTCCAAGAAGGTACTGTCAACTAAACTCATCATTTGGTGGAACATACATCAGATGGCAAGATCAAATTCCAGGTAAACTCGAGCGTTTGGAATTAACTATGCACGTCCAACATGAGAAAAAGGAGAAGATGATGCTTGAAATATCCATCTGAATCTTTGACAGCAGATCGTCTCGTAAATCTCAGGTGGAGCAATATCTCACCATATCCTGGAAGACGGAGTTAAGATTTTTTAAATTTGGAAACTATATAAATGTGACAATATTTGAACAATCAAAGATTAATGAAGATCAAATCCAAATCGCGCTGATGAAAATAGAATCCTACAAATAAATGAGCCTCCTGACAATTACCAAGCGAACATATGAGGAATCTCACTATTCTAACCTCTCGGGTCTATATATACCATTATACCTTACCAGACATTTTTTATCTTGCTGGATTTCCACCCCGTACTCCCCAATTCCTGTCTTCGGAACTACGGGGGTATTACTGAATTTGCAGAAAATGAAATAATAAGCTCTGCTTTGGTCATACGATATCCCCATCAAGTTCACTGGGTCATTTCGCACGTCCACAATAATACACGGGTTAAGCATGAGCGATTTTCACGCAACAGAAGCATCTGTAATTGGAGACAACCTTTGTGGTGCCGTCATGTTGCTGCATTTTTATGTCTCATCATCCCTTCTGATTGGATCAGATCATCTTTATCAGGTGAGCGCTGGCATGTACACCGCACCATTCAACTGCAAAAACACAATTAAAAAATGAAAAGATTACCAGATGAACCTTCGGCATTTGACATTCAGACTGGGCATGAACAGGAATTCAATAGTCAACTAGTTTACCTGATGCAATACATCAGGCTACGCATCAAGCATTCATTTTATCTTAGCTCCACAACGAAGCCCACTGGATGTCATGACATGAATATTCCGCCCCTGCAAGTTAACAATCATCAAATACTGCTACTAAACTCCCCCATATTAAAGCTCCAGGGAAGAGACTGGATGTTTGATAACAATTTAAGTCTGAAGAGGTTTCACAACGGTTCTCTAATAGTTAGTATAGTGAAAATAGTGAATCACTACCAATACAATGATAGCAAGATCCACATATCCAGACATCTAGAAAGGAGTAACCCAACAAAAGTCAGGGATCTTAATTAAACCATGCACTTGGTCCTTTAGATCTGGCAATCAAACAACCAAGGAATATTAAGAAGACGTAAGGAAAAAATGAATTTCAAGATACCTGCATGCATCCAAAGGAGCCTAGACCCTTCCAATTCATTTGCTTCTGTAAAGTCTAAAAACTGAGAGGAGAACTCAGAAAGTTGTCGCAGGATGTTCATTAGAGAGTGAGCTACTGAGCTGCCAAGCATCTCAACAATCATTGTTTCTTCTCTCTTCAAAATCCTATATGGTACTGAGGAACAATCAAACAAATTCCTAATCTGCACAAAGAAAGAGCTATTGAAGATACTGAAAACATAAACAGCACGAATTTCAACTTGAAGGCAGAGAGAAATTTCTTCAATCAATATACTTGTATAGTTAGATTTTTACATCCAAATAACCGTCTAAGCTACAGCAAGTTTTGATTATGGAGAGCAAATGATGAAGTTGATGTTACCATTTCAAAAATCCAGGTAATCATTTTTCTTTTGCTGCAGATTTGGTATACTGCCCTGACCCCAACCTTTCTGTATATCCTTGAGAGTTCTGGAGACAGTCCTGCTGCCGTCATCTCTGTTCAAGAGCAAAGGTAAGCTATGGGAATGGCCATAAAAATTTAGAACTAAATGCATCCCACATACACATTACTTTCATTCAATGAGGAAAATAAAGCATGTTGATAACATGACTTAGTGAAAATTTGCAGCCATATGGATTGCAACTTGCAATTCAGTACTCAACATATAATTAATCCTATGAGATTTTGCGGAAGCATCACCAATTGTTCTAAAAGCTTAAGTTGTTAAATGAAGGCCCGATTTATTATTTAAATATTCTAATACTCTCCCTCACACATAGGTTGGACTTTGGCCTAAGTCAACATGGAAATATTTAATTGGGGAGGCAAATAGGGGCTTGGAAAGATTTAAACTTAGGACCTCCTACTCTAATACCATGTGAGATTTTATGATACCACCGCCAACTATTCCAAAAGCTTAAGCAGTTAGATGAAGTTCTAGTTTATTATTAAATAAATCCAATAACTTCTCTAACACCATCCGTACTCCTAGTCTGCAGGCATATCATACTGCATACTGCATATCTTTAGTGCAAGGAAGAGTGATATCCAACTATATTTCAGCACAAAACAGGGTGGCAATTATTGAAGAAGATGCTGAGCTGTTCTTAATGTTCACGGACAAAATAGTTAAATCAAGGACTGTAGATATAAGCAGCGGGTGGCATATGACGCCCAAAAAGGGAGAACAGAAAGAAAAAGTGAGATATTGTATATCACTTAATATGTACCTTTGCACTATGCTTTGCCAATTGTATTCATTATGGATATCTGGTCTTCTGTGGATGGTTCTCTCCTTACTTGCTACTACCTTCTCATTTGACACTATATCCATCATCCTCTCTGCAAGTTGATCAGCCTCCTTTTTATTTCCTTTATGTCTTAATCCATCAATTACTGGCATAAATGATGCAGGGTCAATTCCATATCCACTATCAATCATCCTATTAAGAATGCCACTGGCATCGTCTATCTTCCCATCATTACAAAGGATGTTGATGAGATGATGAGAGAGAAAATCTCCCAGATCAAAATGTCTGTTAATTGCAGCTTTGAACAACTCTTCAGCTGCTTCAATTTCCTTTC
The DNA here is from genome assembly GCA_017140325.1 of Eucalyptus leucophloia subsp. euroa. Classification (NCBI taxonomy): domain Eukaryota; kingdom Viridiplantae; phylum Streptophyta; class Magnoliopsida; order Myrtales; family Myrtaceae; genus Eucalyptus; species Eucalyptus leucophloia. The sequence goes on from CM029476.1 coordinate 23,706,539, forward strand.
CGGCGAGCAACTCGTTGAACAATAAGCTGTAGAGGGGTTCCTTATGGCCACATATATTAAGAGCTATTTCAAACATCTCCTGGGCCAGTCCAAAGTCGCCAGCCTTGCAGAAAGCTCTGATGAGTATCTTAAAAGTAGTAATATTAGGAAATACTCCCTTCTCAATCATCTCATCTAGAATAGAAGGGGCATCATTAATCCTCCCACCTTCACACAGGCATCTGATGAAATTATTGAAAGTACAGACATTGGGAGGTATCCCTCTTTCTTTCATTTCATCAAGAAGTCCATATATCTCAAATATCTGATTCTTTCTTCCCAAGCCCAAAATCAATGAATTGTACGTTTGTAGCCTCCTGCTGCAACCTTTTTTCTCCATGTCCTTGAGAACTCGAAAAGCGGATGATAGTTTTCCCTCTTTACAGAGAGCATACACAAAGGAATCGTAAATAACAGAATCAGGGCGTATTTTTCTACTCATCATCTCAGCAAACATCTTCTTCGCTTCTTCTACCCTACCTGCCTTGCATAAACCACTAATCACAGTTGAGTAAGAGATTAGATCTGGGGAACATTTGTTGCAATCATTGGCATTGTCAACTAAGCCAATAAAAGAATTCCCCAAATTTCCAAGAGCAGCACTTCCGTGACTCCACATCCCACTCACTATCTCCATTGCCTTATCCAACTCACCTCTGAGACATAACCCATGTATTACAATATTACAGGTGACAGTATCCAAGCCATAACCTCTCTCATTCATCTTCTGCAGTAACTTTTCAGCCTCTGATGTCTTACCCTCTTTCCAGAGGCTATGTAGCAAGAAATTAGAAGTGTAATTGTTTGGGAAACAGCCACTCTTCATCATCTCCTGGAGAATATTCCTCGCTTCCCGCATCTTCCCTTTGCTGCAGTATCCCTGGGCTAAAGTGCTATAAGTGATTGTATCAGGGGAGACACCGGAACTTTGCATTGAACGCTTCACTGTCCTTGCATCAGACAACATCCCATTCTTGCACAGCCCATCAATCACAATATTGTACGTGTAAATACTGGGTTCAACACCACTTTCAATCATCTCATTTATTATTGACTGTGCCTCTAAGAGGTTCCCCTTCCTAATCAAACCTAACAACTGGATATTGTAGCTCTCCAATTTCATCAACTCACCCTTTCTCTTCATCGTATCGCCCAGAGTTTTGGCTTCCTCCCACATCCCTTCCTTGTAAAATCCTTCAAGCATTAGATTGTATGTTACAGTGTTTGGCTCAGGGAGGCCCAACTCTTGATCTGTTAACATATCTCTAAAAATTCTAGAAGCTTCTAATACTTTACCGGCAGCACAAAGAGCGGATATCCGGGAATTAAAGGTAACAATATCCGGAGACAAGCCATCTCCTCTCATCCTCTCTACCAATTTTTCGGCTTCATCAGTCATACCTTCCCTACAAAGGCTAGAAATCAAAGTATTGTACACTACATTATTCGGCGCAATCCCCGAGCTCTTCATCTCGTTCAAAAGCTCCAACCCCTGGCCAGTGAGTCGAGCTCTACAATACCCACGAACCAAAATCCCGAAACTGTACTCATTAGGCCTGCACCCTCTCTTAGGCATTTTCTCAAACAAGTTCCGGGCATCACTCAACCGGCCCGCCTCGCACAGTGCGCCAATCAACAGATTAAACGTGTAGGTCTCGGGGCTCAACCCCGCAACAACCATATCCCTGTACAGCCACAACACGTCATCCACACGGTTTCCCCTCAGGCACGCCAGTATGAGCAAATTATACACGAGACCCGGAGGCGGGTCGTCAGGGAAGCGAGAACGGAGCGACTTGAAATGCGAGACGGCGGCGGCGGGGAGGCCCGAACGGGCCAGCAGTTTCACGAGGGAAACGAGGGAAGAGGGGCGGGACTGGGCGGGGCAGGAGGAGAGGATGAGGCCGCGGAGGTCGTCGATCTCCGGGAGCATCCTGGCGCGAACCAGGATGCGGAAGACGATGGGGAGGGAGCGGGCGATGCATGGGGCGTGAGCGGGGGAGGGAGGGGAGGAGAGGATGCGCTTGAAGAGCTGCCATGCGAGCTTCGGATTGCCGGAGTTCTTGAGAAGTGCTTTGGCGAGCTTGGCGGTTGGGTCCATCCAACTGCCGAACGAAGTGTGTCCGTCCGCCGTCGACCGAGTTTGTTTTTTTTTTTTTTTTTTTTTTTGGTTTTTCCGTTGGTTCTCTCTCTCTCTCTCTCTCTAGACTTATGGTTAACATAAAATATTAGTGATTAGGGAAAGCAAATTTTTTTATATTTGACGAGTGAGTATAAACTGGTCGTTTTACCGAAAAGGTTTCCGTGGATTTACCATTTAATAACTTTCAAGATTGAAAATGAGTAATTTTTTAATAAGTCAGTAGTTGGTAATAATGAAAATCAATGATATAATATGTCGCTTGTTCTTCAGATATGATCTGATTTGACGATGGAAACCAACTTATTAAAATTGTACGATGCCTAATACTTATGGATTTGAACTCATTTTTAATGGCTATAATGCACTGAAGTTATCCACTAAACAGGATTTTCTTTCATGTTATTCCCTAAACAAATGATGACCATGTAGAATTAAATTGGAAAAGTCTAGTTAGGGCCACACCGAAACAAGGTCTTTAATAATTTAACCCAACAATTTTGGAGATTTAATATACTGAGATACAATAACACAAAATCAGCTACAATTAGAGGAGATCAATTCTACGGTGGGTCCATCCCTACCTTAAAATAGGGAACCAAATTAAAAGGATCAGTTGCCAATATGTTAAACCAAGAACTAGCCTAAGAACTAGCCAACTTGATCCCAAAAGTGGACTAATTGATTCAGTTCTCGAGTGGATCAACAAACTGGTGTTGTTTTGTTCTTTTCTTCAACCTTTTGGCAATTAAAAAAAAAATTATATTAATATAATTCAGATTGTTTCATGTAAACCTGAAATTGAGAACCAAACCAATTATCGCCAATTCTAAATTTAGAAATCGGATTCCTGCAGTAATCATCTAGAGCCGGCTGATTTGGTCTGATTTCAATGCTTACTTGTAATCAAAATTGGTACGGAAGTCGTAGAGATGTAAGTAATCTCGGAAAATTGGAGTTACCAGATTAGTTTTTGCTCAAAAGTGTATTATGTCCTATTTACAGACTTTGGAAAAATAAAAACTAGACAAAATCACATGCAAGATGTAAGCACGTTTAATTATATCGTCGTCTATTGATAAAATGATATGACATTCACAATCCAAATTCGACACTGGTAATACTGAATCTCGGGGTAAATGGTCCAAATCAAACCGAATTGGATAAAGTACAAGCTGAGAATAAACCGTCTAGGGCTATCAATCACTGGTAAAACATACTTACAAACATAGTCAGGACTCTGAAGTCACTGTTCACTGTAACAAAGTATGGATGAACAAACACGAAGATTTAGGATGCTTTGTAGATTCTGAAGCTCAGACAGGAGCCAAGGATTCCTAGATGCGCCTTAACACCTTGGCAAGAGTGAATTTACCAGAAAAGAACAGGTCACAACAATCTTTCTTGGTAGTTCTTAGATATCTTGTATTGCGTTAACCTTTGTATGTACATGTGTAATGATATCATGTGACGAACTTCTACCACGCAAGCTTCGCTTTTATCATTGGACATCAACTCTGCTGTGATGAAGCAGGTGTGTCATGCTGTTGTTTCTCGACAACCATATATCTTGGAGGTGGACCAAACAAACTCAGCAATACCTGCAAGTGAGATAACATAAGTAATGAATGGCCTTGAATGCTATGCCTGCATGTCCAACTAGACAAGGGCAGTTGTTTTGCCCTTAATGCTATGTCTGTATTCCAACTTGACAAGGGGATGGTTAGACTTGACAGACCAAACCAGGTCTAGTGTTTGACTTTGACGAATCATAGCCTCCACCACCTTGGTGAACCCCATTTGTCGCCAAGAACAATCAGTACAAATATGATCTCTATATGCGACTTCATAAAACTATATGGGACTATTTGTCTCATTAACTCTTCTTCAATATGGAAAGAAATCAACAGGAACATTTTCATCTAAAAAATTAACAGCATATGACATTGGATTATAAGGATCAATGCAAGGAGTTCTTCTTTTAAGTTTTTAGAGGCCAACTTGCCGTGGGGACTAAAAACATTAAGACTGCATTTGTATAGGGTGACGTTAATAGGGATGGTTGAGAATAGGAATCAGTATACGGGTCTTTGAGTAAATATGTTAAAAGCTGATCATGTAATGTTGTGGGGTCTTAACTTCCTTATCTGTAAGCTACATGTATCATAGAATATGAGTATGAGACTCCAGTAATGGACAGGGTTTTCTCTGAATCTCTGATTTTCACAATTTCAGGGATAACAGTCACCAGGAAGGGAAAGCTGAGGTCTCTAAATGCCACATCTACTAGTATAGGGACAAAATGCTCGCTACTCTGATACTTCGAGGAGGTAATTGCAATTTACTCTCATTTGGTTTAACTTACAGGCAGAAGGACAAGCCCATGCAAAAAGCCAATAATAACCAATGCCAGGTACATTTGGAAGTAATAGACCTGCAAAAGACAAAGGGCTTCAATTAAATGTTCTCAAATAGCCATGTACAAAAGTGAAGACTGATAAGGAATATGATAGAGACCACAAAGATTTCTGATCTGGCGAAGAAAAGTACAAGTACTCCGCATAGCTTTGTCAGGGTAATACCGCTGCAATAAGCAAAAAAGCATAGAGCATCAACAATTCAGAAGGATCAGGTCAAATTTTCTCGTAGGCATATTGATTTCTTAAGAAGAAACTGCCACATCAAGAGGGAAGAGGAGAGTAATTTATTAACCTGAAGACAGAAGCACCCATGGTAGTGAGAGCCCCTTGCATTCTTTGGTTTCGATTGCCAGGGAACACCTGTATAACAGCGGCACAAAGCAAAAGGATCATCACATTTCATAAGCGCCTTTGAACAGGAACAGATCTTTAATCACAAGCGAGGACTTCTACAGAAAGATCACTGTCGACCCAAGATTTCAAGTATTCATTTAGGGACAGGGGTTCAACAAGCAAGGCAAATGAATTAACACCAGGCAAGTGCTGAGATGCCATGTTCTTAGAAACCTCAGCTCATGCAATTCTAAAGAAGAGGAAATATAAGAAGAAAAAACACAATAAATAGAATCCATCAGCTCCCTCCATATGCAGCCATCAGCACATTGTCCAGTCAAGAACAAGCAAGCATTCTAACAAGAATAGGATGACATTGGTATCAGAGGCGGACTCACCAGAAAGGCCTGTATTATGTGCACACAAAATTCGACAGCAATCCCAATTGACATTACAAGGTTAACGACAGAAACTGCATTTAGTTGGATGTTAAGAAGTGCCATGACACCCTGTAGAAAGGAATGAAGTTGTAAAGATTATTGTATCGTCATATTTTTCATTGTGAGTTGAAGTAACTCATGAATGAGTAAACATGATGAATCAGCAAATAGATCATTGTCAGTGCAGAGATATACCATAAGATCCACAACAATCATCGCTAGTACAACCAACATGATTATTGAACTCCATAAACTGCAGTTGAGATGCACCGGAAAAGAAATCAAAGTGCCTGTTACTTCAGAATTGATTGTAGATATGTAGATATATAATCAAATAGGCAACATGACAGAAAGAATGGGAGACAAGTGAGAGCACACACCTGGATGTGACAACCAAGAAAACAACAAAGATTGCACCTGTTGACAAAACCACAACTCAAGAGGTGAACAAGCTAATGATGATCCATAAATGCAACATCCACCACTTTTATTGGGTACACCTCAAGAATGTCTAGCAAAAGAAAATAAACAAATAGCAGATGCAGAAAATGAGAAACACTGGCTAATTTTCCTAGAAAAGGATTGTTATTTTTGTTAACCAGGGACCAATCATCAAAAGATCATGGTGGGCAGTCCAAGGCAAAACATTTATGTTTTACTCTGTACTTCTCAGAAATGCCAAAGAACTACATACAAATGCCAGAGTCTTATAAGTAAGGGTAAGTAATTCAATCAAAAAAAGAAATCATACCTAGCTGAATTCAAAAGCATACAAGAGCAGAGGGAAAAAGGAAGGGAGGGGGGAGGGGGGGAAGGGGGGAAGATGATGGGAGATTATTGGAGACCATTCTGAACATATGAATCGAATGACTGCACTAACATACGAAAAGGAAATTTACAGATGCTAGACTTGCTGAGGAATGGCTGCAATGGTTCAAAATGAATTATCAAATGAATCCCCCTGAAAAGGCTCAGGCTTAACTATGTTTTCCCTCCCGAAGTTCAGTTATCACAATACAGAGGAACAGGAAATTAGACCCAAAGTAATTTATCAGAGTACAGTCATATGTTTTTCACTGTTTTTCAGTGACATACCAAGGGCTATGGCGATGTTCATCAAAGCCACCCTCCATATATCCAGGTATTGCTCAAAGAAGATATAGAAGACTGAATATGGAAAAATGTCCATCTGTATCAGAAAAGAAAAGATTGTCATATAAGTAAGTCAACATAAAAATATTGTCTCTCTCCGAATCATGCCAAAAGTAAGTACGAGAATTCTGGTGATGTATCTAGAAAAGATGTGAGTTGAAATATACGCCAAACAATCAAAAAGGATTCAATAGTCAAAAGTAAAAGTGGCAGGTGCATAGAACTCCAGAAGCATTCAAACCATGGAGCCCAACCATCAGTCATATAGCTCATTATAGATTAATGATGAGCTGGTCATGGAAAACCTGTCATCACTGGAACCATGAGACTATTGCTAAGTTCCATGTCGAAAAAATACCAAACGGGTTGCAATTTTATTTAAAAGTTTGGCCAAAACATATAATGCAATATTCCTTCATATTAACAAACAAGTCTAATATGGATGGCAAATTTCAGGTTCAAGTCACTTAAGCTCAGCCATCATCACCTGCTAAATGGTTCTAGCTCTTAGAACAGCAAAACACTTACTAACATATGCATGCATGGTGCTAACAAACTTGGGATGCTTCATGATTTTCCTGTTAGCACATTTAATGAGCTATATAGACAAAGCATCATCAAATATTTGTCACAGTTGGATTCCAACTTTTCTTGCCAACCTCTGTTTGCTAAGTTATTAGAGCTAATACACATAAGGTTGAACAACTTTGGAACCTTGAGAGATGAAGAAACTCTTGAGCTAAACTCCCTTGCAGCACGCATGGAATTGACGTAGTCACCCTACAAAGCACAGACAGATCCAACCAAGTAAGCATGACTGACATAGTTCGTAGCCCTCCCTCCCTCCCTCCCTCCCTCCCTCTCTTTTTTGGGCTCCCCAAATTTCAGCCCAGATGGTCTCAATAGAGACCTTTTCTTTTCCCCCGCAATCCCCTGAGAAGAAGGGATGAACCCCTGCTTGCGTGGTTGTCCCCTCAAACATTGGCCACTAGACCAACATAGGAGATCCAGACATAATTTGTATTGATACACCAACTAATAAACCAAATAAAAAAGAGGAAAGAAGATGCTGCTTCTGTACTCTTACTTGTTTATTAAGTGGTGTGTGGTATGTTCGGAACTCTGATGCATGAATAACACCACTCTCATAACCTGGTGAACGTCACAAGGACAGGAAAAAAAAAAATTTCAGCAAGAACATTCCAAACCAAGTACTCAGCACTATTTATGCATGTGTCAAATTGGAGCACAGATATTAACCCAAGAATGAAAGAGAAAGGTCAACAGTCCATCATTTTAATTATAGATAATACACTAGAAAATTACATAAAGCTCAGTTCAATAATGCTGGAGAAACACAGGAAAGAGGCAATCCACCTTGATGATATACATGTAGGGGTAGGCTTGGGCGTAACAAGTGTGAACACGTGAATAAGACGAGATGCCAGATCTTATCATACTTAATTTAAAAAAGGAAAATTTCTCTATTTGGTATTTTATCTGTCTACTTTGGTATAAGGTGCCAAGAGCAAATGGAGGAGATCACAACTCGAAGAAGATAAAAAATTACTTTGCATGTAAAAGCATAATAAAAAAATCAGCTCCAAATTAACGGAGTCATTGCAAGTTAATGTAATATCGGAGACTCACAGAGGTCTTAACCATAAAGCAGGAGGCCATCTACTCCACCTAAAAAATAAGAGGAGGAGGAGGAGGAGGAGGAGGAGGAGGAGGAGAGGAAGAAGAAGAAGAGAAGTAGAAACCAGAGTCCTCATTTTTTGGGGGAAGGAGAGGACGCCTGATTACCCAAACAGATCTATTGGTCTGATTGGGCAGACACGGGCCCATGCATATTTGAATTCGTGTGTGTGCTAAGTTCAGTTTCAAATATATCCAGATGACAGAATGATCTTGCATACCATTAAGATTGACACTGCTTGTGTAAGCTCCATGACCACCCTTTGCACAATCAGCGGATGGCAGTGCTTTAAGAAACCAAGGGAGCTTCTCTCTGAATTGCCCAGTAGATGGACGACCATTTTTAAGATCTGACCGAAGGAAGCACTGGAATAATCCCAAACAGTCAGGTACTAGAAGTAGTTCATTTACAATGCAACATTTTTGTTGCCCCCATTGACACAACAGACCACACAGTGCTATTTGTTCCCTTCATCAGTCAATTATTGGCCCACTAAAACATTTTCAAACTATACATACATCAGGGACATACCGTTGTACAGTCTTCACACACGCCACCTATGCCACAAGGGCCTTCATCTGGTGTACAGCAAGGAGGCTGAAGACAAGATAAATTATCAACTTCAGATATCAAAGCATAGTCAAGTTTACTGGAAGCAGTTAATGGTGAAAAATACAGCAATGCTAATAAGAAAATTGTGATGACAGAACAATTCTACCAGTTGGCGTTTGAAAATGGGTAGTTTTTCCATGCTGGTAAAACTCATCAACTGCTGGTAATTCGTAATCATTGTTGGTAACTTTTTGCAACTGGAAAATTGTTTAATGGTTAACTTTTAGTAAGTTATTTACTATTATATCAAATTACTAACTTATCTTATATTAAGTTACAAACTCTTATTTTAATAGCTTACCAATATTTAATGACATGCAACTTACCAACCTTTGTCACCATATTTTTCTTGGGTAGGTTACCAATGTTTATCAAATAATTTATTCATTTTATTTATCCATTGTTTTAAAGTTACCAACTCCTATATAAAGTGACCAACCACAATTTGAGTAACTTACCAACTATTCTCAAATCAAGTTATCAACAAATGTTAGTTACCAACTCTAATTTGAATAGCTTATCAATGTTTGCTTCCTCATATTCAAATTATCAACTTACGTAATTGACTTTTGTTTGTGCAACTTACCAAATATCAATTGACCAACCACAAGTTGAGTGACTTACCTATATTTGTCCGATCAAATTATCAACAAATGTTATATGTTTAGCTGATTGTTTCCAAATTTTTTACTTTGGTACTAACTTACGGACTTTTATTTGGATGTCTTATCAATGTTTATTTGCGTCCTAACTATTATTTGGGTATCTCATCAACCTTTATTTGCATATCTAACCCACCTTTTCAAATTATAAAAGTGTTACACTAAATTACCATTTATTAATAAAAAATTTCTATGATGACATTAGGGCTTACTATAAAATCAAATAGGTAACCAGAGACTAGCGATGCAGGTTTTGGGGTTGCAAAAAGGTTTTCGTGTGTGTGTGTGTGTGTGTGTGTGTGAGAGAGAGAGAGAGAGAGAGATGCTGCAAACCTGATCATCAGGCGGACAGTAAGCTCCATTTATAAACTTCCGACAGCAACCAAAAGCTTCTGGAGATAGCCATACTAGAAAATCATCCAACCATGATGCGGCTGGCTTAGCAATATAGCTTGATTCTGGTGTTGAAGATGCTCTTGATATCTGCAGGAGAAATTTCCCATTGTATTCTTTTTCCAGGATAAAACACTGAAGTTTTCATCTAGTATGTAGGGATAAGATGATCATAACGCATCCCAAGTTCATCTTAACAATTGAATGAGCATTCCACGTAAACAACTTTCTCTTTTACAATTGCAGTCAAGACTGAATCTATCGTCATTGTTGTTGACACCATCCTCACACACAATGGGCAGTAAACCAACAAATAACTAGGCTATTTTGAGCTTTAGGTGCCTCTACACTATTGTCTTGCTGAATTTGGAGTGTGCGTGGCATGCTTGGGATCCACCCTCATCCATATCATGTCACTCATCACTCCTACTCCACATCGATCAATTGTTAAAATTACATTGGGGCTTTCCGCCAAAAACAGCATCATATGTTGAACTTTGGATATGGTATGTTAATTGCAATCACAGAACTTTCATTTCTCAATCATAGGGCTTGGCTTCTCAACATGCCTTGAAGAATTCTAACACATGAAGTACACTGATAACATCTTTGGTAGTGAGATTTCCATACCAAGGTAAATTTGAACTTATAGCATTTGTTAGAAACAAAATCCACATAGGAAAGAAGACTTGTAGATCTCAGCTGAAACAACTACTGCTTCCAAAGACACTATAGTTCTCAGTAGAGACCGCTACTAAGTATACCTCATAAAGCATTCAATTGCTATGAAGAAATGAATGATTGGCAAATGGACCTGCTCTACTTTTTCAGCAAGATTCCCAGAGTACAGCATGTGTCACATGTATATCCATGACAGAGACGAGCAAAATTTAACTCAGCTAGAAGTTCAAAATGAACAATGTGCACACTCTAGGAGCAAAATTGTGGTGCATGACTAAACTGCCAATGAAGTCGATATTCAACTCAAAACCTGTGCTAGTTTGATACCTCATTCAGAAGAGAGTTTGCATCACAATGGCTGATGGAGCATAACTTATCTGTATGGCTTGATTCCGCACTGAAAACAGAGCCAAACAAACAACTAACTTGATAAAAGGAGCAATATTAGAAAAATAAGATAAAAGGTTAGATAGGAATATCCATGACGCAACTGAGCTTTGAGAATTATTATTTCCCAGAATGCCAGTAACTGGATCATCTCACAAACAGGTGATTAAGCCCTAACACATAAAGGAACCTGACAAAAACTGCTGCATTTTCTTAAATGATTGTTCCGCATACGTTTAGTGAGTGGTATTAAGGCGAGGTAGGATCACTCACTTTCTTTCCCCAAGTGAAGCAAGAACTCTTAACTTAAGCAAGTATGATTGTCTGCTTCCTAATGTTAGGTCCAAGGGCCGTCGCTACATTTCATTACTATGGATAGCTCTCGCGTCTCCGAACCTCTAGAGTGAACTTCCTTTCAGTCTGATATACTTTCACATCTAAACGAGAACTTGGAAATAACTTGATCAAGGGATAAAGGAGGAAGAAAAAAGTCATACCTGTAGTTGTAGTCTTTAACAACAAAATACAATGGTGGTCCAACTCGAAGATACTCGGACACATTATTAAAATAACCCTGCCACAAAATGTGATAAGATAAGAACATGGAAACAAGTACCAAAAAGCCACAGTTAAAGTCGAAACCTGAAGATAGGAGTCCTGAGGAAGAACAATCTGCTGCTCCAGTCCTGCCTCAATCCTTGTACATAATGCCTGAACAGATGATTAATAGATGGCCAAAAAATCCAGGAGAAACCCTCAGCAGTTTACTATTCAGAGGAATGAAAATGCAAATTTTGGATAATTTCATCTCAAATCACTAAAAAAATTTAGCTAGAATAACTTACGATGCTTGCTAATGAAAAAGCAACAAACGCAGCAACTACAAATATTTTAACTGCCCAATGTCCAAGAATACGAGCATGAACATCCTGCAATGGCAGAGAAATTTACAAGGTTTTCATATGCCAAATAAGAACTTTTTGGTGCTCCAATGAATGAATCATAAACAGGTTGGTGACATAAGATTTTCATAAGAGAATTTCTAGATACCTTCATGTAATGGACAAGCAATCCAGGATTTCTCTGATGAGATACTACATGACAGAAAAATCTCAGTTTGACAATGAAATTTATTCATAGAGATCATAAGTTATAAACCATCCTATTTGAAATCAATTCTACAACCATGTAGACTAGGGCAATATTGCCTGAATAGTGAAAGATTAAACAGTACCTTCATCGGAAACCTCGGGAGAATTTATCTTTATGCAAGGAAGACAATCAACCCTGTTATTCTCAGCTCTGGTGAAGTCGAAAACGATCAATGCAACAAATGCAGTGACTTGCAGAAGAAAGTCCAAAAGAATAGCCAAAGCTGTAGATAGAATCGTGAATATAACTCGTTACCACAATAAAGCTGAAACTGCAAAACACAGTAGGAGTAAAACCTCATTACCTGCAAACATTGAGAAGACACGACATGCTGGCATAGGAATGAAAGCTCCAACTGCAAATGCCAAAACCTCAGACAAACTCGCCAAAGTAATGGATGGACCAACTTCTACAAGTGCACTACTTATTCGTTCCTCCAAAGACATGTCTGATGGTTGCCTTTTCACAGCATGGACCAATATGCACATGTTATCCACTCCAACCTAGCGGATTTGCACAGCACCCATAAATTGAAGGAAAAAAATTGTCTAATGACAACTGCAGAAAAAGGATGTGGAATCTAATGAAAACAAGCCACGCAGGTTCCATGATTAAGAACTTGGTATAGGCCTGTGGTTGTGACATACCAAAGAAGAAGAATAAAGGCCTTAATATGGAATGGGTTGGAAGTAACACAATAGGAGTTAGAGAAACCCAAGACTTTCTGATGAGCAAAGATATAGTAAGTGCTGGAAGAAAATGAACAAAAGAAAGTCTTTACATAGAAATTCACTGGGATTCCTGTAACCAATTTCCTCAGAAAAGGTCAATGTGATATTACCAATACAGAGGAAATCCTCTGTCTGATGATTAGGCACAGAAACTGCTAAATCCTCCCCTGATGATTAGGAACAGAAACTTCTAAAACAAAAGCAATAGCATAACAAGGTTGTGACATCCAATTGAACAAAAGAATAAAATAAATTGATCAGAAGAACAACAAATTACCGCCAAGACCAGAAAAGGGATGACTTCCATTATAATCAATGTAGACCTGATTCCAATTGCGCTAAAAAATCCAACAGAACCAAGGACAGAGAGCATGACGATCAAAACTCCCGCAAGACCCAGCAATACCTGGCACCCAGAGTCTTATAAGTACTGCAGTTGTTTACAAGGAATCAAAAATAGTATATAAGCAACAGATAGAAAAGTATATGAGCGACAAGATAGACGTGTGGAACTTAAAAGCTTGATGTATCATTGCCTTTCTCAATGTAAGCAGCAAATCATTTACTTTTTCACTACTTCATTTACTAAAGATGCAGTCCTCATTGATTCTCTCTCCCCCTCTCCTGAAGATCCTAGAATATTTCCAGGTATATACATCGCTATAAGCATATGTTTCTATGCACATACGCTGTTATATTCTTGTATGCCTCAGAAAAGGATAAACATGACAAACATAGCACAGGAATACTGTAGGTTAAAAGCCGCAATTAACTGACTATGCAGCTCACGGGGATACTGCTTACTTTGTGTGGGTAGCGCGTGCATATGGATTTGTAATTACTGTTCATCCGGATAAAGTGATTCAACTTATTGGAATTTTTAAGTCAAACCTTTGAGGAGATGTAGAAAGTGGATGAACTGAGTGGATCTCCCAGTGTGAAGGAAATGTAAGCGAACATCACAAGGTAGCTGACCTGGTGCAAAAAAAAAGGGTAGAATATTCAATATACAGGATTCAAAATAACATTTTCTTCACTGGTTAATGAAGTCCTTGTCACAAAAGCAAAAAACTAAACTCAAAAAAGGCATACTACTATCGTGAGAACATCTGCAGTACTTTCTCTCTTTAGTTCTTCCTCAATTGAGCTTTCAGATGAAAAGGAAAGGGTCAAATTGTTAGACTCTGCAGATGGCAGCAGCTCCTCCTGTCAAATTAATAAGGAATGATAGAAGCTCAATTTCAAAAGATGTTTCTGTTCCAGTCTGCCACACAGCGATTAATCATGCTTCCATATATCTAGATAATTTTAGAGTGAGCAAAAGAGCATCAGTCGAGCAAATCGGTAGATTAAAAGGTACATCAAAATATAAAATAACACTCGCTGATCAGAACCCCGACAATCTTCACTAGGACAAGCGTATAACAAGCAAATTTACCACTCAATGTTAAGCTATAAATCATAAACAGCATTTTCTGAGAATGAAAAACCTTAGCTAATTGAATAAAAGCCTTCTCCCATGCCAGAGCCATCCTATTCTCATCGGTTGCATCATCCATTGCATTATTAACTGGGTATGTGACAACAAATGCAGATGCCTGAACAAAAGAAAACCATCAAAGAATTAGCAGAGGGTCAATAGGTAATAGAATGATGAATGTCTCACCTCAGAATAGTTATTTCCAGAAAATCCCCCTAGCGCAGTGCTTGGATCAAGTGGAGCCTTAAAAGCACTCATACAAGTGTCTGCAGAAGTATAATGCTGAAGAAACGAAAATGACAAGAAAAGGTCACATAAGTATTCAATAGTTTTGATTGAAGAATAAAAATGATATCAGAGGGGCAAAGAAGCTCTTCTTCAGTTGGAACCGGAGTTCATGTCAGCGCTCAGTAACCAGTTATTCAAGTGGGCTGACATCTCCAATAGTTGCTTTTCACTGGGGAAATAAAAACTTCTCCACATTGTCCCTTTTCTAAATAATGTTCAACAGTAAAGAAGATTCTGAGAGGATCACCAATCATGAGTGCCTCAACTTGTGCCCCGCCCCATTATCTTTTCTCACAAAGTTGCATCCTTGTCCATCTTCTAATTAACATCAGCAAAAGAACACACTCGCCAGGACAATGCTAGTCCAAACAATTTTGTTTTTAGTGTCTGCTCAACGCAGCAATAATCATGCCAGAATTGTTTTTTTCTGGTAGAACTTTTTGGTAACCCATATGAGCAAGTCAAATAGGATCAACAATATGTATTTACTGTTGTATCTTAGTCCACCTACAGTAGAAATTTGATGATGGAACCAAGAATGAGTGTAACCCGAAACTGGTATGCTAATTTAGCAAGATCTAAGCTCACTTATTCTACTTATCTTTGATTATCAGGTTTTATATCGGCACTGTTCCAACTAACAATCATGTATCCTAATGACACATCCAGCTCAATAGGTCAACATTACACACCACAAGCTTGGTCAATTGCCTTCTGAAGCAAGAAGTCTATAAGTAGCTTACTTAGCATAAATATATCATGCACTATGCTTGGTCAACATGACACACTACCAGCTTGGTCAAGTGCTTCTGAAGTGAGGAGTCTATAAGTAGCTTACTTAGCATAAATACATTAGGCACTATGCTTGGTCAACATGACACACTGCCAGCTTGGTCAAGTGCTTCTGAAGCAAGGAGGCTATAAGTAGCTTACTTAGCATAAATATATTAGCCGCTATGCTTCATTTTCTCTCATTCGATGAATTCTCATGAGGCATATGATAGGCAGGTTTCTTCACAAGCTTCATGAAGGTTAAAAACCGATTTTACCCTTCTCAAGATCCATGAGGAAACCTCTGAATGCAGAGTCATGCATTACTGTCCTCTACAAACCTAGAAGAAAGACATTTAAGTACCTCGTGCCATGGAGTAAGAAAGCTATTTCTTGCTGCTTGGTGGAAATAGAATTAGAATTCTACGCCAAGAAAGATATTTCTTTCATATATTGGTTGCTTGAATTTTAGGGTCAGCATCTTAATCCTTAGTAAGAAGGTCATCAATATGTTAACGCAACTCAGAAGTGAATGTCAAACAAATGACAAAGAAATGCAGTTGTCCATGGAATACAAATGTTACCTGAAAGCAATACTCAGCATGCATAACCCTCCATACATGTTGTAGCTATCTGGGTCCATTTTATAATACTGGAATACATACACAGACATACAGTTTAGATATCTGTAGATAATTAAAAAAACCAGCATTGTTATCCTCAAAACCAATTTTAAAACAACAAAAATCACACAACTATTGGTAATCTCCTACCAAAAAAAGAAAAAGATAAAAACAAAAACCTATTGGTAATCACTTGACAACTTACTGCTGAATTATTAATACTCTAACCCATACAATAAAATGTTACATTCTCATCTCACGATGGATAATTTGGAAATTTGTATCACGATGGTGCAGCCAGACACCTTCATAACTGGAGGACACAAAAAGAAGGAAGAGTAGAGCAAAACAGTGAAAAGCAAGACAGACTAAGATATTTCATGTACAGAGTGCTCGAGAGAGGAACAAGCAACCCTCAACAAAGCTTTTCTCCAGGAAGTGAGGAAGGCTTGATGGATTTCTCATGCCACTGATGTTTATTAAGATGATTGCTCTCCAAGATCCATATATGGAAGGTCCTTCCAATGCTAAAGAGCTGATAAAGAGCTCAAAAATTTGATTGGAGCAACATATGCAAATCACAACTTTAACTACTTGGTTCTCCCAAATGAGTGGAGCACCATATTTTAGCTGCACTAAACCAAGTTGACAGAGAAGGGGCAGAAAATCCTATCTCCAGGTCTGAACAGTGAGGAAGGAAGAGAAGGGAAGGAGGCTCGTTTCTCTATTGACTTAGCTGGAAGGTAGGCCATCATTGATTAGCAAATACTATAATCATCTATGTCTTGATTGTTGATAAAATTTATAGCAACACATGTTGATTCTAGAACTTCCGCAAAGAGAATCATTCCTCACTCTTGAACTTATGCATGGCACTTTTTTCTGTCTCCTCTTTTCATTCCATCTACAAAGGACAGTAGCATGTAGGTACACTCCTTGACATAGGTCACTTACAGATAATATCAGAAGGAGAAATTCAGCAAGACTACTGCACTTAACATCTGGCAATGAAATGACAAACTAACTCGAGTTGGGTAGCAAGCATTTGAAAATGCTCCCCGACAGGCTTAGGAAGACTTCGAAAGAATGAAACAGACACATAATTGTTGGCATTACCAAATTTCAACCGTATTCGATCATTCAACTGTAAATGTTAGATGGTATGATACCAAAATATCAGAGGTTTAAGACATGAAATGATAAAATAAACCTGCAGAATACTTTGAGTTGCACAATCATTGCCCAGTGGCTTCAAGCAAATGTCAGCTAGAGACACCATTTTGCCTGAAATGTTGACACGGATTCCATCCACCTGTCAACTCGAATGAAAGATAAAAAACACATTAGAAGTCATGAGAATGGAAAATTATAAGACAGTTAACTGAAAGATTTAAAATTCT
This sequence comes from Eucalyptus leucophloia subsp. euroa, assembly GCA_017140325.1. Classification (NCBI taxonomy): domain Eukaryota; kingdom Viridiplantae; phylum Streptophyta; class Magnoliopsida; order Myrtales; family Myrtaceae; genus Eucalyptus; species Eucalyptus leucophloia. The sequence goes on from CM029476.1 coordinate 23,723,942, forward strand.
GATCACTAACTATCAACCTCAAAGGCATTTGCCAAAGAAAAAAGGTAATCCCACCACTATACCTTTTGCTGTAATTCAAAAAGCAGCCGGATATTCCTATCTGTTACAATACTTGGTTGCCGGCCACCCTCCACATCAGGCACAGTCGCCAAAATGAGCTGAAGATACATCATATCATGTAAAAGGTAAATTACAATGGACACAATAGAGAATAACTGCAAAGGATATTCAGAAAACAATGTTACCCAAAAATTAATTCCAGTTGACAAAAGGAAGATTGTGAATTAAATCCACCAAAGTTCACATGCAGATATATAGAGGAGAGAAATATATCATATGTCAACATTAACTGATTCAATGGTCCAAGGATCAAAAGACAACTGGTTCCCAATTTTGTGTACTTAGGAAAAGATGGATTTATCTATTAATCAATCAAAAGAATTCACAAAACATATTGGCATCAAAGCAAAGAGATATATGAGAGCTCTATTAAAAGTATTTCATCTAAGAAAAAGCAAAGACCATTTTCAAAGCTGGCTAGTAGATCCAATGGTCACAACTACTGCTCTCGGATTAACAGATCCTAGTTACTGGTTACTAATAAAGTTGCAAGCAGGGCAGGTGAGGACGGTGGAAGGAAGAAAGGTTAACTTTTGCTATACATCGATGGAGGATACTATGAAAAGCTATATTGAATATTAAAGAGCAACATTGAATGCAAAAAGAACTGAGCAGTGCACAACCCATGCACTTTGATGTCAATACAAGCACATGCTTATTGCTACTTGACATACTTAGATGAGATAATCAATAGGTACATACACCAAAGAACTTTTAGTTGGGATATAGAACACCTCATAATTCTTAGAACTTATGCAAAGGTCTAAGAAATTAAACAAATATACATGAGCTTTCAGGATTTATAGAATTTTTCATAAAGCAAAGACCTTTCTAAAGAAATACCAATATAAAAATTGCACAAAAAATAAGATCACAGCATTTACAAACCTGCTCAATTCTATAGAACGGTGCAAGATGACTGTCAAAGAATTGTTTCTCTTCTGCTGCTTTACTTCCAGGGCCAACCCACAACTGCAGTAGAGTTATTTTAAAACTGGTTCTTTAACAAGGCATAACCATAAAGAAGAAATACTGTTCTCAAAATATTAGCAGAGGTCAGACAATCACCAGAGGTAGTATTTTCTACAGTAGGATCTCTTCAAAAACACACTGAAAGTTTTCAAAAGAAGGAAGAAATACTGCACCAAACAGAGTAGGTATATTTTCCCATATTGAAGTGGAAACCTACCTAGACAAGCAAGACTATGGCTATGCAGAATAGCTAAAGCTTGTAGTTGTCAAAGTGAGATGAGAACTGTGACTGGAAACCCTAAACTTATGAGGCATGAATCATGTAAGCAATCGAGTCCTAATTTTTTCTTTTGAAAGATCAAATACAGTTCCAAATCTGGTAATGCCAACAATACCTTCTCTGGACGGGTCTCCACCTCAAAACGGAGAAGGCCTAAGCAAAGTAGAAGAACAATTGCCAGGGATGAACAAAGCACCAAAGTTGCATTTCTTGCAATCCACAGACCATAACTCCTGAAGAAACAAATAGAGCCACTTAGCATGTGTCATTAACAGAAAAAGACAAATCATTGAAGTTGACCTGTAAAAGCTTGAAATATATCCTTGGACAGAAGAAAATTGGACCATGTTACTTTCTGCTGAAGCCACATCTTCCATCTGAACAAAGAAGGAACCAATCATAAAACATCCAGAAAATATAGGGTTTAAGCACTAAAAAGTTGACAAGTAAGCAAAAGGAGATGACTTCTACATAAGTTCCAAGCAAACAGGTATCATGCTTGCAAGTGCTGCTACCAACTACCAACACAGCCCATCCATGTAATTATTTTCAGTCTGATCAGTTAGTGTTAACATCATGTCCAACTCAGTCAGGAAAATCATTAGAAGGATTCTTTTTCTTTTACGCCTGGCAAGGACTCCAAAAAAATTAAGAAAAAGCAGGAACTTAGCAAAAGCCAGAAGCTCCAAGAGCTGTGCTTTTGAAATATGCATTTTGTTAAGAAGGCGAAAAGGAAACAATGTCGAGACTAATTCTAAAATTTGGAACATAAAATAAACATATCATTTAAAACATGTCTCTCTGCCCATTTTCACACTTTTCTTCAATAAATTTCAAAAGTTACAGCTTTTCAAACAACAATTTTTAGAAGTGAAAAAAGCACAAGGCCAAAAAACCAGAAGCCACCTACATTGTCTTGTAAGAGAATATAGTTGTTTCTATTAACATCTTTAGAAAGCATCTATGATAATGTTCGAAAGGAACGCATCATAATTTGCAAAAATGGGATCTACAGAACTATGCCAAAAGAATTTTGGTTGAGCAATGTTAAGAGGATTTCTATATCAGCTCTAAACCATTTTGAGGCCTCAGTTATGGATGTCCACTTCGTCGGCAAAAAGAAGAGAAATGAAAACATGAGATCAAACAAGAACCCATTGTGCATACTGAGGAATCTACTATAACATGTAAAAGAGCCATGTACCAAGTAACCTGTCAGAGGTCCTTCCAAAGATGATGACATGTTTGGACTATACCTTACATAGCTTAAGATATAATAAATGATGAAAACCACAATTTCTACTGCTGACAGACAACACAATGATGAATACAGCAATCACAAATGAAACCAAAAGGCAGCTGGAACATAGATCAGTCAGCATGATGTGATATTCCTTGAAGTCTGGGAGATGAACTGTCATGAGTAAGCACGCCAAAGTCACACAGCTGTAAACTTAGTCGAAAGAGGAAAAAGGCCATGAACCCTGAGGTTGTTATGAGAACCACCCATACTGGCCAGATGAAGACTATAAAATAGCAATTACTACATTTAAGATATTTACAGAAATGGAGCACACCTTCACAGGACGTTCCTTGTCCTTCTGGAGAACAGAACTACTTTCACCATCATTTATAGGATCCAGCAGTGGTTTTCTTATTGGTGCAGGTCTCCTGTTTTCTCTTCTTCCATAACATGAACTCCATCCGAAAAATGCAGAGATAAAAACAATATATAGGATACCTAAGGAAAGCTCAAGACACGCAACCTGCCATGATCAGCCAAAGGTGCAGTTAATTCCAAAGTTACAAATCATGAGCGCACTAAAACCAAGGATTTAAGCAATTATTCTAAAAATATTCATGAACTAAATGGATTAAACAAACTACAGAAGAGAAATAAAATCAGCTTTGCACAAACTCCAACCTCTAGAGATCCAATGCTGATAGAACATGAATCCCTTTTATGAGGAGAAGGAGGTTCTGCATCAGAGCAAAAAGGAGATGCAGGGCAATCTCCACAAGAGCAGCCCAGGGAAGTGTCACCGCAGGAGTATGAAGAGACATTCATGAGCTCCATCCCAGATGATTCAGGGACATTTGACTTGAAACTTATGGAATAAGGTGAACCAGGAAACCCAAGATCTGCTTTCTGACCAATAAATGAAAACCATTCTGGCAAACAAATTGAAGTCAATGAAATTGACACGTGAAGGGTGCAAAACATGAGAAAACATCAAAACGCAAAAAGACTATGATAGGCATCAAGCAAAGAAAAACAGATGCTTAAGCTGTGTCAAAGTATCTATAATCAAAGGAACTGATTCTGAACTATTGCTTGTTCAAACAAAAAGTTCCTGCCAACATGACACGTAGTTGAGACTGATTAAAGAAGAAATAAATACAGAATTTTTGCAGGTCCTTTTTCAATAGTTTCTCAGAGCTTGATTAGTGCTAACAACAGAAGTAATCTACCTACAAATTTAGAGCTTCAAATTAATGTTATATAGAACATCATGCAATGAGGGGAGCTACAGCTATATGTGAGAAGTGGCAAATTTCATAGAAACAACCAAGCAACTTCCATGAAAGACAAACACAAACAACAGAAAATCAGCAGGCCATCAAAACTCATCAATCAAGTAAGTAATAACTAGAAGATACCTCTATAACTCTTAGCACCAGCACCAATAAAATCTATGGCCCGTGTATTCATAGTCCCAAACTTTACTTCCTTGCAGGAATCATATAACATCTCTCCAAAAGTATCGGTGACAAAAAAGTCGATTGCATCAACTGCCATATTGCCATCAATCTGAAAAAGTATCGGAGTGATGTAGTAGGAGACACAGAGCATAGAATCAGAAAGCTGATAAAGATTCCCCATTTATATTATTTCTCTTGAATTTTTCAATTGCAAATGACTCTTTTATGTTTAGGGGAGCCATTTCAACATCAATATAACAATGGTGTTTGGAAGATATCTTCAATGTCCACAACTTAAAAAGAAGTATAAGTCTTGAACCAAATTATTTGTCATTATATTAATAATTGAACCCCAAATAGTACACAGTATTTGCAACTTACCTCAGTCACAGAAGTCACATTTATGAAAAGGCTTTGATTCGGCGAGCAAGACAACTCGCAGAAAAGGTTCAAAAAGTTCCTTAAGCATGCTGGACAGCCCACTAGGAATGGTATTGCCTAAAAAATGTACAGAGTATAATGGTGTCACTTGATAGTATGAACATAAAACAAGTACCTTGGGAAAAGACACAAAGATCTTATTTACTTAATCAAAGCTAAGTCTATCAATCTACTAAATTTAAGCAGAAAGTATATCTCCTTTTGTCCCTTTTTCTTTTCAGGGGAGGGGTGGGGGGCGCTTGCTTTGTGGTATGGGGGTTATCAAAGAGGATTAACTGACCATGAAAGTAAACTAGAGCAAAGAATCCAACTCAATGTAAGCAAGAACACATTTGTTAAAGCATTAGTCTAACTTCAAGGGGTGCCAAAATCAGAAGGAAAAGGCTATTATGAAAAGTGCCATTAGTAACAATCAAAAGCAATCGCTCATGCATTTTGCAAAAATTATGCAAAGCCATACATGTGAGGGAATCTATAGACACCAGAATTCAAGTATAACCAAGACGTTGCAGAACGATAATTACCAATAGTATATTACTATATTCCTTTAGCAATCTGACTCGAGAGCAGACTAATGATTATCCACTCTCCCAACTTTGGTCCTACAGGCTTGACAAAGGTCATCTTCGACCAGCAAATGGATCATTATAACACAATGCAAGAAGCACCATAGAGCAAGATAACAGGCCCCAAGAACTCAAAGATCTTTGATGGCAGATGTTGTAAATAAATATAGTGAGTTTTTACTATCTCACTATCCAAAAAGAAAAAGAGCTTTATGACAATAAATCTAGCAAGAATTTCTTCGACAGTTTTATTTTTGAAAGAGGGCCGGTGGATGGAATGAGTATGCTAATTCATTCATCTAGACAGGATAAAGAGATTCCCAATCATGAAAGCACAAACATACTTAATGATAAATACGATCAGCCTTTTCAAGAATTGCCTTCAAGAATAAAGAAAGAGCTGTCCAGGAGTACACATTTGGGGCCATGTAAAGTAAAACATTGCATCCTTGAGGCATTAGAATACAAAGGTTTTAATGGAAGAAAACCCTCAAGGTGTACAAGCACCTCCACTGTGTACAATTAGGTCTGAGTGTCAAGCCAAAAGGCTTAAAAGCTTACTTGTTGAACTTGAGCACGTAATGTCTCAAACTGAGTCTCTGTACAGCAAACATTTCCACTTATAGTTGGACATAAGCTTTGAATTTTGGCAGAAAAAAGCTCATCAGTCTGCAAAAAACAGGTGTTAACTCATCCAAGGCATTGTTATACCCATACTAGGAATGGGCAGAAAAATAAGAAAAGAGCTTTAATGCTTCTTTTTCTTACTTAATACCCACAACATACCTTCACAGAAGAAGAACCATATGGACAGTTTAGAACTTTGCCATCACTGCGTTCTCCACATATATCATACATTGCACAGTAATCTTCTGAATGCCTTTCTCTGATCATTATATCATATTTTTCAAAGGGCAATGAATGAAGAGGATAAAAATTTCAGTAAATCCAAGACAAATAAAGTAGTAGAAACATGACTATTCAGGTCCACTACATTGAAAAGACTAGCACAACTTGCACTGCACAAACTACAACCCCACGTTGCCTAAACTCCACATTCAAGAGCTAGGAGTATCAACCAGCTTATTAAAGACCAGATGGGTCTCAATTAAATCGCAGAAAAACTCTCACGGGGCAGATAATTTAAAGAAACAGAGGCATAGTCGCAAGTCACGGACATAAGACTACTGATAAAAGCAGGCTTACAGAGACATGGCACCGGAACTCGAAAGCGTCTCCATCTCAATCTCCTGACAGCTGAGCAAGGAGGCATAACCGATCACCTACAAAAACCAAAATTCACCCGTCAAATGAAGACCAACCCAAGAAAAGTCATCCCGGTCAAAATAACTTCACAGTGCAAACGCGATTCAGCCATCGGGCGACGACCCACTTCAACAAACAGATTTAGACGCCGACCCAGAAAGCCATTTCGCACCGAGCTCATGCTCCGAGCAAAACCACTATAAAAGAAAAGTACAGAATCCGTGCCTGAAAGAGAGCAAGAAATGCCCGAAAAGAGCGAGCCGAGAGATCGCGCTTGGAGATGGCCATCCCGGCGCTCGTCTTCGTGCGGGTGCGCGAGGACCCAGAGGAGGAACAAAAGCGGGAGCGGTTGAGACAGGACGAGACCAGCGCAGCCAGGGAGAGCAGCACCGCTACGGCACGACTCTTGTTGGGGAAGTCATCGTGTTCCGGGATTTGGGAGGAGAGGAGAGATGATGGGGGACGAAGTGATGAGAGTAAGACAGGAAGCAATGATGCGGGCAGAATCAAAAGGTGGACGACTATCGCGTTCGGGAGCAGGTACGACTGTGCGGGAGCGTCAAGGCTTTTCTTGGCTTTTACTTTATTTGCTCGTTTCGTAGCGTTCTAGGACTTGTATGGAATATCTTGGGATTGTCATCGCGTAAGGAATAGGATATATATATAAAGGGAATTTTGAGATTTTTATAATAAAAGAAATTTAATTGAAAATGCATATAAATATTAATATACAAGATAATTCGCTTTTTTTTGTCAGAGATTTTTATATACTTTCATAATTTATCTGATAAAATTAGATAAATCATACTATCAACTACAATATTTATATTATTCTTTTTTTCATACCTTTCGTGTGATGGATTATGCAAATGTCAGTTTTCAAGTATTCACAAAACTCTCGTCACCTCTCATTTAGTTTCTCATCTTGTCATGTCATTGAGATGAGCCATCAAAGCAGATGTACAGATTTGAACTCTACATATTCATCTTTGAGCAATAGTAAGAACTCGACAACAAATTTCATGTGGGTACTTATATTTTTTTTTGGGTAAAGATGTGGGTACTTATATTTTTATTGGGATGAATGTCATTATTTCTATGAGGATCGTTATCATCAACTCTTTTTTTTTTTTTTTCTTTATGATGGGGAATTCGAACTTAGGTCAATTAAATCCCGATTCACAAAAATTGCATTTCTCATGAAGAAAGTGAAGTTGGATTTAGTGAGGCTTAAACCGGCATCTGCCAGGGGGAGAGAAACTACGAGCATTAAACAGAGCCTTTGAAGTAATACATCATGATCTGGGCTGCCCTTCATTGGATGAACAGGTTAACAAAAATCTGATGAATTAGCATTCGATCGCCATCAAATCACCGCTCCTGCCGATCCTCATGCAGCGATGCAACTGCTTCACCGTGGATTGTATCTCACGGCCTTGTGGATGCGACTCGTCCCCGGCAATGAACCTACACGATCTGTCATTAACATTAACAGCGCTGTACCCAGCCACCACGCTGATCCCTCTCTCTTTTGCCAGCCTCCTCATCCTTGCGGCATCGCTCCACAAACCACCTGCAGCATACATGCTCGACGCGAGCATATAGTTTGCTGAATTCGACGGTTCCAACTCGAGAATCCGAGGAACAACGTCCTTGCCCATGTCTTTGTTTCCGAAGCTTTTAGAAGCACTCAATAGCGCCCCCCAAGCACTGGCCTTAGCCTCCAATCCTTCGGGCATCTCTCTCATCAAGTCTATGGCTTTATCGAACTTTCCTGCTCTGCTTAACATGTCTACCACGCATGAATAATGTTCTAACCCTCGGTGGAGATCGTACTCGTCAACCATCGATTGGAAGAAGGAAAGCCCCTCTTCAACCAAGCCCCCGTGACTACAAGCTGATAGAACGGAGAGGGCAGTCACTTCATTGGGCTTAATGTTGTGCAGCTTCATCTCGGCAAGCATAGTTAGGGCTTCACGTGCAAGGCCATTCATGCCGTACCCAGCTACCATGGCACTCCATGAGAGGACATTTTTGCCGGACATTTGGTCAAAAACCTTTCTTGACGATTCTATTGCGCCACATTTTGAGTACATATCGACAATGGCAGTTCCAACAGCTACTTCTGTTGCCAGGCATGTCCGGATTGCTATTCCATGGGCAGATTTTGACCTTTTCAGTTCGGCCGAAACCGAGCAAGCCTCGAGCAAATTGATGATGGTAATGGCATTCAGCCTCTCTTGAGCATGTATCATCTTGTTGAACACTGCGATGGCCTCGTCAGGCTCCCCATTGTAGGTGAGCCCAGAAATCATTGTGCTCCATGAAACCGTGTCCTTTTCCTCCATGCTATTGAAAAGTTCCCGGGCAATCTCTGTTCTACCACATTTTATATATGCATCAGTCAGAGAGTTATAAAGAAAGTCATTCGATTCATATCCCTTCCTCAAAGCTAGACAGTGTACTGACTTGCACCAGGAAAGGTCCACGTAATGCTTGCATGTCTGAAGGACATTCACAAGAGTCACTTCATCTGCCTCAATCCCTTCCTTTCCCATTGAACGAAACATCGACAGGGCTTCCAAGTACTTCTCGTTAAGAACATATCCAGAGACTATCGAGTTCCACGAGACAAGGTTCCTCCCCGTCATATCTCTGAAAACGCTAACTGCAGAATCGACATCTCTGCACTTGCAATACATATCGATCAAAGAATTCTCAATGAAGGAATCAGCATCCAAACCCTTCCCGAGCACAAAGGCATGGGCCATCTTTCCCACAATCAAAGACTGGATGTTAGCGCAAGCTTTCAGGACACTCACTAGAGTCACCTCATCAGGGTCAATCTCGGCCTCCGAAACCATCTTCACAAACATCCGCCACCCAAGATCAGCTTCCTCATAATGAAGATACCCAGCTATCATCACACTCCATGATATGACATCCCTCTCAAGCATTTCATCAAACATGTCCTCTGCACGCTCCATATTGACATCTACATACGCGCCTAACAGGGAGTTCTGCACCGAGACAGAGCCCCAGAACCCATTCTTTATTATATAACCATGTAGCTCAAATAACTCGTTCATCAACCAGATGCTGCGACACGCCTGGAGAACCAGCACCAAAGTGGAGACACTGGGTTCGAATCCATCGACCCTGGCTCGCCGAAACCACGACAACCCTCGTCGCGAATCTCCCCGATTGAGAAACCCATGAATGAGCACGTTCCACGACACGGAGTCCCTGCTTCGCATGGACCGGAAGACGCCCAAGGCAGATTCCGAGTCCCTGCACTTCATGTAGGAGTCCATGATGGAGTTGCCAACGGAGGAGAACGCATCGAGACCCTGCTTGAGCACCCAAGCGTGGATGGGCTTCCCATGTTGTTCGTTTGATAGCTTTGAAGACGCTTTGACGACGGAATTAATCACAGAAGGCTCGGTGATCTCAACTCCCGCTCGCTTCGCCTCGTTGAAGTGGACCAACACTTCATGCCAACTCCCGTTGCAGGACAGTTCTTTGAACCGCGAGATTGTGCCGGTGATCCTCGGGAACGACGGGCTCAAATGCGATCGCATTGCAAAGGATCCAAGACCATATTTTTTTCAAATGCCGGAGCAGAAACAGATTGTAAAGTTCCTTCTTTTCGATCGGTTCATTGTTCATATAGAGCTGAATCTTTCACCTTCGAGGACCCAATTTGCATCATGGACAGAATGGTTGCACGCATCTGGTGGATTTTTTTTCTAATGCATTCTCGTAGATGTGAAGCAATACGATAGATGAAGGCCTCATCATTTTGGCCAAAGGCATTGGAAGTTCAATCGGTGTCGTGAACACAACAAATAACGTCGAATTGACAGTTAAATAATGCACGGCTGAAACTGAAAGATCGACAGTACGATGGAACTTCTCTTCTTTGTTATGACTGCAAAACTGCATTTGGCGAAGTTTGTACAAGAAAAAAATTCCGATGTTCAATGCCATCTCTTGTCGAAGTAGAAAGAATATCTCAGCCTTCACCGAGCAGAACGTTGCTTCTGCTAGAGAAAGGAATCAATTGAGAGAGAGAGAGAGAGAGAGAGATTATTCGCTTATGTTACACCGACGAAGATATGGGTTGTCAAACATAACGTGTTTCGACCAATAAGGTTTGTACTTGGAGACCGCCAAATCCAACCATGGCTTATAGTTTCCATTGTAATGAATGACGGCTGCATTATCTATTTCTGTCAGGTTGAGTGCCGGATCATAGCCAAGTCCCAGCACGTGCCACCTCCGATCGAGCGGGTAAGTAAGGTTGTAGAAGGTGATCAATCCAGGGGGTAACGTGCCGAGTTTCCACAATGTCCTATCCTCGTTCTGCATTAAATTTTCAAAGTGTCAGTTCAATCATGGCAAAGACAGCATCCACATGTAAGCCCAAGAGCCATATATTCAGTCATTGGATGTTGCGCTTCAAATATAATCATATTCGCAAGCAAATCAGCACTTTTGTTCATAAAGCAGAACAAGGTGTTCAGCGAAGACACAGGAAAAGATAGATCAGACATCAAGGACCTACGGAGCTGCAACTCCAAACATGGCAAAATCTACGTTAAAGAGGGAAAAAGAAAATTTGAGATATGAAACCAATTGAAGCAACTATGTATCATCATAAGTTATCTTCTCTGTTTCCAAGATGAGCTATGTTTACTCAATACACCTAGTAGTTGTTGAAAAGAGGGAAGCAAAAAGGACAAGAGGCATTGGAATTACCATATCCTGCCAGCGGTGATATATCCCCGTGATGTTTCGCTTCTTCCACTCCTTGAGGTCAAACATATTCATACCATATGCCCAACCACAAGCACCAGGATCAAAGTTCTCAGAGATGAGTGGATTAGAGAAGTTGAGATACTTATCGAACCTATGGAAACTCTCCTTGCAAGTCTCAACAGCACCATTTACCATCCCATGCAGATCAACAGACCAAAGAGGCGTCAAGTCCTTCTGAACCACTATGTCATCATCCAAGAATAGTATCTTGTTCAACTTTGGGTAAACTTCAGGAAGGTAAAATCGAAGATGATTCAGCATGGACAAATACTTTGGATTTCTGTACTTGAGATTTTCAGTCCCAGCAGATAGGGAGGAAGGGTGATTTGCCTTGAAATAAAATTCTTTTATCCTGGCAGACTCAAGTTGACGTAGAACAGAACAATACGAAGAATTGAGCCATTTAAAATCATCAATATTTTCAACCTGAACAGTTGCTTTGGCAGGAGGATTGACAAGAAACCACATTTCCATTGCTGCAAAATTTAGCTTATCTGTCACAATATGGAACACGTGCTTCTCAGGCTCCTGAGCATGCTGCATTGTGGAATTCACAACCACAGAAGTTGCTAGCACATTATCGGAAAAGATCGCATAGTGATACAGTGAAGGATCTTCAATCTTCTCTTTGTCCAGGTCTCCTTTGCTAGCATAATGCAGAAAATAATAGTTGGCAGTAAGCTGCAGATGAAGGCAATGCAATGGAGGAGGAACTGTTTTAGCGGCTAGCTGAATGAGAAATGCACTCTTTTTCTTAAGAGCATTCACGTTTTCTTCAGTTGACTGAAGCATCCCTCTTAGTTTCCTTGCAACTGTAAGGCAATCATATAATTGGTCCTTCGCTAAAGAGAGGATGTGGCCCATTGCTTTTGCCTGATCAAGTGCACTAGAGAGAAAGGGAATGAGGAGGTAACCAATAATAAAAAACTGAAAGCATGTTCAAATTCGAGAAAGCAAAGGTCATTGGACTAACAGGTACCTGGAATGAAGCTCAGCATCCAAACTTGCTTCTCCAATGACTTGATGACTTTCTCTAGAGTGCTTCATGAGAGCACTATAAAGGCTAGTATTATTTTTTGATTTAGCAATGGTAGCATATGCTTTGGCCATTATGATCTGGTCACGCATAAGTTTCAATGTAGAATCAGAATTAGGATTCTCATAATCTCTTCTCCATATGCTGTACTTTCCCTTCATGGTGGTATCAAGATTTTTGGACCTTTCTATTGCTGCTTCAACCATCTGATCATCCTTCTCTTTACCTCGTTGGATAAGCTCTGCAGTTCGGAGAACCCTCCTTTCCTGCCGCATCATCTGAAAGGAAAGGCAGGCAGTTACTACAGATTTGATCGTCCATGAAACCCAGACAGCATGTTTGAAAAGTTCAACTGGTGGATAAGGCAATTTACCCGACGCTTGAGCTTCACAGGGCTTGATGGGGGCACAGGTTGATATTGAGATCCACTTCCACCATCAAATCTCATCTCCGAATGATTGCTCATTGTCTTCTCTACCTAAATTTGTGGTTCTTTGTCAGTTGCTTGATATAACAACAACCAACGACAATGACATGTACAAAAATAAAGAATGAACATCATCATTCCTTTAATTTACTCCATGTACTGTGCTGATTTCCTGGCCCCAAAATGACCAGCAGCAATTGTTTCAGAACCTGCTGTCTAATTCCTTATGAGCAAAAGATAAACAAAAGGTGTTGGAATAACAAATTTACCAGGGGACTATTCATGCGTCCGTGGTTGCCATCAACTGGATTTTCCCACACCCATGAATTAGAAAGGTCCTTCATTCTTACAATACCCATCCGAACTTCTCCGGAGGAGTGGCTGTATGTGGCAATGATCTTAATATCCTATATGCCATAGGTAACAATAACATGAGCAGGTTTGTCTTCTGTAATAACTACATTCGGCTATTTACAAGATTCTCCGGAAAGTCCAGCAAAAAATTGACACAAACTAGCTTCCAGTTCTTACCTCTTCATCTGCAAAACTACCTTCTTTAGCATGAAAGATTCCCTGCTCCTGTTCAACCACACGACAAGAAATCAGAAATTTTAGACAGCAGCAAATGTTTGGTGAAATAAAAGACGCATATTTGATACAACAGGTGTGGTCAATTTGGTGTAAAAGGTCAGATTTAACTCCTTACATCAGGAAGCTACAGCTGAATCCAGAAGACAAAAGTCAGATATAAAACCCAAAAGCCATGGTGTAAACCCTCAGCCACCCCCAAACACCCCCTAAGGTTATAGGACATGGATAATACTTGTAATCAATTATCATGCCATTGTCTGCCATTTTTCATGGAGATATTTAGTTTCACCTCTCCACTAGTTCTTATGAACGACAGGCTGAGCCAATATCCACGGTTCTTTCAACTGCATATTTTTGTTGAACTCCTCGTTTAGCATCATTTCAACGCTTAAGTTGCTCATATACATCTGCTCGATTGTATGGCCCCCCATTCTAGCGGCAAGAACCATGAGTAACAATCAATCCTCTGGTATAAATGCAGACATGCCAGAGGCCAGACATCAAGGAAAAGAAAATACACGAGTAACAATCTAGACTCAGCGCTCTGTGATCCAATTTCTAACTTTCCTGGAAAAGTCTGCAAGATATTCGATGTCCCTAGTATAATTTTAACTAATCTTCCAGCTTAATTGTTCTGTCAGAGTGATTGCAACGGGCAAGAACCATGCATTATTCCCATTTCCAAGATTGCCAAAAAAGCTAATCCCACGCCTCGTGAAACCAAAAACTCAGATGCAGGATTTTGAAGCTACAAATAAAGGACGCTAGCAGTAAAATGAGTTATGATTGGTCAACCGGATGAAAGTAATTTCCGCCAAAGGATGTCGCGACGACTGCGCGACAAACCTAAGACCGACACGCCGAACCAATAAAAAAAACCGCGATCCGGCAAAACAAGACTCACCAAGTCCCTGCCGTCGACATTGCAGGCCAAGCACAAGAGCATGAGAACGAAGCAGCCCGACACCACAGAACCCATCTTCCAACATCCGGTTCAGCTCCGCGCCCCCGCCGAATCTCCCAAAATCCAAGCCATCAGCTGCCCAAAACAAAACGAAAAAAACGATGCCCGACGATCAGGAACTAGACCCGGTGCGTTCTCTCATCTCAAAAAAAGATTTTGGTAAGCACCCATCCAGCCCGAGCCCAAATGCTCGCGACCGACGGCGTCGGGTAAGCGCCGACGAGCGGTGCTCAGTGAGGTTCCCACACAAGACGACCAAGAACAAGAACACTGCATGAGCAGTGGACGCGCGCATCGCCCGCTCCAATTCGTCTCGCCCCGAACTAAATGCGTCATTTCGAAACCGGGCAAACGCATTAAAGCGCGGACTCACCAATTATTCGTGATCGGCGCGCCGCCCCTGGTCCGATCGACCACTGCAGCAACAATCCAGAGAGAGAGAGAGAGAGAAAAAAAAAGCTCTGGTTTTTTGACAGTGGCGAGGAAGAGAGAGAGATCTGTGCTGTCTTCGAAAACGGCATGGGACGCGCGACGCACGACGAGCCGGTTGAGACGCGTCGTTTTTGCTGTCCGGACTCCGCGTATGAACTCCTACTTTTAGAAAATAAAAAGTCGCACTCTTTTATAAAGTCATTAGGCCAATCGATAAAGGCATATTTGTTTCGCAGAAAATAAATAATTTAAAAAATATTTTCTATAATTTACAGATATGAATAACAAAAATACTTTCATCTTTAAAAAACATTTTTATATAAATACTTATCTATAATATAAATATTTTTCATTAATTAATCATTTTCAGTTATACAAATAATTATTTAAAAAAATATTTCTTGGATCATGCATTTTCTCAAAACAAATATATCCTAACTAAAAAATTTGTTAAGCACGCCCATTTTTTACAAAAGCACCGTTTTATCAACTTAGTAACCACATAAGAAGATCATCGATTGTTCTTATGCTTGGTAGCTTTCGAATTTTATTTTACCTCCATTTTTCGTTCACTTTTGTTAGAATACTACAATTTTTAGCAATCCTTCTCTTTTCTAAATCTTATAATTCGGTTCATCTTATACAATTTACACTCAATTGTACAAATTACAAATTCGAGAGCTTAGTTGCACAAAACACCCAAGTTAGAAGGACTGAAATCGGACTTATTCCTCCATATTATCAGTCTTCTATGTCACTCCTACTATATACAAAACAAATCCAAACATAATTTTTAATCCTAATGTTCACGTAAAAAATTTCACGCGCGCCTTTGGAGGTTTTTAAGATCCACTTTTATTCCTTAATTACTGCACACATAGATAATGTCCTTTTTCGAATTAATGGATATAATTGCAATGTGATTCCTCAAATCTCTCCAGCTTAACTATTTTCAGTTTGACAATTATTTAAATTAATTGGGAAAATAAATAAATAAAATTCCAAGGAACCAATTGCTTCGATGCCCAAGAAACCAAGGCGGGCATGTCGTAGTTCTCGCTCAAATTTGCCATTTATTAAGTGCATGAATTGACTCTAATAAATCTTAAATTTTTGCTTTTATAACATTTGAGATTTGACCTTTTCAACGGCGATCATGTCATACTGCTCCATAAATTCTAGGCAGGGAAGTTCCCGTTTAGTCCCTCAACTTGTGCAATTTTTCATAATTGACCCCTCGAGTTTTTTGTTTCGTGCAGTGGGATCAACTTATTTATTTTTTTCCAATCAAGTCCTTTTTTGGCGCTAGCACACTCAATTCTAATTGTCTGCTATTGTTGATACTAAAAATTTAAAATAAATAACCATAACAGCAAGAACTATTTTCAATCCAATATCAGTTTAAGCACAAGAATAAGGAAGAACTCCACCAAAAAAAAAAAATAAACGAAAATAAAAAAGGCAGGAGGGAGAGAGAGCACCCCTACCGAGCCCTCCTTCTCCGCGCACATCACCATCATCTTCTACCTCCGTTGTCATTGCCGTTGCCGTTGCCATTGCCAAATGCCATAAGCAGCTCGCTGGATATGGTGGAAAATATGATTTTTTCTTGCTTGAAAAAAAGTTGAAACAAATAAAATATCAGAGTCATGGTACAATTACAATTCTTCATTTTCACCCTGAAATATACATGATCTGAAAATTTATACATAATAAAAAAGAAAAGAAAAAATCTATGATCTTAACTCTTTTTCGCTTGTACACAAGTAGCAATAGGACGTGCCATAGTCTCTTCTGTCTAACCAAACTGATATTTGCTTGGATTCAAAACCCCTTTCCTAAACGCAGATTATCAAACCAAATTATGGCAAAAGACTAATCCCTATAATCCAATGAACTTCATCTTCGTTGATGAACACCACCCCTTGATTTCCCCTAGTGCCTAAGTTGAGGTGACTGTTGGTAAGCCGAGAAGCCGTTATGCCTCGAGTGAAGCGGAGTCCGGGGCTGCATCGGCGATGGCGGCGGCAACGGCAGCGGCAGCTGGTGCTGGTGCTGGTGCTGGACGTGCCTGTGCGCCGCAGGATGCGAGCCGGAGCGGTTCCTCGACTTGGCCGACCTATCGGGGGCCGCCTCGAGCGTCTCCAAAGTCTTCACGACTTCTTCCATCGATGGCCTGGCCTTGGGCTCCCCCGCCAGGCAGGTCAGCGCGAGCTGGGCGATCTCGTACACGACTTTCGAGGGATACTTCCCCTGAAGCCCGGCATCCATGATGGTCTTCAGCTTCCGCCTGTCGGACAAGTACGGTTTCACCCACTCGACCAGATTCTCCTTCCCAGTACGGCCGGTGTCGACCGCCCGGAGGCCTGTCAATATCTCGACCAGGACTACACCGAACCCAAACACGTCGCTCTTAACATAAAGGTGTCCTGCGAATGCGCAAGAAAATTTGCTTATCACTCGACAAATGAAACATCGATCCACAGAACATGTTAACGAGGTCGGAGTTCCAAGGAGGAAGAGGTCTGCTGACCAGTCGCGATGTACTCCGGAGCTGCGTAACCTTGCGTTCCCATGACCCGGGTTGAGACGTGAGACTGGCTCGGTGAAGGACCAATCTTGGCCAGGCCAAAATCTGAGATCTTGGCATTGTAAAACTGACGAAGCAGCATAAGTTAGAATTGTTTTATTTGACCATCTATACAAAAGTAAAGGCGAGTAGTTCCAAAAAATGATAAACCTATATGAAAATTCAAACTTACCCGTTGAAATAGGTTCGTCATTTTTTAGAACCCGAATATTACCTTGCATACCTAAAACGTATCATATTTTTAAGTTCTAAAGTGGGTTCCAGGATCTATCTAGATTTCACATTTATAATTAATTAAACGATTCTGATAAATTATCACATTTAATAACCACCATTTGCTGTTACAATTTACTAACCATAACTTATATTTAGATACATGAAAAAAATGAATACATCTATCACCGAACATTATGGAATACCGTAGGATCGTGAGAAGGCATAAATCAAGAAAAACACTAAAACTAATTCCAGATTCTAGATTTCGGTTCCACCAACTTAAAACTTTGAACCTACCTATCAAGACAGGTTTTTCAATTTTTTGAACTTAGACATACATACCTTGAAACTTGGAACTTGACAAGTTGACACCGGTCTAGTTCTCAAAATCCAATTTCTACTTTGAAACCATGCCCATCTCTATACAAAAGTACTAACTTTTCTTTTAGTTTTATCTGATAATTTTATCAGGACAATGGCCCAGCGAAGAATTCATGACAGGGGCAAAGAAGTGCATAAACAATATGCCATTGCGAAAAATATGAACTGCGGTTGTATCTCACTTACTCCGTCCAGCAGGATGTTCGATGCCTTGAAGTCTCGATAAATGACTTGCTTTTCGGAAGTATGCAGGAACGCCAGGCCACGGGCTGCTCCTACTGCGATTTTAAGCCTCAAGCCCCACTGAAGCGGCTGAACCACCGCGCCCCCTGCCAGGTAAGCAAATTGTTCTCAGCGAAAGGCCAAATACTTTGATAGGGAACTGGAAAGAATCGGCAAGATTTTGCTAAACGCGTTTGCTAAGGGATTTCGACAGGTCGTGCATTACTTCCGAATAAGTGGTTCTCCAGGCTTCCCTTCTGCATGAATTCATACACCAGGAGAAGTTCCGTCTCCTCCAGGCAATACCCAATAAGCTTCACAAGGTTTGGATGAGAAAGCCGTCCTAGGAAATCTATCTCGGCCTGCAAAAAGCGACGCGTGAAACACCATTTGTTGAATAGTGCTAGGACTAATTCTGGATAGAAAAGCTTGAGGTACAATTCAATTCAAGATGCATTGATTCCAGTTATATTCAATCGAAGAGAAGCACCTGCCACTCCCGGAAACCCTGCGCGCTCTCAGATTTCAGTCTCTTGACGGCGATTACCAACCCACTGCCGTTCTTTGCTGAAGGCTTTTCTTCAAGCCAGCCCTTGAAAACTTTTCCAAAGCCCCCCTCTCCAAGAAGCGAGTCGGACTTAAAGTTTTTAGTCGCAACTTTCAGCTCCGCAAACGTGAAGATCCTTAAATTCGGGTGCGGTAAGATCTGGCCGTGAGGTGAAGTCTCGTCCCCGCTTGAAGCAGAGAAGCGGCTGATCGGGGATATGCTGCTGCCAGCCGAAGTTGTCGTCATTGTCATGGTGCTTGTTGACTGTGATGATGTGCCTGCTAGGATTTACAATATTTAAGCAAGAGAAAACGAGGAGGAGATATAGTTCAAACGCTCTATCCACTGCGCACCAAACACATGCTCATGAAAGTAAAACGACATAGAAGTCCATTTCCATGCAGATTGAAGCCATTGAATTTTGGCATGAGAAGAAACTGCAACCAGGTAGGAATCTTTTGGCTCTGGTGAAGAACTGAGCACGAGTTTCAATCTAAAACCAACAGTATTGGGCATCGAAAGCTAGGAACTTTGACAAAGAGAACAACATAGGACAGGATATAAATTCCGCGAGGGCCATAAAAGCATCTTATCTGCCGAACATCTTTGTACAGACAAAACAAACAGAATCTTCGTTTTACCTGTGGTACTGAGGCGGGTGTCAGCACTTGAGCTTGGATTTTCAGCAGAAGAACCCCAGCAATTCCCCATATGTTAAACTGAATCTTGCCTTTAGAACCTACCCACGTTGAGAAGAAGCTGAAAAACCCAGGCTTCCTTGTTCTTCTTTAATTTGCAAATCCTGGTTTGATCAAAAGGCGAATCACTGAAGTATGAAAAGCGCCTTACTATGACCACCACAAAGCTTGCCTCATATAGATTGCACTGTTATCAATTGCCTTGTAATTCCACACCCTTGACCAGAGCCTTCTCTTTTTTAAATGCCCATGTACTTTCCCAGTTGAAGCGCACAGAGAGGGGGAGAGAGAGAGTTCAAAGTCAACTGCCGTGTGGGAAAAATTTGTTCCAGTCAAAGACAGGGACGGAAAATGAGATTTCTAAAGGAAGAGAACGCGACATTTGCGTACTCAGGAATGTCCGTCCGGCCTTGGTTGCTTCCTTCACTATGGGACAAAGCAATGTGAATTGCTAATTGACCATAGCACATCCAATACTCCATCTTGATCATTGACAATAAAAGACTCAGAAATGGTTACAGCAATTCTTACTGTATGTCACGTAGGTTAAAAAAAAAAAAAAAAAGGATGAAGAAAACTTACCCTCGTGCTGCATATAATCTTCTTTTTTCTCGCTTAGTTGAGACAAAGAAAAGATTATTCTAGGAATTACCATAGTACTTCACATGCGGATAAACCTAAACTACTTCATGTCGAAGATAAAAGCCTATCTATTTACGCATCATGAAATACCGTTCGCAGTTCTTAAAGCAAATGATCAAACCGTAGCGCTGGTGTATCCTTTTTTCTTTACAGTCATGAATTTTGTTCCCATATCGCATCAGTAGCATGACGCACCAGTCGGGTTTCATGAGATCGATTTCAAGAGAAGGTGCAGCTACGTTGATTGGAACTGAGAAGCCAGAAAGACCATCGCTTATGTTACTAAAGCCGTCCACTATAAATTGTCGATGGCTTGCTAGTTGCCTGTTCTTGTCAAATTGAAGTTGAAAGTGTCACGAAATGTTGACTTCTTCCATTCGATCAGTGAATGAGCTGGCAAGAGGACAATCACTAATCTCTTTTGGACTAAACTGGTTGCGGAACTGGAGGCCTCCAAGTGGGCCATCAGATTTCACATTCCGCAACGAACCCGTCTTCCACTCCAAGCCACAGTCTGATCAAGTCTAACTTAGAAAGTCTCCCCTTTGTGAATCTCCAATTGAAATGTCTGGCATGACATTTTGGGGAAAGTGCTTCGTGTGTGCGGATCTGAAGAGAAGCATCTCTAGGGCCAAAGAAAGAAAACAAATTGTGAACATCGACCAAAATCCCATGAAAGCTTCAAACTTTAAAGTGACCAATGTCGTTGAGTTTTGAAAATCCTTTCTCGAATATCCACGAGGACCGTGCTCACACAGCTCATAGTTCAATTCTTGTGGTCTCTCCTTTTTTTTTTTTTTTTTTTTTTTCGTTTCTTCTTGCTTGGGTTAACCAAAAGTAAAAAGTTTAATTCCAAGCGTTTCAAACTCGAATTTCTATTTAAAATAATAAACCATGCGTGCTTTCGGCTAGTAAATTGGGTTCCGTGTGCAAACAAAACATTGGAAGGAAGTCGCGCATTGAAAAGTCAAGCAGTTCATATTATAGACGTTTTGAGTCTCGTGTACTCTGGTTTTCTCACCAGAAATGTCGTAGCTTTAATTCTAAATAATGTTTCTTCGGTAGGAAACATTTTATTTCCCCAATGACCTTACCCCGTATGCTTGCACTGACATCTAAAAGTTGTCTTGTCTCAGCTTATATGTGTTTCATCACGCGTTAAAGGTTTCTGTTGCCGGCATGCTTTAACTGGACAAATATAGTCGAGAAAAGGCAACGAAATGGCTTGCTTCCAAATTACTGTAGTACGGTCGTACAAGTTGAACATCGCCTGGTCAGAAGCGCCATGCATTGGAAAACATTAAAAATCTCCGTCTTTGCCAGTACAATTTTCACATAATTTGCAGGAACTGAACAAGAAAGGTCGAAGAGCCCCGAGCAATGGTCATCGGGTGATCGTTGCTCGTTGTCCTAGAAATGAATGAGAGAACCCACGAGTCACGAACTGCCAACATGACCAGACCAAAGCTAACAGCTGCAGTGCATTGGGAAGGAAATTTCTATTGGGTCATGCCTTCAATAATGATTACAAATGCAAATAAGCATATTCTACAAGGCTACAGAGTCTCCAAGACACTATAATCCTCAGGGTAAATTATGGCTTCTAGTGTTACAAATTCAGACCCCTGTTTTACTAGTCGCCCTAAAGGATCAGGGCCCATGAATCTCTCTATCTATACAAGAATAAGACCTACTCTTTTACAACATCAGGTCAAGATCAGACTGTAGCCCTGGCCTGGATTCACATACAGGACCCTTAATTGGCCCTGTGGGATCATGTGAATCCCCACTTCATCTTCCTAAGGTTAATTAATCAAAATGAAAAAGAAGAAGAAACAAATTCACTAACCCTATATTCTCAGAGCTGCAAAGCTAAATCTGGCTTTTCCTTCGTGGGCTTACCGGAAGTAGGGGAGCTAGATGACTGGAACCCAAAGTTTAAATCGGGTGGCAGAGAGCCCGGTCTCTGTTGTTGCGACAATTCTGAGTTGGGTCTTTGTTGTAATGATTCATTTGAAGGAGGACCGCGATGAAGCCCCGCAGTCTCTCCTGGGGTTCTAGGATCTTCCACATTTAGGTTCTGGGCAGATCCTGGAGCAACAGAATTCGTACCCGTCCTGGAACTTGGCTCCAGCAAACGAGGGGATCGGAAGTTGAATCCATCGGCCCTAGCCACTCCAATTAATTTCCCCATATGAGCTGCAAGATTAATCTTTGACACACCATTAATCCCATTAATGCCTAGCCCTGTGGAGCTCTGAGTAGTCTGAAAGGGAGGCCTCAGTACATTTAAACTACTCCCGCTTTTCGAGGCATTTGGCTCAGAAGCAGAGTTCAACCCCTCAGTATTTTCCACCTTGTCTAACTTAACTTCTGCAGATTCCTCAGAATGGGGAAGCGAGGGTACAGCAGTCTCAGGTAAACTCGCTCTTTGCTGCTTCTCCAGTAAATTATCTTTCAATTCAGCGCCACACTGAACAGCTCTAGGAGACAAACTGGCAGGGGCAGGGAAAGGACCAAGTAACCGTCTCAGTGGTAAGATGTCATTCTCACCAACCCACCCAGGGCCAAACTTTACACCAGCGGGCAAGGACCTTTCTATCTTCTTTGAAGCAACTTTCCAGGCAACTGGTCCCAGATTAGCTGCAAAACGAGCTAGGCTTCTAGCATAACTGTGATCTGGGTGTAGCCCCACCTGCTCCCAGAGAATCCAACAGTTAGGGCTGAGTGAAGCACTTAGCAGAAGAAAATAAATCCCCAAATGTAAAATTCATGGCGAAAGCCGTTGCCTCATGTCTCAGAAATTCAACGCATCGAAAGGAAAATGGAGCTGAAAGATTTTTAAATTATCCTAAACTTTTGATATATGCTAACTAAGCTTATTGCAGCAATAGGCTTTTGCCTCTCCCAAACAAAAGGAAATGAATTGGACACGTACAGCCATTAGCTGCTTCCTCTCCCTGCTGAATGTAGTCAGGACGGAAGGCTCACGTCCACATGCAGATGGATGGAACTGGCTATATGTATTACGCCTGTTCTCAATGGATATAGCTTGCTTCTTGTCATGTTTTGCTGAATAGCCCTTATATAGGAAACCTGGAAAGGAAAAAATCTAAGTTACCATGAAGACCGGATCTGTGCACTTATGGCTAAACATATAAAAGAAGTAAGAATAAGCCAGCTCTTTATCAGATGTACAGACCTGCATATTCATCATTCCTATCATGTCTCTTCTCCAAAAATGGACTTGCATAAATATCATTATTGCGAGAGCCATAATGAAGTCGTCCTGACGAATTGATTGGACCATATTTGCCAGCATAAGATGGTCCCTTTCTGAGATCATATGTCGATGACGTTGTGTTATCTCCTCCAGTTGCAAGAGTTGCATCAGAAGAAAATTCTGGACCAGCACGGTCCAAGGGTGGCCTTCCCACTGGCCTCTTCAAATTTTTGGTTGGTGGTCTGCCTCTTCTCACTACCTTTTGTTCAGGTTCGTTTTCATCGCTATCTTGCCTCAGATTCTCAAAATTCTTTTTCGCCAGCTCTTGTATAGCACGAGCCTGTAAGCAGAAGATTTCATCTAATAAAGGACTATGGTGATTTTGGCGAGATATGCATATAAAAAAAAGAACTGTACCTGTCGAAAATAGATTGTGTCGGGGGCATTATACTGCATTGCATTCGAACAAATCAAGAAAACATCTTTCTGCAAGAATAGATGTGTAGGACATTAGTACTTCAGTTATTGACCACGGTAATTTCAAAAAAATCAGATAGAAATGTCAAAAGGAAATGTGAATATAGAAGTCAAACATAGCATCTTCTTGAATACTGCAAGCCCAATGGTATTGTACATGTAGTAAGTACAATAGTAAGTATGCAATATCACGATAGCAGTGGAAGCAAGAACAGAGAACAGCTTGCTTGCTGATATGGAAGCATCATGTGGCGGCGGATAAGAAATGAGAATAAACAATATGCGTCCTAGGTGCACTTAATGTGATGGGCCAACCAGGAAAGGTCCTAAGAATTCATGGCTAATGCAAAAGCAGCACTAACATGATGGAAATCAAGACAATACCATACTGTCAATGAAAGGACAACCAACATGCAGAAAGCAGAGTGGGCAGAAGCAAGGAAGCAACATGCACAAGACCAGCAGCTGTTCTACATTTCTCTGGCACAACTTGCGACTCCATATGACAGTAGCAGACCTCAAACCACCTTAGAGGACAAAGCAAATGAAGAGAGAGTCCTGTCCACAGTCCAACTAGCAATATGACCATAAAAACAAAGTAAAGGAGGAGCGGTACATGGGCAAAGAAAAATCTACTCAAATCACACATTTTTCTGGGTGTTATCATGATACTGGTTAAATTAATTGGAATCGTGGAAGCTTAAAGGTCCTTCCATCCTCCTTTTCCCACATGGGGAGATGGGACAAGAAACAGCAAAGACAAGAGCCAACTGCATCAATCCCATAAATTGCAATACATATGCTGGACTTGATTTTAATTAGTCGAGAATCCTAGACTCACAACCTCTCTACTGCAACCACCTAAGACAAACTAGAAGACAAAATAAGTGGATTTCCCACAAACTGAGGTCTTTAAGAAGCAATTTATAATATTTCTGTCTAGAAACATGGGTTGAATGCTACGATGACTTATACACCGAGAAAAATAAATGATGCGTGAGAAGTATAATGTCAGTTCATTGAAAAAAAAAAAAAAAAACTAACTTTACCAAAATGGCAATGAAATGACAGACCCCACCCCCCCCAAAAAAAAAAAAAAAAAAAAAGGAAAAGAAGATAACAAAAACTTAATACAGCTGATTGCAAAAATTTGACAAATGATGTGATGATTGGATGCAAGAAGCAATACGACTGACCACAGTATCATGACCGAAGTCCAATCAATTCACTGACAACAGCTAGCATGTAACGCCAGTAACGTTAATCGAAAACTTTATGCACTGTTAGCAAATAAACATAACAAATGCAACAGCTAGGTTATATACTATGACCAGAAGCGAAGTTGCATGACATGCATGGAAAAACAATCGACACAATAGAACAAAATTATAAAATACGAACCTACAGTGAAACTTAAATGTATCCACAGGTAACGGTTTGATATAAAAAATGAGACAGCCCAAGCAGAATAACCGGAGATATTCCTCTCCACCACATAATCCCAAGCATCGATAACGAAAGTATAATGGAAATCAACAGGGAAGATGATTATGGATAACCTCAAATTGTTCCAAGTTGGCATACGCTCCCCCAGTAAGTTTCTTCCGCACAGTTCCGAAATCCATTGGATGCTCTATGACTTCATGGTAATCAGGGAGCTGAGCAGCCACGAAAAAAATAGGCGACAAATTAGGAAAACTGCTTTTTCACCAAAAGCCATGGAATTTAATGCATCATCACTTCCACAACTTACTTCCTTGGGGTCCACCGGGTCAGAAAACACAGCATAAGTGTCCTTCCTGAAATTTAATCAATACACCAACTCAGCATATTGACTATCAAAAGCCACATAAAGCAACCAACACAAAGCCTGAAGAGCTTAGAAACACACTTTTGAAGCCTGTCGAGTACAAAGAGAAGAAGCTTTTTATCAGGCAAAGGCGTTGAAGGTCCCGAATCCATCAGAGACCCTGCACAGGATGCATGAGACCGAAATTCAGCAAAGCCGTAGCGGATCACTGCATCAAGAGCTCGAAAATTATGAGATTCGATACACACCTTGCTGGTTAGCCATGGATTTCGACCCAGAAAGAGGTTTCTCTCCCTGCACAGAGACTTACCAATTACCAAAAACGAAGATGGGCAAATGCATTTTTCCATGATGAGTGCAGAGCCATCAGAAGTGGCCGTGGAAAGGCAACGTGGGATGGAGTTCAAAAGGGCCCAAAAGGGGAAAACACAGTCCCGAAGACTGTGAATAATAATTGAAGAAAGGACAAATCAAAACTTTTTGCCATCACACATGTCTCCCAAATCATCAGAACCTTCGAATATCAATGATGATTCAATAGCAAGAACAATCAAAATAAATTCTTTAAGACAAATTAAAAGGGCAATTATCACGCGTTATTCAATTCAACCGGAAGAAGTCTCATAAGGAGGAGGAGCAGGATGAGGGGGGGAAAAGTCAGCTCTCGTTTACTAAAAACTGCCTATAAAGAACGCAGCAACAAAGCAGTACACACAGTTCAAAGGCCCGACTTTCAAGGACAGAAATTTCAAATCAGGTCAACTTATATTCCTCCGTTGGAACCCAAAAGACGACAAATTCGCTCCTTCGGAAAAACCGAAGGACAAAGTTAAAAATAGCGCTTTTTAATTCATGCGCCCTCGATTCAAAACCCGCGAGACCAAAACCCCCAAAAATTCAGTCCGCTCGCCGGCAGCAAAGGAGGAGAAATTCGCTAACCTTTTCGCCGTCGGCGGCCCCGGACACGTCCCCGATCTCTCTGATCTTGCGCTTCCTCTTATTACCCCCGAACCGGCCCCCACCTCCTCCTCTTCCGCGCTCGACCCCACGGCCCCCGCCGCGCCCGGCGCCGGCGAACCCTCCCGCTGGCCCGCGGCGGGAGCTTGAGGACGAGCTTGAGCTTCTTCTCGCGGCGCTTCCCGGGGAATTCCCCGTCCTCGTCTTCCTCCTCCTCGTCCTCGGCGGCGGCCCCGCCGGGGGAGGAGCCGTCCGGGATAGGGTTCCGGCGGGTAGATCGGCGGGGGCGGCGGCGGCGGCGGGGGTCGTGGCCGCGGGGGGCAGGACCGGGCCCGAATTTTCCCGCTTGTGCTTCTGGGTCTGCTGCTGCTGCTGCTGCTGCATCCTGCTCCTGCTCCTCCTGCTGCTGCCTGAGGTTGCGCTTCTGGAGATCCAGCAGCGAAGGCCTCCCCTTCTTCTTCCTCTTCTTCTCCACCATCTTCCCCATTCCTCTCTCTCTCTCTCCTTTCTCTCTCTCTCTCTCTCTCTCTCTCTGTACTTTCTCTCTCCTCTTTCTCTCTCTATGTGGGGGTGCGTCGACGGACAAGCGGGGGGGCGTTAACCTTTTTTTCTTTTTTATTCTCCCCTATTTTAATATATATATGTTCGCATTTCGTTTCGCAGTGGAGATATGTATTTTTTTTTTTTTGTTTTTTGTTTGAAATTAGGTTTGTTGTTTTGTTCGGTTACGGTTTTTGGTGACTTTGAGGTGGGGAGCCGGGGGGGGAGCACGCCCGGCACGTGCCACGTGGAGCCCCGGGTTTTTGGAGTCGGGCTAAAGCAAGCCAAACCGGGCCAAAAGCCGAACGGGCCTTTTTTTTTTTTTTGTTCTTTTCTCGCTTTTGATGCTTCCCGGCCGGCAAGTGGCTTCGAGGACGTTTCGTATCGCTAAAGTGATTATCCCCCCTCCATGTGTCCCCTCCCCCTAAAAAAGGCAAAGAAAAAGAGAGAAATAATTACACGAATAGTCCCCCAACTTTAACCCCGAGTTCTGTCCTTAAATGCGATCCTTATATCTTGGCCAAACATGCAATGTCGTATTTGAATTTTTAATTTATCCAATGCAATTCTTGATCTTTAACTTAATGTATAATGCCGTTTTTAAATTTTTAATTTGTTTAGTATGTAATGTCTTTCATGCCCTTTCTTAATCCGTTCAATGTGATTTCTTAATTTTTGAGGTCCATTTCATGTCACTAAAGTGAAGTGAAATCCCTCCAAGAGTCCCTTGACCAAAAAAAAAAAAAAAAAAAAAAACAGAGAGACAAATATAAAACCCAATCCCCTTTAATTAATCGTAATTTTGTTTTTTATACATTTCTAATCTTCCTCACTAATAAAAATTAAGCATAATTACACCAATAGTTCTTGAACTTAGATTAGATTTGTAACGCCATCTTGAAATTTTTAATTTGTGAAATATGGTCCTTGAACTTTAGCCCAACAAGTAATACCATTCATAAGTTTTTAATTTATTCAATATGGTCCATAATTCTTTTTTGTAAATGTTCAGTATAATTTTTAAATTATATGAAAATATCCAACATAGTTATTGCATTGATTTGCGTTTAGTCCATGGATTGAAATTCAACATGTGCCAAATGTTATAATATTTAAATAATAAACCATGTCTTTATTTAACTGTTCAAACTTTTAGAACAGTTGACAGTGGCCATATACAATCTTACAGAGTATCAGAGTTAGAGGTCTTAAGTTTAAATCTTTCCAAGCCATATTTGCTTCCCTAATTAAATTTCCACACTTAGTACTAGTAAAAAAGACTAGACTAAGTATGATAGGGAGTGTTACAATATTGTTACATATTCATCTAATAGTTTAAATTTTTAAAATAATTGATTATAGTCCAAAGTTCAGACACCGTATTAAACAAATTAAAAATTTAGGGATTGCATTAAATATATTCATATACTGCAAGGATTAAATTAAACATTTACAAAAACTTCATAGATCACATTAAATAAATAAAAAAATGCATGGACGACGTTACAAAACGAATCAAAATTTAGCCATCGTATCTGTCGTCCACCCTAATGATCACCCACTACGTGTAACGCCATAAATTTCTGTATGCTTAAAGAAAAATTAAGATTTGACCAAAGCGAAGGAAGGGTTAGGTAGGCCCTTCGACTTTTATCTTGTTTTTATCCCCGGCACTTCTTCTGGCCCGAAAAGGGACGCACCGATGGCTGTTGTTTATCCATTTTTACTTTTGAAGATAAAGGTGATGATTAGAATGGTCAGAAATCCGAAGAACCGCGTTAGGGCCCGAGCTTTGTCACGAGCTCATTGGTCCATTTTGCATCCGACGATGGTGGTTTGGTAGGTGGGGGGATCGACGCCCGGGGTTCAGCAATGCGGAGCGAAGCACCTTCCGGCCAGCTTGAGGTACGCGTGTCCGCGTTCGCGCGAGAGGCAGCGGCAGCGTTGACTGTCGCGATCGGACGGGAAGAGCCGCCCCAAAAGGCTAATGATCATTGCACTTTACCTTCCCTCACGTTACATCACAAGGAGCTCCTCCCTCTTTCTCTTTCTCTTTCTCTTTCTTTCCCCCACGTTTAATCATTGGTGTTAAAAAAATTCGACTCTGAGACTTTCGTTGTTTATTCTGTGAAAAATAAATTAAAAAATATGAATTATTCATTTTTACTAATAATTTTTTTTTGTGAATGATAGAAATATTTTTTTATTTTTTTATTTTTTAAAATGATACAAGTACTCGTACGTCCATCATTGATTTTTATAAGAATATTATCTATTTTTTCTTTTTCCTTTTCTTTTAGAGAGGATTTGTGAAAATCTTGTGACATGCTTTTGGTGGTAGAACTACGGCAACAAATCTTGACACCAACGAATCCTGACAAAGGCAAGCATTACTATGCGAGTTGATCCTCCTGTGAAAATAGGAAGTTCTCTGCGTTTGAACTGAGGTGGAGTTGCGCGTATGAGCTCACCTATTTTGAATTCTTGATTAGGGAAACCCCCATAAGCTAAGACTTTTGCTTAGCAATCGTGACTTACAGTAGATTGTTGAAAGGGGTTAGAAAGGAAGGGATAGGGTTCTAAAATGGAATAGTAATCAAATGGAGGGAAAAGAAACATAGAGACTCAAGAGAAAATGGTCAGGTTAATCATATATCAACACTAATCTTACAATTCTAACATTCACAACCATCAAGGTGTGAGCGTTAGAGCATTGAGAGTAAGTTCAAATTGATATAACATGAAACCTATTAGGTTCATGACATTGACGTGAAGGGTAAAGATTATTATATTTATAAGAGCAAACTTCGGGCATACTGCTGAATAGAATAGTATTTAAAGTAATCCATATATTAAAAATATCTATTTATTCTTCCTTTTCACTTATATCTTTTATTCTTCTTTTTTATATACAAATGCCACATTACATTTTCTTTTTCGTGCCAAGCTAACATCAAAACTCAATCTTTTCAAATCTATATATATATATTTCACTCGTGATTGTCTCTTGCTTCGTTGATGTTCGCTCTATCCATTCGAATTTAGAATTAAGTTGATCCTGAAAAGGAGGGGGCCTTTGGAACTAATGATTATGCCTAAGCGAAACGAGGATAGCTAAGGCTACGACCGCTTTTTCTCGTAAAGGCCAGCGGCGGTGCTTGGAAAGTCAGAAGAATTCCTTCTTGAATACACATGATCGCGTAAGGCCTCAGCACCCATCAGATACAGAAGCGAAATCCAACAGCGCAATCTCAGTCAGCGGAATCAAAAGCGACGGCCCAAGTTCAACCCGCGACTTGTCGACGCCCGGAAGAGCAACGTCAAACACCATGTGCATCGCCCTGTTCCTATGGCAGGCTCACCCTCTTTACCCATTCTTCCTCCTGCACAACCGAGACGAATACCACAGTCGGTGAGTCTTTGTATCATTCGCGAGAGTCATTTCTCGTTCTGGGTTCGGTACGATTTCGCGAATCACGAGGAAAGTTCGTGTCTTTTTGGTTTCTGAAAGGCCGACGGAGCCAGTGGCGTGGTGGGACAATGGCGAAATCCTCGGAGGGAGAGATGGTCTGGCCGGTGGGGCGTGGCTGGCTTGTTCGAGGGACGGCAAGATTGCTTTCGTCACCAACGTCAGAGAGGTCGCCAAAGGCCCTCGCCTCAAGAGCAGAGGAGACTTGCCTGTTCGTTTCTTGGAGGTGAGGAGTTTCTGGCTCTCTTTGATTCTTCTTGTTCAATTTCGTGATGGGTCGATGCGAAAATCAGAGCTTGTGTAGTAAATCGATAAGAGAGTTGCTTAGATTTCAGCTGATTCTACTAGATTTTATGCTCCTGTTGTGATGGGATTGATCGTTGGTGCCCTTTGCGATGCTCCTAATTGTGCGGTTGCGAGGTATGAGAGTTTGCATCTTTAGTCCATGAACGAGTCCAAAGTGGTGACTTGAACTTGAATAAGCCTCATTTCCAATTAGCTAATTCCGGTTTGATATGTCTCGTATATACATAGATTAAGAACAGCATGCAGGACTTTTTATTGCAAGAAGAGACTAGTTAAAGTCCTGTTTCTATTGTCACCATTCTGCGGTATTTTTGCAAGGGTGGCATAAGATGAGTTTTTGTTATGATCGAATGATGTACTTATACTTTTGTAGTTAATATTATTCTTTATTTAGTTGGTTGGTTCAGGGTAGTTTCTTCTCTGAAGATTCTGCATTGGAAACGATGTTTTTGAACTGGCGAACTATATTTATGCTTGCTTCTGCCTTGAACAAGAGCCTATCTTGTGGTAGTCATGGTATCATCCATTTGGTTTGTGATCACATGATCTTTGTTAGAGGTGGTATCTATTTTCTTTGTGCTGTTGATCTCAAGTTGCATCGTTTCCATTAGATTAAATGTTATGTTGTGAAATCTTCAATATCATATCACTCCACCCATTCTAAATGAATTGGCTTATCTAGCGTTACCATCTTTATTTCACCTTACCATTTTCAGAGCAAGATGAATCCCACTGAGTTTGCAGAAGAGATTGTGATGGAGGCACATCAATATAGCGGATTTAACCTGATACTAGTGGATCTATCTTCCAAATCCATGATCTATGTGACCAATAGACCAAAAGATGACAAGGCTTCATTTCAGAGGTTCCTCCTGGGATCCACATGCTATCAAATGCAAGTCTAGACACACCTTGGCCTAAGGTAAGAAGGTATCTTGCTCTGGTTGATTTCATGTTGTCCTTAATTTGTCTTTTCTTTGTTGAAGTGGATTACAAGTTCAAGTTGGAAATTCAAAGCAGATAAAACCATTAAAAAAATGGCCATTTGAATTGTTTGTCATGCATATTTGATTACAATCTCTACTGTGAGCATCTAGACCTCGATTAGTTGAAAGACTGCCTAATTAGCATTCCTCAACTAAAAATTTTTTCAGCCCTTTACAAAAATCTTCGTATTCTGGGAATGCATGCCTTCAGATCTATGACCCATGGCAAATGAACTTTAAATATGGCATCGATTAAGTGTATCCATTCACAGATGTACTTAAAGATGAACCACCCATATTTCTCCAGATTGGGATGCTTTATTTGGATCCTCATATGAGTTGTGACTCTGCCTGATCATGTTCTGTACTTTTTTGGAGGCTTTGGTAATGAACTTATTCAATTGTCATTGTTTCTTTTTGCAGTTTAGCAGCTTAGTAATATATTCTGAACAGGTCTTTTGTTGCTCAGGCTGTTCTATTGAGGAGCAATTTTGAAAAGTTTTTGGAAAAATATGGCACTGGTGAACTTCCAGCAGAAGATTTGGCCAATAAACTGATGACAGACACAACTAAGGCCAATAAAACAACGCTTCCTGGCATTTATTCCGTAGAATTTGAGTATTCACTCAGTTCAATTTTTGTTGAGACAAATACCAAGGAGGTAAGATTTTACATTGCTCCTAATTGTTTTTTTTGCGGTACGAAGCACATTATATGACGTTTTGACAAAGTTTATTTACAAAGTGGCGTGCCCCATCTAAATGAAAGATCAGAATAATTATCCTTGTATCTGGACGATGAAAGGTCCAGTGAGTGAAATCTTTTGTGACATCACAATGTCTTTCATGCTTAGGGATATTATGGCACAAGAAGCATATCTGCTGTATCAGTGAAGACAAGCGGGGAAGTTGCCTTCTACGAAAAATACCTTGAGGGGGAAAGTTGGAAGGAGCACACAGTGAGTTATATGATGGAGCAGATGGGTACCATCTGAATGATTTCTTCCCTTCGCTTTGCTGTGTCTGCAATTTTCATAAGTCGTTTTCTTGTCAATACTCATGAGGAAACCTGATACAAAGAAGTTAGATTTAGCAACGATGCACAACAAGATGTAAGCCCCACATAAGCCCCACAACAAGGGCAATGTTGTTCTAGGCAACTTGAACAAATGAATTGAAGTACAAAAAAACTCTGATGTAGCTTTTCAATCTTTAAAAGCAGCAAAATTGTTCTTGGATATGGTCCAAGATTTGGTGATCTCAGATCTTAACGTCGCACAATCATCCTGCATCAAAAGCAGGATGAAAGTTCCTGCAGAGAATGTGTCGTGGCGATGTCCATTCATACTTGTGAGATTTCTGCTGGCATGGCTGGTTGCTTACATTGTTGGAGGGATTTTTGTTTATCCAAACCTAAAACTATTGTAACTTAGTGTTCCGGATGAAATCAATAATAAGGTGAAAAACCTTTTCCTGTGGGGAATTCTGGGGGGTACGCTTCAGAATTCAGAGCTTGACTATGGCATTGAAAGGTCGAGCTCTCTGTGGATCGCGTCGAGATGGAGGAAGTCAGTCGAGATGGAGGAAGTCAGTGGCATTAGGCCATCGTGATCTGAAAATCTCAGTCGCGGATGTTTCACATTCTTTTCCCAGCTGGGACAAAACAGGAAGCTTGGATGATCTTGGACCAAACCGATGATTACCCATGTTGTTTACCACACCGAAGGTTTGCTAAATCGTAAAAGGAAGTCGAAAACCACCTTTCAGGTTTTAATGCTAAGACTAAGCGACGAGGTTAGTACAACTTTTAAGTTGATTTGGTATCCTAGCATATGCGGAGTCGAAAGGTAAGTTTCTGAACAGACTTTGTGTAACAAAGAAACCAGAATGGTAAAATGGGGACTAAAGGCATCAGAAGTAGAGCTCGCACTCAAATCTGAACATAGCTTCAGTTAAAAATGTAATGGCCTTGTTACAGCAATTTGATCATTGATCATCGCCCAGTCCTAATGACAAATCTTCTACTATGCCTAACATTCTTCACGCTGCTTTGTCAATCAGACGCCGCCATTCACGGGACAGTAGAAATTTGAGTATGTTCGGGTCTAAAATCTAAAATATGAAATAATACCAATACGAAAACACTCGGTCGGTGCTCTCTCCAGAGGCATGACCGTCTGATATCAAGCAAAATATGCAGGTTGTGCTTAAACACCACAGCTGCAAAAGAGCTCAACACAGTTATGACAGTGCCAAACAGACCATGAAAGATTTACTTCATCAAGCGACGCAAGGTTCATTTATGATGCTCGATTCCTCACCAAAAACCTTCAAACAGCGGCCATCTTAGATCATTACTGATTAGTCATTGATCAAAACTAATTTGATTGGACAGAGACTTAACTTTTTCTCGAAAACCTTGTGTTCCTAAGGATTAGGAATGAAACGTCACAAAGTTTCTTTGCTCGTACGGTCACTCTGTTTGTCCTTTACTTGGGGGCAGGTGGCCCGGTAGCTCATCTAATTTTGACCATCTTGTGTTTGTTGAATGTAGGATAGATTCGCATCCTCCTCTTCACTTCATGGTATTGGCCTTCTCGACCAAATCAAAGGGTTCGGTAGGGCCTTTGACTGAGATATATCTTGTTGTCGCATTTTTTTTACCCCAAAAAACGCCATCTAGTTTTGCTTGATACATGACAAAATGATGATTAGAATTGTCAGATACCATGACTGGTTAGGGCTGAGATTGTCCTGACCTCATCAGTTCATATGCATATAATAATAGTAAGTGCAATGTGTCAAAACTAATTGAAAATCCATTTATTGATCCATATGAGGTGGATTGGGTCATGTATGGGTTAGCTAAATTTTGTCAAATGGGTTGATAACTTGATATAGGTTTGAATAATTAAGTTCAATAAAATGTGGGTTTAATGGATGTAAGGCTCAACTCACTTACTGTTCATCTTTACTTGTCTTCATATTCAAATTGGGATTTTCTGAGTAGGGCAACTTATCTTTTAATTTATCTTTTAATTGAAAAATAGTAAAAGATTTGTCATCTTCAAGCTTTAGAAAATTGTGAAATGTAATATATTTATTTTACGTGTCAATATTTATTAACTTATTAAGTCTAAGAGATGTCAAATACTTTATTATGAAACTCGAAAAGTTTGCAATGAAGAAAAAAGTTGCAAACAAGTTGATAAGCACCTTATAAAATTACCATAAATTTATTGTTTACACAATACAAGCATAGCACAAAAGTTCTTATTTTTAGATATATGTGTTTTAGTAATGTGGATTAGGTCAAGTATGGATTGAGATTGGTACATATAAATTGATCAAAATGAATTAAATGGGTCTATTTAAATCAAATCATTTTCAATCCAACTCACTCATATTATTGTCTTAGCACGAGGTAAAGTTGTCCATATTTATGAAAGTGCAATCATTGATAATACAAACGCCTTTTGGCCTGGGTGGACAAGAAGAGCCATCCAAGCTAATAAATCAAATGCTCACCGGCCAACTAGGGAATTGAGGCCCTTATTTTAAACTAATTTCATTTTATACTATTATTTGAAATAATATCTATTTTGTAGTCTCTTTTGAGAAAATGACCAAACTCCTTACTCTTCTTTAAAATTTTCCCTACTGATGTTATAATACAATAGGCTCATTTTTTTTCCCACCGACGCATGTTACACGTAATAAGATGTCGTATTAAAGATCAACATCTCAAAAATTATTATATAAATATGTCAAATCAATCACTTAATAAAAATAAAAATAGACCATGCAAAAGGCCAAGTACCTACCTAACAATTTTTCATGTTTTCTCGCCACGGTGTCAAAAACCAACTTTTTTGGAAGGGCCGGCCAACTAAGTATGTCTTTTATTGCATGGTAGGCTTTGCCAATCCATTCCCATTCAAAAAGAGAGCTTTTCAGCATGTGAACCACGATATGCCATGGTGGGCTTGTCCATTCTAAACTATCAATAATGAGAAACCCTCTCTGTCAAGATTATGGGTTGAAGGTAATGACTCATGCTATATCTGTTATTAGGAAGGAAAGAGAAAATGGTTCCAAAATCATGATTAGATGTAGGAATAGAAATTGAGAGAATATAAGATATTGGTCTAATCAATTTTATATACATCTTTTTAAGTCCTATTTGGACATCTCTAAATATAATGGGATTCGAAAGGACTTACATTTTATTTTAAATTTGCCCTTCATTTTCATTACACTTTTTTCTTTACACTGACATATTAAGACTCAAAACGATGTTTATGACAAAATATATTACAAGAATCCCTGCTAACACAAAATCGTCAGTTCTCAGAAGAATCTACAGCTAGAGGGCCAAGCTATGGTGTTCAACTTCACGACTTCTTAACGCTCGGAAGAGGAGACGTCAAAAGCCATGTGCATCGCCGTGTTCCTCTGGCAGGCTCACCCCCTCTACCCATTCTTCCTCCTGCACAACCGAGACGAATACCGCGGTCGGTGAGTCTTGTGTCAGTCGAGAGTCATTTTCTCGTTCTGGGTTCGGTAGAATTTCGCGAATCACGAGGAAAGTTGGTGTTTTTTTGGGTTTCTGAAAGACCGACGGAGCCAGTGGCGTGGTGGGACAATGGCGAAATCCTTGGGGGTAGAGATGGTCTGGCCGGTGGGACGTGGCTGGCTTGTTCGAGGAACGGCAAGATCGCCTTCGTCACCAACGTCAGAGAAGTCGGCAACGTCGCCGAGCCCAAGAGCAGAGGAGAGTTGCCGGTTCGTTTCTTGGAGGTGAGGGGTTTCCGACTCACTTTGATTCTTTTTGTTTAATTTCGTGATGGGTCGACGTGAAAATCGGAGCTTGTCTAGTATATCGGTACGAGAATTGCTTCGAATTCAGCTGATTCTAGTAGATTTTGTGCTCCTGTTGTGATGGGATTGATCACTGGTGCCCTTTGTAATGCTCCTATTTGCGCGGTTGTGAGGTATAAGACTTGGTGTATCTTTAGTCCATGAACCAGTCCAGAGTGGTGACTTAAATTGAATAGGCCTCATTACCAATTTACTAATTCAGATTTGGTATGTATTGGGGTACTTAGATTAGGAGCAGCGTGCAAAACTTTTTATGTCAAGAAGAGACTACAGAAAGTCCCGTTTGTATTTTCACCATTTTGCGGCCGTGATGTAGGTTGTGGATGGTGGTGTAAGATATGCTCTTTTATGATCGAACGATGTTCTTATACTTCTGTACTTCATATTATTCTTCTTTTAGTCAATTGTTTACAGAGTAATTACATCTTCATAGATTCTGCATAGGAAGCGATGGTATTGTAGTGGTGAACTATGTTTATGATTACTTCTACCTTGAAGTTGAGCCTGTCTTGTGGTTGACACTGTATCCTCCATTTTGTATGTGATCACGAAATCTCTTTGTAAGAGGTGGTATCTAGTCTCTCTGTGTCATCTCTGAGTTGCAGAGTGTCCATTCAGATCAAATGTTATATTGGATGGTATCTTCAATGTCATTTCACTCCACCCATTCTTAAGTGAATCTTCTTATCAGTCAAAGATCATGGTGCAATCCTAATTTCACCTTACCATTTTCAGAGCAAGAAGAATCCCGCCGACTTCGCAAAAGAGGTTGTGATGGAGGCACATCGATATAATGGATTTAACCTGATCCTAGGGGATCTATCTTCCAAATCCATGATCTATGTGACCAATAGACCAAAAGATGGTGAGGCTCTTGTCTCAGAGGTTCCTTCCGGGATCCATGTGCTATCAACTGCAAGTCTAGACACACCTTGGCCTAAGGTAAAAAAAATCTAGCCCTGGTTGTTTTTACATTGTCCTTGGTTTGTGTTTTCCATGTTGAAGTGGATTACAAGTTCAAGTTGGAGAGTCAAAGTAGATAAAACTGTTGCAAAAATGGCCAGTTGAATAGACTCGTCAAACCTGTTAGATTACGAGCTCTACCGTGAGCATTCTAGGCTCAATTGGTTGAGGGGCTGTCTAATTGGCATTCCTCATATGAGTCGTGACTCTGCAGGGTCGTATTCTGTGCTTTATTGGTGGCTTTGATACTGAATTTTATTCAATTGTCATTGCTTCTCTTTGCAGTTTAGCAGCCTAGCAATATATTCTGATCAGGTCTTTTGTTACTCAGGCTGTTCAATTGAGGAGTAATTTGGAAAAGTTTTTGGAGAAACATGTTGGTAGTGAACTTCCAGCCGAAGAGATGGCCAACAAACTGATGACGGACACGACAAAGGCCGATAAAACAACGCTTCCCGGCATTTATTCTGTAGATTTTGAGCATTCACTCAGTTCAATCTTTGTTGAGGCAAACACCGAGCAGGTAAGATTATACATTCCTCCTAAAGAGACTTTATTTTTCATGGTATGCGAGCACAGTGCACCACATTTTGACAGAGCTTGTTACAAAACGACCTTTCCTTGTTGTGACGCCGCCTATTCTATTTTCATGGTTAGGGACGTTATAGCACAAGGAGCATATCTGCAATATCTGCGCAGATAAGCGGGAAAGTTGCCTTTTACGAGAAGTACCTCAAGGAGGAGAGTTGGATAGAGCACTCGGCAAGTTACATGGTGGAGCAGATGGGTACCGGCTGAGTGATTTCTTGCCTTCGCTTTTCTCATGTGTACTATCTTCGTGAGTCGTTCTCCTCCTCAGCACTCATGATGAAGCTGATACAAAGGAGATAGATTTCGCGACAATGTATGATAGGATGCAAACCCCCCACAACAAGGGCAATGTCGTTGTGGCCTGACTCAGCGGGATGAAACTGAAAGTAGAAGAAAAGACTCTGCTTAAGCTTTTCCATCTTGAACAGCAGCAGACAGTGATCTTG
The DNA here is from genome assembly GCA_017140325.1 of Eucalyptus leucophloia subsp. euroa. Taxonomy (NCBI): domain Eukaryota; kingdom Viridiplantae; phylum Streptophyta; class Magnoliopsida; order Myrtales; family Myrtaceae; genus Eucalyptus; species Eucalyptus leucophloia. The sequence continues at coordinate 23,762,505 of CM029476.1, forward strand.
CTGTTCCCTCTCCAAGAAGTGAAAAGAAGAAGGGGGGGGGGGGGTGAGTTGTTTGTCTTGAACCATTTTGAATCCGATCCACCCATATTAGCTCTTATCCATGTTTGTGAAAGAGCTACGATTGGTAATATATAGGCTTTTTGGCTTAAGTAGACGAGAAGAGCCATTTAAATTTCGAGTAGGGCAACTTATTTTCTAATTTTATCTTTTCCGTGTCAATATTTATTAACTTATTGATTCTAAGAGATGTCAAGAACTTTATTAAGAAACTCGAAAAATTTGCAATAAAGAAAAAGTCGCAAACAAGTAGAAATGCTTATATAGAACCTTGCAAAACTACTATAAATTGATCGTTTACGCAATACATGCATAGCATAAAAGTTCTTATTTTTAAATCTATATGTATTTTAGTAATGTGGGTTAGGTCAATTACAAATTGAGACAAATATAGGTAACAAAATATCTATTGTATACAAATTGATCAAAATGAGTTAATAAGTCTATTTGAGTCGGATCATTTTTAAGTCAACCCACCCATATGACAATCTTAACACCTAGTACATTTGTCCATGATTGTGAAAGTGCTACCATTGATAATATAAAGGCTTATGAGAAGAGCCCTCCAAAGGCTAATAAATTAAATGCTCATTGGCAGCCAAGGAGTTGAGGCCTTTATTTGAGACTGACTTGATCACTCCATATCCTTATTTTAAAATTATGTCTACTTTGCACTCTCTTTTGAGAAAATGACCAAACTCCTTACTCTTCTTTGAAATTCCCCCTACTATTGTACAAAAGGCTCACTTTTTTTTCCACCTTCAAGCATCAATTTGCTCATGTATGTGACACTCATTAAGACAGTTATATTAAAGATCACTATCTTGAAATTTATTATAGAAATATATCAAATCGATCACTTAATAAAGAAAAATAGACCATGCAAAAGGCCAAATATCAACCTAACAATTTTGCATGTTTTCTTGCCACGGTGTAAAAACCAACTTTTTTTTTTTTTTTTAAGGTGGACCAACTAAGATTGCGTTTGGGAAGGGCCTTGCGAAGGGGTTTTGGGTGTCTAAAGTCCATTTGGCCAAATATTAAGTGTTTGGGAAAAATTTTGCCAATCCCTACTAGGGAAAAAGTTGGCAATCACAAGGCCGAAAGATCAAGGTAGGTCTTGGGCTGCCTTGGCTTTCGGCATTCTCGGCATGCCCTCTCTAAGGTTTAGTATAAAAAAATTGTTCCAAAACTATCCTCGGGTACATTTGGTTGGAATTTTGGGAAAAGTTAGAGCGGTTTTCCAAAATACAAATTGTGTTTGTTAAATTGTAATCTGAAAGTCTATTGTAAAATACCTTTGAGCAAAATAATGTTTGAATAAATTATATTTACAAAGAAATTTTATGATTAAAAAAAAAGAAAAGAAAAAAATTCAGTAAAAAAAATTGAGCAACGAAGGGCAAGCGGTTGTCAGCGATCAAAATCTATCACCAGTAGCTAAAATCTAAGGTTGCAAGACCTCATGCGGCCATGGAGACCATCGGTGGGGGTCGCTTGGGGTAAGGTGACTCCCAAGGAAGGTTGTGTGACTTAGACAAGGGCCACTAGAGGTCACGCGACCTTGGCAAGGGCGGCCTAGTCACACAACTCTCACAACCTCTCATGGAGGTTGTGTAACCCGGGTCGCCATGACTTGCAGGTGGTCACGCAACCTTGGCAAGGGCCACCTAGTCGTGCGATCTCAAGTGGCCCTTCACGGAGGTTGCACAACCAAGATCTGGGTCATCGCAACTCATGGAGGGTCATGCGACCTAGATCTAGGTCACCGCAACTCGTTGAGATCGCGCAACTAGCTAATGATAATCAACCAGGTAGTTGTGACCATGTTGGCCTCTCTCTAGCCCATCGCTGGCCCCTTGTAGCCATGTGCAACCATGCCGATTAACTCAAAAGAGAAGAAGATGAATAGTGATATCACAAGGGCAAAAATGAAAAAAAAAAACAATTGAGTATGTCTTTTATTGCATGGCAGGCTTTGCAAGTCATTTCTTGTTCGAAAAGAGGGCTTTTTTGGCACCTGAACCATGGCAGATTGCACTGGTGGGCTTGTCCATTTTAGACTATCATTCATGAGAATCCCTCTAAGTGAAGAATATGACTCGAAGGTCATGACTCACACTATATCTATTATTAGGAAGGAAGAGAAAATGATTCTGAAAATCATGATCAGATGGAGAAATAGAAATTGAGAGATCATCCATCCTAAATTATTGATCATGAGAATCCCTCTATTTGAAGACTATGACTCGAAGGTCATGACTCACACTATATCTATTATCAGGAAAAGAAAATGGTTCTAAATCGCAATTAGATGGAGGAATAGAAATGGAGAGATTGTCTATTCTAAACTATCGATCATGAGAATCCCTCTATGTGAAGACTATGACTCGAAGGTCATGGGTTGCACTATATCTATTATTAGGAAGGAAGATAAAATGGTTCTGAAAATCGTGATTAGATGGAGGAATAGAAATGGAGAGATTGTCCATTCTAAACTGTCGATCATGAGAATCCCCCTATGTGAAAGCTATGACTTGAAGGTCATGACTCGTACTATATTTATCATAAGGAAAGAAGAGAAAAGGGTTAGGAATAGAAATGGAGAGATTGTCCATTCTAAATTGTCGATAATGAGAATCCCTCTATGTCAAGATTGTGACCCAAAGGTCATGACTTGCACCATATTTATTACCAAGAAGGAAGAGAAAATGGTTATGAAAATCATGATTAGATGGAGGAATACAAATAGAGAGATTATTTTATATACATCTTGCCTAAGTCCTACCATACTTTAAATATAATGAGATTCAAAGGGACTTACATTTTAATTGTAAATTCACACGTTTTCATTATATTTTTCATTACACTGACATTAATACTTAAAAAGATGTTTACGTCAAAATACATTAGTTTCTATTCAGAGTAATAACATTTTGGCCAGAGGTGATTCTTACAAGAGCCCCTGCTAATACATAATCGCCAGTTCTCTGCAGAATCTACAGCGAAAGGGCCAAGTTGGGGAGTTCAACTGCACGACTTCTTGACACTTGGAACAGAGACGTCGAAGCCCATGTGCATCGCCGTGTTCCTCTGGCGGGCTCACCCCCTCTACCCATTCTTCCTCCTGCACAACCGAGACGAATACCGCAGTCGGTAAGTCTTGCATCGGTCGAGATTCATTTCTCGTTGTAGATTCAGTAGGATTAGGGATTCACGAGGAAAGTTCGTGTCTTTTTTTTGTTTCCGGAAGACCGACGGAGCCAGTGGCGTGGTGGGACAATGGCGAAATCCTCGGGGGTAGAGATGGTCTGGCCGGTGGGACGTGGCTGGCTAGTTCGAGGAGCGGCAAGATCGCGTTCGTCACCAACGTCACAGAAGTGGCAACGTCCCCGAGCCCAAGAGCAGAGGAGAGTTGCCGATTCGTTTCTTGGAGGTGAGGGGTTTCTGACTGACTCGGCTTCTTTTTGTCTAATTTCGTGGTGGGTCGACATGAAAATCAGAGCTTGTATGGTAGGTCGGGACGAGAGTTGCTTAGGACCTGTTTGTTAACGGGTTAAATAGTAATTGATTCTACTATTTTCTTCTCGGAATTAGATTTAGAAATCCGTTTGTTAAATTTTTTATTTTCAGAAACAAAAATCCAAAAAGCTACTTATTTATTCATGAGAACAATTTCTAAGTTAAAGTCCAAACTTATTTTTCTTTCTTTTCTTTTCTTCTTTTCTCCTTCTATCTTCTTCTCTCTTCTTCTTCCCCCCGACAAGTCATTGACTACTGTTGGCCGCTAACGGTGCCAATAGCCGGATCGGCAAGGTGAGGTTCAGTGAGCTCATCGGAGGTTTGCCTGGCCACTGTGAGCCTCGACCTTGCAAATCTAGGTAAGGCCTATCCTCGTCTATGGCTAGCCAAGTCTCGCCCAGCCAGATGAGGCTCGACCTCGCCCTAGCCTTGTGAGGTCCAATCTCGCATCGATTGGCAAGGCCGAGCCTCCCTAGTGGCTAGGCGAGGCTCGCCTTCAACAAGCACAGCAGACCTCTCCCAGCGACCAGCCACAAAAAAAGGAGGGAGAAGAAGAGAAGAGGGGAAAAAAAGAAGAAGAAGAGAAATATAATAAAAGTATTAAAAATTAAAAGAAACAAAAAAAAATTAAGAGTTTTATCAAAGCATTTTTATTCTGAGAATAAAAATTTTGGGCAGTTAGCAAACACTTTTAAATGATCAAAAATAATTTCTAGGAACAGAATAAAAAAGAATAATTTATGAGTGTAAATTGTTTTCCGGAATATAATGGTTATCAAATGCACTTTTAGAATTCAATAGATTCTACTAGATTTTGAGCTCATGTTGTGATGGCATTGATCATCGGTGCCCTTTGTGATGCTCCTTATCGCGCAATTGCGAGGTATAAGAGTTGGCTTCTTTAGTCCATGAACCAGTCTAGACTGGTGACTTAAATTGAACAGACCTCATTTCCAATTTACTAATTCTGATTTGATATGTCTTGCCAGTAGTTAGATTGGGAACAGCTTGCAAAAACTTTATACGTCAAGAAGAACTGCAGAAAGTCCTGTCTGTATTGTTACCATTTCGTCGTCGTCGGGATGGATGTAGGTTGCAGATGGTGGTGTGAGATGTGCTTTTTAATGATCGACAACGTACTTCTGAACCTAATATTATTCTTCGTTTAGGCAATTGTTTACAGAGGAATAACATCTTCGTGGATTCTGCATAGGAAGCGATGATATTGTACTGGTGGACTGTGTTTATGTTTACTTCTACCTTGAAGTTGAGACTGTCTTGTGGTTGACACGGTATCGTCCATTTGGTATGTGATCACGTGGTCTCTGTAGCAGGTGGTGTCTAGTTTCTTTGTGTCGTTGCCCTTGAGTCGCGTAGTTTCCATCAGATCAAATGTCATGTTGGATGATTTATTTTGTCATATCACTCCGCCCATTCTGAACTGAATCGTGTTAGCTACGGAAGATCATGTCATGATCCTGATTTCACCTTACCATCTTTAGAGCAAGAAGAATCCCACAGAGTTCGCAGAAGAGGTTGTGATGGAGGCACATCAATATAACGGATTTAACCTGATACTGGTGGATCTATCTTGCAAATCCATGATCTATGTGACCAATAGACCAAAAGATGACCAGGCTCTTGTCTCAGAGGTTCCTCCCGGGATCCATGTGCTAGCAACTGCAAGTCTAGACACACCTTGGCCTAAGGTAAGAAAATATCTTGCTCTGGTTGATTTTGCATCGTCCTTGGTTTGTGTTTCCCATGTCGAAGTGGATTACAAGTTCAAGTTGGAAAGTCGAAGCGGATAAAACTGTCGCAAAATGGCCAGTTGAATTGATTTGTTGTTCCTGTTAGAGTACGAACTCTACCGTGAGCATTCTAGACTTGATTGGTTGTGGGACTACTCAATTAGCATTCCTCATAGGAGACGTGACTCTGCCGTTTCGTGTTCTGTGCTTTTTTGGAGACTTTGATACTGAATATTATTCAATTTTCATTGCTTCTCTCTGCAGTTTAGCAGACTAGGAATATGTTCTAATCAGGTCTTTTGTTACTCAGGCCGTTCGATTGAGGACTAATTTCGAAAAGTTTTTGGAGAAACATGGGGGTGGCGAACTTCCAGCGAAAGAAATGGCCGACACACTAATGACAGACGCTACTAAGGCTGATATAACAACGCTTCCCGGGATTTATTCTATAGAATTTGAATATCCGCTCAGTTCAATCTTTGTTGAGGTAAACACCGAGCAGGTAAGAATAAACATTCCTCCTAAAGGGACCTTTTTTCTGTTGCATGCAAAGCACGTTGCACCACATTTTGACAGAGCTGGTTTACAAAACGACCTTTACTTGCTGTGACGCTGCCTATTCTACATTAATGGTTAGGGACCTTATAGCACGAGAAGCATATCCGCAGTATCGGCAAAGACAAGTGGGGAAGTCACCTTTTACGAGAAGTACCTCGAGGAGGAGAGTTGGATAGAGCACACAGAAAGTTACATGGTGGAGCACACGGGTACCGGCTGAGTGATTTCTTGCCTCCGCTTTTCTCGAGTGCACTATCTTTGTGAGTCGTTTCCCTCCTCAGCACTCGTGATGGAGCCAATACAAAGGAGATAGATTTCGCAACAATGTATGATTAGGATGTAAATCCCCCACAACAAGGGCAATGTCGTTGTGGCCTGACTCGAGGGATGAAACTGAAAGTAGAAGAAAAGACTGCTCGAGCTTTTCCATCTTGAAGAGCAGCAGACAGTGATCTTACTAAGAGGTACACTTGTCCATGTTTGTAAAAGAGCTACGCTAGATAATATAAAGGCTTTCTGGCTTGCGGAAGAAAAAAAATGTGATTCCATTTCTACCATTATTATGATATTACATACTCTAATCCGATTGGATACCAGAAACAACCATTCAAAGACTAATAAATCAAGTGCTTGCCGGCTGCCTGACTAAAGACTCAGATTCTTACTTTTACTCAAGCGTGTGACACATATAAATATGTCAATTATATGTCACGGTTAATGATTGTCATCTCAAAATTGATTACATATATTGTCCGTTTTGAATATTAATGAATACTAAGTTCTCATGATTGATTTTGTTCTTATCAGGACAACTCATACTATCCTAACAAAATGTATATGTATAGTTAGAGAAATCGTAATTTCATAAGCCAGCCCGAGACTCCCCTTGAGGAATGTGGAACAAGAGACATGGTGCATGCTAAAGGGATTTTAACTGTCCCATATCGTTTGCATGCTAAATGGATCTTGCTTGATAATCATATCGCTCTTGGGAGAAGTTTTCTGACTTGCTTGATAATCATTACGGCTCCCCTCACCTCACAAGACGTCTTTTGAGGATAAGTGCCCCCAGATTGGCATCAGAGCCAGCACTTATAGTCCAGCCCACCCTCTCTTGTACTGTACAAGACCCAAAGCATATCCCTAAAATATGTACAAGACCTCACCCAGAGCATATCCCTAAAAAATGTAGTAGGATACCCAGAGCATATCCCTAGGATACTATCCCTAAAAATGTCTATTTACAATTAGATAATCCATAACCTTATAAGAAAACACGTGTTTAGTGTCGGTCGTGTACTATATCCCTCTAAGCGATCTAGGATAGAAGACGTGTTTAGTGTCTTGCCTGTGTACTGTACAAGACCTCTTTTGAGACTGAGTCCCCCAGAGCACATCCCTAAAAAATGTAGCAGGATACCCATAGCATATCCCTAAAAAATGTTGCAGGGTACCATCCCTAAAAAAGTACAAGACCTCTTTTGAGACTGAGTCCCCCCGTAGCAGCCCATACTATCTCTAAAAAATGTCTATCTACAGTTAGAGAATCCATAAATTTATAAGCCAACCCAGAACTCCTCTTTATGTAAATGACTCTACTTTAAGCGATGTGGGACTAGAGACATGCATTTAGTGTCGCCCGTGTACTATCGAGATGCAGCCTCTCCTATCATTCCTCCATACTACCTGGGTCTGGGTCATCACAGATAATATAAATATATCAAATCAGTTGGTTAACAAAAATGAATAAATAGACCTTGTGTAATAGAAATGAATAAATAGACCATACATAAGAACTTTGCAAAAGAGGGATGCCTTTGTAACTAAGGATCATGCCGCAGCGAAGGAGGAGTGCGGGTCTCGGACGGCTTTTCCTCGTATTGCAATAAAAGTCAGCAGCAGATGCGCAAAGCTCAAACTCACAGGATAAGAGCATTTTGACCAGAGGTGATTCTTATTAAGAATCCTCGCTAATACAGAATTGCGGGCGTCATCGGCATAATCCGAAGCGGGAGGACCCAGTTGAGGAGTTCCAGTTCCCGACTTCTTCACGCTTGGCAGAGAGAGACGTCAAGGGGCCATGTGCATCGCCGTGTTCCTCTGGCAAGCTCACCCCCTCTACCCATTCTTCCTCCTGCGCAACCGAGACGAATACCACAGCCGGTAAGTCGTCTGGTATCAGTCGAGTCATTTTCTTGTTCTGGGTTCGGCAGAAATTCTCGAATCACGAGGAAAGTTCGTGTCTTTTTTGTTTCTGAAAGACCAACGGAGCCAGTGGCGTGGTGGAACAACGGCGAAATCCTCGGGGGTAGAGATGGTCTGGCCGATGGGACATGGCAGGCTTGTTCGAGGGACGGCAAGATCGCGTTCGTCACTAACGTCATGGAAGTCGGCCGCGTCCCCGAGCCTAAGAGCAGGGGAAGCTTGCCTGTTCGTTTCTTGGAGGTGAGGGGTTCTGACTCACTTTGCTTCTTCTTGTTTAATTTCGTGATGGGTCGACGAAAAAACCGGAGCTTGTATAGTAAATCGGTGCGGGAGTTGTTTAGAACTCAGCTGATTCTAATGGATTTTGTGCTCCTGTTGAGATGGTATTGATCATCGGGGCCCTTTGTAATGCTCCTAATTGCGTGGCTGCGAGGTATGAGACTTGGCATCTTTAGTACATGAACCAGTCCAGAGTGGTGACTTAAATTGAATAGGCCGCATTAGCAATTAACTAACTCCGATTTTATGTCTTACTCGTATTTAGATTAGTAACAGCATGCAAAACTTTATATGTCAAGAAAAGACTGCAGAAAGTCCTGTTTGTGTCGTCACCATTTTGTCCTCGTTGGGATGGATGTAGGTTGCGCATGGTGATGTGAGGTGTGCTTTTTAATGATTGACAATGTACTTCTGTACTTAATATTATTATTCCTTTAGTCAGTCGTTTACAGAGGAATTACATCTCCGTACATTCTGCATAGGAAGCGATGATATTGTACTGGCGAACTATTTTTATGCCTACTTTTACCTTGAAGTTGAGACTGTCTTGGGGTTGACACGGTATCATCTATTTGGTATGTGATCACGTGATCTCTGTAACAGGTGGTGTCTAGTTTCTCTGTGTCGTTGCCCTTGAGTCGCATAGTTTCCATCAGATCAAATGTCATGTTGGAAGATTTATTTTCTCATATCACTCCGCCCATTCTGAACTGAATCGTGTTAGCCACGGAAGATCACGTCGTGATCCTGATTTCACCTTACCATCTTTAGAGCAAGAAGAATCCCAGAGAGTTCGCAGAAGAGGTTGTGATGGAGGCACATCAATATAACGGATTTAACCTGATACTGGTGGATCTATCTTGCAAATCCATGATCTATGTGACCAATAGACCAAAAGATGACCAGGCTCTTGTCTCAGAGGTTCCTCCCGGGATCCATGTGCTAGCAACTGCAAGTCTAGCCACACCTTGGCCTAAGGTAAGAAAATATCTGGCTCTCGTTGATTTTGCATTGTCCTTGGTTTCTGTTTTCCATGTTGAAGTGGATTACAACTTCAAGTTGGAAAGTCTGAAGTAGATAAAACTGTTGCAAAAGTGGCCAGTTGAATTGATTTGTCGAGCCTGTTAGATTACAATCTCTACCGTGGGCATTCTAGACTTGATGGGTTGAGGGACTACTTAATAGTATTCCTCAACTACAAATTTCTTGATCCCTTTACCTAATTAATCATTGATATATACAAGCAGCTTAGCAATCTTTGTACTCAGGAAATGCATACCTTCAGATGCATGACATCCCATGGCAAATGAACTTGAAATATGTCATCAACTTGTACATTCGTTCACACATGTATGTGAAGATGAATCACCCATATTTCTCATGATCGGGATGCTTTATTCGGATCTTCATATAAGTTGTGACTCCGCCGGTTCGTGTTCTGTTCTGCACTTTTTTGGAGACCTTGATACTGAATATTACTCAATTTTCATTGCTTCTCTTTGCAGTTTAGCAGCCTAGGAATATATTCTAATCAGGTCTTTTGTTACTCAGGCTGTTCGATTGAGGACTAATTTCGAAAAGTTTTTGGAGAAACATGGGGGTGGTGAAATTCCAGCGGAAGAAATGGCCAACAAACTGATGACGGACACGACAAAGGCCGATAAAGCAATGCTTCCCGGCATTTATTCTGTAGAATTTGAGTATTCGCTCAGTTCAATCTTTGTTGAGGCCAACACCGAGCGGGTAAGATTACACATTGCTCCTAAAGAGACATTTTTTATATGGTATGCAAAGCACACTGCACCAGATTTACAAAACGACCTTTCTATTTTGTGACGCCGCCTATTCTATTTTCATGCTTAGGGACGTTATGGCACGAGAAGTACATCTGCAGTATCGGTGAAGACAAGCGGGGAAGTCGTCTTTTACGAGAAGTACCTCAAGGAGGAAAGTTGGATGGAGCACACAGCGAGTTACAAGATGGAGCAGAGGGGTACCGGCTGAGCGATTTCTTGCCTTCGCTTTGATCGATGTGCACTATTTTCTCAAGTCGTTTTCGTCCTCAATACTCGTGATGAAGCCGATACAAAGGAGTTAGATTTTGAAACAATGTGCAATAAGTAAACCCCCCATAAACTCTAAATTTCACATGATATCGACTCTAAATTTCACATGATATCAAAGTCAAATTCTTTGTAGTTCTAATAAAAGCTTATTCGAGTTCATGCAAGAAACTTGAGAGTATCCCTAATAAAATATTTCCACGAGCTTGAGGATATCCCTAATAAAATATTTTCACAAAATATTTTCAGTAATTAAATATTTTTTTTGGGGAGTAAGTTGTACAGTAATTAAATATTAAATCATGTCTTTATCTAAAAAATTTATATTATATCAAAATTAGAATTAAAATCTTTCTACGTTATTATTTATCTCCCTAATAAAATATTTTCACAGGCATAAAGGAAAGTAATTAAATATTGAATCACGTTTTTCATCTAGCATGTTTACAGTAATGAAATATTAATTCACGTTTATAATCTAACAGCAAGATATCACGCGATCATCTTGCATCAAAAGCGAGATGAAAAGTTCCTTCTAAGAATCATGTCACGTGACAACATCCATTCATACTGCCGGCGTGGCTGGCATTGTTGGAGGCTATTTTGTGTATAAACCTCCGATCATGCCGGTAAATGATCAATGATGAGAAAATAAAAAACCATTTCTTGTGGGGCTCCCGAGGGATATGTTCCAGAATTTCAGAGCTTGCCTATGCCAGTGAAAGCTTGAGCTCTACGTGGAATTTGATGGAGTCGAGACGGAGGATGCCTAAGCCGCAGGCACTGGGCCGCTAAGGACCGAACCGATGGAAAGCCCGACCCGTGTTGATTAGCACGCCGGTGGCTGGTTTTCTAGATCCAAAAGGCAAGACAACCAACAGTTGTCTGTTTTCAATTTCGAGCCGAACAGATTAGTACGACTTCAATTTGATTAGCATAAGATTAGTCGCTAAGTATAGCCTCAGTGGTTGATTTTGCTGGCCTAGCTAGTAGCTACAGCAATTTGATCATTGATCGTCCCTTTAGTCATTATTAGGAAGCTTCCGCCACGCCTAACATTTTCGGCGCTGCTTTTATCAACTCGGTCCCCGCCATTTGCCTTTTCATCAGCGACAGATTTCTGTAAGACAGCGACCTTTTGATTCTTGCAGAGGCTGCAGATGAGCAAAGTTCGCACGCAAATTTAGACGCATCCGTGAACGGTCCTCATCTTCTTTATCAAAAAGAAGAACCACCAACTACTACTGCTTTCATTACCGTGTTACAAGGCGAAACCCGTAAAAAGAAAAGAGGAGACAACATCGAGAGAACCACGCTACTGCATCACACTGTTCATGGCCCGACGCAACCGGGAGCGTCATCGCCGCCTTCCTGTCGTTCAAGTGGCGCAGGTGACGCACGTGCAGCCGGGTCCGCACCGGCAGTTGGCCCGCCCCGTCCCGACGGTGGCCGCCGACCCGCAGCTGCAGGGGTTGCACCCGCAGTGGTCCCCGCACGAGCACTTCTTGTGGTCCATTGCTCCTCCGGCTTCCGCGCCCGTGGTGGCGCACCTGCGCGAAATTCGTTAGCCGATCAGCACGGATCGCGAATAGCGGATGCGAGCACGTCCGCATATTCCTCTAACGCTGTCAGCTCACGTGTTATTCACGTGATCTGACCAGTGAAGGTCTCCGATGGTACTTTCGACCTAACTCAGTACTAGGTGGACCTCGTGAAAGATCCATTTGGACACGAAGGAATGGTTGGTTTACGTGTACCAGCGAGCACTTTCAGAAATGAAACCACAGCCACAAAGATGAACAAGTCACCTGCATGAGGTGCCGCCGGGGCAAGGGAAAGGGCAGCCGCACCTGTCGTTACAGGCGGCGGCGCCGGCCCGAGTTCCGGTCAGGTCGGACATGGCGGATTTCTTCTTACGGCCGAAGAACTACTTCGTTTCCCGAGTTCAAGATACACCGAGAGCTTTGAGGAAGCGCGCGGGGTGCGAAGAAAGAAGGATCCGAGGTCCCTTTATAAGCAGGAAAGAGAGAGAGAGAGAGAGAGAGAGATGAGAAGACGAGGTTGGTGTTGCATGCATGGAGGAGGATGATGACGAGTGGATGGAACCGGCACCGCCGCATGGCGAGCGCACGTGTTGGCTCGCCGAGGAGGGTACGCGGCACGTCCCTTCCATGCATCTGCTCCCGCACCCGACGTGCGGCCTCTGCAATTGCAATCGGGGCAGCCCGAGTTTCGGAGATATCCGGGGAAGTCGACCGATCACCGACCGATTCGACTTTCTCCGTGCGGCTTGACTTTCTGGTCTCGTGTTGATCTGTCTTCCACAGGTCATAAATGCAAGGGCTAATAAAGAAAAAAACTTCCAATTCATATACCTATGGCTAATTTACCTTAAATTAATTTCTTTTAGTCACAAAAACTTTTAGTTTTCATTAAATTAGATTGATATTTCAGAAAATCACAAATTGATCTATGACGGTAAAATTTAACAAAAATTAGAATATGATAAATTTATTATAAATATACCAGTTTGAGAGTTTTGTGATCAGGAAATTATTTTTGAATAAATGATGAGATTTTATGTGATTTTAACCCTAAATGCAATGCAAAGACATGTTGCGAGGCTAAGTCCCTTTGCCCATGCTGCTCTCTTGAGGGCTACTAGTTCTTGTGGAGAGGATTAAATCGACTAATGTGTGATCAATGAAGCTAATCTATAGGCATTGATTGAACATGAGGTTTCTCAAGAATTCATCGGATTAATTTGTTAGGCGAGGACGTAGTTTAAATGTCTCGATGGGTAAAGTTAGAAATGCAACAAGCTCAAACGGAATTGAATGGTTCGGAGATGGATGTTTAAGAGCAACCCTATTTCATTAGCCAAGAACATGGACATTTGTGATTTTAAATGTGCGTTAAGGTTGTGAAAATTGATGAGATCTATTGTGAAGTCAACGGATGCTAGTGCCTGGCAATTTTTCTTTTTTTAATCTATTGTAGCAATCATCATAATTTTATGATTGGACCACCGAGTGATACTTCCCTGAGGATGAAAATTTTTAAAACATCAATTTTCCTTGCTTCTGGTTGACTTTTATAAGGGTGCAAATGGCTTTCATGTCTTTTTTCCTTCCCAATTTTCAATTCGTGAGCATGTTCATCTTCAATGCCGAACAATCTTGTTAAAGTTATAATTGAATTATTTTTGACCGAGCGGTTCATTTTCCTTGGTTAATTTCGTTTCCACAAGAAGCTAAACAAGCAAGCTTTGATATGCAATGACAAACTATATCATTTTCTAATCTCGAAATTGTAAATTGATATGTGTATGTGCTTAGACTCAATATGATTTTCCTTTTCCTTGTGAAATTAGGAAACGAAAAATTAGAACATTTATTTAACTCGATATATCAATGTTTACATAATTGAAAAATTTTAGATGGACGGCATTAAATAAAAATAAGCAATCAGTCTCTAGAAGGAAGAAGAAGCAAAATAAGCCGAATAGAGAACATAACCTAGGGCTTGTTGTGTTTATTCGAGTGAAAGTGTTTTCTAGAAATGAGTTTTCCAAATTTTCATCTGTTTGGTTTGCTGAATATGTCTGATCAACCAAAAACACTTTCTGCAAAATATTCATGTATAGATTTAAAATACAAATTCCTAAATTTAAAAATGTGAAAACCTTTTCTATGATCATTCCATTCAAAATGTTAAAATATTTTATTATTTTATTTCCCTTTTTCTTTTTCCTTCTCCCTCCCTTGACTACTGGACCTCAACAACGGTTGATGATTGGCCACAAGTGCATGCTAGTGAGGTGAAGACTTGTTAGATTTGATGAAGTTGAGCTCACTCGAGACCAATGAGCTCAAGCCCTTGCTTGTGATCTTGTTCTCGCTAACAAAGGAAGAAATAAAAAGAAAAAGAAAAGAACAAAAAATTAGAATAAAAGATTATTTAAATATTTAAATATCTTTTGCCTAACATATAGTGACGGTGAGATTTTCCAAATGAGATCAAAACACTGTAAAACGGTCCATTTTCTTAAAAAAATAATTTTTCAAAACAATTTTTTTGGTTAATTTTTATTTTTTTTCCAAACAAACGCGCCTTAGACGAGCGTAAAACTTACCTCAGCATCTCCATGGAGCCGACTGGATTCGACACAAGCTGCAGAACCAATCATTTTCCCAGTCCAAATCTCTCAGTTGTTACGCATTTCCAATCTGATAAATCTCCCTCTCCTCTCCTCTCTTCTCCTTTCTCTTTCTCTCTCCTCTCTCCCCCCTCTCTCTCCTGCAGAAAGTCAAATCTAGGGTAGATAGCAACGACCCATCTCTGAATCGCATTTCTTTAACCCATCATCAAAAGACCCCCACCAGCAAGATCGCATCTTTTCCTTCCTGGTTCTTGCCCCGGTGCCTGCGCTGGATGGTAACGTGATGAGCTCTTGATTATTAAGCCCCCCGAGTCGTTCACCGGAGCAAGACGACCCCCTTTTGTTCCGGGTTTGACTTGTGGGTTTTCTTGATGCTCTGGCCGCGCGTCCCGGCGGCGCGATTCGGCAATGGCGGCGCGATTCCTCATCTGGGTCGCGCTTTGATCTGTCGATAAGCTTCGAAAGTGATGAGCTTGGTCGCCGGTTCGGAGATTCGTGGCCATTTAGGTACTTTGGATTTTGCCCTTTACGTATCGCTCATTCTTGTTGCAAGGTTTGGTGTAATGGGTCGGGGTTTGTTTTCCCTATGGCAATGCTGCGGAGATTGGATTGTTTGGTCTCGTTCATTCGCGGAAAGTTGATTCATTTACTTGCTTAATAGGATTACTTCCAATTTAGCTTTCCGCAAGGTTATACTTTTAGTCGAAATGTCTCTTCCGCCTCGCTCTGTTCTGATCTGTCGCGTTAGATACTTAGTAATCAGCTCAGGATTTTGCTGCATTTACTTCCGAGAATGGCTGCGGTTCGGTTCACTGCCTTTGATTTTGCGCCTCGCTCTGTTCTGATCTGTCGCGTTAGATTCTTAGTAATCAGCTCAGGATTTTGCTGCATCTACTTCTGAGAATGGCTGCGGTTCGGCTCACTGCTTTTGATTTTCTTCTATTTGCGAGTTGTCAATTTGGCTTAAATGATCTTCGTTAGGACAATGTGGCCCTTATGGGACTACACTTGGGATATGAAATCCAGTAGATAAGTTGGACGAAGTTATATATGCTTGCGATGGCATGCCTGTGTCAATTGCACTCGTTGAATGTTTATCTCATGATTGCATTGTCGCTTTCAACTGCATTGTTGCTGTCATTTGCATTTTCAGATGAATAAATTTGTGCTTATTGCCTATCCAGTGAATAAATAATTGAGAATCTTTGCTGAGAATTGGATTTTCTGTTTGAAGATTATAATTGCATCCGTTAAAGTGGTGGTTTTCCAAGTCCATCATACTTTGTATATATGTCTATCCTGCCAAGATGTAGATGGCAGTCAGGCTGTGAAATGGAAAGTCTTTTCAAGCAAGTTTTTAGTGTTTGGACAATAATGTTAATGCATTATCTTGTTACCTGTGTTTTCATCAGTGACTGATGTATTTATTTGTTGTTGTGCCCGTCCTATGCACTACAGCAAAATCTTGTAGAAAGACATCGCTGCTGCTGTTATTTTTCAAGCCACTAGACAGCAGGAAAGGAACTGATCAGAAGCTAGCTGGCAAGCAGGAATCAGGTCGATCAGGGACATGAGAGGGTGATAATGCAACTCACAATTGTTTAAGAAAGTATGAAGAGGATAAAATTTCCCAAGCGATACTTGATCGTCATTTTGACATTTATATCTACGTGCGTCTGCTATATAGAACGTGTAGGATTCTCAATTGCCTATACCGTTGCAGCCGATGCAGCTGGAGTAAACCAATCTAGTAAAGGCACAATACTTTCTACCTTTTATTATGGGTATGCCTGTTCACAGGTGCCCGGAGGATGGGCTGCTCAGAAAATAGGGGGAAGACGCATTCTCCTCCTCTCCTTTGTGTTATGGTCACTAACTTGTGCATTCGTTCCACTGGACCCAAACAGAGTGGTAACATTAGTTGTTGCTCGCTTGCTCGTTGGTGTGGCACAAGGTTTCATCTTCCCCTCTATCCATACTGTCCTAGCTGAGTGGGTCCCCCCTCACGAAAGGTCTAGATCTGTTTCTCTTACAACTTCGGGGATGTATCTTGGTGCGGCTGCAGGAATGCTTCTTCTTCCAAGCTTGGTGAAATTCAGGGGTCCACAGTCGGTGTTTGTCGCTGAAGCAGCATTAGGTGCCATGTGGTCTCTACTTTGGATAAAATATGCCAGCGATCCCCTCAGGCCTGAACATCCAAAAGCCACAGCTGCTGGTTTTGGGGAGTCTTTGTTGCCAATGAAAAGAAGCCAAAAGGTAAAAGTTGAGAATGGAGGGAGTTCTGTCAAAACTGCCGGCATCCCATGGAAGAGTATCATATTTTGCTTACCGGTTTGGGCCATTGTGGCAAACAACTTCACATTCCACTATGCTTTGTATGTATTGATGAATTGGTTGCCAACATACTTCGAACAAGGTCTCCAACTTAGCCTCCATGAGATGGGTTCATCGAAGATGTTGCCCTATCTCAACATGTTCATATTCTCGAATATTGGTGGGGTTGTGGCTGACCACCTGATTACCCACAAAATTCTGTCCGTGACTGCAACCAGGAAATTCCTGAACACCATAGGGTTCTTAGTTGCTTCTTTCGCACTAGTGGCACTTCCCTTATTCAGAACTGCTGGTGGAGCTGTCTTTTGTTCATCTGTGGCTCTTGGGTTCTTGGCCCTTGGCAGAGCAGGGTTCGCAGTGAACCACATGGATATTGCTCCCAAATATGCAGGAATTGTTATGGGAGTTTCCAATACTGCTGGTACATTAGCAGGCATAGTTGGGGTTGATCTTACCGGCCAGCTTCTTGAAGCAGCTAAAACCAATTATTCTGATCTTTCAACCCCTGAAAGTTGGAAACAAGTTTTCTTGATACCTGGCCTTCTTTGTACTTTCAGTTCAATAGTGTTTTTGCTATTCTCAACTGGGGAGAAGATTTTTGACTGAGGTTAATCTGGCTATATCTCTTAAAGAGCTAATCATTCCTGAATTGTTGCTTTGTGTGAGCTGGGTGAAGCTTTTTACTGCATGTCATCTTGCTATAGATTCTATTTATAAAACCCCACAAGAATCTGCGGTGGGAACATAGTGAGAGTTTCTAGTGTTTCTTCATTTCCTTTTAATGTTTCAATTTGTAGAGCCGTGTAGCTGGGTCCATGTGCTCATTCCTTTCTAGTAGCTTTTCTCAATAATTCAAACGATGTCACCTGGCAATTTAGCCAGAGTTTTTCCATGTTTCGGTACTTGGCCTATCTCGTGCAACTGGTTATGCATGAAGGCAACAGCTCTCGTGATATCTGCAAAGCATATGATGATCAGTTCAAACTACATGTGACTGTGAAGGTCTCATTGGCTTGAATTGATAGCGACGTCCTTGATGGCAAGTTTAGGATTATCACATGAATCGTGCGTTACATCGTGTGTATAGATATATGGTACTTTGGTCTGTCCGTCCAGGTGTGAAGCGCTGGGGATTGATGTTCCAGGCGCAAAATCTTCGGCTTTTCATACTTCAACTCTTTCCATTTGTTTACTGGAGTATAAACACAATTTTTTCGTGGATTTACCACCCAACATTAGGGTAAGCTATTTCAGGTTTTGTCCAAGTCCTACTTGGAATTTGGAACCTACTAAGTAGAACAGGCTTTCTAATTTTGGAAATTTGGAACCTACTATGTAATAGGTTCCAAGGTGGTTTCAGAGTTTATTCAAATTTCATTCGTATAGTGAATTATCACATATCATTATTTGCTATAATTCAATGATTACAATTCATAGTTAAACATACGGAGCTTATGAAATATTAACAAAGTGAAAGTCTCAATCTTGAATAGCACTGACTATTGTTTTTAAATTACACACATTGAACGCTATGAAATGCCGCAAAATCATGGGAAGATACAAAACTAAAAAAAAGATCTGTTCCAAGTTTTTCGGTTCCAGCTAGAGCATATCCATCAGAACAAATACTACAATTTTTAGAACTTAAAATCTGCTTTGCATATCCAAGAATTTTAAATCAAACTGGGCCATTGATCAAATTTTTAATTTTTTAATTCTATCCATAAATTATGCTCATCCCTACCTCTGAACATGCTCTCGGTACCTCTTAGGCATGTTTCGATGATGGCGGTCGTTCCACTGGTTCACGCATGCTTGCTGCCAAAAGAAATCTGAGCTGAACCCCGACCATCTGCAGGTGCCTCTTGTGGTTTGTCTTTTGTCATTTGTGCTGTTGTGGGAGCCCCTGCTGCTGGACCACGGATATGGGCTTTGGACGATGCTCCAATGTGGAGTTGGTACTCTTTCTCTTTCTCTCTCTCTCTCTCTCTTAATTGATAAGTGGGAATCAAGCACGCATACCCGCACTCAATTGTAACTACCTGATTCATCATGCATGCCCCAGTTCGTTCATCCAAATTTGGTTCGAATCACGTGTCACATTTTTGGGCATGGATGCTGTCGAATCTCTAATTTGGCATCTGTTGAGTCCGTGTATACTTTGATGATAAATAAATTAATGTAACAAAATTGCCCATGATAGAGAAGAAAAAGAACAAATTTCTAGGTTCGGTTTGTTTTGCAGAAAATGAATAATTTGGATAACATTTTCATAAAAAATTATCGCTTCTATCGTCGGAAATAATTAGTCAATAAAAAACATTTAATTATCGATAATTATTAATGTCTAAATATCTTTGTGAATGACGATATTTTTTCTCATTGGTTATTTTTTTTAGCAATAAAAACGATTAATTTTATGAAAATATTTTTTAAATAATTTATTTTCCTTGTAATAGACGCATTTTCAGAGTGTTCTATAATTACTTTAAAAATCAACAATTTAAAAAGGTTGTAGAAGAAAAATGTATGTTCAAATTTTGTTTCACCAATAAAGATAAAATAAATAAATATTTGATTGGCATGTGACATCCGGAAAATTCCTACATTTATTGATAAGTAGGAATTTGACTGAAATCAATGTTCCACGTTAGGAATTTTATGCGAGTGATTAATGTGACTGTTATGTTTGAGCAATAGGTTAGAATTTTACTAAGTTAATTATTTACTTATGTTTGAAAAGTTTTACCAAATGTTTGACGAGTTCAAAAGTTAATTATTAACTTATGTTCGAAAAGTTTTGCTAAACATTTTGACAAGTTCAAAATATTTTTTGGATTTATCAATATTTAGAACGGACATTAGTTTCCATGTTTATATACCGATTCCCTTGATTCCTTAGCATTTCAACCAAAGATGTTATTATGGAAAGTTGTTCTTTTGACCCTCTCTTCCATTGGCAAGTGAAACCTTGAACTTATGTTTCTATCTTTTTCCCATCAGCAAGTTGAGACTTTGAATTCAGCCTTGTTGATATCATGTTTACTTCATAGATGTTAACTTTTACTTCATTAATGCAAGGCATGACTCAACTCTTTACTTAGCAAAAGGAGATGAATCCCTCCTAAATATCTCTTCTCTTAGCTTATGAGATTGTGCCACATACCTAAACTATTCACTTAGGGCCACATGAACTCTTTTGATTTGAACAACAAGTCTCTCTACTCTTAAACCTCATGATTTTACCCTTGGCTAATTGAGCAACTTCATCAATTCACTCTTAAATGCTCAACTTTACAAGAGAGAGAATTCCCAAGAGAATGCGCTACTTCATTACTTCATTACTCACCCTCCATTTTCCTTTCAACTTTGTTTTCAATTTCAAGAGTAAAAACAAAAGATCCCACATGTGAACTCTTGAATTCATTTCCAAGTTTGAAGGAAAATTAAAACTTTGATCTTTCACAAGCTATTTTCAAAGTAAGTAAAAACTCTAGGCATTAAGTTAGTTTGTTTTAATGAGTATTTGACTCGGTTGCTTAATGGGTGTTTTCTTTAAGTGGATTTTATGAACATGTGTGAATATGTTACGTGATAGCATGCTGAGTTCTTCATTGTGTGAATCTTGATAACGATATGCTGAGTTTTGCATTGATGATTTTATTTCTTTTAAAAAGAAGCATGAGTCAATTCTTTGGTATTGGTGGTGTTTTGGTGAAGAGAGTGTATAAAAATAAAAAAATAAAAAAAACGTTGCCGAATATGGCAATACCAATTACTGGTTATGGCGGGTTACCGATCATGACAGTATCAATTACCAATAGTGGCAAGTACCAACTATGGTAGTAGTGAATACTGATTAATTTAGTAATACCGATTGCAGCAGTTATCGAATATGGAAATTGATAATAGAAAATAAAGATATTTCTTTTCTCATGCTATCTATTTTATGGATATCTAAGTCCTTCGCGTTTTTTTTTTAGCATCATTATTTAATAAATGTATATCCCTTATATTTGAAGAAAATGTGCTTAATAATGAATATGTTCATTTAATGTTAGTTATGCAAAATGATGCTATACATAAACGTTGATGCATAATATGTTTAATGGTTAAGTGAAATGATGTGGTGCATTGAGTGTTGATGTTAATCATCTTAATGTGCATTAATGTTGCATTATAATGATGAACATTGAAAAAGAAAGGTGTGGTAACGTAAGGGTGGCGGCATTGCCCTATGTGTTGGGAGTGTCCCACGATGCCTCGAGAGAGATGTCCCGCATTAAAGGTTATGTATGAGTACGGCGGGAGCCCTATGGGTATGTTGTAGGATGTCTCAGAATTGAGATGCCTCATGTGTCCGGATGCCCTGAAAGTGTTCGGGAGATAGAGTAAATAAGATGATGCATACTCATGAATATATATATATATATATGTTGATAAGACACCAAATGATACCGATGCATCAAGAAATTATATGCCATACATGTGCGTTGCGTAAATAATGTACCATGCATTCTTGTGAGGCACTTGCAAAAAAGTAAGCCATGTGCTCATGCTCTGATTATGTTGCTCTGTATGTTTGTGATTGTTAAGCCATGGTGATTGCAAAGGTACACTCTTATTTTAGATTTAGAGATTTCACTTGCTGAAATTTGGCTTATCCCTTTATTTCTTAGACATATAGGATGATTCTTCCATCGCTACCACTTTTTGGAGCCCTAGCTCATATAGAGCATGATTATGAAGAGGATGTGTTGTCTCATGTAGAATTCGTGTATACTAAGTGTATAACTATGGTATTGGTTGACTTAGGACTTGTTGAGTGGGTTCCCCATCGGTACATAACCTGGTACGCAATTCTCCATAGTGACTAGCTGGAATCACTTAGAGGCTTTGATGTTCCTTCCGGTTACATTGTTGAGAAGCAAGCATTGGAAGAGGTTATCAATCCTTGGATGTTGAATAGATGTTGTACATGCAGACTTTTGAGAGTGGGGGTATGGTTGTGGAGATAGAAGTTACCGAACATTCCCAAGTGTTTTGTATTGTGATGTGGTGATATAAGTGATACCTAAGTATGTTATTAAGAGTATGAAATAATTATGTGATGTATTTAATTAAATTTTTGTGCTTCCGCTTACAAAAAAAACTAATAAGAAAGAAAGAAAGAAATATGACCCGTATAAAGGGTGACATACCTAGGACGTTACATCTTATTAACTTAGTTATAGTTCATTTTATTATTATTTTTATTATTGTAGGCGTTGCTTCCCTAAGAAATATCATATTATTGAATACGCGCTTTAGCATACTAATAATTTTATCCATCGTTATCGGCATCTAGCAATTTCTTTGTCCTTTTCTTTTAAACGTCAAAAGGTTATTAATAAAATAAATAAAAGTTCGCAAAGCTTGAGGGCCGATCGAGTCCTAATTTTAATAATTGGGTCACTTTAATCGATTCTCTTAGTTAGTTTAATACCAACATTCCAAAACATATTCCCCCAAAAAGCTACGAATTTAAAGTACAGTCTAGTCGACACTTTATCCTTACGCTTGATTCTCGCCGGTCTCGGCGTATTCCTTCGCATGAGCTTCTCCTTTTCGCATGAACTTTGCTCTCTCTCCACATCAAATCCAAAGCCTTTTTCCTGTTCTCTCTCTTCGCTCGCTCCCGGCCACTTTCATCGAGGGGGCAGGAAAGATCACAACTTTTGGCAGATTGCAGACGTCGGGCCGTGACCCAGTCGCTGTCTCTCTCCCCCCCATCCGCCGCGCAGCGCCACCCTCGTGAAACCCGCCGCCGCCGAACGGGCGGGGGGACGAGGCCTTAAGGGGGTGCCGGATCTGGCTCCTCTTCCGCCGGCCGCCCTGTCGTAGGTGGTGCTGCGGTGGTGGTAAGAGACGGGTAGGACTGGTCGTTGGCGACGGAGCGCGGAGGGAAGGGAAGAGAAGAGAGGGAAATTAGTGGGTCCCGGTTGTGCTTGGGTGGAGGCGGCTGACTTGGAGGCTGGCATGAACCACGGCACGTGTCCGGCGGCGGCTGGACATTAGCGAACGCTTTGCCTCCACCAGGATTGGCGTTCCGTGCTTTTGAAAACGGAACGAACATGTGAGAATCTAGGCTCGAAAAGACAAGCGTTATATGGTACGAGTCGTGGATGCTGATGCAGATGACAGAGGGAGGCCAGGATCAAATGGGTGGGCCATGGTAAAGATTGTTGTGCACACTTAGACAGCCACGACTGAGGGAACATTCGATCGATTTCGTGGCGAATCCTGTTCGTTGTTATTTTACTCGCTCCACTCCACTTCATGCTCGGAGCACTAGCCCCACTTGCTGCACCAGAGACTTGCATTCCCTAGCAAAAAAGTAACATAAAACGAGTCAAGTTGGATTTGCATTGGCCCAGGTGAGGAAGCAATCATCCAATAAACTAACAGGAAAACGCGTTTTTTTAATCAAAAGCAGAACTTTGAAGGGAATTTGCTGTCTATTTCGACCTGCAAGAGCGAGTCCCCACCAGGAAGAGGGTGAGTGCAGACATTCCCACGATACATACAGACAACTTGCATTAAACCAGGTTGACAACACCATCAATGGTTCTGGTTATTGACCACTGTCTTCATTTTTCTTTATCACCATGATATCAGCATCGTCTTCTTCCTGTCCTTCTTCTGTATCCTTTTCCTTTTCTTTTTCCCCGTTTGCTGGGCAATGAAAATCAAAATAGTGGTCTGAGGACCCCCTCCATCTGCAAAGGATTCAACCCTGTAATTCTTGCGGGGGAAGAAAAAAACAAAAGAAGCGACCTTGGGCGTGCTCTTCTCTGTTATCACGTGTTCCCGTGAGCCCAAGTCACAAAGTGGCTGTCTTTCTCCTGCTTCAAGTATTCCCTTCATAATTATAAAGAAACACAAAGTGTCCAGCGCAGAGCCAGGTGAGTACTCTTTCTTGTGATGAACAAGCTTTCTTTCTTTATTTTCGTTTGGTATAGTTGCTTTGAAATAGTGTTTGATTTCTCCTTTTCGGACTTGGAAGTCAGGGCTCCTTGAGACTTACGGCTTCTTTCTTGCTTTTCTGGAAAATGGAAGGCTGTCGTTTCTCCCCGCAGTCTCTCAGATTTCAGTGAAGTTGGCTCTCATTTAGAGTGAGTACAGCGTGTTTTGTGTGAAACTTTTGGAGCCACCCAAAAGTGCCGCTTTTCTTCTTCTTCTTCTTCTTCTTTTAGCGAAGCCTTGATGGGTATATATAAGTTTTTCACTTTGTACATTATTGATAGATTGGAAGAAGTTAAGGACATCCTGACCCCTCTTTCGCTATGCCTGCTGCAAAAGTCAAAAAACAGTATGCTTAATGTTCGCCTTGTCTGACGAAGGTTCTGTCTATCCTAGCTTCTGTTGGTTCTTTCAGTCAAGTCTAAGACATGGAACTTTCTTTTAGGAATCAAGTTAGCGACTTGCTTTGATCAAGATTATATTCCTTCCCACTTTGGGTAGATTTCCTAAATTATCAAAAGCTGTTGATTTATCTTTCATTCAAGTATCCTCACATAAGGTTACTCTTATAATCCATAACCACTCTTATTGATGGGAAGCTTGTCTTAGATTGTTGATCTCGCATCAGGATGGATCTGGTTTGGCTTCTCTGCATTTTCGTCCTTTCTTCCAGAGAATTGTCACTAGGACAGTCCACACCCGATGCTGATGCAGTGACTATTGGAGCTATTTTCACGTTTTCAACTATCAATGGAAAAGTCGCTCAAATCGCCATGAAGGCTGCAGAGAATGATGTCAATGCAGATCCAACTTTTCTTGGTGGACGCAAACTGTCTATAATCATGTACGATTCCAATTTCAGTGGATTTCTAGGCATCATCGGCGGTATACATTCTCCTTGAAACTCTTACTCATTCGGAATTGTTTTCATTGGTATAATCTCTTCCCCGTGAATATTAATCAGCTGGTTATTTGATTGTTAACTGTAACTAACAGCTTTGCAGTTCATGGAGATGGACACAGTTGCAATAATAGGTCCACAGACTTCAGGAACGGCCCACATTCTCTCTCATCTTGCAAATGAACTACATGTTCCAATGCTGTCATTCACAGCGCTTGACCCCATGCTTTCTCCCCTCCAGTACCCCTACTTCATTCAAACTGCACCCAGCGATCTGTTCCAGATGATGGCTGTTGCAGATATGATCAGCCATTACGGATGGCGAGAAGTGGTTACAATTTACTCCGACGATGATCATAACAGGAATGGCATCACTGTGTTAGGTGATCAACTTGCGGAGAGACGCTGCAAAATAACGTATAAGGCAGCTCTTCCCCCAGATCCAACGGCAACTGAGAATGACGTTGTAGCTGAATTGAATAAGATACAACTGATGGAATCCCGAGTGATTGTATTGCATGCATACTCAAAGACGGGTCTTTTGGTTTTTGATGTGGCCAAGAGACTTGGCATGATAGAGAGTGGGTATGTTTGGTTCGCAACTACATGGTTGTCTAATATTCTGGACTCTGATTCATCACTTTCGTCAAAGCTTCCCGGCTCTATTCAGGGAGTTCTTGCACTTAGGTTGCACACCCCTGACTCAAAGAGAAAAGCAGATTTTTTAGCGAGGTGGAATTCGTTGAGCAACGGTACTATTGGGTTGAACCCTTATGGTCTTTATGCCTATGATACGGTATGGATGATTGCTCGTGCAGTTAAAATGTTCCTGGATCAGGGAAACAACATTTCATTCTCTAATGACACGAAATTAAATAACATTGGGGGAGGAGGTCTGAATCTTGAGGAATTGAGCATTTTTGATGGAGGAGAGCAGTTGCTTAGCAATGTCCTGCAGACAAAAATGAGTGGTCTGACTGGCCCGGTCAAATTTAATCCAGACAGATCTCTAGTACATCCTTCTTATGACGTTATTAACATACTTAAAAATGGTTATCGCCAGGTAGGCTATTGGTCCAACTACTCTGGGCTTTCCATTGTGCCTCCTGAAGAACTTTATGCCAAACCACCAAACCGTTCCAGTTCGAACCAACATTTGAACAGTGTGATTTGGCCTGGAGGCAACAGTACCAGGCCTCGCGGTTGGGTTTTTCCAAAAAATGGAAAGAAACTAAGGATAGGGGTTCCGTGGAGAGTTAGTTACCGAGACTTTGTCGAGCAGGTCAATGGTACTGACATTGTCCAGGGGTATTGCATAGATGTGTTTCTTGCTGCCATAAAATTGCTTCCTTATCCAGCTCCATACGAATTTGTCTTGTTTGGAAATGGCCACGAAAATCCTAGCTACAATGAGCTTGTAAATATGGTCGCGGCAAATGTGAGTTGGTTCTAAGGCAGAGGACTACATTTACCATTTTAGACAGTCTACCTTACGTCTGCTGATCACATTTTGTTCTGCAGGTTTTTGATGCTGCTGTGGGAGATATCGCGATTGTCACAAATCGAACAAAGATTGTAGATTTTACTCAGCCTTACGTTGAGTCGGGTCTAGTTGTCGTTGCCCCTGTTAAGAAGTCGAATTCAAGTCCTTGGGCATTCTTGAGACCATTCACTCCATTGATGTGGGCTGTCACAGCAGTTTTCTTCCTCATTGTGGGAGTAGTCGTGTGGATTCTTGAACACAGAATTAACGATGAGTTCCGGGGATCTCCCAGGAAACAGATCATGACAATTCTATGGTGAGCATTGGGTAAATGTGTCTACTTTACAAGATGAAAACTACAACTAAATCTCTAGTTTTCATTTCTCTCCTAGGGAGTTTGCACGTTATGCCAGTATCTTAGGCTCTACTTTCTTAGAGGATTATGATGCATTGATTGTTTAAGGCCAATTCGTCATTCACAGACACAGATTGAAGGGTAGCCCCATCATCTTTGCATTAGTTCATCCTAATGACTGCTCACGGTGCTCTCTGCAACTTCTGATCTGAGCTATTTTCTCTCACAGGTTTGGCTTTTCTACTATGTTCTTTGCCCACAGTAAGTCTTACTTTAATGTGTGATAATTTAACTGAAAAAAATGTCAAAGTGACTTTAGCATATCGTGACTCTAAATGTGTTCAAATCTCAGGAGAAAACACCGTAAGCGCACTTGGTCGCATGGTGCTGATCATCTGGCTTTTCGTGGTTTTGATAATTAACTCAAGTTATACAGCGAGTCTTACGTCAATCCTGACCGTTCAACAGCTATCCTCGCCGATCAGAGGAATAGATTCGTTAATAGTCAGCGATTCCCCAATCGGCTTCCAAGTGGGGTCTTTTGCACAGAACTATATGATTGAGGAACTGAACATTCCAAAATCAAGACTTGTTCCACTTGGCTCACCAGAGGCTTATGCTTTAGCGCTCAAGACTGGAAGAGTTGCTGCTGTGGTTGACGAACAACCATACATAGACCTCTTCCTTTCAAATCACTGCAAGTTCTCAATCAGGGGCGAAGGGTTCACCAAAAGTGGGTGGGGATTCGTGAGTATCTTGAGACCGGAATCATCAGCTTTAAATACATAACTTGTTTACAAGTTACAACTCTTGATCCGAAGAAGAAATTAATCATAACTGGTACACGACATTTCTTTGATAGAAAGGAGGGAAATTGAACTTCGACATAATGGCATGTTTCCAATTCTATGCTCAATTGTGCATCTTGTGCCGTAAAAGGCATGACTGATTGACACAGGATGACTGGCTCTCGATAACTTAGTATATCCCTTGTTCTGTTGTGATATATTCTCCAACACCACTTTACTTTTAATCATTCTTCCGCAGGCATTCCCTAGAGACTCCCCTCTAGCCGTCGACATGTCGACTGCCCTGCTCGCTCTATCAGAGAATGGTGAGCTCCAGAAGATTAATGACCGGTGGCTGTCCAGAAAGACTTGCGGGTCCCAGATCCCCGGTGAGGAATCTGACCAACTTCGTCTCCAAAGCTTCTGGGGCCTGTTCCTTATTTGCGGGGTTGCTTGCGTTACGGCTCTCCTCGTATATGTCTTCGTCATGTTGCACAAGTTCAAACGGCATTCTCCTCAAGCATCTGAGCCATCTTCTCATGGAGGCTCTCGTTCCGCGCGCCTTCAGACTTTCTTGACCTTCGTGGATAAGAAGGAGGATAAGTCTCGGAGCAAGTCCAAGAGAAAGCGGAGTCGAGAACTTGTGAATGGAGGCAGGGAACCTAACTTACCTGGAACGGATCAGATATGCTAAGAATTCGACGTCTCGGGTCAACGTCGAAACGGGGATTTCCTGGCCCCATGAGTTCATGTTTGCCAATATCAGCTTGGTTGCTTATTTTCCACACTTGGGTCTACAAATAACCAAGAGTTCTCATAGTATAGTTTCACTTCATGCCCCGAAGAATCGTACAGGATGGCGCTTCTTAAAACTTTAGAAGGCAATCCAGAGAGCGAACAGTCTGTCGCCGACACCAAGCCAGTTGAAGGGCTATACTTTAGAAGTCCACAGCCGTCGCCATTGCCGCAGAAGTTGGAGCAGCTGATGCTCATGCCAATGCAGAAAGTAGAAGAAGCCGTGCGATCTTTTGGAAGAGTGAAGAAATGCCGGTAAGTTTTTTTTGCCGAAGCACAACGAAAACAGAGGGGCCTGTTCTAGAGAACACCGGCTTCAAAGATCGTTGCAATCCGACGGCCGAAGATTGCAAGAACGATGTCAGTTTGTGCAGTCCCATTTTCTAAAATTTTTGTTGCATGCCCATTACGGAACGTTTGATTCGATACGCAGATCGCTGTCTTAATTACTCATAAAAAGTAGGAGACTTTATAACAAAAATAAAAATAAAAATCGAATCTTGAAGTATGACGTTGAAGTATGACGTCATCCATGCTTATAAGGTTTTCTCACAGAGACACCACCAGACGCTTTTATATTGATTTTCTGCGCTTCTGCAATCCCCCACCAACTCCGCCGCCCTTCCTCCGCCGCCGACGCAGTCGCCTCCGGCGACGACCCTTTAAGCAGGACGACGATGGCGATCTGCTACCAATCTCCCTTCAAGCCCATCACCACGATCTCTCTCCCCAGAACCCACCAAACCCGCAAGACCCGACCTTGCGGCGTCGTCGTCGTCAGATGCTCCAAGACCCAGCTCCTGTCCACCGAGCCCGAGCCCGTCTTCACCTCCGTCCGGTCCTTCGCGCCGGCCACCGTCGCCAACCTCGGCCCCGGATTCGACTTCCTCGGCTGCGCGGTCGACGGGCTCGGCGACCACGTCTCCGCGCGCGTCGACCCCGGCGTCCACCCGGGCGAGGTCGCCATTTCCGAGATCTCCGGCGACAACGCGAAGAGGCTCAGCAAGAACCCCCTCTGGAACTGCGCCGGGATCGCCGCCATCGAGGTCATGCGGCGGCTCGGGGTCCGCTCCGTCGGCCTCTCGCTGTCCCTCGAAAAGGGCCTGCCTTTGGGGAGCGGGCTCGGGTCCAGCGCCGCAAGCGCCGCCGCGGCCGCCATCGCGGTCAACGAGATCTTCGGCGCGAGGTTGAGCACGGAGGAGCTGGTGCTTGCCGGGCTGAAATCGGAGGAGAAGGTCTCCGGCTACCACGCCGACAACGTGGGGCCGGCGATCATGGGCGGGTTCGTGCTTATCAGGAGCTACGAGCCCTTGGAATTGGTGTCGCTGAAGTTTCCAGCCGAAAAGGAGCTCTTTTTCGTGCTGGCCAGCCCAGATTTCGAAGCCCCGACGAAGAAGATGAGAGCCGCGCTCCCGACGGAAATCGGGATGCCGCATCACGTGTGGAACAGCAGCCAGGCGGGGGCGCTGGTGGCGGCGGTGCTGCAGGGGGACGTGGAGGGGCTCGGGAGGGCGCTGTCGTCGGACAAGATCGTGGAGCCGAGGAGGGCGCCGCTGATCCCGGGGATGGAGGCGGTGAAGAAGGCAGCCATCGAGGCCGGAGCGTTCGGGTGCACCATCAGCGGGGCGGGGCCGACCGCGGTGGCGGTCACGGACGACGAGGCGAGGGGCCGGGCCATCGGGGAGCGGATGGTGGAGGCCTTCATGGTGGAAGGGAAGCTGAGGGCGGAGGCTGTGGTGAGGAGGCTGGACAGGGTTGGGGCTAGGCTTGTCAGCAGCATTCCCCGATGATAAGCAAGCTCTTTCTGATTCTTTCTTGCCACTTGGGCTTAGTGATATTAGCAGTGCTCAGTTTGGTTTTTTGAGGGATTGTGGGTTGAAGTTTCTGGTTGTAAATGACAATCTGATTCTGAGTGAGATGAGGGTTCAGAATGCAGATGGGTCATCTCTCAGTTGTCTTTTGTTGGCAACACTTGATAAGATCTTTGGAGATGCTTTTAATGTTAGTGCCTGTCCCTGCAATAAATGCCTCCCTGTCTTGGGGATAGAAAGAAAATGAAAGAGAGAGAGAGCTACAAATATAATTGGTCTTAAAATCCGAGTCGTCTTCTTATGTAGCAATTTGGCTAGGATGGAACAAACCTTTCCTGCTAGTTAAAAGCTTAGGATCCAGATTAGTTGGTTCAGAGATAAGACTGGGACTTGTAGTTGTTGCAGTACTAGTACCGTAGACAAAGAGGGTATAAAAATGGCTCTTACACTTATAAATGTACATATCCACACTCTACAAGTAGAAACTTTTTTGACATTGCTCAGCAGGCACCACCGATGCCTACTGCTGCTGAATTGCTGATGATGATTAATCTTGACTCACGGACTTGGCAGTTCATTCTTGTTTCTGCTATTCCGGTGGTCTGATCAGGGAACAAGTCAATTCTATTCATGCTTGTACGCTATCCACAAGTTTGTAAATCAAATCGTTTTTCCTTTACTCATCATATCTGACACTATCCACAAGTTCGTAAATCAAATCGTGTTTCCTTTACTTAACATATCTGACACGGCATGATGTCCATCAGTACACAAATGCTCAGAACCACGAAACCCAGCTAAATCAAGCCAAAACCAATGCTAAGCCGGGGTTCAAGAACAACCCCTAATTACAACCCCGGACAAATAGCAGTTGTAGCAAAATAGTGTGAGCAACAAAACAGCAAGAAGTAAAACATCTGGACAAAACTGCCTGCAACCCCAGTTACAGTGACTGGATTACTCGTCCTTAACAGCAAAAGTCTGCTTCATGCCGAGACAGAAGAACTCTGTGATCACTTCAAGGGGCATGCCCTTGGTTTCAGGGACTTTCAAGAATACAAAGGCCCATGATAGGAGACAGACCACTGTGAACATGCCGAAAATGCTTGCCAGGCCCGCCGATCTGAGAATTAACGGCAACGAGTAGGTGACAATAACATTGCCCATCCAAAACGCAAGGCCACATATGGCGACACAGACACCGCGGACCCTGGTGGGGAAGATTTCTGCGCAGAGCACATTAGGGGCTGGACCAAATCCCATAACAAAGAAACAGATGTAAAGGACGACACCGATGGTGCAGATCACTGCATGAATAGCAGAGCCTGCATCTACCACATAGCTCAGCACCATGATGATGAGTGATACTATCAGCATGGGGATCGTACCCAGGAGCAAGCTCCTGCCATTGAGGAAGAACCAAAATAATTAGCAGCAATGAAGGGGGATACATATTGAAAACACGCAGCAATTTGCACAGTAAAATCACTACAAAAGGAAGCCTCGCAGAAAATGAAAAATCTCACCCAGCAACGGACATGAGAAGAGACAAGAAGCATATTTTTAAGCAACAATACAGAACCTTATTCTATAAACTTATTTGAAGCAAATATAAAAGAATCCCTGCAACTTTTGCAGTATAAAACACCATCTGCCAACAGCAATACCCACAATATTGAAATAATGTTTCAAAGAACTTCAATATGGCAAAACTCTTTAAGTTTGATAAATGTACCTTCTGCCAGATACATCCATGAGCCTCATAGCAACAGCAATGGAGGGTAGCATCAGCAAGGTCGTGATGGCACTAAGAAGTAGAGATACTGACTCTGAGCTGATGTGCAATTCTGAAAGAAGAACTCCGACACCAGCCTGCTTAAGAATTTGGGGAGTGTAGTATAGAACGCCATTTATTCCAGAGAACTGCATTAGGAATCACATCAGCTAAACTTTGAGCTTGTTAGTGTGCGTGCGCATGCATGCATGTCAGTGTGTGTGTGTGCTTACTTCAGGGAGGGAGAAAGAAAACTCAACCCAACAACCTCTCTTATTCAGCATCCAATGCTGCCAGAGGCAGAGTTACACGGGAACGAATCAAATCCTGATTCTTATAATGAAATCTGGGCCTAAAATCCTGAGAACTTATCAACAGCTTGAACATATCCACATGGTAGGCAACCACCCCATCACGCCTTCAATAACCTAGATTGTAACAACTCACAACTTAAGCTCAAAATCAAACGCAACCCAAACTTTGATTACCTGCTGAAGTATTTGAATTCCGATGCCAACGAACAAAGCATGCTTAACTCCTGGCTCAAATAGATCCCTCCACCACAGTCCCCTTATTGCAATTTCTGATGGATGAAGCATTGCTGGACCCAATGGATGGAGTGGCAGCAACTCTTCAGTGAAGAGAGCTGGTCGGCCGACCAAGCCAAGTGCCTGGACTAGGCCCCCATCTGCAGGCTGGTCCATGCCAGGAAGAGAAACAATAGACTCACGTGGGCCTACAACACCCCATTCACGCAAATAAATCCTCTGAAATCCTTCCTTCTTTCTACTTTCGTCATCTCTCTTGGGCCATTTCCATGCTAGCTGCCACTCGGGGCCAGTGACCGGTCCTCCACTCCCTTGCATCAAACTACCCTGTCCAATGCTAATAGTGGTGCCTTGAGCCGGTGGGACCCATTCCTTCTCCGTACTAGTTGCCTGACGCGAAATCAACGGGCTTTGTAAATTATCGTTGGAATCACCACTTGCAGCATCCGATGGGTACTCATCACCCTCCATACCAATAACCTCCTCCTCATCCTCTCCAATCGCCTGCTGCTGCCCTCCCACATTGAACAGGCTTCCTAAGTGTGGAAATAGTGTGCTTCGCATGCTTCCCATCTCCATTAGTTTCTCATGGACTCTACCAAAGAGGTTAACAACGGGATCCACAAAACGCACGGTTTGGCTTCCCTGCAAAGATGCAAGGGCAAGGGTGTTCTGACCAGTGACTGGTCTGGCAACCCATGAGATACCTTTCTCTGGTTTACATATCATGATTTGATCTTCCTCACTAGACAAATCTGGATCATCATTAAGATCATTGGCAGGCCTAATTAAGTATTCCTCTATAGAGACATCACATCCGACCGCTATTCCTTCCATCAACAGAGCCATCTCACCTGTTAACAGGAAGATACAGAGCATAACACAATGTCCAACATGTGTACAGCAATGACGTTGTTTCAAGCAAATTAGGGAAAAGATGACCATTCCTACAGCAGCTGATACAAGAAATTCGATTCAAGCTGGTTCTTAGAGGAATCTGGTGGGTTTTCCAGAGAGGGCTACATAATTTTTAAATACTTAATGTCTGTAACAGCAAACTTTACTATCCTACTCTCAATTTCATTGATCATCCGTCTGCATGTCTCTGAACCTCAATGCTAACTTATGAAAGAAAGGATATATCTGTGATAGCAAAGTATAATTTCTCATCTATCTAGAAACAACATAAACATGTATTTTCATGTTGCCATTGATAGTACCCAATCACCATCTGTCACCAGAAAGTGGTATCTGTCGATTTTTTGTGGATCAGAATATTCCTCTTTAGGTATATTTAGACAGATACGCACACTTGCACACATCCCACATCCACATTGTTTCCTTGTCATAAGCTTATACTGAAAACAGCATAAAGCCCTACACACCCTTGACCAATTTGCGTCAAGAAAATAGTGATTACCACAAGGAAAGAATATACTAACCAGAAACATCTTCTGTGCCACGTATCATCTGTAAAACTTTCTTGGCCTCAAGCACTCGCCCTTTGCTCACAAGCCACCGTGGAGACTCGGGCAATAAAAGTATTGCCAACACAACATAAACAAGGGATGGAATAGAAAGAACTCCAAGCATCAATCTCCAACTCGGTGAATGCATCAATGACAAACCAAAGACCAAGCTATACGACACAAACATCCCGCAGGAGCCTGAGAACTGGGGAAGGGTATTCAGCAGACCCCTTATCTCAGGTGGGGCCAGCTCCGAAACGTAGAGTGGAACCAGAGTGACAGTCAAACCTACTCCAAACCCTCCTACAAATCTTGCCAAGAGCAGCGCGTAAAGATTGGGAGACCAGAACATCAGGAGACCGCTAATCAAATAAAAGTGGGACGACATTATCAGCATAGGCCGGCGGCCTACGCAGTCAGCCATGGCTCCACAACATGTTGTGACTAAAATGGCTCCGAGAAGCGATATGGCCACAATTAGCCCTTCCACGGCAGGTTCACTCTCCAGATGGAACTCCCTCTTTATGTACAATATGGCCCCTGATGCAGAATTACAAACAAATCACATATGGACATGATCAACCACCAGGAACACCAATCTCAATCCAAACCCCTAGTGTATCGACTGTTACTAAAACACAGGCGGATTATTTTTTCTCTCTTTCTAGAAATTTCAAAGCCATGATCCTTTCAAGTACGAATATTTACCAGCGATGGTGGCGCTGTCCCATCCTTGAAGCAAGTTCCCAAAGGCAGCAACCACAGCTATAAGCACAGCTCTGCTCATTCTTTGTACATCCGAACCACAGCCCCAGGGACACAGTCAAAACCCAAAGAGAGACTGCAAAAGTTGCTGATCGGAACAGGCAAAGCTACTTCCTTTCCATCGAGTCCGGCAACTTCAGCTGCTAGCAATGAACACCCACTTGTTCATTCTCGTCCCTCCAGCTAAAAAGCACGCCCCAACTTTCGGTATGGCCGTGTCCAGATGATCCAGAGTGTTCAGGAAGAAAAAAGCAAAAAGGAGGGCAGTATTACAGAGAAGAAGAAGAAGCCCTTGGCCTTAGGGAGGGAGACACCTGCTTTCATGGCCTTCTCAGAGGCTTACACGTCAGCCTTCTCCTTTACGTCACCTGTTGTTGTCTTCCCACCCCCTCTCTCCCTCTCTCCCTCTCTCTCTCCCTATCTTGCTGTCTCAATACCAGCGGCAGTAAACCAGCGGAGTCTGCGGTAAAGTTTGCAACTTTCGTTTAAACTCGCATCGAGAGCCGTACTTTCGGGACAAGAAGGCGTGGTCTTTCCGCACACGATGCGTCTCGCTGCAGTAATGGGCCACGTACGAGGATGAAGACGACGTTGTTGGAAAAGGATCCG
The DNA here is from genome assembly GCA_017140325.1 of Eucalyptus leucophloia subsp. euroa. NCBI lineage: Eukaryota > Viridiplantae > Streptophyta > Magnoliopsida > Myrtales > Myrtaceae > Eucalyptus > Eucalyptus leucophloia. Next base: position 23,797,736 of record CM029476.1, read on the forward strand.
ACGGAATTGTATGTTCATATACTGTATGGTATTGGTTTCGGGTCATGGACCGAACGCACTTACAAGCCCGTAGCGGACTGTGGACTTTTCTTCATTTTCGTTTGCGGTGAAAATCTCTTAAGTCCGTTCAAACACACCAGTAATATTTAATGCTTGATATCTACTGAGAAAAGGGTTAATACCATTGATATCATCAAAAACTCAAAATTAGTATATTTATAATAAATTTACCTCAAACTAGTATTTTAACTATAAAAAATTCCAAACTAATATATCTGTAATTTATCCTCCATTAGTTCCGTTAAATTTAACAATTAAATTACTGAATTTAATGAAATTTAACATTTACCAATGTAGGGTGCTATCCTCCATTTGTCACATATATACTATTTTGTGATTTTTTTGTTATATTAATTCAATTTAACATAAACTAACAAAGGATAAATTTATAATAATAGGATTTTTGATATAAAAAAATTAGTATGATAAAAATTTATCATAAATATATCAGTTTAGAATTTTTGTTGGCCAAAAAAATTAATTTAAGATAAACTTATCACGGGTATACTAATCTGAGATTTTTCGTGATATTAACATTTGGGAAAAAGCGAGATAGAAAAATAAGTTTTGGCTTTTTGATTCATCACAAATTAGTGGCTTGATCAAATATTATTATAGCAATGTGTGGCATTTGCGAGTTATACTTTTTTACGTCAGAGTGAAAAATCATGGGCAGGGATATGTTTTGTGACGTATAGCAAATGACTAAGTTGTATTGCTTATCATATGTGGGGGAATAAGCATTTGAAGAGATGGCATTGGTGGCATCACTCTTACTATTGATGGACTAAAAAAACTGTCTATATGTACACACACGCACACGATTGACGTGCTCTTATTTATTATTGTCCTTCTTTGACATACTTTGACATAGTTTGACATACGATTGACGAAGATCCGACGTCATAGTGGATAGGCATCAGGCATTACTTGAAAGACCTGCTATTTCGAGAAAGTACAAAACCCCCATTTCGTGCAATTTTGATCGAAAGGAGCTCCTCTGTTTGGTGTTTTCGCTCCAACCAGGAGCACGAATTGGTGGGAACCGTGATGCACGACGCGCTTGCTCCTCCAGCGATGCAGCATAGGAACTTTTGACTCTTTCAAATTTTTCTAGATTGCTCGTGCTCGAAAAAGGTTCTTTCCTTTTGGAAAAGTCTCTAGCCACCTTCACACTGCCCGGTCGTCGACCTCACTGGTTCGTGTATCATGGACGGGGGAGCAAGCGAGCGAGCTCGAGCCGACGAAATTAGGCGCGGACTCGATCCGAAGGCCTTGCGAGAATAGTCAGAGCAAAATGGGAAGCCCCACTTTGACCACCATCTCGAGATGCAGCAGCCACAGCCGCGCGGCTTTCGTTGAAACCGTCATTGACCCAAACGAGCGACGACCTCTGGCGATGCCCAACGATAGACCCAACGTTATCCGGATTCACGAAAAAGATGTCCGACCTTCAAAAGCAGCCGATGACTGGACAAAAACAGGGGCGGCTGAAAGAAAAATAAATTAAAGCTTTTCTTTCATCAAAACCCTTTTGACTTTCACTGTTTTGCATGGTATAATCAACAAGATAAACGGTCTTCATTATTAGGACGGGCAGCAGCAAAAATCTTCAAAGAAGAACTAATAATAACCTTGAAATTGGAGAGAGAGAGAGAGGGAGGAAACAACTGTGAAGCCGCGTGAGCCCGATTGTGGGAGAGAAAGAGAGAGTGAGCTGGTCAGCACTCCCCTCCTCCGACGTTTCTCAGCAGCACCCTTCTCCCTCTTCTGCTCTCGCCTCCTCCAAAGAGAAAAAAAATAGAAAAGGGGAAAGGGGAAAGAAAGATTATTAAATTGTCATACCATTCAAGCCCTTATATTGAAACATGGGTATTGATGTCCGGGCCTCGTTCAAGATTGGTCGTCTTCTTCTTCTTGTTCTTCAGCTTCGTCAAACGTGAGCACCCAGCAGCCAAGGACGCTTCAAGATTCATCCAACCCTTCATCTCTTTTTTCTTCAGGTATCAGATCTCTCTCTCTTTCTCTCTCTCTCTACATGTTTGCTTTCAAGATTTGCTTTACCACAGACTGCTGATTTATGGGATATATGTTCTTGATTGAAAAAGTTATCATTTTTCGTACGTTCGAAATAGGAAAATCGAGCTGGAAGTCTGATATAATATGGAGTTACTGTCACGTCAGATTTTTTCAGTTTTTTTGGATCCCTTAGTTTATCTTTAAAGTGTCTGATCTGGGCATTGCACTTTCCTTTTGCCATCCCGCCTTTCCCACCCTAGCTGCAGGGCAATTGAAATTACATTGCTGGATGAGGAAAAGGCTGTGAAGTGAATCTGGGGATTGCTAATTGCGTCTTTTATGGGCAACACATGCCGCGGATCTTTCGGAGGAAAAAATTTTCAGGGCTTCGATCAGCCCCAAGACCAGTCCAAATCCAAGAAGAGCTCGCGATCTGATCATTCTAGTTCCGACTACTCACCCTCGACATTAAACTCCCAGCAGCTCGTAGCTCAAGAATTCGCCGCTGAGACGCCCAAGAAGGGTAACAATAATAGCAATAATAATTTGCAACTTAATAGTGCAGCCAAAAAGGACACTTTCATGAGGAGAGGCATTGATAACCAGTCTTATTTTGTTTTGGGTCATAAGACCGAAAACATCCGTGATCTTTATGTGTTGGGTCGCAAACTAGGGCAAGGGCAGTTTGGGACTACTTATTTGTGCACTGATATTGCCACCGGGACTGAGTACGCATGTAAGTCAATCTCGAAGAGGAAGTTGATCTCTAAGGAGGATGTGGAGGATGTTCGGAGGGAGATTCAGATAATGCATCATTTGGCCGGACACAAGAATATTGTCACAATTAAGGGTGCTTATGAGGACTCATTGTATGTTCACATTGTCATGGAGCTTTGCTCTGGAGGTGAGCTGTTTGATCGGATTATTCAAAGGGGACATTACAGTGAGAGGAAGGCAGCTGAGCTGACTAAAATCATTGTCGGGGTTGTTGAGGCTTGTCATTCACTTGGGGTGATGCATAGAGATCTCAAGCCTGAGAACTTCTTGCTGGTTAACAAGGATGATGATTTTTCTCTTAAAGCCATTGACTTTGGGCTCTCTGTTTTCTTTAAACCAGGTAAGAAGTTCACGTGTTACATTCCATTGGCGTCTAAGCATTTACCAGTGGTTTTTTTTTTTTTTTTTTTTTTTTTTTTGAGTAGCATCTGCTAAGTTTTGATTTTCCTCTCTATTTTCAGCAGTACAATCAGTCAAAATAAAAGCTTTAGTTTGTTGCCATCAGAATTATATCCACCCCACACTTTTTTTCCCAACAGTTGACGTTCTGGCTAGACTTGCTGTGCTGAGTTAAATTTTCTTTTGTCATATTTCTTCCATTTGAGATCTTCCCATGTACAATCTAATTGTCTGGGCATTGTAGTGATTTATAGTTTCTGCTTTGTGATCCAGGTCAGATATTTACTGATGTTGTTGGAAGCCCATATTATGTTGCCCCCGAAGTACTTTTGAAGCATTATGGGCCAGAAGCGGATGTGTGGACAGCAGGAGTCATATTATATATATTGTTGAGTGGTGTGCCACCATTTTGGGCAGGTACTGCTGTCTTGCTTAATTACTCAAGATACACTATTGGATATTGATAAATTGCTATTTATATACATCCTATGGGCTTACACTAATCTCTGTTCCAACTGGATATCAGAAACGCAGCAGGGAATATTTGATGCTGTGTTGAAGGGACACATAGACTTTGATTCAGATCCATGGCCTGTAATATCTGATAGTGCGAAGGACCTGATCCGAAGAATGCTCTGCTCTCAACCTTCTCAACGCATGACTGCTCATGAAGTGCTATGTATGTTAACTCTTTTGCATCTACAATTCTCAAATGGCATTTTATGGCTTAATGAAGCCGCTTGCATTGTTATAAGTTAGAGACTAGTCGATTTAATGAGCAAGTCAACATGGGTGATGACAAGAAGGATATAGAAGTCCTAAGGTTCCACCCTCTGTCATCCCTTGCTTCAACCTAATACAATCCTTGCGGTAGAAGCTATAGGGTATTCTATTGGTGTTTGAAAATGCTGATTGGTAGTATCTTCTTCAGAGATTTTAAACCAAAAGAGTGCATCTAGAAGGTTAGAGTTTGCATCATCTGAAGGCTTATGATTTCATGAACAGTTTGCAACTCTGCCATATGCTTGTATTAGATATTGCATCCTTTGTCCTCTAGTCTGAACAACTGGGGAGACTGAAAAAAGAATGTGCCATAGATGATTGTTTTACATTTGGTTCACTGTGCCTAAGATTTTCTTGACATTATTTCTCAGGTCATCCATGGATTTGCAAAAGTGGAGTTGCTCCTGACATGGCGCTGGATCCAGCTGTCATGTCCCGTCTCAAACAGTTCTCTGCTATGAATAAATTGAAGAAGATGGCTTTGCGGGTATGATATGCATTTGTAGAAAGATGCATACCATAATGATTTTGATACTTACCATAACTCCAGGCACAGCATACTAGTGCTATTCAGATTCCTTAGGAAGAAAATAGATAAATAACTGAGCAGAATCACAAAATACCTCTCGAACTAAATTACTTCAAAATGCATCTTGTTGGGGGATTGAGTAAATTTAAGGACATTTATGGATATTCATATTGGTTCAAGCATGCACTCAGAAACTTCAAAGTAATCTTACTACAGCATTAAGTCTAATTCATGTCTTTGCTGCCATCAGGTAATAGCTGAGAGCCTTTCGGAGGAGGAGATTGCTGGTTTGAGAGAAATGTTCAAGGCAATGGACACTGATAATAGCGGTGCAATCACATTTGATGAACTGAAAGCCGGCCTGAGAAGATATGGCTCCACAATGAAAGATACTGAGATCAGAGATCTCATGGATGCAGTGAGTAGTTTGCTTTAAAGCAAATATTTGTTGTCTATGGTTCACACCTGAATACTTTTGAAGTTCATCACTCTTCTTTGAATGATCATATAGCTTACATCACTTTCTCCATCTTTGCTCTTTTGTTTCTCATATTTTTCCTTTTAATTCGTTAAATTCATTCTAGTTGGATTTCGATATACCTCATTGTTGTCCCCAGTTTGCTTTGACAAATTTGAATGAATGGGGACATACTTTAGTCATCAAGGCTAGTTATGCTTATTAAGAACGAATTAATTATGATTCGATAAAGATTTTTACTTCTATGTGAATGTTTTGAGTCTATTCAAACTACTTTTGCTTCTTCTTTGCAATGGCTGAGATTTAAGTGAATTAATAACTAAATGGGGCAAGTTAGGGGCTGACTGACTGGCTGAGAAGTGGCAAAAGCTTCTGTAAGTCACTTGGTTAATGATGTGAGATTGCCTTTTTACTTGACCTAAAACCACTAGCATTTTTGTCCACCTGTGTTATTTTGTCATTTTCTAAGTAGATGAATTTACTGCTTAGGCGGATGTGGACAACAGTGGAACCATTGATTATGGGGAATTTATTGCTGCGACAATTCACCTTAACAAACTAGAACGCGAGGAGCATCTCGTTGCGGCATTCCGATACTTTGACAAGGATGGAAGTGGTTATATTACTATGGATGAGCTTCAGCAAGCATGTGTGGAGCATAATATGACCGACGTTTTCCTTGAAGATATCATCAAAGAAGTTGATCAAGATAATGTAAGTCGACTTAAACCGCTGATGCAGAACATCCTTGCTTTTATTTCTTTGAATTGCAAGCTAGTTTTCAGGAAGTCTACATTAGCATGTCAGGGAACAAAAGAAGACTTGATGGAGACTCTTGAAATCAATGTATGGAACTGTAGATCAGACGTTGTGTATCTTCACTAGTGTTGACTGCAGGATTTTACATACTAACATGATCTCTTTTATCACAATTTGTTGGTAAGCTTGTTCAAAGAAAATTGCAGGGTCATAGGAAAAGATTTGTCTAGGTTTGTATGCCACATTTAATGGGATGCTGGCATTTAGACAGTGGGGCTAAGGGTTCAAATCAAATTGATCCCTTTGTAGTAGTAGTTTGGGGAAGTTTGAGAATCTCTCCTGTGTATCTAATGACTGGCCACTATCTTATCCTGTCTTTTCCATTTATCTGCCTTGTTATTAGTGATTGTAACATCTTGAATTCTTATTCATGGATGTTGTAGCCTCATGGAATGTTCACTTATAGCTGGTATCTTGTCTTCTGCTGACATCGCGATGTTGGAATTCCCTGGTCTTTGCATGATGTATGACAGGATGGAAGAATCGATTACGGTGAATTTGTTGCGATGATGCAAAAAGGAAATGCTGGCATTGGAAGACGAACCATGCGAAACAGTGTGAATATAAGCATGAGGGATGCCCCCGGGGCCCTTCAGGTTCCCAAGTAGGAGACCCCTTCTAAGGTAGCTTCTTGTAGCTGGGAACTTTGCTTTTTTGTACAAGATGATCAATGGAAAGACTACAAATTATTCTACACATGCTTGCTTTCTCAATCAGGAACCAGCAATAACTACGTTTACAATCTTCTCAGATTTAGTCTTATAGCTTTGTTCTGGTTCTGGAACAGGTTGAGCAGCCGAAGAGAAGTTGCAGCGGGCAAATTCTAATTCCTTCCTCCACATCTATCTCTCGGGAAGCTTGTGATGCCGGCAAGCGTCCGGTTCCGAGGCTTGGGTCGTACTTTTTTTTTACCTTGTTATTTTGCTGTATAACTGCTAAGAAGTGTATGTTTTTCGTTGGTCCTGTGAGCTTTTGCCTGTAGTAGTTGTACAGCCATTGCACCGATTTCCTGCATGTAGAAATAATTGATTTGAGAGAGTTTCCTTATTTATGAGGACCTGTGTAATGAAGTAGGGTAATTACGATATTTGGTTTATCTTATGCTTGCTAGGAATGTCTTCATAATTTCGAAATATTAGTCGAAAATAAAAGAGAAGTGGTGGTTTTTGGATTTATCTCCTTTAATTTTCCTCAATTCGATGAAATCACGGAGGAAATGTGAACTGACACTTCGTTTGTTGTACGGAAAATTGATTAATGATTTGGAAATTTTTTTGGTAAAAATGATTGTTCAGAATTTAATCACAGGATATGTTGTCCTTATTAATAATAATCTATGTTGTAAAATATCCGTCTAAATGAATTGTTACATACCATTTTTCTATTAAGAAGATACTTGCCGATTATCACTCGAACTTTTCATCGGTCATCGAATTCGTACTTTTCACTATAATGTATAATATGAACTTGCCCCTTTTTTCCTCGATGGTGGAATTCTATTGTGCCGTGGGCTATAACTTAATGAATTATCTATATTAAGATACACATTCCAATTCTACATGTATGAAAATATTCACATGTCCGTGCAACACGTAAATATACTGCTAATGTGATTAGAGTTATGGAAAACGAAATTCATTTTCATTACGTATGCTTGACAAGTGCCATTTATGTTTTCAAGAAGTAGATAAAAATTGGTGTGTCAATATTGGTATGTTTCGGATAATTTTTTAATATATCTTATAATAATAAATAGAATTCAAACAAGTGACTTGTAAATTTTGAAAATGGAAAAAAAAAACCTATTTTAAAGTAAATAATGCAGCACGGACAGGGAATTATCTACATCATAGCTCTCAGATTTTTACTCTTTAATATTCTCTTCGATGGTTTGTAAAAACAAGCGAAAATAAGTTTATAATGTCAAAAAAGAAAAAATAAGTATATAAACGATTTTACATGTCGGTATTCATAAAAGTCAAAAAGGTTTAAGGTACTTTACGACGAATAAAAATTTTCAATTATAAAGAATCGCCGAAATTTCAAGAAGTCTTAAGCTTTTATTTATTTTCTGTTTTTTATTATCTTGTATTTTTCGAAGGAACGTGAAATGGCCATAATGACCTCCAAGAAGTCTTAACCTCTCCTTTTATTTTCTGTTTTTTTCTATCTTGTATTTTTCCGAGGAATGCGAAATGGCCATAATGACCTTCGGTCCCCGCCGCGCACCGACGCTTTAAATGCGACTCGGAGGCAAAAGAGTCGCTCGCTTGCCCCCTACGATCCCGTCGTTTTCTTGATTTATATTTCTCTATTTTCTTTAAATAAAAAAATTATTCCAGCAAGGCAAATTTGTCCTACGTGGAATTAACTTTCATATATCTTTTTTCTGTTGCTAAGAATGTACGTTATTTTATCGATTTTACGCCGTTCCGGCTCACTTACTCCCCCACGTGTCCCTATTTTACTCTCCTCGCGAATTTTAGGTGCCACCTTTATTATAAATTTCCCTAAGATTTGATCTTGAAGAAAGCAAATTAAGCCGAAAATAAAAGAAAAAAATGACTTTTCCTTTTGACATCACATCAACCAAGCTGGCGATGATTGGCATTTCTCTCTCTCTGTAGTCTTCTAGCAATCGACCTGTCACCGACACGCCAAGGGTAACAGGGGCAGGCGAGCTGGTGCGCGCGAAGCAACCTCGTTCGCTCGCGGCTTGCTGCTGTTCTCGTTGTTGTTGTTGGATCTCGAGGATGCGGTCGGGTCAGTGGTCAACGTGATGAGCTCACCTCCTCCCTCCATTTCCCCTCGTTCCCAGATCGCGACCCGCCACCTCGAGAAAGATGGGGACCTCAAACGAGCGCGTGCAACCATTTTTGGCCTAAATGCGCTGCGATGTAATTCACACGAGTCTTGCTCGCAGATCTGGTCTCCGCGATGTGGGTTCGTCTCCAGGCGTTCGTGACCTGACGCGAGGTTTGAGCGGAGGAAGAACAGAGGTTGCTAAATCCAGAGAGACCCGCGACAGTGACGACAACAAGAACGGTTCTTTATACTGCAATACTATGAATCAGACTTCCAGGGAGAGAAGCCAACTTTGATTTAATATAACACATTCTCAGTTTGGTCTCTAATTACAGGCCCAAAGGGAAAAAAATAAAGAAAAAAAAGAGCAATCTTTTTCATCAACATCACCAACATGAAGAGAGAGAGAGGGAAAGAAATGAGAAAACAAGAAAAGAATAAACACATGAAACAATCACTGTGACAGCAAGAAATAGAAGAAGAAGAAAAAGAGGGAACTTGGTCCGTTGGGTTCTGGATCTTGGGGTCTTCTATTCCGTCAATTCTGGATCTCTCCTCCTTCTCCTTATCCTCCTCCTCCTCGCTCTTCTTCGATCTCCCTTACAAGCTCTCTCGGTATGGCATTGCCTCGAATCGATCAATAAGCTTCGACGACCGACGGCGATCTCCTGCCGTGGTCGAAGTTCTGGGCATAGCTCATCGGATCGTACCGACACGTCTGGGGGAGGCCGACGTTGTTGTCCGACCCGACGAGCCGCCGGATCTCGGACCGGACCTTGTAGAACACGTGCCTCCAGCTCCCCCGGTTGTGGGACCCGATGGCCTTGGTCTCCTCCTCGTTCATCTCCAGATCCTGGGCGAAGACGGGCTTGCGGGACATGATCCAGGACCAGCCCCAGTCCCACCACTTCCGGATGGACCCCCCGGCGGAGGCCCCCATGGAGGAGACGGACCTGGTGCGGCGGAGCAGGTCCCACGAGGAGGAGGCCGCGGGCTGGATCTGGAGCGACAGGGAGGAGAGCCGGCGGCGGAGCCCCCGCTGGAGGGTGTCGAGGCCGCCGTCCTGGTGGTGCTCCGCTCTCTGGGACAGCGGCAGGGACGGGGCGGCGGACCCGAGGTTGGGGATGAAGCTCCGCTTCTGCATCGTGGGGTTCTGTCTACGGAGGTCCTCCTTCCCCTGCGTACCTTTACTCGCACCTGAAGATGGGAAGACGACGGATGGAGAGAAATGGCGTTGGAGGAGAGAGAAAGAAGAGAGAGAGAAATGGCGATGGCAGCTGCATCACAGGCTGGTTTTTATTCGCCTTTGTGCGTGGAAACGAGGGAGGCAAGCAGGCGGTGCGGTGGTGGTGGCCGGTTCCGCGTGGGGCCCGCCGCTCGTATTACGTGGCACGCGAGAGACTTGTCAAAGGTCCGACGGGCCGGTGAAAATCACGATGTCATTACCGTAATTCTCAGGCGACATCCGGCCCCTGCTGTTAAAAGAGAGAGAAAGATGTGAACGATCATTAATTAATGTCGGCGGATTTTTTATTTTTAAAGCCCTTAATTTGTGGAGAGAGGGAATTGGAATAATTTGAGAAAATATCTTCGCGTCTCCCGGAAAAGCATGAGATGGCGCATCATGGGTCGTGTCGTGGCACGATTCTTTGTCCACTGCCAAAAGAAAAAGAAAAAAGAAATTAGCAATGACGAGGCAAAAAGAAATGAAAATGATGAGCAAACGGTCAAATCGTTCTTTAATCGGAGCTTAGCGGAATTTACTTTTTGGCTAATGCTTCCTGCGAAGTTACTCTGTAGGAAACGTATTGAATTGTCCGCTTTGCCCCTGCGTTGGCGTAGGTCCGTCGTCGCCGTGTAGGGCAAAGTATAATTGAGCTTATGGAGTTGATTATGAGCCTTGTAAGAAATAAAGTTTTCGCCGATGAATGCAACAATTTTTTGTTCGGAGATAACTGGTAGAACGCCCCCAAAAGTCCCGGAGGAAGGTGGGGTCGGTTAGGAAATGCGACGGGCTTTTTTTTTTGGGGGGAAATTGAAAAGTTCATCATTCTAAGTGCATCATATACTCGTGAACTAGTTTGAGTAAAAACTACTCACTTGAGTCGAGGGTTTATGATCAATCTATTCATCGGATTTGAAAGGGGTTTCATAGGTTTTTCTTGATAGTTTGATTTTTGCACTCATATCCTTAGGTTAATAATTCGTTCGTTGCTAACTGATTCGGATTAAGATTATTTATGCATGTCTATTATCTGAATTTAATTGTTCATAAGACTTACACGATATTTCATTAGCTTTAAGTTAATTGAGTCTTTAGGCTTAGACTTTTCTTTTCTTTTTTATCTATAATAACGAATGAATAAATAAATAAATAAAACCCAACATGGGGAGCCTCCAAAAGTGTCCATGATTGCTTGCCAAAGCACATGGGAGGCTTGTGAAATTTACCTGTCGCCCAATCGTAGTTGCGTCGTAGATGAGGGTAGTTCCCGATCATTAAGCATCACATGCGCTCATTTAGCAATCATAATTATAAAACTAATAAAAATATGTTTAAATCAGTTTTTTTTTTCTGGGTGTCCTTCTTTCTTTTCCTTTTTTTTTTGGGACATTTTGTATGATTTTTAGAATTTTTAATCGAACTTCTGAGTAAGTCAAATACCAAATTATCGAACAAATAATGTGAAGTATCTCGTATATTAAAATACACGAATATAGTGATTTTGAAGTCACCCGGAAGAATTTCCTGACTTCTACGAACCCAAATTTTATTTTTCTTTCAATGTGAAATTTCGCACCTAATTTATTGATTTGGCTTAGAGCAAAAGGAAATAACCTCCAATCTAGAGTATTTTTTCACAGCATAGCAAGCAAAGGAGCCATTGATTTTCTGAATAATTAAAAAAAAAAATGATTGATTTGTTTCTTTATCTTACTTTCTTTTATATGGCAGTGAATAGAACTTATTTTAGTTAAATTATGCACCCATGAGATTTTTTGCTAACTTCATTGATTTGATTGGATCATGAGTCAAATTTCAACCAAATATCTCAAATGTCAAGATGCGATGCACTAGTGGCAAATATTTGACTCATGGCATGCTCGTCATTGACACGCAAAGATTTATTTTGATATCATCAAAGTAATCTCATGATATCACTTTTTTTTTTATCTTTCAATTCAATTCTTATTATTAGAATCTCGAATATCATTTTTAATGCACATATCTGAATTACATATCAATTAAAGTTGGCAATTAAATATTATGAAGTTTTAGAAATTCAAAATTATAAAAAAATAAAAAGGAATCAAGGCGCATGCTCCCCAAGATTTAAAAAGAAATTAATGTAAAACTCACTCCTAAAAAGATGTATTTATATTTATTTACACTTAAAAAGAGGAAAAAAAGAAAAGAAAAGAGAAGTCGGGGAAGAAATAGGATTAGGTAATCAGAGGCCTCAAGCACCGGCCCGGCCCGGCCCAGCTCAGCCAGCCCATAACCCGGCAAAAGGTTGTGATCGGGTCGAATATGGTCCGACCCAATTTGATGTGCATTTGCAGGATCTTCTTTGTCCACCGATCAGTGAAGCGTGCGAACGCCGGAGAAGAAGCTGATCTGCACCGCTCGACGGCTGGAGATCTCAAGGGAACCGCGGTCGATTCGACATCGGAAATGGAGTATCGGAAGCTCAAGGACCAGGTCGGTGCTCCGAGCCTCAGGCATCTTCTCATCGAGCATTCGTACGACGTCGTTGTCGTTGTCGTTGTCGTTGTCGTTGTCGCGTGTCGTTGTGTTGCGGATGGATGCGAGGATTCATCGTGCGCGAGTGCGGTCTTCGCATCTTTTTCTTTGAATCGAACGAGCTTGATTTCGTCGCTGTAAAGTAGATCGCGATAGCGTCGAGTCCGCTTCCTCCTCTCCTTTGGGAAGTTTTGAGGTTTGCCGCGCGCTTTGGCTGTATTGATCGCGGCATTGATCCTCAAGCAGCTGGAACGCGTCCCTTTTCGAGTTTTGTTTGCAACTCTCCTGCAATCGAGTCGCGTCTCCTTGACGTCGAATTGGCTTGCCGAAAATTTTTCCAGCCTTGAAAATGCTCGTGGTTTTCATGTTCCGCGAAGCTTGAGTTCTTCTCGATTCCCGTGTGTGGCTGGCCAATTCTGCAATCGTGTCTGGAACGCTCAATTCCGTGAAGCTCGTGTCCCTGAATTTTAGCTGAAATGGTGTGAATTGGTGTGATTTTTAGGACAAAGATGGAGACACCAATGAAGAAGACGTAGAAAGCCTGCGAGGAAAAGCTATTTCAGGCGGTACGTTTCTGTTAAAGCCCACCCTTGAACTTGATGCAGCTTTTAATGGGTAATTTATTTAATGTATTTTTGGGTTCCACGCATCTGCGTTCTGCAAATCTTATTTTGGCGTGACAATATGATAATTTCTACTGATCATGCAGTTTCACTGAAGCCCTTGGCTGCCTTTGGAGTCAGCTCAAGTGACCGATCTAAGTGGAAGCGCAAGTGTGAACACTTGGTTTTCTCTGTTATACTATTGTAGATCACCTTTTTTTGGGTTTTGGCAAGAAAGTACTGATGGCTGAGTCTTTTTTCTATGGGGATAGGACAATGGTCACATTTGCATTGACAATTCTTACTAGTTCACAAGCAATCCTCATTGTCTGGTCCAAGAGAGCTGGGAAGTACGAGTACAGCGTTACCACTGCAAATTTCATGGTGAGATTACATCGGCCCCTTCTGATTTCATGACGAGAACGATCCTTCAGAAATTTAACAAAACCTTGTGATGAAATGTCCAACATAAGTAAGTGGAAATATTTAGAAACCACAGGACTGGGTATATGTATGAGTGTACTTTAAACTCTTTATTGTTTGTTGGAGTCAGGTGGAGACTCTAAAATGCGCCTTGTCACTAGCTGCCTTGACAAGAATATGGAAAACAGAAGGGGTTACTGAAGATAACAGGTTACTTTCCCACTCATTCTCTTGAAGTTAATCAATAGAAGCTTGTCCGAAAATAAAAAAGATATTTAGCATGGTTGTTGCGTTGTTGATTTTTGTGTTTTATGTATGTGTTTTTTAAGCATTTTATTAATATCTCTTTAAGATGATTTCACAATGTATTTTGCTTGGATGGTGCGATATTAGTGTTGCTTAATGGTCTCTGTTTATGAAGATCTTCAGGAAGATCTCATTGAGACGTTGTTTACCGTGTTTATGATTCTAATCACTTATATTGATTAACATTTTTCATTGCTGTAATGAAAATTTGGTGAAGTCATTCTCTTCTTCTTTCTATCTGGCGTAGGTTGAGTACAACATTGAACGAAGTCATTGTCTATCCAATTCCTGCGTTTCTTTACCTTATCAAGAATTTGCTTCAGGTCAGTTTTTGTGCTCTGTTCATTTTTTATTGGTGGTGATATTGATTTAATCTTTCTTCCCTACTTAATTATTTGCAATTACAATTCAATTTCTCTGGCAGTATTATATCTTTGCATATGTGAATGCTCCTGGATATCAAATACTGAAGAACCTGAATATTATAAGCACTGGTGTTTTATACAGGATCATACTTAAGAGAGAGTAAGTCCATCTTTACAGACTTGCATGGTTATTCTTTTTTATGAGAAGTGTGTTTATGTCAATTGCGTAAAGGATAATAGGTTCCAAAGAAGAGCTTATTTGTCTTTTTCTGTGGGAAGTATGTTGGTTTGCCAGAACCATCGTGAATGAATGACACAAGCAAATAGTAAAGCACAAAAAATTACTTTTTTAAATAACATAAACCATAAAAAGGGCAGATTGTATGTAGTCAATATTCACAATTGTGGCTATTCAACGAAGAATTGTAATCGAGTGGCTCATTCATCTCAGATTGAGCGAGATTCAGTGGGCAGCCTTTGTTCTCCTTTGTGCAGGCTGCACTACAGCACAATTAAACTCAAAGTGAGTTTGTCCTTCCTCTCATATCTTTTTCTTGCTGTAGTTTGCTAGACCATGTGTTATGTCAAAATTCTTCCTAGGCCTGGTCATGTAATCTTTTGTTATTAACTACCTGTGCCGGTGAAATGGCTACAAAGTAGATTAGATCTGCATATGCCTTTATTCACTGGCTGTAGTTTCCAAATATTGTTGCCTCTGTTCATTTTATAGTATATGCTTTCATTAGAGAACTTTAAAACACCAACAAATTGATTCTTCATGATGTCTCTGGTAATCAAAACCCTGTGCAGCTCAGATCGTGTTCTTGAAACTCCGGTTCAAGGTTGGATAATGGCAATTGTAAGTTGCTGGCTTCTATTTTTATCATCTTGACATTTAGTTTGGATAGAGCTGAATAAGGAATTAAGGGGAGAAAAGCATTGTTTATTTTAGTAAGTCTAGCCTTCACTTTTCTCAATTTATTCTCAGGTAATGGCACTTCTTAGTGGGTTTGCTGGAGTCTACACTGAGGTATGTTGTGTATGATCTTAAAGTTTCTGGACTTTGCTTCATCGAAGCATATCTGTTGGTTCTGTACAATCTGACCAGGATGTCATATAAATGCATTCGATTATGTTTGCTTGAAATGCATAATGTTTTCATTCTGGATTTGTTGGAACGAAAGGAAGTGATATGCTAGATATGCTTTGATGCTGATTCAGATATTCCTCTTTTGCAGGCTATAATGAAAAAGCGGCCTTCTAGGAACATAAATGTGCAGAACTTCTGGCTGTATATATTTGGGATGATCTTCAATGCTATTGCAATAGTCATCCAGGATTTCGATGCAGTTGTGAACAAGTAATTTAGCCTTCCTATTTGCACTTATGTCTAAGATTGCACCTTTGACCTCAACATAGTTGAAGAATAGTTTTGCTGGTGTTGAAATGCTGCATTACTGATGCTTCATTGAAAGTAGTTGCTTTCATCTTTGAACTTTCAGGGGCTTTTTCCATGGATACTCTTTGATTACAACTCTCATGATTCTCAATCATGCACTGAGGTGTGTATTCTTTTGGAATTAAAGTTTTGCTTCTCATAGTGGACTATTTAGCTTTGAATTGACCAAACTAACTTTAAGGTCACTGTCCCATTTTTGGGGAGCGTCATTCACTCATATGTTGTAGCTATTGTCATGTCAATGTTTTCTGAATTTGTCTTAGCAATTTTAGTATACAATTTTATTTCTTCTGACTGTTTTCTAATATCACAGGCCAAAATAGAAAAATTTGTTTCTTTTTCTCTCTTTTGCATGGATGTAGATGTGATCTCAATATCATTCTAATCCAGATGTGGTCAAACCTTTTCCTTTTTGAGTTAAATTGATCTACAGTTTTTTTTTTTTTCTTTGATGTGTGTAAACAGTGGCATTGCTGTGTCTATGGTGATGAAGTATGCAGACAATATTGTGAAGGTACGATGTCTATTGCATGTTGCGTCGACAAGTGAATTAGAATCCAGTGTGGTATATTGTTCTTTTTCGTTGTCAACATTTTGTGCATTTCATATTTCACTGTTCAAACATGAGGTTATATTCTTAGTACCTAATATGCATGTAATATCCGCCAAGAAAAGGTTTATTGGCTAATAACTTGAGTAAACTCTTGAAAAGTCTCCTGCATCATTAAAAGTGTATAAACCACGGTGGCATTTCTTGCCCATTATCTGGCGTTTTTCAATCAAAGGAAATCAAGCAATGCCAGATTGTCACCAGATTTCTTTAAACACACCACCTTGATTTTATGTATCGATAAGTTAGAATGAGCTTTTTCAGTATGTTTCCTAAGTAACATAATCACTAAATGATTAAGATGATGGGTGTTGGTTTGCATAGATCGTAAGTAAGTGTACTGCAAATGACTGACTCACACTCTTTGTGCTTGTTTTGGAGAGTTCCGACTAATTTTATAAATTTCAAATGAGCAGGTTTATTCTACATCAGTGGCAATGCTTCTGACAGCCGTTGTTTCTGTCTTTCTCTTTGGCTTTCATCTGTCCCTTGCCTTCTTCCTTGGTTCAACGTAAGATTCTCTTCTTCACCTCTATTCTTGTCCCATTTCTTGTTTGTCACATTCTGAGTTGTACTTTCACCTATTCTTCAATTGCCATACTTTAAGAATCTGCCTGGCTTTTGTTAGCATAGTTGGTGGTTGAGAAGGATCGAATAGTGAACAAAACTCTTAATAATGCATTTTCTACTACTGTTTGCATCGGCATATGTCAAGACACTCACAAAGGGCATCTGCTGCGGTCCCATGCTTAAAAAAACACCGAATGTTATCTGGTGACAGTAATTTTTTATAAAGGTTGTAAAAAATAGGTGTTAGTGACCTTCATTTTTGAGGTGGTGACAATGACATGGACTGAGGAAAACCCCATATTATAATAAGAACCTGAGTGCTTCTTCAGTTAATGTTCTAATTCTTATCTGTATATTCGCAGAGTTGTCTCTGTCTCGGTGTACTTGCACTCCATCGGGAAGCCGCGAAGATAGTAATGTCTTCTCTGTCTACCAAAGAACATCGTGCTCTACGGCTTCTCCTGCAGTTCTTCCTCATCCTTCATCATGATTTTTTTATTGAGTATATTGAATTATTAGGTAAAAGAATCAGATTACCTATAGCAAAGATTGCCTCCTGTAACTCTCATGTGTGTAGAGTAGAAAGCAAGAAGATGAATTATTTTTTCACGTGTAACTTGCAATTTTTTTCTATTATTGAAGCTAAAACTACGAGGTCTTGATCAATTGTCTTCTCAGTCTACCAAACAACATCGTGCTCTTCGGCTTCTCCTGCAGTTCTTCCTCATCCTTAATCATGATTTTTTTATTGAGTATATTGAATTATTAGGGAAAAGAATCAGATTACCCAGAGCAAAGACTACCTCTTGTAACTCTCATACGTGTGTAGAGTAGAAAGCAAGAAGATGAGTTATTTTTTCACGCGTAGCTTGCAATTTTTTTGGGTTATTAAAGCTGGAGCTATGAGGCCTCGATCAATTATTATTGATAATCCTTCCTGCTGTCGCTCTTTATTGGTGATGCCGGTCATTTGGCACCGATGGTGTTAAATCTTAAATTGAGCAAATATTAGGCAATCCGAGTCTTAAGAGAAGTTCAAAAGCAAATCTTGATAAAACGCTTCTTTTCTGCTCTGGCTTCTCACACCAGCGTTATAAGAGTGGTTGCCGCTCTGTCTTTGCCTCTTTTGCCTTTTCATCACAAAATGTAAAATCCAACTGGGCTTTATAGTATTATGTTGATCGTAGTTTAATGGAATCCTAATTTACGGAGCACTTGGAACACACTTAGAAGACAGCATAAAAGATTACTTAGGTCTCGGTTGAATATGTTCATTTATTATTTTTTTCGTTTATAAACAATAGAATGATTTGATTTGTTATTAGTTTTACTTAAGCGTTTCTTAATTAAAAGCAATTTCAGGTTAAGTCTTATGTTAGCATCCATCATTTTCAACGTTTGTAATGTTTGACTTCTAGTTGTAGGTTTTTTTGTTTTATTTTATTGCTCCATAATACTGTTTAATCATAAACTACATAGTTAAAACAAATTTTACAAAAAGCACATTTTGATATTAATATTAAAATTCAACAATGCGATGATAATTCATACTCCTGAGTTTTAATTCCATTCCTATTATAATCTAAGTGAATGCACATACTTTGGTAATTGCATAAGCTTGTCGCTTATAAGATGAGCTTTAAATACAAAAAATAAAAGTAAAAATGCAACTTAATAAGTTTTTCTTTTAAGAGATTTGCGGTCTTTCGATGCCAAAATACACTTAGGTCTCGTGGCTATCCAAATGGTATTCTCATGTGAAAAATTATATATGTATTCTATACATATGAATGTAGTTGGGGTGTACCGGTAAATATACCATTCTTCTAACGAACTGAACATACTGGAAGAGACCGTCGCCCTTGCCTCCTCATGAAGTCACGATAGGACATTTACTTAAAAAGCCGCATACTTTTTCTCGGGAGTTGACGATTCAGCAATAGAAGATTCTGCTTCATAAGAAGATGACAGGAATGGCGCATTGCATTGTTCAGGCCTTCGTGCCACCTTCCCTTGACTCCTGAGAAATAACATTCAGCAACCATGCTTCAAGAAACATTACCAATTCTGTGGATGTGAAACCACTGTACATGAACAATGCCAATCTAGAGACGAGTTCCCATGTGAGCAAATTTATCGCTATGGCTTCAAATGGCAGAAAATCTTGTTCCCGATGTGTAGAGGATTCTCATTTGAATGCTTCATTTCTTAGCCTTGGAAAACCTGAGGCATCTATATTTCTCGCCACTCACAGTGATTTCAAGAGCTCCATCTTGATTGTCTTGAGATGCGGTACCCATCAGAACACTCTTCTCTTTCTCGAGGTTTTCTTTCTCCATCTTCAGTCTTGCTTCTTGTCGGGCAATTTCTGCCTGGAATAGATAAGGTATTAACGCTTAACACTTATAAATATTGTTCCTCTCTTCACACAAGGTAAAAAATGGGATCAAGCACACTATTATAATGCAACCGAACCTAAACAGAAACTGACAGGCAAGTTATCAGACAAACTTAGAAAGACCCTTTCTCTTGCGCTAAAAAAACTGAAATGAACATCAGGTCAAAAGTTTGTATGCCGCCAGCAAGAATCAAGTATAGCTTCATGAAGGATAATAGATCAATCCAGAAGCCAATCCCAGGGCAGGAATCAATATGAGATCAATGAACCAAACAACTTGCTAGCAAAACATTAGAAAACTTGAGCAGACTATCCACAACTTGATGGTTGAGCAACGTGCACAGACATTACTTTCATGAAGCAGTTCATATCAAGATATTGAATGGTTTACCAAAGAGAACACACAGCACGCTGCTGATAGCAGATTGGTATTTCCAAAAATGAAGACTTCAAATATTGGCAGTGTCTCTATTATCTGACTTGAACAACTCTATATGCGGAATGACATGCAAGTGTTTGAACTTGAACAATCCTACTCATGAGACACCATCACCTTGGAGACGTGGTAGATGAAACTCTTTTGTTCAGAAATAAAATAAGGTTTGCAATGACTACACAGGACACCAGGAATTACTTATATGTCACTCATACCTATAGCTTTTCCGAGGCATCTTAAGATCTAACTTTGATGAGGAACTGGTAAGTTTGTAGGATGCACCACAGCTGACCACAGATGATATAGAAATAACATAGTGGAGTTCATAGACAATTCATAATCAAACTAATGACCCCATTGCCCGATAGGAGCAAGAAGTAGGCATGAACCCCTCAAACGGCAAGGGTAAAAATGGATGCTCAGCAGTTGAGTACAATGAACGGTGTAAAGACACCATGATATCAATATTCACTTGCTCAGACTGCCGTCCAACTTTCCCAATAATTAGTTGGGAACTCATGACGGGAAACAAATATAAATCTCACCCAGTTCATGGTAATCACAGTCATGCAAACTATAGTACTACTAGGGATCACAGATGAACCACCATCTGCTCTCATCATCTTCTTCCAAGGAATAATGCAAATGGCGATCCTATTATAGCATCATCACAATGCAAATATACCTACCGTAAAATACTCTGAATCACCGGATTACCTAACACTAAACAGTCAAACCGTCTCACTTATTACGCTAGTATAGGCTGTTTGCAATCACAGTCTACCAATGACAGACTAACAAAGGGGTTGTGCTAACAGTTACCTCGCGACGAGAAAGCTCGGCCTTCCAAGCAGCTTCACGCTCGGCAACCTCACGCTCGCGTTCCTCTATGTAACTCTGCATCTCCCTCTCCTTCATGATGCGGTCTTGAATGTCAGCATCCAGGGCTTCCTTCAGCTCATGCACGAACTTGTCCACCACCGCCTTTATCCTCAGAGACATATCTCTCCCAAGCTATATGAAAGCAAGATCCCAACTAAATCGTTCCGTCGAATACGGGTGGGTGGCGAGTCGTTCCGATTCTCAGACACTGCAAAGACAGGAAAACACGGATAGATATAAGGAATTGGGCTGTCCTAATTTAAAAAAGAAAAAAAAAAAGTGAACGAAGGATAAAAATTCGATCTTTCGCTCGAAAAAGTGAAAACCGACGCGCCGAAGCTCCAACCCATTAACAGCGACGGCGAGCGTGTGCCGCCGACGTGATCATCCAATCACGAATTTCACTCACCGCGCAGGCGCGCAAGAGAGGACGCCGGAACACTGGGAGGCAACTGAAATCTCGCGCAATCAAAGCGGACCGATTACCGCCGTTTTCGCTTTCTTGACGACAACTTGACAGCGGGAAATGCGGATGCAGAGATGGAAAGCAGAAGAGAGACGTGCGGGTCGGTTCACCGAACGAGGGACCGGGAGGATGGGAACGAGACGGCGGAGTCCATGGCGGACGAGAACGGGGGCGAGATCGATGGGACGAGGAAAAGGGTATCGAAGAAGGAAGAAGAAGAAGAAGAAGAAGGAAGAAGAAGGGACGATGGAGATTTTTACAGGGATGGAAGTGGCTGCGGCGCCATTTCGGCGATATCGAAAGCAAGAGGAACGCGCCGTGTAGAGAGAGAGAAAGAGAGAGAATTGCGTGAACAAGGAGGAACGAATTTCCCAAGCCTTTTGCTCCAGCTACAGCTGCTGCAGCTTGCTTCTGCATTTCTCTCCCTTCATTTTTTTTTTAAATTTTTTTATTTTCTTTTGGTTTTTGAAAATGAGTTTTCATTTTTGGCCATAATTATTTTCTTTCCAAATAAGTCGGAAAAATGTATTCGAGTTTGTGGTTTTGGTTGGCTTCTCCTCCTCTCGAAGCCCCCCTCTCAATTTGTTTTTTTGTTCTTTTTGCTGTCTGATGTGCCTCCCGTTCGCAAACCTCGAAATAAAAATGTACCTGTGCGTATTTTAAGGGTTATTCGTATAGTTTCAACCATTTTAGATGCCTTACGGCTAAAATTTTGTAGATGCTCTCAAATTTGCAGGAAAAAGTACCAAAAAAAAGAAGAATAAAGAGAGAAATAAAAGTAAAGGTAAAATCGATCGTGATCCGAATGGACGACGGGTAGGTTCATGTAATCAGGATATGTAACCAGAGAGATCACAAGCTACTCGATAGTTACACAACTGCCACAAGAGGGTCTGTTGAAGTTTATTCTACAACATGTGCTCAGCACGACGGCGGAGGTCCGGCCCTAAGTGCTCGGTCACCTGATTGGGCTGGTTGTCGACGTATTCTCTCAATTTTATTCGGCCGTTACATTACATAACAAGCATGAGAGACAGAAAGATCAGGGCTCCGGCAATTTATCTGACCGTGGAGGTTTGCGGTTGGGTCATCATAACTCGTCTTTAGAGCCACCATCTCCCGGCGGTCCGGCGTAGGATGCGTAGGCCTTAATTATGGACTCGTAGATTTCAACTCCTCTCAGATACTCGGTCTTGCTGAGGAACTGCAAAGGGAAGGGAATCGATGAGCATTGTAAAGCAAGGTAAAAGACGGAGGCTAGAGAAAAAAGCTCAATTCTGGCACCTCACCTCATTATGGTCGTGAAGCAGGATAGGAGTATTAGCCATGGGGGAGAAGCCAATTGCTGGCAAACCCAGATCCCGAAAGTAGCGAGCGTCCGTTGCGGCGGGAAATATCTCAGGACTCCCGAGCTTTCCGTTAGCCTTCTTGACAGCCTCTTCCAGCAACGCCCACCAGGGATTAGAGCTGTCTGTGGCAGTGAGGATTGGATTTCCCAATTTGTCGTGCGGAGAAACCTTCTGCTTGAACTGCCCAAAACTCAGAAGTTGGTCAGACTCTATGCTTACAATATTCAGTCCCATCAAGCCAATGTGCATAAGTAAGATCAACTACAGATTAACGCATCAGTAAATGCAAGATAAAGAGTGCTTCAAAGCAGGACCATGCTGTTGTTCTACGGCTCTACCACCAACACATCGGTTGAGCAGGCCTCATTTGTAACCCAACTCTTAGGAACTCAGGACTGTCAAAAATGAAAGAGAGGTGACCCATCAAAATTAAATAATTTTTTGTAGAAATCTCCTTTCAGGGCCATAGGAATGCTCATATCCAGACATGAAACCATCCTAGTACCAATATGGAATTATTGTCTTGTAACATCTAAATTACAAGTCAGCTTGCAAAGAGGTTTCCAGGTATTTCAAGAAATATCTAGATTTTAGTGCAGTAAAATAAAGGACATTAACGTTTCAAGAAATTCTAGGCCCCTATTACTGTTCCTCTCATTATCTAAGCCACAAGATATGCATTGTGATATCATGCACTCTTTCCATTCAACCATATTTTCATTCGCGTAGTAAAGGTAGCATGCTGATCAACATCATTACAGGGCAAAGGGGACCAGTTTCTTCCTTTAGAAATCATATATCGAGGTTTTTTCTTTTTTCATGTCATATCAATTTTGTAATTGGCTAAAGAGCAAAATCTGTAATGCACGCATAAAATCCAATCAGAAAATTATTCCAGTAGATACACTACTAACGTACAGTTATTTTTTAGCTTCCATGAGCAAACAGTGAAGCAACCCCTACCTCAAATGTCATATTGCGCGAGATCGGTGCCCATTCTTCTGCTATCCTTGTCATCAAAGCTTTAGGATCAGCAGTTGGTGGGACCCTCACATCAAAACCTGCTTCAGCTTCCGATGGCTGTAAGTTCATGACAAAACCCTGGCAAGAAAGAAAAAGAAATCAAACAAAAGGATGCATCAGCTTGTCTTCAAGCAAAGACCTCAAAGTGGAGCGTATCTCCAGCCAACCAACACCTTCCATAGAAAGTACACATAATGCATATTGTTGAATGTCCAATTGTTACCAAAGTCACTAGCGAGAATCACTCAGACAACTTGAGTGAACACGAGAATCTCTCTGTGATCCTATCTATGGGCAATAGCAGCGAGCTAATAAGTATAATTGAAAAAAGTCATGGAAAAAGTTCTGCAGGATCTCAGATGACACCACAGGAACGGATGGCAGCACCAGAAACTGTTTTGTCCCCGCACTTTTTATGGGACCAGGAGTAATCTTCGTGGTCTTTACCATAAATAAAGGGATAGGACATTGGAATTCATTCATAATAAAGAGACTAATGGTAATAAATACAGCTAAAAAATGCTAAATATATATACTATTTGTCTGACATTGGACTTAAAATTGCATTTGCAAGTGTAAATGCAGCATCAAGTGATCTCTCCAAGTTCCTTTGTTAGTCAAACTGAGTAACAACTCCAATTCATGGAAGCATAAGCTCTGCTGCTTGTGTTAGAGAAAATAACTTACAGTGGGAGATGGAGTGCCAGCCTTGAGGAACACCATGTTAACTGAAATAACCTCTCCTTCAGCCTTCAGACCTGCTTTCACCAAATCGAACTGCGAAGCCCTAAACCTCCTCACACTCTCGATGCTTTTCAGCAAGTTCTCCATTGCAGTATTATCATACAACTTTGCACCATGTCCAGGTGCTCCAGTTGCCTTGATAACCAGCCACCATGGGCATCTCTCTCCATAAAATGCCCGATAATATTCCATCGGTGATGCTAACCCTGCATGCGAAAAATCGACAGAGGCTTCTCATCTTAACACCCCAATGTAGGCGAGAACTCGATATGCACTATAGCGTACACTATTTTTCCATCTGCTCCATGTATGCACTGAGTAATTATCTCTCTCGCAGAGGTTTTGTTCGCCGATGTCCTAATAGCACTTGTTGTTTCTAATCCAAGATAGAAACTAATTTTCCAAGGTATTACTTTTGCGTAAAGTATGAGGATTCCGTCGGATTAAAAAATTCAACAGTCAAAAATTAATCAACTTTACAGATTACAGAAAGCTCAACCAGTGTCCTGAAGTCAACTGGACTTTCCCATTGATTTCAAATGACATGACTTTCGCCCCGACGAAAATGTAAAACCTGATAAGCTCGAACGCGAAAATCAATTCACCTTCGTCAAGAACGATGCCGACGTTCATGGCCCTGAACTCATCGGACTCCGCGAGCTTGGCGGCGCCGTCGTGCCCGCCGATCTCCTCGTCGGGCACGAACGAGAGATAGACGTCGCGGAGGGGCGCGAACCCCGAGCGCTTGAGCCTCCGGATGGCCTCCAGGTACTGCATCCCCACGCACTTCATGTCCTGCGAGCCGCGGGCGTAAATCCGGCCCTCGGCGTCGGCGCGGGCGGCGAACGGCGGGTGAGACCACTTGCCGTCCTCGGCCGGCTGGACGTCGGTGTGCGAGTTGAGCAGGACGGAGGGGAGGGAGGGGTCGGAGCCGGGCCACCTGAGGAGGACGACGGGCTTGCCGGGGACGAACTCGACGGCGCGGCCCTCGAGCGCAAGGGTCTTGGCCTCGGAGAGGAGGAAGTCGGTGGACTGGGGGTAGTCGGGGTTGGGCTGGGCGGTGTTGATTCGGAGGTAGCGTTGGAATCTGGCGACGATCGAGTCGTCGTCGTCGTGGCCATCGGCGGCGGCGGCGGCGGCGGCGGCGGAGGAGACGAGCAGTATGAGGGCGAGGAGGAGGAGGAGGAGGAGGAGGAGGCTTCTGCGATTGAGCTCCATGGTGGAAGGATGAGGAAGAGGGGTAAGCGGAGAAGGTGAGAGTGTGCGGGCACGGGTGTCTGGTGGGAAGGATGGTAAGCTCTCCAGGTGCCTTTGATTCTGATGTGCGAAAGGGAGAGAGCCGGCGAGGTGGAATCCGATCCCACGTGACAACCTGACGGGGTGAGCATAATTTTGGACTGGGATCGTGATTGGACCATGGTCAGATCGTTTTCAAATTTTATAAATTGAGAAACTTATTTCGATTTAGAGCCAAGTCTTTTTTTTTTTTTTTTTAGCAAAGAGGCAAGTCTATTGGAGTAAGTCTTTTGTGTGCATTCGGTGATCTATCTGAGCTTCAATTTCTGACAAATTTTATGATCGAAAATTTTATTTTAATTAATGTTTCATATTCTTTATATGTTTAAATATAAATTATGATAAATTGATCATAACAATAAATAATTATGATAATTCATTATAATCTTTTAATTTAAGAGTATAAGTGGAATTTAGGTAAATTTTGAAATTGATTTTGAAATTTGATTTTAATAAATAAGTTTCACGTTTTACGGGGGATTTAGATTGATCTTAAAATCGCTCATCTTTGTTATAATCAATTAGTCATGATTATTCGAGTGATTTGGAGTCCTGTGGTTTCGGCATGTGTGCGTGTATATTAGTCACTTTTGTAGTATATTCCCAGTACAAAACACGATCTCCCAATAATCATTTGACAAAAGGTTATTATTTTTTCGGTCCGATTTTTTCCCGAACATGCTTATCACGAGAAAAGGGGAAAAAACAAAAGTAAAGCCATGTCCGACGGTGCATCTTCATCTTCTCGCTGCCATCTATTCCCAACCCCCATCGTCCCTGTCTCTCTCCGTGCACTTTCATTCCGCGACCTCAAATCAAACTTGTTGTAATATGATGAAATCCATATAGGATTTTCCAGGCCAGTAAGGTTGTCACGTGCATTCTTCATGCATCTTTTTTCATGTTTAAGAAATTTTATTTTAAATTTTTTATGTGATTGAGACTTTAATTGTTAATGTTTCAAGGTGATTGCAATACTTACATGTTAATCTAGACTAGCAGTTTGTGTTATATGCTTGTCTCGTTGGTTATGGGTATAAGTATATCCAATCCTAATTTGGAATATGATATCTAGTTTTTTGATGATGAGGTCATTTCCTAAATTTAAATATTCAATTTGCAGATTTTGTGTTCCGTCTAAATAAGAAAGATTTTACAAGATGTGCAAATAAAAGTGCATGTCTTGTCATATGCCACGCTTGGGGGGAAGAATCACATTGCACTGATACTTTCGATTTCCTTTGTCATGGCCATGATTGGCATCCAAGGGGTAGTCTACTACTGGTCAGCAGGGAGAGTCTGCTATCAACTAGATTGGGCTGGGTGAGATCATCTTCTGTATAGTATAATTAATGGGAAAGACAGTATGGCATGCTTGGTGCATGCTAATGATTGTAACTTACAAAAACAGTGGTGACATTAGAAAAACCACACGACCATAACCTTCCTTGCACGGACGTTGTAGATGGAGCGCTCAAGTTGCCGCTCCATCTTATTGAAGTTCTTGATTTGCTTAATGGCGGACCTTGTAGATGGAGCGCTCAAGTTGCCGCTCTGTCTTATTGAAGTCCTTGAGTTGCTTATTGGTTAGATAAGTGGTAGTGCATCGCTACACGCTTGGTTGAGGGACCAAGACTGGCCACCAACAAAGAAGAAAAGGAAACCCAAAAAAAAAAGGAAGAAAATGGTACTTGCGACCTAGATTAGATTAACAAGGCCAAGAATGGTCCATTGTCGAACTGGGTGAAGAGGCCTAGTCCATGTTCCCTTTCCTCAAAATAGATAATTAAACAATATTAGAGAACTAATAAAAATAAATGAACCCTTCATAATTTGATTCCAAACTTCGTGGAAACATCCAGATCGAGGCTGCACGTCCCGCCTTACCACGATTGTCATAAGCGCCACAATATGGCGGTAGTTGCCATCATAGTAGTGGCAATCGCATTTCTTCAAGGCTTGTCATCAATCTCGTGCAATGATGCTAGTAAAGGCGCCGATGGAGGCACCTCCACTTCCATCAATTGGACATCTCCGCTCAATTGCATTGCTCTACTGTTTGATGGTAAATGGTAACGTTGACGGTCTATTTCCAAGCTGAGGAAGTGCTCGAGTTGGGCCAAAAATGGTATGGTTGGGAGCTTTCATCATGTAAAATCCTGCCCAAGTACAACATGATAAAATCTATCTACGATTTTCCAAGTTAAGGAAGGTTGTGCCTAGGTCGTGCTCAAGTCGTGCCCACCCCGTGCATATCACGTGCATTTTTCATGCATCTCAAATTTCATGTTAAAGAAATTTTATCTTAAATCCCTTATGTGGCTGAGATTTTGATTGTCGATATTTGAAGTTGA
Organism: Eucalyptus leucophloia subsp. euroa; assembly: GCA_017140325.1. Taxonomy (NCBI): domain Eukaryota; kingdom Viridiplantae; phylum Streptophyta; class Magnoliopsida; order Myrtales; family Myrtaceae; genus Eucalyptus; species Eucalyptus leucophloia. The sequence continues at coordinate 23,825,433 of CM029476.1, forward strand.
TTGCAATACTTGCATGTTAGTCTAGAATAGTGGCTTGTGTCATACGCTTGTCTTGTGGATTGTGTATCCGAGCATGGTCCAATCCTAGTTTGGAAAATGGTATGTGACTTTGTGATGATGGAGTCATTTCCCTAAATTTAAATATACAATTTGCAGATTTTGTGTTCCATCCAAATGAGGAAGATTTTACAAGATGTGCAAATAGAAGTGCATGTCTCGCCATATATTGCGCCAGTGAGAAGAACCCCATTGCACTGATACTTTTGATTTCCTTGTCACGGCCATGATTGGCATCTTGGGGATCGTCTGTAGCTGATCGATGGGGAGAGTTTGCCATCAACCGGATCGGGCTGGGTGAGGCCTCTTTGGGCACCATTGATTGGAAAAAAAAGGTACTTGCGTCCTAGATTAGATTAACAAGGCCAAGAATGGTCTAGTCCATGTTCTCTTTCCTTGAAATGGATGATTAAACGGTATTAGAGAACAGATGAAAATAAATGAACCCTTTTGTGGTTTGATTCGCAAATTTCATGGGAGACATCTAGATTGAGGTGCATGTCCTGCCTCACCATGATCGTCATAAGCGCCGCATGGTGGTAGTTGCCATCATAGTAGCAGCCATCGCATTTCTTGAAGGCTCGTTGTTTCTATGGAGGTGGAGACACTAATATCAGTCTCCCGCAATGGCACTAGCAAAGGTGTCGGTTGAGGCACCTCCACCTTCGCTTGTTGGACATTTTTGCTCGAGCTTGATGGTAATGTCTATGGCCTCTTTCCAAGCCGAGCAAGGTCGTGCTTGGATCGGGCCAAAGATGTTACGTTTGGGAGCTTTCTCACGTAAAATCTTGCCCAATCACGAAATGATAAAATCTATAGGATTTTCTAAGCTAAGGTGATGTTCGGGTCGTGCCTGCCCATGCATAATACATGCATTTTTCATGCATCTTAGATTTCATGTTTAAGAAATTTTATCTTAAATTCCTTATGTGACAGAGGCTTTGATTGTTGACGTTTGAAATTGATTGCAATACTTGCATGTTAATATGGACTAGCGATTTGTGTCATATGCTTGTCTCGTGGATTGTGCATCCGAGCGGAGTCCAATCCTAGTTTGGAAAATGGTATCTTATTTTTGATGATGAAGTCATTTCCCTAAACTTAAATATACGATTTACAGATTTCGCATTTTGTCTAGGGGTGATCGGCTCCCGGTTCAGTCCTAGGATCGAGAATCAGACCGGACCATTGGTTCCGATCAGGTCCGGTCCAACAAAATCAGCTCTACTTTTTTGCACTAAAGAGTGACCGCATTCCTAACCGATCAATTCAATTCAATTCTTGGGCAATCAACAAAACTAATCACACGTGCAAAATATTCAAACTTTACTTGTGTGATTTACACTTCTTGTGTTTCACACTTAACTTTCATCATGAAGGCCATGAACAATTTGGCTAAAGGTTGTGCTTGACTTAGATTTTATAGACAATCTTTCTTCTGCTCTTTGAATGTTTAGTCGATGTGGGGCTCTTGGAGGCTTGAAGTGCCTTAAGGGTCTCTTGGAGCCTTAGTCCCACATCGAGTATAATATGAAACTAACAAGGAGATTTTTTCTATAAATAAAAGAGTAACAAAAATGATTTTAATGGTCTCTTGGCTACATAAGAGCTTGCTACCTCAAATTGCAATATTGGTTGCAATAAGTTATTATGTTTATATATTTTATTAATTCTATGTATATAAATTATATATAAAAAATTTTGGTTTGGTCCAATTTTCACCTTGGAACCAGGACTGGATCGGCGGTCATCGGTTCCAAAATTGGGAACCGGGGAATCGGACCGCCGACCGTGGGAAGGCGGTGCGGTCGGCGGTTCCCATTGCACACCCCTAGATTTGTCCACATGAGTAAGATTTTGCAAGATTTGTTTTGCAAGATGTGCAAATAGAAGTGTATATCCTTCCATATGATGTGCCTAGTGGGAAGAACCATATTGCATTGATACTTTCAACTTCCCTTGTGGCCGGCATGATTGGCATCGTACGGGTCGTCTATTGCTGGTGGACGGGAGAGTTTGCCATCAATTAGATTAGGCTAGGCGAGGCCTCTTTGAGCATTGCCGATGGCTAGGACAGGTCACTAGCCAAGAAGAAGAGAAACCATAACAAAAAAACAAAATAAAAGGAAGAAAAAGGTACTTAGGGTGCGTTTGGGAAGACTTTTGGGGAAAGTCCTTGAGAAAATGTAAAGGTCTTTGAGTTAAAAGGGTTTTTGGAAATGCAAATTGTGTTTGGTAAATCGTATTTGTGAAAGTCCATTGTAAAGTATATTTGAGCAAAATAACGTTTGGACAAATTAACTTTGCAAATGACTTTTATAATTATAAAAAAAAAGGAAATAAATGAGAATTGGTTGGTTACCATCGGCGAGGGGCAGGCAGTTCGGTGAGGGACAGGCAGGCGGTTCGGTGAGGGGCAGGCAGCCGGTGAGGGTCGCCTCGACCTCAATCGCAACCGAGATCGTTGCGACTAGATTGCGCGATCCGATCGCACAATGCGGGTTGTCGAGGTCGTGCGGCCCGGATTGATCGCGGCAACCTCCGGTGACCCAAATTTGCGTGCAATTTGTGTCGTCGGAGGTCGCGCGGCCCAAATCTGGGTCGCGGCGACCTCCAGTGACCCAGATCTGTCAGGGGTTGCAGTGTCGCTGGGGTTGCAGCGGTCTGCGACCCAGATCTGGGTGGTTGCCGAGAGTTGTAGCGGTCGCGGCGACGCGACTCACAGGGGGTCGCCGAGGTCACGCGACTTGCTGCCAACGATCGCCGTGACGCACCGACCTCTTACCGACCTCTGTCCAGCTCGTCGCCGGCCATGAGCAGCTTCGCGCAACTTCGTCGGCCATCCTCAATGAAGAAGAAGATGAATAGTAACAAGTACAAAACCGAAAAAAAGAAATGTTAGTGAGGAAATTTGTGGAAGAAGTTTTTTTAACTTACTCTCCCTCAGCCTTCTGAGAAGGCCGAATGCCCAAGGCAGCCCCCAACCTGCCTTGGGCTTTCAACCTTGGGAAGGTTTGCCTTTGGCAAAGGCAAGTCAAAAATTTTTTGCCAAACACTGAATATTTGGCCTAAAGGCCTTTAGGGGGCTAAAGATCCTTGGCAAAGTGGTTGTTAAACGCAGCCTTACAACCTAGATTAGATTAACAAGGTGAAGAATGGTCCATTGTTGGACCGAGCTGAAGAGCCTCGTTCGCGTTGCCTTTCCTCAGAATGGATAATTAAACAATATGAACCCTTCGGGCTTTGATTTGTAGACTTGAGACATCTAGACTGCGGTGCATGTCCCGCCTTACCAAGATCATTGTAAGTGCCACCTTATGGTGGAAGTGGCCATCATAGTAGCAGTTATTACATTCGTCGAAGGCTTGTTGTTTTATCAGGCTCTCATAATGGGCTGGCAGAGATGCTGATTCCACCCGGTTGGACATCTTTGCTGAACTGCATCAGTCTACTACTCGATGGGAACGTTGACAGCTTGAGCTTATTTCCAAGCTGAGCAAAGGTCGTGCTCCGATCAGGCCAAAAATGGTACGGTGGTCGAAGCTTTCTCATGTAAAATCTTGCCCAAACACAATATGATGTAATCTATATAGGATTTTCTAGTTGAGCAAGGTCATGCCCAGGTCATGTTTAGGTCATGCTTGGCCCGTGCATATCACGTGTATTTGTTATGCATCTTAGGTTTAATGTTTAAGAAATCTTATCTTAATTCCTTAGGTTGAAGTTGATTGCAATATTTGCATATTAATCTAGACTAGAAGTTTGTGTCATATGCAGCCAAGGATGTATGAAGATTCTTACCTAAACTAGAATATGACCAAGGGCATGTTGGAATTACTCGACGATTCTACTCTCAAAGTTGTATATCTTTTTCTGGTAAGTGGACTTTCATTTGTCCTATATTAGATCCTTGCCATAAGTTCAATCTTTATGGCATTCTCACAAAAAAATAAAAATCGCAAATACACTCACTGCCTTATGTAAGAACCTTGAAAAAGCCATTTCTACAATATGGCATGGGGCCAGGGACCCCCGCACGTTACTTTATCTGGTCTCATCAATCGATTCGACTGTCGCGCGCACCGAAGGTTTCGACGCGCCCTGACGACGACTTAAGTTCCATATCAAATCTCGAAAAGATGCACATAGAGTTCGCATGATTTTTATATAGGACGAGATCCACATCTCTGCCCCTTGGGCCGCCACATAAATCCAAGGAAGATCGCACCAATTTCTCCTCGCCCGCCCGCCGTACCCATTTTGCCCCTCGCTCCCACAAAACCTCGACTGTCACATCCGACCACACATTTCAGCTTCCATATTTATAAAAATATTGTTTCATGGATTCTCATGTCTCCTTCTCTCTACCTCCCCCCCTAAAATCTCTCACAAAAATTAAGCAAAAGAAAAGAAGAGAATGCAAATCCCCACGCTCACGCTAAAACCCACACCCCCTCCACCCCCTTAAACCCATTTCAACACAGAAGAGAGAGAGAGAGAGAGAGAAAGAAGAGAGAGAAAGAGAGGAGAGAGAGAGTTTGAATAGCAAGTCAAACGCCACCGTCGAGTGAAAGGTCGAGAGCGAGGAGAGAGAGAGAGGGAGAGAGAGAGGGGGGGTGAAGGGTTGAAGGAGGAAATGGAGGAATCGATGAGAGAGTGCATGAGGAAGCTCGCCCTCTGGCACACCCGCACCTTCAAGCCCATCATGACCCACGACGAGCTCGAGCCCATCATGGCCACCCTCGGCTTCGTCGGCCTCCCCCTCCGCCTCCGCCGGCGGCGCCGTCGCCTGGAAGGAGTACGCCTACTCCGCCCCCGGCGGCAGGAGGGCCGCGGCGGCGGCGGCGAGGCCGAGGGGGAGGCCGAGGCTGCCGTACCCGAGGATCGACGGCCTGCACAGCTACACGTACCAGGCCTTCGTCGACGGCGTCAACTCCTACCTCGAGATGTGCGACATCTCCGTGCTCTTCCACATTCGGTGCGATTCCCTCCGTCCTTGCTTCCTGCTATTTTCGCTCTGCTCTCTTTTCTTTTCCTTATTTTTGCTGCGACTTTTCAGTCCATTTTTTTCCTTTTTTTTTAGCGTTCGAAAATATTTTTCTTTGGGGCCTTTTCTGACGTGGCTTTTCGTGGGAGGATGCGATCTTTTTTAAAATCTTTTTTTCCTTTTTTTCTTCCTACTTTTTAACTTTTCAGCGCGACAGTTGTCTTTTCATTTTGTTTTTTATCTTTGCCAGCAAGTTTGATCGATTGTTGGGAAATTATGTGTGTTTAGAAGAGTGGATTGTTTTAGCCAAGAAAATTAGCCTTCCAATTAATCTTCGAGTATTAAAAGTCGAAGGCAATTTTTTTATCTTCCATTCAAGTTTAAAAATTGTATACAAATTTTGATTAAAATTTATATGAAATAATAAAATAACATAAAATTATACATTTTGTTGATTTGTATGCCCTTTGAAACATTTGAGTTCTCGCCCTATTTTTTATGAAAATTCGAATTTGACATTCCTCTATTTAAATCGAATAAAAACATCTTGATCAATAGCCCTTTTTCTAAGCTAACTTTTTAGGAGGAGCAGACAATCCGCCTCTGCCAATAGAAAATAATAATATCTTCTGATCTCGATCCGCGATAAAGCATCTTGCGATATATGTAAAAATGACAGAAATAATTTAATTTAATATTGATTTGATTTGATTTAATTAAATTTAAATGGGATTTTGGGCAGGGGCATGCCGCTGCACAGGCTTGATCTGTACAAGAAATGGCGACGGATGCAGGAGGACGAGAGCGTCTTCGTCTACAGAGAAGGCACTCTGGATCAAGCCACTTACAATCTATACCATTTCGACCATCGCAACAACCGCGATGGAGGCGGCGATGGTGTCGACACGAGAATGTATCACGGCGGCAGTGATGGGAATAGCTACTTAGTTATTCGCGACAAGGGCAACAGTGCGCCGGTCAGCTGTCTCGTTCCTCTTAAGGACATTATAGTTTGACAGCGGCGGCGATGGTTGGTGATCCGCGGTTTATTTGTTGGTGTAGGAACGGGAGCAAATGGCTCGTTTGTTGATTTTCTTTGTCCTTCTCTGTGAGTTACATGGCCAGTTTTTGGTGGAAAATATTTCAAAAGGCTTCGTTTGTTTTGTAGGAGAACTGTAATCAAGCTAGATATTCTCTAAGCAAATATCTTTATAATCTATGGAATATCGGTTTCTCTGAAAATGATGATATATTACACAATTCCCATGTATCTTGAATGAAGTTATAACTTGTAAGAAGATAGTAGAGCAGATCCTTGCTGGGGTGGTATCATGGATGATGATATCTTTGTGAGGCTTTTCTCGCTCATCCTATCAAATTTTCGATTGTCATTGATTTGTGATTCGGGGGATGATTGTGCAAAAAGTCATAGGTGATGGCTAGTAAGGGTCGGCCGAGCATGCCATGTAGATTGATGATGATCATACATGTTAGTGCTAATCATTGTTCACGTTGACAATTTTCGGTCAAATTGACCAGGATAATCGTCAAAAATTTTAGTCATAAACCAACGTAATATAAAAGGTTTATATTAAGTTTATGACTTTTTTGACAATTTTTCTTAAGATTTCGCCTTCATGAATCTATTTTAGTGAGTTATTCTCATATTGATATGGTTGGCAGTTTATATTGTTATCCATAGTATCAATTTTCCAATTATTAAACTTTTTGGTTTTTGCTTAGACTCGAGAATTTGATTGAATCTATTTTAGTGAGTTGTTCTTATATTGATATGGTTGGTAATTTATATTGTTATTCATGGTATCGATTTTCCAATTATTAAACTTTATGGTTCTTGCTTAGACTCAAGAATTTGATTGAATTTGTGTGAACATTTGAGTATTCATACCTTGATGCAATGGATATTCATCATTAAAAAATCATAAAAAATTGCTTGTTTGCATTCACTTTGATCGAACATGACATTGAATGAAACCAATGACCAAGTTGTCGACGCTTTAGCTAAGTCGCTTGCCCTAGTTTGGCTAGTTGTTGTCCATCGGCTCAAGGAAGAAGAAGAACAAGAAAAAAAGAAAAGAAATGAGAAAAAAATGGAAAATAAGCTTAATTTTGGAGTTGTTCCCGAAAATAAAAAAGTAACTTTTTTCTATTTTACTTCTTGATTATGTTTCGAATTTATTTTCAAAAACAAAAAAATTATCAAACAAATTTCTATTCTTTTTTTTAAATTTCAGGAAACAAAAGAATAAAATCATATATTATTCGGCTAATTATTAAACAAAAGTTTATTGTACCTATTCCATTGAGGCATTTCCCCGTGAAGGTAGTGTCATTTAGCTCAAATTAGTCGCAATTCAAATAATATGCAATTTTAGTAAGATACCTTACGGGTCATAAGTTATTTTGATTGGATAACATTTACTTAACTGGATGGTTAGTACATAATAATTCAACGAAATTTGTCTCGCAATAGCGACAGTATCTACAGTTAGCAACTACTCATGCGATTGACATCAAACTATCGTAATCATCCTCAACAATTGTTATAATTATCCTTAACAATATGCCTATGGCTAGTAATTTAGCTATGTAAATTCTAACCTATGGTATCGTAAATTAATAAATACTGCTCAAATACTAATATGTGGATCCATAAGGCAATCTTTGAGTTTTTAAATACGTGTTTCGTGAAACAACCAATGTTTTACATACGGTCACAACCAATAAATGAAGTTTTTAAAACCACCTCCCATCGGTGAAATTCACGCCAAATCAACCGTAAAAATAACTTCACAGTTCCGTAAGATTTCTCCTTTCCAGATAGCTGGCATTAATTTACTCAACGTCACCACGAATTTGAAAAAAAAAAAAATGTCTATTCAACATTAAGTAACATTTTCAGTAATATCGCACGTTAAATTCGTAAAAATTGCATCATATTTTGCTAGAACAGAACACTAGAATCAGAAGGACCCCATTTCCACCGTCGCTAAAAATTCCCTCTCCCGATCTGGAAAAAGTCGTAAATCATCCCCCCCCCCTCGTCTCTCTCTCTCTCTCTCTCTCTCTGGCTCTCTACCCATCGTTCATCTTCAGACTCTCCCGATCCGCCATGGCATTTCGTCGCCCCAGATCTGCAAATGCGCCGCCGTCGCGCTGACCCTCCTCCGCCGCCTCGCCAATGTCGTCGGCCTCCCAATCCCTCGGTGGCCAGTCCCGCAGCGGCCGCGTGATCGGCCCCTCCCTCGACAAGATCATCAAGAACGCCGCCTGGCGCAAGCACTCCCACATCGTCTCCGCCTGCAAATCCGCCCTCGACAAGCTCGAGGCCGCCCCCGCCGCGGCGGATCCCCCTCCGCCTTGCTCGGCCTCTCCCTCGCCGACGCCGATTTTGTCCTCCAGCCCCTGATCCTCGCCCTCGACTCCGCCTACGGCAAGATCGTGGAGCCCGCGCTCGAGTGCGCCTTCCGGCTCTTCTCCCTCAACCTCGTCCACGCGGAGATCCGCGACGGCGATCAGGCGAGAGCTGCCGCCGCCGGAGGCCCCGGCGCGGCCTCGATCTTGAGGCTGCTGCAGGGGGTGTGCAAGGCGGGCGGGATCGGGGAGGAGGCCATCGAGCTCGGCGTGCTGAGGGTCGCGCTGGCCGCGGTACGGTCGCCTTGCATTTTGATCCGAGGCGATTGGTTGGTGCATATAGTCAAGACTTGCTACAACGTGTACCTCGGTGGCCAGAACGGGACTAACCAGATCTGCGCCAAGTCCGTCCTGGCGCAGATCGTGGTGATCGTTTTCAGTCGGGTCGAGGAGGACTCGATGGCTGCTAGTTTCAAGACGGTGTCCGTCAGTGAGCTATTGGAGTTTACGGACAAGAACTTGAACGAAGGCAGCTCCATACATTTTTGTCAGAATTTCGTTACTGAGGTTGTCGATGCCAACGACGGGACTGCTGTGAACAAGAATTTGGAATTGCACTCGACCTCGGACTTGCAAAATGGGGATGCCCCTGAGGTGAAGGATGGTGAGAAAGGCGAATCGGGTGATGCAGAGTCGACTGACGGAGCTAAATCAGGTGGCGGGAGTAAGATTAGAGACGATGGATTTCTTCTTTTTAAGAACTTGTGTAAACTGTCGATGAAATTCTCAACTCAAGAGCAGACCGATGATCAAATACTCTTGAGAGGGAAAATTTTATCTCTGGAGCTGCTGAAGGTCGTCATGGACAACGGTGGTCCTATTTGGCGCACAAACGAGAGGCAAGTGACAGTTGCTAGTCAGTTTTACATTTCAGCCAGCCTTTTCAGCTTCAGTAACACAGGCACCTCAGCAAAATTTCTCATTCTTCAGCCTGCCATGTCTATACCTGTAAACTTGTAGTATACCGTGGCTGATAGAGAGATAGAATCATGAACTCCACAATACTTCGCAAGAAATCTGCTTTCTCCGTTAAAGTGATTGAGATTTAATTATGACATTCTTATAAATAGACCATATCAACGTTACGACATTCTTATAAATAGACCATATCAACGTTTAATTTTCTAACTTCTCGGTCATCGACCAATGACTGTAAAATTGTCCAGCCTAAGCTCTATTACAGCCTACTGGACTCTCAATACCTCTTTTGTATTGTCGTTTTATACTGGTCTGTACTTTTTAATCCTGTAAAAAATTGTTACCCACAAAATATGATAATTTGTTGCGGGGTTGGGGGCTTATGCAAAACAAAATAGCTGACTATACAACAGGACAAAATTCCCTGCAATCGCGGGGAATTGTTCTTTAATACTGTGTAAGGCACAAAGGGGTTCCTTCTGGTCTCTGCTACTCACATGTTCTCTAGCCAAGACAGTGGTAGAGGGGAGGATTTATTTAGTTGCCTACCTAATTTTGTCCTAAATTAATAGGGTAAAGAATAAATATGCAACCGTTGACCTTATTTAAAATCATTCAGATTATTAATTGATGTACACCAACATATTATTTGGAAGCTTAGCTTTTAGGATGTAATGTGTGAGTTCCATTAACACTGTTACATTCTATTTTGTTTTTTGGGTGCACTATTACATGGGATTCTTGTTATGTTATGAGACACTCCATTGTTTGATTTGCAATGGAACATGATAAGGAATGGAGAGAAGATAGTAGTCATCCAAATTTGGAAATACTTAAGAGATTGGATTTTTAGGATACAAACTGTCGCGATGTGCTGTTAAGTTAGCATGTTTTGTCCATCAAGTGCGTGCGCATATGCAGTTATAATGCTTCCTGAAAGTTGAGTGTTAGTTTCTAACGAGGCTTCAACTCCTTACCTTTGTGCAGGTTTCTCAGTGCCATTAAGCAGTTTCTCTGCTTATCATTACTAAAGAACAGTGCATTGTCAGTCATGGCTATTTTCCAGCTTCAGTGTTCTATTTTTATGAGCCTTTTATTAAAGTTCAGATCAGGGTTGAAGGCAGAAATTGGAATATTCTTTCCCATGCTTGTGCTTCGGGTGCTTGAGAATGTCCTGCAGCCTAGCTTTTTACAGAAAATGACTGTTCTCAACCTATTGGAGAAGATATCTCAGGATTCACAGATTATCATTGATATCTTTGTTAACTACGACTGTGACTTGGATGCCCCAAACATTTTTGAAAGGTACTACTTACTAAATATGTCTAAAATTTCTATGATTTATTAAGGGTCTCCTTATGATGTGAATGAATTACGACTAATTGGAGTAATAAGCTTGGCCACGGACTCCTAGTAGATGCTTTAGTCATGGGTTTTATTGGAGGCACTTGGATAATTTGTTCTTTAGAGGCTAGGGCAGAATTTGTTTAAGGCTGAAATTTAGGTTGATATGGGTAGTAAGGTCATGGAAGATTTAAACTGAACTTAGCTTTAGGATCCGGCATCATGAGATAGGGAGTCATGGGATCTCATGAAAATGCAGAATCAATACAGAATTTCATAGAACATTTTATTGTTTCTGACTAAGTAAGCCGAGAGGTCTATATTTCATAGGCTGATGGTACTCTGCAATGCCTAGTTTTGCCTCTTCATGCTGTCAAAATTTTAAATGTTTGGCTCAGGCAGTCAGTTGATTATGGTGTCCTCAGGGTTAATTTGGTGCCTTTAGTGTGGATTTCTGCCCATTTTATTTGTCAGTGACATGTTTCAGAAATTAGCTTGGATTGGACTGTTATCGTTTTTTGGTAGGAACATTCTAGCAGTCGCGATGCAAGACCTCTGTAGCTTGCCTTTTGGAGTATATAGGATATTGTTTGGCTGATTCTATCCTACAATTGATTCAGAGTGTTACTTTATTAACCATTTCTTCTATATCGCACTATAGTCTGTCAGATTGGATACATTGGAAGAAATCAAGAGTCTATGAGCCAAAGCAAAGTGTCAAGTTAGGAATAAGTGATTCACCTACTGGCTTTGACCTAGCACAGTAACTATTGGGTTTGATTTCTACACCCCATTCTTGTTCTTGCCCATCGAAAATAGAGATAAAGGCATGGGAAGTTCCTGAACTTTTTCTAATTGTTTAATTAGGTCCTACGATTTTCTTTACAATCGGGTCCCTAACTATATTTTTTCTTGGGTTGAATTGGTCCTTCCATTTAAAAAGAAACGGAATTGCTGGTGTTGCGTTAAGTTGCCCTAAAGAAAATTTGGCATCTTACGAGAGGCCATTAACAACTTTAAAAAATACTAAACAAAATTCAGTGAAAAAGAAAAAAAGTAAAAGAAAGTACGGGGAGGGGAATTGGCAAGGACACGGTGATAGTGATTGCGGCTCTGCCCAGGTGCTAGCGAGAGAGTGCTTTTGCCAATGTCTCGGCCTTGCCTTCCCCATTGAGCAATCACCTCCTTGTGATCGCACTTTAACACCATGCCGTCCACCAAATCCATCTCTCATGACTCAGACTCATTACTGATTCATCAAGCAAGTGAGAGCTTCAAGATAAAGGTTGAAGGTTGTTGCCTTAAGCACCCCGTTGCATTTGCCATAGGCCGGCATGGCACTGAAGGTCCTTGCTAGTGCTTGAGAGGCGGCAATTCTGCACCAGCTGCCTTGCCTCCCTTTCTCTCTCTATTAGGGTTTGAGTTTTTGTTTCAATTTTCATATTAATCCTTATCATCATCATAGGGACTGATATCCATGTCTTTACTCATAAGCCCAATCACCACTGATGTGGCAATCTGTGTCAGTATCTCCGCTTGCTTTTTAATGGAAGGACTTGTGAACAGAAAAGCATATAATTTGGGCACTCAATCGCACAAAAAAAAGTTCAGAGAAGTGATTGGCCAATTTGCAGTAGTTCAGGGACCTCCGGTGCCCTTATCCCTTGAAAATAAGAAATAAAAGCAGCAGCATAGCATGTCGATTTCTATTTTGTGAAGAAAATGAATAGATCTTTGTTCAGATAATTAGTTTTAGGGTAGCACATCATGGAAGATTTAACATGCGACTGAATATTTTGTAAACTTGAGCTTAATGATGACAAATTTTAGATATATGAAGAAGTATCAGTAATTTGTCATAGTCTGTTACAAATTATTGATGACCATCACCGGCAGGTCAAGATAATAACAATGAACTTGTTTTGAACTACCCTTTGAGGTTGTTTTCTGTGAGATTGAGAAGTAGCTATAAAGGTGCAGTGATGTCTTTGAGCCGTGACAGTAGCTGTCTCGAGCTGCCGCCACTACACCCATTAACACTGATTGAAGTGGCAGAATTGCAAGCTGGGATTCAGAAGAGAGAAAAAGAGAGGAGAGAGAAGATGGAGAAGGGGACGGGGCTGTGGGTTGAAAGTATGCTCAGGTTATGGAAAAAAAATTTAGGCTTTACCTTTTTGTTTGACCAATTTAGAAATGTTAATAACTTCTAGTTTGTATTGCTGCTATTAAGATTGTGGATGGACAGAAATATGAGATTTACTGAGATATGGTAATTGGCCACTCTGAAGTCTTAAATGATGGTGTACAAGGCATATCAGAAATGTGCTTTGCACTTCATTTATTAGCAACTTTTTCTGTCCATGGCTTGTGCCACCTTGGTTGGTGGTGATTTGAAATTATTACAATGCCTTTTATTTTGGTTTGAGTTTGATAGCTGTAGTTCAAACAAAGCCCATCACTTCTGGAAGCGGAATATTTTGTTGCCATCTTCAAACTTGGAAGCTATCGAGTCTACTGTGCCCTCTTTTTGATTTTTACTTTCACTTAGTCCTTACCTATACTTGGTGTTGTATTGTTGCTTTCAAATGTATTAAAACCCTTATAATTCCATCAGATAATTGCAGGACTGTTAATGGTCTACTCAAAACTGCCTTGGGACCACCTGCTGGTTCAGCCACAACCTTGTCTCCAGCTCAGGATATTACCTTTCGGCATGAGTCAGTGAAGTGCTTAGTTGGCATCATTAAATCAATGGGAGGTTGGATGGACCAGCAGCTGAGAATAGGAGAATCCTCTCATACACGATTTCCGGAAAGTGATATATCAACGGAGGGTCATTCTATCTCCAATGGAGAAGATGCAGCTATCCCGGATTATGATTTTCATCCTGAAAATTCAGAATTTTCAGATGCTACCACACTTGAGCAACGTCGAGCTTACAAGTTGGAGCTTCAGGTCATTTTCTGTTTATGGGGTTAGACCATATCAATTAATCATTAAGCTTGTGTATCATCATGTGACACCTCATTTTGTATTTGCTATTTAGGTCTTCTGGTCCAATCTTTTGGTTTATACTCTTCATTCCTTGCTCTCTTTTTTGCTGAATTAGATTCTTTTCAGTAGAACTGCCCCAAAAAGCCCCGAAAAGCCCCACCCTGCCTTTATTGATTATTTTACTGACTTTCCTGCAGAAAGGTATTGCACTGTTTAATAGGAAACCTTCCAAGGGAATTGAGTTTCTTATCAGCACCAAAAAAGTCGGTGGTTCTCCTGAAGAAATCGCCGCATTTCTGAAGAGTGCTTCTGGTTTGAATGAAACTGTGATAGGTGATTATTTGGGTGAGAGGGATGAGTTTCCCTTGAAAGTTATGCATGCTTATGTGGATTCGTTCAATTTCAAAGAAATGGATTTTGGTGAGGCCATAAGGTTCTTTTTACGAGGCTTCAGGCTACCTGGGGAGGCACAGAAGATTGATCGCATAATGGAGAAGTTTGCTGAACGCTATTGTAAATGCAAACCAAGTTCATTCACTAGCGCAGATACTGCATATGTTCTTGCTTACTCTGTGATAATGCTTAACACAGATGCGCATAATAATATGGTTAAAGATAAGGTATGGTAGAATAAATTGCTCATCTCTGTCTATCTGATATTCTAAAATTTCTGAAATAAATTAGTTGGTGCCTCGTGCGATTTGTTTTTTTTGGTTGAGCTGTCATTTCTTTGTTTTTGCCCCTCTTGTGAATTTGCATTCACAGAATAATTGAAACTGTTTGAAAGTGTTGTTCATACATGTCTTTAGGAACAGATTGAGACATGTTGATTGTAGGAGTCTATCAACCCATGCTTTTTCGGAGTTCATTAATGGAAGGGCAGGCCAATAAACGCATGCAGCTACTTTTTCTGCAAATTTCCTGAAACTGTTCTTCTTCTCTCTTTCAAGAGATCTTCTGATGGTATATAATAGCTTGTAAATGCAATATTGCTGTATAGTGGCACTACGATCTTATTTGCTGATATATGTAAAACTTATGGTAAGCCTGTGCTGATCCATCTGCTCTGGTATTCAAATAGATGAGCAAGGCTGATTTCATCCGGAACAATCGAGGAATAGATGATGGGAAGGATTTACCAGAAGAATATCTTGGTGCCCTTTATGATCAAATAGTTAAAAATGAAATTAAGATGAGTTCTGATTCTCCAGCTCAACAGAGCAAGCAGGCGACCAGCCTGAATAAACTGCTAGGATTGGACGGTATTCTCAATCTAGTCACTGGGAAGCAGACAGAGGAAAAACCGTTAGGTGCAAATGGGCTTCTCATAAAGCACATCCAGGAACAGTTCAAGGCCAAGGCTGGAAAATCAGAGTAAGCTCATTAATAGCATATTCTGTTAATTTCAAAATTCGAACATATGGTGGCGAGTAATAACTGAGGACATCTAATGGAGAGCAAGTACAAGGCCATGACGACCTTGGTGTTTTCAGTTATATGCTTTGATTGTTCAGAAAAGAAAAAAGAAAGTATGTGCTTGATGTGTCATGTGCTTTTGTCAGTCTGCCCTAGTCGGATAAAAATCTGGGTCTGCCGTTATGCGTCTCCTTTTCCATTGTAAGGGCTTTGTGCATTTCCTCAACATTAGATATCTTGTTAATATATGATAAATGTCAGGGTCTTTGTTAGAACCACCGTAAAATTATGAACATCATGGGCACTTTTCCAACCCTTGAAAATTTCAACACTGCAATTTTCTCTTGAATTTTCTGAATTTATTGATGTACTTTTTCTCTGTTGCAACAGGTCCATGTATCATTCTGTCACCGATATAGCAATATTGAGATTTATGGTGGAGGTCTGCTGGGGTCCTATGTTGGCCGCATTCAGTATGACACTCGACCAGAGCGATGATAGGCTTGCTACTGCTCACTGTTTGCAGGGATTTCGTTATGCGGTGCATGTCACTGCAGTCATGGGTATGCAAACGCAGAGAGATGCTTTCATGACGTCTGTTGCAAAGTTCACTTACCTCCACTGCGCTGCCGATATGAAGCAAAAGAATGTTGATGCTGTTAAGGTTTGTGTTTGCTTATAATAATTTGATGGGTGGAGTTTCATGTATTTTATTACGTGACGGCAGCATGGAACAACTTGTCAAATATATGAATTAAAAAATTTAGATGGACTACCTTCTCAGAAATTTCTGAATTAATATTATGTGCAATAATTTGGTTTTGCTCCTTCAAAGCGTACTTCTCTACTTTCTCGACTCTTCAGGTTGTTAGAGATTATAAGTCTTAGTGCAAAACTAGATATTTAGGTGTACTGAGGTTTTTAGTTTTTAAGGTACTCTACGTGGTGTTCATAGTTTGTGTGACCACTTGAGTGTTTCAACTTTGTGCAGGCGATCATATTGATTGCTCTTGAAGATGGTAATCATCTTCAGGAAGCCTGGGAGCACATACTAACATGCCTGTCTCGAATTGAGCATCTTCAACTATTAGGAGAAGGTGCCCCTACCGATGCTTCCTTTCTTACTGCATCAAATGGTGAAATGGAGGAACGAACACCTAAGCCCTCGGGCCTTTCATCTCTAAAGAAAAAAGGAACTATTCAGGATCCTGCAGTGATGGCTGTTGTCCGGGGGGGTTCATATGATAGTACTACAGTTGGATTTAATTCTTCTGGACCAGTAACTCCAGAGCAGCTCAGTAACTTCGTATCAAATTTGAATTTGCTGGACCAGATTGGGAACTTTGAGCTAAATCACGTCTTTGTTCATAGCCAACAGTTGAACAGTGAAGCAATTGTTGCTTTTGTGAGGGCCCTTTGCAAGGTTTCTATATCAGAATTGCAGTCTCCAACTGACCCTCGTGTTTTCAGCTTAACAAAAATTGTAGAAATAGCGTAAGACTCTTAAGTCTTTTTCTTCTGTTTGGTTTGTCTGCATCAACTTCCATCTCAATAGGACTTTGCCATGGAAAGTACATCGCCTGAAAATTATCAGAAGAAGCTGAAAGTTGCATGTGCCATGTTGCAGTGAACATATCTGACATTTTGATATATATGTGATAAGTTTAAATTCTCTCTGGAGGTCGCAGTATGCAATGTCTTTGAAAGATGTCATCCTGATTGCATACTGAGTTTCTTCCATTATGTGTCATGCACATTACTGTGAAAAGTGAGAATTGGCTTATATATTTTTGTAATTGTGCATGTTTCTGGTGCAGGCATTATAATATGAACCGGATCAGATTAGTTTGGTCTCGCATATGGAGCGTTCTGTCTGATTTCTTTGTGTCGGTTGGGCTATCAGCAAATCTTTCAGTTGCGATCTTTGTGATGGACTCATTGCGGCAGTTGGCTATGAAATTCCTGGAGCGGGAGGAGCTGGCAAACTACAATTTCCAGAATGAATTTCTTAGACCTTTTGTGATTGTTATGCAGAAAAGCTGCTCTGCAGAGATCAGAGAATTGATAGTTAGATGTATCTCTCAGATGGTTCTCAGCCGTGTAAGCAATGTCAAATCTGGGTGGAAAAGTGTTTTCCTGGTATGTTAAGTCTCTGATATACTCTGACTTCAATCATGCTATGTTGATCAATTAAGGTTAGGGTAGCAGGAGGGTTGGAATATTGGAGGTTATGCATTTTATTGATGCCTATTGTTGGTACATATTAGCTCCATGATGCTGAGTCATAGCTGTACTTGATTGAATTTTTGAGCTTTTAGAAACATAGATCTCATTAGCCATCTCTTTCTGAGAGAATATTTTGTTTTTTTTCAGATATTTACAGCTGCTGCAGCTGATGAGAGGAAGAATATTGTCTTGTTGGCCTTTGAGACCATGGAAAAGATTGTCCGTGAATATTTCCCTTATATAACGGAGACTGAGGCGATGACCTTTACAGACTGTGTAAGATGCCTCCTTGCTTTTACGACTAGCAGATTTAACAACGATGTCAGCCCCAATGCCATAGCATTTCTTCGGTTTTGTGCGGTCAAACTTGCTGAAGGTGAACTTTTGTCCAATGGGAAGAGCATAAGTGATGGTTCAACTTTGGACACTGCAGAAAGTGGTGAGGTTGTATTGAATGCAGAAACTTTCACCAATAAGGACGAGTCTTCATCTTTTTGGGTCCCCTTACTTGCTGGTAATTTGCCCTATAATCTATGTCTTCTTCTAGATGCTGCTTCTTGGCAACCTTATCTGCACGTTTGGCATCAGTGCCACAGATTTGAGATGAACTTGCCATTAAAGATAAAGCTGATCTTGCAAATGAATTTTTTATTATTCTTAGAAATATAAGACAGTTAGATTTGTACATGCTGATACATAAGCTTGAAAATTTATGAATCGTCTGGTCCTGCTTTCAGACTGTAACTCCTTGCAGTTTGGAGGGAGTATAGGTCTGTTTAGTTTAAAAGTTTTCAAGATTCAAATATCAGGTTTCCTTCAGTATGTTATTGTGATAGCGCTAGAATGGGTTCTCAGAAATGTTTCTTTCAAGTTGTTTGAATGATAAGGGGGCAATTATGGAATTAAATGCAGAGAATGTTTGAGCAGATAGTAATGGGTTGAGTTTTTTTATTTTCCTACTTTTAGAAATATTTGAAGCATTTGGTCAAGTTTTTCATATCATCATTAAGAGAATGGTCCTTTTAGTTAATATGAATACAGTGATACATAAAGTGCCAACCTGGTATAGTGTCCTTCAGTTGTTTGAAGTGAAAGAGAAACAAACAAGGAGGAATAGTGTTGTTGCTCTGGGATGCAGGGTTATTGTCAAACAATTCCATCAGAAAAATCTGGGGCTTTATATATGATGACATGCAGAGGACTCACTTTGAACCTGTTTCTCCATTTTTCACCTTCAAAGTGGTAATTTCTCTGTAGATTCCTGTGCAGAGATCTGGGATTTCGATTTTCTTATATATGTTTCAAAATAACTCTGTTGATCTTTTCCTCTTGTTCTTTACTGGAAAAAGGAATAGCTCTTCATTGAGGTGAAACAAGCACAGTAAAGATGTGGTGCATGTATTTGCTGAGAAAGCTCTTTTCTCTCACCACATGGCACATGCTATATTTGATGAGGGCTTGCATACGTGAGTTATTAACCTTGGTACTTTTCTTCAGGGTTGTCAAAACTGACATCGGATTCCAGACTAGCAATCAGGAAGAGTTCTTTAGAAGTGCTTTTTAGCATTCTAAAGGATCATGGTCATGTCTTCTCCAGCCATTTCTGGATTGCTGTTTTCCACTCTATTGTTCTTCCGATATTCAATTTTGTCTCCGAGAAAGAGGTGCCTGTCGGGGATGACCAGTCATCACCTATTTCTAGAACTTCACACTCTGAAGCAAGTACTTGGGATTCTGAAACTGCTTCTGTGGCTGCACATTGTCTAGTGGATCTCTTTGTTAGTTTCTTCAATGTGGTGAGGCCTCAACTGTCAAGTATTGTTTTAATAATAACAGGGTTCATAAAGAGTCCTGTTCAAGGGACTGCCAGTACAGGTGTTGCTGCACTAGTGCGATTAACAGATGACTTGGGCATCAAACTTTCAGAGCATGAATGGAGCCAGATATATGTGGGTTTGAAGGAAGCGGCAGAATCAACTATTCCTGGATTTTTTAAGGTTCTAGGAACCATGAATAACATTGAATTCACTCATTATTCTCAAAATGATTTGGAAATGGATTCCGATCATGGGTTCAGCGGTGATGATATCGAGGATGATAATCTTCAGACTGCAGCTTATGTGATTTCGCGGATGAAGAGTCACATTGCTGTGCAGCTACTCTTGATACAGGTACCTCTTTAGTCCTTTGAGGAGACCCACCTTTTAATTTCGTCTGTGGGTCTCAATTCTCTTATGCACTTAATTTCCAATAGTGTCTGTTGATTGCTCCAAATATCCCTGATAGACAATTCATGTCATGCTCTTTTTCTTTGGTCTGCTTTTATTTCGCAAGCTTGTTTTGATTTTAGTGTTCAACTTTCTTTTCTCAAGGAACTTCCTTGTGGCAAGTTTATGTCAGTGGATTGATCATCCAGAATTCTTCTCTTTTTTGCACAGGTGGTGGCTGATCTGTACACCTCACATCCAAAATCTCTATCCCGAGGCAATATTGCAACCATCCTGGAGTTATTTTCTTCAGTTGCTTCACATGCCCACCAACTGAACTCTGAAATGAAAGTGCAGAAGAAGATTCAGAGAGTGTGCTCTGTTCTGGAGCTCTCTGGTCCACCCGTTGTTCATTTTGAAAACGAGTCTTACCAGAACTATCTCAACTTTCTTCAGTATTTACTCCTGCAATTTCCCGGATTGTCCAGTGAGATGGGCATGGAATCACGATTGGTCACGGTATGTATGGAAGTGGTGCAAACATACCTTAATTGCACAAGCCAGCAATTTGCGCAGGTGAAATCGGTGAACCGGCCAGTTCTTCACTGGATTCTCCCGCTAGGTTCGGCGAAGAAGGAAGAGCTGGCAGCCAGGACGACATTAGTAGTGACGGCACTGAGAGTGTTGGGCAATCTGGAGAGAGATATGTTCAAGAAGCACGCCTCGCGATTTTTCCCTTTGTTGGTAGATCTTGTGCGGAGCGAGCATAGCTCGGGGGAAGTCCAGCGTGTCCTAACATACATATTTCAACAATGTATAGGTTCCATAATACTGGAATAGTGGAACGATGATTTCACCTCACAACGCCAAAAAAATTTTGTGATTCGCATATATTCCGGTCGCCATCAGTTAAATACTTTATAACTTTGATCCTGTAGTAGGATAGAGCACGATTCCTCTGTAAAAGTTCCCTCTTCCCTCCGCCCCCTCTGTTTGTACTGTAAATGATGTGGTTGTTGGCATACGTCGCACACCTATCCTTCATGTTCCTGCATAGCTGCAGTAAAAAGTCGCTGTTTGGAGTCTCATTTGTCAGGGCTTTCTTTAATCAGGTCGAGAATGGTGGATGCAAGGAGCAATAAGTCTAGTTAGAATATCGCTCATGTGCAATTAGACCTGCCAAATGGATTAATCGCGTCGGATTTATGATCTGAGTTTATGTGAGGTCATAAATGGTCCTATTTAAATTAATCCATTAATTCATTTATAACTTATTTATTTGTAGTAAATTTCTTTATTCATACCCGATTGAATTCATATTGTTAAAATGCTTCCATATCTAACCAAATCTAATAATACTTGTTTCTTGTGAACTTTTTTATTATAAAAAATATTGTTAAAACACTTCAATGCAAATATAAATTCAGTCAATAATTTATATAATATTTTTCTTTTCAAAAAAATTGAGATTTTGTTTATTTTGTAAAAAATGTGACTTTTAGTAATTTTTCAAAAAAATGATAATATTTTTCAGTATTTGATTGAAATATAAAAATAAACTAAAAAATGTTTTCCACTATTTAGTATGGAAAATCTTTCTTCTGTGCACTCCTTTTAGTTATTTTTTTTAAAT
This sequence comes from Eucalyptus leucophloia subsp. euroa, assembly GCA_017140325.1. Lineage (NCBI taxonomy): Eukaryota > Viridiplantae > Streptophyta > Magnoliopsida > Myrtales > Myrtaceae > Eucalyptus > Eucalyptus leucophloia. The sequence goes on from CM029476.1 coordinate 23,846,650, forward strand.
TGAATTTTAATTATGTATTATTTAATTTTTTCCTTTCTTTCCTTTTATTTTCCCTTCTTTTTTGCTAGGTTATTGGTCATGATAATGACAAGTGACCAACCACCATACTGAGTGGTGCCGTTGGCTTCGGGCTTTCTCCCCCTTACGAAGGGGAGAAGTTCCAATCCCCAACACGTCGTAAGTGGACTTGTCCGCTTCATGGGAGGGGTGGGTTCCTCTAGGGGCCTTAGGATTTGCTCGGTGACTGTTTGACTTACGGGTTTCCCTAGGTCATCAATAATAATAATAATAATAATAATAATAATAATAATAATAGGTGACCATGGCAAGGCTCATCCCTCGGTTGGCGGTGATTGGCAACCGACGACCGTGGTGACCATGGCAAGGCTCATCCCTCGGTTGGCGGTGATTGGCAATTGGCGACTGTGGCAACCAATGATTGGCGGCAGCAGCTGGCGATTGGTAGTGGCGGTGATTAGCGACTGACAGCGGCGGTAACAGTGGCCGGCGACCAATGGACGATGGTCGGTGGTGACGGATGAAGGATATCGGTTGATGAACGATGAGAAAATTTTTTATTTATCATTTCTGTTCCAGAAGTAGAGAAGTAGGAAATTTCTACTTCTGATTTCTATTCTAAACCTATTTTTAGAACAAAAATCTATTTCAGAAATAGAAAAATGGAATAAGTTTATCAAACGGATTTCTATTCCAAAAATAAGTTTGAAATAGAAAAATTATTTCTGAAACAGAAACAGGTAGTTGTCATGCACCCCCTAATTGTCAATGTCATAGGCCTTCGGTCGAGGAAGAACAAAAAAAAATTATGAAAAATAAAAAAAAATTAAAAATAGATATAATAATTTTTAAAAAATAAAAATGACCTGATTTAAATATGAGCTAAAATATGGGTTCTAGACCCATCATGACACCTCTCTACATAATAATCACATGAGAAAATTATACAAATAATCAATGAACTTTAACTTGATGTGCAATGTAGCCTTTGATGTGGTAAATGTTCAAATTAATTCTTGAATTATGAAAATATCTAGTGTTATCCATCTATTAATTAAGCGCAGAGACAAACTTCAATATTTCCATATAGTCCAACGACTAGTTGGAATATGTATCGAAAATTGAAGGGTTATATCAAGCAAAATAAGAGTCAAATGATGATATTGCATATCGTATTCAAGCTGAGAGATCACGTTACGTATTGAATCGAATATCGATGACTAGTCCAATTATTTTTCCCTTATTCGATGTGTACTTTCATGGCGTTCGTGACCTGTCTTGATCATTTTCTCTGTTACACACGCATCTTTCTCTCTCTCCATATTGAAAGGCAAAGGCCATCTTTCTTGGTACACCGCCCTTGATCTTGAATCTTGACTGTTGACCCAGCAGCACTTATTTGCTGTTCAAGTTCCTCGTGCTATTAAAAAAAAAAAAGTTCCTCATGCTCCTTTGGAGTTGTCCGCACCGCGTGATTCCAACGTTTGTAGTCGTATGCTTTCTCATCCCTTTTATTTTGTTTTTTTCCCTCCTTTTTTTCTTTTATCTTCAGAAATTTCCTCGTTCAAATATGATCATAAATCTTTTGGCACAGGGGGTGATTAATCTCATCAGCTAATTAGAGTACATCCCTCTCGCTTGGAGAGAATGCTGTCGATCTTCATTTTGTTCCCCCAAAGGCCATACCGGACGATGTATGTTTTTAGGCATCAATTGGATTTTTAAACTTGCTAAGGGGCCATCCATTATTAAGGGCACGCTTATTTCGTGAAAAATTAATAATTTGAAAAATATTTTTCAAAAAAAAAATCATTTGAATTACTTTTAAAAATGATTAAGCAAAAAATAATTCCATCGTTTACAAAAAATAGTTACACAAAAACTGTTATTGGCAATGAAAATATTATACATTGACAAATTATTTCAAATAATACTAGTTATTCTTTTTAAAAAGATAATTTTCAAATAATTTATTTTTTGTGAAACAAACGGAACCTCAAATTCATTAAAACGGGGGGTTTGACAAGGCCTATATAGATGTGCGATTTGGCCATTTAACTTTATCCATACTGCATTTAAGGATAGTTATCACATGAATGTTCCTTATCCTATTCTAGTAGAAAGCTTTTTGCAAACAATACTATTATACCACCCGTCTACCCCAAGAATACCTGTCCATTTCCTTAAGACATCAATCGCCTTCCTTGTTGGAAAAAAATGGAAAAATTCTAAATAAATACTCGAAATTTCCTAATTTTCTTAAATAAGGGCATGAAGTGGATGGTATTTTAAATAATAGTTTGAAGTGAGTTTTATTTTAAATTAGCACCTAAAGTAATCATATCAGTCTAAGAAAGGATCTGAATTCATCGTTTAGTGAATGATAATTTGGTCTTTTCATCCGAATAAATAGGGGACAAGAAGGAAGGCGAGAGGTCTGGATCTTCTCTTTATTTATCAATAATATCTTACTAAACCACTCGGGAACGCAACCCGCGCACCTTTCAAATCTCACCCTTCTGTACTTGAGCAAACCCGAAGTCCGATATTTGCAAAAGACAAGAGGCGTGATCTCATCATGTGTCGACGTCTCTCTCTCTCCTCCCTTCCTTCCCTTGATATCTGTAAATGTGCTGGTGGTGGTGGTGTCCGAACCGAACGAATACACTGGTCCCCCAAAAAGCATAAAAAATAATGATGGTTCCACCCGAAGTTGCGGTCTGGCCGCTCGTGCCATAATTCTTAGTCCTCATCTCCAACCCCTTTTGACAACATTAATGGTTCCACCTCTTTTAAAGATGGGTATGTGCATGTACCTCTCTCTCTCTCTCTCTCTCTCTCTCTCTCTCTCTCTCTGTGTCTTTCTCTCCCTTTAATTAAGCTATTTCTGTCTGCTTGAGCCACGATTACATATGTGCCCAATCCAGTGCCAATAACATGATGTGTGGGGATAGTCTTTCTTCTTCATTCAGTGCATCACAATGGACCAAAAAGAAAGTCAAGGCTTCTGGTCACTTCAAACTCAATAGGGTCCTTTGAATGTTCTCACAATTTTTTTTTTTTTTTTTTACCGTGCGAAGATCCGGATTGAACCTTAGGACGATCCAGCTCGACCCAATAGGCTTCGCGGTGGTTTTCTTGAAGTTATCGATTCGGTGGCCGTGTTTAACGTGTGAAACAGTTCCAGTTGGGGACAATCGTTCCGTTGCTTTTATTCGATTGTTGTTTAGTTGCTCTGATGGAAAGAGTCGATGCAATGTGTCGCACGACACTTGAAAGAAACATCATATTCCATGTCCTTTGGGTGTCTAGACTTATTTTCCTATCGAAAATGAATGGATCCCTCGATCTAAAACGATGCGACTTGAGGGGAAGACAAAAACAAAAATAAAAATGCACAGTGATATAATCTCCTAAAAAAGTAACTTCGAAATGGAGCTAAAACAGCCCTTTCAATTTCACTTGAAAGGAGGTCGATGATCCCACATTTCACTACCTAATCAGCAGATGTATGACATGATTGAAAACACCTAATGCACCTAAGCTAGGTGTTCCTCTTCTTCCCAAGTTGCTAATTGACAAGTACCCAAAATACAAAAGTACCATCCAAGTGGAGGGGAGACAAATGCAATCTCAGGCACACGGAATTTGATTTCTTTGGAGTGCTGCAATTTCATATCGGTGAGCGAAATAAATTGGCGCCTACCGCTGCAGACTAGAAGAGTGCATGGGACCAAATCTCTGCCATAGAGACATCGCCTTCAATTTCCACGCACATCGTTATTATTATTATTATATTGCTAGCAGTATTTCGTTTACTTTCTCGGCACAAGCGATCCTTTTCACATTGTCCTTACCAAGAACTTAGGGCTTGCTTGGAACATGGAGGGCGTTGAATATTTGGGATTTGAGATCAAGTCAACCGATCTTTTGTTAGTCCGTCCAACACATGATGGAGGGAAAAAAAAAAGGGGTAGGAAGAGGGCTGAGACTCCTCGTGTTTCCACTCATATCATGATCTTTTCGTTGAAATGAAGAATTGTTGAGATTAAGATAGCTTAGAGAGCCAAAACCGTCGATTTGAAATGTTACAATTGAAATTGGGAGTGGGGAGGAAGATCGGGATCGGCCTAAGTTCCATAATTATGCTGGATCATAATTTTGAGTGAAACGAGCAACTTGAAATATATTAAAACGATGTTTGAAAATCTATGTTGAACAGGGATTTTGTGGAACTTTAGTCATCTCTTTTGAAGGTCAATATGCATGGGAGGAAATTTTTGGCTTTTCAGCGATGAGCCATTACCTATATGCATTGAATGACAATTGAGTAATGGAGATGTCAAAGTTGGTCGGCTCTCAACACATGTTAAACTATCGTGCAAAAAATTTGCTGTACAATATTTATATATGCATACAGCCTCACATTGTAGACCTTTTTACCATATATATATATATATATATATATATATATATATATATATATATATATATTTATTTATTTATTTATATGTATGTATGTATGTATGTATGTATGTATGTATGTATGTATGTATGTAGACTTCTTTTGACGTTGACTAGTCCAAAATTCATTGCATTCAAAAGGGACTTTAGGTTGCATCAACTGACTAAGAGAGATTGAAAAGGGAAAGAGAAGTACCAAAAAAAGGGTTTATAATATATATACCCATCTTTTACTTCCCGATTTTCATAACAGCATAAACATGAGCTAAATAGCGAAATTAATAGCAGCATAATTCGTTGCATCGACTTTCTTATTCTATTATCAAAAATAGCGGCGATGAATATGCAAAACAATTTCATGTTCCTTCATCCATGGCGAGAAAAACCCCTCGAGACGATGTGATGTTGATCACTTCATAACTCTATCACACGATATTATTATTCCATCTATTTTCTCCCTTTGCAAAGAACGAAATCTACCTTGATTATAATAAAAACAAACATGATGTAAACTCAAAAGAAAAACCCATAAAAAGAAATCCGAACGTGTTCTTTCATCGATAGCAAGAAAACCCCTCGAACCCTTAATGATATGATGCCGATCACTTCATAACCACATCGCACGATATTACCATTCCATTTATTTCCTCTCTTTGCGAAAAAAACGAAATCTACCTCCATGATAATCAAAACAAACACGGTATAAACCCAATAGAAAAACCGTGTAAAAAATAAATATAAATCCGAACCCTTGTCCTTGTCCCTCCAGATACTTCGTGCCTTGTCCTTTTCTCTCTCCGAGTCTCATACGATTTTTGCATGACTTGCATGCCACCAACCTCAGCATTTATTAAAAAGAAAAAAAATTCATGTGATGTGAACCCTAATTTGACTTTAGGAGCTGGGGAACTTCATCTAATTTTTGGACGCAAGCCCTCGAAATTAAAAGGCTGTTATCTAGTTTAATCCCTTGTGTTCGATCCTAATTGGCCCATGCCATCCGTTATACACTCATAAGCTTTTGACCTTTATAACAAAATAATCGCAAACTTCCATCTGTTTAGGGCGCATGCTTGTCCAAAAGCAGCTCATCTTTCCCCTGCAGAAAATAAGTCTCAAATGTGCACGCAAATGATACTGTGGTTAGGTTTGGATATCAACATTAATAATTATTTTGAATTTCACATCAAACACCAACTTTTTATAAATGCCGACAATTTCTTTTTCTTGTCTTTGTAGAGATTATTTCATTTTCATCCACTTTTCACTTTATTCATTTTAAATTTCCAAGTTGTTCTTTGAGTTAAAAAACAATTAAGAGACTATTTTTACATGAATGGATTAGGATAGGGATGGATTTATAAGATTTATTGCGCATCCGATTCGACTCTCTGTGCAACCCAATTTTTTTTCCCTCGAACCCTAGAAGCCACAATATTCTTTTCCTTCCTTCCCCTTTTATTTCCTTAGCCTAGGTTTGATTTCCTTTTAAAAGATGCTTCGTACAAGATATTACTCGATTTATAAAAGAGACAACCTAGCTGACTTAACTACAATATCTTATTTTTTCTGCTCGATCAAATCAAACAAAATGAGAATAAAGGTGAGTTGGAGCATAAAAGGAGCGCGATTGGGCATTTTGTTATAATGATACATAATAAATTACACAATGAGCGAAAAGTGTCTAAGTTGTATACAAGTCCCTCTCAAATCATATAATAATTGTAGGGACATAATTTATTAGATTTCCTCTCTCCCTCGTCATTCGAAATATCGAGATTAATTATCCGCTAAATAATATTTTTTTCCCACTTGCTTGAGCGTAAAAGTAGGGCGATTGAACATTTTGCTAAATCGATACATAATAAATTATGCATCAAATGAGCAGGGAGTGTCAAAGTCGTACACGTCCTTCCTATCAAATTATATTATAATCGCGGGGACATAATTAATTAGACTTCTTCTCTCCCTCGTTATTTGAAACATCATGATCAATTATCCGCTAATATTATGTTTTTCCCTCTGGTTGCGATGAAGAGAAAAAAGGTTACCCCTGGCATGCATTATTCAAAATTTGCCAATTGGCCTCCAGCTTTGTTAACTTCTCCCTCACCCAACCGACGACATGACCAAATTTTCAGGTCAAACAGGGACAGCTCTACATAAAAGATAATAAATAAAGATGAGCACATAATTGAAAAATAATCTACTTTCCCCATTATGAAACCGTATTGCAGTCAAACTGTCAAAAAGTGAGACAAGATATGGGAGAGAATAACCCTAATTCATGTTTTCCTTATTAGGGCAAGAAAAACCAGCTGAATTGGTCTCTATTGGGCAGCCGCAGCAGCAGCAACCCAAATCATCTTTTTGAGCCTTTTGACTTTGGAAAGAAGCCAAATTACTGAAAATCGCCTCATGTCATGCTAAGAGATGAACAAAAACTTTTAGGTAAATTGTAGGGCTAAGCACGACATTGATATCAACTGGGCCCTTATAGGGATTTGTAAGTATACCTAATTCATAAGTTGAAGATGGGAAGAATTTTACTTTAAGCCCTAGAGCAGAAGGATCGAGCTTTGTCGGTTTGATCCCTATGCACCGATGGATCGATGATGTTTGAAGCATTGCATAACCCACATTATTCCACTGTAGCAGCTGACACAACATCTTAGGGCGTCTGGTCGAAATTAAAGGTCGACCGAATTATCTCAATTCGCCAGCGCGCAGAAAACTGAACATCACAGATAACTGAACAGCGCATCCACTTTCATTAAATGCGATAAAAGACCTGGAGGGAAAATTAAATCACAAATTCTCCCTCTTTGTCACTTTCAAGGGAAAATCGCGAGATGAGAGGGGCAAAAATGGAGAATGGAAATGCAGGAAGACACCGAAAAGGATGAGTACAAGACGAGAGATCTACGAATTCTCTCACTTCGTCTCTCGCACGTGCCAGCACTCTCTCACTAGAAGATCGAAATTACCTCCTTACCCCTCCGTCCCCGCCCGAGCAAACCTCCAGCGACTCTATAAATACCGACGCCCTACGTTCTCGCTCATCCATTCAAACGCCAACAATACATAAGAGGCTCCCTGTATCGTTTTCTCTCTCTCGGGCATTTCGTAGAACGCCCCTCTCCCTCCCCCGCCGCCGGCAGCCCCGCCGCCGCCGCCGCCCCCGATGGACGTTCGCCGGCGACCCGCCAAGCCCCTCGACGGCCCCGTCGACCGCAGGTCCAAGCAGCACCGGGCGGACGTCAGCGTTGCCGGCGACGCGTCGTCCCTCAAGGCGTCGGACGCCCTGCCGCTCCCCCTCTACCTCACCAATGCGGTCTTCTTCACGCTCTTCTTCTCCGTCGTGTACTACCTCCTCTCGCGGTGGAGGGAGAAGATCCGGACGTCGACGCCGCTCCACCTGGTGACCCCGGCCGAGATGGCCGCCATCGTCGCCTTCGTCGCCTCCTTCATCTACCTCGTCGGGTTCTTCGGCGTCGACTTCGTCCAGTCCCTCATCCTCCGGCCCGCCGGCGACGTGTGGACCGCGGACGATGAGGAGGATGAGGTCGTGGTCGCCGGGGCCGATCACGACAAGATCCTCCTCAAGGAGGACTCCCGCAGTTCGCCCTGTGGCCAGGCTCTCGACTGCGCGCCGGTCGTGCAGAAACCTAAGCTCGTCGATCCGGTCGTGCAGGACGCCCCGAAGGAGAAGGTGATTGAGGCGGTGCCCAGCGCTATGCCCGAAGAGGATGAGGAGATTATCAAGTCGGTCGTCGAGGGAAAGATGCCGTCGTACTCGCTCGAGTCCAAGCTTGGGGACTGCAAGAGAGCGGCTGCGATCCGGCGCGAGGCGTTGCAGAGGATAACGGGGAAGTCCCTCTCGGGATTGCCCTTGGAGGGCTTCGACTACGAGTCGATATTGGGGCAGTGTTGCGAGATGCCGGTTGGGTATGTGCAGATACCGGTGGGGATTGCCGGCCCGCTGTTGCTCGACGGGAGGGAGTACTCAGTCCCGATGGCGACCACCGAGGGTGTTTGGTGGCGAGCACCAACAGGGGCTGCAAGGCCATTTTCGTGTCCGGTGGCGCTACCAGCGTCTTGCTGAGGGATGGGATGACCAGGGCTCCCATCGTAAGGTTTGCCACGGCGAAGAGAGCTGCGGACCTCAAGTTCTTCGTGGAGAACCCCGCGAACTTCGAGAGCTTGGCCGTTATTTTCAACAGGTCGGTTTAATTTCTTAGGTGAATATCGCTTGTTGGTTCTAGTTATTTGTAGTAAAATCCATGCATGGTATGTTGAAAAAGGTACCGAGTTTCGTGGTCTTCGGCTCAAGATTAGAAATAGCTAGCTCAAGACTAGTGGATCATAATTCTTGATAACTGGTGCATATGTAGTTTAACAGATTTGCATGATGATTACTTGAGATGTAGTTACTCTTTTGCTTTTCTCCCATTTTACCGTTTTGTCAGTTGAGTTTGGTTTGAGCATCCATTTATGATGTTTCTTCACTTGCTTCTGAACAGGTCCAGTAGATTCGCAAGGCTCCAGAGCATCAAGTGTGCGATCGCGGGGAAGAATCTGTACATGAGGTTCTCCTGCAGCACGGGAGATGCGATGGGCATGAACATGGTCTCGAAAGGAGTCCAGAACGTCCTGGACTTCCTCCAGAACGACTTCCCCGACATGGACGTCCTTGGGATCTCCGGGAACTTCTGCGCCGACAAGAAGCCAGCGGCAGTGAACTGGATCGAGGGGCGAGGGAAATCCGTGGTCTGCGAGGCCACCATCAAGGGCGACGTGGTGAGGAAGGTGCTGAAGACGAGCGTCGAGGCCTTGGTCGAGCTCAACATGCTGAAGAACCTCACCGGGTCCGCCATGGCTGGGGCTCTCGGAGGCTTCAACGCCCATGCGAGTAACATCGTGGCTGCCATCTTTATCGCCACGGGTCAAGATCCCGCCCAGAATGTGGAGAGTTCTCACTGCATAACCATGATGGAGGCCATAAACGATGGAAAGGACCTTCACGTTTCTGTGACCATGCCTTCTGTTGAGGTATAAAATCCCGTCCCTTTGCATATCTCAGTTGTCTATTCATTAGGAATATTTCTAACTAATGAGCAAAGACTATTGGAAATGAGAAATTCTATTGGAGTGAGTTAAGCATGGTTCAGAAAAGGACGTGCCTTTACCAAACATAGAATCAGGATGTGAACTTGGCAATGGTTCGCTCATGATTTCGCTTTCCGATACACTTTCGACATGGGAATTGATTGTATTATCTGCTTATTGATAGAATCCTATAGACATATTCCAGGAATATCTAAATGAGTCTGGAACTAATTGTGCAATTTATTTATTTATTTTGATCAGGTGGGTACAGTTGGAGGTGGGACTCAGCTCGCTTCCCAGTCGGCATGTCTGAACCTGCTCGGCGTGAAAGGCGCTAACAAGGAGCTAGCCGGAGCCAACTCGAGGCTCCTGGCCACGGTCGTGTCCGGCGCCGTCCTTGCCGCCGAGCTCTCCCTCATGTCCGCTATCGCGGCGGGGCAGCTCGTGAGGAGCCACATGAAGTATAACAGGTCCAGCAAAGACGTTTCCAAGGTCTCCTCTTAAATTATAAACACGAGAAAAAATTCACGATGCGTCCCGAAAGGAGGAAGGGGCCACGGAAGAATCCTCGATTTATGTTCGTATAAGGCATACCGAAGAATAGTGGGTATATAGCCAGCTCTTTAGATCCAGGGTCAGATGGCGAGAGAGAGAGAGAGAGAGAGAGAGAGGAAAACAAAAAGGAGAGCTTGCAGAGAAGAAACTGGACTCGAAGAGTCGAGTTTGTGATCTGTGTTCTTTCTTTCTTTTTTTCTCGTACTTGTTCTGTTTTCTACTTTCCTGAATTACAAAGGCAATGTAAGAATGTCCTGCAAATATTGTAAATCGTCCTTAAAGTTTAATAGCATTTCCTTCCTCTTCAAAGCTCCAGCAACCATGTCTGCTTCCGACAGCGACGTATGTTGGGACAAAATCAATCACAACACGGAGAGTTTTCATGAAATCCAAGGAGGTCGGCGACATTGGATGCGTTCACCACGCCGACTACTATTAAGTCATTACCCAGCAAGAATTCTCAGCAAGGACACCGGCGTTTAACATGATTTCCAAGCCCCTTCCGTCTTTGTCGAGCTCGTTTGTCCTTGTCAATTGCCATGTGAATTGTGGGTCATTTGATTTTGTATCATACCGAACTATTGTCATCGCACGGACCCATGCCGCATCCGCTCGCTGTGCGGGGATTCTTATTCCGTACAGACGAGCGTCATGAGAGGTCTGTATGATACAAAATCGAGTTAGCGACAAAAAAAAAAAAGAAAAAAAAAATGAACATAGAAAAGCCGTATCGAATGGGGTCGGTATACTTGGTCGATCGCATTCTCTTGGATCGTCGCATCGATGGCATTGAAGGATCGAGATCGAAGGAACCGGGTGTCGATTTGGACAGATTCAGACGATCCCTCTCAGTCTGCGCTCTTGCTTTGTCCTCCACCTCCGTTGTCCATTCCCATTATGCATGTTTCACGCCACGCCAAGCTGCCCCACCACCACCCCCCAACGTGTAAATACGTTTTAAGGTGGGATATGTGGTCGTGGTCGTGGTCGTGGTGTGCATTTGTCTGTACTAAAAAGATCATTTGGTGAGTGGAGAACTTATTTTTTGGTTCGAAAACAGTCTTTCATTCATTCACGGGTGCTATGGAAACAAAACATAAGTGTCTCTGAACAAAGGATATTCCCAAAAAAGCCCCGACCGATTAGGAGAAGGTGATTTTTGACAATGGGCATTGGCGACCCATTCTGCCACTAAGTTTTGAATTTTGTCGAGTAATGTCCTTAGAAGACATTTAATTAGTACTAGGCTAACGAAAATTTCTTAATTTCGCATGCAATAATGGTTTTTATTTTTCTCCGGGTGTGGGTATGTGGCGATACTTTAGAGGTCGTGTGATACTTTTAATTTCAATTGAGCCTCCTTAGCTGAAATGAGAAAAAATAGGCACCTCTTAATTTATATATAGTGGGATCCATATATATAATTCACTGTGTATTATGAATTTTCATAGAAGACAACATACTCGATGAGGTTATATATTTTCGTCGAAAATTTTAATTGTGGGTTTTCATGAAATTAAACATCATATTCGGGTTTGCTGTGTAGATAGTGTATCGATTGCTAAGGAACAAAATGAAGAGATTCATCTAAGTTGGAAACGTATGAACGCGACATTTCATTGATAACAAACCGTGGACAAATCCAAAGTCCACAAAATCGACCTCAATAGGCCAAGTGGCATGATATTAGGTAAGAAAAGACTTTATTTTTGTTTTCTCTAAGTTGTGAATTATTATAAATTTGGCTTTTTGAGGAGATCTTAACATTGCTTTCTAGGTCATCCCAGGACAAAATTGCATCAGACAAAAAGAGAATTTCTAAATTCTCACAATTTGAAATCAATTTCAAAACCACGTTTGTTTTCTTAGATATAAACGAAATCAGAAATCCACCCAGTCAAATCTGTAGCTGGAAATTCATTATACGAAAAAAGAAAGCAGAAAAATGTATATATTTTTTATAATTATCATCGACCCATTAAAATAAAAACTTTTTTGGTAGTCGTGTTTGGCTGCAGCACAAGCCTTGATTCAGTCAAAGATAGTGTCCTAGTAATTAATAAAAAGATATTAATTTTTTTTGAGAAAAAAATAAGTTACAGAGTGCAGAGCACCCCTGCTATTGACTGGTTGACTTCGTGCATTCACCATCAATTTTTATTGTTTTTGTACTTTTCTCTCTCTCTCTTTTTTCCATCTTGACTTCACAGCAAATATGCTTTCGCACGATGACATTATATTAGAATGGACAGACATGAAAATGTTGCACATGAACATGAACGGCATCTTTTAACATGTGTTGCATGCACTTGAAGAGGAGTCAACGTCAGTCACGAATTCTTGCCTCATCGATTTTGGTCGTCGAGCGCCCCGTGCAATTTTCAGCGAATGCATGCAGTGACGTATGGAATTTTCATTAAAATTATTATGTCTTGCCCTCCTCCGGGTTATAGTATGGCAGTTTATTCTAAATCCCGTCTTGTAATTTTTCAGATGTGATTCATACTCTGTATCAATAAAAAGGCATAGGATTCACGAACCGCCTCGAGCCATCTCAGGGCTTATATAGTTTGAGTCCATATTTTATTGGTAATTTAAATTTGTTACCGGGTGTATTTAATTTGTCTTATAATTGAAGAATGCAAGAGAAAGGTACGGAGTGCTAATTATAGTGGAATCTTTTACTGAACCTAATTTTAGTTTAAAGGTGAATCAATTGAAAAACGTTAAGTCTCAATTTCTTTTTTTCGCTTTTATTCTCTATTTCCTCGAACAATAATTAATGTAATCTTCTGCATATGTCTTGAATTGAGTTTTTGGGTTTATTCATGTGAAGAAAGAGACGATAAAAGATGCGGTATGGCCTAGTGAGATGGAGACGTCAAGAGGTCCAAGTAAAGGTTGTTCAGCTTTTGGACTCGCTCGCTCTAGCATTAACACTTGAAGAATAAATATATACATACATACATATATATATAAATATATACACACACACACACACACACACACATCATATATGCATACATATGCATATATGATGTGTGTGTGATTAGCACAATAGCAAAAGTTACATCAGTTCTGGGCTTAGCCCACATCTGATCTAAATGTTCCGCCGTCGTTTTGGGCTTCAAAGCTGTGATTCTTCGTTCATGAGTTCCATCCAAAATTTTTTATTTAGGTTACGTCAAACTTTGTTGACACGTTATCATCAATTAGGTGACTAATCATGATCACCTAGTACCAAAACATGCTAAGCAGTCCAAAGATGATGTATTAAGTGCCGCGATCAAGTCTCATCGGATGTCGAATACGACCCACTTGTTTAAAGTTTCGTTTTTTTTCTTGATCAACTTTATTACTTTAATTTATAGATCTAGCGTCATAATACACCTAGCATTACTCTTAGAATTATAGTATAAGAACCTTATGCGAGATAATTTTTTTTTTAAATTAAAGAGTGGGCCCGCATGATTGCTGATTTCATGGCATGGTACAATGATCATACTAGATAATTTTAATTTAGTAAACGCCAAAAAGTGGAGAAGCGTTCATGTGCAAGGGCAACTTGCTTATGTTTTTTTTTTTTTCTCCTTAATTTGATTGGGGAGCCATGTATAGGGAGCTTTGTCACGATGGTGAACCTCCTGAGTTTATTTTAACAACATTATTGTCAAGTGGGTACTTGGCATGGAATAATGATGAGATTCTTATCAAAGCATTTTCTTCTTTTTTATTTTTGCACTAAAGTTTTTGTTTTTTAATCTTATGCAGATTTTATAAGGGAGAAAAGCAATTTGGGTAACCTAGGATTTCCACAAAAAATCCCGACGTGACAATATTCCATCATCGTTTCACCCCCACCAAATAAATTATCACAACACGAACATTTGAAATCTACATTTCTATGTTGGGCCCTTTTCTAGGCATATTTAATTTTGCAGAAGCCATACTCCTCTAGTTATTAATTTCCAAGAGTTATACCCTCTCTAGTGATTCTAGTAGGCTAGTACTCCCAAAATATATATATATATATATATATATATATATATATATGAATGTTTGTGTGTGTGTGTGTGTGTGTGTGTGTGTGTGTAGAATATACATATAAGAAGCGAAGGGCATCTTTATTTATACAATAAATAAATGTGGGAAAATTTATGATGTAATTCACTTATTTGAGAAAATTCCAAATAATATCATGTTCTTCATTTAAATACAGAGTTTCAGTGGATCTCAAGTATATCTTATCTCCCCTCCACCTAAATCAAGTGTTATTGTTGAGTTTTCTTATATATAGTTTCCTTTTATCTCTGTAATTTTTTTAAAATATAATTTAGGGGTATATCACCGTAATTGATAGGTTATCTGAAGGAAAACTAGCAAGATAACCCACTATTATGACCCCCTTAAATATGAGTTCATCAAGATATGAAACGAACCCCGTTATTGATTCCTGAACTGAAAGCACGAGAATGGCATTGGGTCAATCGCAAATCCACTTTCTCTCTCTGTGCATTTCTTCTTGGAATTTAGAACCATGTTGATATAGGCCAGTTCCTGGAACTGGTCTTTTGGAAGCATACCCTTCCTCTTAATCTCACTAACAAATCTAGGACTAATATTGAGACAAACGGGCAAATTAATTAAAGGGGTCTCTTTCTTCTTCTTCTTCTTATTTTAGTGTAAAGTATTCAAGCCATGCTAGCCTTTTTTGGTGGCTCAAGACAAAAGTGGTTCTATATAATAATGGATCATTATTCTCTCCGAGGTGGCACTGTTCAATCAAGTTGCAAAGCCCGTGACCATTTCATCAATTATTTATGAAACATAGATAGATATATGTATGTGTGCACTGCTAAATTATGATAAACTAAAAAACATGGGCGGTGCTGGAAGATTGAAAAAGGAGTAGAAATCCTAATGATGATCATAATGGTGATGAGAGCTAGCTAGATCACTCTTCTCCGAGGTCTATATGCATGCGACCTTATCACTGACTTTAAGATTAGTTGCTCCAAGTAGAGTGATTAAAGAATTGCTGGGTAAATTTACAGTGACGATCGCAGCTAATATTGAGTAGGGTAGGTTTGCTATGTTTGGCATGAAAGAGATGAGATCATTCGTGGAGCTATAGGTGCTGCAACTCTAGTGCTCGGTGCAAGAAGATCATGGTACTTGTCTTCAGTTTTTTATTTAATATTCTTCTGGCGTCAAGTGGACACGACTAAAGTTTAAGATTATGAAATCAATTAGTAAAATAACACAAGCAACGGCTACGCATTAAAAAGGATGAATTTAACGCACATCTTCTTGAGCATGTAGGAAATGATGGGGTTCTCACAGATTGTGGAAGAAGCGTGTCGGAGGGAGATTATTTTATGTATCTATTACACAACTAGTATGGTTTGACCCATCAATTATATTGCTCGCGTGACGATATATATCTTAATCCATCTTTCGTTTGAATTTTGAAATTTTCATTTCCGATTGAATTGTTTCTCTAGGTATCACTATTACGTGAGGTAATCATTGTACACAATTTCTTTTCATATTAAAGATTGAAGTTAGAAGTAGCATGTGTTGACAAACATGATGAGTTGGCATAAAGACCTAACTGGTTGTTATTGTATGGACACATTAATGATTCTCCATAATACATCACTTGATAACTCACCCTAGGGTGACATTTGAGAGAAGGCCGGAGTCAATTAAAGTCACTTTCATTCAAAACTTTAAACGAATGAGTCGTGATCTATCAAATTTCTTAAATTGCCCCACATCACAAGAATCTTGTGATATGGTACTTTGCCCAACATTCTTCATAAATATATCTCAACAATCTTTCCCTCTCGCGTAAGCCTCTTAGGTGCTAATTAAGCACACTCCCATTTAATCCAAGCATCTTCTATGCCTTTGATATATCTCGATCAAATATCCACGGGTATCACAACAACTGCCCATCGCTACCTCGCAACAGCATTATTACACCATAATGCTTGCCTTCATCCATTGTCTTCCTCTTGCCAGACTAGGTCAGAAATTTCCAAGAGATTAGAGCTCAAGTTCAATTCCAGTCTTTACATAACATCCATGAGCCGTAGACTCACATAACACACATCAAAAAGTTTGCTACTTTCATCCCGCGTTTATTACCAAAAAAGAGTTCAAGTTGTCCAAACACATTAATATATATCTAGATGGACATCATCGTCCACTAATTACAAGCGAGTAGATATCATACTGAGTCTGTCACGTGAGACATTTTATATCTTGTATACTCCATCAAGCATTATTGTATATAGAGTCTTACTAATTAATGTTGCGATGTGATGGTCTTTAATAAAGTAACATTCGATTTTCAAGTATAGATTGAAGCAAAATTTGATATCCAAATCAAATTTTTACAACAATTTTATACTGTGCACTGTACGTATATAATGCCATATAGGGTTGGAGAGGAGGTTTTTTTTTTTTTTTTTTTTTTTTTTTTTTTTTTTTTTTTTTTTTTGGTGGGGGGCATTTATGAATGAGAGAGGACCCAAGAAATAAGAGGGGGAGGACAAGAGAGGGAATGGTCAAGTTCCGATGTCCCGACAGTCCTCACGTGTCTGACACGCCAATGGGTCTCGTCCATGCTGCTTTGACTTCTTGCTTGGCATCTTCACCAACATTCATGCACATTTCAAAACGCACAATCGTTTCGAACAAAAAAAAAAAAAAATGCACACTAGTACGTTCATAGACCATATTTCACAATTTACCATGTGTATAGTGATCCCAATATGTGATTCATGAATTTTTCCTCCCGAATGCAGTTTTAATTTTAGGAATTTTTTGATGTGGAAAATGCTTTCTTCATAAATTTAAAAAATGTAAAGAGTCGACTTTATGTTTAATTTTAGAAGTTAAGTCGTAAGTTTTTTTTTTTTTCATTTTTTTTTAGCACACCGAATCTAACTCCGTGAATCCCTATTCTTCTTCTGCCCGTGGATTGCGGGCCAATGGCCGAGCTGCACGAACCGTCACATATTATCTTCTCGCTTTTCTTAATTTTACTTTCCGTTTGTTACTTTTGCGCGTTGCGAATATAATCCTCCTCTGAAGGTGGAATTGATGGAAAGAAAATCATAAGAGGATAATTATTGATGTCACTTGGAGGAGTCGGCATCCATTTAAGCCTGATCACTCCACATATAGTTCCTCTAATCGTATTTTCTAAACGAAGCGGAGCCAATCCGAATCTATCTCGGGAGATGTCGGCACCAAACCAAATACGAGTAGTGGGGTTCCAAGAGTGCACGCAACGAATACAATAACAAACTAGCTGGGAGACAGATAGCTTCACAAAAATCACGGTGCTGCTAGGAATTGTATAAGGACTTCCAACTTTCTTTTTGAGGAGGGGGGCGCATTAACTAGGCTCATTGCATCTACAGTCTAGTGAGCTTGTAACTCGACCAAGGGGGTAAGCTTATGGAATGCTTCTTTTGCATAGATTAGGGCATCCATTAAAGTATTTTTAGTGCTTCCATGCCTGTGTGTCAGGCATGTTCTTCCCCTCTCCCTCTCTCAACCCTTTTCCCATCATCTCTTGCTCTACTTTTGCATCGGAACTCCTCTCTCTCTCTCTCTCTCTGTGTGATAATAAACTAATAGACCCTCTTCACTCAAAGCCTCTCTCAGAATTGTTCATCCCAAACCCCATAAGTGGTCTCAAGAACATGAGCTCCTTCTTCGTTCACAGCGATCTATCTCATCGGTGATGTGATCAGTTGATACTAGAGCTTACAGCCTTTAACGTTTAGCCTCTTACTCTCCAGCGCTCCGTTTCCTCTCCACGATCTTCTACACTTGCCTCTTTCCAGAGACCTCAATCTCAGCCTGCGTGAAAGGACGAGAAGACGGCAGAGCAGTTGGAGATGTTTCTAACCTCTTAGGATGATCGATATGCTCAGAAACAAGTTCTCTCTGAAACTCAGAAGAAAAGTTCCTTTCTTTGTTCTTCTCTTTTGCCCTTGCACGGTTCAAAGTAGCAAATGCAAGAAGATCAGATCACCTGTAAAGAACGTGGCTTTCACTTTTGTCGTTGTTCGATTTCCTTTTTTTCGGGTAGTATTAAGCTGTTCTTGAGCTTTCTTGCTTAATTCCTTCGATCTTCTTGCCTGTCCTATTTTAGTACATAGAAAACCCTAGCTGGAAAGAGTACCCCCAAAGAAAAAAAGGGTGAGCTAGGTTCTACTTCAAAAAGTGCATGAAGTTCTAGAGAGAGAGAGAGAGAGAGAGAGAAATTAGGGCAATGTCTGGTTCAAGAGATCCCGAAGCACCCACCACCAGCTCAGGCACACCATCTTCCTCCGGCCGCCGCCCACGTGGCCGTCCTGCGGGCTCCAAGAACAAGCCCAAGCCCCCAATCATCATCACACGAGACACCCCCAACGCCCTCCAATCCCATGTTCTTGAGGTCTCCGCCGGCTCTGACATTGTTGACGCCATCACCACCTACGCTCGCCGCCGCGGGCGGGGCATCTCCATCCTTAGTGGCACCGGCGCTGTCTCCAATGTCACTCTCCGCCAGCCCGCCTCGCCGTCCGGGAGCGTCGTCACCATGCATGGGAGATTTGACATCCTTTCGCTGACTGGGACGGTGTTGCCACCTCCTGCGCCACCGGGTGCTGGGGGATTGGCAATATATCTCTCCGGAGGACAGGGGCAGGTGGTGGGTGGGAGCGTGGCCGGGCCCTTGATGGCATCGGGGCCGGTGGTGCTGATGGCAGCATCCTTTGCAAACGCAATGTTCGATAGGTTGCCTTTGGAGGAGAGCGGGGAGGATGCGCCGCCAGCGCAAGTGCAGCCATCGGCATCGCAGTCATCGGGCGTGACGGCTCGCGGCGGCGATCAAATGGGCGAAGGGTTGAGCGGGGCTACTGTAGGTGGCGGCGGCGGGAGCAGTGGCGGCTCCGTCCCATTCTACAATTTGGGAGGGGGAAATTATCCTTTCTCTGGCGGTGATGTGTTCGGTTGGGGCGGGGGAGGTGCCGGAGCAGGGAGGCCTCCATTTTAGATTTTCTTTATTTAAGGTAAGGTGTGTGGAGGATGAGTATTTGATCTGCTTGTTAACCTATATACCTTACACACATTGATCAAGAAAGAGAGGGCTGAACTAGAAATTCAAGCATATGTCGATACCATCAGCTTAAAGTTGCAACTCAAACCCTGTAATTTTTTCTTGATATGAAGGTAGATGATTTTCTTCTGGTTTTTTGTGGGACTGGTTTCTACGCATCCTATGTGTGTCCTGTTCTTGACCTTCTTTATTCTTGGATAACATAATCTATAAGCATGTCCTCTTTCTTCTTCTTTTTTTCGGTGGAAATTCAGCTGCATATTTTCGACATTAAGATCTGGAGGCATGCAGATATATAATTATTCCATTTTAATTATCTGTAGTAGGATGGACTGGCGATGGATATTTCATTGTAAAGTACTCATGATATCCTCTCAATAATGGAAGTTGGAGAATAAGTGCGTGTGTATATATATATATATAATTTCCACTATCACAAGAATAATAATCGTTGGATTTCTCTGCATTTAACTATACCTAGTAACATGGGCAAAAATAGAAAGTTCTGTTTGTCGGTCATTTGGAATGTGCGAGGCCACTTAAAGAAGTAGACAAGAGAGACTCTTTTCTTTCCTTTAAATTCTTCAGTTCCCCTCATTGCAGCATGCATTAAGTAGCTCGAGTACTTCTACCAGAAAAAGTTAAAAAAAAAAAAAAGCAGCTCGAGTTTGGTCACTTCATCTGACTCATTGGCGGATCCCAGTTTCGTGCGATCATTCTCTGCGCTATACGTATGTCAAATCACCAGAAAAAAACATGTAAACACTGCAATGATCTCGATTACGGGAGATGTTCATGTATAGGACAATGACCTTAATCAACAGGTGGGACAAAGCACATGAGACTAACACATGACATGACAAGATATGCAGAAAGTTCAATACCGACGCATCTCGGGCGTTGATCCCCTCCGCTCAAGCAACATAAAGCTTACCGATTCAATTC
The DNA here is from genome assembly GCA_017140325.1 of Eucalyptus leucophloia subsp. euroa. Taxonomy (NCBI): domain Eukaryota; kingdom Viridiplantae; phylum Streptophyta; class Magnoliopsida; order Myrtales; family Myrtaceae; genus Eucalyptus; species Eucalyptus leucophloia. The sequence continues at coordinate 23,866,865 of CM029476.1, forward strand.
ACACTCCCAAGTAACAAGGTATAATCATCTTCTGCACTCCAGAACAGATTAATTAAGTCAGAGAGGCATAACGTATGCTAATCCGATGGCAAATGAAGCAATGGCAAAGGCCACGCTCAGATGAGGCTGTCCAGCGGTGGAGCCACCACCTTCGGGCGTCACACCCAGGGCTGGAGCAGCTGCAGTGGCAGCAATGGAGTACTCCTTATACGAGGCAGGCCACGAGGTATTGGACATACCCACCGATACCAGGATTGCGAAAACAGTGATCGCTAGGCCAAGCGAATGGCTCAGGTGACGTCTATTGTTTGCCATATCTGAGAGGGCAATAACAGTATACACCAAAACTCGTTCAAGGGGCCACGGGATTATATGGAAAGGCTCGTTAGACAGTAGGTTTAATTAGTCATCTACCAAACTTTGCTTATCCTGCTAAGCCAGGCATTAGGAAAGTCAAGCCCTTCGGTTCCCTGACGAGGACGAGCAGTTCGTGTTCATAGAAAGCATGCTTTGACATTGGTAGAGAGTGGCTGCTGAATCAATTTTGTATTGACATTAAGCCTGAGATTTCAACCCTGTGAAAACACAGCTTTCGTTAATATATTCGTGTAGGATGGAGAAAGTCATAAAGTGGTTAAAGTCATCGCCTTTGAATAGGCTTTTTGGCGTCGAAAACACCCGTCCCTTAAGACCAAAGGGAGGGCAATGAAGAATGTGATTGTACACGGCCTTCGCTAATCATTGCAAGAATTAGTCAGATAATTTATCCTAATTGCAAGAAAAATTAGGGAAATCGCCAGTCCGCTGTATATAGCCTAAATGCTTGACCATCTATGCTTGCCACGCTAAAGATTCACACTTCCTGCTCGAGTTCTTCCTTCGTAGTTTAAGATGATCGCTTTAGATATAGAATTGGTGAAGGAGTTGAATTCATCTCGATCAAATGCATAAGACTTTTGGGGTTGTTTGTATAAGTTTCTGCAGGTAGAAAAATGAGCCTCGTGCTATCAAGATGCTGCAAGAACACTGCAGTTAAACAAGCGGAGTCGGGTTTTAAATTTGCAGGAATCTCTCCGTATCAACCTCCACATCTCCTGAAAATCAAAGCTTGCGCTCAAATACTTATCGATCAATACCCCCATGGTAATATTTTATGAACTTCAGCAGTTGGAGACGGTCTCCATCAACTAATTTTCATGCTGTATTAGCTGTAATTTACCAACAGAATGTAACTGGAAATCAATTACCTTAAGAAAAAAAGATTCTGCAAGAAACTAATGCACAACAAGGGCAGTATTCATCATACCATGGAAGCATACTATTTTCAGAATCCTCAAGGAATAGCTGGTCACATCAGGCATGGACCACACACATAATTGCATCACATACAATCTAAAGATCTGAATAACGAATAAATGATCTCTCTTCCCAGTATGCAGCATTAATGTTTAATCATAGCTCCTCTCAAGTCTCGATAACAAAACTACATAATTCCATGAGCAGAATACACTAAGAATAAAGGCGATTAATAGTCAATAAATATAGAAAAATATTCCAAAAACACTAAACTCTCTGCTGGTGTAGGTCAAAGCTTCATTTAGGCATTTAGTGAGCCAAACTTATTTGTGAAACTTGTGAGTTGAGAAATTCGCAAAGCAGAGCCACTGCAAGGTCAAACCAAATCTTTCATCTCCTAGTTATGGACAGAGTGTGACATGCAGATACTTCGCGAAACATAGAACACCTCTAGCATTACAGATCCTTCTGCTCACATGGAACCCGCACAAATAATTGGCCATTCAGGGTGACCACAGCAGATGTCTGGTGTGGATCAATTCTTGATGGTAAGCTGACAACCTGCAAGAAACCATTTTGAATATCAAATTTCCAATTGCACAAAAACCTCAAATATACTGCAGAAAATCAAAAAGCCAATTAACCAAAAATGCAAATATCTGAAAATCAATTCAGTAAGATAAGTATTTCCAAACTGTAGGACAACAACAGGGAAGATGAGATCTTCTATGACCTTTACATATATAGAGAAATTTAGTACTTCGTCTGAGTTACTATAAAGATTGTAAAATGCAGGTGTAGACATTTGGAACATACGATAACTCTATTAAAAAGCATTGGCACAGTCCTAAAGTTGCAGTTTAACCACTTGAAACTGAAAAATAGAAGTAAAAATTCATCCTCACACAGACTCTATACATGTGATCTCTAGCTGTTAACAAACCTTTTTAAAGGGCGTGACACCCCATGGATTATCCAGTTGCTGTGGTTGACCAGATATAATTAGACGTCCTGCAGGATCAGACTGCACATGTACCTGGTTTATAAAATAAAAAAGTTATGAACAGAAGGCTGCAACCAAATAATCACCAATAATTGTGAACTTCTGATGCCATGTCTTTTCTGACATTTTCTGCTTGAACCATCAGAAGATTTTCCAGAAGCAACTCTTCTTTCCATGGAAAAAATAAAAAAATCAAATTATCCAGTAGAATAGTGGCTACCTTATAACAAAATGACTTCTGAGCGAGGCTAATGGATTCAGCTTTGCCTAACTTAGTCTGAGTGCCCTCCCTCACTACAAGCATCCCCACCCATGGGGCTGACTAACAAAGTATAAATTCCCAGACAGCTGTATACATTCTTTGTATGAACTAAAACCCATAGAATCCTATCCTGGATTTTATGACCAAAGCGTTACTGCACGGCCATATTTCAATCACAAAACTGCAAAACTGGGGAAAGAAAACAAAACGATCAAGAGTGCCCAGCACGAAAAGCTAAGGTGGCATAATCAATCAATTCCTCTTGCACCACAAGGACCAGCTGACACCAGGATGCAGAAACTATGAAAAAGGTTAACCATCTTCATTGTCACGTCCACTGAATTTTTCTTTCAGCAAGTACAATGTTACTAAACCTTCTCATCGAAACAGACTTCTGATGCGATTGTAGATCATGTATTGAGAAATCCCTCTAACCACTTACATAAACCCAATGGTATTAATGACAATCCTCCTTTGAGTGTAAAGATGAAACAATAAAACAATAATTAACATATTATAAATAGAGGAAATACTCAAAAAAGGGCATCATAAAGTGCTACCAGCTACATTAGACTTACCTCCTCACGGAGAAGCCCAGGAACTAAAGCATAAACCTCAAAGCATTCATTCTGCAGTCATAGTTAAGAAAGTTACTTTTCATTGAAAGTATATGTCTGAAATAACTCGATCAGAAAACAGAAGAACTTACAATTTTATACACATTAATTTTTACCCAGTCAGCAGGTGGTCCAACATCAATTACTATTGAGTTCAATCTACCAAAAAAAAAAAAAAAAACAGAAGTCAGGGAAATTTTTTCACTTGTTAATTCACAAACAATTCAGACCCGAACTAGTTGATTCAGCATATTACTGTGGCTTCGGTGCTTTAGCGCGCGCCACATGGACAGTGTTCCCAGGCAAAGGTGTTTTTTGCGCTTCAACAAACCTGAAGATAACATTGAGAGTCAGTATAGTAAGTCCCATATTAAGCTATCCAATCAGCACAAAAATCAAGAAAACTGATTAAAATATACCCACCACTCTTTATCTGCTTGTCACTTTTCTGCGAAAAGCTAGGTTTCCCATCCTTAAAAAAGAAATTGTTTGTTAGAGGACCACAAATGAAAGCAATGGGTAAAACAGAGGTAAGGCAAGGCAGATGGCAGGACATATTCATTGGAAGTGTCGAATATGGAATCTTAAAATGCCTTAACAATGGGATTGCTAACCTCGGCATTAACAGGACTCTGAGAGTGCCAACCCTGCATAGCACGAGCAGCAGCATCCCTTAGGGCCCTACCTGAGGTTGATGCTTGGCTAATGTGATTACCACCAACCTAAAGATAAATTCATGAGAATCATATGAATTTTGGCTTGTAATGTCTGTATAACAGGATAAGAAGAGTATAGAACCCATTCCATGGCGCAAATTCTCTCTCTCTCTCTCTCTCTCTCTTTTTCCCTACAGTAATCAGCATCTATGTCTATAGCCAAATTTGACGTGCATCATAACCTCCTTGTGTAACTCTACAAGGACTGGTCCCTTCATGTACTGCCAAAGTAGACATGACCCGTAGAGCTTTAATAAGAATTTAACATACTTGCCAAGTCTTCCACTTTCGAATGCATTATGGTGCCAGAAAAAGATATTGCCAAAATCCCAAAGCATTTATATAACTAAAAAAAATTGACAAGAAATATTACTTACAACAGTTACAAATAAAAAATGTTAGAATATTCACAACATTCCTCTTGCCTTTGATTAATATCTTGACATCTATTGATCACTGAAAGGAGAGAGTGACGGAACATGATAATGTTCACGGCAAGACTTAGACAAGGGCATCAACTCCCACAATGTTTATCACTTTTACAGATAATCACAAAAGACTTCAAGAGGAAGGTGAAATGCCAACCACATGAACAAGACTGACTTGATGATTAGTATCTCCATTCATATGGTCATTCTTTTCAGATGAATCACCAATATTCAGTCAACTCTTAAATTGTGAAATCATCCATAACCCTCGTGCCGCAGTTGAAAAATTATTCTCAATAGTCTATGGCTTAACAAAGTGATTTTCAACCTTAGGAAAAGAAAGCTTTGTCAAGTTATGAAGTTCAACCCTCATTCTGCTTGGCTTGGCCTTGCTATTTGCACGGAAGTTACCTGATTTTCACCCTTGGGAATTGAATTGTCATATTCCAAATAAGGAAGTTCACCACACTGCAGCCTGTACTTTTCGTATTCAAGCAGTGCCTGCAGAAAATCATGTGCAAGAAACTTTACCACATACAGGTAAAATCTGATAGAATCTTGAAAACTGAAAGGAGGGTGGCAAGATAACAAAACCTTTTCATAGAAGTTCCGGAATGTCCAAGAAACAGTAGTACAGGTCCTGTTCAAGTAAAAAAGCAATACCGAAGTGAGCAACTACAGAGGAAACCACAATAACTACACAGCCACCACCATCCCTTGCTTACACACAAGGAAGAGCTTCATCTTTGAACAGTATTTTTGAAATCTTGTCTGCAAAGGCTATGCGCTATATGTACCTCAGACATACAGATTACATGAAAATATAACTTGAACCCTCCCTATCCAAAAACCAAAAAAGTAAGGGATGCAAAATATGCAAACCAAAAGAATCTACTGAGTTATGACAAAAGTGGAATTATTCAATTCAAAAACATAAAGCAGCAGATGAGAACAGACAAGCAAATCATATTAAAAAAGTGCCATTACTTTGGAGGTCTAAATGGTGCTCCCACTTGCCTCCACAGCTTGCATGATGTAACCTGCAGATGCCCAATAAAGAGAAAGCAAGACATTAATATCTTCATACCAGCAAGGAGATGACTCGTGTTGTCTTCACAGATCAGTATGATGGCATACACAGTAATTGAGTTTGGTTGGGATGTAACAACGCAATTTTTTACTTGAAATCATACTTTTGTGGTCTAATGAGCAGTATTGGTTTAGATACTACTGAAAAAACCCAACAGCCTTTTCAAATAAATCCATCCAAATAGATTGGTACTTAACATAAGTAGCATAAAGCAGAAAACCCTACCTAAACTACCCAACAGTTAGGCATCTTCAGAAAGCTAAAGGGTCATGAATTACACAGCAGAAGAGATGATAGACAATTTCAACTAACTACATATAGGCAAGGAAATAACAGGTCACTTGACTCAGGTGTCCCAGTTCCACCCTCACGCTAAAAGCTTTTTCACAACAAAGTTTCCTCAGTACAACTTTTTGGCTGCTTTAACCATTCCGCCATTAATGGCCTCCAAGTGGAGTTTCCGATGTACATATGAAATTATTGCTGAATACGAAGCTTGCATTGCTGGCCAGCAGCCCAGCCAGAAGTAATCAGGAAAGTGCTTGCAAGTGATTTATTATTCCTTCATGCTAATATGCCTCAGGAGTGGACTGGGTACATGGAGACTGGAGAACGAGAGGAAAAAAAAAAAAAAAAAAAAACTTACACCATATCCCAAACCCCTCCCTGGCTTGAAGAAGTGGATTCACTCACAATGCATCAGTGTTCTGATTACATACATCATTCATGGAAAGTAAAAACGGGAACTTTTTGAAAAATTTCCTACAATAAAGGGGATAAAATTTGAGAGGCACCTGCTCATAGCCGCCAAGTTTAACCACAGCTCTATATAGCCTGTCGCACAAAAAAAGGAAAAACTGTCAAAAGACAACGGACGAGGAACAGCTAAAGCCAGCGCAGCAGAGAAGAAGTTACTTGAGCAAGTTCAGTTCTTCTTTGTAGAACTTCGGAGCTTTGAATTCCAAACTCCTCCCCTTGTAGAAAGTTTCGACCTCCTTCCTGAAAGAGTATTGCTCCTCCTCTGTCCCTGATTCATCACCGTCGTCATACTGCGTTTCCCAGGAAAACCGCGGCTCCAAGCCTTTCATCTCCGCTTCACGCCTTGGATCAATCTCTGCATCAATCTCCCGCTTCAGCACTTGCTTGTTCGAAGCCTCTGCCTTCGGAACAAACGCCTTGTCCTTCTCCGCCGCGCCATCCTTGGGTTCTTTCTCAATCCGTTCGTCTTCGGCACTTTCACCCTGATTCGAAGGCTCCGCATCGCCAGAACCGTTCCCCACGGCGACGTGCGGCTCGTCAGCGCCCGCATCGACCCAAGCGTCCTCCCCGCCGGCTCGCCGACGCCACCCCCGCTCGCGCCCGCCGGCGCCTCCGCATTCCCGCGGCCCGCGTCGGCCTTGTCAGCTTCAGCGGGCTCGGCGGGAGCGGAGGCGTCGGGAGCTCCCTCGGAGGGGCTCCCGTCGCCGCATTCGCCCTCGGCTGGCAACTCCTCACGCGCGGCGCCACCGCCACCCTCGCATTGCTCCGCCCCCCCTCCACCCCGGCGGCGGCCGCCGTCTCCTCCGGCGCACGAGCTCCTCCGCCGTCGTCCATCCCGACCGCCGTAAGCGACCCCGCCCTCCGTTCGTGACTCAAGGAGCTCCCGCAAAGCACGGAACTTTCGTTCCCTCACTCACCCGCCACAGAGAGAGAGAGAGATGGAAGGAAAGCTCCTACGCCTACGCAGCGTCGTACGGGAGGAGGACGGACGTGAAAACCCAAGCGCGGCGGAGCGAATGTTAGCCGGAGAAGCCGCGGCCGGCTGCAGGGCGGCGTCAACGGTGGGGTTTCCTGAGCGCTCTGCGGACTGGAGATTCGAAGCTCCCGAAACTTGGGGAGAGAGAGAGAGAGAGAGAGAGAGAGAGAGAAATGGTGTGCAGGAAGCGCGACGGTATATAAAGAAGCAGAAGCGAGGAGAGCTGCGCAAAGTGGCATTGGCTGCCGAGGCAAAGGCAAAGGCAAAGGCAATGGCAATGGCAAAGGCCCCCCTTCCTTTGAGGAGAGGCAAGGGGGTTGGGTTGATGAACTTTTCAACCTTTTCTCCTCACGTGCCCAACACCTCTCTCTCTCTCTCTCTCTCTCTACTCTCCATCTTTGATTTTTTTTCCTTCTAAATTTTCCTGATTTTTTGTGATTAATTTCCTTTGTTTTTCTGTGGATAGTAAGCAACTTGAAATCTAATTTCGGACATTTCTTTTCGAAAACGCAAAACAATTACGCCGATGCCGAACATTGAAATATCTATTTCCTTTGATGGATCAAAATACCCATAAACGGGAGATGCTGTCGTTATTGTGTTCTCGCCTTTTGGAGGATAGGTTAGGATTTCCATTCCCTTGTTTGGGTTTTTTATGAGAGAAGGTGAATCCGAAGAAAAAATGCGAAAGTTTTCTTGGCTAAAAAGTAATTCGAGAAGTATAAATATCTAAAAGGCCTTTTTATAAAGACATTATTAAATAACATGAGAGGAATTTCCCCCTGAAAAAAAGATTACTCGTATTTTTTATATAGAGCGATAAAGATTGATAGTAGATTATAATATAAAATGTGTTCCATGAAATAATTGGAAAAATAACATATGATTCTAGATTACATAAAGTGTGGCATGATGAAAAAAAAAGAAAAGAAAAACCTTTAAGAAGATTTTTGTCCAACGTCCAATTTCATTCTATATTTTTTTATGTTTATTTAAGAAAAATTCATAAAAAATTTCTAATTATATCAACTATAACACATTTATTCTAAATTTTTATATGTGATACCAAAATTCCAAAACTTGTATTTGTGTGAGATATTTGCTGTCCGTCAAAGTTCTGTTAAAAAATTACTGACCAAAAAAAAAAAAGTTCGGTTAATAAGCATTGTTGAAAATCTGTCTACATAGATAATATAGGAAGTGAAAGTGACAGGAAGAATTTCTTGGTTGTACTCAATTGACTCTATCCTCCTATAGTGTGAAAAGGCCTTTTTGTATAAGAACTAGGAAAAGCCCCTCAAGCAAAGCAAGCGCTACACACAGTAGTGTACGCACAATAGCGTTTTTCCAAATACCATGGATTTTTGTGCAACACAATGGCACCTTCACTAGTGCACCAGAAGAAATAGGAATCATAACATGCAAGCCTCAACCATATCTCCAAGTAGGACATTTCCAAGCTGCATTAGATCTATTGAATACAATTATAAAGAACACCAAAAGGTTCTATACCAAGAAAACCGGACCACTCCTAAAGAAGCATGGGACTACACAACACTTATTTCATGGGACCACTATGGTCTTGCGCCTAAAGCCAAATAAGCACTTGAGGAATTCAAGCAAGAATGAATCAAGTAAAGACACCTCCATCACAAGAGTAAGAAATGACTGACACAAATAATTCCACATAGTTCTCTAAAAAATTCTATATTCAGGCATCCTATGCTTAATAGGGAGGTCATTTCTCTCGAGACCCCGGTGATCAAAGGCCTTTATCCTTATCTCTTGGAATGGACCCCAGCATAGTATCCTATTATGCTCAAATAGCAAACTAGCCCCAACTAGTCATACCTATTGACACTCCAAGACCCTCTAGGATTCGTGAAGGAGAACCCGCCTCAAGTATTTAAAGTATGTGGAATGCCCTGATCTCGCAAAGGGGACCTTCTCACAATACCAATAGACCTCTTGATGATGATATTGGAATGGAACAATGCTACGAGGAAGAATGGCTGGCAAGACATAGCTATGATGATTCAAACTATGACTATAACTTTTGGGGGATAATAGATAGCCTATAGAAAAAGTTATTGTAGTACAAGTAATTGTACCAGTAGGTTAGGGAAATCACTGTTTACAGTTATTGTTCATACCATCTAAAATAATTCATGATTAGAATTCCCAGAGAATGTATATTTTCGGACCCATGAGTATGGTCCTTATTTGTTTGTTTGTGACCTCTTAATGCCTATAAAAGGCAAAAAGGATGTAATGTTTCAAGCAGAGTTCCTTGAAGAAAGTGTGTGCTTATGCAAATTATCTCCATGTTTCTCTAAACACTTCTTCTTCATCAGCCCATTAGGATCCTTTGAGAAATGCATATTTATTAAGGTAGAGATGTTACTATCTTAGTATCTTTAAGCGTCTCTATGCTCTGATCCAAATTTTTGAGTAGTTCAACAAGAAAAGGAAGTCTCTTAAAGGCTTGAATAGAGAGGTTTGCCTGTTGTGGGATAGTATAACTACTATGATCGACCTAGTCTTCCTAATTCTAAGCATAGAACACCTCATTTGTGACTTAAGTAAAATAAACTTAATATTGTTTTGGTTGGAAAATCATTTTATAAAACCTTGACCAAAGTTTACCGTATTATATAAATACAAGTACAGTGATTGGTTCCAGGGTGAACGAACCCCACCATGGAACCCTAGAACTAGAAATTGTCTACTAAAAATCAATTCTGAAAAATGGGAACCAAGAATCGCCCATTGATTCCATGGACCTACCTAAAACTAAACCACTAGTCCAATTTGATTCCCAAATGGGATCATGGAACCGATCAAGATGTCTCCATTTCAGGGAAAAAAAAAAAAGTATGGGGATTGAGAGCAGGCAACAAGGTCAGAGGGTGGAGGTAATCAAGAGCGAGAGTAATAGAGAGAGTGACGAGACTGGAGGTGATCTAAAGTGTGAGAGAGGGGGGTAGGCATTGACAAGGTCGAATGCTACCAAGACCGAGAGTGAGAGAGGGAGATGAAGTTGCGAGATGAGTGAAGCGAGAGGCAAAGAGAGACCATATACAAATTAAAACTTAAAAATTGAAAAAATTATAGACACACACATTGGACGATGTGTGGTTCCACACCTAAAACTAGAAATAGGATTAGTTTCCATGGGAACAATTGCTGGTTCGAGGTTGGTTTGGCGCTAGGTGGTTTTTGGTTCTTTTGCAAGTATAAGTGTGTGACTTTTTACTATCACAAAAAAAAAAAAAAAAGTTAAATGTGTCACAATGGGCATAAATTGAGGTTTTTACGTTACCAAAAAAAGTTTAGGGCAGATGTGACATGATAAATATAAGGGAAAATTTCGAATAAGGGATTAAAGTGCACTCATTTTATCAAATAAAAGCTTGAAGTTGACATTATTCTCAAATAAAGACTTAAAGTGAACATTATTTTAAATAAGGGTTTGAAGTGCTTTTATCAGTCTTAAAGAAGGAAATGAACTCACCGATTGTGAGGGGTAATTTCTTATTTTAAAATTCTTAATTTTTTTACGTGAAGTGCCCCTCTCGCTTGTGGCAGTGGGTGGCGACGATGGATGATGAGGTCACTCGAGCCTAGGGGAGGGCGGGCGACCCTCGCCTAGATCTGCGAGAGGGGCAGCACCCTCTTTTGCTTCTAGCGAAGGCCTACTATCCAAGCTCTTGCCTAGGTGCTGGTGACCCCATCGGTTTTCGTTGCCACCCCATCAATGATGAGGTGATAGCTCGCCTGTGTTTTTACTTTTTTTAAAGTTTTTTTAAAATTTTTAATATAATTAAAATTAAATTTAACTTATGTTTTGACAAAAAATATCATTAATTAGTTAGAATATTTTGTCGGCCACGAGCGAGACTAAAGCGTTATCCGAAATAACCGTTATTTGAAACAACAATAACTACTTCATGCCGTTTTTTTGGGATGGTATAGTTATTTCGGATTTTTATTTAAAATAACATTCACTTCATGCTTTTATTTAAAAATATAAGAGCACTTCTCGCCTTTATTTATAATTTTCGCTAGGCTTTTTTGTTGTTTGGCCTTTTCAAATATATAAAAGACCTTTCTTTCGCTGAAAACGGAAAATCGAGAACGAAGAAAAGGACAATATTATTAAATAATCATCATGCGGTCACGTGATTGCCCCCCGCCCTATTTCCTTCCCCTGAATCATGCGTCCACCGTTCGCATCCCGCTCTCCACCATCCTGAGCCGTACGATCGCACCCCGCCTTCAATCAGACGGCGATCACCGCCCCGCAGTCAATGCTCGGCGAACCCAAACCTCGGGAAACCCAGCAGCACCCGATCGCCACCCCCGGGAACTCCGTCCACCATTCTTAGGCTCTCACGATTCTCTTTCTCTCTCTCTCCTCCCGCACGCACCAGTTTCCTCACTCCACTCCCCGTTCAATCGCACGCAGAAAAGCTTCGAAAACTCTGATCGTCTTCCCTCCGGCGACAGCCTTCTCCCGCCGCGAAAACCCTAGCGCGAGAACGCTCTCTCGCTCCCTCCGTCGCCGCCTCCTTCGCCGGCGTCCCGCCCCCGTCGCTCTTCGACGCCGGAAACGCCAGTTGCTTCAATCGCGGCGGCGCGTTTCGATTAACGCTCCGCTCGCCAGTTGGGTCAGTTCTCTCTCTGTCTCTCATCGCTTTTGTGCGGATACTGCGTAGACAGTCGCCCCGTGTTAGATGCTTCTCGAGTTGCGCCTGCTTTCGTGGTCCGTCGATCGCACGACATGATGCGGCGTTCGAGTTGAGCGCGAGGCAGCGGTCGTTTGGGGCGTTTTCTTTCGGTTGTATATGGAAAACGAGGTGATTGAATTCGACATAGGGTTAGGAGGCGGGGTTGGCAGTAGTGGGAGGGAAGTGGACGATGACGGTGTGGACATAGAGCACCCGGTCGATGATGAAGACATGATCGATAGCCCGCAAAATATCAGCGGCGGGGGTGGTTTCGGCAGCGGAGGTGGTGAGATTTACCTCCCCGAGGGGGATCTGCTTGATCTCGAGCCTTATGAGGGGATGGAATTCGAGTCAGAGGAGGCTGCCAAGGCCTTCTACAACTCATACGCTCGCCGTGTTGGGTTTAGTACCCGTGTGAGCTCCTCTCGCCGGTCCCGGCGGGACGGAGCCATTATTCAGAGGCAGTTTGTTTGTGCCAAGGAGGGGTTTAGGAACTTGAACGAGAAGCGGACGAAGGACAGGGAGATCAAGCGTCCGAGGACGATTACAAGAGTCGGATGCAAGGCCTCTCTGTCAGTGAAGATGCAGGATTCTGGTAAATGGGTTGTCTCAGGGTTTGTCAGAGAGCATAATCATGAGCTGGTTCCCCCAGATCAGGTGCATTGCCTCCGCTCGCACAGGCAAATATCTGGCCCAGCCAAGACCTTGATCGATACCTTGCAGGCGGCTGGTTTGGGTCCTCGAAGGATCATGTCCGCGTTGATAAAAGAGTATGGTGGGATTAGTAAGGTTGGGTTTACAGAGGTTGACTGTAGGAACTACATGAGGAACAATCGTCAGAGGAGCTTAGAAGGAGATATTCAGCTACTTCTGGATTATTTGAAGCAAATGCATGCTGAGAATGCCAATTTCTTCTATGCAGTGCAGAATGATGAAGACCAGTCTGTGTGCAATGTCGTCTGGGCTGACTCGAGGTCGAGAATGAATTACACTTACTTTGGTGATACCGTCACGTTTGATACGACTTACAGGTCCAATAGATACCGTTTGCCATTTGCACCCTTTACTGGGGTGAATCATCATGGACAACCTATTCTATTTGGCTGTGCTTTTATGATTAATGAATCTGAATCTTCATTTGTCTGGCTTTTTAAGACATGGCTTATGGCAATGTCTGGTCGCCCTCCGGTGTCAATCACAACCGATCATGATACAGTAGTAGGCTCAGCAATTGCACAGGTTTTCCCTGAGACTCGTCATCGCTTCTGTAAATGGCACATCTTTAAGAAGTGTCAGGAGAAGCTGTCGCAAGTATTTTTGGAGCATCCGACTTTTGAAGCAGACTTCCACAAGTGTGTAAATTTGACGGAATCAGTTGATGAATTTGAATCTTGCTGGCTGGCGCTTATTGATAGATATGACCTTAGGGATCATGAATGGCTTCAGACAATATATTCTGCCCGTAGGCACTGGGTCCCTGTATATCTCAGAGACACATTCTTTGCAGAGATGTCTATAACTCAGCGTAGTGATAGTATGAACTCATATTTTGATGGGTATATAAATGCTTCAACTAGTTTGAATCAGTTTTTTAAATTGTACGAGAAAGCACTGGAGAGTCGGAATGAGAAAGAAGTAAAAGCAGACTATGATACGATGAACACTTCCCCAGTTCTCAAAACCCCATCTCCGATGGAGAAACAAGCATCTGAGTTTTACACTAGGAAGCTTTTTATAAGATTTCAAGAGGAATTGGTTGGGACACTAACCTTTATGGCATCCAAAACTGATGATGACAGTGAGATCATTACCTACCAAGTTGCCAAATATGGGGAGGATCATAAATCTTACGATGTTAAGTTCAATGTTCTGGAGATGAGAGCAACTTGTAGCTGCCAGATGTTTGAATTCTCAGGTCTTCTTTGCCGACATGTATTAGCTGTTTTCAGAGTGACCAACGTGCTTACCCTCCCACCTCATTTTATTCTAAAACGATGGACAAGGAATGCGAAGAGCAGTGTTAATTTAGAAGAACATGCCAGTGGCTTATATACAAACTATCTAGAGTCGCATACTGTTCGGTACAACACCTTGCGACATGAGGCTTTCAAATTTGTTGATGAAGGGGCAAAGTCTCTGGATGTGTATGAAGTGGCGATGAGTGCTCTGCAAGATGGTGCAAAGAAAGTTGCTCTTGCTTCAAAAAATGAGGGAAGGGCTGTCATGGTCAATGGACGCAGTAGGGATGATCTAATGCGGCATAGGTCTTCATATAATCTTTCGACTGGCCGTAGTCATATGACAGCCGGCCAAAGCCTATCTGAGGTAAGAATCGTTTTTCTCTATTTCAGCCATTGCTTCGTCAGTCTAGTTGGAAATGACACTTGCCTACGCCTGCCTCTTCTTTTGGTGCAAAGTCCTTCCTAGTCAATTTTGTTGTTTCCTGCCTTTTTATTATTGTATTTTCTAACTAAATAATGCCACTTCTCCTGTATCCTTAGTTTGGTCATGTGATAAATTGATGGTACATCTCGAGACTGTTCAGAGTTTACATACGTTATTGGAAAGGATTGACTATCCACTGGTAAAACAAACTGCAACCCTAAGTCTAGGATTATTAGAGAGTGAAGATTTTCAAAATTCATCTGATGCAGACCTTGGGTTGGTTGTTGAAGCAACAATTTTTCCAAGGATGTCAGTTATTTTATCACTGCTAAAGTTTGTTGGCGTCTCTGCTTTCTCTTAAAGATCAGGTCTCAAGTCTTTTTTATGTTGGATTGACACTTACAGATCTCCGTGCTGTATTTGTAATCAGGTAGTGATTATGCTTACAGAATGTATGTGTAGTTGATGGTATCCATAAACTTTATGCTGGGGTAAAAGCTGTTAGTTCCATTTTGGTGTGGTATGGTGAATACAGAAGGATGCTTTCTGCTGAGGCCTGAAATCGTTGGTGCATCTCTTGCAGGAGGATATGGACCGTAAGATTGGAGAACTCATCAATGACCTAGAGTCTGCAAATCGGAAGTGTGAATTGTATCGGGCTAATTTGCTTTCAGTACTAAAAGAAATTGAGGATCATAAACTTCAATTGGCGATAAAAGTGCAGAACGTCAAAATCAGCTTGAAAGATGGCATTTGATGGTGCGCTGGAGCAACGCCTTGTGTGGTGGTTCATCTTGGGCTACATCAGCCATGAAACAGGCCTCAGTTGCATCTTCTTTGGCTACTCAGGAAGAAACAAGGTGTTCTTTGTACATATAGGGTTCAGCAAATGACTAGAGAATAGGATTTTTCGAGGTAGCATTGTTTTCCTCTCCCTGACTTTTTTATTTTTATTTTCAAAGAATTGGGGGAATTACGTCTTTATAATAGAAGTGGCCACTTTCTTCCAAACTCAACTAGGAAAGGCATGTGCTAGGTCTGATACTCATCTCACTGCCTTTGGTAATTAATTAATACGTGCTGTACCAATAACCGGGGAGCACTGCTATAGATTTTGCGGGAAGACAATGTTTACATGTAAAGTTTCATTATAATTTCACTTGGGTGCACCTTGCAAGGTGGTCCAACCTAGATTCTGCACGCATTATGTCTTTTCAATTGTCTCCAGCGTTAATACAAGGGGTTATCCGGTTGTACAGGGTATGTATAGCCTGAAATGCAACACGAGCTTCAAAAGCCATGCTTGCTGCAGATGACAATGTGTAAAAGTGTCATGGGATATACTTTTTATATCAATTGACTATGGGTAAGGCACATAGTATTCACTGGATGTAACTTGTCATAACATCAGGTGCGACAATCTGACCTTCGTCAAGCACACGGGAAAGGACGGAATCGGAACTTTCGTGACCCACCGACCTCACCTTTCCCTTAAAGCACATTCATTAGTGAGTTTCTGATAAGTACCATGATGAAAAGCTAAGAAACATACAGCTACAAGAAGAATTCTCCCAACACGGTCACTCTTTGAGACTGAGCCTAGCATTTTGGACCTTCACAGAGAGCTTTAACTTCTGATCTTCCATATCTTTCAAAATAGCCAGAAGGTTTGTCCGATAAACTTCGCATCTTTGATTTGTACTTTCCAATGCAACAGTCAACTCGCGAATTTTCTTTTTCTTCTCATCCTGAAGGCCACAGAGCATTAACACTTACGAGTCCAATGACTTGGGATTATGTATAAAGCGAGAATTTGTGCATGAATAGTAATGAGTACTATAGCAACGACCAATATTTCTGCATGAATTTATACTAGTTTCAGACATCTACGAATTCCATATTCAATCTCGGATTGCAGTTTAAACTTTTTCTTCCATTACTTCTGCGATCACATATATCAGAAACCGACAGGCAAAATCTGCAGTGTTCCTGTTATCAATTGTTGTTAAGAAGCAAGACATTGAAGATGATAAAAACGAACAACATGCTATATTCAGCATAGCATGATAAACCAGAAATCCTTTTCCTTCCAGTATATACCTTCTGCCCTTTTCCTTCCAGTATATACCTTCTGCAGACAACTCAATGTATAAACATTAACTACTTGGAATAACAACAGGGAAACTGATAAAAATCATCATATTTGTGTATTTTAAAAAGCTTCATTTCTTATCACTCCAAACTGGGATTTGATCATAATTCCTTATGCAGACAAGTCAATGCATAACATTAACTACTTCTAATAACAACAGGGAAACTAGAAAAATCATCATATATGTGTATTTTAAAAAAATGATTTCTTACCACTCCAAACTGGGGTTTGATCATGATTCCCCATGTACATTTCTGTACATAAGGAACGACACTCTTCTTCGTGGGATAAGACTAGAGTTGGTGTTATAGTTGTTACATATAATGAAAGCACAGAGCACTTAAGATATTATAGCAATAGTAACCCTTTCCACTAAGTGGATTTTTTTTTTACAGGAATTCTCTTATGTTGTTTTGTCAAGACCAGCGTTTTTGTTCAAGAAAAATCCAAAAAAATAAAGTACAGATGAACCAGTAATCATGGCAAGCACAAAACTAGAATTAAAAACATGTCCCATCAATAAACCAGAAAAACTTACCACAGATTGAAACGTCAACATGTGATTTTCCAGAGGTATGAAACTCTTTACTACTACCATTTGCCAGATTTCCATCCAGTGCAGCTCCAGGACCTTTATTTTTCACAGCAGCCACCTTCTTAGCAGCCTCTTGTAAACCATCCATCGCCACATTATAAATGTAGATGGACTTTGCTCCTTCCTACGTATTTAATTGCTTCCTGGCGTAAAATTATACCAGCACTGTTAGAGATTCTTGAGGACCAACAGGTACTTCGGGAGCATTCTCATCGGTCATGGAACCGCTCTTGGCATTTCTAGTCCATCTTTTCAATATATATTGAGAGGGCAGTGTCAAAACATTTTTTGCTCTAAAAACTGCCAGGATATGTCTACAAATGATTCCACTATATCATTCAAACATTCGGCAACTGCAAGTGGCTTTCATTTCCCGAAAGAATTGAAACTAACAGTGTGTGCTTTTGTGCTCTTCCCCATATTTTGCCACCCGATAAGTGCTCACGCCTCCTGAATCCTCAATTTTGGTTGCAGGATTAGCAAGGGTCTCCACTAACTCCTCCTGAAATTTCATAAAGATTCTTCTTGTAAATAACTCGGCAGCTTGTTTCTCCATAGGGAGACGGTGTCTTCAGAACAGGTGAAGTATTGGTAGTGTCATAATCAGCTTTCAGTTCCTTTTCATGCCAATTTGCTACAGCTTTTTCATACAGCTTAATTAGCATCTGTATGGTCACCGATGCATTGACATAACCACCAAAAAAGTGTTCAAACCTTCACTTCTATCTGCCAAGCCTAAATCTCCAAAAAGGTGTCTCTCATGTAAAGTGGCACCCATTGCTCCCGAGCACTATAGATTGACTGAAGCCATTCTTTATCTGTGATGTTATATCTTTGCAACAGTGACTCCCAGGATGCTTCAAACTCCTGAATTGTCTCAGCCTCATTTATGCATCTTTTAAATTCAAATTCAAAAGTGGGATGAGATTGGTAAAGTCTGCCAGCTTTTCTTGAGTTTCTCTAAATATGCCCACTTAGGTGGCGAATACCAGGAAGAACTTGGGAAACAGCTACCTGGATAATTCCGTCCAGGATCGGTCGTGATAGAGACAGGATACCGTCCGGCCATTGACTGAAGCCAAGTTTGGAGCACCCAAATGAATGAGGACTCGAAGTCATTCAGAATCAACAGCAGCCAAACAAAACTGGTTGCCCGTGATGATTCAACCCAGTAAACGATGCAAAAGGCACCCTGTACCTGTTCGTCCGGTACGTAGTGTCGAACGTCACTGAGTCGCCAAAATATGTATAGTTCGTCCTGGCCATCGCATCAGCCCAGAATATGCTTCCACCGGACTGGTCATTATCGCTCTCGACCGCATAAAAGAATGCCAGGTTCTCCGCTTGCATCCGTTTAAGATAATCCAAGACATGCTGAACCCCAACTCCGAGGGTCCTCTCCCCGCACTACTCATTGAACTCCACGGTTATCCGTCGATCAATCTGCCAAGTCGAGACACCCCCAGAACGATAACATCTTCCAGTAACTACAGCAAACAAAACAACGAAAAATGAAGAGAAACTCCAACCTTCAGCCAACCTCCTAGCCCGATTACGACAGCATCACTAACAAAGCAGCAGAAAATCTACTTCCACATCGCAAATTCAGCAAAAAGTGCAAAGCTTTTTACGGGTAGCGGCAGCAGGAGCAGCTCAGCTGACACGAGCAGCGTTTCCACTGAACCGCAGCCTAATCGAACCGAACGCAGACGAGACCGGCAACGCGATCGAGCGACGCTAGCTTGAATTGCAAACTGACCTCTGCAATCCTGCTCTGCTTCTTCTAGGGTTTCGCTAACGCGCTCCCCCGATTCGTCCCTCTCAATCTTCAAGCCGGAAGCTCGAATGGCGGACGGCCTGATCTCATCGGCCCGGAGCGAGTTCTCTGGTTTTCGGATTTGCGAGTTGATCAACTCGCTCCGGCTCACTGAAATATTTTCGTGACTTTTTTTTTCTTTTTAATTGTAAAATGTTTCGTTGATAAGTTCCCAAAGCACCTTTCGTTTTAGCTAAAAGCACCTGGTAAACACTTAAAATAAACCATGTTGTAAAGTCAGTCACTAAGAACTGATCATAATTATTATTAATATTAGTGAGTAATTAGAATTGTCTATCTTTTTTTAGTTTCATCTTTGTTAATTAATCTGTCATCGATGTACACGTATATCTATGCCTATTTTATGCACACTAATAAAGGGCGTACGTGTTGCGTGTTGCAAAAAAAAAATTGACTTTTGGAAGGTTAAACAAAATAGTTTTACAACAATGTGTCTGATTTATTATCTAAAGAAAATAAATTACTGATAAGAATACACATATTACATAAAAAAAAAAAGAAAATGTATGCATGCAACGGGATGGTTACGGATATTTCGAGATTTAAAATATTTTTAGCAAGGTTATTGTCAAATACAGAGAATTCAAATCTTAATGTCAAAATCCGTGAGAGATTACGTTAAATTATTAATTTATATATTTCACAGATAATATAATATCAATTGAATAAGTAATTATAGATATTCAAAAGCTTTTTCAAGGGTTCCACTGAAGAATATTGGGAGACAAATGAAAGAAAAAAGATCTAAATTTCTCAAAAGTAAAAGGCTCTTGTAGATAAAAGTTTACTTGACTTTGATAGATAACTAATTTATATAAATGCTTACTTTTTCATATATAAATTTGTATCAACATTTGTGATGCGATTATACAAGTTACTAATGAAGATTAAATAGCTACTCATTATCTTCGGTAATTAATCTCATGTACGTATAATATATTGACAATCAATTTATATACGTTACTAGCGAATGTTTGCTCGCGTGTTTAAAAAAAAAATGGAATTTGAAAGATTAAGCAAAATAATGCCATTACTAAAGTATTTGAATTGATAAAAAATGAAAGGAGATTATCAATAAAAATAGACAATTTACAAAAGAAATATACATATATGTGGAAAGATACAAATATTTTAAAATTTAAAATCCTTTTTGGAAAGTTGTTGTTAGATAGAAGAAATTCAAATTTTAATGTGCAAGAGAGATTTCATAGATGAATTACTATATCAGAATGCAGAAAAATTGAATACATATGATAATAATATAATGAATAAATACGGAAAATTTTGCAAGATCGAGAGAAGTGAATTAAAAGGAGGGAGAAATTATTCTGAAATTGTAGCAACGAATTGTTTTAATAGGCACTTGAGCTCTCATTATTGAAGTATTGATAATTATCTTTGCTATCTTGTACAAGTTACTACTGATGATTAATCAGCCACTGGTTAATGGCAAGTACCTATTCTACACCAATTTCGCAGTATTAAAAACAATTTCATGGACATAAATGTGGGGAACCAAAACTCACGAATGTATTTGGGCCTTGAGGTCCAGATTAGTGGCCCAATTATCGGCCCACAATGAGGAAGAAGCTTGTCTCTTTGGTAATTGGAGCTACACCAACGAGTAGAGAGGCGCTCGCAGAGGTTGAAGACGAGCAAAGTTCTCAACTTTGACACAGATTCAGCGGGAATGGTGGTGCACCGGTTGTGGCAGTAACTGGGCACAACAGATTCATACGCTGAATTGGTTTTACGGTCTCTCTCTCTCTCTCTCTTGCCCTTCATCTTCTTCTTCTTTTCCCATTGCGGTGCGTTCCATAGCAGCAGGTGTCTGATAAATTCTCATGTATGTTTCTTGATTCGCGTGTTGAAATCTGAGTAGCCTCGGTCATATCATCTTTGGCCATATCAAGGCGTGCTTTCTGTTTAGGCTGTCTTTCTTACGGTCGGTTGGAAGCTTTGGGTTTCTCTTTCTTGAGTGACCCTCAAGATGTTTGATTTATTTCCCAAGCGAAGGGCTTCTCTTCTGGGTTATTTCCTTAGGTGATTCTTTATTTTGGTACTGTTCTAATAATGGGTTGCTGGAGAAAATAGAAGACTATTGATCAAATTTGGGATGGTCTATGGTCATGCCACACTAGGGGTGCTATTAGAACTACTTCTCCTACTGTCGGCTTCGGCATTTGATTGGTGGTTGTTTGCATTTAGTTCAGCTCCTCTAAACCGCGAAATGGTTTTACCTATAAGTGATTTTGTTGACATGTAAGTGAATAAGCAGAGTATCAGCATGTTTGAACTGATATTGTTGCCAATGCGAAGGGGTGATCGCAATCAGCTGTAATTTGTATGCATTTCCCCCTTCTGTTGAGGAACTCAAGTTGATGAACTTTGATGCCTTTTTTTTAAAAAAAAAAATTAACTTTGTCTACAGGTGTTCATCTATGCATTATGTCATACCATGCTTGTCGTTATATCCGAAATGACTAGCTAGATGTCAAGAGTTCATGATTTGCTTGTTTGATTGTTTCATGATGTGAAGACCGTACTGTATACTTTGCTTCGGGCATTGCAGCTGAATCAATTGGCAAGAAACTGTAAATCTGCCTAAAAGCACTCCTTTGTCACAGCAAGTGTTAACATGGCAGCACCATAGGCGTCGACTTTGCAATATCGTCCGTGGTTCCTATTTATCTCATGAAAGGATCAAAAGAGAGTAGCAGTGTAAGGTGCACAGCATGACAGTAGGCATCTTAGCAGCTCCTTCAGTTTCAGTGAAAGTGACGAAACCTCCTTTTCGTTTTCTTTTCAGCTTTGCTTTCTTCCACAGAATTTCCAATTTGGAAGACGTAGTAGTAGTAGCTACCAATCCCTTGCGTGTCGTGTTGCCTTTTTCCTTGTTATAGTCGTTCATGTAGAGACTAAGGACGCTTGATGGCTTCTTCTGAGTATTTTTATAGTTTCCTAAGAATTTCGTTTGCACTAATACCTAGCCCTAATTTTATAGAATTTTCACGTGCTCGCGTTCTGTTGACTCCATCCATGCTGAAATTCAGTATCCCCTGTTGACATTCCGAAGACGCTTTACGCCCGTTTCCGCCTCTCTTACTTCTTCAAACCCTTGCCTTGGGTCTCTCTCTCTCTCTCTCTCTCTCTCTCTCTCTCATGATGTAATGATTTTTTGGACTTATATATTGAATATTCTCCTCTAATGAGCTCCTACTGTAGCCAGTTCCTAGGCCTGAGCAAACCTAACTAGTAACTTTTGTCTCGTTGATGGTCCGTATAGCATAAAACTGATTCTTAGATGGTTATTAGCTTAGAACTTGTGGTTGTGGCTGCTATATTTGCTGTGCGTACATGCGTTATT
Organism: Eucalyptus leucophloia subsp. euroa; assembly: GCA_017140325.1. NCBI lineage: Eukaryota > Viridiplantae > Streptophyta > Magnoliopsida > Myrtales > Myrtaceae > Eucalyptus > Eucalyptus leucophloia. The sequence continues at coordinate 23,889,078 of CM029476.1, forward strand.
GGGGTCTGACATGTGATGACTGTCTGCTTTTTTTTTTTTATTGTGGTTTTGTCGCAGAGCGTTTATAGGCCAATCGCTTGGAGGAATCTGCAGTCCGTGACTTGTTCGCAGATCTAACTGTTTTTACTCATGAAAATTTGAAATCCCCGAAGGGGAACCTTATCGAGGGTTGTCATGTAGGGATCCTGACATTCGGTCCCCCAAAATAACTAGTTAAAGCATATTTGAAATAATAATAATAATAATAATAATAATAATAATAATAATAATAATAATAAGTGGGGTTCCAAAAGGCACGAAAATCTGTCTTTTCTACTGCAGCTGTAACTGATGTTCATCAAGCATTTGGCCTTGTGACAACTTTCGAACGATGATGCTCGCTCAAGTTCTTTCATCGTTCCAACAAGCTTACCTTTTGTATCATCTTAGTGTCACAATTTATTTGCTTGTTAGTAGGGATTTACACGTTGAGATTTTGCTTGTTGTGCTGGATACAACACATGGAGATTGATGAAATACATGAAAAAAGGCAAAGACAATTTAGTAGAAGCTTTAATATATATATAATGCATACTGCTTTGATAGAGAGATCAGTATTGTAATGGTCTTTTGAGTAACTATTTCTTTTGGGCTGTGCTCATCTCATTGCAAAATATTGGATCGTATATGGGTCCACCTGAAATTCACATGTTTGATGACTATGATGAACTAACTGCGAGTGCGTCGGGTTCACCGAAGGCTAGCTTCTCGAACAAAATATGCAAGAGGACCGAGAGAGGGAGACAGGAGACGGAGACAGAGACAGAGACGGGATAGGTGAAAAAAGTTCAATGGATTGGTTAATCAAGTTTCTCTAGAGAGGGAGACGAAGAGGTGGGAAAAGATCGATAGATTGTTTGATTAATGAACTCTCCATTGACTCGGTGGATTTTCTTCTACGTAAACTCAAATAGATTAGAAAAGAATTCGAGAAAATATGTGGTCATGTTATGATGATCGCCAGGGACGGAGCGTCCTTATATGGGCGGTGTCAATTGAACCCATTGAAAATTTTTAATTTAACTACTATTTAACAATAAATTGTCATGTGCTGTGAACGTTTGCTGACCCATTATATTGTAGATTTTGACACCACCAAATAATTGAGACGACAAACTTCTACTCATTAGACTCGCAAACTCTCAATTGCAATCGAAAAAAACCTAATCTCAAATTTAAAATAAAAGATCATTAAACTAATTAAATCAGTTTACCATAAGGTTTCATGGGGCCTTAAATTCTTTCCTTTTTTTTTTTTTGGGGACTTTTACATGAATCGCGTACGAACACAACCCTTCTAAATAATTTTCGATCCGAAATAATGAGTGCGGCCGACATCACATTTTAGATGAAGAAAAGCTCTCAGGGCTTCTAGGTTATCACATCATCCATGCACTCAACCGGTCATGTAATCCGTAATGTTGGATCGATAGCATCTTCGAGCGAAAAAGGCAGTGCAATGCATAGCATTTTGCTTATTAATCGATTGATGTGAATCTCTTGAAGCATCTATAGATCTCTCCACAGAAACGGGGTTTGCGCTATTTTTTATATTACATAATTCCTATGCATAGAAAGCGCGCAAAAGACTGTCTGATCTATATGAGAGTTAATTAGCCTTGACCAGTCTTATTACCATTAATGTTTTAATGTATATTTTTCCCGAATATGACAACGAGAAAAACATGAATATGGATGCATGTTTGCTTTATTTCGATGACCCCACTAACAAAAAGCCGAAGGTCCGTCCCCGGTGATCACGTCCATGGAAAAGAATCGAGTAAAAATATCACTACGAAGAACCGCGAAGCACATAAAACGCCAACCATAACTGACCTTAAAATATCAAAACTGGAACCAAACATCGATAAGGAAGCGTAATAATATAATGAATAAGTTATCGAGCAATGCTATGAGGGCAGCACCGTCATTCTCAAAGAATAATGGTGCTTTATGGACCCATATCTTCATTCAATGGGAATGGCAATCGACAAAACAAATTTGGAAAATAAATCATCATATAAAATTCTATCTATTAGAATAAAATTATTTTATAAGAAAATGAAAATTCTATTTGGCCTATTCTAACACTTTGCATGACTACTTAAATATAAAACTTAATTCTTTTTTTGCAGAGTACTCGTGAAAACATTTTCACTAATTCTAAATACAATAAAAGTCAAATTTTTACCCATGCATGCATTTTAACCTAATTTAATGAGATTTCAAATTACAGAAGAAGTAAAAAATTTGAAAGTTGGCTAGCATGGTAATAAAGTGGGGTTGTATAAAGAAAAGCATTGAGTTAAAAAATTAATCAAACAAATCCAACATACTTAAATTTTTAATATAAAATTCATTTAGAGTTAGTCACAAGAAGATCATAATTTCGATTATTGAGTTAATTTGGACGCAATTGTGAGCAGGATTTATTAATGCTTTAAATTACGTAAATTGGGTATCCAAACTCTTTATTTTGACAATTGTATTCATTTTGTTCATTGATGAACATTTTCATTCAAAATTGCAAGTGTGAAAAATGTTCAATCATAGAGGTGTTGTTAATAGAAATCCAACATTTATTTGGTCTTATGATAAAGATGTTTAAACCCTTCTTTCCAAATTCTAAGTAAAGATATTTTATGTTAATGATATTTTTACGTGGAAGGGAGAGGTGGGGGTTAAGATCTCATATTTTGAGAGGGGTTGGTGAAGATGATTTAGTTTAAGTGTAGGTTTGGCTCGCGTATTTCTGTAGGGCAATGAGGCAAAGTTTGAGTGAGAATTAAAATAGAAATAAATAGAACCAAAAAAAAAAAAATTGACTTGGTGGGATCCACAGGTTTCTCTCAAGGAATCATTTTCACTTGCCATTTTCCGTTGAAGGGGATATATATGGTCCACAAAGCACCGTTATTCTTAGAGAATAAAGGTGTTGTTCTCTTAGTATTTCTCATAAGTTATCCGAAAGTGTCACTCCTACAACCTATTCAAATAATGCAAATAAGAATATTAGAAGCACCAAAATATACGACTTACAATTTGGTAGCGCAATTTTTAGGAATAATCATTTTCATTTTTTCTATTTCGCTGGAATTGCTTTTTGCAAGATAATATCTTTCACCAAAAATTATTCTTCGGATTTTATTAAGGAGGACAAGGGTTGTGCTCCAATTCTAGACAAATGATATCTCATGCAAGATCAAATTTAACTTTTTTAATCCAAACAGCATTAGACAATCTTGGGCTGAATTGGAATTTAATCAACAACGAGGCCCACAAGTTACATGATCAAACCCAAATTATGTCGGAATTCAATCAATGGCACAAATCGAGGATAGTAGAATACCATGCTAGAATTTAATCAACGATAATGTATCAGGATAATGAGATACAATGCTAGAACTTGATCAACAACAATGCACTAAGATAGTAAGATACAACGTCGAAATTTAATCAATGACAATGCATCAGGATATGAATATGAGTCGGAACCTAATCGAGCATGGGAATATAAAAGTTACAACCAAGGAAATTAAAGTACGCTATAGGAAAAATAAAGATAAAGAGATAACATTTTGATTGATTTGTTGGGGGTTTCTCGCCAAATAACTTGTGGTATTTATAATGAAAATTTGGTAATCGCTCAACCGTTGTGTATCCTTTAGTAACCTTTCGACTTTGTCGACAATTTTTTTTTCGTCACAACTCACTTCACCCATTTCTCTTATAAATGTCTTCATCATGCGCTAAAGGTTATATGGGTATTGATGACCAGTCATTGAGTCTTCAAATAGCAACCACTCTTTCATAATGTGCAACTTTAATCCCTGTGTCTGTTTATCTTGGGCACTATCTAGAGTGTTCTTTTTGGAAAATATTTATACAGCTTGAGGAGGCCACTATCGTGCATCTCTTTATATTGTTATCTATCTTCGGGTAGTTACTCATATTCGTTGATGATATTTAAGCATGTATCAAATACTACTTTTGTAATTTGCACATGATTACGGTATGCTTTGCTCGTATCTTACCGTGTAATCGCGATAGAGATTGATTTTGGATATTAACAATTTCAAAAGTTTTCGAAAAATTCAATTTAGTGTCTTTAAGCGACTTTGCTGGCAGGGAGAATCTTACCTGTTGATGTGATTTTCTCTTCTTTTTTTTTTTTTTTTTGGACAAGATATCAAAAAGATAGTCAGCAATTTCAAAAGTTATGTAATATAATTGAGCACTCTGAAGATTTTAGAATTTCTAGGTTGTCCATCAAAACAAGTACAGAACAACACCAACATGAGTACTTGCACGCTATTCATCCTCAAATCATTGCAGCAGAAAAGGTTCCTTCCAATAATTGATTAACAAGATATCACATTTCAACGAGAAAACAATTTTTTAGTAGAAAAGAGAACATAACCCTAACATAATTGTTAAGCAAGTCACCGCATAAACTTATCTCAAAGGAAAAATATATAAATAATCCTTAAATTTTAACCCAATATATAATATCATTCTTACACTTTTAGTTTTGTTCCATATGACTGTAAAAATCATTCTAAATATTTAGTCTAGTCCTTAAATTTTTAATTTGTTTAATCTAATCCTTAATTTTTCATTAAAAAGTAAAAAAATTGATATTTACATTATTACCCTGATTTTAGAATATATTCATTTCTTCTTCTTCTTTTTGTCAACAAAAGATTTGTTGGTCACTATATGATACTAACATTCAAATATATAATCTCATTTAAAGTTATACGGTTGATATTCTTTACTATTTTAATTTCACAATAAAAATATTTAACCAAATTTAATTAAGAAAACACAAGATAAAAGAAGTTGAATAATTTATCTATCTAAAAATTTGGGAACAATATTAGATTAATATAAGTACAACACATCTACACGTAAATTACTATCATTGTTAAATGTTCTTCTTGGAAAACACTTACTTCAAAATAAAAGGTATATGAATCCAATATAAGCCTAAATGAGGTTATGTATACTAATGGAATTATAGTCGTATTTATAAAGATAAAAAGGTAAAAAGATAAAAAGAAAACGTATTTTGTTGATTAATATATTAAAATGAAAAGATTTTAGAAAATATGGGCACTATGAGTATGAAAGTTTGTGAATAGTAGTACCAAAGGACCAATTTACTTTATTATAGAAAGCAAAGGCACCGGATTGAACATATTGAAAGTTTAGGGACTAGTTTAAATAGTAACAAATAAAAACTGTAAAGATGATATTGCAGATAGACTAAAGTTTAGAAACTATTTGTATCATTTTGCCTATCTCAAATTGAGAAATTAAGGTTGAATTGGTTAAATAGTTTTAAAGGGCTTTGCTAGTATAAAAGTCCTTAGGTACTATGAGAATAACAATTTATTGTGACTCACACATTTTTGAAGAAATAAGTCAACAACACTTTATAATTATTTATAATTTATTTTTTTTGTGATTCAAAATAAATTTTTATTCTCACAGTAGATTAAGGATTGTCATGCAATTATTTCTCAATTTGAAAATATACATGCTAGGATTCTAGCCAAAAAAAGAGTACAATAGAATGTTACGATATTTGATTAGGGATGAATAATGAGATCGGACAACCCAAAAATTGCATTGAACTAGCCATACTTGATTGGTTCTAGCATAGTTCCAGGAAAAATCGGTTAGTTTCTTGATTCTCAAAAACCTAAGTTCCGCATTTAACCAATTCAGTTTGCATTTCTTATATTAACACCACTGGTTCAACCAAATAAGCCCATTCTAAGGTCGAATTGGTTTGGAACTGATCTTTATACCTTTTCTAATAATAATAATAATAATAATAATAATAATAATAATAATAATAATAATAATAATAATAATAATAATAATAATAATAAGTTCCAGGTTGGTTCCAAGTATAATTAGTTCAATTCCTAGTTCCACTTTTTTCCAAATTGAGACCTATAGTGTAGGTTCTAGGTTCTTCTTTCAAAACTAATCCAACTAGAAACCAATCACCCCTATATATAAATAGTCTTCTAGAATATAAACACATATATAGCTGGTTAACAATTTTTTTTTTGCAGCAAATAACATGATATATTCATACTCAAGATTGAATATGGCTTAATTTTCAAATTCTCAGTTTCTGTCTCTCATATGAGATATTATGACATTTTTATGGATGTATTGTATAGTGTGTTAATAGCAAATCTTATATCTATGAACAACTGTGTTAATTAGTAGTGTACTTTATCTTACCCAAACTTGACCTTTAAAGTTTGAACCATTTGGATCAATCCTACAGCAACCTGTCGAGAAAGTTATACGGATTCCACGAAATGCCTATCTTTTTTATGGAGATGTCTTCTGGTGACATGGTATACAAAAATTGAAAGAAATCGCAACCTAAAAATAGTCAAGATAATTGTCAAGTAACCGCCTCAACATTTCACTCTCCAAAATTAAATGCAAAACCATTTCATTTTACAACCATTTAAATTCGTTTTCTAAAACCGATTTGCATCTTTAAATTTCTATCTTGACACACATGCTTAAAACGAGTTTTCTTTTCCTTTTCCTCTCACACATGGGCAACTCATGTGCCCTGTTGCTAGTAAAAATTAGGGGGGGGGGGGCAGAAGATCAAAAATGAAAAAATAGATAAAAATATATGTTTTAAAAAGGGAAAATGACACAAATAATTCATGAAATTTGATTCAATGTATGACGCAATCCCTGAACTTTAGCACAATATATAATGTTATCATTGTTTAAAATGTCCAGTATGGTCCCTGGATTTCTTGTTCATATTCAATTTAGTTCATGAAGTATATAAAAATGTTCAATATTGTCCTTTAAATTTAGGGACAACATTGAACATTTTCATATAATTTGGGGACTAAATTAAATATGTATAAAAGATTAGTGATCATATTATACATTAAAAACCAAAGTTCAAGGATCAATTATGTTAATATTCCTTAAAAGAAATCTGGCATACTGTTGGGCTCTGGTCATATCCAAGAATTTATATACTTTTCCCTTTGCTACAAATGCTTTAACTTCCAGATTCATGTGATCATAAAGTTCGTAAGCCCACGCCAAATGAACCCGCACGTGGCCCATCATCTATGCAACTGGAAAAAGGAACGTACAAGCTGACCCAATAGCAAAGCCCAGAGTCGAGCAACATGAGAAGTCCTCGAAGCCCAAAAAGGCAATTTGCCCCCTCTCGTTGGTTTCCAAACGTCGCAAAAGGTTCGAAGCTTCAGGCAGGTTGAATCTATGCGCTACTAAAGACCGACGCAGATGATTAACACGTTGCGAGAAGCACCTCGAACACGGAGATGTAGGGCGTACGCCTGCACGGGGGTTCCATATTTCGAGATGTACAACTTCACAAAAGTAACTTGTTTCAACGTGTCAATTGTTGTGTTTAGTCGTACTCCCACGATTGATGGGGAAAATACATGAATGCCTTTATCATTGAAAAAATACTACACGAAACTCCATTGGCATGGCTTATTCATGTACGTTAATGACGTATCCAATCCTATGGATGATGCGAGAAATAGATAAAATGTTTGTCTTATTATAAAAGGTTTGAGTGGTGAGCATCAAGTGTCATGTTATCTTCAGGGAGTAGATGATATTTACAATTGGACATGTAGGAGGATTCACAGATGGGCCCTAGCCTTGATGTTAAGGCTGTCTTGGGTTCAATTTTGAGGAAATATAAAGTCATTTTCCCAAAAATCGTTGACTCAAGGTGTGCTTCTACAAAGCAAAGGCCATTTGTCTCCTTTTGTTCAGTCTTCTATATTCATCCTGTTCATTGTCCCCATCACGGAAGGTCCTCTATTCATCGCCACATGCCTAAGCGAGGTCGTCGAAGACCTCGACGTCGCCTCGCCTACATCATGCGACCTCAAGCGACATACGATCTGGAGACAAAAGGCTTGGGAGCAAGCCTTGACCTTGGCAACGCTCGAGACGATGACCATAGGCCTTGGCGGCCCTTGACCAACTTCACCGACTCCTGATTTGCCAAATCTCTGCTTGCTTGGCTCACGACCCTATAGATCTCACCTAATGGATTTGTGACTGTCAACAAGGCTTGCCGCCCTCGGCCCCTGTCAATGATCGTCGGTGACTGTTGACAATTGTCGACGATAGTCTAATGGCCTCATGCAACCTCGGTGAAGCTGTCATCGCCAGACCTAGATTTGCAAACATTGGAGAAGTAGAACTGTACCTTGCAAGGGCAATAATGGAATATCAAAATATTGGTGAGGAAATTTTGGGAAGAAAAAATTATCCCACAAGCCTGCCTCTCTAAAATGTTGAAAATCTAGGGCAATTTTGGCATTTCCCCAAAGTGGGGAAAAAAAAAATCACCAAGCCCCCTAACTTTATGCCAGGGATTTTAGAAGCTTGAACCCATTAAAAAATCTAAACCAAACACTCCCTAAGAATTAGGTGAAGATGTATGTTTTACAATTTTCGTGTGAATATATATATCTCAGTCTGCCTCCCACTCCTCCCAACAAACCCTGAGGCCAAGAATTGTTATAGGAAAAATTCCAAATAAGAGCCTAACATCATCGGCCAAAGAAAATATTCCAGCCGATTAGGGTATTTAGATCCACAGACAATTTTAATTTTGATTTTAAATAAATTAGATTAAAAAATTATAAATAAATAAATAAATAAGCAAAAATACAAACATAAGGGTTAAAATAAAAAAGTTTTTTTTTTGCTTAAAAAGCTAAAAAAAGAAGAAGCAAAAATACAAGCAAGAGGGCTCTCTCCCACTATGGCCGCCACCCTCATTGTTTATACAACGGTGGCGATGGCCAATAGGGTGGTTGGCTCCTTGGCAAGGGTCAACAACCATTGCTAGGAAATGGAAGCCCTCGCCTCAAACCCACCAGTGATGGGACAGCAGCCACAAGCAGAGGGATAGTGTTTCTTTTTTTTTTTTTTTTTCTTTAAGTTTGCTTTTTTTATGGAAAGAAAAAGGAAAAAAGTTTTAAAAATTAAAAGATGAAAATGCCTTTTACTAGGCAACAAGTTCAAGCTCTTCATTGAGACTATATGGTCACTTCAAATTCTTATTTGAGAGAACTAAGATACTTTTGACTTTATTTGAAATAATATCCACTTTATGCCATTATTTGAGAAAATAATGGCATTTCTTATAGCAATGTATTCTCTAGATTCACTAAATTTAAATTAGCACCACATGTCCATGGAATACCTGATCTAAAAAAAAGTTAGACAATCCTTCCTCCCTCACTCCCTCTTTTCCTTTCCTATCTATTTATCTCCCCATCTAGTTTTCTACCACATCCTTTGGAGAAGCACAATAAGCATTTGTTGCGACGGCTTTCACTGCCATCACTCATCTCTCCTCCTTACAAGTACCCCTCACTTGCACACAAGAGTATTCACGAAGTCTTAGTTGCCATTGTCGTGAAAATCAAGTGATTGAATAGTAAAATTAACATAACAAGAAAAAAAAAATCAAACATCCAATTATTACTCCACATGAAGCAGCATAAGTGATGAAGTGGAGATCACAAATACTCTTAGGCTACGTTTAGTGAACAGGATAAAGTATATCTCATCATGCGTTTTTGGTACATGCTTAGGATATGATAAAGTCGGATATAAATGGAATATATGTTGGATAAAATTATTTTATGGAAGAAGTGAAATAAAAGTGGATAGAATTTTCAATATTCATGATAGGAAAGTTTTTTCTCAAATAACAAACCTCCTATATTAATAAATTTAAAAATATATTTCAATTTAAATAATATTTGAATTCTAATATAGGAAATTCAAAATAATAAAAAAATATAAATTTATTTTTTAAATTTAATCTTTTTTGTTTATATATTTGAATTTGCTTCTATTTTTTTTTTTATAAACTCAATATATAAATATATATTTATTTGCATATTTTAGGTGTTTTAGTATTTTAGGTTCTATTGGTATAGTTTTCTATTTAATAAAATCTTATTAGAGAGTGATGGAAAGGGATAAAAAGAAATTAATTTAAAAAAGAGAGGAAAATAACATAAAAAAGCAATAAAATCACAAGTGTCATAAGAGATTTTTAACATCTACATTTATAAAATTTGTGATCGATTTATATTGATATGGAGTTTATACCAAATAATTTTATTATATGACATGAATATATTTGATTTTGTTACTGTAATCAGCAAATAGTGGATAAGATATAATAAAATCTCCTAGATTTATATTTTATATTTATTCAATCCTATCCTATTTAGAAATCAAAATGACCAAACATAGCCTAGGTGTTTCTCAGTCCCATTTACGCCCAATAACTCATATGGTAGTTAGCCTTAATGATTCCTCATTAAATAATAGGAACCCACAAATCTTACTTGTAAGATTCACTAACTTAAATGCCAAAAGTTCCTCTTGGATTGTTTTAGTGTGTAATTCATAAAAAAGAAGACTCAATTCATGTACAATTTGTAAAGAATACTTAATTCTTATGTAGAAAAGAATTCAATCCAAAATAAAAATAAAAAGTTTACTCAAACTAGACATCCAACTCCAATTAGAGGTTCTCTTGATAGACTCAAACTTGATATATATTTTCAACAGCTCTCCGTCTCTCTCACAGTCTTTGGCTTCTACTGAAACCAAGGCCTCAAAGCCCCTGAGGTTGTTTTGTCCTTCGGCAACCTCGGAATCAAGGTTGACTATGAGGTCACCATAGAGCAAAGCTCGAGCTGGCTTACTTAAGCTTTTATTAGAATAATCTAGAGCCATCAAAATAGGTCATAGACCTATTTCTTAACTTATATTTGATGGATTGTGTTATTGTATGAGTAAGTTATATCTAGTAAATAGGTCATCAATAGATTTAAAATGGTAAGGCCCAAATTTATATAGGTGTCAAATAGACAAACAACATATTTAGACTTAACTCATATTTATGGCTCTCCTCTTACTTTTCTTTTGCCATCATTCAATCTTGTTCTCGCTCACTCTATGCTCTTACCTCTATTTGGGTGTGAGTTTTCTTAAATTGAATTAAATATAAAAATATTAAGTTGAGTTGAGTGGGGCATACGTTGGGTAGGTCAAATCGAAAGTATGTCATTAGATTTGTATTATATGAAAATTGATCAATTTGGTTTTCGACTATTTCTTTGAGAGAGCAATACTAGACATATTGAAAAAAATTTATTAAAATCCTTACACTAAATGATGTACCAATCTTTTGTTGGGTGTTAAAACAAGTGGACTACAACTACTAAAATTTGCTCCACATAGGAAGAAAGAGGTAAAGGGTTCAAATCCTCACATTTTTAGAGAGAATAGAGGTGAGAACAATTAGTTTCAGCTGTAGATCTCAACTCATTTGTTTTGCAAAAAGGCAGAGCAAAAATCTACGCATGAATTGAATGGAAAACTAGAACTAACAAAAGAAAAATGAGTGGGCCACAAGCATTAAATGATGAATAACCAAATACAAAATGACTTGGTCACTTACAAGAGAATTTTAGTCCGGTTTGTGAGTATAATAGTGTTTCTCTTGATAAAAAAATCGGGGATGTTCAAGCAATGTCGGATTATTTTCCCCTCGTGCTTAAACGTGTCAAGTTAAGCATGAAGCAACCAAAACAGCTGTTGTTTAAGTCACATTCATAATCTGACACAGACGTACATATACATTCCTAAGGCTCGCTGCCTTCACCTACAATGAACGGTACAACCAATCTCGTCCATCATCAGAACAAGAACTGCATAAGGCTTAATATATATATAGCCGAAGTGGTACTACCAACTACCATGAATTATATAAAAGGGATGATCTGATCAAAACCAACAAAAAAGAATACAAAACGTTGTACCACACCATTTTCACAGGAAACTTTAATCTAGGAGCCACAAAGAGCGATGGACAGATCCAGATTTACGCTGCTTTTGTCCGAGTATGGGCCCGAGCACTCCCCTGGACCTCGAGCACGACGAGAAGGCCTCGCTGATCTCGCTGGTCGAGGAACCGTTGCTTCTGTGAATGGAGTGACATTGCAGCGAAAGCGCGAGGAGACAGTTCGCAACCTTGGGATACCTCGTACTCCTCCAAGGGAAGCTTCTCCAGTCTGTGAGCTTTAACCCTTTTCGAGGCATCTGCATCCGATCTTGAAGCTTCGCAATCTGCACTAGGCCAGGAAACTTGTGAGTCACACTTTCGACATGCAGTTAAGTCCGGTCTAGCAAACTGCATTGCATATTTTTAAACTTCCACGTGAATTTTCATATCATATATGTTGAATTTCATGTGCCACTGTACAAACAGATGACATTGAGATTCTGTAAATGAAGACCATACGGAGGACCTGAAATAGGTGTTCGATGGCCTACCGAGCCACAATGCAAATGCAGATATTATTTGTGAATTGATGATTAGGGACTTCAGATGGTCAATAACGCATCCGAGTTCAGGGATCTGCCCCACGACTATCTTACTCAGTAATTCGTACGTACTAGTGAGAACGATCGAATGGAACTGCAGACCATTATGATGAGGAATGGACCAACATAAACGAAATGGCAAGCGCTAGAGAGGTTATATGATGAATTTTGGCTGTAACTGGCAGAGACCTGCCAGCTTCATAACGATGACACGGACTGGTGACGCAGATCTGGTTCCTCATTGGAAAGTATCTCTATCTAACTTGATCTATTACAATTCCAATCGATCATCTAGTCAAAAGGATCCTTAATATACTTAGCTTTTCTCGTAAACCTTATGTGCCAGGCAGCATGGCAAGGTATGATAAATTCGAGTGAATAGCAGTAGTAGGGATACTACAAATAGTGTATCCATAGAATAACGTGAACGAGAATTATTCAATAGTGCTAGGTTATTAAGACTGATACGCAAATTAGTTTTCGAAGTGATTTCCTATTAATCTTAGAATGCTAGCATTTTCTCCTCTTCGTTTGAAAGGCTATAGATAAGACAGTATCAAATTACTTCATGAAGCATTTTCTATCCCTTTATCATCAGACTTTGTATCCTAGCAGTACTCAGTTTCACCTACTTAGCATTCTCAAGTCAGAAGAGCCTAAGAAAAAGAACAGGATACAAGAGCCTCTCAGGCTACGCGGAGAGGTTCTGATCCCCCTTTTCTTACACACAAATGGTAACTTTTCGAGAGTAAGTCATGCAGTGAAGAGAATAACACTGTTTGGACCATCACACGGGCTATGCAGGTTGACTCATTGGCCCCTCCACACCCCCCCCAAAAAAAAAAAAAAAAAAAAAAAAGGAACCCAAGAAAGACACGAGGGAGAATAAAAGAAACGAAAAAGAGAGAGAGAGATGGAGACAAAGTCAAGATAGCTTTCAAGTTCGAAACCCCAAAACCCTAACCCCGCACTCAACCCGACCTTCCCAAACCCGAAAGGAAAAATTAAAGCTGGTAAAAGCGAACCGCATTCACACACCAATGCAGAGAGAGAGAGAGAGAGAGAGAGAGAGCGTACCAAAGGGAATTTAGATTCTTCTTTCGCGGCGCACTCGAGAGGATCGTTGAAGGTGTGGAGATCTCGGGGCATGCATGGAGTGTGCCATCTGAAACGATCCACGCCCCTCCGAAGCGTACGGCGCCTGTTCTGCAACTGCTGAAGTCGTCGTCGTCGTCGTCGCCACCTTCTCTGTCCTCGATCTGCGCACCAACAAAAGAAGAAAGAAAAGCAAAAGGGAACAAAAAGAATTTTCATCAGTCAAAAACTTCCAAAAAATTAAATAAGAAAGGGAAGCTGCTGATTGTCTTCCAAGGAAAAGACCCGACGCACTTACGAAAACAGCTAGCTATCATATCTACCTCCCTAGCGTTTACTTCATTCTTTTTGACATTGTGAAAAAGAACAAACCAGTGATAATGAAGGGTTTACCGTTTACAAGGAGGGGAACTGCATGCGAATCTAGAATGATGAACGGGTTTTGCGAATGCATGAGGAGGGCCTTCGTCGTCATTCACCTCCTCCACGCACCCGCCGTCGCGATCGGTATCGTTGTCTTCGGCCGCCCGTCTCTTTAGTTGGCCGCAGCCCCTATCTGCATAAATTTGAAGATGCCCCCCATACAAAAGTTGCACCGATTTAGCAAATGTTCATCTCGAATCACTACGTGGTTCATTTATGAGCCAACATTGATTACAAGTTACGGTGTTGTGTGCGGTTTTCATCAAAGTCGTGACATGTGAGAGTGAGCACTTTGTTCTGGTTCTATTTTCTGTGAAAATCACATGGGAGCAGCGGCAGCAACAAAAACAACAGTCAACATAGAGCAGTGTTACTGGAAAGTAGGGTTTTTAATAAATGAAGCGAATATCTAGCCACAATATTTCCATAAAAAATGCCAAGACACAAGCCCATGAAGTTTGATGCTGAAATATGGGTGAAGTACCAATAGGGGAAAGTAAGGTAAGAAAGCCAGCCATCAATGCACGTACCCGCAAAAAAAATGAGAGCATAATTTGAACTCCACTGGAAAGAAGCAACGCCCAAAAAACACAGCCAAAAAACTATCAAAAACCCATATTCTCTTTAGTGGAGGAAAACAAAAAGTCGAACAAATCGTACCGGAACGAAAAAAAAAACGAGGCAAGGACAGATATTTGAGGAGCGGTAGTTGACGAAATTAAATAAAGAAATGCAGTTTAGTGCTACGGTTCTGAATGGGACGAGAGATTAGGATTATCTACCTGATCTGCCTAGGTCGCTCCTCATGCTTCTGTACATCTGCTCCAAGAATCAAATTTTACTTCTGATCAATTAGGACCCTAATAAAGGTTTTTTATTTCATGGAGGAAAGAAAGAGGGAGACTAAAATTGTGACTGAAGAGAGTGGGGGAAAGCAAAGCAACTTATTGCACCTGGAGATGGCTCTTGACATGAGAGATGGTAAGCCCTCTCACGTCCATCAGCTGGAAGACTAGCTTCGGCGTCGCCTCTACAACACCAACAGCCGTATCAAAACAAAAAGTCAATGAAACAGATGATGATCGAACCCTAACGCCCAAGAAAAAGAGAAGTCTTGAGCAACAAACTGAAACAAAATATCGTCATGCGAGAGAGAGAGAGAGAGAGAGAGAGAGAGAGAGAGAGAGAGGCGTACTGTCTTGGCCGCCGAGACGTTGGATGGCGTGGACGAAGCACCGGTGGAGCTCCGGAGTCCATCTCAGCCGTGGGACCTTCGACCTTACGTACTGCCTTACTGTCCCACTCCTCCCACAAGACCCCATTTTGCTCCTCCTTCTTCTTCGCCTCCTTCTGCAAAGCCAATCTGTATGGATTGTGCGAGTCTCGGCGGAGGTTATGGAGGGTGTGTTCAAAATTCCCACAATCTGTATATGGATTGGCACGAGTCTCAGCTTGGAGGTTATGGAGGGTGTGTTCCAAATTCCTCACCCAACGTCGTTTTTGATGGAGGGTTCTCTAATTCGAATCCCGTTACGACTGTCTGGGCTTGAAGCAACAGTTATATAGCCTAGGACTTGGCTCGCAAAAGTAAAGAAGAAGAAAAACGAAGGACGCTTTTCCTCAATACGAAGCTGCACAGAGAGAGAGAGATCACGAGAAAAGGAAAAGACGGGGGAAAAGGGGGGCCTGCAAATTCCTTTGAGGCGCTGATTAAAACTCTGCTAATTCTGCTTCTGTTTCCCTTCTGTTCCTCCTCTCTCTCTCTCTCTCTATGCCTGGGGAGACAAGGAAGAGAAGAGATAGAGAGAAGAAATCCTCATGATCACGAGCTTTTGTGATCCTTCTCTTCCCATAAATCATTACCTCTCTCTCTCACTCTCTCTCTCTCTCTGCTACAAAACTACAACTGCTTACTTTGACCTTTGCTCTCTCTCTTCCCCGTAAGTAAATTCTAATACGCCAAGGTCGTCATCATCACGAGCCTGCCAAGTTCTCATATTCTTTTGTTGTATTATGTGTTTTCTTTTCTCTGCTCTCCTTTTTTTCCTTTTCCTGTTCTTTCTTGCTTTCATTTTTTTCTTTTTCTTCATTTTTTTTGCCTCCCCCTTCCTCCTTGGCGTTAGACATTTTCAGGGATTGAATGTGCCCCTATTATGTCTACCTGTCTGTCCTCGATATTTACTTTGTACGTCCTTCGTCAGAAATTTCCAAAGCCTGAGAATTTGCCCTTTTCCCAAGTTTTTTTTTATTTTTCTTTTTCTTTTTCATCCCTTTCATAAAGTGCCCTGGACCATCATGTACAGTGGTATTCGCCTCCTTGAACTTGTGGACTGGGCTATAGCAAGAAGGCGGCTTTTCACGTAGATGGATTTACAAATTCGCGTGATTAGGTATATAGATAAGTATTTAAATAAGTGCATCCTGTTTTTATAGGACCGTGTTACTTCAATTCATAAACTAATCTTAATACACCAAGTATTGTAATTACTTAAATGCTTAAGAAGGCGATGAAATGATATTTTAACTCCAACTTATGTTGATAATTTATAAGAAATAATATTTTGACAAACTAGTGACTAAAGTAGTTTGTCACAACGTACACATTAATATCTATTTAATTGAATATATTAAAATTTGCTTGATTTTTCGCAGGCCCCACGTATTCGGATATTGCAAAAGTCAATGAGTTTGACATTCTACGAGAATTGTAAAAGTTTTATAAACCACCAATGCAGACTTTTCGTTGCCCTTCTTAACCCCTTCAAAAAATTTATAGCCAACTAATTCACGCACTTAAATATCACGACTTCAACTAATTTTCTAAAAACTTTCCCGAGTCAACAAATTCAATGACAAGGTTGTAGTTTGTCGAAGTTATCGCATAATTCATGTAATCTAGTTCTCATCTTAATGTCCTAAATAATATTAAGAAATGAAGAAATTTCAAAATGTCATAACCGATGTGTTCCCCTCCCCTAATACAGGGTTCCAAAGAATGATTCAAATTTATAAAAAAATTGGCAAAAAAGTGCATGCAAAAATAAATGTAAATATCTATATATTTGGAAATGTGTTATATGAATAGAGGTCAAATTGTAAAGGGAAAATGTCACAAATGGCCCATATCTTTTTTGCCAATGTGCAATTTTTTCCCTGAACTTTGATCGACTCAATTTAGTCCATAAACTATTGATAGATGTCCAATCTAGTCTTGAACTTTTGATGATTTCGATTTGGTCAAATATGGCTTATTCATAAATGTCCAATCTAGTCATTCGTTACTGTTTTTTTTTTTAATTTTTTTAATTTTTTTAAATTTTTTAAACATTTTAAAAATTTTAAAAAATTTTTTAATTTTTTTTTTGCTTTTCTCCCTTCCCTCCGCTGGCTCCGGCGAAGAGAAGGGAGAAAAAGCAAAAAAAATTAAAAAAAATTAAAAAAATTAAAAAAAAAAGAAGAAGGAAAAATAAGAAGGAATGACTAAATCGGACATTTATGAATAGTTCAACGACCAAATTGTAGCGATCAAGTTTAGGAACTACGTGGATATTTATCAATAGTTCGGATATCAAATTGAGCCGATCGAAAGTTCGAGACGAAATTACACATTAGGCAAAAGTATAGGGACCATTTATGACATTTTTCCATTGTAAATGGCGATAAAGAAAAAATCGAATATAAATATCAACATCAAAATGAATGCAAATAAACAAGGAAGAAGCATATAACTCCCGTTTTGGTAGAGTTGCAAGGTCCACGAGTGCAATCCAGAAAATTTATTAGAGCCTGACACTACGGTGCCCAGCGGCAAAGGCAATCGAGTACATTTTTAGCCTAAAAATATATTCTCCGCATGTGTTGAGTCACTTTCTGTATTCGATCTCACCACACCACATTGCTAATCATCTTCAGTTTTGTAATTTTGTCCAGGTCAATCCGAATATTTCAGGCATCCTAGTCCCAAGCAGAAGAACTTGTCCGGGCCCATAAAAACAATTGAGAAACAAGATAAGTGCATTAGAAATTCTAAAATTTATAAAATTTTAAAAATTTTCCAATTTAGTCCTCAAATTTATCAAAATGATACGATTAAGTCCCTCGATTAATTTCATCTTTCTTTTTTGTCACACATTTTTTTCATTTGACTAGTAGAAAATGTTGATGTGGTTTTTTTTTTCTAAAAATTATTTTCTCTTTCTTATGTGATGTGAAAATCAACTAAAGCATGAAGCACAAGATCAAAACAACGCCGTTTTTAGTCCAAATACTAATTTCAGTTAAATTAGATTAATTTTTAAAAAATATTCAATTTTTTTTCTAAAAAAGAGCACATGCTAAAGTAAAAAATAAAAATAGTCAACGAAATGAGCAAAACATTAAAAATTTAATTTGATAAATTTTAGAATTGATCACATGTTTAAATATTAAGATTTAATTGTACTTTCAAGATAAGTTTTAATTATTCCAATTCTTTTTCCCAAAAAGAAATTAATTAGTTGATACCACGCAAATTGATTTTTAGTTAGCTTTCAATCCTTGGGTTAGGTTTGAGCATCCCTACTAGGCATCAAGATGATTTTTCTAATTACCATCAAACAAAACGAAAACATCCTTTTTCACAAAAAAAAAAAAAAAAAAAAAAAAGCAAACATCCTTTGTAACTTTATGAACATATCTTTGAATTTCAAATTTCCCTAATTTAACTTGAAGGACAATTCTTCTTTCAATCTGACTCTACATTAATACTCAATGAAATCCTCAATGCGGCAACTGCATGTCTATGATTAATACAATGTATTGACTAAGAGAACGCCCGAACATATGTGGCAGAAGAATGTGGGTCTCTAGATTGTAAATCGATAGAAGACAAACTGATTTTAGTTGAAATATGTCGTAGTACAGGGACTTTGATGAAATGACCCTTTCTTGCGCATAGACAGTTGGACTCGCACACCCCTTTTAATAGGTCAAATACTCCCATGGCCCAAAATCCTTAACATCTCTCTGGGATTCCAGTCCTAATCTTTCTTGTCAAAGTGACAAAGTCAACTGGACATGCCAAATCTTGCTTTTCAAAAAAGAAAAACGAGCCCAAAGAAGACAAAAATCCCATTCCGTCAAATCCTCGCCGTTCATTCCCAAGCAATCGAATGATAATTGCCTTTTCACTAGGGAAAATCAACGGTCGGATGGGAACGATGCGGTAGGGACAAGACGGAATGACGAGAAGTTGGGTTGCCGCAAACTGGAATTTCTGGGAGAATTTTTGGATTTGCGAATTCCAATCAAATCAAATCAATCACGAATTTCAATATATATATATATATATGTATATTTTGTATGTATTTGCTGTCTTTTCTTTGGTGAGGCTTTGCCCCCGAAAGACGTTAGCCGGTGCCAACTGTTTGACAACCTCGCTGCAAGAAAATGCCATCTTCTGCAGTTTTTTCTTCAGCCACTAGGGTTTTTCGATTTTGTTTATCTTTGACCTTTTTTGACATGACTTGTGTCGCGACTAAATCCTGGCGGATATGAAAAAAAAAGAAAAAGAATCGTCCATCTGAGGATATCTTCTGAAAAGGGTTGTTGGCTTTATTATTGTTATGTTAGGTTTAGGTCGACTGATTAATAACCTAGATCTTGACTGCATGAATTTCAAAGCAGCAATGATCAGACGGCCACGACACGCTCGTCATTGCCAGCACCAAAAATGCACACCATGGTGTCTTCGCAAGGCTAAGTACCGCCTGTGAAAATATAAATTGTTTCTGTTTACTGAGCAGGATTTTCGATAGCCTCACGAGGGCTTTAATTGAAGAGACTAGGGTTTTACTCGTTTTACATCACGGAATACGATCATCATCCTTACCAAAAATCCTACAATTAAAGTAGAAGTAGGGCTCCCAATCCTACGATATGTAAGCAGTCTCTCAAGCACCATTTTGGACCCTTATCCAAAACTAAGTAATAAATGATGAATATAACGCATCTATAAAATGAGATATACAAAGACTTGTGTGGAAGGATTTCCAAGTATTATGACATTGGAAGACAAGATCCGACTTTTTAGTGTTTTCTGTCCTTAAAGACCGGCCAGTACTGTTTTCATCTTGGTCCTTTCCATATAGTGCATCAAATGACCGACTGGCTATAGTAAATGCCATGCGTAGTAGGTGCGCGAAGAACCACTTGAGATGTCCTCTCAAAGGATAAACAACAGTGTTTATGAGATTAGTATTGATTATAGTTTTAAATCCCATGGGATTTCATGTTGAACTAGTTGGGTTGGTGATTATAAAGGTTGATCGGTTTCGATCGGGTACTGCTTGAATTGGCATGGGTGGCTTTTTTGTAGTTTTTGTTCACTTCACTGGGATAAACAAAAGTCTCGTGATAAAAGTTCCGATAGGCGAGGAATGAGAATAGCGAAGGTTTTTTTTTTTTTTGAACAAGAGAATAGCGAAGGTTGACATGTGAATTTTGGGGACAAATTTGCAGAAAATGGAAAATCAAGGACTTGTTTGTTTTTATAGTTGGAATAATCAAAGTCTTGATTGATTTTGCGATAGAAACAAAAATAATAAATGGTGCTGCCATGCAGAAACAGGGATGTCCCGTCCAGCCAGAGCTTGCTCGGGGGAACTGATGGACCAGGGTGGTAGGGTGGCTGCTGGTCTCTCTTCACCTGGAAAAAATGATGGTAAAAATTTAATACCAGGATCTGCATTGGATTATGTACGTAGCTTCTTCACTGATTAGTCTATTGCAAATCCCAAAGATCAATTTAGTAAAGCACAAAAATTACCGAACTTCTTTACCAAAAAAAAAAAAATTACCGAACTTATAGCTGGGATGACCTCGTGGTATCTTAGTTAGGTTGGCTTCTAGAAATCCTTGGAACATATGGTACGTGTCATTATGAAAAAAAAGTAGGGTAAAAATATCTTATGTCTAGCCGCTTTCAAATTTGATGGCGTTGCTATGGATGTGGGGTGAGGCAACTTTGGGATGTGATATTATGACATGATTCAAATGAATTTATAATGAGAAATTTGATTCCGACATATCACGTCACTGCATAGTAAAATTTAATTTGAAATTGATGAAAATGACACATTTATTCTCATTTTCAAAAAATAGGAAAGAAAGTCCTTAGTAGTTACCAACTTGCCTACTGAAATCATTGATGATCATCAATCAGTTAGACAGATGATTCATTGCCCAATCTTGTAGACATTGCTTGTTACACAATGAGATTCAACCAATGATGAAGTCGTTAATTCAACGACATGAGGGATGTGGGGACCTAATAATTGTTGGGTGTATTAAATTGACACTGCTTTTATATACAAATCCCTTAAAATTCACATTATTTATGTTTCGATATCAAATTGAACCGGCATTATCCGACGTCATAATAATAAGATCGATGGGCTTGCTCTGTTATCTTCGATCACAAGTGTGAGAATATCATGATAATATCTAGGGATAACATCCCTTAAAAATCTTAACAAGAGCGCGAGTGTTCATTTCCCTTGTGGGGTGAGGTGAAAATTGAACCAGACATTAGACACGGCTCATCTGGAGTCCTCGTTGACTAGGGTAAAGACCTGAAGACGAGCCTCTGGAAAAAGAAGACGAGCACAAGCAGGCCGAACTATATTATCAAAAATTCAAAACCACAGACCAGAAGCGACTGAGAAGACACGTATATCGTATGTATAAATCCCCGGCGGGGGGCACGTGGCAGGGTTCTGGCAGAGGATCAGGGCCTGGCCTGGCCCTGGCGATGGCCTGGCCTGAGGCATTTGGGAAGAGAAAGCAATGATGAAGAAGAAGGTGGCAGAGAATGGAATGATGGGAAATTCCTGCGTCCCCCCGACCCCCCACCCCTGACTTTCAACCCAACCCCCAGCGGGGGAATATCCATCATCATTGCTACTCCTCCTCCTCTCCAAATTGCCTCCAATTCCACCATTCATTTCTCTGCCACCCCTTTTCTTTTTTGGCTCCTCCTTTCTCCTCTATAATTTTTCCCTGCCTCGCATTTATGATTATGCCTTTTGCATTCGCCCACACGTCAAAAGAAAACAAGAGGGTAATGAGAGTTTGCGGCTTCGAGGACGCCGGTTTTCTTGGCTTGTGTGGTCCTCTTCCCTCGGCCTGTGTGCACCGGTTTGTCCTACGCTCTCCCTCTTTGGATTCATACGTGCATCTTTTTATATAAAGTGCCGCAGATCAAGTTCTCATTTATTTCAGAAAATAAAAGAAAATTTGATGAATGTGATTGCTCAAAATCTCACTATGCCTGGCTTAACATAAATTTTAATATTAGATGAGACATATCTTGTGAAATTATTGTCTAAATTACTCGAGTAGTTATTTTGGCAAGCGTTATATTCACATACTATTTTTTAATCTAATAGTTTAGGTTTTATAGTTGGTAATTTTAATAATATTATTAGGGTAATAAGCAATCGTTTACGATGATGCAATGGTAGTGTGATCTACCAAGCTTCGGGTGGAAGCGATGTAATCTATATTTGTGATATTCCAAGAGTTATTAGTGAATTTCAACCTTTTTTATGGATGTTAATATGGAAGTTTGGACGAAGGCAAATCCCAAGCCAAGCCACCGTAAAACCTGCATTGCAATCTATTTCTATCTTATTTTACTCGTTATATTATTTATTTTATGGTGGCAACTTGCACGTGATTTCCACTAGTAACATTTCTGGTTTTGCACGTATAGATATACTTCTACTCATTTCTGCAAAAATCTATCTAAATTTATTAAACAACTTATTCACCCTTATAGGTTATACAACACAAGCCACCACAATACCATTAGTCAACTAGGTATTTGATTACTCTTTTTTTTCACCCCATGTGTAAGCGTGAGATTCTTTATGACATTCATACCTTGAATATATATTTTAAACAAGAGAGTCGAGAGAAGGAAATCAATTCAATTGGTGATAGAATGCAGAAGTTAATTTAATCTTATAATTAAATCAATGTGAAATCACTAGAGAATTAAATGAAAAAAAAAACATTTGAGATTTACGATACGATTTGAGTACCGATATTTACTTTACAAGAATAGTAAAAAACAAATAATTCATTAATAATTGGAGAATCACAAAGTTATTATATAAATACTAATTTGGACTTTTTTCTAATATTAATTATTTAAAAGAAAAGTCAATCGAAGTACAGTGAATCATGATTTTTAGGGAACAAAACATAAATCTTGTGTACCCGTGAGAGGAGGAGAGAATTTTTTTCAGAATTGGGGATTTGGGAAATCCACATTGATTAGATGAATGTGTGCTGAGTTGATGATGGCGAAAGAGAAAAGTCGTGCATCTTTTTTGCATATCATATATATTCTTGCGAGAGGGAATTCTGTGGAAAAGACCTTTTCGTGAATTTTATTTATTTAATTAATTTTCGCCTTTGACCAGTCTCGTCACTGTCGGAACTCCGAAAAGTATAAGATGACGTACGGGGCGGGGCTACCTTGTTCCTCGTCATCTTGCGTACAGAATTAAATATACTCGGCAGAGGAATAATAATTGTACTGTATGTGATGTTGAATTTTCTTTTCCTGTAAGGCGTATCCAAGGGGGAAAACAAAAGCCACAATAAATTTTTTGAAAAAATAAAGAAAGAAAGAAGTCATTTAGAATTCAACTTAATCAAATTGAATTTCTCCTTCCATCTCCGTTTGAATGGAATCGACCAGGGCTTTTTCAACCTTCTTTGAAAGACTTAAAATTTCCAATTTAGCAAATATTAAAACCCGATGAAGAACTAGTAGTACTAGTATCAACAACAACACATAATTTTTATAATTTGTTTTAGTAGATATAGGTATGTATCATAATGTGAACAAAAGTTTAAAAATCGAACACCCATATAATAAAATATGATTGCCACAGCGCTATAAAATTATTATAACTTAGTTAAACCCATCTCTATGTTAAAGATTGTTCCATCATTTCTCCAACCAAACCAAACGTTACTCATATGCATACTCGATTAAAAATATCCACCAATCAGAAGGATGGTCATACAAAGTTTCCTCGCACTGAAAAATTTAGAAAAATGTGGGCACGTTTACAAATTAGGGTTCGAATGATTTGAACTCAAACTCCATTTACCATCCTTCTCGAGTTTCCTTTGATTGTGCATGATTCTTACCTTACAAGTCTTCTCCTCTGCATCCCTAATTAAGATCCATAACCCATATTATTGAGAAATTAGAAGGATGGTCGTAAGAAGTTTCCTTACACTGGAAAATTTAGAAAAATGTGGGCAAGATTACAAATTAGGGTTATGAACAATTCGAACTCAAACTCCATCTACAGTCCTTGAGTTTCCTTCAACTGTACATTATTCTAACCTTAGAAATCTTCTCCTCGGCATCCCTAATTAAGATCTATAACCCATATTTTTGAAAAATCATCGAGAAATTATTTCAGACAAGCAACTAGTGTTTCTTAAACATGTGATAATCAACCTTAGATTCCAAAGCACCAACTCTCCCCCCTGATGCACGCTTGCTCGGAAGTCAAAGCTACCCCTTAAGCTGGATTCATTGATTCAGAAGGCCGCAACTTTATGCGTTTTCTTCCCAACAACTTTTTGAATAAACAGAGAATCTCTTCATTCACTGCGAAAAATGGTATGTAGAACGACCATACTTTTCTAATCTATAGTGCAATATTCCAAGGATGGTACATGGAAAATTCCTTTCTGTGTGAACCCTTGAATGGGGTAAGATTGGCTTGTCACGGGAGAGATGAGAACATGCCCCCTTCACGATCGTCTGCATCATTGGGTACGTCAAAGCTTCAAAATAAACATTTCTCCAGAAAACCAAACAATCCCCCCACGTGGAGCTTTTCAATTTTCATGCACAACTTAGCTGCTCTACCGAATATGTGCTGGTCCCAATCCATGTCGATGTCTTTTGTCAAAAGACAATGCTCCATTCTCGAGTCTCTTTCATCGCACATTCTTGACAAAGACCGTAAATCAAGGCACTTTTTTGTGTACCTTGGAGGTAGAACCCCTTGACTTTGTATATTCAAAAGCTATCCTTGTGCAATTACACACACCCAAAAAAAAGAAAAAAGCAAAACAAAAACGAGATTGGATCGATAAATGGCGTCACCAGCTAGGTATGGACAAGTTGAGATGCTAATGATCATGGATTGGTGATTCCTAAAGCCGACCCTTTTAAATTCGGCATGCTAGTTTTCATAAGCACTCGACTTATTCTATGATTGTTTCGTGGGATTTCACTAATAATTCCACTTACACCTTAGTCGTTCTCTCATCTTAACTTCAATTATAAAGAAAAGGAGGACCTAGGAAGGGCACCTAAGTATCCTTGATTTAAACAACTTCAACTAGCTTGGAAAATTTGACAAGATTATATGGTTGTGTTAATTTATTTGGGATGGCGTATGCTAGTATTTGTGTATGTTAAAAAAAAAAAAAAAAAAAACCCTCCTAGACTCAACCAACCGGTGTTTGCAACGCTATCTCAGACCTAATCTAAAACTGAAAATAGGTTTTGTTTCTATTATGATTCGGCCAAGTCACGAAATTTGATTGGACCAGCCTGTTTTCGTCATTACCATGGACTGGTTTCCAATGCATGTTATACTAATTTGATCAAACAATATTGGACTTCGCACGTCTCGATGCAATAATAGTGTGGTTGGATAGTAAGGTAGCACAATAATGTAGTGGGAAGATGTGATGGATGACGGGTTCGGATACAAGCTTTAAATAGGCTATGTATATGGTCCCCTCTCCATATTTTGAAAACTTACAATTTATCCATTGAAGACCGTCTAAAAGAGGAGAATGGGAGGAAGATCTAGCCTCCTCAGTCGCATCAATCGACACGAGAACAGCGACCGCACTTAGAATGGCAAAACGAGAAATTCTGATTTCAAATTGAAACTTAGGTATTCCTTATCTATATGGGTCGTTAATTTTCTAACGTGTTGTGTTGACGCCTTGGTATATAAATTTAGAATTCTATTCTTTCTTGATTTCGTAAAAAATTTCCAACACAAAAGCCATTATTTGGTATATTATTTATCTATTTTCCGCGTGAAGGGTGGTTAAGCATTCTCGTGACGTACAGATCTCTTTTGAAAAATTTCAGTTACGTGTATATATTGTCGTCTTTCTTCCTAATGACTAATTTGCGATGGTTTGAGAGGATGACGAACGATGGCACGTAATTAGAGCGGATATCCCTCGCAAGTCATCGTTGGGTTTGAAAAGCTTGGAGCATGTTTTCAACTTGATCCACATACATTTCATCTCTGTCCCGAGAAGGCCACGTAAATTGCTGCTTGGATCAATAATTGAGGAGGAGGGCCCCTTCTCCGTTTGACTTTTCTTGATCCTAGGGATCGAATTAGGTGGAAATGATTGAGTCGCTCCTTCGCTTTTATTGATTGATGAGCTTTCTCTTTCCTCAGACACCATGCAAAATAGCCGGCGACCTTTTCAATTTATTTAAAAAACCCGGTTTATCAACTAACGTGTTTCCCACTGCATTAAAGAAGAATCCCGTAAGAAATCACTAAGAATTTTGATTTTACGAATTTTTATTAGGTGATCTGATGAGTTTGAAGAATATGTCGTCATCGTTTCCGATGAGTGAGTTCATCCACGATGAGAAATTTGTTTTGCATTCTCAGCCTCCGTACTTGACATCAAGTGATTGTTCTTTACCATAGTACGACGTTGATTTGATACGTATTGCCACATCCCTAAAATAAAGGTCGTGTAGAAAGATGACTTCGTTGTAGAGCAAACTTCACTCCACTCATAAAAATAATTATCTAAATTTATTATATAGTAATCAAATCAATCCTTAATTTTTTAATTTAATTTATTTTGTCCTAACATTTTTAACGGTTTTTCAATATAATCATTCTAACTAATATTGATAGGAAATTACTAATGTACATATAGGCTATTCTATGTGATTCGATTGACTGTTATAGATAATTTTTATAATTTTTTGAATTTTTTCTATGGCGACTGGTAGAGGGAATCATGAAAAAAAGAAAATAAAAAGGAAACAAAAGAAAATGAAAAAAGATAAAAGTTAAGAAAATTTTAAAATTTTTCTAAAGATCTTCAATGTTGATGATTTTTTTGCCAAAGTTGATAAGAAGGATTACATCGAAAATTATCAAAATGTTTAAAACTAAATTGAATAAGTTGAAATTTTTTAAATAGAACTGGAAGTCGTATAATAAGTTTAAGACTTTTTGGACAATTAAAACAAAAGAAAATGAGAGATTAATGAAGTTGGTTGTTGCACTGTAAATATAATTAGGAAATTTCACAAAGTTTGGTTTTTAAATTGAAAGTGAGTGGTTTACTTGCTTCTTTATATCCCTTTTATTTGGCCAAGTTTTCGTTCCTCTCTTCAACTTATATTGCATTAGAATATTAGAGTAATTTATAGATAAAGGCAAAATAGGAAGATTAAAAGTGGGATAAAAGCCGATTCCAACTTTGTACATAGGAGATCAACACTCAAGTTTGTCTTATACAATTATATAAGTGGAAGTACGTGAAATCATGCCAAGATCATAAGAAAGTTTCAACAATTGTTTATTTGCCGCGTGACGGCTATAGGTATATGAAATTTTATTATAGTATTTGCTGATGTAATATAAATCTTTTTACACGAGCATCATTCGAATAGACATGTTAACTTATTTATGGAATGAATCTATTTTTTTTAAAATAAAAACTGTACATCAGTACTCAAAACCCCGCTTTTCTAATAATTTTTTGCGCACCATTTTTTCTGAGGGAAATCCCTAAAATTGTATGGATTGTTGGAAGTAATTCAATCATTTCATGTGTGGATTTTACTTATTAGTCATTCCACTATTCAATAAAACGATTCTGTCTAGACTTTTCAATATATTACCAGCATCTCTCAATTGCATGTTAAATAGGGCCCCAACGTCTCAGCTAACTGCTACCAAGGCCGTACGTTAAATTAATAGAATCATTGACTATCTACGCATTCACACGCAAGCGAAGGAGGACTCGATTTTCCTGGATGTTTGGCCCTGGACAGTGAATCTCCACATCCGCTTTCCAACCTGGATGCCATTCTCGAAGTCCTTAGCACATATAGAAAAAAACAACCCAACATATGAGATCCGAAAACAGCATACGATATAGTGCAATATTCCACGGGAAAGACCACCCCGTCTTCAATGGAAACGAGCGAGAAATTCACCAGGAAAGATCCCCCCTTCTTCGGGGCTCAATTATAAAATGACCGACGACCCTTGTGGGCGACTCGGTCGTCAACTCATTAAAAGAAAGCCAGGAGAAAAAATTGGCCGAGGAGAGAGAATTTGTGAAAGGGACACGAGTTAAAGGTGGGAAAGAGTCTTGCAAATAATGCAAGCGGGTGGGCGAGTCAAACATCGCATCTTAAGCACGATTTGACCGTAGGCGGAGTTTCCTGCAGCCTTCATATGATGAAGCTGGCGATGGATTATTATAGTGATGAGTCAAGATAAGAATGATTTGCTGCGTGATAGCATGTGCGGAGGGTTAAGATAAACAGCGAATGAGTGGAGGAGAGAGGGCGAGTTTAGTGGGAGGGAAGCCTCTCGTTCTCTTCTGCATGGAAATCATGCACCAAAGACAAAAAGTATAGAGAGAGAGAGAGAGAGAGAGAGAGAGAGAGAGAGAGAGATCGTGCATGGACTAAGGAGCATGAAATGTCGACTTTTTATGTCAATCTAGGGTTCTTCTTTTCCTTAAAATAATACGAAGATAAACATTCTCTAAAGCATGGTCTTCCACTTTAGTCGAGGGAATATACATAAATAAAAACGATGATTGGTGGGCGTCGGCCCCGCCTGTTCTGACTATTCTCCCCCCCTCCCATAAAAAAACAAAACCCCCTTCCTCTCCCGAACTTTCTTTGATTGGAATCAGGTTTAATATGAACATTTGAAAAGGATGGATCGTGTTCTGTTCCTTGTCCGAAACTGTGAATTCTTCTATTTGCAATTTCGTGGTTTGCCCGCACGTAATCAGACATGCGAGGCCAGAATTTTTGGCTAAGTAATAATAAGATTATATGAGGAATTGAGGTGTGAAGATGTCACGTTCTGCGTCTGACACGTGCACAGCGAATTCCGTCTACCAAATACGCACATTATGGGACATGATCTTCTAGAAAAAGGGGGGCGTCCAAAATCAATGTTAGGTAACTTTTGAATCTCCCGCATTTTTGGGTTTTCCCAAAGTTTTGGTTAAACCCTAAAGGCCGCTTAAATTAAACGTTTACGTTTGAGAGCAGGTGAAATGTTGTGGTGGTCACGGTTGTCATCACGAAAAATCATCGACTCGTTACGGGTAGAATTGAAAGTGCTCACGGATCGCTTCATTAAGTGGAATACCTCTTGATGACTTCGTTCATAATAAGATCGATTATAATTTTGAATATTACGAATGCTTATCCGGTTATAATATTTAAAAATATCAAACTACAACATCATTTTAGACGGCATTCACAAAATTCTTCAGATCGTCTTTTAAAATGTCTGTCTGAATTTACAATGATTTCAATTAAGGACAAAAACTTTAGGGTAGAGTTAGCGCCTATTGATCAGGAAATCTATTGGTTGACTTGTAACCAGTTGATGTTGGCGGATACGGTTCAAGTAGTTGTGCAAAATGGTGTTAGAACCATGGAACGTCATGTTGTGAGGACACGTAATGAATGCATTCCATGTTAATAAATAGATGAAGAGTTCTAAAGTCTCCAATACATGGACCATCAATGTGCATAGGTAATTAAGAATGTTCATGTCGGCAAGTATGTCAAAGTCCTAACATGGAGGCGGCCTGAGACACGGAGATAAATGGCGGTGGGCTAGAGGTCCGTTTGGTCATATGTAGAACGACTCCGAATTGCGACACGCTTGAGTACGCAGCGAAGAGCCAAAAATTGCTTTGAAGTTCGTTCGGTACCTGATTGGAGATCTGGTCGAAATGTCAATGATCATTGAGTACAGTTCGGTACTTGGTCCGTTCACGTGGATTTGGGCCTAGTTCCACACCGGCCTTAGAATCAGCCTATTTGGACATAGGTCCACTTTGAGCAACTCAATTTGGGTTAGTACAGAGGGACCTTTTTCTAAGGCCCAATTGCTTCACTTATCCAATTTCTCAGTTTTTAAGGGTGTGCACGATGATCATTCTATTTTTGTTCAAGAATATATATTTTTTTATTCCAGACTTATTTCTAAAATATAAATCCTTTTGGTGACACAATTTTATTTTTCTTTTTTATTTTTGAAACAAATTTTCTGTCCATAAGTAAATTTGGATCGGGCGAAAAGTAAAAACTATTCTCATTTCTCATTCTCTTTAATAGTTAGAAAGCGTTTGATAACCATTTTTGTTTCGGTGAATAATTTTTGAACAAAATAGTTTTTTTATTTTTATTCCTAAGAACAATTTCGAGTATAAGAATGCGTTTAGTAACTATAAAAAATTTATATTCCAAAAATAGGAAATAGAAATGCATTTGGTAAACTTGTATAATTTTATCGTTTCTTTTAATTTTTCAATATTTTTATTATATATTTTTCTTCATTCTTTCTTCTTTTTTCCTTCTTCCTTCTACCGACGATTGGTTGGGCGAGGTTTGGTGAGCTCACTTAGGAGCCTTGCCTGAGCCATCGCGAGGGTTACCAAGCTCACCGAGCCTCGTCGGAGCCATCGCGAGATTTGGCCTCGCTAGGCCACTAGCGAGGCTCGACCTCGCCCAACCATGGTGAGGCTTGGCATCGTCAAGGGCCGGCGAGGTTGGCGGCCATGGCCGAGCCGGACCGACTAAAAGGAAGAAGAAAGAAAGAAAAGAGAAGAAGAAAAAAGAAAAGAGAAAAATTGTTTCTCGGAATTATTCCCAAAAAATAAGAAACTACTTTTTCTACTTCTTATTACTTCTTATTTATGTTCCAAGAACAAAAAAAATATATTTTTTGTTATCAGAAACAAATTACTAAACACGTTTCTGTTCTTTTTTTTGTTTCTCAGAACAAAAGAATAGAAATTTTTGTTCCAAAGAACAAAAACACTTTTTTAACAAACAAGCCCTTAGTGACCCACTTACTACTGTCGCTTACTGTCCACTACCACTGATTGCCACCATTGCCGATTGCCGACCACTATTGACGAGAGGTAGATGACAGCAACTGACGACTAGCGCCTCCCTTCCGGAAGGAGAAATGTTATATCGTTTAATAACGAAATTCTATTCTAGGAACAAAAATTTTGTATAATTATTAAACACAAAATTTTGCTTAGAAATTCATCTAGAAATAAGAAAATCTATTTCGCTTCTCAAAATTAATTTCTGTCTAGAATAATTATCATTCACGCCTTAAATAATAGGCCATGTGGAGCCACTAGCCCTTGGGCTCAACCGACATGAAGCACCCAACTTGTTCCACCCTGGGCAAGTTCCTCATTGATTTTTGATATGTACTGTCATGTGCATTTGAATAAACTCTAAGTCATTATAAATAAAACCAGAACTTTTAAAAGCTGTTCGTACAACTACGGTTACTATGTTGTGTAGTATCGTAATCCGTAAAGTTTGTAATGCATAATTCAACGCCACAACGCATTAAAGCCAAGTGAAACAACTTCCCAAAAGCTGTCGCAAGCTATAGCGGGTTCGAAGGTGACGTAGCTACTAGATGTTTGCCACAAATTCTTATAAAAGTGGCTACGGCAATCCGTTCGGCAGCATGAACTCGACCGTGTTTCTATCAAAAATTGAGGGGAACGACCCCTACGCTAAAGCCATAATATTTGGACGAGAAGGGTCAGCCATCTTGATCACAAACAGACGGTAGCTTTGTTGAGCCGAAAACTTTAACATGCCTCGTAAACCACCAACTTAGCCACCAGTCTACCGCTGCTCCTTCCACCATCACCGATCTGAACCACCAGTCCTCCACAAGCTACTGGTACTGCTAAAATCTCCAGTTTACTCCACTACCGGCAGTCTTGCCAGCTCTACTTCAATCACCTCACCTCCACCTCCACTGCCAACTCCAGTAAAGTGCGCTTTTAAATCACAGTCGCAGGCACCTTCATTACCTCCAATATCCATTACCCCACCACCACCACCTCTAACAATGTTGTACCGCCGCTCCAGCTCTTCCTTCATGGCCACCTCTGATTGCACCACGAAAACCTCCACAAGACCATCTCCATCTGCCAACCGCCATCCCTGTTCTCCCACCACATTCTCCTCCTAACCCCGCGACCACCATGCTCCATGTCGACTTCTATTTCCACTTTCACCTCCACAAAAACCTTATCTCGCTACCTCCACTACCACCACCAACTTCAAAGTCAGAGTGGTACCACCATAGCTTTTCCAAATGCTACATTCACCATCACAGCTACTACTGCCAGCAGCTTAATTTAACATTTCACACAGCCAGCTATAATCTCAGTGAAGATGTAACTATGGGTAAGTGAAAAAAGATCGCACCCCAGGGCTAACATATGCCCAACCAAATTTAAAGCAGCAAATTTCCATTCTGTTCTATTGAATCAGAGTATCAAAGAACAGGCTAGTACCTCAACGCTTAAAGAATGTTAAGATTATAACACTTGTAATAGCATCATCCCGTTAACCCAAAGATATAAACTAACTGAAGAGATTGAGTTTGATATTTCATTACTTTTGGAAATATTGCAGACCATGTTATGCAATGAATTTCCCATCAAATTTTTGTTTTCTCTAAGTATGATAATCATACAGCCTAGTCTGTCAAATTCTTGGAAACAATAATGCTTGTTAGCCCATCAAATTCTCAGAATCTTTATCTGTTACTTTAGTGCAACATTTTAGCTTGGAGATATACTAACATCTACCTTAATAGTATAACTGTCACTGATCAGCATCACGCTATAAAATGGGAACTAGCATGACCTGGTATGACTGACTTTGTCAAACCAAGTTATTTTGACGGGAGAAAACAAGCCTCACTGAAACTGAGCTGTTGGAGATGGGAATTTATTCTCACCTTCCTTAACTAAGCAACACAAAACTAATCAAATATGAGATACCGAGATACCATTGTCACCTTAGTGGAGACACAAGACAACCGAGTCTTCCAAATATTATTTCCATGGAGGTCCAGAAAGACAAAATGCTGACCCCAAGAAAAGACTCCAACAAGATAATGTACAATCGCAATTAATTTTCCTTTTATTCCACAACTTGAGACAAAAGTAGCAAAACTCAGAGAGGATGAAGTTACCAATATTCCTTGCAATTATGCTCAAGCATATTAGTCTCAACGAACAATGATTAGATAAACGAAGTAGCTTTTCCACCAAAAGCATCCATGCTCGAGCTCCCTGCAAAGTTACAACTGGCATCAGAAACAGAATCCAGAGATTTGCAGTTAATGTATTTCAAATCCTTTCAGCTTAAGAATCAATCCGATGGAAGAGATGCTCTACAATTGCTGAGAGAGACCATGTAAAAGCATCCACAATGAAGAATACAAATTGGAATACCTCATTATTTAAAGGGTGAACAAGATGCTTGAAATAAGTGACCACAGAATAAAATTAGCAAGGGCACACATCAAGTTGTAAACCCAATTATTCATACACTAACTTGACATTTTTGTTGTTAGATAAAATTGATTCATTATGCCAACCTATTCTAAACTGTCTCTGCATTCCAAATGCCCTCTCAATATCTTTTCCTGTAGCATTTTTATCTCTTTCATTAATAATAACTTCCCAAAGCATCCCTTCAGATGCATAAATCTTCACTAGAGCATTACGAATATTTTCTCGGTGCGCATATCAAATAGCTTTGGGAGAACAATGAAATAATCAGTACAAATCCCTATTAAACCACAGAACCCCACCCCCCCCAAAAAAAAAAAAAAAAAAAAAAAAAAAAAAAAAAAAAAAAAAAAAAAAAAAAACACACACCAAACCACCGCCACCACCACAAATAACGCAAAATGTAATTTCGAAAGAAGAACAAGCAGCAGACCTTGCAAAGCTCAAGTTGTTGATCAAATACGACAGTAGACCATCATTGCAAACTTACAATGATGGTCTACTGTTGGATTATCACCCAAATAGAAAAAAATAACATGATCACAAAAAGGTAAGAAAATGCAATATATGAACCTCTCAAGTGAAGTAACCAATTGTGAATATTAATATATTCAGGAAATATTAACAAATATCCATTCAAGCACCAAACTGACTAAAATGTTAAGCATCTCCAGCTTCAAACAAACTTTTCGTGCATGTGTGCACATTTGGAGAGAGAGAGAGAGAGAGAGAGAGAGAGTGAAGCACTTAATATCTTTGTAGCTCTGCAATTAGATGATGCTAATTAGACTTAAGACATCATTATACATGAAGACAGCTTTATTATAATAGCACTTTAGCAAACATAAGTATATGAGATTTTTTTCTCCCATGAAATTGTCAAATGTGATTGTCAAGATGGAATATCCAATTTATTAAAAAGTTTTAAGAAAACTAAACTTACAATATTTAGCCCATCTTGTTTGACACCTACACTAATTAACTATATATTCTAAGGGAATAAAATATCCCAATCATTATCGTTCATGAGTAAAATGACATAATCCTACTACTAACATGCATGGGCTAATAATGAGAGACATTGGGACTAAATTCCACGTGAAAAACAAACAGTCACTGAATAAAACTAGATGAACAATGCCTCCAGCTTTGTCACCAACCATCTCTACCTATTACTCATGCTACATCAGGCAAAGAACGCTCTCAAGTCGAGGAATCAGAGAAATGTATGATAAAATGAATTGCAACAAATCACAAGGCAAGGTGAATCTTAGTTATAACGATATAAAGCAAAGAGGTTTATCAGAATGATACAAAGCAAAGAAAATCTTCCTTGACAATCTACATTATAGTGGAAACTTGCTTTCATCCTTATCTGGCTATGAACCTTAACATGCAAGCTAAGTAGGACTAATATTCGTGAAAGTGCTTTCGACCAGTTCTGAGTTCAGTATAAATGCCATAAGAAGTAATCCCAAAGACAGGATAAGTAACCCTTTTAATCAGGTAGAGATCTATCTACAGAAGGACAAATTTTCAATTGGATTAAATAAAAGGAACTGCAGGGACAGATAAAGAACTTATCATAGAAGAGAAAGAGAACTTATTATATATCCAAAAAGATGGTCTAGTGAATAAGAAACATAAATAGAGAAATATAAAAAGAACAGTGAGGAAGAAAACTAACTAGAATGGGATACAAAAGCCATTGATCTACAAAAGCTTCCATTCAAAAAAGGTTGTAAACGGCATAAAGGTTAACTTCAGTAAGTGCAGTCCGCACTAACTCTATTGGAAATTTGCTTCTGTTTCTCTCTGGTCAAGGTGTTCCAAATCGTGTCCATCCATATAGCAATGAATAATTCTTATTGCCATACATATATGCATAAAAATGCCAGAGTTCTGGCAAATCCAGTACTTGAGATCACCAACGATAACATAAGCCATGAAGAAAGCAAGGCCTAGCCAAACCATTACCAAATGAAACATGATACTATTTAGTGGTAAGACCAATCAAAGGCTGTTTTGTATAGCAATGAGCACAAACTTCATCGCAGCATTAATCTGCTAAGAGCGATCTATTGTGTTTGCGTGTGAAAAATTGAAGATGAACTCCTCATATTGTTAATATGCACATTGCAAATAAGCGCCAATAATAAGCATGAGAATGGGTCCTAAGACATGGGAAGACAGCAAAGGAAGAGAAAGAATCAGCATCAGCAAATGCGCACACCCAGGCTGCCCAATCAATGAGGGGTGGAAAAGAACACTTCAAACTCTCCAAAGTTTCATTCTAAAACACAAACAAAAGAAGAACTCAGCAAAAGAGAAGCCTCCCTTTTACAAATGTGGGTTCAGATTGAAGACACTCTTAGAAGCTCGAGAGGCTTGGATGGCAAACACTGACCAGAGGTGATCCACTAATGGCAACTTAAATAGACAATGGATGGACGCATTAATTCGAATAGTTCATCAATTCCACCTTCAACCTTATGCTCCACAATAAGCCATTCCCCGTTCTCCAACAAGTTCGAATTTTGACAACCAGCAATGGATGGACGCTAGTCCCTCATTCCGAATAGCGACCACTCTACGATCCAATAAGCACGTCCACCACGAAATCTCCTAATCTCGACAAACAAACCCTAGAGAGAGCTCCTCACCCTCTAAATCCCAACGAGCACAATCTCACAATCAGACACGAGATCGTTGCCGCTCACAACCCACAATCAATAACCCAAAAACCAAACATCATCGAAGACGGCGGAAAGCAGCAATTAACAAGCGGAAATCCCAATGCGACAGCGGAAAGAACGAAACCCAAATCTCCCGGCGCGGAAAAAAGTCACGGCAACCAGAAAACTCCCCTGAAGAAGGGGGAAAAACCGACCTTTGAGAAGAAGAAAGAAATGAAGGAGGAGGAGGAGGAGCTCTAAGCGTTGGCGGGCTTGGGGATGAGGGGGGCGGCGGGCTGCGTGAGGCCGCCGCCGTGCTGCTGCTTGAGGCGGGCCTCCTGCTCCTGGCGGATCTTGTGCATCTTGAGCATGCGCTCCATGACGAGCTCGTACTCGCACTTCTCGTAGGAGTGGCGCTCCCCCTCGCACTTCCAGGGCAGGTAGTACCGGCCTGGCGGCACTTGTTGAGCGGGATCAGGAGGTGGGCGCACTGGTCCCGGTACGCCAGCGGCACCCGCGCCTCCACCATCTCCTCCTGCGTCGCGATCATCTTCTTCGACGACCCTTCCACCTCCTCCATCTCTCTCTCTCTCTCTCTCTCTCTCTCTCTCTGTGACTGTCTTCTTCGGCTTCTGCTGTGCGTCGCGCTGCAACACTGCGACCCGTCTCGTTCTTTTGCGGGTCGGGTGCGATCGGGTTCGGTGTGAAGGGGTGCGAGCCGTGACCCATTTAATGGGCGAAATTACGCATATGGGTCTTCAACTTTTCACTGTTTGGACCGTTTGGACTAACTTAACATCTTAAAATATATACACATATAATATATAAGGTGGATATTATCAAAATTCTTAAACCGATATATTCATGATAAATTCATTTTAAATTATTATCATTAATTTTTTTTGGTGACCCAGAAAATCCCATAAGTCGATGGCCGTGAAGCAAACCTCGGGAAATGACGTATAGGACCCACCACTACTGATATTGTAAGTGAGAATCTCTAATGACGTCTCTAGGATTCGAACTCCTCTCCTTCGTGAGGGGGAGAGCCCCAAGCCAGTTGTGTCGCTACGGGCGATGATTATTTTAAATTAATTTTTTGATCACGAAAAACCCCAAATTGATACACTTGTGATTAAATTAGCTTACATCAATTTCCTTTAAATTTTACTAGCGAATTATAAAGTTGGATATTATGTGATGGTTGATGAGTGTATCGGTTCAATAGGTGTACCGATTTATAATTTTTCGTGATATTAATTTAATTTAATAGCAACTAAATTAGTATAAATGTATCAGTTTGAGATTTTTTATGGTAAAAAAATTAGTTCAAGATATCCTTACCAAAAAAATTAGTTCAGGATAAACTTATTACATGTGTATCAATTTAGAGTTTTCGTGGTATTAACCCTATATAATAGTTATGTTATATTCTTAGTATAGGTGTTGATGTGAATTTTGACAAGAGTAATAATATGCGAAAAATTATAACAACATAAACCACCAAATCAATCGGATTCTCAATTGGAATTTGGGCAGAGTTTTATTTAAAGTAGATCTGAACCACATCATATAAGTGACATCCTCTTATTAAAAGGAAATATGAAGAAAAATGAAATTGCATTATTTTTGAATTATAATATAGGTATATCCAACGTTTCGAGGACTTTTACATAATATGAAAGTATAAACTAAGAATATAAATGCGCTCTGCTCTCCTCAATGTCGAAATCTGCACCATTGGTTTGATGTTGAAAAAGCGAGCGAGCCATTAGCATTGGATATTTTAGTGAGAGTAGAGTGCTTCTCTTTTCTTCATTTACTCCTATTTCCTTACGTAGTTTCTGCGAAATTTAAATTAACATGCCCTTAATTGTCCACTGTAAATATAAAAGAATCATCTCATTTAGAGTTGTCTATGATTATGCATCTAATCACAAGGGTCATCGTTTAATTATGCATCTAGTCATATCTGTTTCCAAACTATGGGAAATTGTGCAACGCGCTAAAAATATATTTCTGCTTCAATAAACATTATGTAGTTATGGTCCAGAAGTAAATCCTTCTGAGTTCTTATAATACAGAATGAGGAAGCACATTCATAGTAGAACTGCCTGCCTTCGCTTTATATACACCTCCATGCAGGCAAACACCTTAAAAAAAGTGAAAATCTTTGCAAAGAACCAATCCTTTTGTATGAAATTCACTGGACAATCTGATCAAAACCCTCAAGTGGCCTTTTTCCGTTTATACTTCATGGCACAGACGATGTAGACGAGCAAGTTCAGGAAGCTGAGCCCGGCTAGAAGCCAGAAGAAGTAGTCAAGGTGGCCCTCGTTCAAGTTATCGGGTATCCATCCGACCTGACCGCCTTGGGTCGTGACATAAGTCACGATTGTCAGGATCAAGGAGCTAAGGTAATTCCCTAGAGAAGTAGTCAAGAGCGACAGCGCGCTGCATAAGCTCCGCATTGCGTCTGGAGATTGGTCATAGAAGAACTCGAGCTGCCCAATGAAAGTGAATATCTCTGCTGCGCCCAGCAAGAAGTACTGTGGTGCTTGCCAAAGGATGCTCATCGGCACCGCAACGTCTTCATCAACCAAGCCGAGTTCTCTAGCAATTTGGAGACGCTTAATTTCTACTATAGCAGCAGCCGACATGCAGAGAACTGATATAAAGAGGCCAATTCCCATCCGCTGCAACTCGGAAAAGCCTCTTTCCTTGCCTGTGAATTTCCTCGCTATTGGAACGATGGCCCGATCGTAGACAGGCACCCAGAAAATCACGCTTATGACATCGAAAGTTGATAGAGATGCTGCAGGAATAGTGAAAGAGCCGATAGTAGTGTCCATCATCTCCCCTTGTTCCACAAACATGGTAGACATCTGCGCATATACAGCAGAAAATACAATTCCTGTGGCCCAAATTGGGAACATACGGATCAAAATCTTCAGCTCCTCCACTTGAGTGACTGTACATAGCCTCCAGGCATTTGAAAAGTCCCCGCTTTTGGTGTCTGCATCAGTGACAACCGCAGCTTTATCGAGGCACCTGTGATTATTGTGGGGATCGTTAGCCCTTTGTCAACATTTCCAGTAGATGATTCATCATCTTCTCTGGCATGATGAGCAGAAAAATATATGGGAAACTACAAAACTTGGTCTGGCATGTAGGTTTGATAATGAGTATGCATGTAAATTTAGAATGGTACACTGAAAACATGAATAGACGTCCAAAATTTGGACACAGAAGTGCAGAGGTATGATTGGGTATTGTTCTTATGACAATTTGGGGGTGTGATTCGAAATCTTTGAGAAACATTTTGTAACTTCTTCAAAGTAGTTGCAAGGCAAGATGTTGACATTGCACACATATATTTAAGATGAAGTGCTGTTATAAAAATGTCCACATTTCCATGTCCGTGATCACATCTTCTCTCTTGTACTAGGCATCCACTAAGAGTCAAATATATGTATATATGTTATATATATACGAACAGAAACATTAACTTACCAAATACTAGTTAGAAAATTCGTACCATAAGAAAGAAGAAGAGAAAGATAACTCACTTCAACTCATCGCTGTGTTCTATTTTGCGGCTTCCTTCTATAGCAGAGTTCTTTTCTTGTGTTTCATACAGGAGACTACTGTCCTCAGGGACCTCCACGCTCCACTTATGGAAGGCTGCAACCAAAACCTGACACATCCTTGTGATAGGGCTCCCCCCGGGTTTCTGGAATCGGTAGAGAGGCGTGCCTGAAAAGAAACTGGCAATAGCAACTCCCATAAATACTGCAGGAATACCGAATCCTAAGCCCCAACCCATATTGTCTTGAATCCACACTATGAGAGTGCTTGATACAAGAGCACCTATGTTAATGGAAAAATAAAACCAGTTGAAGAAAGACCCTTTCTTCACTCGCTCTCTCGAATCAGTGTCATCAAACTGATCGGCACCAAAAGAGGAAACACATGGTTTGATTCCCCCAGTACCTAGGGCAATCAGATAGAGCCCTAAGAAAAATACGGCATATTGGGCTGCTGTAGCTGAAGGGCAAACAGAGTCCACACATTCTGCAGGCTTCAACCCAGGAACTGTTGCAGAGAGAGTCAACGTACACATACCCTGTAAAAAACGACAAACCAGCATCTTCAATCATAACTGTTTTACTCTTTTTTTGGGCTTAACCCATAACTGTTTTACATTAGCAAAAGGTGATGAAGATAAGTTTATGCAAGAAGGCGAACACGGGATGAAAGATGGCAGATTCACTCAGCCTCACTTATTTGCTATCACCTGCAGCATTGGCACATTTTATCATGAACAAGAAACTATTGTCCCAATTAATTATATAAAAAGATGTAAGTAACGGAAAATTAGCAGCTACCTATTGTCACAGAGCTCATAATTATTTGAATCATAAGAGGAACCAGTCTACTTCTTAAAGTCGAAAGCTCCATTTAGTTTTCTGACCTCATGGCATCCAGAAGGAATAATAATGTATTATTGACTCCATAATTAACTCCATCCACACAACTATATCAAGGGCATACTCACATGATTTTAAGGCCATGAACAATTCAGCATCACCCATTCAAACACAAATTTATGCCCTGAGGTAATGAGCTTTCCATTAACCCCAGTGGAATCAGGAGCTTTTAGAAGATGACATCTAGCAAAATATTATTCACTCACCATGACAACCTAGGAAAAACCTAAAGATCTCTATTTGGAAGAAGCTGATATGATGGAATTATAGTGCAGAAACAGCCTTCTTTTTCAGGCACTCGTACGTGAGAGAGAGAGAGAGAGAGATCGCAATGAACTTCGAGCAGTCGTATGTATTAGCAAAGATGTCCACAAGTTCATAATTTTTTTACAGTGAAATGTCACCTCATCAACATAAAACATCGAATGAAAGCAATGGGAAGTCACATAGCCAAAACATGGTAACTCACAGAGCAATGCTTAGTCCCGACTTGACACTTTCTTAATATAGGTTTAAACATCAACTTCAAAGTACTTCCAGCCAAAAATGTGGAAAAGTGTAGTAGCCAATGCTTTAATCCAAAAAATTAATCGTCAACTAGTTGATCAAATATGATGAAAACACAAGAGGAAACTCAGCAGAGCCATAACTAGAATGATTCAAAAAAAAGAAGAAAAAAAGAAGAAGGAAAAACAATGCTGCAAGCTGCAGTAAAATTCAGCCATTCAAGTATAACACTCAATTGATGGCTTAAGCAAACTAGTGCTCTTTATGCTAGAATTCATTAGGCATGTTGTGGGGTCTGAATAGCAAGCTCTTTCTTCCAAAGCTTGTGGATATTGCCCATAATAAATGATGACATTCCCAGTTATAATTATAGCAAGCACTCAGTCTGGATTCCTAGATAAATTAGCCTTAACATTAGACGTATATTTATCTTGACTCACCTCCTTTGTCAAAAACAAGAGAGAAAAAGAAAACGCAAAAAACAACGTAGAACTGAAGACCACTAAAAGCATCTCCACACTAAATGGATCCTCTCACATCACTATCTATTTGGCATCAAATCTTCAATAAGATCCAAATACATGGATATTTCCTTAGACTTTCTAAACATAACCATTCGCACATCTTCCACTCCTTTAAACCTACATCTCATCCTAGAGGCATATCTTCTCACTGAAAAACCAAAGACCACTCTAAGCAAAGGTGAGTTCTATTAATGACCCAGGTAATTAAATAATAAACGATACAGAGTAAATAGCCAAATAATCCAGTTACTAGAGGGTTGTATTCATGTTACTAGAATAATCTCATTTGATGGCCAACCATTTACAAGGAACAGCATACTGGGGATTCATGAAAGGAGGTTTTGGTTTTAAAACGTGCTCACAATGAAGTATATTGTGGAAAATGCAGCTATTGTCCAATATCTTCCCCAGCAAGCATCGGCTAAAATAGCTCCAATTAGAGGTGTGAGATAGCAAGTTCCTTGCCAAGTGGTAACATTTGTCGCGGCCGATACATTTCCCTCGTGTAGTTTGTTGGTGAGGTAAGTAACAAGATTAGTGGCGATTCCATAGTAGGCCAAACGTTCACAACACTCAGTGCCTGCAATTCATTCAACAAATAAGTGGGAATTCCACAGAAACTGAAATTCCACAGAAACTGAAAGAATCCTTAAGTGGTTGAATGAGGAAAAAAAAAAAAAAAAAAACATTACCTAGGATGAAGGGGCATGCTCTCCAATTTCCAGTGTTGCTTTTCAAGACAGGCTTTCCTTTGACGTCTACAGAACCATCTCCAGTGTACAGTCCATTACTCTGATCCTGGGGTATTACAAAAGATATCCAGAGATGAGAGCGGAGAAAAAGGAATGAGGAAGTGTTTGATGTTCAGGTTGTTTATTTTTCTTTTAATGTCAGAAATCAGTGCTTTGGTTCATGCCATACGATTGTCTTTGTCTTCAAAGTTGGTATAGTTCAGAGAAATCATGTTGAGAGGGTCCTCAAATATCATAACTAGGAGCCTATTCCAAGTGCAGTGCACCGGCACATTTAAATAAGTCGTCATTTTGTTTAAAAAAAAAAGAAATTTAAGCTTACATCAATTGTATTTCGAGATCTAACAAAGTTTTTCTTTCTTATGCACTTGTAACCAGTACCACAAAACTTGAAATCAAAAGGACGGTATTTTTATTTCAATGTCAAGAGTCCATGAGGCAGCATGTTTTCATTCCTTCCCTCAGGTTCTGCTCAGTTATACAAAATGGCAGATATGAAAATATTGCGGTAGCAGGCTTCTTCTCCATGTAGATGCATACAGGTAATAAAGACATTTTTCCTATTAATCTCTGCTAGCAAAAAAGCAAGGTTATTCTATCTCACTCCATAGAATCCAAGATTAATCTTCACAATGTCAGACACATTAACTGATGCTCCTCCCTCTACTTCTTTATCACATTGCCATGAAATCCCTCCTGTTTCAATGAGGATTATATTAGGTATATACTCTAGTTTGTGACTTGCGTTTGTGCTTACCTGATCCATATATTCCTAGACAATGCCTCTGTTGTTGAGAA
Source organism: Eucalyptus leucophloia subsp. euroa (assembly GCA_017140325.1). Taxonomy (NCBI): domain Eukaryota; kingdom Viridiplantae; phylum Streptophyta; class Magnoliopsida; order Myrtales; family Myrtaceae; genus Eucalyptus; species Eucalyptus leucophloia. The sequence continues at coordinate 23,932,553 of CM029476.1, forward strand.
ACTGAAAATAGCAATTCAAGAAGCCATGGTTCATGAAAGTTGATAAGGTGTCTTGCGTGGGTGAGGTTAAGCCCATTTCAAAATTGACACCTATTAGGTGCACCAGCTTGCCACTAGCCATTAGTGTTGCTGAGGCCACAATCTTTTTCAACTGGCAATCTCTATTCATAAACAGAAAACTTTAGGGCGATTTCAAAATCCCACTCCGACCCATATGTGTCTTGGGGACAATCGGGGACAAATGCCACAGTTTGATTCAGATGATGCTAGTGCATTTATTACAAAAACCTTGAAGTGTGGGGTGGGGGTTGAGTTCCTTGAAGCTAAGCGGAATGGTTTTTGGAATGGTTATTATCTTTGGAATCTTTAAAATGGCAATGGCAACTGAAGTACAAAGTCACTGACTAAATGCTAAATGAGTATGTGGGACTGGCATCATTTTGCAATCCTGATGATCAGGTATATTCTTTTGGTCACATGATATCTTGACTAAGTCATCAAGCCACAACACCTCTACGAAGCAGATTTGAAATTAAAATGCCAGTCAAGAAATCACTGGGTCAACCAGCAGCCAGCCACTGGAGCACAACGAAAAATTAGTGCACATTTTTTTATCGTCCCATAGGAACGGAGAAAGACAATTAAGACATAAAAAATATCAGAGAACAAGAAAGACCACATTCCAGCAGCTCCTGCAACTAGCTAGTCCCATTCAGTAGACAAACAAGAAAAGAGTTCTCAAACACAGGCTAATCCCAACTTGTCATCAGAGCAGACTCTCAAGTTTCAACCTTTCGGGCAATCCCAGAATCAAAACTTCCACCAAGAAAGCATCAGAACCCCCACTCCTTTTGTGCACACAGAACCCAAAAAATAAAAAAAAAATTAAAAAGAAAAGAAAAAACATCCAGAGGTCTGACAAGATAGAACACAAGATCCAAAGAATAGCAGCGGGGAAGCAGTTGGAAGAGAAACCTGCAACAGCCCAAGTTCTAGCTGCCGCCCCTCTTCCTCCAAAGAACCCATTTCGCTGTGTCTCCTGCAGATTCCGAATCTTCAGGCACAGACTGGAGAAAGATTCAAGGGAAGGAAGTAGGTGCTGACCCTGTTGGGACCTAACAAGGAAAAGAAGAAAAACAGAGAAAAGAGAATCTCATGCGCCTAAAGTGCCGTGTCAGGTATCGCACTTTGCTTCTTGGCTGTACGTTTGACGAAATTGTCCGAGATTCCCAGGTCGTTTGGCAACGTTGGGGCCGTATAATATCTCCAATAGAACTCCACGAAAGAGGGGACAGTCGTTACGGTCTTTCCAACGTGCCTCGAAAGCCTTATTACACCTAATCTTTTCTTCATTTTTCCGCGTACGCACACTTTTTTCTTTTTGGGATTAGTAGAACCGAAAATCCTAAATCGATACACTTGTGTTATCTTTGCATGAACTAATTTTTGTGTCATAAAAACTCCCAAGCTAATACATGCTCCCCACATTTATTTCAAACTAGCATATGTGTCCCACATTTGGTCCAAATTAATTATTGTGATACTCATGCCACATTTAGCCAAAAAATCCCAGATTTATTGTAATTTTGGGTAAATATGGCACAAGTATACTAATTTGAGATAAATGTTGCAGAAACATATCAATTTAGAGTTTTTTATGATATAAAAAATTAATCTAAGGTAACTAAATATACTGACTTGAGATTTTTGGTGGTATTGAGTTTTCTTTGAAAAAATTTCTACAATTCTCTTTGTAAATAATCACTTAGCAGAAAAAAATAAAAAATACATCGCCTTTTTGCGTATAGCCGTGTATCCTTGAGAATGCACAATTATCAAAGGCCGAGTTGAGAAGGAAAGAGTCCCATGTTGAAATGGCGAAATGGTCAAGTCTGCGATGTTAACGATCAGATTCCCTTATGCCTGACTCAAATCTCTAACAACACTCATTCATCGATTGGGTTTCTCCCTCCGACAAACTCACTTTGACTTCAATCACTCTCCTCGTAAATAATTACATTCTGTGAATGAGTACTCAAGAGGTATTCGGTAGACTAACTTTGACCCCATTCGCTCTCTTACCACGTATAAATAAGCACTTCATGTAGCTGAAGGCCCCTCATTGTACCTATGTCTAGAACAGAACATGCCTGAGGTAGCCTTTTGAAAAAACTTCCCTAACGGAGCGTTTCAAAGTAAAGGATTTTTACTTCTTTTATTGTTGTTTCAATTTCGAGTGGAGATTTGCATTTATCTCAAGCCAAATGTGCACTTATTATCCCTTGCAAATGTTGATTTGAAGTCGCAATTTTAGTGACGTCACATTCAATTGAAGTCAGTATTGAACAGAGGTGATCAGCGAGCGAGCAGATTGAGCTTCCAAAACCTTATGATATAGGCAAAAGAAAGACCAGACATCAACGGCTGATGCAGTAAGTTAAAATGAATTTTCTCACACATTTCAAGAAGCACTTAGGAATTGAATTCACTTTTCTCAGCTCATTTTCTCAATGAATACGCAAGTTCACAAGACTGCATGGACAAACCATGAAACTCTGCCCAAAAAGACAACGAGAGCAGAGGAAGCTCTGTGCAAACCCGCCAATTTTATAATTCTGAAGAGTACAAGTAGTAGATCCTTCTGATTTCTCATAATACAAAATGACGAATTCACATTGGAACCGCATGCAGGCAAACACTTGAGAATTATAAATTTTGCTGAGGCCCAATCCTTTTTTAGTGAAATTCATGGAAAAATCTGCAAAACCCTCGAGGCCTTTTTCTGTCTATGCTTCTTGGCACAGACGATGTAGACGAGCAAGTTCAAGAAGCTGAGCCCTGCTAGAAGCCAGAAGAAGTAGTCGAGGTGGCCCTTGTTCAAGTTATATTGGATATCCACCTGACCTGCCTGCCGATGGTCGTGAGGAACGTCATGATTGTGAAGATCAAGAAGCTCATGTAATTCCCGAGAGAACTAGTCAAAAGGGACTGCACACTGCATAAGCTCCGCATGGCATCCGAAGCTTGGTCATAGAAGAACTCGAGCTTCCCGATGAAAGTGAATATCTCCACAGCATCCAGCAAGAAGTATTATGGCGCTTGCCAAAGGATGCTCATCAGCATGGCGAAGTCTTCATCAGCCAAGCCAAGTTCTCTAGCAATATGGAGCTGCTTAATCTCCACTAAAGCAGCGGCTGACATACAGAGAACTGATATAAAGAGGCCAATGCCCATCTGCTGCAACTCGGAAAAGCCTCTTTCCACCTCACAATTGGAACGATGACCCCATTGTAAATGGGCATCCAGAAAATCACGCTTATGACGTTGAAAGTAAATAGATACACTGCAGGATTAGTGAAACAGCCAATGGAAGTATCCATCATTTCCCCTTGTTCCACGAACATGGGAGTCACTGCGCATATTCAGCAGGAAACATGATTCCTGTGGCCCAGATTGGGAACATACAGATCAAAATCTTCAGCTCCTCCACTCGAGTGACTGTACAAAGCCTCCACACATTGGAAAAGTGCCCACTTTTGGACTCGGCATCAGTGACTATAGCAGCTTTATCAAGGCATCTATTATTATAGTAGAGATCGTCATCCCTTTGGCCACCTTTGCAGTAGATAATTCATCATCTCCTCTGGCATGATAAGCAAAAAAATGTATGGGGAACTACGAAACTTGGTCTTGCACAAGTTCTTAAAATGAGTACGCATGAAAATTTGGAATAGTATAATGGAGACATGAATAAAAGTCCAAAATTTGGATGCAAAACTAGCGAAGGTATTATATAGTGGGTATTGTTCTTACGATATTTCGTGGGTGTGATTGAAAATCTTCGACAGATCTTTCATAACTTCTGTTAAAATGGTTTTGGGTCAAAGTAGTTGCACAGGAAAATGTTGACATTGCACGCATATAATCAAGATGAAGTGTTTCCCTACAGATGCTTATATGTCCAGATCCAAAGGTATTAGGTGTCCACTAAAGAGTCTGTATATGTATGTATATTGTATAGATAAGCAGAAACACTAATTTACCAAATACTGGTTGAAAAATTCAAACGATAAGAGAAGAGAAGAAAAGACAACTTACTTCAACTCATCGCTGTGTTCTATTTTATGGCCTTCTTCTATAGCAGGGTTCTTCTGTTTGTGTTTCATACAGGAGACTACCGTCCTCAGGGAAATCCACGTTCCACTTATGGAAGGATGCGACCAAAATCTGACACATCCTTGTGATAGGGCTACCCCCTGGTTTCTGGAATCAATAGAGAGGCGTGCCTGAGAAGAAAGACCGAATAGTGCAGGAATACCGAATTCTAAGCCCCAATCAATGTTGTCTTGAATCTACCAGAGCACTTGATACAAGTTGAAGAAAGACCCCTTCTTCACTCACTTTCTCGGATTGGTGTTATCAAACTAATCGGTGCCAAAAGACGAAACACATGGTTTGATCCCCCCAGTACCTAGGCCAACCAGATGGAGTCCTAACAAAGATACCGCATGTTGGGCTGCGGTTGCTGAAGGGCAAACGGAGTCCACGCTTTCTGAAGGCTTCAATGCAGGTACTGTCGCAGAGAAGAGTCAGCCCACACACTCCTATAAAGAATGACAAACCAGTGTCATCAATCATAACTGTTCTACTTTTTTGCTGAACCCATAACTGTTTAAGATTACCAGAAGGCGAGGAAGAAAAGTTTATGGATAAAAGGTGTGCATGGTATGAAAGAGAGCAGAATACGGCATCACTTATTTGCTCTAATCACCTGCAGCATTGGCATATTTCATCATGAACAAGAAAGTATTGTCCCAACTGGTTATGTAAAAAGATGTGTGTAACAAAGAATTAGCAGCTTCCTATCGTCAGAGAGCTCATAAATTTCTGAATCATAAGAAGAAACAAGTTTGCTTCCTAGAGGTTGAAAGCTCCAGTGAGTTTTCTGCTAGATTTCTGTCCTCAAGGCATCCAGATGGAAGAATTATAAATAGAGAAAATGATACTAATAGTGTATAAATTTTGACTCAATATATAATGTTATCCATGTATTTTAATTTATTTAATGTGGTCATTAAACTATTGCTAAATGTTCAATGTATATATTCTGGTTGATCAAATGATAAATCAGACATTATTTGATGTCATGGAATATAATATGTTGAGTTGGACATTTAAAATGAAGACTTTGCATGTCCATATTTTTATCCATCTACTTTTATTCTCTAGTTTGAAAAGGAAAAAATGAATTAGGGCTTTGCGATCACTGACCCTTGCTTACTCGAAAGATTCAAGGGAAGATTTAAAGCTTCAACCAACACAAGAGTAGAACCCTTGCTTACTCGAAAGATTGTTTAGAAGATGACATCATAGCATTCATTCATCATACACCCATGACAACATAAGGAAAACCTAAAGATTTCAATTTGGAAGCTAATATTGTGATAGCCTAAATTTTCCATTCTATCTAATATGTTAGTAATATTGTGTTATTAAGAAATTGGACACATCTTTCTTCATATGGCATTAATGATACCATAATTCTCTCCCACTCAAGACCTTACTTTATTAGCTACTTGTAGCCTTTCTACTTGGAACACTTCTTTTCATTTTCCACCAAGTATTTTAACTCAAATGCTCTTATTTGTGTCATGGAATCAACCCCTAAGATGACATCATTCATGACGTCTCTTGATAAGCTTGAATTATTACAAATCAAACAATGATTCTCATTCATGCACCTACTTAGGTGAATTTCGTGCCCTCTTCAATCATTATCTTTATTTAGCAACTCACATTAAGCCACTTGTCACCCATATACATGACCACACGCTCTTAATTTATGACGTTGAGCTTAGCTTGACAAATGATATCATGTATTATATCACCTCTTAATTTAGTCTATTAACACTCTTGACAAGTTTGAGTCCTCATTCAAGCAATTTACTTGCCCAATGATGCTCTCTCTCTTTCCAATCAAATATCTCCTTTTAGTTTCTCACGTTAGGGGCCCGTTTGGTAATGATTTTGTTCTCGGAAACAATTTTAGATTAGAAATGGTTTTTTCTAATTCTATTCGCGGCAACAATTTATGAGTAAAATAACGCGCCTAGTAACTATCCAAAATTTCTATTCCTGAGATAGAAATATGTTTAGTAGTAGTCTTAAATATTGTTTCTTTTAATTTTTATTACTTTTATTATATTTATCTTTTTTTTTCTTCTTCTTCTTCCTCTTTTGTAGTTGGTTGCCGGCCACCGCCATGGCTAGCGACCAGCTAGGCGAGGTTTGGTGAGATTGCCTGGCCAAGGCGAGCCTTGGCCTTGCTTGGCCTTGTCTAGGCAGCGCGAGGTCAGCGTCGCCTTGACTTGGTGAGGTGGGCCTCGCTGTGGCTTGGCGTCACCATCGAGACCGGTGACCGACCAAAAGGAAGAAGAAGAAAGGGGAAGAAAAGAAAAGAAAAGAAAAGAGAAGAAAAGAGGAGAAAAAAAAAAAAAAAAAGAGAAAAAGGAATTGATTATGGAAATTTTCCTCGGGAACAAGAAGCAACTTTTTTCTATTTCTTGATTTTGTTCTAAATCTATTCCTGAGAACAAAAAAATAAAATTTTATTCCCAAGAGCAAAAAAATAAGTTTTATTTCCAGAAACAAAAAATTTACCAAACGAATTTCCGTTTTTTTTTTTCGTTCTGGGGAAAAAAAGATCAAAAATAGTTGTTTCGAAAATGGTTACCAAATAGGGCTTAAGTTACTTGTAGTTTTAGGGTTGGAACAACGGTCTCTTTTTTGCACCTAGTGTTTATAATAACCCAAGGTCATCTTTACTTTAACCTTGGTTATTTGATCTTATCTCTTGGTAACTTCTAAGTAGCCTTCAAAGTAAATTTGTTTGGTCATGTAATTCCATTCCAAAACACTTTTGAGTCTTCAACTTTTCCCCAAATTTTCATCTTCCAATCTTTCGACTAGGCAAGATTCCACTCTTGAATTAGTTAAAGCTTCAAATTCCACCTTTTCGAGAGGGTACAAGGTGATTTGGTGGGCTTTATTCTCTTTTATTAAACTAGTTTTGTTAAAAGATTGGAAGTTGTCAATCTCTGTTCTTGTCTATTTTTCCTTGAATGTAGTTGAGGTTTTGAATTGTCCAAATATTTATTCAAGGTAAGTGAAACTCTAGGGGCTAAGTTAGCTTAACCAAAATTAATAGCCATTAAACAATCAAGTCAAAAATACTAAGTAGATCAATCTAACTTAGCCCATAGCATCTTAGCCACCTCAAACAAAGACTTGGACAACTCAGAGCCTTGACCACTTTCAAGGCAAAACAAAGAAGAATAGAGATTAACAACTCCTAATCTTTTAACAAACTAGTTTGATAAAGGAGAATAAAGCTCACCAAATCATCTTGTGCCCTCTTGAAAGGTGAAATTTGAAGCTTCAACCAACACAAGAGTGGAACCCTTGCTTACTCGAAAGATTGGAAGATGAAAATTTGGAGAAAAGTTGAAGAGTTGAAGCATCTTGGAATGGAATTACATGACGAGGGGATGTATTTTGAAGGCTACTCAAAAGTTGTCAAGAGATAAGATCAAATAACCAAGGTTAAAGTAACGATGACCTTGAGTTACAAACACTAAATGCAAAAGAGAGATAGAAGTGTTCCAATTCAAAAGTTACAAGTGACTTAATGTGAATAATATATTTGATTGGAAAGAAAGAGAGCATCCTTGGCCAAGTAAAAGGCATGAATGAGGACTCAAGATCATCAAGACCATTAATGGACTGAAGTCAAAAGAGGTGGTGTAATATATGATATCATTTGTCAGGCTAAGTTTAATGTCACAAACCAAGAGCATGTGGGTTATTTGTATGGGTGACAAGTGACCTAATTTGAGTAGCTAATTAAAGATGATGATTGGAGAGAGAATAAGATCATCCGGGTGGATGCATGAATAAGAATCATTATTTGATTTGTAGTAATTAAAGCTTATCAAGAAATGTCATGAATGATGTCATCCTAGGGGTAGATTCGATGGCACAAATAAGAGCATGTGGATTGAAATACTCAATGGAAAATGGAGAGAGGTATTCAGATAGAAAGACTACAAGTGGCTAATAAAGTAGGGTTACGAGAGAGGAAGAGAATATTTAATAATTAATGCCATATGGAGATATATGGACTCATTTCTATATAAACAATATTGCTAACATGTTAGAATGAAAAATTTAGCATGTCACAAACATGCTGGAACCATAGTGGAGAAACAGCTTTTCTTTTTCAATGTGTGCGCACGCGCGAGAGAGAGAGAGAGAGAGAGCTCAATTAACTTTGAGCAGTTTTCTGCATTAACAAATGAACAAGAAAGATGTCCATAAGTTCATAATTTTCCAAAGTGAAATGTAAACACATCAACGTAAAACATGGAACGAAAGACGTGGGAAGTCATATAGCCAAAAACTGGCAAGTCACAGAGCAATGCTTAGACCCGACTCGACATTTCCTAGTGAAGGTTTTAACATCAACTTCAAAGCACTTCAGCCAAAAATGAGGAAAAGAGTAGTAGATAAGATATTGATCTCGAAAATGAATTTTCAAATAAGTTGACCAAACAAGTTCACTAACGGAAGCAAGAGAGTAAATGCAGCAGAGCAGTTACTAGAATGCTTCAGATAAAGAAAAAACAATTCTGCAAGCTGCAGCAAAATTCAGCGATTCAAGTATAAGCACTCAAGCAAGAGCTTAAGCAAACTAGTGCTCCTTAAGCTAGAATTCATTAGTCATGTTATGGGGCCTGAATTGGTAAGCTTTGTCTGTGTTCCAAAGCTTATGAATATTGCCCATGATAATTTGACAGATATTCCAGTTATAAATCATAGCAATCAATCAGTCTGGATTCTGGGATAAATCAGCCTCTAAATCAGACCGCTTTATTTATCTTGACTCAACATATTTGTTAAAAACTAGAATAAGAAGGCAATTAAATAAAAGCATCTTCACGCTAAATGTATCAGCTACATGGATCCTCTCACATCACTATGCTTTATTTAGCATCAATTCTTCAATAAGATCCAAATACTAGGGATATTTCCTAAGACTTTCGGACCATATGGATTCACATATCTTCCACCCACTTAAACTTACATCTCATCATAAAGTCGTATCTTGTCACAGAAAAACTGAAGACCGCACTAAGCATAAATGAGTTCCATCTATGAACTAGGTATGATCGCCAAATATTCACAATTACTAGAGGGATGTAATCATCCAAACACTGGAAATGGTCTCATCTAAGGGCCCGCTGTTTACAAGGAAAAGCATACTGGGGATTCATGAAAGGAGGTTTTGCTTTTAAAAAGTACTCACAGTGGAAGTATATTGTGGAAAATGCAGCTGTTGTCCAATATCTTCCCAATAAGCATTAACTAAAATAGCTCCAATTAAAGGTGTGAGACAGCAAGTTCCTTGCCAAGTGGTAACATCTCTCGCAGCCGATTCATGTCTCTTGTGTAGTCTGTGGGTGAGGTAACAAGATTAGTGGCGATCCCATAGTAGGGCAAACGTTCACAACACTCAGTACCTGTAATTCATTCAACAAATGAATGGGGATTCCACAAAAACAGAAAGAATCCCTGAAATGGATAAACAGGATAAAAACCAGTACCTAGGATGAAGGGCAAGCTCTCCAATTTCCGGTTTTTCTTTTTAAGACAGGCTTTGCTTTGCTGTCTACAGAACCATCTCCAGTGTACTGTCTGTAACTCTCGTCCTGGGTATTACAATAAACATCCAGATATGAGAGGATAAAAAACAAGTAGATCAATTTGCAAGTTGCTGACATTTCTTGTCATGTCCGTAATTGATGCTTTGGTTCACACCATACAGTTTTCTTTGGCTTCAGCATTGGTATTGTTCGGAGAAATCACATTAAGAGGGTCCAAAAGCATCACACCTAGGAGCCCATCCCGAGTCCAGTGCACCAGCACATATAAATAAGTCGGCATTTTGTTTATAAAAAGAAGATAATCAAACATACATCAATTGTATTTCAAGATTCAACTGCATTTCTTCTTTTTTATGCACCTGTAAAGACCACGAAAACCCAAAAAAATGACGGTCTTTTTATTTCAATGTTGAAAGTCCTTGTGACAGCACGGTCTTTGTAGTTCTTCCCTCAGATGCTGCTTGGTTATACGAAGCAACAGGTATGGGAGACTGCAACAGCAGGCTTCTTCCCCAAACAGATGCATATTTCCTATTAATCTCTGCTAGCAAGAAAGCAAGGTTATCTCTCTCTCTCTCTCTCTCTCTCTCTCTCTCTCTCTCTCTCTCTCTCTCTACACAAGCATATTAGCTGATGTTCCTCCCTCTACTTCTTTATCACATTGCAATGAAGTCCTCTTGTTTAAATCAGGATTATATCAATTATAAACTCTAGTCTGTAACTTGTGTTTGTGGTTATGTTGATCTACTGATTCCTAGACAAAGCCTCTGCCGTTGAGAAGGTGAAATGGCAACTCAAGGAGGGTGCATGCAAATTGATATGGTGTCTCATGTGGATGAAATTAGGCCCGTTTTAAGATTGACACCCTTATGGCGCACCAGCTTGCCACTTCCCTTAAGTTTTGCTCAGGCCACTGATGAACAGAAAACCATAGGTCGATTTCGAAATCCCACTGACACCCATATATGTGTTGGGGACAATTGCCACAGTTCAATTCCGATGATACTCATGCACTTATTACAATCGGCAAGGTGGCAATGGCAGCTAGAGTAGAAAGTATGTAACTTGATGCCAAATTAGTATATAGGACTGGCATCATTTTGCAATTTTTGTGATCAGATATACTCTAATGGTTACATGATATCTTCACTGAGCAATCAAACCACAACAGCTCTATGAAACAAGTTCGAATACAAAATGCCAGTCGAGAAAATACTGGTTCAACCAGCAGCCAGCAACTGAAGCATATTAAAGATGAGTGCACATTCTTTTATTGTCCTTTCGGAACAGATTGAGTGAGAAGTTCACCTAGAACATAATCTTCAAGTTAACATATCAGAGATAAAAGAGAGAAGCAACTAAGACATAAGATATTAAAGAACAAGAAAGACCGAAGTCCAGTAACTCTTAGAACTAGCTAGTCCATCCAGTAGACAAAGAAATAGAAGTTCTCAAACACGGGTTTATCCCAAATTGTCGTCAGTAGACTTTCAAGATTCAACCTTCAGAACAATTTCAGAATCAAAGACTTCCTCCAAGAAAGCATCAGAGCCACAACTCTCTACGTACACACACACACACACACACACACACAAAAGAATCAAATCCAGAGATTTGGGAGGATACAACATACGATCCAAAGAAAGAAGTGGGGGCAGCTCGAAGAAAAACCTGCAAGACACCCTTCTTCTAATGGCCGTCTCTCGTCCTCTACAGAACCCATGTCTCCGAAATATTCCGGAAATCTTCAGTTACGAATTGGGGAAGAAGTGGAGCGGTTCAGGGGAAGGACATGCCTGGGACTGATCAACAGATGAAGACAAATGGGGAAAAGCAAGAATCTTGTTACGAATCTTTGCTATCCGACGCAACCCATACTGCCGTGTCAGGGAGTCTCACTCCACTCCGGATTGTACGTACGGCGAATTGTCCGAGATAAGGTTCTTGAAAATTTGAATTATTTCAAACAAAATGTAAATTGGTATGCCACCACCAATCAAGAGCTGTGACGCCGAAACTCGAGCTCAAGACTTGCAAACTGTCTTGGAATGGCATCAACTTCGACCCGGGGTCGGATGCACGTAATTGACGGTACCCCATGTTCTTAAAGTAGTAAATGGGGACATCATTTATGACGTTTTTACATTCAAGAACTTTATGTTAGTCAATGGATAACACCAGACGTGGTGCCGACGAATGGCTGGCGCGAGGGAGAGCATCGGCAGATCGGGAATTTGAGGTTAGAGGAGTGTGACGAAAATCTTAATAAAAAAATACCATCCTGGGTAATTTTACTTGAAATTTGAGAAAACTTTTGGATCATGAAGACTTTTCCCAATGCCACCCACAAAGCATAGCCTCCTTCTGTTAGTGCCTTCATCTCCTCCCCGGTATTTGATTCGTCGGGACTGATTCCTTCTGAAGTTCAGAAGCGGAAAAATCCTTGGTTCAATTCCAGTAGCGTGTGGGAGACTACAAAACTTGCCCCGTCCCATAAGGTCGATTCTATACACCTGTGACACAACAAGACTACCGATGCATCATTCCTCCAGAAGACATGTTTTCGTGACTTTGTCCCAAACATCACATCATAATTACTTTCTCATCCTCGTTCGCGAATCCACCATCATCGGGTGCATTACCAAAATCACAAGGTCGACATTGCATCCTCGCGAAAATTATTCGTGTTCGTGTCCTTGGGGTCGGGAACTGAGGCATTGTGGATGTGAATCTTCGCGATAATCATGCCCGTAGACTTCTCGTTTTGACATATTGGAAAAAATTGTTTTGTCATCGCCGCTCCAAATGCATATGAGTCGAGCGTTAAATGCGCTGCTGAATAGCGCGTGCAAGGGGACAAAGCTGGAACGAACGGCAGCCCTGGAACATAATGATGCCGCACTCTCGGTTCATACATCGTGTTGGAAACACGTCTCGAATTTGAGACTTGGAAGGAAACCCACTTTAAGTAGATTTTCTCAATTAAATATGTTTTTATATGAGTAGGTTTTCTATTTTGGATCCAACTCTTTTCTAATGGGAAAGAATTGGGTCTTCCTCCTGAAGAACATCTAAAAGGCGATTTTTTCCAATAATTACACCCTAAAACAATTTCAGAGTGAATCAAGAGATTATTTAGTAAGGAATTATGAGATTAAATACAATACTTGTCATTTGGTGTAATTGAGGACTAAGAAACATTAAGAATGTTTGAGTTGATAGGAATTGCACACCAATTTTAGAAAGATAACACAAACAAATAATTCAAATGGATAAAATATGATAATAAAAAAGAGAATCAAAATAGCACATTAGAAAATTTGTTATGGAAGTTTACCCAAACTTAGACCACGTATCTACAAAGGAGCACCCTATGAGTTTACTAGACTTCAAAGAAATTTGAAGTACAAATACAATGATAATATTTTCCTAATATCAAAGCACAAAGAAACCAAGAGCACTTGCGAAGAAAAAACTACTTTTTCTTCTCTCTTTACCGCACACACTTGTTTTTCTTCTTTTGGCGGTTCCAGCCCCTCTTTTCCTTTTCCCTTCGTTTATTCTCAGCCATTCCCACATTGCCTTTAACGTAAAAGCAAACAAACAGAAATGACAAAAAAACCCTTATTAAAAAGTTTGGCTTTACCCACCATCATGAGTGACATCAATGTGATTATAATTCTCACTAAATCACTTGAATTATAATGAAATCTCGTGATGCTCTCCTTATGACCTATGTTGAATTACCTAAGCTTGGCATCCGATTCTTGTTTTTGGTTCTTTTCACATCGTGTTCAATTGCTTGTTACCACGACCCATCCCGCGTTGAAAAAGCCATTGATGCTTTTCTTAAGAGAACTGATTGTTTTTTCTTTTCTTTTGTTATGGGGGGCAAAGGCAAGACAATGAATTGGAAAGGAGAGGACGTTAGAGACTCGTCAAGAAGTTTCCGGGTGAGCGGCCCACAGATCCGAATCACGACCAAATACATAATGCCTTCACATGGAGATTGGTAAGAACCGAGGGAAATAGAAGTGCCCGAAAAGCAAAATTCCGAAGCGGCCAACGGTTTTACAAGGGGACGCAATGCGTGCACTCTCTCAGTTCTAGAAAAGTGGAACCCCAAGAAAGACCCTCTCCTCTGCTGCCCAATTCAAGGAAACCAGGGTAAACCACATCGACCGTTCCAGGTCCATTCCAGCTTTCGAAGAGTCAGATAACGCGAATCTCGATTGTCTTTCGCCGCGTCCGTCGGTGGAGGGCGGTCCCACCGGCGGCGCTGGCCGGTTTCTTTTCTCAAATTCCCACCACTCCACCGAAAACAGCCTGCCGCTTTCCTTTGACTCCTGCGCGTCCGCAGCAGTTTTCTGACTTGTTCCCAGGATTCCAATGGCCTGGTCTTCCTTCAACTCGATGATCAAATGGCCCACGAACTTAATCCTTTGATTTTGGCTCCGGTCTTCGAAAGTCGTTCCAAATAAAAATCCACTTTTAGGACTTGAAGTAGCGGATTTGGTCTATAATCAAGGTCTCGAAACTTTCAATTTTGTCCCACTTTTTCCTGGGTAGATCTCCACTTTTGGTCCTCGATCCTGCGTATCTTTACCCATCAGGTCCTTTAGAGAACTTAATTTTCGCCTCACTTATTTGACATAAATCAAGTTTTGAAACCAAAAGGGTCGCGTTCTTTTGATCAAGCTCTCCAATTTTGAATTTATCTAGTCAAGCCTTTGGATTTGCGCTTCTAATTGAGTGTCTCCAACTTCAAATTTGATTAATGAGACTTCGTGCGTCCTTTGGAGCCAACAAGAGTTTTACGTGGAGCAAGCTGTTTTGCATCCAACTAAGCCTATCTCCGTGCATCCCTTAAACTATACACCACCAACGTGTGGAGAAGAAAATCGATCGAGACTTGTGACTTTTTACAAACCTTCATCGTTGAATGGCAAAAAAGGAATCGATTTGTCTCGCGGCGTTGCTAATGCGATACCATATACGTTGAATTCCCCTTGATTAGACAAAAAAAACAAACTATCGATGTTGAACTTTAAATGTCGCCGATTAGGAGGAAATAAGAGTCCCATCGTTTCGTAATCGACTACGTGGCACGATTGTTGACCAAGCCAGCGGCGACTTCCGTCGCCATTTTCGGGAATACGTCAAATTAAGGACCATAATAAATACCTTATGAAAATTCCAACTATTCTGGAAAGCTTTGATGCATCGCTATTTCAAACTTTGCTAATATTTAACAAATTGGACTTCTATTTTCGTAGTCCAAGATCTTGAAAAGTCATATATTTCTAGCGCTTTGCAAGGTGTGAACATTCCGGGGAAGCTCGTATCCAGTGAAGGATCCAATTCGATGGAATTGATACCCATGTCCGACACAACACTTTCTACTTAATTATCTAAATTATTGATCATCTACAGGGGAATCGCGCCCTCCATGGTGATCTGTGAAGGATTGTGCTATCCACAAGGTGGAGAGATCAGACATGAACCACGAGCGGTCGGTGACAATTTTTTAAAATTTTAATGAAGTTGAATTTTGTTTTTGACAAAGCTGCACTGGATTAAATGTATTCACCGGCGTGCGAAAAGGACGATAATTAATGTCTTTGAGGCATTTATAGAACACTAGGACGATTTTGCCGAGATTTCAAGCATCGGGGAACATGGTTCGCGCATTAGAACAGATCTATTGGCCGCATTCCAACAGATTGGGATTAGGTTTAGATGTTTATTTAACAGATCGTGTTGAACTTGGAGATGCGCATTCTTCGTTGATATACTTAATTACAATTGCATTTCTCTATATTTCACATGGCCATGAATTTAAATTATGGAGGTGGGGATCACGATTCAGTCATGATTTGCCAAGTTTCATATTATGAGAGGTGGTGGTAAATAGAGGATATAATAAAAAAAAAAAAACTTTAGACAATTGAGTGGCAACATCTTGTCATTAAAGAAACTCTACTCAACTCTTTTAAAATTTACTTTTTCACAATGTGGATTAAGTATGTGAACTAATGAAACATGAGATGGTCCCCCTTCCCTAAAAATAAAAAATAAAAAATGGCATGTTTGGTAGCAATGACGGTTATGATTGTAATATAAAAAAACTCATAGAGATTTGGTTAATGGTAGAGTAATAATCATGTATGTATGGATTAGGCATATAATACATATTCTTCATCTAAAAAGTGAAAATAAAGTGGAGTCCCGGTCCTTGCACGAGTCTAAAAGATTGACTCGCTATGCGTGACTTTTGTTTAAGAAACGGTCCAAAAGATTGAGTACATGGAGAAGATGCCTGAGTGGGAGTGGTGAGCAGTGAGCGAATGTGGCTCATTAACCAATAAAATAAGCCATTTGAGGGAGACTAATCTTTAGGTTTCCTTGATATGCCCAAACAAGTTTGAAGGTTTCCATTTAAATGTCTACACGGTTGCTTGATCATGTAGTTTTGCTTTGGCAGCAGTAAATCACAATTCCACGTGATCTTACTCATTTATTAAAGGTCGAAATCCTGTTAGGTATGTCTCCTTGTCCAACAGAAACCTGCTTATATCTCATGTTGGCCTTTTTTTCTCAAAGAGAAATGCCTATCTAATTAGATTATGCATTACTTAAACGAATATAACCATATTTTTGTCCAATAAGATGGTTGGATGCCTTGTCTTGGCGTGAACCGCGTGAACTAATGCGGTGATTATAGGAAAGTTAATAGATGCTTCGCCAAGATTAGGAATAAGTTCCTCTTCAAAATTGTCAATTCTTTCAGTGATGACCCGATGCTTGCGTCTCACGTTGGCATTTTTTTTCTCAATGAGAAATGCCTATCTAATTAGATTATGTGTTACTTAAACGAATGTAACCATATTTTTGTCCCATAAGATGGTTGGATGCCTTGTCCTGGCGTGAATTGCGTGAACTAATGCGGTGATTATAGGAAAGTTAATAGATGCTTCGCCAAGATTAGGAATAAGTTCCTCTTCAAAATCGTCAATTCTTTCAGTGATGACCCGATGCTCGTGTCTCACGTTGGCATTTTTTTTTCTCAATGAGAAATGCCTATCTAATTAGATTATGCATTACTTAAAATGAATATAATCATATTTTTGTCTAATAAGATGGTTGGATGCCTTGTCCTAATGTGAACTGATACGGTGATTACAGGAAAGTTAATAGATGCCTCGCCAAAATGACGATTTCTTAAGATTAGGAATAAGTTCCTCTTCAAAATCATCCATTCTTTCCGTGATGACCCGAGGCGGCTTTCCGCACCGTTCGGACCTACGAAATTACCTGCCGTGTGTGGCTTTGCGCTTACCTAAGATTCTTTTCTTGCTCTTTACAGGTGGGTCTCGAAAGTCCAACCTCATCACAAAACTGCAAAAGTTGCATTTCGGGTCATTTGAACCCTTCAAATCTTATAGGTCACGGTCCTTGATTTTTTTTCTTTTGTTTATGTTCCCCAAAGTATAATGAATTCACGTGACTTTTTATTTATTTATGTTTTATATTTTACAATTCACGTGGCTTCGATAGTAGACGTTAATTGTAAAATATAGTCATACAGCATCAGAGATTTGAGATGATTTATGTTAAAAGTTTCCTGTGACAAGTGCTAAACCATCGTTACTTTTTAGAACGGCAGTAAACGAGCATGAACCAGGGTCGGGTTAAGGAAAGGACAGAGGAGACGACTTTGGTTTTTTATTTCCCCCCCGATATTTCCCATTCAACGTTTCTTTCTTTTCCATCTAGGAGAATATATCAAAAGAGGAACTCTCGAAGAACATGCCCCTTTTCTTAATTTCGATTGAGAAAAACGTCAAACGTGGAAATACCCTAAACTCAGAGAGAGAGAGAGAGAGAGAGAGAGAGAGAGAGAGAGTCAAAGTACTCGACAGACAACGTGTTTGGCCCCTGTATAAATATCGCCCTCTTCCCAAGCAAAACCTCCATTCACAAAACCATTCAAGCTCTCTCTGTCATAACATATTTTCCCTCTCTAAATTCTCGAAGCCATTCAAGCTTTTGTCTTTCGAAGCCATCATGGTGCTCTCCAAAACCGCCTCTGAGTCAGACGTCTCGATCCACTCCACCTTCGCGTCTCGCTATGTCCGGACCTCGCTCCCCAGGTCAGTCTCGAGGCCGAGAGCTTGTTTCGGTCGAACTTTTCTGATGGGTTTGTGAGATCGTGCGTGATGTTGTGAAAGGGCTAATAACAATGGTTGCGCAGGTTCAAGATGCCGGAGAACTCCATACCGAAGGAGGCGGCGTACCAGATAATAAACGACGAGCTGATGCTGGACGGGAACCCGAGGCTGAACCTGGCCTCGTTCGTGACGACATGGATGGAGCCGGAGTGCGACAAGCTCATCATGGACTCCATCAACAAGAACTACGTCGACATGGACGAGTACCCCGTCACCACCGAGTTGCAGGCACGTCGATCGTTCCTCGATTTGATCTACTGTTCTTTCTTTATCTCGGATATTAATTAATCCATACCATACTGATCAAATAACTCAGTGATTTCTTAGAAGACGATGGCTAAAACCAAAATCGAATAGGTCAACTTCCTCATTACTTTATTTGCCGAATTGGTCGAGCGATGTTGGGTCGTTCTAATTAAATTATGCCGTTGAGAGAGTGATTGGTTTCAGTAGCCTTTTAATCCCAGGGCCAAATCCATGGGTAACCCAAGTTTTGAGAAATTAGGTGTTGCGTTCTACTGGTAATGCTCCATGTGTAACGTGTCGACATGTACTTTAAATATTGAAAGAGCGAAGCAGAGACCTATTTCTAAAATATATATTACATGTTGAAAAAGCGTTTGGGCTTTGGTCATAAAAGTCTATTCACCGTCACCGTGCCCCTCTCTCTCTACTCGGTCAAAGTCAAACGTGTTCAGTCAATATGGTCGTGCAAGGAGATCTACTGTGTCCAAAACAAGAGTGCTAATTGACTTACTACCACGTAACGTATAAGTTCTCCGTATGAGCCACGGTACATATGACGTCAAAAATTCAATTATGATAGTTCCTTATCCTTTCATAAATATGCGATCGCATGGGATACAAAATTTGATTAACCCAATATCAATTCTTGAGGCTTATAACCTAGCACATGTTTTTTTAAGAACAATGATTGGTTCCTAGATCAGGCAGATTTCACTACTGACAAGTTTCTGATATATCTAATGCATATTAGAAATCCTCTTTTGATTTTCTGTCTGTTTGGTTCATATCGTGGTGCTTGGGAATGACTAGGATTCTTGAATTTCTCTCTGCAACAGAACCGATGTGTGAACATGATAGCGCATCTTTTCAATGCACCGCTGGGAGACTCGGAGGCAGCTGTGGGAGTGGGGACGGTTGGGTCGTCGGAGGCCATCATGCTCGCCGGGCTCGCTTTCAAGCGGAAGTGGCAGAACATGCGCAGGGCCCAGGGCAAGCCCTGTGACAAGCCCAACATCGTCACCGGCGCCAACGTCCAGGTGAGCCCTCATAATTGTCGAAATTAGTTAGCCCAATGGATTCTTATCGAGTGCTCGAGAGAGTCGCAGGATGTCAGTCAAATAGACGAAGAAGAACGACCAAAGTTTGAGGCAACCTTAATGAATTCTAATGTGTCTTGTTCGTCCAGGTGTGCTGGGAGAAATTTGCTAGGTACTTCGAGGTGGAGCTCAAGGAGGTGAAGCTGAGGGATGGCTACTATGTGATGGACCCGGTGAAGGCAGTGGAGCTGGTGGATGAGAACACCATCTGCGTTGCCGCCATCCTTGGCTCCACCCTCAACGGCGAGTTCGAGGACGTCAAGCTTTTGAACGACCTGTTGCTCGAAAAGAACAAGCAAACCGGGTATGACGTGCTCCTCTGTTTTTTTTTTCTTTTTAATGGGGCAAATTCCCTAGCACAGACAATGAACATTTTGGTCCTTGCTGAAAAAAAAAATGGGAGACTAACGAGGTCATATCTTGTGTGCTTGCTGTTTTGGCGCAGATGGGATACCCCGATCCATGTTGACGCGGCCAGTGGCGGGTTCATTGCGCCTTTCCTGTACCCGGAGCTCGAGTGGGACTTCCGGCTTCCGCTGGTCAAGAGCATCAATGTCAGCGGGCACAAGTACGGGCTGGTCTATGCTGGGATCGGGTGGGTCATCTGGAGGAGCAAAGAGGACTTGCCTGAAGAGCTCATCTTTCACATAAACTATCTTGGTGCTGATCAGCCCACCTTCACCCTCAACTTCTCCAAAGGTGAGTCCAGATCACCTGGTCAATTTCCATTTGAAAGGAAAAGGAATTTCTTACTTAAATTTTGGCAATGAATGGAATATCATTCTTAAAAATCTCTGTACTTGCAACAAACTGCAGGCTCAAGTCAAGTAATTGCTCAATATTACCAACTTATCAGGTTGGGCGAAGAGGTAAGAAGCTAAGCAGATTGTCAAAAATGCCGGAATCAAAGTTTCCAGACATCTTGCTTTATTGGTTCATTCGACTTATTTGCATTCCGATTTTGTGACTACTTGATAGGGATACCGAAACGTGATGGAGAACTGCCACGAGAACGCGATGGTGCTGAAGGAGGGGCTCGAGAAGACCGGCTACTTCAACATCGTCTCGAAGGACGAAGGGGTCCCCCTTGTGGCCTTCTCGCTCAAGGACAACAGCCGCCATGACGAGTTCGAGGTGTCTGAGATGCTGCGCCGGTTCGGGTGGATTGTCCCTGCCTACACCATGCCCGCGGACGCCCAGCACGTCACTGTGCTCCGTGTGGTGATAAGAGAGGACTTCTCGCGCACGCTGGCCGAGCGCCTCGTGCTGGACATCAAGAAGGTGATCCACGACCTCGACGAGCTCCCTGCGAAGATCAAGACCAAGATGAGCGCCGACTGCACTGCCCAGGAGAACGGGAGGGTCAACGGCGTGAAGAAGACGGCGATGGAGACACAGAGGGAAATCGCGGATGCCTGGAAGAAGTTTGTCTTGGAAAGTAAGACTAACAAGAACAAGATATGCTGAAGGGGCCCCCACCTAACATCTCATAATATTTCATGATCTTCGTATAGTTTTGTTCTATAACCTCCTCACTTTTTCGTTTTTCATTTTTGTTCTGCTTCTTTCTTCTTCTTCGGTCCTTTCGTTAAGTTGATTAATGCCATTCGAGAGTCATGTAGGTGACTGCTTTTTGAGGTGTATAAATACAATGATATGACTACTTTTCTTATGCTTATTCAAGGGTGATTTTGTCGAATCCGAGCAGCTCGTTTTCTCTCCCTACCGCTTGAGTAGTTCTCCTCTGCCACCTGTGTAGCCATGGCCTCCTCTCCAGCTTTAAACCCTAAATCCCCTCCCACCAAAACCCTCAATCCTCCACCATGATCCGTTCTCCCCTTCTGGCGCTCCTCCTCTTCACCATACTTGGCATTTCATCCCAGATTGAAGCAAACCCGAAAAACCCTAAAACCCAAATCGATAAGCCTTCTCTTCCGCCCATGGCCGCCAACTCCCACCGACACACAAATCCCTAACCATAGACCAACCCACCTAGCAGCTCAGACCTCAACAATCCAATCAACCTTAACCAGATACGATCCCCAGCCTCAATGTCGTGAAGTTTCTTTGGTACAAGGCAAATCCATCTATAAACCTGGCACCATCGTAAGAGCTCCCTTCCTAGACATTGCAACGCCAAAGTTTCAGTTCAGTCCAGGGCCCCTTCTAGCATAACATCTTCCTCTTCAGGGTAATGTTCTGACTCAAGTTCTTCTAGACAAGCAGCTGTAGGTCGTAGTTCTATTCCTTTTTCCTGCATCAGTAAAAATAGAAATGGGCAATGAGTATAATGAGAACATAATGAGAACAAAAGAGTGATGGCACTGTGTAAAAGTGGGAAAATTGTCCAAAGAGTCCAAAACGTATTGCATTTTTACCAATTCAATCCTAAACCTTTTAACTTTGCCAATTGAGTCCTAAACATTTTTACTTCTTGCCGATTCAGTCCATCCGGCCAATTTTGCCCGGAAAATGCTGACGTGGACGCCGGCAGTGCCACGTAGGACGCTGCTAAGGCGTTGACGTGGATAATTTTTAATAATATTTTAATATTTTATATTTTTTTGAATTATTTTTTGGAATTTTTTTCTTTTCTTTTTTTTTTTTTTTTTTTTTTTGGCTTTCTTGGCCTTTTTTGGTGGCTAGCCACCGGCCACGGCGACGGCCGGCCATCGGCGGGCATGCCGGCCATCCACCACGGCCCGGCCTAGGCGGCCTCGCCCGCCATAGGCAAGGCCTCGGCCGGCAAGGACGAGCCCGGCGATGGGAGCCCTCGCCTAGGTTAGGGCGGGCAACGGTGATGCCGGGCGAGGGCCGGCCTTGCCGGATTTGGCGAGGGGAGCCCTCGCCCGGCCGAGCATCGGCCTTGCCCGGACCCGAGTTGGTGAGGCCGGCCCTCGCCCTTGGCCGAGTGATGGCGATGACTTGTGACGACGCCGATCACGAACTACAAGGAGAAGAAGAAGAAGACGATGGGGAAAAGGAGAGCCAGGAACAATTGGAGAAGTACGGACAGATTCTTGCAAGTTGTCACCATTGCTTGGCCGGGGGTGAGGGCCGGCCTCGCCGGATCTCGCGGGCGAGGGCGAGCCTCGGCGAGGGCTCCCCTCGCCAGATTCTGGTGAGATCGACCCTCGCCCGGAGCCAAGCATCGCTTGGCCAACGTTCGGCGAGGCCACCTTGGCCCGGGCGAGGGCTCCCCTCGCCGGGGCTTGTCCTCGCTTGGTTGTTGCTTGTGCCGGTGGCCGGCCACTAGTAAAGGCAAAGGCCAAAAAAAAAAAAAAAAAAAAATGAAAAGAAAAGAAAAAAAAAGGGGAAAAAATAGAAAAAAATAATAATAATAAATTCAAAAAATATTATTTAAAATTATCCCAAATTAGCCGAATGGACCGAATCGGCAAGAAGTGAAAAGGTTTAGGACTTAATTAGCAAAGTTAAAAGGTTTAGGACTGAATTGACAAAAGTGCAATAGGTTTAAGACTTTTTGGACAATTTTTCCATGTAAAAGCCTTGGCAATTTATGATCCGAAGATGATGTCGTTGATGTGAGAGAAGGCATTTCTGAAGAAAAATCAAAAGAATGCAAGTTGACTTTGTTTGGGAAGCTACACTCCAAGCCAAACGTGAATTCTCAAGCTTTCCTAAACACTATGAAGAGAGCTTGGAAGATTGAAAATGTTAGTTGCTTATTATTAGAGCCAGAATTCTTCTCGTTTTCCTTACCTCAGAAGCTAAAAAATAGACAATTTTAGACTCGAGCCGTGGTCTTTTCTCGGCAAAATTTTAGTTTTGCAGCAATGTGAGCCAGATATTCCAAAAGTGTGTTATGAGTTTACCCATTGCGCTTTTTGGGTGTACTTTATGGCCTCCCGTGGTTAAGTCACTCATGTAGTAGGGAAGGAAGTAGCGTAAAAAATTGGAGATGTTATGGAAGTGAAATTAGAAGTCAAACGGAATAGCAATTACAAGGTAGGCAAAGCAAGAGTAAACCTTAACTTGGTTGCCCCTTTAAAGACCGGGGTAATTATAAACTTGGGTAGCAAAAGCTTTGGTAGAATTCAAATATGAAAGACTCCCACACTATTGTTACTTTTATAGAAGAATTGGGCACTACACTACCTATTACAAAGATATACCATATGAAGAATCATGACTTGAGGAAAATTTGCTCGGAAAGTTTGGACAATAGTTGAGAGCAAAGGTGAGGGAACTCGGTCCATATGGAAAGATTTCTATGGCAAACAAATTTTCATTGAAGAGGAAGAGGATATGGTGCCGGAGACCCCTTCGTCTCCCAAACTTGAGGTATCCAAGAAATTGATGAAAAAAAAGAAAAAAGAGAGATAATCTTGCCTATTTGTGGATGCTAGCCTGAGGAGAATGAATCTAAGCCGAAAGGTAATCTATCTACCTTTTCTTCAGCCTTAATGATTATAGAAGACAAATGAACACAAAAGAGAGGAATTAACTGCTTGGATGATAAATCTATGTTGGTGCTTTATAAGGAATAGTTGAAGGACATTGAATTTGACATGTTGGAAACTTTAGAAGTTGAAAAGGGGCTTATAAGGCCTAAATCCAGAGGTACCATGCTTTTCTTAGCTAAGAAAGGGAATGCAATCCTTAAAGACACCATTAATACACAAACATAGCTTGTAGAGACTTTCATTTCCGTGGAGGAGAAGTCAACTCAATGAGCTTTAGTAGCTAGCCTTAATAAGCCAGTGGGTTATTCATGAAGTTTCTATGTTGGAGTTGTTAGGAGTTGGACACATCATTGATAATTCAAACTTTGAGAGTCCTAATAACTTAAGAAAGGCCAAGTATCGTATTTTTAATTGAAACAAAAAATCAATAGCAAATGGTGCAATGCATAAGAAGACGGCTCAAATTTCAAAACTATTTCTTGGTGAATCCAAAGGGCATTGTGGAAGGCTTGGCCATTTTTTGGGATGACTAGGTAAATCTAACAATTGAGTTGTATTCGGGTACATTTATAAATGTTTGTTGTCAAATTCTAGAATGAAGACAACTCATGAGAATCACTTTTCTGCATGCCCCCAACAAGATTAAAAAAAAGTGTTCTTGTGGAGACTATTCATAAAGCAAGCATTACAAATCAACTTCCTTAGCTAGGCGATTTTAATGAAGTATTGTACCATTGGGAAAAGAGCGTAGAAGGATGGCTGAAGATTATTGGCTCACAGCTTTTAGGGACTTTTTGCATGCTTGTTCTTTAATGGATTTGGAAGGTAAGGGTTGTGCATTTACCTAGGCAAACAATAGAGAATGTGACACTTTTATTAAGGAGAGACTGGATAGAACATTATGTACGATGAAGTGGAGAATAGTCTACCCTAATGTTGAATGCCTAGCTTTACCAGCTCTTGGTTCAGATCATAGTCCACTTATTTTGTCAAGACTAAATGAAAAAATTTAGATATGAAGCTTTCTAGTAAGAGGATGAGGACTATGCGCAAATAGTGAAGAGAGCTCGGTCTTCAACAAATGCCTAGATGATGAATATTGTAGATAAATTGAATATAGTGACTCTAAAAATTCCTCCTTTTGCTCCTCAGCTACGGGGTATTAGCCGTTTCCAGTGTTTGAGTAAAAACGGATTCTCTAATGCACATAAAAGAATTTCATGGCTAAGGAATGAGCTCGAAGTGCTGATGAATAGTCCAAGGGGATCAAATGATAGCATGAAAGTCCAAAAGATAAACCAAGAAATTGAGCTTCTCTGGTGATAGAGGAAAGATATTGGGGTATGAGATTAAGAATTAACTAGCTTAAATGGGGTGATAGAAACGCAAAATTTTTCTATGCAATAACTATCCAAAGAAGAACCCAAAACAGAATCACCATGTTAAAAAATTTGGAAGGAGATTGGATGAGAAACAAGAAGATTCATAAGGAAATGACAGGATGATTTCAAAGATCTTTACAAGTCGGTAGAGAACAAAAATTTTCACCCTATATTTGATCAGTTTCAATGCTCAATTGATGCATTGATGAATAAAAAACTGATACAACCTATCATCTTGGAGGAAATCACAGCTGCAATACATCAATTAGGAGCTTCCAAGGCTCTTGTGCTTGACAGTTTAAATGGTCTATTCTTCCAGCATCATTGGAAGGAATTAAATCAAGATATTTTGAAAAAGGTACAATAGTTTTTCAACACGGGATACTTGAACCCTGAGTTGAACAGAACATCAATTACCCTTATTCCCAAAACTACGAATCTAGAGGAGCTAGAACAATTTCTCCCTATAAGCTTATGCAACTTCATCTACAAGATCATCTCTAGGATACTGATGAACAGGTTGAAACCTTGCTACCAATTCTAATTGCAGCAGAACAAAGTGCATTTGTGGGAGGCCGACAAATTCATAATAATATTTTGATAGTACAGGAGGTCCTTCATGGACTGAGAACATGAGAGAGGAAAAAGAAGTTCCAAGCGGTTTAAAAGTTAGATATGAAAGAGGCCTATGACCAAATAGAATGAGATTTCTTTCGGGAGTGCCTGATCAAGATGGGGTTTTATGGAAAGTGGGTGAATTGGGTAATGCAATATTGTTCAGCATTAAATTCAATGGGAACATATGCCTTTCTTCAAACCAATTCGAGGAATTCGCCAAGTTGACCAACTATCTCCCTATCTCTTCATCCTAGTGGCCCATGTACTCTCTTACTTGATGAAGCAAGCAATTTTAGCAGGCACTATTTGAGGAATTAAACTGAATCATTATTGCCCCACTCTCTCGCGTCTTTTATTTGCAAATGACTATTTTTTCCTAGATGGAATTATAATGGAATGTTAAAATCTGGTGGCTATCCTACATCATACTATTTTGCATCTGGTCAAGCTATTAACCTAAACAAATTGAAAATATATTTTAGTAAAGGCTGCCTAGAAAGTTTGAGGAGGAATATAGTTTCCGAGTTAAGAGTTCTAGTAATTAACAAAACCGGAAAATATTTAGGAATTCCTTTGGATTGGGGGCATCAAAATAAGAAATGTTTGCTTGGATCCTTGCTAAAGTCAATATAAAATTAGAAAGTTGGAAGGAGAATTTATTGTTAAAAGCCAGGAAGGAAATATTGATAAAGGCGGTGGTGTAGGCGCTTTCTCAATATGCCATGTCCATATTCAAAATTCAAGTTTCAATTTGTAAAGCCATCGAAAAGAGAATAGCCAATTTTTGGTGGAGAAATAGCAACAAAACAATTGGTTTGCACTGGAAAAAAATGAGAAATTTTAAAGCTTAGGAAGGAGGAGGGGGGCCTTGGTTTCAAAGATCTATTGGCATATGACAAAGCTAGCTAGGGAAACAAACATGACAAATTTCTCAGCATAAACTCTTTGGAGTCAAGTTATGAAGGGATTATGCTTTTCACAAGGCTATTTTTTACAAGCTAGAAGAGGATCTCGTCCTTCATGGGGTTGACAAAGCCTCATAGTAGGAAGAAATGCTATATCTCCTCAAAACATGTGGATGATTGGGAATGGTAAGAAAATATCTATCAAAGATGATAAATGGCTAAACAAAAAAGACCTATTGGTGGCCCAATGACAAGTAATGGGCCACTCCAAGTGGTTGATCTGATGTACATTGAAGTGGGAAGATGGAAAGAATCCTTACTTAAGACCATGTTTGACAAATAGATAGTAACGCAAATCCTTGTTATTCCTATCGGATTACCGACTACAAAGGATAAATTAGTCGGGGCCAATAACAAATCAGGGACATACACAATTAAAAGTGGATATTTCAATAACAAAAGTTCAACAAATAGTGCTCTCGCAACAGCAACATCATCTTCCTACCAGGCTAGACCAAAATTGTGAAAATACATATGGAAAGCAAGAACCATCCCAAAGTTAAAATCTTTCTATGGAATACCCTAGACAAGTTGTACAGGAGAAAGATTGTACCTACACCCGTATACCCCATTTGCAAACAAGTACTAGAAACGATAGAACACACCCTATTGCTCTGCCTTTGGACATCCCAATTGTTGTGCAAGAACCCCTTGTTTATATCAAAAGATCGAGTCTAACTCACTTTGACAAGTGATTAACTAAGTTAAGAGAAGACCCACAAACCTCACCTCAATTCGACCTAGTTGCAATGACCTTATGGTGGATTTGGAAGGACTGGAACAATGCTATCTTCAGGAACACACCTCTAAAGCATTAGCAAACTACAAATAGAGCCACGGCTTACCATGAGAACTTCAAGACTTGGAAGAGGAATGCAAAAAGAGACAAATGCAATTGCGGACATAGCCCATTACAGCAAAGAAACAAATGCAATCGTGGATTGGCTAGCCAAAACCCACCATCTGCTCTTTTTGATTTGTTATGTTCTGAAACTCTTGATGTATTTACAGCAAATTTTATTATGTAATTAATATCACTCCTATTTTCGACCAAAAAAATTCAAGGGAAATTTTGATTGATTAATCATCTCTCAACACATGTCACTTCCATGCCGACGAGGGTAAGTACAACGCAAACCAATGGATATCCACTACTCGATTTGACTGGAACACTTATTTATCGAACAAAATAATCTTTAAAAAATTTTATTTTATTGTTAAGTCATTGGACACGCAACGATGCCGCCACTGTCCAAAAAGTCCTAGACTTGTATTGGTCCATGACACAGAACGAATGACATGCATTTTCAACACCTTTGATTATAGGTTGTTACTTGTCAATACCGTTTGACAATCCTTCAAAAAAGATATGTAAATAGTAAAATGAGACTTGGGGTTTTATTTTATTTTATTTTCCGGCACATTTTTTCTCCCTAAGAATTCTCTACTCTCAACTTTAAGCTCAACCAACTTTTCTCTCCCAAGAATTTCCCTCATCTCCAATGCCAACTTAAGCATTAGAGGGCCAGTTCGGGTACAAATCCGGGACGTCTTGAGCCAATTACTGTTGTGCAAATTGATTGCCCAGCGAAGTTTCAGACTAAGCTCGTGATTTCCAGTTCTTGCATCAACAACTAGGGCAACATCTCTAAGGTTCGCACAACGTGGAGATGTTCGAAGCGTGACCTCTCACCCACTCAGACCCAATGATTCAATCGGCATAGAAGCAGGACGGGTGCCTGAAGATAGATAATTAAAAAGAATCGAACATTACCGCGTACCCCCACCTTAGTGAAGTAGGATTCGAAGTGGAACACCTTGGAAGAATTCAATTGGTTGTAATGTGATGAATTGGAAAACTTAATCATATCCAAATAGTCAATAAAGACGGTTGTAAGGCATGATTGTTGTGGTGTCCGATCCATAAATTTAAAGCAAATGTCCACAAGTGAGCCTCCGGGACTCCAAGCCCACTAAGCCTCTCACCAACCCCACTAGCGTGCCAATTGCCATTGCCCCTCCAAATTTCCAAGGCTATATATATTTTCCTTGCCCGTTCCTGGAAGACCCACCTTCGTACAAATCTATCTGAAAGAGATTCAAGACGAAAAATGGCTTCCAGAGCCAGAGGGTGCTCTTGTCTAGTCATATTGGTCCTCTTCTTGGTCTCCTCAATGGCTTCTCTTCAGGAAGCCGTTGCGGCCGGAGAGTGTGGGAAAACGCCTATAAGCACCGCCGCGGCGAGCCTGAGCCCGTGCCTGAGCGCGGCTGGGAATGCAAAGGCCAAGGTCCCGCCGGCTTGTTGCACCAAAGTCGGCGCGCTCATCACGACCGCACCGAAATGCCTCTGCGCCGTTCTTCTGTCTCCTCTGGCCAAGCAGGCTGGCATCAACCTCGGAATCGCCATCACCATCCCCAAGAGGTGCAACATCAAGAAAAGACCCGTTGGAAAGAAGTGTGGAAGTAAGCTGCTTTGATTAATTTTGTCTATATATGAAATTAAAATATATAACATGTGGTAGATTGAGATACACTGAAGCTGATTGCTTACATGGTATACATATATTTTAATAAAAATTTATAGCCTCGCCCCCTAACACGAAATTCTCCTTATGAAGCTAGGCAGCTTTTAATAAAAAAGATAATATGTAGGTCGAGGGATAATTACCAAAACAGTCGTTGACTTATTGTAAATGTGCCAGTTTTGTCTTAAATATTTTATTTTGATCAATTTAGCCATAGTTCTTTTGAAAAATTGCCAATGCATTTCATCTAATCAATTTTTGACAGAAATTGTAACATGGATGTCGGCTGTCTTACATGATAACATTAGTGTTGACGTGAATAAATTTTGTAATTATTTATTATTTTTTCAAGTTTTTGATGAATTTGTATATTTTTTTTCTATATTTCTTGCTATTTCTTGCTCTCTCTCTCTCTCTCTCTCTCTCTCTCTCTCTCTCTCTCTCTCTCTCTCTCTCTCTCTCTCTCTCTCTCTCTCTCTCTCTCTCTCTCTCTCTCTCTCTCTCTCTCTCTCTCTCTCTCTCTCTCTCTCTCTCTCTCTCTCTCTCTCTCTCTCTCCCCCTTCTTTTTTTACCTTCATTCTTTGTGGTTGTCGGCCTCCTTGATGATCAATGATTTGCCTCTGGTAAGGCTCACCATTGCCGACCCTTGTTGAGGCTCAACATCGCCGGATTTGATGAGGATGAGCCTCACCATCATCCCCACCTCAATAGAGCTTATCTCATTGGTATTTGGCAAGGCCAACCCTTGCCAACCTTGGACGACCTCATCCTTGCAAGGGCAACCCTTAATCGGCGGGCGAGGTCAAGCCTTGCTAGATTTGATGAGGGCGAGCCAAGCTAAACCTAGTATGTGGCTGGTAGCCAGGACCGTAGAGGATTAAGTGAAAAAAACAAAAAAACGAAAGAAAGAAAAGAAAACGAAAAAAAAAATTACAAAATTACAAAAATTATCCAATTCTACATAAGATGACTGATATTCACGTTAGTAATTTTTGGCATAAGTTGCCCGGATAAATTATATTGGCAAATTTCAAAAAGTTTGAGATTAGACTGACTAAACAAAAAAATTGTTGAAAATTGAATTGGTACAATTATAATAGATTGACAACTTTTTTGATAATTTTCGCGTGGGTTGACACGGTGACCTATTCATGCCCACTTTTTGTACTCTAGACTAAGCATTTTAGCTATTCTTATTTCTTATCATTGTAACCTTCGTGCAGGGTACACCCTTCCATGAGAATGACGCAATCCTGGCTCGAAGATCATGCGCAGGCTGCTCAGCGTTTTGGGCAAAAAGCTTGGAACTGCTAGATAAAGTATCCATATGTGGAGGCTTGCATTATTATTGTCGTCATCATTGATCCGTTTGTCTCAGTAGTTAAATATATCATCTTCTCCGTCTATTGGAGACTTTGAACTTCACTCAACCCCACTTGCAGATGTCTCATCGTTTTACAAGTTAATTCAATAAATTGGTCTAACAATATTTAGTTTTCTCGCGAACATTATAAGTACTGACTCAAAGTATCTCTACTATAATATTCTTGTCACGATTGATATAGCGACTTTAAGATGTTGATTGTTGTAAGTTATCAATCTTTGTTTCCTACAACTGCAAATCAAAGTATACTCCCAAAAACTGATGATGCAAATTAAAAATTTGAACTTTGAAGACGCGGATTATTGAAGGCGTGAATTCGTCTCAAATTAAAAAGCAAATTAAGTTTGTTCATTCATATGAAACAACTTTTTATGTGATAGGCCAATCGACAGGGATGCACCGAGTCACATGCTTCTGAAATTTTCTTTGAAGTTCGGCTAGCTTTCTCCGGTCAGAGATCCTAACATTAGGACATCAAATTTCTAGTGATTTTTTTTTTTTGGCCGGAAGAAAAATTTTAATTTCACATGAAAGGGAAGTACATAATTTCAAAATAAAAACACAAAACTCACAAAGCAAGTAAATCTGAAAAATGAATCTAACTTAGTATAGGATTCATCTATTCTACAAAGACGGATCTATCATAGCATTAAAGCACAACCGACGGCCAATCACTGAATATCACATTATCATCAATGATGAATACACGTTGATTTTCTCCTCTCTCGTAGCTACGACTTTGCCAAAAGGCAAAGTGCACCTAGGTTCAGCTCCCCAACACCTTCCCCGTATATAAACAACAACACCAACAAGTTAAAAGAGCACAAAAACGCATTATGAATCCTAGATCTTTATCCAAATTGAAGTAGAAGAGCACCCAAATCAAGATCTAGATTAAGATTGGTAGAGAAGAGCTATAAAGCGATACCAATTGATCGCAAAATCACTTTAAGATGAATCTAACTGTTTAAAGCAGCAAAAGAGGAACCTTGGAGGTTTGCAGAGCACTTGAATATCTAGTGCGAGCATTGGCGTCAGGGCGAGCAAGTAGATCTAGAAGAGCAGATTTTTCTGCTTGCGCTTCGAACTTCTGAGCTCATAAAGCAAAACTCCTCACTTTCATGGAGGAAGTCGACTGCATCAAATCAATTAAAAAGCCTTGAAGGTGAGGGGACAGAGACATGGGAAGAGGGAGAGGGAGAATTCAATTTTTACTACATGGCAAGAGCTAGAATTTGGGAGAGAACAAAAGAAGTCAAATTCGATTATGTCTGTTAAATGCAATTGTGGCTAAATGTGACAAGAGAAAAATTATTCAATCTGTCCCAAAATTATTATACATATGTTAATTTAGTTCTAAATTCTTTTAAATTCATCAATTATATTCTAAAAATTTTGTGCGAAATTTTAATATAGTCCTTTCAATGAATTTTTGTTGGAAAAATTGCTAATATGACAGTTGATTAAAAGAGAATGATATAGATTTTCAGGGGCAATGATATAGATTTTCAGGGGCTTAGGAAGCCAGGTCCAATATGATTAGGCTTGCTAGAGAATAGCCCAAGTGAGGTGGGGTTGACCCGTGACCACCAATGCTTTCATGTTCATCATGCCTATAAAGTAAAGTCTCTCTCAAGTTTCTGCATAGGCCTTTTCAAGACTACATAATAATGGTTGGCCTCATTATGTTCATCCATCCCAACTCCAAAGCACTCTTGCGCTTTTATGGCTGAAAGATATTGAAGTGCGAATCTAGGCTGAGAGCTCCAAGCATTTGTCTCCACTGCCTCAATTTCTTGAATGCCCCTCCACGGGGAAAAGCAATTTTATGGGACTATCATATCATGTTGTTATACTCGCATCGTTTTCATGTTATAATACTAAGAGTTCATTTGAAGAGGATTGCTTGCGTATTAAGTGAGCCAAAAAAAAAGAAGGAAAAATTTCCTTTCATACATTAATTTCCCATTATCTGCTAATGAAAAAAGTAGTTTTTCATGAGTCATCAAAGAATTTAGACATGTGTAAAGTAATATTAAGATCCCGTTTAGTTTAAGGAGAATAAGATAATTTTTTTAAAAAAATTAAAAATTTATTTTCAGAGAGAACAGTAGTACTTTAAAATCCTAAAATTGCTTGAAAATTATTTTCCATTGTTTGGAATGGAAAATTGATTTTTCTTTCTAAATTAAACTGTCATTTTTTTCCCTTCTAAAGGCTAGGTATTCCTTCAATCTAAAGGGGAATTTCAATAGATCTCTTGACTAAGTGATCCATACATTATGCTCTATTTAATTTGTTGCTTGTTATTGCTGCCTCTTCTCTTTCACGCGATGTAATTACTTTAGCAAGATCGCAGTGATTGGAAGTCAAGTTTCTTTCAGTACTTTACACGGACATCTGCTGAGCCAAGACCATCACAAATACAATTTTAGCCATCTTCACGAACCGGCACTATAAAACAAATCCAGAAAAAACTCCCACAAAAAACAAGATGCGTACTAGCATAGCTTTGATAGGCTTTAGTACTCATCTAATTTTTACTATTCTCTGTTCAAAGTTTTGTTAGGTACTATTTTTGCAGGCGTTTGAATATCAACCTTACATTCATTTTATAGAGGAGCTTATCATTTTGCTCTCTTCAGACGATAAAAAAAAAAAAAATTGTCATTCATTTTACATATCTACATTTCCAGAAAGACCAATTTTTAGGTAAATGTTTTAATTTCTCTTCATCAACTTTAATTCTAAGGATTCTCTCATTATTCGCTTTTTCTTCTTAATTTTTCTAATAAGTTTAAAAACCCTGCAACACGCGAGTAAAACGTCTAGCATGACAAGATGGGTCCACAAAATTTAACATGTTAAGTGACTATTGCGGACCATTAATTTTTTTTATTCAAATACGAGTCATGCTTGACAGTCAATGTCTATTTTATTTCGTCACTTAAAGTACAAATTTAGTAAATCATTATATATAGCATTACTCTACTATTCCACAGGTTGTCCATTGGTTGTTTATCCACTAAATTTGAATGGCTTGACGTTAATAATCACCAAGAACAGTAACAAGCACTAAAGTCAATCCAGCTGTCCATGGGCCTAAGAGCTATCATTCCTTGTCACAGGCAATCAAGGGTAACATTTCCCAAAGTAAACACCACATCTGTCCTTCCGTTGTGCTCATCCAGTCTAACTGCGATTGACCCTTCAAAATGACCATCCAAAAAAATGGTCCCACGCAACCACCCTCCCTTATTTTCTTGATACAACCTTACCTTATCTGTAGACCTATATAAGATTAATGCTCTTCTTCTATTTATTTTGATAAACCTGAGTTTTTTTTTTTTTTTGGGGGGGGGGGGGCATGACACCATAGTCATCCGCATCTCCAAGACAAAATTGGAGACCTAGACTCTAGGACTCAACTATTTTACATAGAACTGTGGTTGAGTCAACTGGAATGAGTCAAACATGACCCTTGCTCACATTATAACACCTCGCTAATAATGAAACCTGGCCTACCCAATGTGATGCTCATTCCCTCGAAATAAGCGGAGCAAGATCCTGCATCGCACAAGGTTCTTTCCTTAATAGCTCATTCAATCTCGACCACTGATATACATAGATGGGTAAATCTCTACTCTGTGGTTAAGCCATTAGAGGGACGAATCATCTTGCCATGCGGACGATCCACCCAAGCTATCTCTGAGGCTATGGGGCACTCCCGGTAGAAGAAGAAGTTCAAAATAATGTTAGTTCAAAACAAAAAATGCTATTTGCCTTGTAAAGGCTATTTACCTTATATTCATCAAACAAACTTCGAGTTTTTATTTATAAGATTCATTGTCCATGAGAAAAATGGAAAATCTTTTTCCATGCTTTATTGTATAAATTCGCCGAAGAGTATTGCAAGCGCACTGAAGGCACTTAATATCCATATAAAATGTAGGGATAACAAAAAATCAATAATCTGTAAACTTTTTCAATTTGTTCAATCAAATATCCAAACTTTTTTTTCCCAATTGAGCCCCTAAAATCTATACTTTTTTGTTCACATTAGACCTTTTATTAAACTCTATCCATGTAAAAATGGTATATGCTGACGTGTACTGACATATCAGCACCATGTCAGCTCTAACTAGACAAACTGGTGATGATATGCTGGTGGCATCAACCACTTGGTCCAGCAGAATTGCATCGTGTGACTCAACTTTGCCTTGTCAAGGTCACACAAGGCTAGGACAACGGCCTGTTTAGTTTGGTTTTGGGGGAATGTTTTTAGGACAACGGCCTAAATTCTGTTTAGTTATTTTTCGGAAACTGAAAGTTATTTTTGGTTTTGGCCAAAATCTAAAATTTTTAGTGGAAAACATTTTCCACTGTTTGTTAGCTCAAACATTTTCTGAAAAAAATTATCAAAAATTGAATTTTAATATTTTTAATTGACCAAAAAATTTATTTTATTTATTTACATTTTTTTTAAAAAATGATTTTTTAATTATTTATATTTTTAAAATAGAAATTTTTATTAATTAAGGGAGTTTTCGAGCCTCCCGAAGCCGGATCGAGCCGGGGAAGCGGGCACTGCGCGGTGGCGGGCGCGCCCGGCCGGACGGAGCGGGCGGGCGGGAGCGGGGGAGGGCGGAGGCGGGTCTCGGAGAAGGACGTCGTCGAAGCCGACTTCGCAGAAGGAGAGCAGAGTAAAGGAAGTGAAGAGGCGAGGCTTGGAAAATGTTTTCCTCTTTTCAAAAGAGGAAAACATTTTGGTAACGGAAAATTGATTTTAATTTTAAAGTGTATTAAGGGAGTTTTTTGAAATGTAAATAGCGTTTGGTGAATTGTAATTTTAAAGTGTATTGGAAATTTTTTTTGGCTAAAATGCCATTTGCTAAAAATTGTATTTGTAAATAATTTTTACTAATTTTTTTTTAAAAAAGAACTTTGTAATTTTTTTTTTAAGTCCAGCCATTGATCGCCCAGATTTAGCCGTCGGATCGCTAGATCTAGCTACCGGATGGCCTCACCTAAAATTGCCCACCTCAAGTGAGGTTGACTGAAGTCACGTGACCCCACACGATGGTCGCCTAGGGTCACCTAACCTTAGGTGGCTACCTAGGTTCCACGATTCAAGCCATCAGTCGCTTGGGTTCACGCGATTCAAGCATTGCTTGAGGTTTGGCGATGGTCGCTAAGGTTGGACGACCCTCAAACGATGGTTGCCGAGGCATGCAACCTCTTGGCCGTTAGTTGTTGGCCTCCGATTCGGCTTTTCCATGTGGCGGTCTTTGGAGAATATGAATAGTAATTGAGGCCAAGGCTTACATTCTGAAATGTAACTTCCCAAAATACCTCAGGACTTATTTTAAACTAAAGGCTTTTGAGCCATTTGAAGATGCAATTATATTTTTCCAAAATTGAGCAAAAACACGAACTAAATGCGTTTGCATTTGGCCAAGAGATTTTAAAGTCCCAAAGCCAATTGCAAATGCCGAATCAAATGGGGCCAACCACTTCACCGGGGCTAATGCGACTCCGAAATGCAGGACTTGGGTTTCACGAAGCCACTATAGATTCAATCAGAATCGCGATCCCCGCCGCAATGGCTCCACCACAACTGCCGAGGGTCGTGAGATGAGCCCAACCTTGGAGATCATCTTGTTGCCCAACAAGACAAATATATCAAGCCATAAAGGTGCACTACATTTTCCTCTGTGCATTTGTTTTCTTCCTAGTATTTTATGTATTCTTCTGACCTAGATATTAAAGGATTCCTGAAAGTCCAACACTGGGATTTCCTCCATGTTGTCTATAGATTACAAGTCAAAGATAATAGTAATGCTTTCAACCCTGAGTTTCTTTAATTTCTTCCCAACACAATTTTCTAAGTTTTTACAACTAACATGCATAGAAAATTCTCATAAAATTTGAATTAGGGTTGCCCCATTTGCTGGAACTGGTGAACTCCATGAAAATGTCCAGGTTACCCTTATCCGACCAATGCGAATCAAGTTCAGAATCTCACCTGAAGTCCAACATATCTTCCGAATTTTCTTTCTTCTCTTTTGATAAAACATTAACGTGCGGTCGTGATGACTGATATGACCCCACCATGGGCGAGAATGCGCAGAGAAAGAGAGAAAGCATTCACATCCCAAACCCTAAAAGGAGAAACGGTTGGTGACCATACCAGAAGGAATGCAAAAAGGAAAAGCTGAAATTTTGAATTGTGTCTCCACATTATATTGCACCCACACACACACACACCAGTCTTTGCTTTACATGCACCAGGCAATCATATCATAACCTTGCAATTATTTAGTCCCCCACATTACTCACTACCCCCTCCAAAAAATAAAATTTAAAACCACGATACGTACCAAAAAGTGGCCCCACATATTTCCCGTATCCCAAGAAACGCCCACTTTCGAGCTCTTTCTCTCCTTCCTTGCCGTTGACTGACCGATCCATCCAAAATCATGTCATCCCACTGTTTTTTTCCTTGTTTTTTCTTGCATCCTTGCACATAAATAGGTCGTGAACAATACCCACATGACCCAGAATTCACTGGTGCATCATTTAAATGGTGATTGAGTTGGACATGGGTACTAGCGACCCTCACTCTCTCTCTTACACTAGTAACACTAATTTTAATAGCCCGCACTGTTCTTCCCAAGGTTGGGATCTCCATAACCTTGGAGTTCTCAACGCAGACATGTCTTTAGGTACTCCTTTTTCTTTCCTTGTCCCTTCTTTTTCTTCGCGTTTGTTTTGGTTGCTTTCACTGTTTTTGTCTGTCGTGCGTCCTTGGGGGTTTATATGTGGTGAATTGAATTCTCCAAGTTCTCTATCATTATCTTTCATTCCTCTCATCCTGTGGAAGTAATGTTGAGTGCAGTCATGGGCAGCACTCCGCCCTACCTCTCAGACTTGGATTCGGATCACGACCTCTCCACGGGCTATCTCGAGGATGCGTTGCTCGAGTTTGGCGACCGGTCGAAGCGGCGCCGACTCTCGTTCTGCGGTGAAGACTGGACCAGAGAATTCAACGACCATGCACTGGTGAGAGGAACTTTAGCGTCCTCGAGTTAGAGTCTGAAAAATGATTGGTTCCAGTACATCAAATTAGTTACCGGCAAGGTGATTGTATGATTCATTTTGGGCAGGGCTACTGGAACTCGACTTGCAGATGGGGTGTCGACGAGAATTACAGTGGCATGAGTGAAATAACTAGTTTCACCAGATTCTCAGGTGGGAGATCGTTTTACTGCTTGGATGACGACGATTTTGTAGTGTCTGTTGCTGGTGATGATTTTGAATGATGATACTGTACTGTAGATGAAATGGGGAGTTCAGGAGCAGGACAAGCGAGGAGACGAACTTTTTTCCTGAAGTCAAGACGCAAGAGGACGTCGTGTCGTCGCTGGATTCCTCCTCGCCGTTCAAAGAGTCGTCACGGACCAAGTCTGGCTCTGACAAAGAAGTCCAATTCGCTCTCGATGCCATCCCTTTAGCTGGTGCGTTAGAGTCTCTCTCTCTCTCTCTCTCTCTCTCTCTCGCGACATGCTCAACCTAAAAGCACGATAATCATCTACGAGACTTTGGACAGTCAAAACTGAAATTACTCCACAAATGGATGGCACCCACTCCGGGATGATGACCTAATGCCGATAACCCCGGAGAGCGACGTTTGTCGTTTGTGACAGATTTGAATAGAAAGTACTCAGATTGAGTTTACAAATGTCGGAGTATTTATGCACTACATTTTTACTAAAAAATAATGCCAGTTATATTAAGATTTAATTCATAAACTGTAGCTGGTAGGTTTAACTTTGTGACATAACAGTCATGGGTGTTTGATTATAACCTACTTATATAGAGTATCGGCTATAAATTGTCATATCACTTGATTTTTTATATTTATAGACCGATTTTATATGGTCTATAGAATTATTATATTACTTGGCATGGTCCCCGTGAGGTGATAAAATCTTGCTCAGTGGGCATTTGCATTTCGAGATTATAATTATTTTATTTGTTTAAAGGAAGGAGAAACATCACTCCTTTTCTTTTTTTGGATAAAACTTTTTTTCGACCTTCTGGAAACTCAGGTACTGATTATGTTCTTCATTTTTCTGAAAAAGAAAAAGAAATGGGTACAGGATGCGGCGGTGCGAAGAGGAGGAGGCAGGAGAGGGTGGTGGTGACGAGGGTGGTGTACCCGTTCGCGGTGGTGAAGCCTGGCGGTGCCGACGGGGACGTGACGCTGAACGACATCAACGAGAGGCTGCTCATGCCGCCGACCAGGCCGGTCAGGCACCCGGTTGGGGACTTCGCTTGTCGCCCCTGCGTGTCCCCTCATGGTCCTGGCCTCTCCGGTAAAGCTGTAGTCGCTCTCACCCGACTCCACACTCAAGGACGAGGCACCATCACCATCATTCGCACCAAAGGTTGAATCGATCAATTAAAGAGAGAGTAATGTTAGTTGTCGCTACCCAAAAACAAAAGTTGGGCAAATATTTCCGTCATAGTATCAATTCTACTTTTTAAAAATTTTCAAAGATTCAATTTCAAAATTAATTTACAAAGCGATGTGCCATTTTCTTGTCGAGTGCTTGATGCGGCCTTCCGCTAGTTAGCTACGTCGCTTTGTAAATCGATTTTGTGAATTAGTCTTTGTATATCTAGCATCGATCTTTCTCGCGCCAATAGGCAATCGGGAGGGAGAGAGAGAAACGAGAGCATCTAAAACTTTTGGTCTGGCTTGAGTTGTGCTTGTACGGCTTGATGTAATGTATATACGACGTAATGGTGATGTAATTTTTGTTTACTATTGTACAGTTTATTTCATGTGTGGCATTAGTAATAGTAAGCTCGGCATTAGCTGGAATGCCAGGAAGTTTATGTTCATCTCATTTGTCTCCCACACTTTTTTTTTTTGCTTTATTTTTTTTTTCCTTTAGATGGATCTATCGCATTCAATATGGACTTCATGGGTAAAAGAGAGGGAATAGAAGAATCTGAGAACTCGGAAGGTTGCGTGAAGAAGAAAAAAGGGGAAAGAGTTAAAGAGCAAAAGAGCAAAAGATGGAAAAGCAAAATTAGAAGATGGGGCAAAAATAAAAATAAAAAAAGAAGTAAAAGAGAAAGAGAGGACAGTGCTTTTTGTGAATTGTAGTTCGTGCTAAAGACAATGGCTGGGGGCAGAAGGAGTGACCCACAATCTCTGCGACATATTTTACATCAAATAGAACGGTAGAATGCTCCTCTGCTCTTTAGTCATTTGATGTTCTTTACTTTACAAAATCTAGGTTAAATCTCAAAATTAAAAAAAAAAAATCGTCATGACGTAATACTTTTTGGGTCATTTTAATATGGACTCATATAGATTACGTTCGGGAAACAAATATGGACCTAAAAATATTTGAATTCAGGACTTTTTATTCTGATATCATGTAATAACATGTCAGATCATTGATTAATTGTCTTCATTTAATAAAGGCAAGTGAAATTTCAATATTTATATATCTCACAATAATCATGAGTACTAGACATGGCATGCATGCGCCTTAGGCCAAATTATTGAGCTCCAATATAGCATTTATGCGCATCCTACCATTTGTTTTGTTTGGATAAAGTAGTTAGGTTGCCGGCCACCGCTAATGTAGCCGCAATTAATCAATACGTGCCTTGACCTTGAGGCACCTTGATCCGACAACTACATGGTTGTTAAAGAGACAGACCGATCCTTTCCTCTGGATTGTCTGCGAGGAATGAATTAGTGTAGAAGTTTGACTATGGCAAAGCAGATTTTCAGTTTAGAAGCTGCACAAACCATGCTTCACTTCATGCTCCCGATACTTGTTAACCGTACTAAATAAAGAATGGCACTTTTTTAAGTAATAAATACTCAACGCGTGATAATTAAGACATTTAACTATTATAATTATAATTTTCCCTCTTCTCTTTCCCTAGTGTTGCACTAATCCTAGAGATCCATTATCAGCAAAGTTGTTAGATGAATAAGTAATTTAACATCTAACTATTCTAACATCTCTCCCTGGGAATGGATGTGTATTGTTGAAAAAAAGAGAAAAAGATGAAGAGCAAAGGCTCTCCATTCTCTACCATTCTTAAAATTTAAGAAGCTCATCGACCTCAGGCAACCTTGATTCTGAATTTCTGAGATAGCTGGAGGTCATTCGTGATCTTGTCTTCATATGCATCACCCACCGTATCTAGTATTCAACTACCCCCACCCATATAAAGAACAATAATGACGTCATTATGTATAGTGAATACAGGGACATTGAAAGCATGCGATAATGAATGTAAAATCATTGGCCTACTGGCCACGGGATTTGCAATTGGAGTTAGGTTAAAAGTAATTTCTTGGGCACGATGTTGCCATGCGATGTCTGTCTTCTTCTTCGTAGGTCAACCCCACTTTCAACGCCCTTTGCAAATCTCAAGACAGTATCCAACACGTAGGACCCCAAGGACGACCCGTGGATCTTTCCCTTATTATTGGATTTTTCTGTGTCGAATTGTAATTTAATCTGCATTTCTTTAGTGATATTATGGAACTATAGGTAAACTTGCACTTCATGCCGTTTTCCACGTTCAGATTCACTTTTCTTTCCTCTCTAGGTTTGGAGGCTGTTTTTGTTTTTTGACTGCGGTTGGAGCCCCGCTTGCTGTTGATTTCTTATTCACGATTTTCGTTTTCAATCTTGGATTTATTTCGAATTTTGTAGAACATATTTTTATTCAGATAATATGATGTCTTTTCTACTATTTTCGAACCTAACCGTTAAAGAGAGATTTTTTTTCTTTATTTGCATCTTGTGAATATTATGTGAATTTGCTCAATTTTTTTTTTCTTTGTGTAAAATGATTTTCTCAGCTTTCTCTCTATGGGTTTAAGGGAGTGAGGACTAATACTTCTCCGCCCTTTCATATTGCATGTACTTTTTTTAAATAGCCTGGGAGCACGATCGTAATCATCGACTATTCTAAAGAAAATTGGTACAACAACCCATACACCTAATACTTATTTGAATTCAAATGTCTTAGTAGTTAAATGAATTTGCAACTCGAAAGTATGTGATCGCTTTTATCATTAAATCAATATGAGGATAGATTATTTTTCTTTTGATTTTATTTTAAAAGAGGACCTCTGAGTATGATTTATTTGCCTCTCAATCAATTTATTTATGTATACGATTTCAAATTAGACATAAGTGCTGTCCTTTTGTCTATTAACATCCTCTGTCATTGACTAAAAATTTCCAATTATTTTTTTCCTTATAAGATTGCTAAATGGTGACTTCTTTTTCAAGCAAAAGAAAAAAAAAATTAAAAATAAGACAGGCGTGTCGTAGCTGGAAGGCACGACATCATATGATGCCATGTGCACCAACTTTAGTGGAAAAAATCGCAGCGATTGATGTGGATTAGTCGTTTGTCCTTTCTTTGACATGCCATTTTATATTAGTTAATCGATGCGGGTGAAGAAAACTTTTGACCTTTGTGTCTTTGATTCTTTTTTTATTGTTTCATTTTTCTCTATCATTCTTCCAAAAGGGACAAAGTCACTGACTCCGATCGATGATATGCTCAAGTCTGAATAACCGATATATCTTACTTTAGATCAAGTAATTTAAATTTATCAGATAAAATATATGTTTAATATATCAGATGGAGTTATTTATTTATTTAATATTTACCCACTTATTTATACTGGAGAATCTCCTTTAGCCCACAAAAAAGAGATAAAGAAAAAGAAAAAAAAAAAAGAACTTGGAATCTCTGTTCATTCTTGTACCTTTTGGTTTAAGCAATATCAAGAACTATGGAGAGAGTTAGCTAATGTTAAAGTATGGAGCATAAAGAAAATAATTTTTTTTTCATGGAATTCTGGACGCGACACTTTAAATATGCCCTTATATATAGTCAACAATGACCAATGTCTCTTCTCCTTTTCTGACGAATTAGCCAAAAAAAAAAAGAAAAAGAAAAGTAAAATAGAGAGAGAGAGAGAGTTCATAGGTAAACGTGAGAATATAACCTTCACCTTTTGCTTTTCCATCGCCAACGATAATGGCAAGGATTTTTCTCTAATACGATCCAACTTTTGTCCAAGCATTTTATGACGTCGGAATATTGAAGCTCATGACGTTAGCCTTCGGTAAGCTATAGCAGGATACGATTTCCCTCCAAGGCTTAGTCCTCTTCCTTATTAATCTAAGGTTGGTGCAATTAATTCAGAAGTCAAAGGATTTCCTGTTCAAATATCAGATGTCGTGTATGTCCAAATTTCACTAGTTGTGTGCTAATAATTATGAGTTAGGGTTATTTGCATGGGGGCAAATGCTTGAATTTAACCGATTTATGAAATTTGCATAATGTTTTGAGAACTTAGCTTCTATGTTGAAGTCACTAGTGCTTGAGTTTGGGTCCATTGAGGCCGAGTCCTAGTCTACAAAAGCCAAGCCGGGAGTTATCTCCAAGTCATTAGCACTTGGCTCGAGCCCATTGAGGGTGAATCCGTGTAACATACTTGATTTTGACCCTTACTTTGGCCTCGACTAGTAGGCCAAGGATTGGTACACCAATGGAGGAATTAGGTCATGAGTCGACCTGAAGGTTGGTCATGAGCCAATTAGCCCGTTTGGGATAGGCGACCTAGAAGATCGGTTGTACCCGGATAGAGTGATCGACCATGAAAAGGTTATTCGACCATAAGAATCGGTCATGGGACGATCACATATCATTACGGATCAGTGGATGATCAAGGTTCAATTTCGCTTAGTCATTGTACCGATCACGGGTGATTCCACCCAGTCATTGTATCGGTCATGGATGACTATGGCTTGACCCAATTCGATTGTGAGTTAAGGCAGATAGATTGATCCCACACAATTACATGACAACTGATAATCAATCATGGATAAAATAAATTCACTGCGGTACAGTTTCGGATTGACCATGACTTGTGGTGTAGGGCCGAGGACTAGTCCAAGAAATAGCTACAGGACTAATCATAAGACTGGCCAGCAGACCAACTAAAGGACCACTCGATTGGCCCAATGCTTAACCCTTGGACCAAGCCAAGAACCCTTTACACGATAAAGAAGAAGTCCAAACATGGTTTTGCCGGCTAAGCCCAGTTGCGTCCGGGTTCATTAGGCATGAACCTCGGGCCTAATAAGGTAGTTGGTCGCGGTCAAACTCAATTAATCCTTACCCAATGAGATGGCCTTCAAACTTATATATTTCCTTTAGTGCATTTAATGCTTAACTAAGTAGGGCACTTGGCACGATTAGTCTTGCCCTTGGAGAGGTAATCATGAATTTTTGGATGGTTGTACAATAAGAAAGGGTGAGTCATAAGCTTATTAATGAAAGGAGGGGTGACTCATGATCTAAGGGAATAATGACAAGTGATCTTGCAAGCCAAAGTAGGGTGCCACCCCTCCTTCATAGACTTGCCACTTTACTAAGTTTTGACTTCCCATTCTTTTGAAACTATTGGACCTTTCCCGCTTTCCAATTTTATAGAGCTCATTGTGGTTCAAATTTGGAGAAAATTCCTCCATGAAATTGTTCAAAACATCTTGACCTACATCATACTTAAATTTCGATTTTTCTAAGGTGAAATGGTTGGGACGAGGTCCAATTATCTATCATTTGAAACCTACTCAATGTAGTAAAAATAGTGACTGGATTGCCTTATCGAATTTTTACAAAATCTTACCTTTTGAATTTAGGAATACTTTCTTCACCAAAGTTTCAAAGGACATGTCTACAACAAACAAAAATTACAAAGAATTTTGTAAAGATTTGGATTTTGAAATGAGTCATTCTTTGCGGTCATTAGATCTGCTCCACGGGCAAATTGTTGGGTTGTGTTCAATGAATCGTTGCTCTTTCTGTAGCATGAATTGGACTTAACTTCCTTCATGAAAAATATTATTTAAGCTCTTATCTATAACATATTAAACTTTCATAATTTTTCGATCCCATTTGATAGGGTAATGGCATTTATTTCGAAAGTTATTCGAAACTGTTTT
This sequence comes from Eucalyptus leucophloia subsp. euroa, assembly GCA_017140325.1. Classification (NCBI taxonomy): domain Eukaryota; kingdom Viridiplantae; phylum Streptophyta; class Magnoliopsida; order Myrtales; family Myrtaceae; genus Eucalyptus; species Eucalyptus leucophloia. The sequence continues at coordinate 23,977,225 of CM029476.1, forward strand.
TACCTTGGAATAGAGAGCCTCATGCCCCAAACTTGGAGGGGAAGGGACTGCATGCCCAATTTGAGAAGTAAGGCCATTTAAAATTTTCTTAGATTAGGATAATGATGCATTAAATACCCTATGGACTCTAGTTCTTCAATACCAAGTTGAGGTGTCCCTAATGGCTTAGAACTAATCATTTCTTAGAATGAGACTAGAAGACTAAATTGCCTTGCATTTAATGTCCTCCTCAAATGGTTCTTGACTTGGATAATTAGAAACCTTTAGAAGATTTTATAGCCTTGCCACCTTACTTCTTAGGCCTTCCACCTAAGCTCTTGGCATTAAAAACCTTATTAAGACAATTTTCGAGAGTGTTTTATAAATAGAGAAAAATTCATTTTTTTGCATACCCAAAAGCCCTCTTCCTCTCTTCCTCTTCTCCCTAGGCCGTGCATACCAACCCCTCTCTCTAGTTTGGCTCTCTCTCTAGGCATACTTGCCGCCATTCGTCGCCGGTCCAGAAAGTAGGAAGTAGACCTACTAACTTTCGGTTAGGGCATTGTGATATGTTAGTTCAAGTGCGTAGCGAGCCTATGTTTGAATTGTTTGGAACATTATTCTTACTTGATTGAGGTTCAGTTTATGCTTGCTTGAGTTGGTCTTGACTTTATATCCTTATTTGTGTTGGGTCCTTGCTTGTTGGGCCTTGGCTCGTGCTTGGGTTTGAATACTTTGAAAGAAGCCTGATTCATGTGATTATTTAAACTTTTTTGGTCTTGTTTTGGTCTAAATCAATTTGAAAGGTGTTTTTGGTAAAAGTTTGCTACTTCCTTGCAAAACCCTTTTGAACAACTTTTACTAGTGCATGTACTAGTTCGCCTCCCGAGCTCCGAAAAAGGGTTTCGGCGACCTTGAACAAACATGAGATCGCATAGATCAGTCATCTTTTAGTCTCAGTGCGATATTGAGGCATATCGTTCTTGAAACAAGTTTGGTTCTCGATTGGTGCGTCAAACGTATCAAATCAAGCCACAATCCTCAATTCGCGTTCGGCATGTTCAATGACTCGGATTCGGTAAATCATTTCACACACTTACGCATGGCACATTTTTGAGCCTTGAACTAAATGTGAAGATAAGAATCGAATTATGTTACTCGATGTATGGTTACATGAGGGACTAAATGCTAGCGATCGATTGATGGATTTCAGTGACGTTGCTCGATTAAGTTTGAATGTCCAACAGACTCATTGTCGGAGGATAGCCGTCATTCTTGGATTAGGGGACATTGCCCAATGGATTTCGGATGTCTAATGGATTTTGGATGCCCAGTGGATTCTGAAAGAGGCAATGGATTTTGGGTATTTATAAATGAATCCCATGTGCCTGAGTTCCTTATTTTATGAAATGAATTTTTGACTATGCTTACATATTGTGTTTGAGAATTACCCATATTTCTAACTAAGATGTGGCTTTTGTTTTGCTATCAATTTGCCATCAATTTTTACTTTGGATAAGTTATATGCTTGTGAAAGGCGAGGTATCATCCTACCTAGAAATTAGTTGGTTTACTTACCGAATTATACTCATATGTTGTCTTTTTTCAGAATTGTAGGATGGTCGCACTGCTCGCGAGGTTTAGCATCTCCACAGAGATGATTATGTTGTAGACATTGCTCTACTTTGCTAGTATAAATAAATACTATCAGATAATCATTACGACCGTTTGGTGGATGAAAGGCTAGATAACCTCATTCCCCCCAAGTACCGAGCCTGTTATGAGTATTTTGATGGGGATTTTATTGGTCCACTCTGCGGCTTTGATGGACCACCAGGGCTAGACAATGACACTCCACTCGACAGTGCCGTAGAGGACTATTAGATAGCCTATCCTTGTAGGGGTACCATTTTGTTTAGGATCTCGTTAAAGGAGATAAGGTTACTTGAAGTTGATGTACTTTTTGGAATGGACTATTTGTTCTTATAGAGTGTAGAATGTGGGACCTTTCCCATTGTTCACTTAATATCTATATGGATGAGTTTGTATTAGTCTAATGAATGAAAATGATTGATGATTTATTAGTTATATGTTTGAATCCCTGAATGGTAGTGGTGTTAACGTACTTTTAATTGAATTATGGAATTTCTGCATCATGATTTGAATGTGTGACCGAGAATGCCATCGGTCCTGGGGACAACGATGCCTCGGGTTGTAGTAGGGATGCCTGAAGGGGTAACTGGGTTTCTCCAGATACCTGGGGGGTGTAACACGGGTCCCCTAGATGCCTCGCGATGCTAGAAAAGTTATTATTTATATTGATCAGCTGTGTATTTTGAAAAGGTTCTCAAGTAAGTTGTGGTGTATGTGATTTACGAAACTTTCGATTGAGACTTTCTTTATCATATGGTGATCGGTTTGTGTGGTATAGACCGATGGACCTTCTACTTGTTGGGTTGTGACTCACTAGTTGTTGACTTCATCTTTTCAGATCATTAGAACGTCGATCCCACTTGCCTCCTCAATGATTCGCTACGGGGTGCCAGTGAACTTCACTTGGGAAGAGGTAGGAGGGGACAAGATTTTGGAGCTCGGAAGATTTTGATGACATCATGGCGACTGTTAGGCGACACTTGTACAATTAGGTGGGAGGGGTGACCGATCTAGAGTCTAGTATAGTTAGTTTAGTGTTGACCTTTTGTACTTCCCCATGGCACCCCACTTGTTGTTTGATGTATGTATATGAATAAATAAGAAATGAAGTTGTCACATTTATAGAAAATCACATGTACCTTGGAATTTTCTATTGTCCCTTATGCTTCCGCATTCTTAAGAAAAATTAAAATGAAGAAGATATTGACAATAGTAGTTTTACAATAGTCGTGACGTGCTAGGGTCGTCATACATGCCCAAGTGCCTCTTGTGCCCAAGTCACTAGCATCCAGGTTTGAGTCCACATAGGCCAAACCAAGACCACGGTTTAGCATCCAATCGCGGGTCCATTGAGATTAGTCCCAACTTTTCAAAGGTTAGGCTTAAGACCTTGATGCTTATGCTTGGGTCCCCGACTGCCATGTTTGAGTATCCAATTCCGGTGCTCAAGTCACCGGCACTTGAGCTCATGTCTATCAAGGCCAGGCTTCGGACATTTCCAAGTCCCCAATCCTCATGCCCAAGTATTCGGCTCCCATGTCCAAGTCATTAATGCTCAAGTCTAGGACCATTACAGTTGAGCCCGATACTCCCACACCCGTGCTGAGTTCCCTACAAACATGCCTTAATACCCTCCACCCCTGTCAAGTCCTCGACACCCAAGCTTAGGACTCTAGTTTGACGCTCAAGTCTTGGGTTGAGTCCATAGAGGCTAGGCTCGAGATTTTGGTGCTCTTGCCCGAGTCCCTCACAACCATCTTTGAGTACTCAACTCTTATGCCCAAGCCATTGATGCATAGACTTGAGTCCATCGAGGTTGGACATGGGTCCACAAAAGCCACGTTTGAGACCTTGGTGCTCATGACTAGGTCTTGGATGGCCATGTTCAAGTACCCGCTTATCGGTGCATAAGGTTGGGCGACATAGGCTGTGCTTAAGGCCCTAGTACCTATGCCTAGGTTTCTGACAAAATATCCGGTAGGACTCTCATACCCAATTCACTAACACTTGGGTTTAATTGGATTTTGGCAGCCAAACTCGAGTTTCTTGAGGTCGAGACTAATATCACGGCGCTTTTGCTTGGGACCTTGATTGTTGTGCCCAAGTCATTGTTGCCCGAGGCCGTGTCCATAGAGGGTAGGCCTATGACCCTAGTGCTCGTGCTAGAATTCTTAGCGGCCATGCTTGGGACCTTGATGCCCATACTTATGTCACTAGTAGCCATTCCAAGGTCCTAGTTGGCTATGCTTGGTAGCTAGCTTCCAAGCCCAACTCCCTTGAGGTCAAGCTCAAGATCTCGATGCTTGTGCTCTAATCCATGGTGGTTGTGCTTGGTGAGCCGGCTCAAGCACCTAAGTCACTAACATTTAGGCCCAAGTCCATCAAGGCCAAGCCTAGGTTTCCGATGCCCATGCTCAAATTCTTGGTAGCTTGGCCCCAAAAACCTTGAGACCTCGACTAGTAGGTATCCTTTACATCATACAAGCAATGCATGCCTTTTTAGGAAAATAAAATAAATTTTTTGGTTTTTTCAGACGATGGAAAATAATTTGTAGTTCATTCTCAGATTTCGGCCAAGCTTGGAAAGTACTGGCCATTTTCCAGGATATAATGACCTATAGAATTTTTTTCCAAGAAATGTTGAAGTTTCTGCGAAACTAATACTCCTAAGAAGATCAAATTGTTGCGATGGACAAGATCCGTTCCCTGAAAGGACGAATTTCATCTCCACGACACTTCGATTCTGATATCTGGAACTGTCTGTATGTTTCCCGTCTAAATACAAATAGCGGAGACTCGAAGAGTACTCTTTATTCGCATACATTGATTTTCTTCTATTTTTGAGTTATTTCTTGCATATAAGACAACTTATTCGAGCAAGTGCGAATACGTTTTCACTAGCAAAAAACTAGAAAGAATTGAAACCATCACCATCATTTTGGGCTTAAACCTGCTTTCGAGCCCAAGAGCAATGAGGATTGCTATATGAGCCACGAGGGATATCCACAGGCTTTGGCCCGCCTTCTTCTCCACCAATATCATACTTTTTTACTAAAGTGGTTGAAAACAAGGTCCGTTTGATTGATCCGTATGAAATAATTAGAACGTATTGAAAAAGGAGTGAGAATAAATGGTGATAACCAGATTAAATAAATAAGATTTGAATTATCATGTTTGGTAACACCTTGGAATTGTTTTTTCAATATTATTGTATATAATTGAAATTTAGCGTCACAATGAATAGATTAATAGAAATCCATTTCAAAAGTTGCTGAAGGAAAGAAAGCGAAATATAAAGGAACGAGAGAAATATCATGCAATATTTTCTTTTTCTTTTTTTTTTAGTAAATGTTTCTCAATTTATAAGTGAACTTAATCTTGAGGGGTCCTATGGTCGTAGGCTTTCAAAAATAATTCTAGCTTTCCCTAAGTGGTTGTCACACTTCGAGGGTCCTGCCGTCGAAGGTGAAATTCACTAGTAGCCACTTAATTTTGGGCAATTTTACAATATAATTCTAGCTTTCCTTAAGTGGTTGTCACTTCAAGGGTTCTATCGTCGAAGTGAAATTCGCTAGTAGTCATTTAATTTGGGCGAGTTTACAATATAGTTCTAGCTTTCCCTAAGTGGTTGTCACTTTGAGAGTCTTACGTCGGAGGCGAAATTCGCTGATAGCCACTTAATTTGGGGGATTTTACAATTAGGTAAGCAAACTCGATTAGTCATCAATGATCTCAACTTTTGATTTCCGAAATGACGCACGTTGACCAGAATCATTCATTTTTTTTTTCTGGCGAACTACCGGTGGGACGACAAGAAAATGGAATTAACTATTTTTCTTGTCTAGACCAAACACGTAGAAGCTATTATGGCTATATCTAGTTATAGCAATAATAGATATTTCCTATAGTATTAATCATTGACCTCTTCTTCTTTTCCCCAAAAATGACAATAATAATCTGAATTTTTCTTTTTCGTGTTTCCCCAATACAAGATTCTTGTCCGTTGACCTCTAGCTGTTGGAGAATTAGAATTGGCTTGTTGGAATATTATACAACAAAGACACGTTAAAAGTACACGCGGTCGTAGGGTCAATTGTTCGGCATTGAAATAGTCTCTTTTCTTCCTTGACAATGACACTATTGGGTGTTTAATGAATGGGTCCGGTGGTGCTCGTAAGTCACGCCTCGTGCTTCATCATTTAGAAACGATTAATCCTCCAATGTATGCAAGGCACCTTCGTTGATAACCAGACAATACGAGCCCAAAACGTAATTTCTTTGTTGTTAATTGCGGGTCACGACGTTTGAAGGTAGATATAACGTGAATTAAAAACAACTAATGGCATTAAGTATCAAGTCGTTTGATACGGTTCGTCTGCTACGATTCTACTTCAGCAGAAACATAACAAAGAGTAACAGGGAATACTAATACTGATGATAATAACAGCATTGTTAATTTCCTGCTAGTGTCCCTGTGGAATCAAGGGATCGAGAGGATCATTTGCTGTCGAAGTATAGCATTGAGTGTAGGAGTGATTTGAAGTGCAAAGTTAAACTCCCTTTGTCTTTATTATGTCCTTATTGTCAAAAATAATGCGGAAAATAATAAATTTTATAATTATGCACAATGCAAGAAGGAGAAAATCACCAAAAAAATACGTGATTCCATGCGAGTATGGGTAACTAATGTTAGGAACGCGAATATATGAAGAGAAAAAATAGAGAAGAAAACAAGCAAGAAATTTTATGTGAAAAACCCTTCTAAAATCAGGAAAAAGAGAAAAATCACAGTGTCGCACTAGGCAATCTTCCACCTGTCAATATCAGTATTACAAGCATTAGAGTTCCAAGCTTCAGTGTTACAGTTATAAGGGATATTGCCCTATGTGGCAAGAGTGTAGGGCATAAATTACATGTATCCTATTAGTAGCAATAAAAGCCTTATTGATTGCTTTAACATTACATGATTTTTAATTGCCTAAAATAAAATGTTTCTACGCTTATTTTTCTCTACCAGACTCCACGACTCTATCAATCTCCCACTTGGAGGCTGATCTTCAAAAAACAATAAATAAAAAATAATAATAATCTTTCATAGTCTTTATCTTTGTAGTCTGAATTGTCCTAGTGTGGTGACCCCCTTCATCACTTGCCATGGAGCCCAATTGAGGCAATGCAAAGCCTCAATTTCTTAGTGGTGACAACATTTATTAACATATCTACTAGGTTTTCTGCACCAAGAATTTTCTTTAATGACAATGTCCCATCATCTATCAACTGACGAATTTGATCATACTTTAATTTAATGTGTTTAGTCCTCGAATGAAATGCCGGATTCTTTGCAAGACAAATAACACTTTGATTGTGACTAAAAATAATATCATTATCTTGCTCTTTGCCTATCTTCTTTAGAAAAATTTTCAACTAAATCATCTCCTTACCAACTTCAAATATAGCAACATACTCTACTTTAGCAGTTGAAGAGACACACATGTATGAAGTCTAGATATCCAACTGATTGCAATGCTACCTAAGGTAAAAACATAACTCGAGGTGCTCTTTCTATTGTCCATGTCAACACCAAGATCTGTATTAATAAAGTCTTGTAAAGTTACACCGTTTTTCATAAAACATAATGACATACTTGAAGTGCCTCTCGGGTATCTCAATAACCACTTTATAGCTTCCAAATACTTTATTCTTGGATCTGCCATGTATCTTCTCACAACTCTCATCGTATGAGCTATGTTTGGTTGAGTACATACCACAATATACGTTAAACTGTCACTAGCTGATGTACAAGGCACCTTAGTCATATACTCTTGCTCTTCATCCGTCTTTGGTGACTGCTTTTTTGAGAGCTTGAAGTGACTTCCTAAATGTGTACTTTTGAGCTTTGCATTATAAACTCCAAATTTGTCTAACATCTTTTCAATGTACTTTTCTTGAGATAATTTTAGAATTCCTTTGGGTGTATCCCATGTGATCCTCATCCCAAGAATTTGATTTGCTACGCCTAAATCCTTTATCTCAAACTCTTTTGACAATTGCAACTTTAGTATATTAATTTTCCTCATGTTAGATCTTGCAATGAACATATCATTCACATACAATGGCAAAATAATATAGTAGTCATCAAATTTTTTGAAGTAACAATATGATCCATATCACTTCTTGTGAACCCATTACCACATATAAAAGTGTCAAATTTCTTGTACCACTTATAGGAGCCTGTTTCAAGCCATACAGACTTTTCTTCAATTTGCATACATAATTTTCTTTTTCAAGAACTTGAAAACTTTCTGGTTGTATCATGTAAATATCCTCCTCTAAATTATCATGGAACAATGTAGTCTTAACATCTAATTGCTTCAATGTTAATTCTCAATGGCAACAATACTCCATACTTGTCCAATAGTAGTCAATTTTACAACTTGAGAAAAAATCTCTGAGTAATTAATTCATTTCTTTTGCCGAAACCCTTTTACTATTAACCTTACTTTGTACCTTTTATTGCCATCGGGTTCTTTTTTGACATGATACACCCACTTGTTTTGCAGTGCTTTCTTCCCATCTAGCAATTGAGTTAACACTAAAGTTTTGTTTTTCTTGGGCAAATTTAACTCATCATGCATTGCTAACTCCGACTTAACAAATCTTTACTTGCACTGCTTTTGAAAAATTTTGTAATTCACCGGTGTTAGTCAAAAGCAAATAATGCAATGATAGAGAATATCTTTGTATATATTAGGTGTTCTACTAGATCTTCTCAAAGTGGGTTCAAGTATACGTAATTCTTGTTATGGTCTTTGATCATAATTGACAGCAACAATTTCAAGAATTTCAACCAGATTACTCTTAGAAACCTCCTCTAATTTAATCTCTCTATTCTCCACCGTTTGTTTCTTCACATTAGATTCTATTGCAGATTTGTCCTTATACAACATGTTTTCATTGAAAGTATCATTGTCAGTTTTTATTATTTTTTTCTATTTTGTTCCTCCCAAAATCAATAACCAAAGTAATTAGAACCATATCCAATGAAAAAACATTTTTTAACTTTTGCATCAAGCTTATCTTTATTTTCATAATCTATGTGGACATACGAAACACAACTAGAAACTTTTAGTTGCGAGAGATTTACCTTCTTTCCACTAAATCCTTCTTCTAACAACTTAAAATCAGGTGGAATTGAAGGCCCTTTATTAATCAAATATTCTTCTGTGTTAATTGCATTCGCCTAAAACGTCTTGGGTAATCCTACATGTAACCCATACTTCTTGCACACTCATTCAGAGTTCTATTCATCCTTTTAGCAACTCCGTTTTGCTGCAATCTATTGGGAATATTTGTTATTCTGATTCCGTTCTCTACATAAAATTGCTTAAACTCATTGCTATCATACTCACCACCATTATCGGACCTTAAACATTTAATCTTCAAGCCAGTTTCATTCTCCACTTCAGCTTTCCATCTCTTAAAAGTAGCAAACACGTCAAATTTATTTTTCAAATAATAAACTCATACCTTATTAGTGGAATTGTCAATGAACATGACATAATAGTGTGAGCCTCCAAGGGAATTCATAGGAGCTGATCCTCACACATTTGTATGTACCAACTCTAATTTTCTTTTTTTTGGTTCTTTCCCACTCTTTGAAAAATTGACATATTTCTATTTTCTTAGAACACAATCTTCACATAGACTAATATCTGTGGACTTCAAATTAGACAGTTTTCCCTTAGATGCTAATAATTTTATCCCCTTTTCGCTCATGTGTCCAAGCCTGTAGCACCATAATTTGGAATCAGCTTCCAACTCAGCAATTGCTACGATTTCTCTACTGCCTTTAGTTATGTAGACATTCCTAACTTTGTTCTTCGTGCTACAACCAGAGCACCTTTAACTATTTTCCAAGAGCCATCCTCAAAAATAGTTTTATATCCCATGCTATCTAATTAACTTATAGAGATTAGATTTCTCTTAAGTCCTGGAATATATTTAACATCATGCAACTTCCATTGATATCCGTTAGTAGATTTTATATAAACATCACCCTTTTCCCATAATATCCAAAGGTTCATCATTGGCAAGATAAACCTTTCAAAATTTTTTAACAATAAAATTGTGCATTAATTCTTTGCACAAAGTAAAGTGAAACGACGCACTTGAGTTAAGAATCCAAGACTCAATTGGACTGTTAATACTCAAAATTAAAGCATCATTGTCACGCGTCTCTTCAAGAGTTGCATTCATAGATTTTTCTTCCTTTTAATTTCAATCTCGACACTAAAGTTTCTTCCTGGAAGCTCTATAATCTTGTTTTAGATGGCATTTCTTTTCGCAATTTCAACAAATTATTTCTTCACGATGTCTTGATTTACTTCTTCCTCTGGACTTCGATCTACCACGATATTGGTTCCTCCCTCGTTGATTGCTTCTTCCTCTAACTTCAGTATTTAAGGTAGCACTCAAAATTCACCCAATTCTCTTATGCAAATATCTTTGCTAAGAATCAAATCTCAAATTGCTTGAAACTTCAACTTTTTCTTTCTAGACAAACTACTCACTACAGTCACAATTGCACTCCAACTTTCAGGTAGAGAAGATAATAAAATTAAAGCCTTTATCTTGTCATTGAATTTGATATCCACTGAATTCAATTGAATCGTGATCACATTGAATTTGTTGATGTGATCTATAACGGAAGCACCATCGTCCATCTTTAGATTAAAAGACAATGAATCAAATATACATTGTTTAATGCAGAAGGCTTCTTGTACATATTGGACAACACCACCATCAAATCCATTGTTGTCTCCTCATTGGCAATGTTGAAAGTTATGTTCCATGCCAATGTGAGATGAATCAAACCTAGAATTTGTCGATCTAACAATTCCCACTCTTCTTGATTCATAGAATCTAGTTTCTCTCTAGATAGAGGCTGATGCAAGTTCTTTTGTTACCACATATTCTCGATCTACATATTCTAGAAACCAAAGTCCTTGCCATCAAATCGATCAATCTTCACCTTCTCTTCGTCCATATTTGCTCCCACTATTTCACCAAAACCATGCTCTAATACTAGTTGTTAGGAACGCGACTATATGAAGAGAAAAAATACATAAGAAAACAAACAAGAATTTTTACATGGAAAGCCCTTCTAAAACCAAGAAAACGGAAAAATCACAGTGTCACACTAGGCAATCTTCCACTATTGGTATCAATAGTACAAGCTCTATGGTTACAATCTTCAGAGTTACAACTATAAAAGATATTGTCCTATATATAGCATGATTGTAGGGCACACATATCATTAATATGGAAATTATATTTATGACATTAATAGGATTGGTAATTGCCTAAATAAATTATTTTTGCGCTTGAACATTATTTTTCTCTATCAGACTTCACAACTCCATCACCTACTTCACGAGGAGAGTTGACCATAAGAAATTCACTATAAAATGAAGAATGTAGTGTTTACAATCGCTAAAATATTTTGAGTCCTACATTGCAACTAAAGCAAACTAAAAGTATGATTTTCCAATCTATCACGGGGAACTCACTTTGGTAACTTTTTTAGAAAACTCAGAGACAAAATTCTTTTATGTATATGATATCATGGTGGAATTTTGTTCAGGCGCACGCTCGCGTGTGCATCTAGAATTTTCCTATAAAAAATAAACATCTTTTAGGAAACCTATTCAAACTAGAAAATCTTCTCAAAGTCGAGACATAATCTTTACAATCTCTACATTGGCTTAATGTTTGAGCCAAGTCATAGTACTCATTATCCAAATCAACTCTCCTAAGGCCCAGACGGGCACACAACTACACATAAGTTTATCAAGATTAAAGGAATAAACTCAGTCCGCATGTCTGCAAAGTTCTCTATTGCGAGAAGCTTTTTTATGTTCACATCCTCTCTTGATATGCTAAATTTAGGGCAGCAAGTTTGTCACAAATGAACTCGTTTCTCCAATGATATTTTTGACTTTTGCCAAACATCTTATTGACCCAATGTGCCATATCAACATCACTAACCAACTCTTTAGACCACACTACCTCTTCAACTACTTATGTTGTTACAATAATTCCAACCTCAATTGTTGATGAAACTATTGTGAAGGCACAACTACTCAAAAATCGATAATCTTCCAGGTTCCCTTCGTGACAACCAACGGTACTAGCATATGAAACATGGGACAAGGGCTCCATGTCCATCCAAGTATATGGTGACAAACTAGACAATTTAAAATATGCAACAAGTGGGGTATTCACAGATTTTTTTAAGTACATGTTGAAGCGCCTTAACGCTTATCCGACATAACTCCTCCAAGTCACTCGCAACATTCTAATAGTCTTTACTCTCTACATCTACATGTTCGGAGTTGTCTCTACCTTGCTCAAATTATCTACTTCAATGTTTGCATACAAATTAGATTGCTGAATTAGAAGATGAGAACGCTTACATAAAATGGTGCTCGAGTACCTACCGTACAAACTCGAAGTTAATGAAAAAAGAAAAAGGTTGAAATTTATGTTTTGGAGTTATTAGTAAAATATTAGTAAGAGTTGAAAATTGATAAAGAAAAAAATGGTCAGTGCACATTGCAAGTGCGAAGCCCAGGTGACAAAATCCTCAGGACCGTCTTTCAAGCCCAAGATCAGTGAGAATCGCACACGAGCCACGAGGAATGCCCATACGCTTTTGTTGTGCTTTTCACTTACTTGGTTGAAAAATCGACTTAAGGTCACAAAGGTCCTGTTTGGTTGGTTGAAATGACACAATAAAAATGAATCGAAAGGAATGGGAATGATGGTTTGGTGATTGGAATAGTAAATGACATCTAGTTTATCGTGTTTGGTAACATCTTAGAATCGGAATGCACAAATTATATAATATGAAATACTATGTGAATTCACCATGAAATTGAAGAGATTAATGGAATAATATCATAAAATAATAAAACTAAAAATTCTAGGATTGAATGAGCTGCTTGACAATTTGTTTGGATTTGGGACAATTATCCCTTCTTCTTTTCCTAAAACATTAAAGATATAATCTGATTTTCTTTTTTGGTTTCTTCCGCGAATACGAGATTCCTGTGCGTGGACCTCCAGCTGTTGGAACGACAGTGGGTTTGTCCGATTAGACACACGGTCGTCGGGTCAATTGGTGGGCATTGAAAATTGTCCTTTTTCTTCCTTAACAATGAACATGTTGGTGTTTAACGAGTGGGTCCATTGGTACTCGTGAGTCAAGCCTCGTGCTTCCTTAACAATGAAATTTGTTTGTTGATAATCAGCAAGGGACGCCATCCCTGTCCCTCACATGAGGCTGATGCGAGGCCCAACAATGGTTGGTAGAAGGAAAAAGGGCAATAGAGAAAAGAAAAAGATTTTTTTTTTATAAAATACTTTGTAAAAGTTGTTCATATTAGCACCGACTATACCACGTTAGAATGTCAGTGGTGACTAAACTATCATATTAGCTATTTTCGATTGAAATTGATAAATTATTAGAAGATTTAAGATTAAATCGGCAAATTATCAAAATGTTTAGAATTATTGACATAATTGAATGGTTTATATTAGATTGGCAAGTTGTCAAAAAATTTATGATTAAAAAATTTGAAATATTTATAATTGAATTGGTTTTTGTATAATAAATGTATGACATTTTGAACCATTTTCTCTATATGAGGTACCTTTGTTGATAACGGAACAATATGAGTCCTAAAAGTAATTTTGTTGTTGTTAATTGCAGAATCAAGACGTTTAAAAAGTAGACATAACATCGATTAAGAATGACCGATGGTGCCAAGCCGTTCGAATTGGTTCATCCACTATGATTGAGACATGACAATGGCAATAGAGAACACGGGCAGTGATGTGATAATAACAGCGTAGTTAGATTCTCGCTCCTGGTCCCTCTGAATCGAGACGATCTTGCGGATCATGTTTGCTGTCAAAGTGTCACATCGAGCGCAGGACCCATGCGACGCGCAGGGCGAACGCATCCCCTTCTTTTGTTAATGAATAGAGCTCGACTTACCCATGAAAGAAAAAAGAAGAACGATGGACAGAGTGAGAAACGCCATCTAAAACGCGTTGACCAGCATCCATCCCGTTTTCCAATGGTGGTGCATCCTCGATTTGGCATTTTTAGGAAAAGTGATTATATGTGGATTTGGGTCAAAAGATACCATTGAACCGCGGAGCTTTTCGATTCCCTTGTTCATCGCTCCGGACACCCGTACGACCACGCGGATGAGGGGACGGGACTCGATCAATCGGTCATACTGGCGGAGAACAGTTCAATCGATGCGTGATTTTTCCTTTCATTCCAGTGATTATGTTTATTTGACTTCAAAAGTACGAGGAAATACATGATGCACTGCAACCTTTAGATGGTAAATGTTGTAAAGATACCGCAGGCAAGCGAACACGTAAAATTGGATGTCCGGTTTTTATTATTTTATCTTGTGCTTACAATTTTATTTATCGTGCTCTGCATTTTCGATGGGCGAATAAATAATGTTTCAAGTTTTGTATGTGAGGATGAATGTTAAGATTGTCTTGATGGAGAAATTTATGAAAAACCTCAAATTGATAAATATGTGATAAATCTACTTTAAATTAATTTTTTGATAACGAAAAACTCCAAAATAGACACATGTGACAAATTTGCCCAAAATTGGGACATTTGTAACAAATTTACTTTCTGTTAAATTGGATTAGTATTGTAAAAAATCACAAACTAATACGCTCATGATGAACGAATGATAAAACCTTAAACTAATATACTTGTTAACTATTACGTGTCATCCAACTTAATAATTTGAAAGTAAAATTTGGCGGAAATTAAAATTGAGGATAAATTATCACAAATGTTCTAGTTTTTGATTTTTATTAATCAAAAAATTAATTTGAAATATATTTATCACATATATATTAATATAAGATTTTTCATGAAATTTCCGATTTGATAATGGATACATTTTATTGCAAGTTAAAATTACCCATAAACTACTGGGGTTTACTCCAGTGGCCACCCTTCCAACATAGAAAGGGGGGATGGGGGGTTCGAATCCCTATCTTCTCGAGGGGGGATTGGGGTGGGAACAATATAGTTTCAGGTGTGGGTTTCGACTCCTACGCCATGCGAAATAAAATAGAACCGACAAAAAAAAAAAAGATCACCCATGAATTAGTTTTGATAGCAAAAGTACAGGTCAGTACATGATGCGTTGGGACATATATAAGTAATGGTGCCGGTTCGAGATTTAGATAATAAATGCCAGAGATATCACAGGAAGCGGATGTGTAAAAATTAGATGTTGAATTTTTACTATATTACTCCATGCTTACATTTTTTATCTATGGTGCTCTACACTTTTCAAATGAGAGTATCATTACATTTTGGGTTTTGCGCTCTACATTTTTCAATGAGAGTATAATTACATTTTGAGTTTTGCACGTGAAAACGGATTTTATGAAATTTATTTTACCTCCTATGCATACGTTTCTTTCCGATTGGACAATGAATGCTCTTTTATGCATGTCAAAATCACCCATAAATCGGTTTAGACGTTAATAGCTTTTTTGGCTTCTATCGGATTTTTCTGGGGGAAGGAAACGGATTCTATTTTTCTTACGCGTCGATGCCACGATCAGCCCACGTCTTTTGCTTCAACTGCATCCATCAGGCTCGTCTTGAAGAGGATATTCTTTAATTTTTTGGTCGGTGATATTCTTTAATTTACAAATCGCTATCACGCTTTGTATTGTTTATTTAACGCTATATATAGGAAGAGAGAGAGAGAGAGTGAGAGAGTAGCCGTTTAGGGATTTTAAAATTAGTTATATAAAGTTAACTTGTAAAGAGATAAAAAAAAGATATTGACAAACGACATTTATAAGTAGAATTGCACCAACTAAACCTTAAACAATGCCTTTTCATTTTTTTCTCCATAATTCTAAAGATAGTAGTTTCTCAAATGGGTTTTTTCTTCCTACTAATTTGTTATCTCGAAGTTCTATATATAAAAGAAAAAATTAGAGCAATCCGCAAAATTGTAAATTCAACTTTCCAGGTTCTTTTTACCTTTTTAGCTGCTAGATTAGATATTCCATCACTTTCTTACAACTCTACAGCTTTGCGACTCAATCATCTCGAACCAGTTTTTGCGTCTGACAATTGTTCCAAGTACCATTTTTCTGTTCAGCCATAAACGTGTCCATCATCATAAAGATGAAAAGTGCTTCCGCATCTATCCGTTTAGACGCGGAGAAGATTCTTATCGGACGACCTTGATGGGGTTCCCCCTTTTAGGGTTTAGGACACCCGAGATTCGACCCTTCAGATGGAAAAGCGTTCAGTTACATTGGCTTCTAAAGCGGGGACAATTCGACAAGCGCTGGCATCGCCTGCCGCATTCACATTCTCATCATGCCGCGGGGGACTCGCTCACTCTTTGGAAAACCTTAAAGAAGAACAAGAACACTGCACCATCAAGTCCCCGGGGAACTTTTCGACCGAGAGAGCGATTATATTAAAGATCATACTGTTGTCATCATGGCAGGTTAATGGATCAATGAAAGTAAGCGAAACATAATTTTTTTTATTGGTAAAGGTAAGCAAAACATAGTTTTCATTCATGTATCTCATTAATTTATGTATATATTGAGTTTATGTATCTCTTGGATTCATGTATCTACTTTATTATTAGTTTATGTATCTTTTGGATTTTATAATCATTTAATTCATGATTCATGTACCCCTTTTGTCCATGAATTCCAAAACTCTATAAATAGATATGGAATTCTTCATTTCAAAGGAGAAGCAAAAACACCTACATCTCCTCTCTTAAAGTTTTTCTAAGTTTGCTGGTTTTAAGAAATATTCGACAAAGTCCTATTTGTGTAGTGCCGATATCAATGGGTTCGAGGTATTGTATTTTGGAAGGCGAAGTACATGAAGTTGCTTAGTATTGTTGACATGAACTAATCGCCTTAAGAAAATTCAGTTAGCCAAATTTTACCTTCAATATTTATTTATTTTGTTATCACTTTCTCGAATTAATCTTTTGATTATAGTAAACAATGTTATGTATTCTTCCCCCAATATGTTTCTTTTTCTTCTTCTTCTCCTCCTTTACATTTTCCAATACAAACTACCTTTAATGTGGCAAGTCCAATGCCTACCTTACAAAGTTTGTAAGTGTGCTAATGAGACGAGCAAAAAGAATCGAAAGAAAGAACGAAAAGTGAAGAACAAAGTTTAACAACTTGAGCTAGACAAAGCTTAAAGAAAATCCTTCACTTGGGGTTTGGAAGAGCCAGAGCAGGAGCCAGCATCCCCATCATCAACCAAGAACCAGGGGCTTTTATTAGACGGAATCATTGTGAGGCGCCGAGGAGAAATTCCAGGAAGATGAGAGCTTTTTGTCTTGGCCAAGTAGAAGTGGAAGCAAAAGCAGAAGCATAGACCTTTCTTTTTACTTCCACAAACACAGTCGAAACAAAAAATATAGTTCGAAAGGAAGAAAAACTCATTATCCATATTGGCTCTCCCAATTCCCAGGTTGGTGGACAACTATTGCATATGTTTATCAAGATCAAGTTGAGGTTAAGCTTATCTAAAGGAATAAACTCAATCCACATGTCTGCAAAGTTCTCTACTGCAAGAAGCTTCTTTATGGTCACATCTTCTCTTGAAATGCTAAATCTGAGGCAGCAATTTCGGCTCACAAGTGAACTCGCCTATGTATCGATATATCTAGCTTGGGAAAAAGACCACAAAAAACCCTAAACTTTATCCAAAGTGACAAATTTACTTCAAAACTTTTTTTTGTAACATAAAAAACCTCAAACTTTGCTAATCGTAACACATTTACCAAAAACTTTTTTTTTGTGACATGAAAAAACTTCAAAGTTTGCCAACTGTGACACATTTACCCCAATTTTTTTTCGTGACACAAAAATCTCTAAACTTGTATTTGTGTGACACATTTATCTTAAATAATAGGGTATTTTTGTCTTTTATTTTTTAATTTTTTTCTTCTTCTCTCATCCCTCCACCGGCCATGGTGGAGGGAAGCCGGACTCAAGCGAGGGTGGCCCTTGCTGGTGTTGGGCAAGGGTCTCCCTCGCCTGGGCTGGCTAGGGCCGCCCTTGCCGGCGTCAAGCAAGGGCGGCCCTCAGCTAGTCAGGCGAGGGCCTCCTGCGCCAGGCCCTCATTAGCATCAAGCAAGGGGTGCCCTCACCCAATGTTGGTGATGGCCTAGCAAGGGCACCCCTTGTCGGACTCAAGCAAGGGCAGCCCTTGCTCGATGCTAGTGAGGGCAGCCCTAGCTTGATGATGGCGAGGGCGGCCCTAGCTAGCCCTAGGAGAGGGCGACCCTCACTCAACGCTAGAGAGGGCAACCCTTGCCTGAGTCTAGTTTCCCTTCACCATGGCCAAGCGAAGGGAAGAGAGAAGAAGAAATAAGGAAAAACAAAAAGAAAAAAAATAGAAGAATAAGACGAAAATGCCCTTAGTGGGTAAATGTGTCACGGTTAGCAAAGTTTAGAATAAATTTGTCATTTTGGGCAAAATTTGGGGTTTTTAGTGGTCTTTTTCCATCTAGCTTTCACTAAACATCTTATCGGCCCAATGTACCCCATGAACATCACTAACCGAATCATTAGACCACACTACCTCTTCAACTCATTTCGTTGTTACAATATTTCCAACCTTAGTTGTCAATGAAACTATTGTGAAGGCACAACTGCTCAGAAATAAACCATCTTTTACGTTCCCTACATGACTCGCATTCTCAAACCCAATTACAACTACACTGCCCAAATTACATCTTTCAAAATATACCCAAACATTGGTCATCCCTAACTAAATCAAAAGAATCCACTTTACAACATCACAATGTACATCTAAATTAATCATATACATTTTTCTAATTACTTGTGATATATCACGCTTAATTTTATCAACTGCATTAACAACTAATGGTACTAGAATATGAAACATGGGACATTTGCTCCACCTCCTTTTGAGTACACAATGACAGACTAGGCAATTTATAATATGTACCAAGTGGGGTACTCACAAAACCAGGATGATCCACTTCACAGCATCACAATGTACACCTATATTAATTGTTTACATTTTTCTAATTGCATGTGATATATCAAACTTAATTTATCTACTACATAACTCAAACAACCAACAGTACTAGAACATGGGACAATTGCTCCACCTCCATCCAAGCACATGATGAGAGACTAGACAATTTATAATGTGTAGCAAGTGGGGTACTTATATAATTTCTTGACTGCCTATTGAAGCACCTTAACACTTTCTTGACATAATTCCTCCGAGTCCCTTGCAACATTCCAGTAGTCTTCACTCTCTGCATCTACATGCTTGAAGTTGTCTCTACTTTACCCAAATTATCTCCTTTAATATTTGCATACATCTGTCACTTTATTGCATCCACCTTTACTATTAACCACCTCAAAGTTTCATTAACTATGGTCTTGAAATAATTGTCAACTACAATAGAAATTGGCGACTTTGCAAACATTGCCACATCTACCACACTTGGAACATTTCTAGGCTTTTTTTTTTAAGCTTCACTTGCTTTTGAGCACTGTTTGGATCTTTCTCCACAATAAATCCCTCCTCCTCTCATGAAATACAGAGAAAATTTGTCAAAGGTAACTCTTTGCTGAATATAAAAGTGGATGAGTCTTCCTTAGGGCACCACAACATGTATTCCTTCACACCATGTGCATAGCATGGGAATATGCACTTTGTTATCCCTCGTCTCCAATGTGCCATCACTTACAGAAGCATAAATAAGGCAATTGAACACTCTTAATTCAGTGTAATTAGCAAATTTACTTGACCATATTTTATTAGGAGTTTTCTAATGAATTGCTGGAGATGGTGATCTATTCACTAACCAACAAGTAGTATTCACAGTTTTGGCTTAGAAATCTTCACTAAATCCAACATTGGAGAATAAAGAGCAAGCTCTCTCCAATATAATTTATTCATTAGTTCCGTGACTCCATTTGGTTGTGGCATCGGCTACTATGCGGTGTTTCACTATGCCTTCCTATGCACAATATTAGCTAAAGTCCTCATAATTTCCAACCCTTTATCATTTCTTATGCATTTGATCTTCCTTCCAATTTGTTTTTTTGCCTACAAAAATGAATGAAAGAATAATGTTTTCATTGTTCATAAAAATGCTTTGACGTGAATTATTGTTGATATGAAAACATTTTTCGTTAACTAATTATTACAAGTGACACAAATAATATTTTTTGAGAGAAATTATTTTTTCAAATTATTTATTTTTTGCAAAATAAACACAGCTATGAAGATGACTATGAAGATCAAAATGATGGTGATGGATGAACTTCATTTCCATTAAAGGATGAATTTATCTCCATGACACCGAAGCTTCGATTTTGATATTGTAAATAGAAATATTTAACACTTAAACTACTATTACAATTTCTTAAAAAAATTATTCATGTCGGTGTTGGTCATTCTATGTAGGAGGATTACTAGTGTCTACGCTAGTAATTTTTCAGAAAAAATTTGTTGGAATAATAATACTGATAAATTATCAATAATACTAGGAATAATCTTATAAGATTAAAAATTTTAAGGCTGAATGAGATGTATGGCAATAGATTAGGATTTAAGAAAATTATCTCTTCTTCTTTTTCTCAAAAAGTTTAAAATATAATCCGAATTTCATTTTTTGTTTCTTCCCCCAATACAAGATTCCTAAGCGCGGACCCAGCTTTTGGAATGAGAAATTGTTGGAGGATACAACAAAGACACGTAAAAGAACACCCGGCCGTAAAGTCAACTGGTGGCATTGAAATAGTCCTTTTTCTCCCTTGACAATGAAACTATTGGCGTTTCTTGAATGGGTCCGCTGGTGCTCGTGAGTCAAGCCTCGTGCTTCATCAGTTAGCAACGACTAATTCTCCATTATATACGAGGCACATTCGTTGATAACCAGACAATATGAGCCCTAAATATAATTTGTTCCTTGATAACCAGCGAGGGACGCCCTCGCCAGATCAAGTCTCTTGTCCCTTGCTCGAAGCTAGCAACGACCTTCACTTGAGGCCATCGGAAGGAAAAAAAAAAGAAAAAAAAAAGAAAGAGAAAGAGAAAAATATTAGAAAGAAATTATCCATGTTAGTGCTAGCTGTGCCATGTTGAATTGTCAATGCCAAAAAGATTGTCATGTCAGCAATTTTTGACTAAAAATGCCAAATTGTTAAAAGATTTAGGATTAAAGTAATAATTTATTAAAATGTTTACAATTAAATTGGTATAATTGAAAGGTTTATAACTAAATTAATAAGTTATCAAAAAGTTTTTGAACTAAATTAATAATATTGAAAGGTTTATGATTGAATTGGTAACCTTTAAGTAAGTTTATGAATTTTTGAATAATTTTTCCACCTTTGTTGATAATTTGATGTTATGAGCCCTAAACGTAATTTTCTTGTGGTTAATGGAGGAATCATGACGTTCGGAGGTAGATATAATGTGGATGAAGAACAACCAAATAGCCTCAAATCGGTCGATGTGATTTATCCGCTATGATTCTACTTCGGCAGATAATGATATGATAATAACAGCATTGCTGATTTCTTGCTGCTGTTCCTATGAATGGAAACTTTCGAGCGGACCGTGTGTGCTGTCGAAGAATCGCATCGAGCGCGGGAGCGACAAGACGCGCAAAGCGTACGCATCCCCTTCTTTTGTTAATGAATAGAACTTGACTTACCCATAAAAAAGAGAAAGAAAGGAGAGAGAGAAGATTAAGGAGGAACAGCAGTGAGGAACGCCATCTAAAACGCGTTGACCAGCGTCGAAATCCAGATTCCCAGTCGTGGTGTATCCTCAATTTGGCATTTTCAGATAAAGTAATCATGGGTTCAGTCAAAAGACAAGGTTGAACCGTGCAGCTCGTCGATCCCCGTTGTTCATTGCTTCCGGACGTCCGTACCACCACGCGGATGAGGGAACAGGACTCAATCAATCGGTCAGACTGGCGGAGAACAGTTCAACCGATGTGTGATTTTTCTTGATTCGAGCGATTACGTTTACTTGACCGAGAAAAGTACGGGGGAATTCATGATATATTGCATCCTTTTGATGGTAAATGTCCGAAAGATATCCCAAGAAACGGACACGTAAAATTGGATGTCAAGTTTTTAATATTTTACTCTATGTTTACATTTTTATCCACCATGCTCCGCCTTTTTTAATGGACTATTTCAAGTTTTGCACGTAAGAATGGATTTTAAGATTATCTCAATGGAGAAACTATTTTATGAAATGATTAATATTATAAAAAATTCTAAATTAATATATATAATAAATTTATTTTAAATTATTTTTTATTATAAAAATATAAAATTAATATATTTATAACAAACTTACTCTTTGTTAATTCTCGTTAAATTGGATTAATATCATGAGAAATCACCAATTGATCGCTGTGATAACACAAAAGGTAAATCTAGTATATACATTAATTATCATGTGTCATTATTCAATTCAATAATTTGACGATAAAATTTAATGAAAATTTATATTGGGTTAATTTGTCATAAATGTATTAATTTATGATTTTTAATGGTCAAAAATTAATTTAGGGTAACCATATTATATATATTAATTATATTTGAGATTTTTCATAATATTAACTTTTTTTATGAACTTATGCTTCGCATGCGTCCGTTTCTCTCTGATTTGATGACGGATGATATTTATCACTAGCTACTGCATGTCAACATTACCCATAAATTAGTTTTGACAGTAAAAGGACGGGGAGGCACATGATGCGTTGGGACAAATATAAGTAATGGTGCCAGCTTGAGATTTAAATGGTAAATGTCCTGGAGACCTCACAAGAAGCGGAAGCATAAAAATTAGATGTCCGATTTAAATTATTTTATTCCGTGCTTACATTTTTACCTGTCGTGCTTGGCATTTTTCAATGAGAGGATTATAAATTTTTTGAGTTTCCCATGGGAGAACGGATTTCACGATATTTACTTTTATCGCTCATGTGGACGTTTCCCTCTGATTGGACAGTGAATGTTTTTTTTAATGCATGTCTACATCACCCACAAATCGGTTGAGACATTAATAATTTTGTCTTCTAACGGACTTTTGTGGGGGAAGGAAACAGATTCTATTTTCTTTACGCGTCAATGCCATGACCAACCCCCACATCTTTTTCATCAACTGCATCCATACATATATATAATATATCTATACACGCGTGCGTGAAGGAAGAGAGTAAGTAGAAATTCAATGATATTAAAATGGGTTACATAAGATGAACTTATAAAGAAAGTATTGACAAATGACATTTGTAAATAGAATTTTACCGGCTAAACTCTAAAATAATGTTCTCCACAATTTTAGAAATTTTCGTTTCCATGCTTTCTAACTCTCCATAGTTGTTCTCAAATGGGTTTTTCTCTCCCGAGTAATTTGTCATCTCGAAATTCCCTACACAAAAAATGAAACACAGCAATCCACAAAAATTTGTAGATTCAACTTTCCAGGTTCTTTTTTTACCTAATCTAGCTGCTAGATTGGATATCCCATCACTCTATTGCAACTATGCAGCTTTGCAACTAAAATCTTGAACCGGCTTTTGCGTCTGACACTGTTCCAAGTACGATTCTCTGCTCAGCCATAAGCGTGTCCATCATCATAAAGATGAAAAGTGCTTCATGACCTTGATGGTGGTTCCTCTTTTCCGGGGCTTTTAAGACCCCCGAGATTCAATTACTTTTGCAAATGCCTACTATTCCATTAGATTCCGGAGCGGGGGCAGTTCGAGCAGCGCAGGCATCGCCTGCTGCGCTCGTCACAAATGTCAGCTCGATTCTCATTATATTGGGGGGGACTCAGTCACCTCTCTGGAAACCTAAGAGAAGAAGGAGAAACGCTGCATCATTTTTCGATCGAGAGAACGATCTTATTAAAGATCAAAACTAGCTTTAATGTACCGTGTCCAATGCTCTGCCTCACAAAGTCTACAAGTGTGCTAATGAAACAAACGAAGAGAATCGACCAAAAAAAGAGCGTAAAATGAAGAACAGAGTCTATAACTTAAGCTAGACAAAACTTCAAGAAAATCCTCGACTCGGGGTTTGGATGGGACGGAGCCAGCAACCCATCAAAGAACCGGGCGCTTTTGATCAGACGGGGTCGCCGCGGGGTGTCCACAAGAAATTCCAGGAAGACGGGACTGCGCAGAAATGAAGCAGAAGCAGAAGCAGAAGCAGAGGCGTTTCTGAGCTAAACAGAACGAATGGAATGAGGGAGCTCCTATGGAATCCGACCAGAAGTCGGGCATCGGCGTCAGGACGGCCGAACGGCGGGGGGCCTGCGGCTCGCGCCCCGCTTCTTGCAACAGAGCAGCGGGGAGAGCAGGGCCCGGAGGACGTTCTTCAGGACGCGGCCGCGTCGAGGGACCAGACGAGGGGCGGGGCGGAGGAGGAAGAAGTGTCGAACACGAAGCCAGGAGGGGGGACGACGCGTGGCGTCCGTTCTTGATGGTGGGCGGCGCTGAGGTCGGCCATTGTCTGCACGCCCCTCTCTCCAAATCCTAGAAAGCAGCTGGCGACAGTTGGAGCACGGAAAGAGAGACGAGGAGAGGACACGGAGGCCGAAGCGGATTGGAAGGCGGTGAGTGGGAGTACCGACACGGGAGGCCAGTACATATAAGGCGGGGGGAGTGTCGGAAGCCGCGTAAAGCGTGTTGGCGAAAGGACCGAAGGGACCGCGTGCGGAGAGAGAGAGGGTGGGGGAGTTCTTAAGAGTTGGCGGTATCGGGGATCGAGACTCTCGATATCATATTTGCTTTTTGCTCTCTAGATTCCGCTTTGCGACTGATGTCAACGCCCCGGGGTCGACGCGATCGAGTCCGGGAGAGATCGGTTGGATTTCCAAGGGGGGAAGGGAGCGGGGGTTGAACCGGTCGGTCTCCTGCTCCATCCACGCGACGCGTCTCGGGGCTTGGGAGTTGCTGGAAGCGTTTATTTTTCCGTTTGCCTTGACGGGTTCCTCTGTGGGCGTTGCCGTTGCCATCTTTTGCCGCTTCTTCTTGGGCCCTTTGAATTTTCCTCTCCCTCCCTCTCTCTCTATATTCGCTGGTGAGTACCGATTACACTTCGAATTGCCTTTTTGGCACCTCCAATTTGTTTTCTGTGTGTTTTCTCTAATGAGTTAGATTGCCTAGCGCTTGCGCGGTCGTGAAAAATCTTACCTTTTCAATGGGTTTGGTAGTTGATATTAGCTTGTTTGACTTTGTGCAATCAAATTCTCCCATTCCTAAGATTAGCATCTATATCATGTTGTGGCACTTTTGTAACTAGTGAAATCGAGTCTTATGTCTCTTTGATCCATTGCACAAATTGTACGAATATGAGAATCTAGTTGCACGAAAGATGAAAAAGGACCAAACCGGCGCGAACGCTCAAAGCTAGAGGCCAAAAGTTGATAAATCGAGGATTCATCTTTTTCAATTTGAGTAAGTTGATTGAATGTTTGTCGGTGAAATGGAAGTGACATAATCATCACGAAATGCCGACCATCCGATTTTTTGATTACGTTGTGTCGTTTGTTGTCTGTCGAAACTACACGAAGTGCGTGCCAATCGGGCAGAATATTTGACAAAAGTACACAAGATCGAAAGAAATGAGTGATTTGATCATTATATCTCATAGTGACATATTATACACGCAAAGAAATTGCGAGTCATTGGATAAGTTGTCTAAATCCCATTGCTTGACGGTAAAATCTAGGCAAAATTATAAAAAAAAAAATTTTAAATTTATTATACTTATATCAATTTAATTATAAAATTTTCAATTATATCAATTGACTTTTAAACCTTTTAATAATTTGTTAAATTAATCTTTCAATCAATTAGTTGGAAATTACTAATATAAATATCGATTGTTTCACGTGACATAGCTAACATTGATGTAAAATTTGTTTACAATCTTTTAAAAAAATTATATATATTTTAAAAATCTTTTCTATTTTCATTTTCCTTATTCTTCCATCGATCATCGAGTTTAGTGACTGCAGGCAACTAGCCACAAGCGAGAGAGCCAAAAAGGCTCACTCGCCAAGATCTAGCTAGGGCGAGCCTCACCGGGATCAAGTGAGCTCGAGCCTTGCTTGTGGTTGATCATTGGCTATCCTTGAGGCCCAACGACTATCAAAGGAAGAAAGAAAAAGAAAAAGAAAAAGAAATAAATTTTTTATAATTATTCCTATCAACATTAACTGTGTCACGTAGAATGATCATTGTTCACATTAGCAATTTACGATTAAAATTGGCTGAAATGACTAAATTGACAAAAAGATTTATGTCTCATGATTGATAAGTTTAGAATTGAAGTGACGCAAGTGCAATAGGTTTATGACTTTTGACGCAAGTGTAATAGGTTTATGACTTTTCTAGTAATTTCCCGTAAAATATAATATAGTAAAAAGAATTTAGCTAAATAAAAAGGAGAGAATGGCCGAGAACGATAACTATCTCTTCCAGCACAAAATTCATTTATATAATGCTTAAGAGTGTCTTAAGGACTGCATCATACTTGGATCCTCGGCTCTACTTCACTGATTCCCACCTCCTAGCGCTTCGCTAAAAAACTACAGAAGTAACATCTTACTTGCTCTGAGCATATTCCTAAGCACTGCTGCTGCTGGGAACTCATCCTTAATGTGCCCAAAAATTGGACCATCAAAAGCACCAACCCGATAAATTCACATGCGCTATCATCGCCATTTCCTCAACTTGATACCGCGATCCGTAATGACGAAAGCCAGGCACCATAGAGCCTGCCAGTCAGAAAACAACATCGACATCAGTCATTGCTGCTATAGTTTACGCTTATACCAGACATATTCTCCTTGGGCTAAACTCTCTGTTTACAAATTTACAGTGAAGTTCGCTAGAGATGAAACCCCCATTTCTTTACATTCTTCGCTTGCCATTTCTCAATCTACAGCGATCGACTCGTTGTTACATGCAAGATGCTTGAGTTGGTATCAAACAAAGTTACAGAACTACCTGGTGTTTCTGGTGTGGAAGAATTTGGACTCTCCTGTGAGGGCAACAGCACAGCAGGAGATTCCACAGCTACTGAAGGGAGATCTGGAGTTCGCAAAAATCCTTCCAATAGGAAGCCAACTGACTCGTTCCAAATTTCCACAGCTTCTCCTGCTATGGAGGTGATCAGTGAAGATCTTTCCAGAAGAAAAGTTCTTAGATCAGGTATTGATGTCTTCTCAAACTCTTGGGGAAGCAAAAGTTTGGCCAAAACTACAATGCACTCCTGCAAATCAATAACAAAAGCAGAGCAACTACTCATTAGATTTATGTAAGGCTTCCAAGATAACAGCAGCATCAACCCTTTTCTCTCTCCCCCTCTCTCTCCTTTACACTAGTTTAAAGTACAGACACCATTGCTATCTGACCAGTGCACCACCTATTTGAAGTTATGATATTCCAGCCATCCATTTGAGTATGGGTTAAAGAACTACCAATTTACACCTCCATGCGACTCACAAGCAAGAAACAGATAGACACAGTAGGACTCTCCATTCTCCTGCACTTTTGCACTGACCTACAGTTGAAATATTACTCTGTGTAGACCATAAAGAAATAAGACCCTCAAGATACTAATTTTCTCTTGCATCAACAAGTCGCACTCAGAGCAACTCTACCTGCCAGAGTATATTCTTCACTTCGGGAATTGATCTCACTAGTGGAAGTAATACTTTGACTTCGATCATGTAACAGAGTACCACAGTATCTGAAGTCAAATCACAGAAATAATTTTTCCCAGACAGCAATTCATAGAGGCCCATGATACATCCTTCAGGAAATGTCGCACATAGACCATGGGGGCTATTGGGACACCTCACTTCAGACTGCCATAAGAGGAGCATAAGAAGCAGTACTTGCCATTAGAAAAAAGTTGCAGGAAGCAAAAGGGGTCCCATTGAGTGGTCCAATCAGTCTAATACATAATGTACAGTCTAGAAAAGACCTTGCTTTAGTTGACATATGCTTACCTTAACTAGACCATTTGCTATTAGAAACAAAGACCTGGCAAGCATCCCTCTTGGAAAGTACCATCCCCTGGGGTTTGACTGTTTCCTTCACAGAATTCTCTAGAGCCTGGCGAACCTCATATGGAAGGATACCAAGACAAGGATGCTGCCTTATAACGTCTCTTGCCGCAGGAACCTTTATGCAAGGAGGAGACCTCAACAGTTTCTTGTAATCACTCTGCCAGCAGAGAAATGAGTTCTTTAAGAATACACAGAATGACAGCATGAACACACTGACAGGTGTCAAACAAACAAATACTGAAGAACCCGGCCTTCCATTCTGCTTATAGTTAGATGAATATGTTTCCATTGTGTATAATGACTAATAACTTAACAGATGTCTAAAAAAATTCAGATCCCAGATACTTTCTTTGCCCCTTTCTAAAAAATAACTGAAATGGTGTGTTTAGTAGCAACAATTAGTCGCTAGAGTCATCTTATATTAAATTCTCCTCACCAGCCTCTCAAACTAAAGAATAACAAATTGGTAATTTAACCAAAATTCTGTGAACTATGTTAGTTTTCTCCTGTTAAGAGCCATTTCTATGACGGCCAGCACTCTGCACACCAAAAAATGTTTATCTGGATTTTTGGTCTTTACCAAGTGAGAAAAAAGAGAAGAGGAGGGTGCTGTAGAAGCAATTACCTGGACAAGCTCATGAAGATGGAGTGACAATTTATCTTCCAACACACCATCTCTGCCAAGATTCTGAATGTAATCTTCTAAATCATTCAGCAGTGAGTACGTAACTTGACTTGTTCTCACAATTTGTAAAACCTGAGAACTTCCCCCAATAAGCATTGATCTACTATCACTTCTTAAGATAGAGGAAGAGCTCGTATGGTAGCAAAGGAAAATCTGCATATAGCACCATACATGAAATCTAGAGAATAAAGTTCATGTTTCAGAACCTCAGGAAATGCGAGAAGAATGTCTTCTAAAAGCTTTCTGGCTTCCTTTTCTTCTGCTTCACTTTCACTGATGACATTAGCTATAATGTTACTTTCACCTAGAGAGAGAGAGAGAGAGAGAGATAAGTCGGTAGTGAAAAAGAGGTTGTTCCTACAAGAACATCCACTGCAAAAGGAGACATATTAAGTTAACTTCAGGAGGAAAAAGGGCCAGTAACTATGGGTCTCTTGTATCGCATATCAACAGCAGAAGCATTCTGCAGTGTAATGAGGTAATGAACTAATTGTGCCCATCCTTCAGCTACTTAGAGGCATGAATTAACCATTTCTCTCAATGTTGAGCCATCAGGCAACATGCATCCAATGTAAATCAAGCATATCTCTTAACAACCCCCATTGCTTGTAAGTTGGACCTATATGTGAAATCTACAATTTAGACGTACCACATCCAATGCAAGGATGAATAGGATTTGATATCCCACCACTTGAAGCTGTGATACCATGTTGAACAACCTTTTTTTTATCAAAAGCTTGATGTGCCCATGATGAATATAAAGCATGTATCTTAACAAGTGATATGTCCTTTACAAAAATTAAAAAGAAGAAGAACCTTCATCCTGAACATTCAAAGATATAAAGTGAATAAAAAATATCAGAAGTTCTGGGCCATGGTTTTGGAAGTTACTTGTGCACAGCACTCAATTTCCGTAAACTCTAGAGAAAGCAGTTTGGCAAAAGCACAACCAATGCTTATAGTGAACTCAATTCTGCAGATGCTGTCCCTCGTTCAGGTGACACAACGTAAACCCTCATTCCTAGGTCATGGAGTCTACATTCAATTGACCCTGCCCAATCTGAAAAATATTCAGCAAGGCCATTTGCACACAGGCCCAACCAACTAACATCGGCAGAATTAAAAAACCTATTCTTTCTATAGGACAATCATGAAGCATGGAATCTGAAACAACTGTACAAAAAAGTTGGTTCATTTCCATCAAAGAAGGGAATGATCAATAAGCCAATACATATTCCAAGTGTGAATTATACTTGCATTGTTGGGCACCTTCGGTGGACAATCAGAGAAGTGACAGTCTTGGCAGTGCTTTCACATGGAGTGAGGTATATTTCCATCGACAAACCAAATTTCCACCCAGCATGCCTAGGATGTGTCTTTAATTTCAGTCAATCATCACTACAATAGGATGACAGAAAATGAGTCTAATTTCACAGGATCGACAACCCAATGCAATTGTTAAAGAAAAAGATCTATGATCACACAAAGTACAGCAGATAAATAGTTGAAGCATGATGATAAAGATAATCAAGTATATACCCATATATTCATGGATTTTTCTTCTTGCAATCTTGTGGGCTCGAAGAAATGCACTACAGGCACTACATGCGAACTTCAGCTTCTTTAGGGTCAAATAGTTGACCATCTTTTGTGGGAAAATGCATATGCCAAAGCACCTATAGTCATTCTGAAAATCAATATGAACTTTCAAGTCTTTCCAGTCACACAAAGGCTCTCTTGAAACTAAATCCATTGCATTATCAACTGAGCCCATCAAAAGATATGCCGTTATTTGAGTTACCCATCCATCATCAAGCATCCTCTTGTAAGCAGCCTGAGCAGCTGGGAAAATAACCTAAGTCAACTTTAATGAAATACCCACAGACAGTCTTTCCAGTTTGGCTGGAACACTACATATCCAGGACCCACTGTATAGATGGGCTTAAAATTTTGAAGTAGCAGATCTTGAAAGAAAATTTTACTTACCAGCGGCAATACATGTCGTATAAAATGAACATTTAATGAGTCTTTATGAATCTAAATGACTTTCTACTTTACTGTTAGAATAAGGTAGAGATAAAAACAAATCAAATATTAACGACCGGATGATAGATACATGTGACTCACCCCTTAAAAAGCATGCTCGAGTTGCTTGTAAATTTATCTTGGCCAGGTTACTGCTGCAGGTAGAAACACTGCGAGGGTGCACCCCTTCCAGGTCCATTTTATTTAAGGACATCATGTAACTTTTGACAGCGCACCAATCAAAAGGCCCCAAATCATCATTTTGAAGATTTTCACAAGCCTGAAGAGCCACATCCATCATTTTGTACTTTGTGTGGTCCAATGTGAGTTTCTGTGACAATATTGACCATGAGAAACATGAGAACTAATGAAGCTTCAACTGTACACCGAACCATAATTAGACCACAAGACATGCCAGAAACATCAGTCGCTCATCAAGAATATTGCTTGTCTTGTAGACCAGGGAGGATATGGGCTGACATACTACCAACATTTTATCCATTTTAGGAAACAAGAATTCTTCATTTGATTTTCATGTTAAGATGCTCATGCATTGAAACTTTACCTCAGACAGAGATTCAAATCCATTGAGAAAATATCTATGTTTTTTAAATGTTAACTTCTCAATTTTTGATTCTTCAGAATTTATTTAGTGGTTGAAAGTCTAATTATGAGCAACTATGAAATGCTAAACATTTAAAAGCAAGTGTATCGCAAACTAGTTAGGAGGAATTGAGCCACACGCTGTACTTTGACTTATACCAGAATATTAATCTACAGTTTTTGATCTATGATTACAGGCTTAACAGCATTTAATATTCCACATTACTTGTTTATGGGGCTTTCCAGAGCTTACAATGCTACTCTCCTACTCCTAATGACTTAAAACTTTTGGTTCAGAATTCTGATATTAAATCAAGAAAAATTTTGAATTATTCATGCCCCATCTAATATTTCTTAATGCGTGTGGTTTTTGTCAATATGTATCATCAGGACCAAGGTTAATATAAGGCATAGGATGATCCGTGTGTGAGGAGATGCACGTCAAAAGCCAAAGTAATTTTCCTCACGCTGTCTCTCAAGGCACTAACCATTAAAAGGTGCTGAAAGATTCCATTATCAATAACTCCACCATTCTAAGGTATATTATTCCCTGGCAGTGAAGAAAGCATCGTCTGCCAGATGATTGTTCAGAATTCATAATATGGTCATTATCAAAAGAAGTCATCTCAAAACATCTAAGAAATGAGATTAGTGGGATGATACTATGTCAATAGGCCACATCTCACCGTTTGATGAAATGCTTTCCCTTGGCAGTTACATTCTTTCCTGATATGTATCTTTCAATTCTATAATAGGTTATCCCTCGTTTAACACAGAAATATATGTTACTTTCTAGGAAAACTCATTACAATCTTAAAGGATCAGCAACAATATTGACATAAGCCTTTGCAAGAGTCAAAATCAATTGATTGACTCCAACCCTTTCTTTTAAGCCATTGATTCTAACCTAATTCACTAGGAGCCACCAGACAAAGCATAAAATGTGACAGATGACCCCACTCATCTAACAACAATTATTCTTACATTATCATTTGATAGACAAATTGCTTGATGTGTCAGAAGCAACCACCTTGTAAAACATCAAGTATACAATCATACCATTAGCTTACAGTTTCACCTGCAAATTAAAGGCCACAACCTGGTCTGAAAGCATGATCTTCACTTAGGCAGTTAAATCTAAATGCATTGAGTGAAATCAGTCATCATGTGCCATACCAAAGACAATAGTCCCACAAACCACAAGGATGGGGAGAGCAGCTTTTGTCGCAGTTAGGATAGATGAACATATGGCAATTGCCCAAAAATTCATAATTCAGTTTTTTGTTGGTAGCGCTTTAATGGTAGTTCCACATGGACATAGATACGGATGTTACCACATTAAACAACAACCGAAGGACAAACAGGAGTAATGGAGATAATAACAACTAGTGCCAAGATTTGGACCTTTGACCTGAAGCTTTTTACTTTGCTGTTTCTCCCAAAAGCTTAAGTTGTTAGGAAACATGCCACAATATATACCAAGCACATCTTCACAAGTTTAATCAAAGCCTGACATGAATATTTTCAACATCATCTGCTCCAGTTTTGATCATAGCAAGGAAATAGAGGTACTATTCTGGATCCTACTTTAGTCTATGCTTAACTATGTTTCATTGCAGTTCTTCAAAGCTGAATTAGGAACTTCATAATTGGCTGTTGCTTTAAAACAAAAAGCAAAAAAAAGAAAAGTTCCTGATTGATGGAATGGCAGAAGTCAGTGGAGTCTCACCTCCATCTCTGATAGCTCATCCATGCCAAAGAGACTAAGCAAGAATTGCGCAGTAGACCCATTGACAACAAGTGTCAGAAACACAGTGCCGGCAGTGAGAAAAAGGAACTGTCAAAAGAATGTGCATTAACTTTTTCAGCTTTAGTGGAAGTAAACTACTTTTATCATAAGGAGAATAATTACTTAAAATCGACCGACATGCATATTTATTGGGAATTAAATACCAGGTTTCCTGTTTCTGAACTTATGTATGGTGTGGCACTGCTGGCATCCTGGAAGACAAACAAAAATAATGCAGATTGGAATGCGAAAGAAGATTCATCCAGGATTTCTCCAGCATCCATATAGGCTAAAAGAACACACTCAATCCAGACAAATCTCTCATCTTTCTCACAAATCCATCACCTTGTACGTACTTAATCATTAAGCCAAAGACTATCTTATATTTACATATCTATGTACAGATAGTTTTTGGGATGCAATTGCACTGTCCCAAATTTAAAATGAACTATGATAATCAATATCCAAGATCTTTTTTCAGTTTGTGCTAATCAGAGCTAATAAGCCTTGACTTTGTGACTCATCTGTATCTGGTGATCAAGTTCACATAAAAAAGGGGGAAAAGGAACCTATTCCTCACATTCAGCAGTGCTACATTCATCACAGCACCTTAACCTAGTGAGTGAGAAGATCGCCAGCAGCCAAATGAATGTAGTTATTAGGCAACATGAAGTTCACCCACATTTCCACTAACCGCACTTTGACATACCAGTTAACTAAAGAAACATAAAACTTCCAAATTATTGATGCACTAGCAAATCACAGTTTACAATTCTGGAGAATAAAGAATTATGTAATGGACATTCCAGATGAAGCACACATTAGTCTACTGATGACTCCAAATGGGGTTAAACAATATTACTTTAATTGATAAGGCCATTGATAATGCAACTGCTCCTCTCAGACCAGACCAAAAGACCATGACAGCTTCTTTCCAGCTCAAACCATATCCAAAATACTGTAGAAGAGGATACAGAATAACCACAACCAGTGCTCTTGCTACTTGAGTAAAGACATAAAGAAGAAGGAGATAGCCCCAGGAGCTCCCTGAAAGAAGCAGTTTAAATGACTCTGTGG
The DNA here is from genome assembly GCA_017140325.1 of Eucalyptus leucophloia subsp. euroa. NCBI lineage: Eukaryota > Viridiplantae > Streptophyta > Magnoliopsida > Myrtales > Myrtaceae > Eucalyptus > Eucalyptus leucophloia. Next base: position 24,011,263 of record CM029476.1, read on the forward strand.
ATCAGTGAGAAGTTGGACAATTAGGTGCAACAATGCTGAAATCAAAGTAAAATGTCAGCAGTCCAAACTCCAAAGACCAAGTTGGACATATTCACCCGACCACAGCCAACAGCTAAGCCCAAAACAACACTATGTGGTCTTCCCCATATTGAACAGAGTAACAACTTTTACTGGTTCATGACAAAGACATGTTTAGCAACTTTAGCTTCAAAAGCAAAATTGAACGTCATTGTTGGTATCTCCTCTATCTTGACTAAAAAATATATAAATGGTCCTAAAGGTAGAAATTAAAATCAAGAAAATTATGTGTTCAGTTGAGTGCCACTATAATATGCTAGACTTGTCAACAAGACACTTAAATCAATTGCTTGGGTCAATATTTTTCTCTATAATTTCACAAAAGCCCCATAGCATCTTCAAATTCATCAAGGTTTGAGGCAAAAATTTTACTTAGTCTTCTGCCTCATCTGCAAAGTTCGCCATATGGACACACCCATCAACCGGAGATGATATAGGTGTCCAACCTCCTCTTTAAGGCCTCTCCTTTCCATTCTTGGCATGTCAGCCACAACAGAGCAAGAAAAGAATACTAATAATATAGCAAGAACTAACAAAGTGCTTTGAACGATCTAGCAAAGAAAAATGTCACACATACACCCCAAAATATGGGGGAAAGAAAATAAGAAAAGGCTGAGACTTGGAAGAGTAAACTGGCAAGATCAACCATAGAGTCAACCTAGAATTATCCAACACTAGTCCGTGCAAACCCAATCTTAGCAAAGAACTTACCTGATCAAGAAAAATGGACCTAAGTGTATCTGAAAGCAGAATGCCAGATTAACTAAACTTAAACTATCGATGTGACATTACTCTATCCAAACTATTTCTGTCCCTTGTGGGAAAAACTATCTTTCAGCAGGCATCTGATCAAGGAAAATTGTCAGTATTTGCTTTATAAACATAGGAAATAAGTCTTATGATTTAACAGATGATTTACAACAGCAAAGATGAAATGAACAATGGAAAAATCAACAGTACCAGCTTTGGCAATATTGTCGGAGCAGAAAAAACCTTTTGCCATGATCACCCCACTGCAAGAAAGTTTCTTTCAATGGATGAATAAATGTTTTAACCATTTGATTTTATCAATAGGAAAATATCTCCACACAGAGAATAACATGGCACAGTCATTCCTCCTCAGTTGCCTACCTTTTTTACTTTCACCAAATCCACTTACCATCCCTTTTGAAAGTCCTACTAAACCCAAAATATGCCAGCTTCCACTTGTGACCATCAAAACTTAAAGGATATGCAAAGGGAAAAGAAAAAAAAAATCATGGAAGTATTGAGCCAAAGAGAAGAGAAACAGATCTCAGTCACTGTTTAATCAGCTTTTCCATTAGGTGAATGTTTTAGAACTTTTCAGTCACAGTAAGAGCATTTTGCATGGCCAATTAATTTAGGACTGATGTTTAAACTACTCTCACATCATTCACAGACATTTTTTTTTTTTTTTTTTTTTTTTTTTTTTGGGGGGGTTAGGGTGGGGGGATGGGGAGGTTGTTCCCTCTAATAATGTCACACTTTCATACAAACCTATCTAAATTCTCCTTTCCTCTTCCTACTTCCTCTGTTCCCAAAAACAATTTTGAACTAATCCTTGGAAAAAGCAAAAACCTGTTTAATTTTTTTATGTGGAAACAAATCTAAGAAAGATAGCTCTAACTCTGACCATCATCTTCCATCAAATTTGCCAGACTTCCATTAAACATGATGCCTTAAATTAGCAAAGGTAAAAAAGGAAAACATCCTTCCAAATGTGCTTCACAGTTATAGAAACTGTAGCAACAACTACTCAACCGATAGAAGGTCAATGCAGTTACCTCAGTATGAAAATCAATGTATTGGCAATGTAGGCAGTCCCCTCCCTGAGAGAGAGAGAGAGAGAGAGAGAGAATTACATATTTTGAGCCAAAATGCTGACGATTGAACATAAGGTAAAGAAACATTCGATGCAGGATGCTACACAAATGAAGATCCATTGAAGACGTAGAAGGGGAACAATTCCATGCATCAGCATTGTCAAAATGTTTCAGGCAAACAGAAAAGGATGTATTTAAAGCACAGAGTAAAATATCAAATTCACTAGATACAAAAAGCAAAAGGATACCTCCTAAAATCAATCTTTTTTGGCTATCCACAAATATCGGCTGACTAGATATGACTACTAGGCTGTGCCCTGATGTCAACTTGTGCATTGACAGGCAAGAAAGAAGAGTCATGGGTTGATATAGGACACAAAATGAAAAGTAAAAATCACTTCTCATAAACTAGATTTCTTTAAATAATTGATACAAACTATTAGCCATCCTATGGAAGGGAATTTTCTATATAATACAGCATTTCATACAAGCAAAAAGTTGTTACTTGAAGCAATAATGGAAGTGGCAGAAATCAGGAGGAGAAAATGGTTGGATGTTACCCCAGTGAAGTAACTTTCCTTGCCAGATAAAAATAGCAGCCACTGGCCCATGTTTAAATTAGAGAACAAATACTATGTTGCAGGATGAGAGTTTTACTTTTAGCATAAACAGGAAAAAGAAAAGCAATACAAAAGGAAAAAGAGAATGATAGAACTACCATATATTGCAACAAAACAACTGGAGTTCCCCAGGAAAATAAAATATTAGGAGTCCACTTCCAGGAAAATAAAATGTAAGGCAGAAAAAATTAACAAAAAACCAAAACAATTTGAATTTATCCTTGTTATTATCTCTTTTGTTGAAACGATAATAAGTTACTTCTTTAAGTCTTTAAAGCAGCAAAATTGGCTTCTGTACTATGGTTGAATGAGAAGACTACTTCAGTAATTGCTCATCTACCACTCACTGTTTCTCAATGCAATTAAAGTTTATTTGTTGATCAATGGTCACTGTAGCTGAGTTTAGACTCTGTTTGGACTGTTGGGGCAACCTTAATTTTGGCTTTGCAATTTAACAATTTGCTTTTGTTTTTGCTTTTAGCTTTCAAAATTTGAGTTTTATTAATGATACTAAATTTTCGAATCTTTAAACAAACAGTATGGACGTGTATTATGAGGTTCTTTAACCATGCAAAATCTTTTCATGATTTTTCAGAAGTAAAACAATTCTTTGTCATTTTGGAAGGGAAGTCAACAAGTATTATGCTTAATAAAAGATGAAACAAATGGCCCTTGAAAATTCCAGAACAAGTTCACTCTGGTGGTACAAGATGGCTGAACATTCCAGAACAAGTATGAGATGGCTGTTTAAATACTCTCAGAAGCAGAAGAAGAAATAGTCCTTTTTCACACATAAAAGCACAGGCATCCATGGGTAGAAAGCTAGTGCTAATCTGAAGAGCATCCACATCTATGCTGGATAACAAAAGAAGAATTTTGTTGAATGGAATAACATCTAACACAAACCACAATTGTGGAGATTTAAAAGTGCAGTTAGCATTGACATAAATTGATTGCAATATCTCCTCTAAATACCAAGACAAATGTAGATCTTTAAGAACACCAGATACTGAAAAGAATGAAAATGGAAAAAGGAAGAAAAAGGACTCACCAAAAGTTATGCAAGCTCTGTTGATAATTACCTTTGAAAGTGGTCTTACCAACAGCAGCAAAAACCCTGTTTATCATTTGCATACTCAGGAATATGTCTTCCGAAGGACAAACATATAGCACATCAAAAAGAAATTAACTATACTTACATTCCTAAAGTGACCACTGTCAAGATGCCAGAACTGTCAGCAACTTCCTGAGCCTATAAAATATAAACACATCCATGTTTAAAGTTGAGTAATTGTTGAACTTGTACATGTGCTTTATGATTGAAGAAAACTGAAATCCCATACATGTTTAAACAACCATAAGTTCATAAATAAACTATAACCACTTCACCTGTTTAAGAGCAACTAATGAAATATGTATATTTTCATTTCAAATAGCTTTTACCAACAGAGAATTTGCCTTCATAGGTGAAGTTTATAGTAACAGTCTTAAAAAGAATGGACACCTATGAGCTTCACATCACTGGTCAATGATGCCTTTCAACCTCACCACTGTTACACTTTGTGCTGCCATGGATTAAGAAAATGTGGACGATGAGGGAACTACCAACCAATGTAGCATGAAAGTGAAAGAATATTATCAGTCTCAGAACTAGGTGATTTCTAGAGAAAGAAGATACAGAACTAGAAAAAGAATAAGGCGAGTATAAGTAATGATTTCCACTTATGAAGAGTCATGCTCCTTCACTTACCTTTCAGCATGAAACGCATTAAAGGTAAAAGTTCTCAATTCAATGGGGAAAAGAGACTAGAAAGAGTAAACAAAAGCCAATAAAACAAAATTAGAGCTCTTGCAACTCATTTGCAGTCATTGCCTTTAAATTGATGGAAAGCTATGCATTCCATCTATTCCAAACCCCACCATTCCCCTTCATTTTTTTTTTTTAAATAAATAAAAGAAAGAGATGGAAGGAGAACCAGCTTGAATGCCTGCTTAAGACAACATGTTTGAAATGCAATTGAGATATAATCCTTGCAGAAGAAACTTTATAAGTATCAGGGCAACTGTTTTTATTCCATTATCAGTGAAAACAGAACATTGATTGGATGGCATAGTGAAAGCAGATTTGATAGGCTCTCTTTTTCACAATTTTCTAAAAACAATGTGGAGGACTAGAAAACAACTAACATTTTTTGTCCTTGAAATCATAATGAGAAGAAAAGTGAAACATATAAAGAACTAATCAACATAGGAAGATGACCAACAAAGCATAAAAATCACACAGTGGCAGTAAACTGGAGTGCTTACTTAGTTCAGTGAGATATGAATTGAAGAGCTTTTCAGAACTAAATTCACCCTTGACTTTAACATGGGTGGTTGGTCAATGTTTTCAACCAAACTACCTCATAAAGTGTAAGGTAACAACGGAAAAGAGGAAAATATTAGTAAGGTAACAAGAACTAATTTCACAATTTAAGTAGCAGACTAGTTATGGCATCTTTGAGTTGGAAGAACCTTACTGTAAAGTAACAAATGTAGCTCACAGAAAGCGTCAAAGCCAGATTTATCTCAGGATCATGGTGCATAAACCCCAGCAAATATACTGACACAATGCCGAAAGCTAAACCCAAGCCAAGACTGAATTAAAAAGGATTGTCATGAGGAAATTATGCTTTAACAACTAGTTACTATCTGGTGATAATTAAGACACATACGCTCCAACTGTTGCCTCAGTCAAGAACTTGAATATATCCCCCCATTTCAAGTGCCAGCCAAGCACCATTTTGTAGAACAACTGATATAACACAACTGATGCCCTGAATAAGTAGTCAACAAATGTACAGTATATTAATGCAGGCATTTCAGACTTATATAACTAAGAATATTTGGTCCCCGAAATCGAGGATCTATATTAATGCCACAGCTACAAATGTTAACATTCTTAATTGAAACTAAAGTTGCTTTATAACATGTGGAGGATGGTCATTCTTGGCTATCATACTCCTTACATGATCATTTCATATTTCTCACATAAGGTCATGTCAGTTGGAGTTTGCATCCTCTTCATTCAATGGAGCTTCCGGAAATCTCTTTAAGTGACAGTTAATCAGAAAATTCATTGTGACGAGGATTTCTTGGTGACAGAAAGAATCATACTGAAACTTTAAATCACAAGACCCATATCAATTACATCACCGCAACTCCCTCCAGAAAATACTCTTGAGAGACGACATGTCCTCAAACTCATACTTTCTAGGGGAAGATCATCAAAATTGATCTGGAAATAAACTTACAAAGCATGGAGTATGACCTTGGACTAAATTCAGTGACCAAAACTACAAAGTCTATCCTCTTATTCCATTTGCACACTAAAGGATAATTATCACTAGGCTAAAAGATCAATGCCAACATAGAAACAATGAAATCTGAAGATGAAAGGCAAGGCTCACCCATCATTCATCATTGATTCTCCCTCAATGATTGTACTCAATTTTCTGCTTGTTCCAAGCTCTTTCAATGAGGCCACAACAGCCACAGGATCAGTTGCACTCAAAACTGCCCCCAGCAGTAAAGATGTTTGCCAACTCCATTCATATGGAAAAGTAAGCTGCCAAAAGTAAAATTGAGTACAGTTACAGAATCAAAAGCTTACAAAGATTATCAAATTCCATCTATACCTTCAGAGCACATCCGATGCAAAATGTCGAAATAATGACACCAGGGCCTGCGAGGAAAAGCATCTGTACCATACATTTCTGCATAGATGGTTTAGCATCAGGAGAACAAGTGCATTTGGTTTAAACAATCAATTATCAACTTCCAGGTCTAAATGGCTCTTCATTCTTTCTTTCCTAATGAAAGAAAAACCAATAACACCGGAAAGAAGAGTTTGTGTCCACCAGTTTTTCTTTAGACTGTACAGATGCTTCAAAAGATCTACATTTATAATGTACAGCATCAGCAGACCATTCATCTGCAAAAGACTTTTTCAGAGTAATCTGTGCACAGCTAGCGATAGCAATTCAAGTCTTGTAAGAATTACCAGCAAGTAATTCCAGGAAAACTAATCACATGTCACTTTGTTGCACAAAACTCAAGGCTTAAAACTTTATGGTAATTGTTCCAAATTTCACTTCGACACTCATTGTTTAGGTTGAAGGTAAAACCTATGCTCTCTGCAATTTTACATGACATACTCATAATTTCAGACCTCTTGAGAGTGAAAAAAAGAAAAAGCATCACAAATTTAAACATGATAGGGTTACCCTTCCCTAGTACTATTAAAGTTGGCCCTTCTTGTATGGATTCCAAATGAGTCTGTATCTCCGTCAAAAACATCAGGTAAGGAGTATTTCTATTTCCATTTTTCCCAATAGCTCTAAAAATGTACAAGATAACATCAGGGCCCAGATAATTCAAGTAAAACGCACAAGCATAGACAGAATCAGTGTCAGGGCAACCCTTTTCAGAAGACAAAAAAACAGAAGGCCAATCTCAGCAAACCCATATCTGTGAACCGAAGTTACAAAGGAGACGCAGACATTGAGAAAAAAAGAACCTTAATTTGGTGGCTGTCCATAGAAAACGAGCCCTCGAAAAGAAGAGGGGGGAGAAAGACTGCCAACAAGAGATCAGGATCAATATCCACCCCTGCAAAATTTTGCAGCTAACAAGTTAATTCAAGACCTGATCAAAAACCATCTAATGCACGTATGTCCCAAAAAAAAGTTGTGTCCTTTGAATTGATGATGCTTGACGAGGAGGGAAAACTCACAAAGGGGATTGCACTCCCCAGTGCCCCTAACGGTAGACTGGTACCAAACTCTGCATTTCATCAGATCAAAAAAAAATCATATAAAAAGGGAATTTTTCTTTTGAACAAGTCAACGAATAAAAGAATCGCATATATGCTCAAAAAAAAAAAAAAAAGAATCACATATACGACACACGGAATTTCGATCCAATTTAGCATAAAGCTTTCAAGATAACCCGTCAACGGTTAAAGGCCACGGTAGCTGAACAGTGAAAGCGAGAAAAAAGCAGCAGAGCAACCAACATGCGACAAAAATATTCGACAACTTCATGCGACGAGTGCTCTGGAAGACTAGATGAACGAACGGAGACTGGCGAAGCCAATTCCCGAAAGCCCATGAAAGGACGTGGCTGGAGGGAGGAAGAGAGAGACCCAGAGAGCCAACGGCGAGTCCGAGGAGGAGCAAGGCGACGGTGTAAGGGACGCGGGTGCCCCGGAGGAGGTGCCGGCAAGCGACGCCGGCGACGCAGCTCAGGCCGGCGAACAGCACTGCGTCCGTCGGTGCGGGCTTCGCCATTGTCACGAGGCAAAGAGGAAGCACTCACGCTCGCATGCCGCCGCCGCAGGCGCGGGATTTGACCACTGATTTATGGCGTGCGGGAGTGAATGCGTGATCAAAATCTGCTCGCCGGTCGCTGTAAGTGGAAGGAAAATTTTTGCTCTTCGTAGAGTTTGACGTCATGAGTGATCGCGGGACACGAGGCAGCGTCCGGAACCGGAACGGGCCGAAACGGGTCGACCCGGTATCAGGAGCCGGGAAAAAGCGAGCAGTGATTCCATTCTCCACGGAAAATAAATTAAAAAATATTTTTCATGTTTTTGAAATAAAAAATACTTTTTTTTGTATATAATCTTTTTCAATCATTTTTTATTTTATTTTAAAAATCTTTTTAGATATTTATTTTTTTTTTCTTTTCTTTCTTTCCTTCTCTTCTTCTTCAATATTGGCAAACTCCAGCCTCGCTACAAGCCAACAAGGCTCTAGTTCTTTTTCAAAATTGAGGCTCTCTGGAGATTTTTTCTCTTGCCATATTCATATTATACAATCATGGTAATCGACCATCGAATGAGACCACCCTTGTGGTGTTTGTCCTTAACAAGTGATCCATGGTGACGGTAATTAGCAACCACCATGATGGTGATTACCTATGGAGATCAAGCCACACCTATATTTGGATCTGAACTTGGATGCTCGATTTCTTGTCGCAATGGTCTTAAGCAACTACCGCAATAGACATGGCCACCATGGTGGCAATCATTGGGCTGACCATCGCAACACCGAGGGCACATGGTGGCGAGTGCTCTCGGAATTTCCAAAGTCTGACCCTTTTTAATTTTTTTTTTGACTTTTTTAAGCAATATTTTTATAATTGTATCTATCGTGATATCCAAAAATAAAAGATAAAATATCACAAGTCCCTTATATTTTCTTGTGCTTATCCTATTCTATCTTATATTGTTCTAATCCTTCTCCTCCCAATTTTATAACCGTCGGCCAAAATTGCTTCCATAACTATTTCTTTTCTTCTTCTTTTCTTCTTTATTTTATTTTATTGACTGCTCTTTATGTTAAAGCAAAAGGTATGGTTTAAATTTCTTAATAAAAGCCAGCGATTGTCAATATTGTCCAACCTTCGATCTTCCTTCACCCATTCAATTGTTGATTGAGCGCCCCCTCAATGTCTCCCTGCCTCAGCTTTTTCTTCTTTCGGATGGAAGGAAGTTCTCATGCACTGTTGAAGTTTTTGCAAGCTAAAGAGATATTTTTAAGAGATTCGTCCCATCTCTTCATGTCTCTCTATTCATTGTGTGTTTCTCCATTGGTTGTAATTAATACCATAAATCAAATTGTAATAATCTACATACTTTATTACCTTAAACAGTTCACCTTGTGCATTTTATAAATAATTCGTGTACTCTTCCCTACTAAATACATTAAAGTTACTTAATTCTCTTCCGCATAATCTATGTTGATATTAAAAAGCCCAGATCTCCAGGGGAAACTAATCGAGTACTCTCCGAAAGGTGTTCGTACTAGGCAACTTCTTGGTTACATCAAAACCCAAAAACTCCAATGTGGTCTTTTTAGGATTTGGGTTTGTGGGATTGGAAGCTTTTGAGTCCGATTCGGGACATTTTGCTTAAAAAGAGGGCAGAGGTATTGTTTATTTAGATAGAGATGGCCCAATCATTTGCCACATAGTGGAATCGTGGGCTTGGAAAAGTCCACGTTGTAGCTACATGTTGGAAATCCACCAGCTAAATGATGTTCTACTATTACAGTTATAAAGATCATAAGCTAAAATATACGTAGGTTTTTAAATTTGTTTCGCATTTGCTCATGATTAAGGAAGAGAGAGGAGAGATAACACATGGCTTTATTCCTTTGACACAAACGTTACAAAAGGGCGAGATGCAGACTAATTAAAAAAAGGGCCCAGCCTCATATTTCGGCATCAGTCTCCAGACAAATATCATAGGGTCCCATGAGATTAGCATACAGAACTCCCTTCTTCTGAGGAAGCTGAGCGATCCTTTTGGATTCCTCCTCGGTGAGAGACCAGTCGAAGATGTCAACGTTTTCCCTCATCCTCTGCTTGTTGTAGCTCTTTGTCACGATGCTCACTCCTTGCTCATACAACCATCTCAGAGAAACCTACAACATTTTATTCATGACAGATTATTTGGTTTATTACTTCGCAATAACATCATCAAGAAATATCTAAATATGTTGATGATTTGCCTGAGTGAATATTGGGTTCGACTCCAATCCTTAATCTAATTGAATGATATATGGCCTCTGTAGTTGTCATTGACCTTTGCCAGTCACTAAGTGATTCTTTTCATTCGTCATTTTGATTTGACTTCTTCATTATTCATTCGTCAATTTTCTAATCAGATCCTTCTGATATCAACTCCAGACAAATTCAGCTAGCTTGGCTATTGAATGATGCCAAAGTATGATGCTAATAGGATATGTGGTTCCACATTGACGAGATTTTATTCACGTCAAACAATCACATGTTCCGAGTTCACGCTAGTTGGTTTTGGCTGGATTTGATGTCAAAGGAAGCTAATTAGAAAGTTTGTGGCTCTATTCGGTAAATGAAAAATATACGGGCTTGACTAGAAAGAACATGAAAGTACATGGACAGGAAATGGAATTTTTCTCGAGATTTATATTTACCTGAGCAGATGTCTTGCCTCTAGATTTGCGATCTCTTCCAAGACATTACATCCAATGACTCTATTGTCTCCCCACTTGGTGTTGTTAGCACCCAAGGGAGAGTAGGCGCTGATGTGGATGCCCTTTGCATTGCAGTACTCCCTCAATTGCTTCTGCTGCCAAATGGGGTTCATCTCCACCTACATATTTTCCCACGTCTCCAGAGGTCAGCCTTTGATTTACACAGCATAATGGTGTAAAACGATTTACAGAACCGACCTAACTTAACCGTCCATTTCATAACTCACTAACTTTACCAAACTCTGTTAGCCAAACCTACCGATAATGATTATATCGGTCGTAGAACAATTTATGACACGTGTGGGCGATGCATCAGTGATTTGATTATGTGGGTCTCACCTGATTAACCGCGGGAGGGATTTTGGCAGTCGAGAGCAGCTCTTCCAGCTTCTTGCAGGAGAAGTTGCTGACTCCAATGCCCTTGGTGAGACCCAGGTTCTTGCACTCTTCCATGGCTTCCCAGACCGACTTCAGGTCCAGGGGAAGTATGTACTCCCTCTTCTCAACTGGCAGTTTCTTCACCTCTTTGCTCAGTCTCACCGGCCAGTGGATCAGGTACATATCAACATACTCTAGTTGGAGGTTACTGCAACGGCAGCAGCTGACCCAAGTCAATTTTATAATCAAGGAAAATCGAACAATCATGGCTTTTGCGCCATCTTTTTCGCTCTGTTTCTGCAGTCGACAATTTGGACTATCACACAGCACAAAGGAGAGGACCGACTGGCGTCACGTGATACCGACCTTAAGCTCATCTTCATGGCCGGCACGATCATGTCCTTCTCCGCAAAGCTGCTCCACAGCTTGGTGGTGATGAAGAGCTCGTCCCGGGACTTCACCAGGCCGAGGCGCAGGGCCTCAGCGATCGCCTCCCCGAGCGGCTTCTCGGAGCCGTACGCGAAGGCGGTGTCAAAGTGGCGGTACCCAGCTCTGATGGCCTCGAGTATGGCGGCCTTGGCGGTCTCTGGATCAGCCGGAGGGTCTGCCGACGTCCCCAAGCCGATGACCGGCATGGTCCGGTCGCAGGAGCCCACGCTGATCTCCGGAATTTGAGTCACTCCCATTTTCTGAACGTAGCGGGCCCGTGCGGTGTTTCCTTCGATCACGTATGCTTCGCTTATATAGAAACGGGACGTGCTCTTAACGTCGAAGTTTGTTGACTAAGCTCAGATGATCCACATGGCCTTTTACTAATTTTTCGTTGTGACTGGTGGTTTTAGTTAAGGTAAATTGTCAATAGAAGACGTTTTTAAGCATCGATTTAAACACATTCGACCACGCACTCAAATGTCCAATCTGACTGCTATTTCTTTGAAGATTGGGCCGGCTTCGGGTCTTTTTCAGCACATTTGTCGGCACATAGGAGCGAAGTGGACCTCAGCATGAGCTCAGGACAAATCGCGAGAGCCTAGACGCGTTTTAATGGGTGCTCTTGAATAGTCAATGAAGTCACGGGCGGACAATTTGGACCTTCTAGATGGGGATCGTGACTTTCCGATTAGGACTCAGCAGCCCAAGATTGACCTTTTCTCCGGGAAGACAGATGAAAGTCCGCTGCCGACGCCCACGCTTTGGCTTTGGCATTGGAGCCACGGTTGATCTTTGACCAACGAAAATGACTCGTGGAACGCGACGCCGTATATTTGGGATGGCGACTCCTATGGACACGCACGGGGTCTCAAATGCACGAAGTATTTCGTGAATATAGTATCAACTCAATCCGGATTGTCATAGCTAAAGGCACCCATCATCTTTGATGGCTCGAACTCACTTTAGTACATACATACCTCACTCGTCTTATAACTTTTCACTTCATGCTCCGTAAACCAAAAAAAGAATGAAGAACAAGAATAAATATATATAAAAGGAGCGATACTCAATAATATCGAGAAACTTTTATGTATGTTGTGGATATACACAACTCTCTTGTTACATGTGTTATGAACCATTTATATTAAACCGGCTATCATACGAGATTGGGTGTACATACCAGATGATGTGATCTCGATATCGCAATTTCTTAAGTGGAGCAAAGTTTCTTCAATCAATTTTAATACAATCAAGTTAACCACATGCTCCCAATAGAAACATTAGGATATACACACCAACGAACCCACTGGAAAAGAAAAGAATATGGCGTTACTTGTTTTCTTCTTTGTCCACTTATATTAGTGGGGGAACGATTTAGTTTGCAGAACAGTATGTCATGCTGATCCCATTAATCACATGTCGAGGGGCGTAATTTAACCCATCAGTTCAAGTTCAAACATAGAGTGACTGATCTTTGCTAGACCCATGGAATTACACTAGGTGCGAGGAATAAAGTAAATGGGCGGTGACCATAAAGGAGCCTTGAAATCTAATTAAGAATCATATTGAAGCAGGATCACGACATTTTTGGATGAACCAAAAAAGAAAATGAGTTACCATGTGAAAGATTTATAAGAGGAGATTAAATGAATTAGACATGTATGTGGGAAAATTATTCAAAAAGTCTTAAATCTAGTGCACTTTTGTCAATTCTATCATAAATATTTTAATTATGCCAATTGAATCATAAATATTTTCATATTTTACTAATTAAATTTATCTGATGAATTTTGGTCAGAAATTGTTGACGTAAACAATAATTGTCATATGTGCCATGACTAAGTATCTTGATGTAAATAATTTTAATAATTTTTAGTAATAATTTTAAATATTTTTTAAATTTTTAAATTTTGTTTTTTCTTTTCTTTTCCCCTCTACCAACAAGCATTGGCCTTAAGGGAGGGCTCGTGGCCCTTACATGTAACCAATGAAGGTTATGAGCCGTCGTCCAATGCTAGTGAGGGTTAGGACCCTTGCCCAATTGCTAACAAGGGCCACAAACCCTCACCCAAAGTTGAGCAAGGGCCACAAGCCCTCACTCATAGCTACCACAATGGCCCTCCCCTAGCTATGAGTGAGGGCAACAAGCCTCGCTAACCACTAAGGGAGGGTTCATGACCCCTTGCCTAGCTGTGAGTGAGGGTTGTGAGTCCTCCCCTAATGGTAAGTGGGGGTTGCTGAGCCTTTGTTGGCGGCTGACAACTCCCTAGTGGCCCTTAATAATGAAAAAAGTAAAGAAGGAAAAAGAAAAGTATAACAAAGGAAAAAATATTGAAATGTTATTTAAAATTATCCATGTTAGCGCTAACAATGCTACATAAAATGGTTGATGTCTACGTTAGTGATTTTCAATCAAAATTTGCTAGATCGATTTAATTGATAAAATGTGACAATCTTCAACGGTTGAATGAATTATTTTGGAAAATCTTCACGAAAGATTTTAGATTTTGGAATCATTTTCTTGTTGAGCACATCCTTTCTTTTCAAAAGATGATCTTTGGTGGTTGAGTGAATATATGCAATCATATTGGAAAATCTTCACTTGCAAAACAAACTTGGTTTTTTTTTTTCCTCTATAAATAGAGAGTGCAAGGCTTCGTTTAAGTGGGGAAGGAGTGGGCAAAGCGCCGAAGAGGTTTCGTTCAAAGGGGTAGAAAAGCACGAGAGAAATAGAAAGAAAAGAATTTGTCTTCTTTAGAGTTGCAGGGTTCGCAAGTCAAAGAGCATACTTTGTCCATTAGTCTTCTCCCACAATAGCTATGGCTTCACGTTACCACCATATTTGTTACTAGTTCCCTGATTTTCAAACCGCCATTGTTGTTCACGTTGGTTGAGCAATTGTCATCTTGCCCACACGACAAGCTGATTTCTCTCAAAGATTCGCTGTCAGTTTGGAGTCTCGACGATGGAGTCTATTGCTCCTTGAAATGAACCGATTCCATTGACGTGAGACGCGGACCCTGGAGTGTTATAACTTGGTAGAAATGGACATTTAAGTGTCATAACTTACGAAAAGTATACTTAAGTATCAAAATCAGAGCAAAATTGATCACTTAAGTGCCAATCTGGCCCAAATTCGGCCAAATTGCATACATGGCATTTTTCCGTCGAAGCTGGTGCAAAACAATACCGTTTTGCATGCTAACGTGGCCAAATAATGCAAAAAGGGCGTCATTTTAGGCTGATATGGTAAAAAAATGATATAAAAATTAATTAAATTAAATTTAGTTAAAATATCTAAAAATAATAATTTTAATATTAAAAAGAAAAGGGGGAGAGGCAGTTGAGGGCTCATCCCTTAGCCGCCACCACCGCCTCCCTACCGTCATCGGGAAGGGCTGGCGACAAAGGGGGGAGGCTCGGCAGGGGTCACCAGCAGGGGTAAGCGGTTTCCGGTTCCTTACAGGTTTCGCTTGAAACCTGAAACCTACCCTCGGGTACAGGTTCCTCATTTTTTGAAACCTGGAACCTACTCGTCAAAACCAAGAACTTGGAATCTACCTTGTCACAGGTTCCGGGGTCAGTTCCAGGTTTCAACAGGTTCTTTTTTTTTTTTTTTTGGTTTCATTTTTAGTTGAAAAAAAATGGAAATGAATGCAGCAATAATAAACAAGCTTGTCATTCATCAAAGATAATATAACACGAACACAATTTATAATACTCATAAGCGTTTAATATTCTAGAATGTGAACTATTTTTCTTTTGCAAAGTCCAGTGGTTCACTTCACAAAGTTCAGCCTTACCTCAACAACAACCCTGCACCAAAATAAAGCCATATCCATCATTGTTTTACAGCTTCCAATAACTTCAGCAACTTTAGTAACAAAGCTTTCAGGTGGAGCTGCATGAGTATCTCTCGGCAATGTTGCAGCAGTGGTTTCTGAACCAGAACCGATCTTTCTTCTGAGAAACTTTCCCTCTGCACTTATCTTGCAAATATTACAACATAAGTGAAAGATCATCATGGGATAATTTTAAAAAAGAATTGATAAAGTTTTTATAATAGATGAGTATTATTTCATGGACTAGTAAATTTGATAATCTGATTATTGATTTACCTGCATCAAACAACAAACTAACCAAAGAGTAGAGCTTCACTTCATCTGGAAACTCGGATATGTTATCTTTCTTTTCACGAAGCACAAGTGACCTCACAACAGAGAGATTTAGTCATGCCCTTTCATGATCCATGAATCTTGATAGATGGCAATTTAGGAGGATGATGGCTGATCAAATTTGCCCATAGATTAGCAAGTTTGAGAAAATACTGCTCCTCGTCCCAGAAAATCATCTTCATACCTGGCTCAACAACAACAAACAGCATTTTAGAAGCAAAATTAAGGTTCCAAGCAAAAGTTTCAATGTATATAGCCAGCCAAAGATGCCATGTTGCCACAAAAGATAATAAAAAGAGACAACCTAAGACTAGGGAAAATACTTGGGAATCCCATTTGAGAACTTCTATTTTTAAAACAACCTTCAGATGCAATAGATAACCTTAGCAGATCGAGTACTTGCATGACTAAAGTTACATCTGTGTGATAACGGTGATCTTGTACCAGAACGAACCCCCTGATAAATAAAAAAACAAATTGATGTTTAGTACTAACATACCTGGCACAGTTCCTGGATTCAACAGAGACAAATGGCAAACAGGTTCTTCACAAGAAAAAATAGCCTTCTAGAGTACACCTGCATTGAGAGTGTAAACATGCTTGATAGACTCCAATAAAGCCTTGACGCTGTCCTCATATTGGAACTCTAGCAGATCATATATGTTTTGAAGAGCTTCTTCAAGGCCTGAACTGGACCATAGAGTAGTACATTCATCTAAAAGAGCAGATGCGGCAGAGAAATCTCTATAATTAAGAAGAATCCATGGTTTGTATAACACGGCTGAGGCCCCAAGAACTCCAACTGCTATGTAAACTTTGTCACAACCTCTTTTTTCCGTCCGAGGGAAAAGGAAGAGGGTTTAGGGGTATTTGCCTAAAGAGGCGGACCAACGGCCCTAAATTAGGCGTGGGCTCTCCCAAGCCCATACCTCGCGCAACATTGAATTTTTTTTTAGTTCTTAACAACCTATGTAATTCTAGGAGTCGCCACTAGCCCATTGGGGTCGGCTAGAAAGCAATCAAGACACGGGAGTGTTGTCTCGATTCATACACACCCAGAGATTTTTAGGAACGGGGACTCATTTATGCCAATGTTTCTATTAGCGCATTTGTGGTACCACTAACTTGAAAGGTTGTTTATCTAAATGGCCATACAATCTTGATTACCAATTATAATCTTTATGAAATCACTAAGTGTCCATGCAAATGTTTTTGTAGTTTTTTTTTTTTTTTTTTTTAAATCTCTAGACTAATCCTAACATAATTTAGAAGAGAAACTTACACTTAAATTATTGAAAAGTGATGCGGTAAATAACATCCAAGAAATTGAAATGACTTGAAAGTAATGCGGAAAAGAAAGACCCGATACAAGTTGGATAAATAATATTACATGGCCTTGTTATCACGCCCCGGGACAGGACCTCCGTGAGCAAAATGAAAAGTTAAGTATGCATGAAATTACTCTAGGTGTATGAAATCACTCTAATTAATTTTAATCTACGCAAAATAGATTATTTACGAAAATGGTTATAAAATACCAAAAATTCATTAAATTAAGAAAATGACCTTTTTTAAAATTAGGAAAATTTCCTAGATGTCATTTCTATCATAATTTGATATCATCCATCATTTTTATAATTTTTTTTGAAAATTTCATATTTTTTATTTTTTTATTTTTTATTTAAAATTAATTTTCTAAACCGATATATGACGATTTACACTAATATGGGACTGCCCAGTACATGAATATAATAAGAACTAAGCTCAAATCAACCGTTTCAAGATCGAAACTTGATTTGCGCATTTCGTCGAACACTTGGCGTGCATCAAATCATCCCAAACGAGCTTCATCGGGCTATGTTTGCGGCCTTCAATCTCAACACATGAGCAATCTTATGTGGAACTAAAGTATCAAGATCATATTACCACATGCAGGGAACAAGATCAGATAGAAATAATAACTTAAAACACACAAGAATTAGGTTGAAATCGGTCTCAAATATGCAAGTCTGAACTGATTTTACAAATCTGGGTTTGAACCCAAATCAAACAAACAGGTTGCATATCCATATTCAAGCCCCGTCACTTATCACATGGAAGATCTAAGGGAAACATTACTTAGTCCAAGTGAAAGTAGGTAACATGAGCTTTCAAATATAACGAGCATCACAGAGAATGACCGAACGAACGCATCAAAACGACCTCTCCAAGAAGCACACATGCAAAATTCTTGAAGAAATTTCAACACTTAGAAAAAATACGGCCTTAGAAATAAGTTTTCCGGGCTGGTTTTCCTCTTGACTTTTCACTATTAAAATACGTTCAAACTCAAACAAAAATACATCTAGGATACTTACCTTGCTTCCTAGTTTCGTTTGTAAGTGGTTCTTGGCCAAGGAAACGAAGAAACTTTTCCTCGGGAGGCACGTGGAAATTGGCTTCTTCAATTGGAAAACAAGATCTGCAAAAAATGAATTGACAACGAAGGTTTTCGTTGACCTCTAACATTAGACTTCAAGATGTATTTTGTTGGAAAAATTAATATCACACCAAACTATATGTATTCTAGTTTGGAGTAAAAGTCAAATTTTTCAAAAACACTGGCTTTAACTCACTCGTGACCAATCGGGCTCAACACTTAGAAAAATTTTCAGACTTTCTCTGGCCCGCCAGGAGGGCACTGTTTCGGGGGGCTTTAGGAGGCATTCCTGATCTCCATTTTGGACATGCGACCTATGGATGGAAAGATCTTTGAGTGAAGTTTCACTCTCTAGTTTAAGGTTTTGGCTAATTTTGGCTGCAAGTTTGTGAAAATTTCCCTTTTTTCTCTGAAGGTTGATATGGAATTTCTGGGTTTGCTTTTCTCTGGAATTGCTTCTGAGGGCTTCTTTGGGGGACGACTGCAAACTCTCTCCTCTCCCTCTCGTCTCCTCTCTCTCATCCCTGAAAAGAGCTCATTTCATAAATCTTATCCCCTGAATTAGAGGATTTTTGATCAGCCTTTTGTCCACCTACCAAGCTTGTCAACAGGGCTACTCCACCCACTCTCTGACTTTGCCAATTTTTTTAACTTCTGCAGCTGTTGAGTGTGCGGATTTTGCTGCGATTTTCCGGTGCTTTCAACAGCTTATCCCTGGCAAATTTTCGTCCACTTGCACTACTATATACGGTCTTTCAGCACGTGCAAAGATCGAGCTAAATGGGCGGCTGAGTGGGATATAGTGGGGCCATCAATATGCCTACTTAGCAGCTTCGAATTAGGACTTAATCGTGGACTGAGATTTGGCAGCTGGTTTGGGCGCTTTAATCCATCACTTTGGCTGCCATTTTTTTATCAATTAGCAAGTTCATGTATAGTGGTTTAAGATCTTGACCAGATTTCGTAATTGTGCCCACCCAATTTTGCAAAAAAGTCCCTCAAATTTGGCTATTTTCTTATCCAAAAATACCCAATTCAACACAAATGTGGTCTTTTTGGCTCGATTTGATTGATTTTACTTGGCCCAAATTCAATTTTAACTTAATTGGTGACCAAGATGATTATTTAAGGGCTCGGGCGCAAATTTTGCAAAATTTGCGAATTGATCCCTCAACTTTTGGAAATTGCATTTTGGCCCCAACTTGCCATTTGAATTCCAATCTGACCCCCTGGGCTTGGCTAGTCACATTTAGATCATTGGCCCCAACCTTTTTTTAAATCTTTTTCTTAACCTTTTTTTTTTATCTTTTATCTTTTTTTTTTTAATTTTTTAATTAGGGAAAACATCTTCCATTTTAAATACCTAGATAATCTATATGCAATAATTTGGGCAAAAATTAGGTGTCAACAAACTTTTCCTAGGGCAAGTACATACAGATTGCCTAAATGATGTGAAAACAACAGCACATCAAATTCAAGGCCCAAAGAAACTCTAGTCATCACTATTTTTATCATTCTTGATAACTATAACATACCTTCTTTTTCAGATAATATTTGACTGGAAACATTCTTCTTTAGAGCTTGCTTCCATATTGAGGCTCCATGCTTTAGCTCTTGAGCACAAGCAGAGATCATTTCGGACCATGTAGAAACATAATTAGATTGTGCCTCAACTGATCCTAATTTTAAATTTTCAGTACCGAGGCTACGTGTCTCAAGAGTTCAACCAATGACTTTGAATCTCTCTCTACCTGTAGACAAGCAAGGTACTACTACTGTTAAGTTCAAGAGCCAAACAACTGCCCAGTTGGATGTCAACTTTTCATATCAGAACCAACTTAAGATATATCAATTTTTGACTCTAAAATTAAGCGGACTGTTCAGACAGACAAATAAACAAAGAAAAAAGGGAGAAGTTTATCCATTTTTTACCACTACATTTGCAGAACAATTGCATCAGTAGCCTTGTCCACAAATCTCATACCAAGGACTCTATCTTGGATTACTCGCAAGGCAAATAACTACAATGAAAGTAAAGCAAATGAGAGTTCAGTAAGTTGTAGAACCTAAGGAAAGTTTTCGTAGTGCGATGGCAATGAAGACACAAGTCTCACGGCACTAACGGCGACACGAATGGTGCAGCGAAGATGGCGGCGGTCGTGGCTCAACCCACGGCCAAGGGGGCAAGAGCTCGGTTCTAGCGGAGGTGGTGGTGGTTCGGAGCAACGGCCGCTCGGACGGTCGAGTGAGCAGCGGCAAGAGGTGGTGACGATGGTTTGGGGACGGCGGTAGTGGCTGCTCCCGGCGGCGAGGGGCGGCGCGGACGGTGCGACAACTCGTCAGGCTCAACGGCGAGATGGCTCATCGAACGAGCGGTGGGTGGTGGTGGTTCGGTGGCTAAGAGGTGGTGGTGAGTACCTGTAGTTCGGTTCTCTGGTTCCCGGTTCTACCTGGGAACCACGCTCACCCCTAGTCACCGAGGCCTTGGCTAGGGGCCGGGGTCGCCGATGACCCTAGCCAACCGGTGGCGAGGGTCGGCGACCCTCGCCCAGATCTATGGCAAGTGGCGAGGGCAAGGGCTCGCAACCCTCGTCCTGATCTGGGGCGAGGGCTCGCGAGCCCTCGCCATCGGTCAGCCGAGGTTGTCGGCCCTTGGCCAGGGCCCGGCAACCCCAGCCCGAGCCTCCCCGCTTCGTTGTTAGCCCTTCCCGTTGATGGCGGGGAGGCGATGGTGGCGGCTAAGGGCTGAGCCCTCGCCGCCTCCCCCTTTTTTTAATTTTTAATTTTTTAATATTAAAATTATTATTTTAAAATATTTTAACCAAATTTAGTTTTTTAAATTAAATTAAATTAAATTAAATTAAATTAAACATATATTTTTTCATGTCAGCCCAAAACGACACCATTTGTTGCATTATTTGGCCACGTTAGTTTGCAGAATGGCGTCGTTTTACACTCTTTTCATCGGAAAATTGACACGTCAGTGTTTTGGTCAGACTTTGGCCGGAGTGGCACTTAAGTGATCCGTTTTTCTTCGAATGTGGCACTTAAGTGTACATTTCGTAGGTTATTGCACTTAAATGTCCCTTTGTGCCAAGTTATGGCACTTGAGGTATATTTCTACCCCATTGACACTAGCATTTATCCTTCGAAACACTTGCTGCTTCCTGACGAATTCCCGGTCAAGCATCACCATCTTTCATCCGAATCTGTCCAGCAAGTCCAGCATTGAAGGGTCAACTCCAAAAAACATTCCAGCAGCAATTGTACCTCCAATGAAGCCTCCAGCATGTTTCAGCCAACATCCAATCAACGTGGTGTCTTGATTCTTTTCTGTGCAGGTTCTCGGTGCATTGGCTAGACCCCGCGGGTGTAATCGTTGCTAGATTACCAACCCTCAGCCACCGGGTACTCATCAAGCATCAGTGAAGGTTTTGTCATACCCTTATTCGTTGATCCGCAAGCCTTGCCGCCGCCCCTCGAGAAAGCCGTGCCTTGGACAAGATAATCTCTTTAGACTAAATTCAATTCATATATTCGGTTTCCTAACTTGTGATTCCGACTTGATTTGTTTTGTCATATTTAATTGTTATTCGATTAGGAAATTTGTCATATTAAGCCATAATAATAAAAAATATTGAGCCGCAAGACAGCAGGTTAGATTTTTGATTATTTTAACTTTTCATGGCAAATTTATGGATTGCTTTGCGTAATTGATTCGCTTTAAGATAATATGTCATTGATTTGTACTAGTGGATTATCTATAGGACATTTATTTCGATGCTTCATCATTATGTGCACATCACATATCATGTATCATATGTCATATCTATAATTTAGGTCCATACATATTTCATGTTTAAAGCAACGCACCTTGATTTTTAAGATTTGAATAATGTCAAGATAATTTTCCTTTAATAAAACCAAAAAAAGAACAAAAAATGTTATTTAGGTCATATAGATGTCATAATATGCACACCATATGTTGCGCTTAAGTTAGTGAGTCGAACGTTTTAGATTTAATGTCTTAGTATTCCCATAATGTAGTTTTTTTTTTAATAAAAAAATGCCAAAAGATTAGCATTGCATCATTATGTTGCTTTCTTTTCAATAAAAATTATTAAGTCACTTAAAAAATAAGAAAACAGAAAACACAAAGGTCATTTGCTTGGTTAGTCAATAGGGTTGAGTCATAATTAATCCCATTTCATGTTATTGTTATTAGTGTAGGTTGCATATATATAGAAAATATAATTTATCGAAGTTGCGTTATTTAAAAAAAAAATCATAAAAAGAACATGCATCTAGATTTACCACGTCATCCATTCCGTATCATATAGCACATGCATATTTAGGATAATGTAAATTAGATTGCACACATATCTTGATGGTTTAGGTTATGTTATATGAATTGCATCTTACGTGTCATTAAAGTTAAAATCATGCGTATTAAATTTAGATTAAGATTGCATATAATTGACATTTTTAAGAAAAATAAAAAATTAGGAGTCATGTCATTTAGAAATCATGTCTAGGGCATGCATTTTTAATCAACATTTTTGTAAGTTTTTTTTAGAGAGTAAACCTTAATAAAGTTGTAATTTATTATGTTTAATGTTAGTCATAATTTCTTACAATCTATCACTTTGGTTTGTTGAATGTTATTTCATTGATTATGCACCCGCATGACCACCCTTTGCATGTTAATAGCCTACGTTAAAATTAATTAAGACTGCTTGCAAAATATTTTTGAAATTAAAATGAAAAGGTACCGTAGATTAACCTAGCGTAACCATATCCCCGGACCTATTGAATCTCTGATTCATAAAAGTAAAATATTCTCTCATATTTTACTTGGGTTTCTAATCAACCTAATTGGTTAGTGGCAGCTCCAAATTGAGTATAATTGCATGTTTAAATGAATTAATTTCTTAGTATCAAGTTGCGATTGGTAGGACTTGAGAGGGTCCATGCCAAGTCTACGGATTTAGTAATCCATTAGCTTCCTCTTGGGCAATTCACCTTTGGAAAGGTCGCGACACCTTAAACGAGTGACCAATGTCTTGCAATATTCCACAGCTTTCAATGGGTTCGAACGGGAAATCGATCCCGTTAATGAGGTTTGGAACAGCTGAATACCCTTTGGGCAACACAGAGAACCTCAAAGAAATCGTCCTCCGTGCGATAGAGCTTGTCTACAGGCACTTCAACACGGCGGCCGTGTACCTGCCTGAGAAGCCTCTCGAAGAAGCCATTGCCGAATCCCTCGAGCTCAGCCTTGTCAAGTCCTGAGACGACTTGTTCATCACTTCCAAGCTCTGGTGCAACAATGCTCATAGGGAGCGCATCGTCCCTGCGCTACGGAATTCGCTCAGGTGACCCCCCACAATCGCATTCCATTCCTAGCTTCTCTAATTCAGTCCATGGCAGGATATAAATACATGTACTGTATACATGATTTGTATTCAATGTGTGCGTAAACTTTATAGTACAGGAATCTTCAACTGGAGTATCTGGATCTCTATCTCGTGCACTGGCCGATGAGATTGAGACCGGAGGCTGAGCTCCAACCAAAGGAGGAGGATATGCTTCCATTTGAGATGGAGTCTGTGTGGGAAGGCATGGAAGAGTGCGGAAAGCTGGGCCTCGCTAAAGGCATCGGCGTCAGCAATTTCTCTTGCGAAAAACTCGACAAGTTGCTCGCCACGGCAAAAATCCCACCCGTCGTCAATCAAGTAAGTTCGTCGATTGCGTAATCATTATTGTTACTTAGATGGGTTTATTTTCACTTTTTTTTCCCTGATTAAAGCACACCCTCTATTACACTCTAAAGGCGCCATCAAGTCAGGGACGGATCACTATTCATTGGGACCTTTTTAGTGTAAGGTCATAAATGTGAAATTTGTGGTGTGAATACCTGTCCAGGTACCTAGCGCTACATTGAATGAAACTACTAGGAAAAATCGAACTTTGGGACCAAATGTTCTGTATTACGAGAACCTCGTAAATTTTCGGAAGACAAGGTAACGTTGCATGATTAAAGGGCGGAAATGAACCCTCTGTGGCAACAAAAGAAGCTGAGGAAGTTCTGCATAAAGAAGGGCATACACGTAGGCGCCCACTCACCTTTGGGAGGACATGGAATCGCATGGGGATCCAACCGAGTGATGGATTGTGAGGTGCTCCACCAAATCGCCACCTCCGAAGGAAAAACCATTGCCCAGGTACAGCTCTCCACCTTTTCACTCCATACCTAATTCCCATAAATTCACCAAGGATTCTATGATTAATTACTGAAACATGTCCCATCTTTTCCAATTCACATGTAAAAAATAAGATGAAATGGCATGTCATATAACACAGCATATAAGCTCATTTATTTTTGGGCGGAATATTTGAAGGTTTGCTTAAGTGGGTGTACGAGCAAGGAACGAGCGTCATCATGAAGAGCTTCAACCATGAGAGAATGGAGCAGAACCTCCGCATATTTGACAGGAGACTCAGCCCTGAGGAGTAGCAAAAGATCAGTCGAATTCCTCAAATTAGAGGGTGTGTCACGTGAGAAAATATTGGGTGGGTTTAACCCAACACGTAGGTGGTGGGTTAAACCATTCAGCGGTCGACGCGTGGCACCACATAGGCGAGGACGTTAGGCGTTCAAAATTCGCGCGGGCCGCGCGTGAGGCCCACCACTTTGACGCTCCCTGCTCTGCTCTCCTCTGCGACGCCTGAGCCCCCTGTCGAATCGTCCTCTCTCTCCTCTCTCTCTCTCTCCCTACTCCGTTCCGTTCCGTTGCGGAGGAGAACAAAAAGGTCGCACGGCTGCTTCTCATCCCCCTCCTCTGCTCTCTCTCTCCATTCTCGCCGACGAGCTCTCTCTCTCTCTCCATTCTCGACTCCGACGCCCCCGACTCCGACGCTCCTCTGGACGCTGACGACGCCGCCTCCTCTCCATTCCGACCCCGACGCCCTCTCCGACTCCGACGCCCCCGACTCCGACGCTCCTCAAGGCGGTTGCCTCCGTCGCCGCCTCCGCCTCCGCCCCCCCGACGCCCGCCTCGTGACTCCGCCCCCGACGCCCCCGACTCTGACACTCCTCAAGGCGGTTGCCTCGGACGCCGACAACGCCGACTCCGCCTCCGCCCCCGACGCCCTCTTGCTACTCCGACTCCGACGCCGACGACGACGCCTCCGCCTCCGCTCCCTCGCCTTCGCCCTTGACGCCGACGTCAACGCCGACGCCCTCCGCTTCCGCTTCGGCGAGGGACATCGACGACCTGCCGAAGAACGCGGCCAACTATCCTGTCGGTCCTTTCGGCACGAAGGTTAGCCTCATAGAGTGGATTGCGAATCCGAGATCTGCATTTTATCTCTTCGACATGTATTCTTACCATGAGATGTGATAGTTTGTGTCTATAGACTGATTTGTTTACACTTGGAGTGCATTATTGGTCTCATGCTGCTTTTGATAGTTGTATTTTACTTATTATTTAATCATTGTTCATTTGATGCGCTACAGTAACGTCTCGTGTTTGATGTTTATATATGGATCTTCGTGCTGATGAGTTCCTTTCCATTTTGTGAAGACATTCAAGTCAGAAGACTACGGTTATAGGCACTTCTAAATATTTGAATGGGAGAGTTTTTTGGTTTTTCTGAGAATGTTAGATTAGTTAATCGCTATATGTTCAAATGGTGCGGATGTTTTGTCTTTTCTGTTTTTGAACGAGCGCTTGCTATGAACTCATGCTGTCACTTTGCATTCAATTTTGTCGATCCAGTGAAACAAAGTGATAAATACAATTGACTGTTGTTTTTCCCTATTTGGTAAGTGCTTATCACAAAATGAAATCATTGGCTCAACAGGACCAGTAAAACTACATTGACCAATAATTTTGATCAGAACAGTATAGAATTTTTTGGTCAATTATGCATTGTGAAACTGCGATTTGGAGGCTTTACGTGCATTCTTATGATATTGGTCAGTAAACAGAAAATGCAACTCAGTGCTGGGAGTTTATAAAGTTGTAGAGGCATGTCGCTTGGTGGCTGATTGTTCATTTGCGAGTCCAAGTTTGACAACCAACGAAAGCTGTTTACCATTGATTATCGAGTTAAGGTAGGAGCCTGGATTTCATGAAACTGACTGCTTTTATTTTAGTAAACTTTTGCTGATAGATTTGTTGAAAGTGTGGACCATTGGTTCTCGCTAATTTTGAGGAACTGACATCTTTTAAGCAGGTTTGTTCTGATTCTTCTCAGCATGACTGACTCCCAGTTATTTCGTCTGTAGGAGCTTACGTATGACTATGGCTATGCGCTTGATAGCGTTTTTGGCCCTGATGGAAAGGTGAAAAGAATGCCATGCTACTGTGGTGCAGCTGATTGTAGGAAGCACTTGTTCTAAAACATTAAAACATTCCAAGTGCTTGTTCCACCTTCTGTGGTTCTTATGCTTTTCTTGGCCAAGCAAATTTTGTGGTAATGTGCTATTGTGTAAGCTTGTCTGTTCCTGTAATGTTGTCTCTGCCGTGACAGGTTTGATACAGTAGGTTAGATTCTATAGCCAGAAACGGAAAGGGAAAGCAAATAGGTTCTGTTGTGAAAATCAAAGAAGTACACGTCGTTTGTCGGCTAAGGAAGTTTTGTGTATTTAGGATCTGTCATTTTCCCGTGTTACGACACTTTGGGCTTTGATTGCCCACTATATCTGCAAATGAAAATTCAGGGGTGAGAGGGGAAGCAACAAAAAGTGCTTTTCCCTCACTAAAAAAGACTTGGTTTTGTAGAACCTGTGCGGTTGATTTCTTATATTGTGAGCCCTTTGGTTTCCTTTCAAGCCACTCACGCCATGCGGTCACTTCGGAGTGTCAAGTGCCTTGCTGCTTCCATCAAGTGGTCCTGGCTGAATTATCTTCCGGGGAAGACAACTAGGCTTGTGAAATCTCATGCCTGACAGGACAATTTTGCATGACACTTCACCTGCATTTCAAGAGAAAACGCAAGGTAATTCTGATGCTTCTGAGAGCAGAGTATCGTCATCACTTTTTGATATAGATTTAGGGTGACCAAAAATGTCATTTTGTTGCAGATTGAAGAAGCCTAGATCGCAAGTGAAGTTGAAGTTAATGAAAACCGAATTCGCAAAGCACTAGAGAAAGAAAATATTTTGAGGAGAAAGGTTTTCATTTATCACTTAAGGATATGTGAACTTTGTGGAGAAAACTTAGGCATGTATTGATATCCTGTATTTTTCTATTGCAGGCTGAGGAACGAATGAGGAAAGAGATGGAAAGATTTGATCATGAAAGAAGGAAGGAAGAAGAAAGGTTGATGCGTGAACAGCAGAGAGAGGAGGAGAGATTGCTACGTGAGCAAAGGTGAGAATCAGAGCGACGGGAGAAGTATTTACAGAAAGAATCTATTAAGGTAAGTATTTGAGCTTGATATTGCATTTTCACTAGTTAGTTTCTTTTGCTTTATTTGATCGGTTAAGCAGCACCTCTTCTTTTCTCTTTTCTTTACCAACTTCTCTGGTTTTTTGCTTGGAAGGCGGAGAAAAAGAGACAAAAGAAGAGCTTCGTCGAGAAAAAGAAGCAGAGAGACGAAAAGCTGCAGTGGAGAAGGCCACTGCTGGCAGAATTGCCAAGGAATCCACGGAGCTTATGGAGGATGAACAGCTGGAGCTAATGGAATTGGTCGCTGCAAGCAAGGAGTTGCCTTCAATCGTTAATCTCGATCATGTCACTATGCAGAACCTTGAGTTGTTCAGAGGTAGGTTTTTTATAGCGATTACTGTTAAGACCAGTTTCACTCCATTGATTCATTGATTGTGTGATATTGTTGTTTTAACTAGGATTCTATGGCAGCTAAGAGAAGCTTTTAAATTCCTATGCTCTGTCTTTATCATGTACCTTAAATTCAGTTAAAAGGAAATAGGGCCTGATCCTTTCTAGAAAATTTACCGGTGTTCCATTGTTGTCAAGAATAATTCTAGATATACTAAAGTTATACAATTACCATCATACTAAATGATGTTAACATTGGATATATGAATGAGTCACCACGAATTCCAAGATTTCCGCGGTCTTTAGATGGTAGTAATAATCACTTGAAAATGAACAAAAACAAGACCACAATTGATTGTGTTGGAACTGAAAGGAAGCTGTCAGAAGAACATGAAGATGCTGATTCGCGTAGTATGGTGGTTTTCTCGAAGAGTCAGTCAACTCCTACTGATCTGAGGTCCGTCCATGATGTTAATGACATAGCCAAAGGAGAAGAAAGAGTAAAAATACCATTGGTTAACAAGATTGATGAGCGGTGTCCACCATCCTTAATTGATCCATGATATGTTGGATTTAAAATGGAGATGAAGGAAGTAAGGCTAAAAAGAGAAGTGTCTCCTTTCTCCGTGATGCAATTTTGGGTGCATAAGAGAGATGAACGCATGCTATCAAGGTTCAGGAAATCTCGTCTCTTGATGTACTTTTAAAGGATGTCATTCATCCCAAGGATATAAACTCCTTTCTCTTTTGCAGGTCCAGAAGGTTCTAAAATTCCACCAATGGAAAAGTCTCAAAATGCTTTAATTGTTGGTCCATCATTACGAATTCAAGGATTGTTAGTACCGTTCTTCTCTTTCAAACGACCATCCCTTGGTCAAGAGAATCAAGTTACCTCCATACCTTCACTGAGATATCTCGCACATTTTATGCTTTTTAAATTGCTTATCAAAAAAGAAAACATTCAGATTTTTGGCCAGTGTATGTGTTATTTCGAATTGCATGATCTCTGTGATTTAATTGTATAAAGTACAATTTGAGATGGAAATTGCTATTAAAAGTTTTGAAATAGATGAGCGTTGACGTTGCAGAGATGAATTCTAAATGCCCCCAATTGCAATGGATGAGCTTAAAGCTTTGAGTCATAATTATTAAGCATTTTGTTATAGGTCAAAGTTCTCAACAAACTTGCTTCAGCTCAAGCTTCAGGAGCAGGTAGCGGCAGCAGAGTCTTGACAGATTTGGTAGAGGGTCTAGAAGAAGCAGCCGTTGCTGTAGAATTGAGGTTGAAGATCAACCAGAGTCATCCGGACTTAAAGGGAGGGTACGTGGTTGCTTGGTTTCTAGCAATGTCGTTTTCTTTTTCCTTCTCTAAGATCCTAATAGTGTAGAGGTTACAAATCTTTCTGAGACTATGGAGAGGCAGTGTTGAAGCACTTGGAGAACTCTATTGATTTGAACCCAAAGCTTCAGAAAGCTCCAGTAAATTATGAAGGAGTAAGTTTTGAATCGATGAAGTTATTCTTAATAGATTGGACCTCATCATTTTAGCAGCTATTATAATTTGTGGTATTATCATGTTCATATGCTGAGGAGACCAATTAATGCTCTAATTCTCAATTAAAGTACATACGTTCTGAATGCTTCTGGGGATGGGAGCAAGAAGGAGAGTTAAATGTCACAATGGAGTCCATGTTGGTTCTTGATTTATATCTACAAGAGGAGTCAAAATTATAGTCCACAATGAGTTGAGCAAAATGCTGTGTGCTTACCAAAATAATATCTGAACTAGTGACCTCAAAGGAGTATTTTACTATAAAGTAAATGCAGGTCCATCATACTATCAAGTTAATTCCTCCCTTCTTTTCTCCCTGAATAACGCAAGACACTGGGTGAGCTTTGCATTTTGCATGTGATGCTGATCTCTAGTCTGATTGCTGCTTAAACAGGCCCGGGTATCTCGGTTTGGAGGATGGTTCCTTTTGAGGCTCTTGCTTTATGATCCTGTTCTTCCTCTTAACATTGAGGTAGAGGAATCTCTTACACAAGCTACCATAAAAATGATTTTATTGGATTAAGAATTCAAATCAAAATTTACCTGCTGTAGGCACTAACTGACAACGACGCTGTAAAACTTGGACTTGCCGTGCTTGGGGCTATTAAGGAGTTTGCAGCTTTGGATACATCCGCTTTAGACAAGTTTGTTCAAGTATCATGAGCCGATGATGCAGAGCGCTTTGGTACAAGTATCTTTCGGCACATTATACTGGCAGTTAAAGTCGGCTTTTGCGTCTACCTCTGTACAGTATGTATAATTAGTGCGTCAATCTCTGATTCTGAGGAGGTTCATTTTCCAGATGGTTTTCGTCACAGGCACTCAAAATACTACTTGATGGCTATGTTTACTTTAGTTTTTACTTATGTTCCATGTATGCAACAGAGATGTTCTGATAAATAAGAAACGTTCTTCGACTACAGAATTTTTCGGAGGGATGTTTGAAGTTGTGATGCAACTAGTTTTTCTCATTTTTATAATGTTTGATTAATTTTGATTGCGCGTATCTCCTGATCATTGTTCTTTACATGGAATGTGCATTTTCTGTGCTTAAATGTTGTGATGTTTCCCAAAGACATCCCACGCGTCTAATGTTTGTAATGATGAAGACTCATATTGGATGTCTTGATGAACTGACCTAAATCTCTTGCGTCCAACAACTCTGGCTCACATCCCGTTTCTTTCTGGTTCATGAAACTATTTTCTGAGTGTGAACTTATGGCTCACGTCCCGTTTCTTTCTGGTTCATGAAACTATTTTCTGAGCGTGAACTTAGTATTTGGGAGGTGGAACAGAGGATGTCTCTTCCAAGATACTGATTACTTGCCCCGCGGTTGATCTAATATTGAGGTCAAGCGCCATGTACCGCGCCAAATGGGGATCACATCCTCTGAGATTGTAGGCTATGTCAGAAGGAGTCGAGATTTTATCGCGGTTCACAGTGCAAAGGTTTTTTAGTTTCGTCTCTTTTACTTTGTAGTGATGGCTGATGATAGCAATGAGGTTCCGCATGATGAAAGCCACCGCATGAACAAGACTATTATTGTACTTAAGCAAAACATGCCGAAGCAGAAATTCCAGGAGTTGTCATGTGTGGAATCTCTGCTACTACACATGACAGTCTTCCTACCCATTGTTTAATGTTCTTGACATTAGACAATGCCGCCTTATTGCATACTCCAGGGATTCTTTGGATGTTAATGTTCATTCAATGGATTAGGTCTATAAATGATTACCTTATTGTATTCTGAAAAATCAAAATGAGGAGAAACCTTAACTTGTATGAGAGCCACTATAAGGACTTAATGGGAAAAAATAACTATGGGGGAGAGGGAGGATAAACATGAATCCTGGATCGAGGCAAAGTATTCACCTTCTTAACTTGTATGAATTTATTGGAAAAGAGCATTTGATTCAGGCAAAAAGCAACATAATAAAGTACAGAACCTCCTCTCAGCACCACTTGATTATCGTTCCGCTCTAGCTCAATACTACTACAAAACACAAACGTCACAGCCAAAATCGCAGAGCAAGACTTGCAAATCATGCTCAGCGGCTATGAATGATGAAAGACATACATATGTAGTACCATAACTCACACCCACATTACAACTTGAGGAAAACAAACTCCTCAATTGCAGAGATGTCCCCGATCCTCTTCAGAGTCTCCTTGCTGGGCTGGTCATCAACTCCAATTGCCATCACGGCTTGCTTTCGCGGTGCAATCCTACCAACGCTCATGAAACTGACATTGACATTCTCTTCTCCCAAAATGCTTCCTACTGTGCCAATCATACCTGGCTGATCAACTTGCCTGCACAATATGATGCTTCCCTCCAAGCTCACATCCACTTCGAAAGATCCCACCTTTGTGAGATGTGGGATCCCATCGTTCACCCGCCCCTCAACCGTGATCTCCCAAGAATCTGAAATGGCGCTGGCAAATCTTGATTCCACATTTGCAATCTGAACCTGGACATACTCAAGAGGACTCTCTGGTGAACCATCTAAGATGACCTGCTCCTCTGTTATTCTCAGTCCTCTCTGCTTAGCAGTAAAATCTGCATTGACCAAGTTCACAAAGACATCGGATATGGGTTCAATTATACCCTTAGTAATCATAGCACGGAGTAGTCTAGTGTCGAGATCATCAGGTGCTCTTGCAGAAACATATGTCACTTTTATGGTTTTTACACCACTCCCACCCCCAACTAATTGAACGGCCAGTCTCCCAAGCTTCTCAGCAAGTACAACAAATGGTTTCAGCTCTGTAAGAACCCGCAGTTAAAAAGGAAATGTATAAAGAACTCAAGACTTATGTTACTCAAGCATATCTTGAGCCAAGTTCTGCCTTCTGGATCTTAAACAAAGCACCCTCAGGCATCAAAATCGTCATTACAGTCATTCAGAGTTACTTGTCTATCACACCACATTATTGACCCACTTCCTAAAGGAATCGACCAAGGGGAAGCATCTCTTACAGTCTTCAAAAGCTCACTTCCTCTGCTCATCTTGTACTGAGAGGAAGCTGGATTTGGGCCAAAGCCAAACATCAACGAAATTAAACAATTGTATACATATCGGATGATTCCAATCAACCACCTCAGTAAAAAATGTTTGCCAGAAAAGATCAAACTTCTACTGAGCACTGACAATCATTCTCCTCCACGGTACCTATCAAACAATTGGACCAGCATATTTTACGGTCCTCAAAATCTCACTTCCTCTATTCATCTCATACAAAGAGGAAGCTGGATTTGGGCCAAAGCGAAACATCAATGCAATTAAACAATTGTACACATATCAGAAATTTGCAATTGATCGCCTCAGAACAAATCTTTGCCAAAAAAAGATCAAACTTCTAGAGAGCACCCATAGTCATTCTCCTCCAAATCACACATCAAGCAAATTCCATCACAACAATTATGCATCAGAGCCCAAGCCATGATAAGATATGTCAAATACTGAGAGCACATATATTGAAGATTGAGAGGAAACGGATTGGAGGATAAAAAGTTAGAAGTAGACCAAGAGATGCCAAACAGCCAAGTTGTAGAAAAAGTTCTTGATACCTCAGCAGGAACCATCGGCGCATTGACAGCAGTAGCAGCCAACTCTCCTTTTAGAGCTCCAATGACAGATTCAGCAATTTCAATAGCCACTCCTTCCTGGCATGTCAAGTGACCGTTTTATAAGCTTTCTAATAATATAGAGAAAGTTAAAGTTGGGTAAATTGCAACTGTTCACAAACCTGTGCTTCTGTGGTACTGGCTCCAAGGTGTGGGGTCACCGTGACTCTCTCGTGTTGTACCAACTCGCTGTCCTTCGCTGGTGGTTCCTCTGTGAAGACATCAAGTGCCGCCTGCAACAAGGCTACTATGTGCTTCACCTCCCAAGGCAACAAGAAGGAAACTCAACATTTCAGATATCAAATAGCAATACCTGAGCAACAATTCCAGCATCCAATGCCCTCACAAGAGCTTCTTCATCAATCACTCCTCCACGAGCAACATTGACAATTCCAACTCCTTTCTTCATCTTTGCAAAAGTCTCATCATTGAGAACCTTTGATGTAGCAGGTGTCATGGGCATGTGTAATGAAATGGAATCTGCAGTTGCTATGGCTTCATCAAAGCCCACAAGTTCCACCCCTACCGCGCGTGCTGATCTGCGGGGGCATAAGGGTCACGTGCAATCACATGCATACCAAGACCTTTGGCACGACGTGCGACTTCTGATCCAACCTTTCCAAAACCCATAATGGCAAGCGTTTTCCCAACAAGGGACACACCCACATATTTGTTTCTTTGCCACTTTCCTGCATCAAGCAAAACAACCATATGTCAAAGACCAACATTGGTATAGCCTTAAGAAAATGTTGGCAACTCACTTTGTCCCCTATAAAACTTAAGCATTGACATAACTAAGGAGGCAAAATCCAAAAAACCCGTGCACCTCCTACCAATAGTAGCATGACAAGCTGCTTTAGCTCTTGTTTACTGATTGCAAAACTCAATTATTCTTCTAGTTTTGCTTTATGGTATGATGTTGAGCAAACATGCATAGTGGTTGAAATTGCTATTCATATTGATCGTGCAGTGCCAAAGGTCAATTCCTTATCTCTAAAGACTTGAAGGCAACCCCTTGCTTGCAGCGGCCAATTCCAAATCTCTCCAGCTGTTCGTCCTTCATAAGCTCCATGGATTCCTTGGCAATTCTGCGAGCAGTGGCCTTCTCCACTGCAGCTTTTCGTCTCTCTTCTTCTTTTTCTTGACGAAGCTCTTCTTTTTGTCTCTTTTTCTCCACCTTCCATACAAAAAAACCAGAGAAGTTGGTAAAGAAAAGAGAAAAGAAGAGATGCTACTTAACCAATCAAATAAAGCAAAAGAAACTAACTAGTGAAAATGCAATATCAAGCTCAAATACTTACCTTAGATTCTTTCTGCAAATACTACTCCTGTCGCTCTGATTCTCGCCTTTGCTCACATAGCAATCTCTCCTCCTCTCTCTGCTGTTCACCCATCAACCTTTCTTCTTCCTTCCTTCTTTCATGATCAAATCTTTCCATCTCTTTCCTCATTCGTTCCTCAGACTGCAATAGAAAAATACAGGATATCAGTACCTGCCAAAGTTTTCTCTACAAAGCTCACATATCCTTAACACTCAGCACAACTCTTCAAAAAGGAAAAGGAGGAAAAGTGAGGGACAGGGAAAGAAAATCAGTCAATGTCCAAAGTTTTCTCTCGATCTTCTTCGCATTAACAGGTTTCAGTATACTCTGTTTTCCGCATCCACTCTCATTCCATCCACTTTCCTTCATTTCGCAAACAAAGACTAAAGAGAGAATCGAACCAAAAGGAAACTCCTTTTGTCCCTTGTCACACTTTCATTGAGAACTCATGACGATTGGCGACCCAATGTGAAGGAAGATGGAAAGTATGATGACGAAAACAATGCCGAATACCTCCGATAAAACTCCAACATTCATGCAGAGAATATCCACTTAGGTTTAGTGCGATGGTTAATCTTTCTTTGTTTAATATCAGTTCTAAATGTGACCTTGTAAGCAAAGAAGGTTGTTATATTTAAACGAAATCAATGTCATGAGTTCCCACCCATTGTAAAACAAGGAAGTAGGTACATCGACCGAGCTCTAGTTAGTATGACAGTTGTCCTCCACGAATCAATCGAACAAGAATGCACACTAAACCACAGCGCCAATGAATCGCCAAGTCACACAGATTTGATAATGCAGGCTACCTTTCCTAATACATAACATGAGGAGGCAATTATATTGTTGATGTAGGGAATGACCTCTTAGTAAGACCAAGAAAAGGCTGCAATGAATGAACGATAGAAAATGCTGGATCAGCGGAGATTGACTAATCAATGTGTGATATTCACTAATCGACCATATATAATAGAAAACTTCCCAGGGCAAAACTCTGTCAACATCCACGGCCATGTGTCGTTCCAAGTGATTCACAGAACACACACCTCTCTCATTCTTCCTTCTTATAGCCAGCACGGAAGTAGACTCCATGCTATTTATTTGATACATGTACAAGCACGAACGTCGGCTAAAAGGTTACCTTTATACCCAGTAGTGCCATTAACTGAAAAATGAACTCTGGGTGACCAGGCCAAGCCGCTCCTGTGACCAAGTTTCCATCGGTGAAGCAGCGAATGATTGGATCAGGTTCTAACCATGTGGCGCCAGCTAGTACCACGTCAAGCTTCACAGCAGGATATGCTGTACATTTCTTCCCCTGCAACAAACCACGATGAATACACCGGTTTTACCCTGATGATCTCAAGATACAATAACATAGAATGCCATTCAACTTCAGAAAATTTTCATGTCAAATGCTAAAACTCAACAGGGCCTCATATTCCACTGGCTCTAATTTCATTTCATCACACTTTAATACCACACAAATCTGTTGAAAAGCCTTATACATTTTAAACTTGAATAGCAGATAAGGGACATGTGCCTATCTCCGTGACTTTTTCTGATGCATTCTACCTTAGTGTTCGATTGAAATATGGAGAAGTTCACAATCACAGACGCCAAGAGTCGCAGTTAAAGTAGATGCCACCACAAGAAGTTCCTCAAGATCATTATGAGCATTCTCAAAAGACCGATGAATTTATACAGAAACTCCTACAACTGCTACCAGATAACATGTTAATCAACAGTTTTGTCCCATTATTAATATCCATTATCCAGAAACAACCTTGAGAACACCAGCAGCAGCCAGAATCTGCTGCCCATGGCAAATGGAGGCAACTGGCTTCTTGGCCTCCATGAAATCCTTAACTAGAGCAATCACTTTCCCATCCAAGGCCAAATATTCTGGGGCACGACCTCCAGGGATGACAAGGGCATCATAACTTGAGGCATCCAAACCCTCAAAGTCAGCTGTAAGAGTAAAATCATGGCCAGGTTTTCGTTGTAAGTCTGGTCACCTTCAAAATCATGAATTGCAGTTGGGCAAGTGTCACCACTCTTCTTCTTGGGGCAGACTGCATCAACATGGCACCCTAGAGCTTGAAGAGACTGAAAAGATACGTATACCACATAATCTTCCATGTAGTCCTATAATAGCAAGCCATGGGCAAAAGGTTTTATCAAACTCCGCTTAAACTGTATGGCCTAGTGACATGTTAAGTAGAAGCGAGCTCGTGACAAATCGCCCAAATTCATGCACAAGCGCAACTACTCATAATGTCTTTTGCTCCCTTTCAGATAAAGTATAAATTCAACAATATGAGCAATGTAACTCGTTTTTCCTATTTAGTCATTCTTTGATTGAAAAGTGAATTTGATTAGTTGAATAGCAGAAAAATAAAATAAGTTAAATGAACCATCCATCAAGGATAAGGATAAGTATTGGGTCCATGACAGTCTTCACCTGGAATTGCTTAAGAGTAACCAGCCACTTGGAAGGACTACTCCTCCTGTGACAACTAACCCTGACAATCATAGACTCACCTAGAACAGAGATCTGTAATGTTGTTTAAAACAGAATGGCGGTAATTGACCCATGAATTAGATGGAACCAAATGCGGATTTAACTGAGTGGCTCAACTGCTATTTTAATATAAAGAGCTAATCCAATGCAAGCTAGCACCAATTCTTTTCAGGAAATATTTCTCTTGAATAATATTTTCACATATCATAATTACCATACTTCACTTCCATAACTCAAATACCGCTGACTCATCTGTACCACCAGTTCAGACAAGGACAAAAATAAATTCAACTAATCATCCCAATTATGTAATTAACCTGTATAAGCTCAATAAAATGTGTTACAATCCAAAACGACATCACTCTGCACTTTTGCTGTCCATAACTCACTCTCTTGAGAAACTAAAAGCTTTAATTGACAGCCAAACAAAATGCACCCGAAAATGAAAAAAAAAATTGAGTAATTTATTTGAAAACATTTTCAGACAATACTCTTGGAGCACATTCCAATACCGATATAGAGAGGTTCGGAAGTATCCAGCGATCCATAGCAGAGAACCAGCTCCAAAAAGCTCAAGTAAATAGAAAAAGATGGATTACTAGTCAGTTGAAAAGAAATAGAAGCAGGAACACAAGTCATATACGCCATTACTGCCCAAATGTTCAGTAAATTCTCAACACATACCCCACATAAAAATAAGATCCGTTTTTCCGACCCAGTAATGCTGCTGCCCAAAGCCTTCACAAAAGACTGGATGAACTCAGGATGTCCAGGGTATGCAACCCCAGTCACAAGATTGCCATCAGTAATACAGTGTGACAGGCTCTCAGGTTCAACCCAGTGAGCACCTGCAGCAATCAGTACAGGTCCCACAGTAGGATATGCTGTGCACTTGCGACCTTTAACAATATTTGCAGCAGCCAAAATCAATTGGCTATGACAAATAGTGGTAATCGGCTTTCCAGCATGAGAAAATTTGCTGACGAAGTCTACAACAGATTGATCCATCGCAAGATACTCCAGAGTTCGTCCTCCTGGCATGACTAGGCCATCATAGTCACTGAATTCGATTTCAGCGAATGTGGCATTTAATGTAAAATTGTGCCTCCGAGACTCGGAATAAATCTGCACAGCGTAGAAGGTAAAGCTCAAAAAGGAGTAATTAACGCCTACAGATTGAGAAAAGACAAACCAATGTCCCAGCTCTTTAAGAGCTCAATGGAGATTAAAGATGATATATGTAAGCAATAAAAGAAATCTATGAGGCTGAAAGTCTGATATGTAAATTATCAAATGTTGTAGTATGGTTTCTTCTATATACAGATGAGAAAAGATTACATGAGTATTTTGATATTGTTAGTATAGATAGATGTTGAAATTATTAAGAAGTTCTCAGTAAACTGAGAAGATATTTTAAATACATCATTGATTTTTTCTTGTGTGTAAGAAAAATAAAAATGTCCATAATCTCCTTACAATCCACATTACTTCCAAAACAAGCGCCACATCTTTTGTAACAATGATATGTCCCCATACTGAATGCGTTTGTGAAAATAGACAATCATACAACATCCCTTTGAATTCCTAGGCTACCACACAGAAATAGATACATTACAGGTTCTCACAGCAATTGGACAGTAGATTATTCCACGGATAACAGAAGTCCAAGGACTTGGATTGCTGAAACTAAAATACAGGTAATGACTTAACAAAATGCTTGAAGCAGAACGGGTATCTAGACGATTTTCCTAGTCAATGAGAGTTAGTTATGGACACTGAGATGTATAAGGCCAATGATAAGAAGACAAGTATGACTGTGAGATGTTCACATATGCTGTAAGGGCAAAGAGTGTTCTTTTTTCTTTTTTAACCCAAAAATATCAAGAGGACACTTTTTGAATGCTTTGAATTTCATGTGAGAACATGAAGAGACTTGTTCTAAATCATGCTATTGACAGGACTGTCTTCTAGTTCAGTTAGGTCTTTCTATTTTCTTTTGTACTTCATCTAATTTTAATATTTAATGTGAACTTAATGGGTAGCTTGAAATATTTTTCTATTTATACCAGTGCTTACTTATCACGTACTCTTTTTGGACATTAGTTTAATGACTATGATACAATGACATACATGCTCTTCAAGTAATAGCCTTTTTCAACTCGATGTAGATCATGCTCAGCATTTCTAATTTAATTCATCCGCCTCTGCAATATTCACATTGATGTAGAACAATCATAAATGCTTTATGAATTTCCTTTCTTTCTCAAGAACTTGAGATGAGATCACATGTAGATGCTCAAACAGCAGATTCTCACTGTCACCTAGTGTACCTGGGACTCATCTAGCACATTCAACATGATGTAGTTGACAATAACAACCAAGGAGAGAGAAGCGAAGTTTGACAGGGCACATGAATTCAATCAATCATTCAACAATAATAGGTCTCACTAAAGTCTGCTAATATCAAGCGAAAAATCAACAAAACTAGGAGTAAGGTTTTATTCCCATCGGGGTTGGCAGTCATGTCATGTAACGCAGGCATCGCTAAGAAAGTGAAATTTCAAAACGCCCATTGTACTTTGGACCATTTAGAAAATGATCAGAGTATGTATATTTTTTTCAACTCAATCAGAGGCCATGTACTTCTCAAATAGGCGAAATAGCACTTCTGCAGGTTTTCTGCAAAAAGTCAACATCACTCATGATTGTTTCATCCCTTCCAGCACTATCTTCTTCATCATCATAACATATATCCTGGTCCTTTTCTTCTTCGACGAACTATATCAAAGGAATCCAATAAGAGAAGGTTAATATCGCATCATGAACTATATCAATGACACGCTAGGGATGAACTTTTGATTAATGTGTCAACTAGTTGCACAAAATTCTCCAGGGCAACATGTAATTGGTTCCAGAAAATTTGTATATGCTGTTTTCATTTACATTTCGGAATGCGGCAGCTTCAAAAACACGTTTGGAAAGACACTGGAAATTATTTTACAACTTCGACAATGGAAAGCATGTTATGAATGAAAAAAGAGTTCAAAGCTGAAAATGACATTTTGGTGTATCCAGTATTTATTCATTCTAACAGAAGCACAGATCTTTGGAAGGAAAAAGAAAAATTCTATTTTACAGCTTTGATGGAATACAAGCATATACTCCCATTTTTCATCCCATTAGAGAATTTTCATTTTCATTCACACGTTTCCAAGAAAACATAAAACATAAATTAAAATACTACCAAAGTACTTCCACTTCCACTTCCAATCAAGGACCCAACATGCAAAGCCAGGAACCAAAATGCAGGCAATTGGCCAGATATTATTTTGGCTTTCAGATGCAAGAGAATGAAGATGATCGTGAGAAAAGGAGCTGACAGAAGCCAAGAATGACAAAGAGTAAAATCCATGGAAGGAATAAGACTAAATAGGCACACTCCTAAGTGGTCCAAGCATGAACTAGAATAATCAATTATGGTCAGCCACTAGGTCTAACACCAAATTAAGCAGTTGGACAACACAATGTTAACGATTTGCAAATCATCGTGAATCACTATACCTTGTCCATATCATCTTGCTCTTTTCTAGTAAACCCACTAGCAGCAAGTTCTTTGTCCAGAAAACCAACAGATTTGCTTATTGAATAAAAACAAGGTCTATTGCTTCCTTCTGAATCTTCCTCTGAATTCTACTGAGTGGAATCCTAATGCAAATGTGCTCCATCCTTATCCGACTCCGAGTGGAATCCAAAAGAAAAAGAAAAAGAAAAAACGAACCTCCGGATGTACGGGAGTCGCCAATGGGGTGCCTACGGTGGGGCTTGGGAAGGCGATGGCGTCGGCGTCGACGGCGTCCGCGTTAAGGAGCAGGGGGCGATTCGCGGAGGAAAGAGAGAGAGAGCGACCTTCGTTCGCGGAGAGGGAGGCCAAAACGCGATCAGGGGTTCGTTGGCGTCGGGGTTAGCCAGCAAGGGCGCTCCGCAGAGGAAAGAGGGAGAGAGCGGAGTAGAGGTCGCAAGAGGGAGGCGAAAGGGCGTTGGCGACGGCGTCGGGGGCGGAGGCAGAGGTGGAGGGGTGTCGGCATCGGCGTCGGCGTCTGCATCGGAGTTGGGGGCAACGGAGGCAACCGGCGAGGGGTGTCGGCGTCGTGGGCAACCAGCGGAGGAGAGCAGACGCGTCAGCGGAGGTGGAAAGGGCGTCGGCGTCGGCGTCGGCGTCGCGGGCAACCAGCGGAGGAGAGAGAGCAAAGGCGTCGGCGTCGGCGTCGGCGTCGCGGGCAACCAGCGGAGGAGAGAGCGTCGGCGTCGGCGTCGCGGGCAACCAGCAGAGGAGAGAGAGCAGAGGCGTCGGCGGAGGTGGAAAGGGCGTCGGCGTCGGCGTCGCGGCAACCAGCGGAGGAGAGCAGAGGCGTCGGCGTCGGCGTCGGCGGAGGTGGAAAGGGCGTCGGCATCGCAGGCAACCAGTGGAGGAGAGAGAGCAGAGGAGGGGAAGAGCATTCGGAGAGAAGCCCTGCGATTTTGTTCTCTCGCAAAACGGAACGGAGAACGGGGAGAACGGGGAAAGAGAGAAAGAGAGAGGAGAGAGAGGACGAGTGGACATGTCGCAGAGGAGAGAAAATATTGGGTGGTCCGGGACCTCCACGTCAGCGTGGTCCCCGGCCACTCACGAGGCGCCATGTGGAGGGGTGGGCCCCACTCAGCGTGTTCTGCCTTCTTCCCATCTCCCGACGCCCTCTCTCCTCTCTGGTCCTCGACTCAGCGCTTCTTTCTCTCTCCTCTCTCTTCTCACTCTCTCCCAAATAGCTCGGCTGGTGGCTCGGCTCGGCTGGCGGAAGAAAGGACGGGTAATAAATGCGCAATGCTCCCTCTTAAATTTTCTCTCTCTCACTTGAATTTTTTAGGTTTTGTCTCTCTTTCGTGGAAGAGCACACAGAGAACGAGCTGCACTTACTTCCTCTTTTCCTTCTCAGCGCATCCCACCCCCTCTGCCTCCACCTCCGCCTCTCCAAAAAGCCTCGCCGGTCATCTACCTCTGGCACGTTGCCTTCCGCCAGTCACAGCTGGTTCCTCAAACCTTCGCCTCCGACTCCGACTGTTTCCAACGCGGAGATCGAGGTTTGTGCTCGCGTTGGTCTCTCAGCAACTCCTGGGCCTCCGTCTGATTGCCTCCCTCCGACGAACTCGTCATCAACTCCGACTCCGAGCCGCCGCTGCCGCCGATGGCGTCCTCCGTCTCTGGTATTTGCTCGTCCTCCCCCTCCCTCAGGCCGAAGACGCCGCCCGCCTCCGCCGCGAAGCCGTCGGCCTCCAGCAGGAGGGAGGCGGCCTCGGTCTTGTTCCCGAGCGGCGCCGGGCTCCCCGCCGTCGACCGGGTGTTGTCCCTGTCGCTGGCCCGATCAGTCGCGAGGGGGATCTCGGTGGACCTAGGCAGGGCCGACGGCGCGGCGAAGAAGGAGAGGCGCGGGCTAGAGGGCTGGGGAGGATTCGCGCTCGTTGTGGACGAGGCACGTGGACTGGCTACACCAGCACCGGAGCTAGGGCTTTTCCTTGGACGTGAGCCGAATCGGGTCCACGGACGAGTTCATGGAGGAGATAGAGCCTCGGTTCCAAGCCGCGTTCAAGGCGATGGAGGAGCTGGGGAAGGGCGCGATCGCGAACCTGGCCCAGACGAGGGCCGCATGGTCGGGCACTACTGGTTGAGGAAGTCGGAACTCGCGCCGGCCGGGTTCCTGAAGGCGCAGATTGAGAGCACGCTTGACGCGGTCTGTAATTTCCCCCTGTTCTTCTTTAATTGCTGTTTCCTGAGTTTAATGAGCTCGTGGTAATGATAATAATGATATCTATTGCTCCTATTCTAGAGGATTCTTAGAAGAGAAGCTTGACGATCAGTTTATTTGTTGACATTTGCTGAATGCCAAGTGTCAAGAGTTCTGTTGAAAGATGATAAAATTTTCATATGTTTTTGGAGCTATTATTCATTGGAGCAAGTTCAATAAGACAGGAAGCTCGTGACTTTTAACTTACAATGTTGGACACTCCTGCCATATAGGTTTGTCTTTCGGTCGACTTAGATGGATGTTGGAGCTCCCGAACAACATAGAGATAGTCAGATAGATAGGTATCCTTTGCTAATGGAACAAGTGGAGAGTTAGTAGTGGTCATCAGCACATAATTGATGTAGAGAGAAATGGGGACGCCTCATTGACAGCATCTCATGGTGATCAGCAACGCAGGGTAGACTCGACAGAGGATGAGGATGGACTTTCGCCTATCATGCCAGCCCCTGCGGATCAAACAACTGTAAATTCATCAAACAGATTGAACTCCGTGAATTCCTCTAGCACGAGAAGAAGGAGTGATGATTACCACCAGCATCGAACGAGTCCATTGAATTCTGGACTATGGATTTCAGTGGAGTTAGTTGTCACGGTGGGTCAAATTATAGCATCCATAGTGGTTTTGTCATTGTCAAGACATGAAAATCCAGAGGCTCCACTATTTGCTTGCTTTTCAGGTAATTTTGCCTGAGGTTACTTTGGTTCTTCTTTTTTCTTTTGTCCAGTGACTTTCTTACTCTTGAAACTTCTTGAAACATATTGTTCGGAGTAACTTAATGACAAGCTGATAAATGTTCTGTTTCTTTTTCCTATATATGTGCTGCTTGCAATTTAATTTTCTACTTAACTCCATTTTAATATATGCATCTTTAAATGCTGCTCTTTTCATAAACCCAGGTGGTGAAGCAGCTGCTCCGGTTGGACTCAGAAAGCCCTGACACACATAGGTGCCTGGTTAGTTCCTCTCTAGTTTGCACTCGAGATATTTTATCATTCTCATATGTCCTCTTAACTCCTTGGGTTGAGCTGTTGATATATTTGTCGCATCTTTTGGGTGTCTGTAAATTTTGATGCAAGTCATAGTATGTTGATCTGTGTTGCTGCTGCTTTTTCCTCAATTCTTTTCAGTGGTGGTCTATATTG
Organism: Eucalyptus leucophloia subsp. euroa; assembly: GCA_017140325.1. Taxonomy (NCBI): domain Eukaryota; kingdom Viridiplantae; phylum Streptophyta; class Magnoliopsida; order Myrtales; family Myrtaceae; genus Eucalyptus; species Eucalyptus leucophloia. Next base: position 24,055,064 of record CM029476.1, read on the forward strand.
TTTCCCCGGTTGCTAGAGACTTTGACGGCTTGGTGTTGTTCCTGATGGGTGCTTCTTATGCTGCAGTTAAAGTTTTTCCACGTAGTTAGTTCCATGGCTGCCCCAGCTACTGACTCTGAGAAACTTATTTGCACTGTATTAGAAGCTGAACGACCAGAAATCAGGTTCTTTACAACCTGTCTTTTGGACTTGCTATATCTTTCTTGTTTGTTTTTTCAATATGACAGTCTTTTAACACATACAATTGTTCATCTTGCAGTCATTTGCATGGGAAGTCTCTTTTAGAGGCAAATGAGTCATTCCTCGATAAGCATAAAGGTATCCTCAACATCAGACAATTTTCTTATGTGTGTTATAACATGTTCTAAGTGTGGTTGGTCTTTTTTTTTTGTGTGTGCAGATTCCTTGATGCACAAGGCAGCTGCTGCAGAAATGCTGTATCTTTTGGAACCCAGCAATAAGGGCAAGGCTGTGAAATTAATTGAGGATTCAAGCAACAACTTGGTGCAAAGGTACTGTTTGGTGCAACGAAGGTCTACCATCTTCATTTCATTTGTTTTGGACCGTTTTACGCTGCCATCCCCTTGATAATCTGTTGAGCATGTCCATGTTATGTGCATAGAAATGGAGCACTCAGATCATTGGAGCAATATTCATTGGAGCAAGTTCAATAAGACAGGAAGCTCGTGACTTTTAACTTACAATGTTGGACACTCCTGCCATATAGGTTTGTCTTTCGGTCGACATAGATGGATGTTGGAGCTCCCGAACGACATAGAGATAGTCAGATAGATAGGTATCCTTTGCTAATGGAACGAGTGGAGAGTAGTAGTGGTCATCAGCACATAATTGATGTAGAGAGAAATGGGGACGCCTCATTGACAGCATCTCATGGTGATCAGCAACGCAGGGTAGACTCGATAGAGGATGAGGATGGACTTTTGCCTATCATGCCAGCCCCTGCGGATATTCATCAAACAGATTGAACTCCGTGAATTCCTCTAGCACGAGAAGGAGGAGTGATGATTACCACCAGCATCGAACAAGTCCATTGAATTCTGGACTATGGATTTCAGTGGAGTTAGTTGTCACCGCGGGTCAAATTATAGCATCCATAGTGGTTTTGTCATTGTCAAGACGTGAAAATCCAGAGCCTAGCTCTTATACAGCTATCTCTGTCACACAGTCCACAGATGAGGGCAATCAACATTCTGAAGAATCGGCATCATGGAATGGCCAAATTGCAGACACTGAGTTCACGGTAAAGTTCAATCGTTTCTTATGCTGCTCATGGATAATGATTGCTTCTCATCTATTCAAATTGAATTTCAATTTGCACGTTGTGGGATTGTTGGCATCATTCAGAATAACCTAGTCTATACAATCTATGATAGATGGAATCAACAGCTAATTTCGTTTTTGCAGAATTAGTGGGCTGGTGGACCATTTCAAGATGGCCTTAGACTGTTTTTTTGCTGTATGGTTTGTTGTAGGCTATGTGTGGATTTTTGGAGGTCACTCTTCACCTTCTGATACTCTGAAACTGTATAGGTACCAATTTATAGGGACACTGTTCTGTTCTTTCTATACATGTAATTGCTGTGCTTGATGAAATATGTGTTGTGGCCCTTTTGCAGGTTATGTCTAGTATTTCTAACTTTTAGTTGTATTGGATATGCCATGCCTTTTATACTATGTGCAACAATTTGTTGCTGCCTACCTTGCATAATGTCTGTTCTGGGCATCCGGGAAGACTTTTTGCAGACAAGAGGAGCCACCTCAGAAACCATCAATGCTCTTCCTATCTACAAATTCAAGGTGAAGCAAGACTTAAATGCTGACGGTGAGGAATTTAACACAGGAGGAAGTGAAGGCGGGGTCTTGGCTCCAGGGACAGAAAAGGAGTGTTTCTTGTCAGGAGAAGACGCGGTAAGCATAAAACCCACTTATGTCCTCCCATTCCAATTCTGGAGTTCAAGCACCCTCCTGCTGAATTTTGACCTATAATGTAGGGCTAGCATTTGATTTCGCGTCCTAAAAAGAAAGGCCTCGCCTCACATCTGCTTATACGTTCCTTAACATGGTGAAACTATCATGATAGCAGCAAGTCGCAAATGCTTACTATCGGCAGCTAGGCATGATATTTATCTTCAAGCAGACAAAGTGATGTTGCCATTGTATTTGTGCAGGTTTGCTGTATTTGCTTGTCAAGATATGCAGATAACGATGAACTTAAAGAGCTACCTTGTCACCATGTCTTCCACGTTGAGTGCATTGATAAATGGTTAAAGATCAATGCCTCATGCCCCCTCTGTAAAAGTGAGATTAGCGAGAGCAGTGGGCTTTCGCAATCTGACAGAGACAGCTAGAACTGAGGACAAGTTTCAAGTAGCTCAAGCATTTGCATAAGGGAGCTGCCCATGAATGTGCCAACTACAATGTTTGCTCATCGGACTTACGATGAAACAGGGCCTCTTCGCAGAGACGTGTATTGACTTGGCACAGGTAGCAAGAGGTTATATCTGCAAAGAGGTTCTCTTGTGACGCATCGGATGATTTACCATTGCTACACTACACTACGTAGAAGTGAATCTCTTGCTTGGGAGTGGATATCTGTAAATGTGAGGTCGAAGTTGAATGGTCGGTTCATACGCCGGGTCCCGTGAAACGATCTGGGGGTGCTGCAATGGCAAAGGAATCTTCCTTTGCGCACAGATCCTATCTCGGGATAATGGTAATGATGTATATAGCTTGTTCGAAAATACAGCACATGGTTTATTTAATCACGTAAATTGCGATAAACTGTAACTATTCATCGTGTCATGTTCTCCTATTTTGGAGCCCTAGAGTGGGCATGCTTAAGATAAATGGAGGACCTCAGTACTATTGCTGTTACAGACAGTTACCAAAGGCTGATCAAGAAATAGCTAGCATAGTGCGTAATCAAAGTTGTAGCAATATGCTAAAGAATTGCTGATATTTGCAGAGAATAACTTTAGTTTTATCTTTCCTCTTTTAAATAAAAAGATTGAAGACAGATGAGCAATAGAATTTGGAAGAACGTGATGGACAAAAACTGATAATGGATAGAGCAATAGCAATTTAGTCTTTGGTTTTGTTTTAGATTCTGTTTGTTTCATAGACTTGGAAAATATTTTTTTAATATTAATCACTTATATCAATTCAAATAATTAGTTCATGAAAAGTTCTCTCCATCCCTTGCAATTATGCATGTCTAAATATTTTTATGAACGTTAAAAATCTCTTATTCATTAATTTTTTATAGGCAATACAAGTTATATTCATTTTTAAAAGTGATACAAATGCATAATTTTTAAGATGCACCGTACACGATATCAAAGATCATTCCACACCATCTCTCACAAGATATGAGAGCATTGCGCAAGTGGTCGGTTTGGGACTCAGAAAAAGAAGAAAAATGGCTTTTTCTTGAACTTACATATTTCGTGCCATTCAGGTTACTATTCTGGTTGAGGTCTCAGAAGGGAGATGAGGCTACATAATTTCAACCTCCTTATTTTGGTGCGAAAACAGCAAAAATGGCATACTATTATTTTCGCATTTTCTAAATTTATTTTCGGAGTTTCAGACGACTTAAAAGCAGGAGAAATTGCCAAAGGCCTCAAGAGATAATTTCTTTGAAGGTTGTTTCAGGGAAAACTAGAAGAAAGAAAAAGAAAATGAAACATTTTCCCTACAATCTAGGCAAATTTCCGTAACAGAAAAAAGATAAAAGTCCAGCAAAACATATGGCTCCTCTCCAACAACCCATTAGGAGACCACTTGTCTTCATCCATTTCATTAGTGATACGAAAAAACCAAAGAAGAAGATAAATTAGAAGATAAATTAGGAGGTTCATATTAGCAAGGATAACATAGAGCCAAGGCCCGAATCACTCACTTGCATACTTAACCAAAAAATAGAAAACTTTCATGACCTGAAACTAGAAAACGAAGAACAAAAACCAACCCAGGAGAGCATGTCTTATTGATGCAAAATCTATCATTTGTAACATCTCATTCCAAAATTTTTCACAGAACGCAATGTTTATACAAAGGAAAAACAATGGTGGACATAAATAAGGGAAGTACAACATGTCTCCAGAAGTAAGTTTGCAGAGGCCACTTGTTCTTAAGGCTGACGAACCATCCGTTCTTCAAAATTTCTCCTGTGGCTCCACCTCAGGGATGTCCTATAGATTGTAAAACTAACAATGCAAAAAGGGAAACCTTAGTTTAATGCATATTCCCATGGAGCTTGCCACCTTTTCTCATTCACGCCCAGACACACAAGGCTATGAATCCGACTGGAAACGAAAGTGGAGGAAGATTATACACAATTAGCAAAACAAATTCCAAGATGAGAGGGAGAGAGAGGCCAAAAAGAACAGAAGCAAATGCCAATCCAATAAAGCGACAGAATGGCCATGAACCGGAAAAGGCCCCATGAATGATACTTCCCCAGTGGTTGAACGAACTATCTCCCAAGCCATAGCTATTGCTGTGAACTAACTCTCATGCATACCGATGAATGTAGAATTACATTGCCCAAAATGAGCTTTCAACTCCACTTGTTAGATAGAGAGGTCCTTAAAAGCTTCCAGTTTTCCATTTGGCGCAAGAGAATCCATGCTTATGCCACCCGCAGGATGGTTGACTCCATTTTCAGGATTACTAGAAATCTGGTTGTACGAGGACTTTAGAACTGCAGAACTGCGATTTCCTTCAAAATACGTGGAGTGCGGGAAGTATTCATGATAACTCTATAAAAATAGAGTTATTTTACCTATTTTAGGCAACAATTAATGCATTATCTATGAGAAAATATTTGGATTTCCTTCGATTATTTAAATTTTCCTTGTTTATGCAGAATAATGAGATATGGAGAAGATAAGGAAAAGAATGGCAATTATCGGAATTCAAATAAAAGCAGAAGTGGAAGATGGATATCAAATCGGGAGATTCTTGATTTTGTTCCCTAATGTTATCTCGCAAGCGTTTGGAGATAGATATCTTTGATATATCCTATAAATAGAGACAGAGAGAGCAGCTAGGTTTTTTTTAGAGAGAGAGGAGGAGTTAGATTGTTTTCCATTGTTCTGAGAGTTTTTCAAGTATTTTGAAGAGAAGACAAAAGTGGTGACAGAATTCTTGTTATTTGATTCAAAATGCTGAGTTTGATTTATATTTATATTTTTTCTTCTACTATGTTCTAATTTTCTTTTGTTAGGGCTACGATGTAGCCTAACCATGATGATGTGAATTTCATGATGTTTATGTTCTGCAATTGATTTCATTCATGTGAGTTATATATTATTGCGTTTAATGTTTTTGAGTGACTGGCCACCACTTGAATGATCTGATGTGCATGTTTGAGGCGAGAGGTGATAATATGCAATTGCTCATTATAATATATAACCATGAATTAAACGTGGATAGAAATATATCGCGTTATTTGTGTAGCTTTCGGTGATAAGGTGATCCAAAAGACTCATTGTAAACCGGGAATATTCATAGTTTTTAATGCACTCATGTTTATTTTAATTCACATAGAAATATAGTGGATTAATAAGCTGAGTAGGTTTGCTATACCTAGAGATAGGATAGTAAATAGATTAGGAAATTCCGCTATCACATGTTTGATATCGTTCTTGTATTCATAACAATATGAAATTCATATCTAGTGGTTATGGTGAAATCGGATGCTCTAACATATTTATCTGATTGATTTTACTGCATTTAGTCTACAAGTTTCGTTTTTAATTCATTCATAATTATATTTTGATTTGTTAGATAAATTTTAGAATTAGTCTATTTTAGTATTTAATTAGTTTATTAATCATCGATCTCCGTGGGACGATACTTTATCTCATCATTATATTACTTGTTCGATACGTGCACTTGCGTTTAGAATTTTATGAACAAGTTTTTGGCGCCGTTGCCGGGGATCGTTTGTTTAATACTAATTAATATTGATACCAGATAATTCTAAGTTTAATCTAGCTTTCGTTTTGTTTTATTTTTCAGGGTGTACATCGGTTTATGACACGTAGCCAACAAGGGGAACTTGTTGAACTTGATCCAGAAATTGAGCGTACATTCAAAAGGCGACTAAGAGAACAGAGAAATCACGCTAAGATGGCAGACGGTGATAATGAAAATCCACGTAGACTTTTAAGAGATTATGCTGCGCCAACAGTTCAAGGCGCCACATCAAGTATCGGAAGACTTGCAATTCAAGCAAACAACTTTGAGATCAAACCGTCACTTATTCAGATGCTTCAACAATCAGTGCAATTCAATGGGCTACCAAGCGATGATCCAAACGCTCACATCGATGCTTTTCTTGAAATCTGTGACACCATTAAATATAATGGAGTTACAGATGATGCTATTAGATTGAGATTATTTCCATTCTCTCTTAGAGATAAAGCTAAAAGTTGGCTTTCTTCTCTTCCTGCAGGATCAATTACTACATGGAATGATATGGCTCGAAATTTCTTGGTAAGTTCTTTCCACCTCGCAAAGTCTGCGAAGATGCGTAATGATATTACTAATTTTATGCAGATGGATAATGAATCATTATATGAAGCATGGGAAAGATTCAAAGAATTTCTTAGGAGATGCCCACATCACGGACTACTTGTATGGATGCAGGTACAAACTTTTTATAATGGCTCTAGTGCAAATCTTCGTTCTATGATTGATGCAGCTGCAGGAGGAACTTTAAATAATAAAACACCAGAAGAAGCCTACAATTTATTAGAAGAGATGGCGTCCAATAGTTATCGTGGCCTGCGAGAGATTACCAATGCGAAAAGTTAGCGGAGTTCATGAAGTAGATGGTTTTGCTGCAATTGCTGCACAATTTAAAACAATCAACAAAAAGCTTGATAATATGAGTGTTTCAGCCATGAAAATTCACACTTTGACATGTGATTTTTGTGGTGGAGGACATGTTAGCATAGAATGTCAGGTAGGTAATACTTTTAAACAATCTCAGGAAAATTCTAACTTTGTTGGAAATTTTAACAGGTCACTGGATAATCCCTACTCCAACACATACAATCCGGGATGGTGCAATCATCCAAATTTTTCATGGAACAATCAGAATGTGACGAGACCACTGGGATTCAAACAATCAGAAGAGACAAAGTCAAATTTGGAAGACATAGTCACCAAACTTGCTAACACAACTCATGACTTCATCAAAAGCACGGATGTGAGATTTCAAAACCAAGAGGCTTCAATCAAATCTGGAGATGCAAGTGGGTCGATAGCAAGCATGATATCGGGGAAGGCAACGGGGTTCTTTGCCAAGTAACACAGAGAAAAATCCAATTGAAAACATAAAGGCTATTACCTTGAGAAGTGGTAAACAAGTGAAAGAAGAAGAGATTGTCAGAGACAAAGAAGAGGTGATCAATAAACAATCGAAGGAGACAAGTAAGAGTAAACTTTTTCCAGATAATTCCAAGCCATATGTGCGCCAATTCCATTCCCTCGCGACTCAAAGCAGCACAAAATGGATAAGCAATTTTCTAAATTTCTTGATGTATTTAAAAAATTGCACATTAACATTCCTTTTGCAGATGCTTTAGCGCAAATGCCTAGTTATGCAAAATTTTTGTAGGAGATTTTGGCAAACAAAAGGAAACTGGAGAATTATGAAACTGTGAAGTTAAACGAGGAGTGTTCAACTATCCTACAAAACAAATTGCCTCCGAAATTAAAAGATCCAGGAAGTTTTACTATTCCTTGTACTATTGGGGATTCTTACTTTGAAAAAGCATTATGTGATTTAGGTGCAAGTATTAATTTGATGCCTTATTCTGTTTTCAAGAAATTAGGATTGGGCGAGGTAAAAACAACCATAGTGTCACTTCAACTGGCTGATCGATCAATTAAATATCCGAGAGGTATTGTGGAAGATGTTTTGGTAAAAGTTGACAAATTTATCTTCCCTGCAGATTTTATAGTTCTTGACATGGAGGAAGATTTTGAGGTACCACTTATCTTAGGTCGACCTTTTCTAGCAACAGGAAGAGCTCTTATTGATGTACAACAGGGGAAGTTGATCCTTAGAGTTCAAGATGATCTTGTTTCATTTAATGTTTTTAAAGCAATGAAATATCCATCTGATGATAATTCTTGTTTTAGAGTTGAGACAGTTGACAAGTTGGTGAATAAGGTTTTCTAGGAAAATATTTTTGAAGATCCACTTGAAGCATATCTGATTCAACCAAGGGACAAAGATATTCATAATGAGGAGATAAAGGAGTATGCAAATTTCATGGAGGCAATTCCACCATATTCAAGGCAAAAGGCAATTAAATTTGAAGAGTTGGGACAACACATTACAAAGCCTAAACCATCAATTGAAGAGCCTCCAATTCTTGAACTCAAACCCTTACCATCTCATTTGAAATATGCTTATTTAGATGGAGTTTCTTCTTTACCAGTAATTATATCTTCTTCTTTGACAGATTTGATGGAGGAGAAATTGCTCAGAGTATTAAGAGAGCATAAATGTGCAATTGGATGGAAAATAGCTGATATCAAGGGAATTAGTCCTTCAATTTGCATGCACAAAATTTTGATGGAGGAGCAATATAAACCCACTATCCAACCTCAGAGGCGTTTGAACCCGAAGATGTAAGAAGTAGTAAAAGCTGAGGTAATTAAGCTACTTGATGCAGGTATCATCTATCCTATCTCTGATAGTTCTTGGGTAAGTCCTGTACAAGTTGTGCCAAAGAAAGGTGGTATGACTATTCAGAAAAATGACAATAATGAATTGATTCCAACTAGAACAGTTACTGGGTGGCGTGTGTGTATGGATTACAGAAAATTGAATGATGCCACTAGAAAAGATCACTTTCCTTTACCATTTATTGATCAGATGTTAGAAAGACTTGCAGGGCATGAATTTTATTGCTTTTTGGATGGATATTCGGGGTATAATCAAATTCCTATTGCACCAGAAGATCAAGAGAAAACTACTTTCACTTGTCCCTATGGCTTTTAACACTTTAAAGGAGAAGTTAATATCAGCACCAATCATGGCAGCACCAAATTGGGATTTACCTTTTGAGCTGATGTGTGATGCTAGCGATTCTAAAAGTAGGAGCGGTTTTGGGACAAAGGAAGAATAAAATTTTTCAAACCATATACTATGCCAGTCGAACCTTGTCAGGTGCACAATTGAATTATTCAACAACAGAAAAGGAACTTTTGGCAGTAGTATTTGCTTTTGATAAATTCCGTTCTTATTTAATTGGCTCAAAAGTTATAGTTTGTTCTGACCACTCTACTCTTAAGTATCTGCTTGAAAAGAAAGAATCAAAACCCAGGTTGATCAGGTGGATTCTATTGCTGCAAGAATTTGATTTGGAAATCAAAGATAAGAAGGGGACTGAAAATCTAATTGCAGATCACTTATCAAGAATTCCAAATTCAAAGGAAGAGGTAAGACCAATTTTGGAAGAGTTCCCTGATGAGAAAATTTTTTCCATCAAGTCAATTCCTTGGTATGCTGACTTTGTAAATTATTTGGTAAGTAATGTTCTTCCTCCTGAATTATCATATCAACATAAGAAAAAATTCTTTTCTGATGTTAAAAATTATTTTTGGGAAGAACTTTTCTTGTTTAAAGTATGTGCAGATCAGGTCATAAGGATATGTGTTCCAGATGAAGAGAAGGCAAACATTCTACATCATTGTCATGATGGAGAGACAGGTGGCCATTTTGGTGTTACAAAAACTGCAGCTAAGATTTTACAATCTGGATTTTATTGGCCTACACTTTTTAAAGATGCATACTCATATGTAGCTTCATGTGATAGGTGTCAGAGAACTGGAAATATTTCAAGAAAAAATGAGATGCCTTTAAATAACATTATTGTGTGTGAATTATTTGATGTTTGGGGTATTGATTTCATGGGACCCTTTACACCTTCTTATGGAAATTTATACATTTTAGTGGCTGTGAAGTATGTATCTAAGTGGGTAGAAGCTGTAGCATTACCAACAAATAATGCTAAAGTTGTGGTGAAATTTTTGAAGAAAAATATTTTTACCCGATTCGGCACTCTTAAGGCAATCATAAGTGATAGGGGGACACATTTTTACAACAAGCAATTTGAAGCACTTTTGACTAAGTATGGAGTCACACATAAGGTTGCAACCCCTTATCATCCTCAGACTAGTGGTCAAGTAGAGATTTCAAATAGGAAATCAAGAGAATTTTAGAAAAAACAGTGAATGCCTCTAGGAAAGATTGGTCAATAAAACTTGATGATGCACTTTGGGCTTATAGGACAGCGTTCAAAACTCCAATTGGGATGTCTCCTTTTAGGCTAGTGTTTGGAAAGGCTTGTCACTTACCAGTGGAATTAGAGCATAAAGCATATTGGGCATTGAAATTTCTGAATTTTGATATGCAGTTTGCAGGTGAAGAAAGATTATTGCAACTGAATGAATTGGAGGAATTTCGCAATGAGGCCTATGAAAATTCTAAGTTGTACAAGGAGCGTACAAAAAGATGGCATGACAAGCACATATTCAGAAGAGAGTTTAAAATTGGTCAAAAAGTCTTACTTTATAACTCGTCTTAAACTTTTTCCGGGAAAGTTGCGGTCTCGATGGTTTGGTCCTTTTATAGTTACAGGTATTCCCATATGGAATAGTTGAAGTTGCGCATGACACGAGGGCACATTCAAAGTGAACGGTCAACGTTTGAAGCCCTACTTTGAAGGTGGTTACAACAAGCAGAAGACCACCATTGAACTTCATCCTTCGAATAGCAACATCGAGATAGTTTGGTTGAAAACTATAAAGCAAGCGCTTCTTGGGAGGCAACCCAAGCATTTTAATTATGTTTTTATTTATTTTTAAGTTTATGTTTTGCAAAAAAAAAACAAAACAAAAAAACAAAAAAAACAAAAAAAAAGATTAATTTTTCTCTGTTTTATGCAGGTTAATTTTTAGGGAGCACCTTTCAAGAGTTTAATCATCAAGATCATCTATGGACTTATCCTACAACCAGGGAAGTTTTCTTCTTCCTATTCTATTTTTCGCATTGAGGACACTGCTTCATTCAAGTTTGGGGGGAAGACAAATTTTTAGATAATTTTTTTTATCATGATTGCTTTCCTGGTTGTGAATTTTTGCGATTCTTAGGAAAATTTAAATTTTATTTAAACTTGCAATTGATGTGTGAGTTAATCTTAATTTGATTATGTTGATCCATTTTGAGCACTAAAAGTCCTTACTTTTTGAATTATGTGTAAATCTAGAGAACATTCATGTGAAATATGTGATTTTCTTAGATTTCACCCAAATCTTAAAATTTGTTTGATTTTCTCTTGAGGCGAAATCCTAAGCTAAATCTAATTGAGAAAATGATATAGGCAGTTTTTGGATCGATTGAGCCTTCAAGCCAACCCTATTTATTTATCCCTAGTCACCCTGTTGAGCCTTAATTATTACCCAATCTTTCATTGGCACCCATATATGTTTAGCCTAGCCGTGATCAAATTATATCCTTATCCCATGTCCTATGAACACGTTGATTTTCTTTTGGGATAAAAAAAAATTGAGCTTGATAGAAATTTGGGAGGAATGATGGAGTAAAAAGAAGAAAAAAAAAGTGATTGCAGTGGTTGTTTGGGGTGTATTGTCAAAAAAAAAATTGCTCTTATGGTTCCCTATCCAACTTTCAATTGAGTGAGCCTTTTGGATACTCAATGGGTTGGAAATTTTTATGTTATATTTGGAGGGACTTTGGGAGAAACTCCACCATAAAGCAATTCAAAAAGAAAAAAAAGAGGAAAGAAAAAAAAAAAGAATGATGGTATATGGCGGCAAAAAAATTATCTTGAAGGAGTGAAATTGGACAGTGACATTGGCTCTAATTAGATCCTAGAAATCAACGTGTTGATGGGTGATTTGAGCTTAAAATTCCCGTTATCTCACCTTTAGCCCAGCCTTACATTACAACCCGAGAAAAGTCCTATTGATTTTTGATTGGATAATTAGCTTACATTAGTGGAGAGAGGAATGAAAAGCAAACTTATGAGATTTGGTAATAACTATTGAGAATTTTTGAGAGGTTGCATGTTAATGTGAATTTATTTGGATTGCATATAATTCGAAAAATATGAGGACTCTCACACACACACTTGGATCATATAGTTAGAATTGGTCTTAACTTATAAATTGATTTCAATGTTTGGATGAAATTTGTGTTTTTCTTTGAATTGTGAATTTGAGCAATTATGGAAAGATGTCATGGAGGAGGTTGTTAGCTTGAGTATGTGTTATGTCTTGATTTTGCTCGAGGACTAGCAAAATGTTAAGTTTGGGGTTTGATAACTCTATAAAAATAGAGTTATTTTACCTATTTTATGCAACAATTAATGCATTATCTATGAGAAAATATTTGGATTTCCTTTGATTATTTAAATTTTCCTTGTTTATGCAGAATAATGAGATATGGAGAAGATAAGGAAAAGAATGGCAATTATCGGAATTCAAATAAAAGCAGCGAGTGGAAGATGGATATCAAATCGGGAGATTCTTGATTTTGTTCCCTAATGTTATCTGCAAGCGTTTGGAGATAGATATCTTTGATATATCCTATAAATAGAGACGGAGAGAGCAGCTAGGGTTTTTTAGAGAGAGAGGAGGAGTTAGATTGTTTTCCATTGTTCTGAGAGTTTTTCAAGTATTTTGAAGAGAAGACAAAAGTGGTGACAGAATTTTTGTTATTTGATTCAAGATGCTGAGTTTGATTTATATTTATATTTTTTCTTCTACTATGTTCTAATTTTCTTTTGTTAGGGCTACGATGTAGCCTAACCATGATGATGTGAATTTCATGATGTTTATGTTCTGCAATTGATTTCATTCATGTGAGTTATATATTATTGCGTTTAATGTTTTTGAGTGATCGGCCACCACTTGAATGATCGATGTGCATGTTTGAGGCGAGAGGTGATAATATGCAATTGCTCATTATAATATATAACCATGAATTAAACGTGGATAGAAATATATCGCGTTATTTGTGTAGCTTTCGGTGATAAGGTGATCCAAAAGACTCATTGTAAACCGGGAATATTCATAGTTTTTAATGCACTCATGTTTATTTTAATTCACATAGAAATATAGTGGATTAATAAGCTGAGTAGGTTTGCTATACCTAGAGATAGGATAGTAAATAGATTAGGAAATTCCGCTATCACATGTTTGATATCGTTCTTGTATTCATAATAATATGAAATTCATATCTAGTGGTTATGGTGAAATCGGATGCTCTAACATATTTATCCGATTGATTTTACTGCATTTAGTCTACAAGTTTCGTTTTTAATTCATTCATAATTATATTTTGATTTGTTAGATAAATTTTAGAATTAGTCTATTTTAGTATTTAATTAGTTTATTAATCATCGATCTCCGTGGGACGATACTTTATCTCATCATTATATTACTTGTTCGATACATGCACTTGCGTTTAGAATTTTACGAACAATTCAGCACAACGTAATTTCCATCCTGTTGAAGATGTATTTTACAAGTGTCAGAGACACCATCTCAAAAGTCAAATCTAGCTTTATCCAATCATAATATCCCATCTTTGTATTCAGTAAAATGAGTAGGCCAATAAGGAAGTAGGGATAGAAGAATGGTCATTAGTAACGAAATTCACCGACGAGATCCCTCCCTAACTCTCACACCCCAACACACACCCACCCAGCCACCCACTTGCTACCCTATACTGCTGTACTCCAATTATTCCAACAGATACTCCACATTTTAAGCATAACTTTACCAAAAACAGTTGATGAGATCAAGACTTACTTGATGCAGCATCCATATCAACTACTACTGAGGAGAGTAGCTTGTGAACCGCAATACAATCCTTGAGTTTCCATTCCTTAATTGATCTGAGTGCTCCATTTCTATGCAACATAACATGGACATGCTCAACAGATTATCAAGGGAATGGCAGCGTAAAACGGTCCAAAACAAATGAAATGAAGATGGTAGACCTTCGTTGCACCAAACAGTACCTTTGCACCAAGTTGTTGCTTGAATCCTCAATTAATTTCACAGCCTTGCCCTTATTGCTGGGTTCCAAAAGATACAGCATTTCTGCAGCAGCTGCCTTGTGCATCAAGGAATCTGCACACACAAAAAAAAAAAAAAAAAGACCAACCACACTTAGAACATGTTATAACACACATAAGAAAATTGTCTGATGTTGAGGATACCTTTATACTTATCGAGAAATGACTCATTTGCCTCTAAAAGAGACTTCCCATGCAAATGACTGCAAGATGAACAATTGTATGTGTTAAAAGACTGTCATATTGAAAAAACAAACAAGAAAGATAGAGCAAGTCCAAAAGACAGGTTGTAAAGAACCTGATTTCTGGTCGTTCAGCTTCTAATACGGTGCAAATAAGTTTCTCGAGTCGTAGTTTGGGGCAGCCATGGAACTAACTACGTGGAAAAACTTTAACTGCAGCATAAGAAGCACCCATCGTGAACAACACCAAGCCATCAAAGTCTCTAGCAACCGGGGAAACAATATAGACCACCACCGAAAAGAATTGAGGAAAAAAAAGCAGCAGCAACACAGATCAACATACTATGACTTGCATAAAAATTTACAGACACCCAAAAGATGTGACAAATATATCAACAGCTCAACCCAAGGAGTTAAGAGGACATATGAGAATGATAAAATATCTCGAGTGCAAACTAGAGAGGAACTAACCAGGCACCTATGTGTGTCACGGCTTTCAAGGCGTCCAACCGGAGCAATTTGCTCCACCACCTGGGTTTATGAAAAGAGCAGCATATAAAGATGCATATATTAAAATGGAGTTAAGTAGAAAATTAAATTGCAAGCAGCACATATATAGGAAAAAGAAATAGAACATTTATCAGCTTGTCATTAAGTTACTCCGAACAATATGTTTCAAGAAGTTTCAAGAGTAAGAAAGTCACTGGACAAAAGAAAAAAGAAGAACCAAAGTAACCTAGGCAAAATTACCCGAAAAGCAAGCAAATAGTGGAGCCTCGGATTTTCATGTCTTGACAATGACAAAACCACTATGGATGCTATAATTTGACCCACGGTGACAACTAACTCCACCGAAATCCATAGTCCGAGAATTCAATGGACTCGTTCGATGCTGGTGGTAATCATCACTCCTTCTTCTCGTGCTAGAGGAATTCACGGAGTTCAATTTGTTTGATGAATTTACAGTTGTTTGATCCGCAGGGCTGGCATGATAGGCGAAAGTCCATCCTCATCCTCCGTCGAGTCTACCCCGCGTTGCGATCACCATGAGATGCTGTCAATGAGGCGTCCCCATTTCTCTCTACATCAATTATGTGCTGATGACCACTACTAACTCTCCACTTGTTCCATTAGCAAAGGATACCTATCTATCTGACTATCTCTATGTTGTTCGGGAGCTCCAACATCCATCTAAGTTGACCGAAAGACAAACCTATATGGCAGGAGTGTCCAACATTGTAAGTTAAAAGTCACGAGCTTCCTGTTTTATTGAACTTGCTCCAATGAATAATAGCTCCAAAAACATATGAAAATTTTATCATCTTTCAACAGAACTCCCGACACTTGGCATTCAGCAAATGTCAACAAATAAACCGATCATCAAGCTTCTCTTCTAAGAATCCTCTAGAATAGGAGTAATAGATATCATTATTATCATTACCACGAGCTCATTAAACTCAGGAAATAGCAATTAAAGAAGAACAAGGGGAAATTGTAGACCGCGTCAAGCGTGCTCTCAATCTGCGCCTTCGGGGAACTCGGCCGGCGCGAGTTCCGACTTCCTCAACCGCAGTGCCCGACCATGCGGCCCTCGTCGGGCCGGGTTCGCGATCGCGCCCTTCCCCAGCTCCTCCATCGCCTTGAATGCGGCCTGGAACCGAGGCTCTATCTCCTCCACAAACTCGTCCGTGGACTCGATTCGGCTCACGTCCAAGGAAAAGCCCTAGCTCCGGTGCTGGTGTAGCCAGTCCACGTACCTCGTCCACACGAGCGGGAATCCTCCCGGCCCTCTAGCCCGCGCCTCTCCTTCTTCGCCGCGCCGTCGGCCCCGCCTAGGTCCACCGAGATCCCCCTCACGACCGATCGGGCCGGCGACGGGGACAACACCCGGTCGATGGCGGGGAGCCCGCGCCGCTCGGAACAAGACCGAGGCCGCCTCCCCTCCGCCGGAGGAGGCCGATGGCTTCGTGGCGGAGGCGGGCGGCGTCTTCGGCTTGAGGGAGGGGGAGGACGAGCGATACGGAGACGGAGGACGCCATCGGCGCGGTGGCGGCTCGGAGTCGGAGTTGATGATGAGTTCGTCGGAGGGAGGCAATCGGACGGAGGCCCAGGAGTTGCGAGAGACCAACGCGAGCACAAACCTCGATCTCCACGTTGGAAACTTGATCGGAGTCGGAGGCGAAGGTTTGAGGAACCGGCTTGCGACGGCGGAAGGCGACGTGCCGAGGTAGATGACCGGCGAGGCTTTTTGGAGAGGCGGAGGCGGAGGGGGTGGGATGCGCTGAGAAGAAAAAGAGGAAGTAAGTGCAGCTCGTTCTCTGTGTGCTCTTCCACGAAAGAGAGACAAAACCTAGAAAATTCAAGTGAGAGACAGAAAATTTAAGCGGGAGCGTTGCGCATTTATTACCCGTCCTTTCTTCCGCCAGCAGAGCCGAACCACCAGCCGAGCTATTTGGGAGAGAGTGAGAAGAGAGAGGAGAGAGAAAGAAGCGTTGAGTCGAGGAGCAGAGAGGAGAGAGGGCGTCGGGAGATGGGAAGAAGGTAGAACACGCCGAGTGGGGCCCACCCCTCCACATGGCGCCTCGTGAGTGGCTGGGGACCACGCTGACGTGGAGGTCCCGGACCACCCAATATTTTCTCCGCAGAGGAGAGTAGAGGAGAGAGAGCGTCAGAGTGGTGGCCCACGAGCGGCGCACGCAAATTTTAAACGCCTGACATCCTCGCCTACGTGGAGCCACGCGTCGATCGCTGAGTGGTTTAACCTACCACCTACGTGTTGGGTTAAACCCACCCAATATTTTCTCGTGTCACGTCGGGATTCATCTCTAATAATGCTTGTCCAAAAAAAAAAAAATCTCCGATAACGACATTATCATTTAATGTCCAGCAGGACCGCTATGCTCGTCTTGTCGCTATTGATAATTGTTCAACAGAAGGCCTTGGCTTGTTTGCCTACTTTTTGCGATGAGATTGATAGAAGATATTAGTCATGGTGCCGTGCAGTTTTCAAAGACCAATTTGATATTGAAATATTATTTAAAATTAATCACGTTTGCATTAATTATATTATTTAAGAATTAATGATTTCTGATTTTAATTAGATAAATTTAATTAATAAAATATGAAAAAATTTAGAACTCATTTAATAAAATCTAAAAAAGTTACGATTTAATTAATAAAATTTAATTTAGAACTTTTCAATATTTTTTTCCATTACTAAAACTGGAAAAAAATCCAGACAGAGAATATTTTCCAAGGGAAAGATCCTTATCACTACAGACAATATAGAGGTGTTGATCGGTGTGGTCGACCAGCAACTGTGACCTGGTCATCTGGGAATAGCCGCTACTCTTGTACCTACTTATCCTGGACCATATGAAAGCTCACGCCGAAAATACTTTATAGATAATCTACTCTCATCCCTGAGCTCCGACGTCCTTAGACTGGTGCATAATGGCTTACGATATTCCACACCTTCCAATCGGTTCGAACGGGAAATCGATCCCGCTGCTAGGGTTTGGAACAGCTGAATACCCTTTAGGCAACACCGAGAACCTCAAAGAAATCGTCCTCCGTGCGATAGAGCTCGGCTACAGGCACTTCGACACGGCAGCCGTGTATCAGTCCGAGAAGCCTCTCGGAGAGGCCATCGCCGAAGCCCTCAAGCTCGGCCTTGTCAAGTCCCGAGACGATCTGTTCATCACTTCCAAGCTCTGGTGCAACGATGCACATAAGGAGCTCGTTGTCCCCGCGCTACGGAATTCGCTCAGGTGACTTCCTAAAATCACCCTCCATTCGTAGCTTCTCTACTTCAGTCCGTGGCGGGATATAAATATATGGTATGTAGGTGTGATTTGTATTCAATAGTTCGTAAACTTTAACACAGGAATCTTCAATTGGAGTATCTGGATCTCTACCTTGTGCACTGGCCAATGAGATTGAGACCAGAGGCTGAGCTCCATCCAAAGGAGGAGGATATGCTTCCATTCGAGATGGAGTCTGTGTGGGAAGGCATGGAAGAGTGCGTGAAGCTGGGCCTCACTAGATGCATCGGCGTCAGCAATTTCTCTTGCAAAAAACTTGACAAGCTGCTCGCCACGGCAAAAATCCCACCCGGCGTCAATCAAGTAAGCTCGTCCATCGCACTAAGATGGGTTTGTTTTCACGTATTACTCTCTAAAAGCCCATTAAGTAAATCACGGATCACTATTCATTGCAACCTTTTTAGTGCAAGATCACAAATAATTGACCGTCACTTCCCTACCTTAATTTAGTTTAATTCTTTTTTTTGTCTTTTTCTGCACCTAGAACTTAAGAAAATTCTATTTACTCTAACGAAAGAGGAAAGTCCATCGAAAGAAGAATATTTAAAGAGAAATTAAATTTCGTGTATAACTTTTTTTTTTTTTTTGGGAATCTTAAAAGCATAGTCACCATGTAGGATTCAAACAAAATACTCGAACTTTAGTAAGATGAGCCAATTCAAAGATAAATAAGACAACGTCATTGATATCTAGCAAAGAGTTCTTTTCTATTTTCCTCTTCATGTTTCTGATTTGACTTTGGTGGATTTATGTGCAAAAGAAGTGGAGCTAAGGGTTAGAATAAAAGGAGCGGGTGATGGTCCGACCAAGAGATTCCAAATCATATGCTCATCTTATTAGGAGGGAATTTTTCTGCTGTGGTATGTACGAGAGAGATGATTAAGGGGAAGTTTAGCTATGCTTTGATTTTGAGACTTTGCATCTAGGCAAAGTTCCTTGACTCGTGGTGCTTTCAACTATAGTAATTAATGTTTTTCTGTAATTGGTACTTCAAACATGGAATTTGCAATAGGATACAGAATATATATATATGCACACACAGACGACATAAAGTAGCACCATCTAAAAGTTTTGAATTGAGATATTAATAGATGTTAGTCGAGAGGGGGGATAGAGGGAGGGATGACCGGTCCGAGAGGAGGATATGATTGTGAAATGTGAGCAGAGATTATCCATCCAAGATACCTAGCGCTACATTGAAATTACTAATAAAAATTGAATTTTGGGACCAAATGTTCCGTATTTACTATATATAATTCTGACATGTCCACCGAGAAAGAGTCTTCAATCTTCACCATCATCAATTGCCAGTCGCCATAGGAACGGCCACCACTACGAGAACGTCATAAATATTCGGAAGACAAGAATAGAATGTAATAAGGTAACGTTGCATGATTGGAAGGTGGAAATGAACCCTCTGTGGCAACAAAAGAAGCTGAGGGAGTTTTGCATGGAGAAGGGCGTACGCGTGAGCGCCTACTCACCTTTGGGAGGACGGGGAACCGCATGGGGATCCAACCGGGTGATGGACTGCGAGGTGCTCCACCAAATCGCCACCTCCAGAGGAAAAACCATTGCCCAGGTACAACTCTCTCTACCTTTTCACTCCGTACCTAATTCCCATAAATTCACCAAGGATTCTATGATTAATTATTGAAACATGTCCCATCTTTTCCAATTCACTTGTAGAAGTATGATGAGATCTCATGCCATATAACATAGCTTATAAGCTTGTCTACTATTTGGGTGGAATATCTGAAGGTTTGCTTGAGATGGGTGTACGAGCAAGGAGTAAGCGTCATCATGAAGAGCTTCAATCATGAGAGAATGGAGCAGAACCTCCGCATTTTTGACTGGAGTCTCAGCCCCGAGGAGTTGCAAAAGATTAGCCGAATTCCACAAATTAGAGGGTGTCACCCGTTGGGATTCATCTCGGATAAGGGGCCTTACAAGTCCCTTGAGGAGTTCTGGGACGGCGAAATCTAACATCACATGACAGATAATGACAACATCGTTCCATGTCTAGCAGGACTGCTATGCTCATCTTGTCGCTATTGATGATTGTTCAACAGAAGGCCTTGGCTTGGAAGCCAACTTGTTGCGAAGAGATTGATAGTTAGAAGATATTTGTCATTGTGTCATGTGGTTTTTAAAGACCGGCTTGATCTTGAGGATGAACGGAAAAATCAAGAACATGAAAAATCATTCAATCTATACTCATCTTATGTGGCATTGTCAAAGATTTTGACGTATTAGATAGAATAGCACAACTCCCACGCTACTGAAGTCTCTTCTTTGTGAGAGCTACCATCTCCCTCTTGTGGGAGTCTTCCTCTCCCTTTGTCGGAGTCTATCCCTCCACTTTGGGGTTCTCCCCTTCTTAATCGCATCACCTCACCTTTTTCTTCATCCATTTCTCATTTAAGGTCTGACTTCGGGACGATCTGTTTTTTCCATGCTGTCGTGTTCCGTTTTGAGTGTGAGCCAGTGAATGAGATGCTCCTTCAACAGCAAATTGTTGTTATTCTTGTGATCCCGTTGGGGCTCGGAGTGCCATTGCTTGAGTGGTTCCCTGTTTGTACCTCGATTGATGAGGTTAGTCCCCATTTTCGCCTTTGAACTGGAGTATGGTGCTTGCTTTGGTGCTGTCACGAGATTGCTAGACAAGCTTAGTAGATGAGTTTATAGATGGGTGTTGAGGTGAGTTCTTTGTTGTTTCTGCAAGTTATGGGGAAAAGTACCAATTCAATCCTAAACCTATTATATTAATACTAATTTAGTCTTAAACTTTTTAATTGGACCAATTAAGTCCTAAACTTTTTAGTATTGGCACCAATTCAGTCTATCCGGCAATTTTGGCCGGCGGCTACGCGTGGACATCATCGATGGTCGAATGCGACGATAATTTTTACGATTTTTTAATTATTTTTTTGAATTTTTATTGATTTTTTAAATTTATTTTTTTTTATTCCTTTGGCCGGTGAGGGCCGCGAAGCCCTTTTTCTACCCTTCCTACCTCTCTCAGTGGCCGCCGGCAAGCCTCACTTGGATCTAAGTGAGGGCATCACTAGGGCGAAGATGAGGGCCGCAGCCCTCGCCAAGGTGAGGGTCGTGGCCCTTGCTTGGCCTCGCAAAGCCCTCGCCTTTGCCTTGGCGATGGCCACCATGGCCTCAAGGGTTGCGGCCTTGGGAGAGGTTGGCCCTCGCCTAGTGGCCAAAGAGCCTCACCGGCCACTGCCAAGAAGAAGCAAAAAAGAAAAAAAAATAATTAATAAAAAAATTGAAAAAAAATAAAAAAATCATAAAAATTACCATGTTGTATGGTCACCGACAAACATTCACGTCAAGCATTGGACGGCCAAAATTGGTCGGATAGACCAAATTGATATCAATATTAAAAGATTTAGGACTGAAATTGTCCTATTGAAAAGTTTAAGACTGGATTGGTACAAATGCAATAGGTTTAAAACTTTTTTGATACTTTTCCCATAAGTTATGTTATAGCGGGTGCCCACCCATGTGGTTGTTCAAATGCCCGGTGGAAAGCTGTCTTGAGATTTGTGGCTTTGGCGGTGCTCTGATTGAGGAGTATGTCTGTTTCTGCGCTTAGTGGATAAGGGAGGCAAGCCAATCTTTGCCCTATCGTTGCAATGAATGTTATAGCCTGGAACTGTCGAGGCATCGTTGGTAACTCCTTCGTAAGTGAGCTGAAGGCTAATTGCCCTTTTTTTAACCTTGATATATGTGTTTCTATTGAAGACATAATGTGATACTAGTCGGATAAAGGCTTTTACAAGATGGATTAGATTTATCCACTCCTTCTCAATTCCTGCGGATAATACAACCGGAGGATTAGCTGTCATTTGGAAAGATTCTGTAGCCTTATCCATTTCCTTTGTAGACAAAAACCAAATTCACGCAGAGGTCTCTAACATAAAAAAGTCCTGATCAACTGTGGCAGCTTTCATTGGGGACACACCTATCCTTATTTTGGCCCTAAGCAATTATTTTGGGACAGTTTCACTAGTCGAGTTCAGAACTTGGGAGAGGACTGCGTTGGTATTGGAGATTTCAATGAGACTATCTACGACTCACTCGGCGGCATCCAACAAAGGGGCCCAAGCCCATCTCGTTGCTGCCCAGCAGACTTTATGGATCTAATGGGCTATGTTGATCGTGGGTTTAAAGGCAAGCCTTATACATGGACAAATGGCTGAAGGGGCTTTGCAAGCATTCAAAAAAGACTAGATCAAGCGATCTGTTTGACCTCATGGTGTGAGAAATTCCCTCGGGCAGGGGTTGTCCACTTATCGGTCATCAATTCAAATCAATCTCTTACTTGGTTGAATTCTACTTCTATTGATGACAAGAAGGGACGCCCTTTTAAATTTGAAGCTACTTGGCTGCGGGACTCGGCTTGTATTAAGGTAGTGGAAAAGGCATGGAACAACAAGGTGGTAGACAATTCGAGGGCCTCAGGGCTTAGGAAATTAAAATTCCCAGTGATAGCTTTGAAAAAGTGGAATAAGGAACATTTTGGCATTTGCCAAAAGCGCATTAAGGTTTTGAACTCATCACCTGATTCCATTCAAAGGGATGATCCTCCATAAAAGAATAACAAGAGAGAAGGACATCAAGGAGGCTATTAATGAGCAATGGGAGAGATTGGAAAGGATCTGGAAGCAAAAATTAAGACAATCATGGCTGCAGGAAGGTGATCGAAATACTAAATTTTTTCATCTCTCTACCATTATTAGGAAGTGCAAAAAATTTATCTTGGCAGTGCAGGAATATAGAGGCCTATGGATCACGACTATGGATGAGAGTAAAGGCTTCTTTCTAACCAAGTATACAGAGCTTTTCTCAAGATTTACACTTGGATCCACACCCTTTCATAGGGGAATTATTTCCTAATGTTATTTCTAAAGAGGAAAAATTTGAACTTCTGGCGATTCCAATGGATGATGAAATCTATAACTTTCTTAAAGCGATGGCCCCTCTAAAATCACCAGGCCTAGACGAATTTCATGCCATCTTCTATGTGAAATGCTGGAAAGTGGTGAAGGCCCGAGTCGTTCAAATTGTACAACACTTCTTCCGCATTGGTCAGCTGCCTTACCTCGTTAATCATACTTTCATAGTACTTATTTCCTAGAACACATAATGCACATACTTTTACCCAGTTTCGTCCCATAAATCTATGTAATGTGAGCTACAAACTTATTTCTAAGTTGTTAGCCAATAGACTAAAAGGGTTTCTCAGCCTTATTATTTCACCTCAACAATCAACTTTTGTTCCTAATAGAAGTACATGGGAGAACTCGGTAATGGCGTAGGAAGTTATAGACTCCATGAAAAAAAAACAAAATGGAAGGGCCTTTGTGGGAGTCAAGGTCGATATGTCTAGAGCTTATGATAGAGTTGATTGGAATATTCTCGACATAATACTTTGCAACATGGGCTTTTCTAATCACTTTTGTGAACTCATAAACTAACGTATTTTGACAGCTCACTATACTCTACTCATCAATGGTAGATCAGCTGGAGGTTTTACACCTCAAAAGGGTGGTCTTAGACAAAGAGATCCTATCTCATTATATTTATTCGTAATCTACACTGAACTTCTCTCTCAAATACTCAGTCGGGCGGATGATTTGAAGATGATCACAGGGATAAGAGCAGGACAAGACAATCCATATTTAACACACCTTATGTACGCCGATGACTTGTTGTTACTTGTTCAAGCCACAAAGGAACATTTGAGAGCGCCAAAGGAATGCATTAAAACTTATTGCTCCTAGTTAGGTCAGTGCTTGAATCAACAAGAGTCATATATTTTCTTCTAAAAAAACACATCTACAGGCACACAAAATTTTTTTCTGCATGGATGAACTTTACATTAGGAAGATAGATCTTGACGCATTGTACCTTGGCAACCCTCTCTTCAAACTCGGAAATGGTAGGGCGAGATACCAATTTCTTGAACTAAAGGTTGATGACATACTTAGCCCTTGGAAAAGGAAGACCTTATCATGGGTAGGCAAAGCAACTTACATTCAATCGGCTGTTCAGAGTAGTTCGATTTATGCTATGCAATCTAATAGGCTGCCAAGAATCACTTGTAATAGGTTTGATGCGGCTACAAGAAAATTTTGGTGGGGTGTCCCGGCGGAGAAAAGCAAATTCTTCACACCTAAATGTTGGGACTTTTTGTGCGGAAATAAGAAACGTGGTGGATTGGGGTTTAGACAAACCAATGATCCTAATGATTCTTTGATCCTCAAACTTGGTTGGAGACTGATACATGATAGAGACGAATTATGGGTTTGAGTGCTTAAGGGTAAATAACTCCAAAGATCCAATTTTGGGAACCATGAGGTTAAGGCATCATCATCCCAATTATGGAAGGCAATTATGGACACTAGAAAAATACTCAAACTAGGCACTCATTATTTGGTAGAGGATGGTAAGTCAATTGAGGTTGGTAACCACCCTTGGATTTCACACATACCGTATCATCTACCTTTTTTACTAGTTCTAATCCCATTTTAAAGCAAAGAAAAGTAGCAAGCTTCTTTACCTAGGGGATAAAAACTTGGATGCAAATAGTTTAACTCAAGTGTTCTACCCAACCTTACTCCAAGCCATCCTTCAGATTCATGTGCCAACCTCCATTTGGGTGCATAAACCAATATGGCAGCCAACTATTAATGGAATTTTTATGGTTAAATCTGCTTATAATCTCATCAAGTCATGTATAGAGAATGGCCCCAACTCTAGAATTTGGGGAAAAAATGAAAAGCTAGAGTTCATGAGAGGCACAAGATGATGTTTTGGAGGACAATGACTAATGTCTTGGCTTGTAGAGCTAACCTGGGTAGGTTATTTCACATTCTAGATCTTTCATGCCCATTGTGTTAAAATTCAGAAGAAACCTCAATAGATCTATTCACAACATGCCCTTTAGCTCACATTCTAGATATTTTATGGAGACAAAATCTTTGGGGTATCATCTCATCTGCTTGAAACTTCTTGACACTAGAGAAAATGATCAACCACTTCCTTAGCCTCGGGTGGAGTGCCTAGAGAATGGGCTTTGGTTGCAAACTCTTCGCTCTCTTTGCAATGATTCTGGAAATCTGTTCAACATATTCGAACAAATAATGGGAAAGAATTTTCTAGTCATGACAGTCAATTATTTTTTTTTTTTCTCATGGAATTCTACATGAAAACACGTACACTTACATGCCTCAACAAAATGGGATTGTTGAGCGTAAGCACTGTCATCTTTTGGAAGTTGCATGTGCCCTTAAATTCCAAGCGTTCATACCTAAGACTTTCTGGGGAGATTGTGTGGTCATGGTCGCTTACCTAATTAATCGCATGCCGACTTGGGTTCTTGATGGATGTACTCTTTTTGAAGTGCTATTTAGTAAGAAACCTGAGGTTAATCACTTAAAGGTTTTTGACTGCCTATGTTATGTTACTACCTTGGGTCCTTGTGACAAGATGAGTCCATGGTCCAAACGATGCATCATCATGGGATATCCAACTTTTCAAATGGGATATCGTGTTTTCGAGCCATCGACAGGGAGCTTCTTTATAAGCAGGGATATCATTTTCCATAAAGACATTTTTCCTTTTCAAGATGAAACATCTTCAAATGAGCCTTCTAGCTCAAATCATCAAAATAGACATTTTCTATTTGAGGAAGGTTCATATCCTATTTCCCACTTTATACATGGCCCATCTCTGGACATTCTAACTTCTTCTCTAATGATTGAGACAACTACGGATTTCCCATTTACTCTAGATCTTTCAATTGTAGAATCTACGGTGCACATCGAAACAAGTTTTGATTCAAACCAATTATTTTCATAGTCCACTTCGAAGTTATCATCTCCTACAGCTGATTGTGTTCCTTTGTGATGTTCAGGACGGATTTCTCGCCCTCCTATGTGGATAAAGGACTATGTATATGCATCCCTCAACTCAACGGGTACCTTATATCCTATCTTTTCTTATGTTTTGTTTGATCGCACCTGTCTATGGAACATATGTGCTGCATTAGTCGTATTTCCAAGGAGATAGAGTCATCATCCTACTACAAAGTAGTTCGTGATCCACGATGGCAAAAGGCCATGGAAGCAGAGCTACATGCCTTAATAGAAAATCACACATGGGATATAGTTCAATTACTTGCTCATCGGGAACCCATTGGCTACAAATGGGTATATAAGATCAAGTACAAGGCTGATGGATTAGTTGACCAGTATAAGGCCCTCCTAGTGGCCAAAGGCTTTACACAACATGAGGGTTTCAATTACCATGAGATGTTCTCTCCGATCGCAAAGGACGTTACCGTTCACTCCTTTATTTTCATTGCTGCTTTCCTAGATTGGGACTTACATCAAATGGATGTTCACAATACCTTCCTTAATGGCAATTTCGATGAATAAATCTATATGGACCTTCCACCGGGATTACGGTGACAAGGGGAGCTTGGAGTATATCGTCTTCGTGAGTCCTTTCATGAGCTCAAGCAAGCTTCTCAACAGTGGTATGCAAAGTTTACTACAGCTCTTACAGCCATTGGTTTCAAGCAATCCAAGCATGGCTATGCCCTCTTCACTTGGACAAAAGGTATGTAATCAATCTACCTGATAATATATGTTGATAATATACTTATTATGGGAAAAGATGGATTGGCCATAAGGATTTTCAATAAATATTTGCATTCTATTTTTCGCATTAAGGACTTGGGACCTCTCAAGTATTTCCTTGTTATTGAGATTGTTCGCTAAGATGTGAGAATCTTTCTAAGCCAACGGAAATTTGTGTTAGAAATCATCTCTAAAGCAGGCTTATCAGAATGTAAACTAGCTACCATCCCTATCAATCAGACCGTCAAGTTAACTACCATTAATTTTAACGTTGGATCATCTTCTAAGACTAATGACCCACTACTCGAAGATCCATCTCACGATCAAAGGCTTATGGGGAAACTCATATATCTCACCATGACTAGGCCAAATATTTGCCAAATATATTATGCAGTGCAGACACTTAGCCAATTTATGCATAATTTGAAGGAATCTCACATGAATGCAGTCTTGAAAATTGGAAAATATTTAAAGAGATGTCTAGGACTTGGAATACTCCTCTCTCGAGATTGCAATTTGGAATTGAATGCTTATTGTGATACAGACTATGCCATGTGTCCCATGAGCCGAAGATCAATAACTAGTTTTTGCATTAAATAGGGAAAGTCATTACTTTCATGGAAGACGAAGAAGCAGTCGGCTATATTATTATCATCCATTGAAGCTAAATACCAAGCCATGGCCAAAACTATTTGTGAAATAGTTTGGATATGAGACTTGCTTTCAAACCTTGAGATACGGGTCAAAGGACCAACAAACTTATTTTGAGACAATGATGTAGCAATTAAACTCATGGGGAATCCTATATTTCATGAGAGAATGAAACATATTGAAGGGCTCGTTTGGTTTGGCTTTGGGGAAATGCCCTTGAGAGAATGCAAACACCTTTGAGGTGAAGAGATTTCCGAAATGTCACACCGTTTGATAAATTGTAATCTCAAATAGAATTGAAATGTAATTTTAGCATAAATATCGTTTGGCAAAACTTATATTTATAATGGGCTTTTACTATTTTTGTTTTAATTTGAAAATAAAATCCGCCGACCAACTGCTGGACAACTAGATATGGCTGCCGGAGGTGGCAACCTCAGGCAACATTGTCGTCTAAGCTCGCAGAGGCCAGATATGGCGGCTTGAGGTAGTGGAGGTCAGATTTGGCCGCTAGAAGGCTAGATTTGGTGGGCTAAGGTCGCAACCTCAGGCAGCGGCACCTTGTTCACACATGCCAAGCGACGTTGCTTGGGTGGTGAGTCATGCCACCCTAGGCGGTAATCACCAGGGACACGCGACCCCCATAACCCTCAGGCGGTGATGGCAACTGCCAGAGAAGCTTGACTCTCAGGTGGGGAAGACAAAGACGAATGGGGAAGAAGATGAACAGTGAACTTGTATTTTTAAAATGCCGAATGCTTAAAATAGGTTCGGACTTGTATTGGGCTTTCAGCATTGGGAATGCTGATATTTGCTCAATCAGCTTTCATAAATATTTGCCAAACGCAAAATATTTTCCCCAATGGGCTTTGGGCCCTAAAGCTCCTTGGGATAGCCGAACCAAACGGAGCCGAAGTGGACTGTCACTACACTCGAGATAAGATCCAAGAATGAGTAATAAAAACAAATGCAATTAGAATCACATAATAGTCCGCAGACATTTTTACCAAGCCATTATGTCAAAAACAGCATGCATATTTGCTAAACAAGCTTGACGTCTTGGATATATATCAACCATCAGCTTAAGGGGGAGTGTTGGAGATATGTGAGGATCGGACTTGAGATTGTGATCAGACTGAGAAGATTGTGATTGATATCAATCCAAGATTGGAAGTGATTATAATTGATAGATTCTATTAATCTGAGATTAGATTTGATTTAATGTATCTTCATTTATTTTTTCCACAGTTATACATTCATTGTACTATAAATAGGAGTTTGAATAATGTAAAACATATGACTGAATATACAGAAATTATAAGTCGTTTCTCATCTTCTTAGCTTATCCTCAAACTTTGACACAATCCTATCAGAGTGACGTTGCAATGGCCATGTCAGCCATTGTCCACTCCACCGGTTGGAATCGAGACAGGTAATGGAGAGGGCAGACAACGAATCGGTGAGGCGACGGTAGAGGCGTGGTTGGAACGAAGAGAGACGCCTTCGGATGGAGAAGAAGTTCGCTCTTTGAACGAAGAAGAAGAAAAGAGAAACCGGAGAGAGGAAAAGAGAGAGCGGGCGTCACAAACGGAGACGGAAAGCGAGAGGGAGGGAGAGAGAGAGAGAGAGAGAGAGAGAGAGAGAGTAAAGGAGACGGAACAGAGGGTATCTTGAAAAATCTGCCAAGTGGAAGAGAAAGTGGGATCCATCTACACAGGCTATTGGTTCTCAGGGATTACGCATTTCAAAAACTTATCCATCCATGGACTGAAGAAACGTTCTGAGCCGCGAGTTCGCTGCAAATGCAAAGGGCCAAGTGGTACCAATTGCTTACCCATTCTTCAGAAGAACAAAAAAGCAAAAAACAATAAGAACAAAAAAAAAAAAAAAAACGAGGTCAGGTCTAGCCGAAACGATACAGAGAAGCATGGCCAATATTACTGTTCCTAACACTCAACTCAACACAAACAGCAAATCGATCCCGCTTCTTGGCTTTGGAACAGCCGAGTTCCCATTTGGGTCCTCCGACAACGTGAAGGAATGCCTCCTCGACGCCATCCGATTGGGTTACCGACACTTCGACTCGGCTGCGCTTTACCAGTCCGAGCAGCCTCTTGGAGAAGCCGTGGCTGAAGCTCTCGAGCTTGGCCTTGTAAACTCACGTGAGGAGCTTTTCATCACCACAAAGCTCTGGTGCAGCGACGCGCATGGCAACCGTGTCATCCCTGCACTCCAGACATCCCTCAAGTACAGTTTCAGTTAACCTCAAATTCATACAGTACCGTGTCTGTACGTTTCATTATCTTCATTTTCACCGCATCGGACGGTTCTTAAGTGTAGGAATCTTGGATTCGAGTACGTGGACCTGTATTTGGTGCATTGGCCGGTGTGCGTGAAGGCAGGTGAGTATGAGCTTCCGGTGAAAAAGGAGGATCTACTTCCGTTGGATTACGAGGGTGTGTGGAAGGCCATGGAAGAGTGTCAGCAGCTCGGCTTGGCCAAAAGCATAGGAGTGAGCAATTTCTCATGCAAAAAGCTCGAGAAGTTACTCAGCATCTCGGAGATTCCTCCTACTGTCAACCAAGTGAGTTTATTGTTGGTCCCTTGGAATTCATGTTTTCTTAAAATTGCTCTAGAAAAAAAAAACATGTTTGTCATAACAAAGAAAAGCTACCCAAAACACGAAAAACGTGTTTATTGCAAGTCTGCCATTGCTCTTTTTATATATGTCCAATTCAGTCTTCGTGTAGTTCCGAAAAACTTCATCTAGGTTATTCACTTTTGACAAGAACTTCTCTCCTCTATTTCTCCCTCTTCCACCTTTATCTTCCCCTCTATTCTTACGAGCTACAGTGCCCATGAATGCCGCCACTGCACTGTCCACCCCACCATTCTCCAGCTGCCACCCTCACTGAGCTAGCAGCTGCTATCGTCGAGCCAGGCAGCCCCCGTGTCTTCCCTCCCCTTCTACGACCCACGGGGAAGTCGCGACCTGTGCTATGAAGACCGCTCGAGGTAGAGGACCACCAACCCAAGGTCGTCGCGGTGGCTTTTCAAGCCTTCTACAATTCTATCCGACCCGCACAATGGAGACAGAGAGAGAGGGTTAGGTTTTGGGAATTTTTTCTCTCCCCTTTTCATGATTTGTTCACGTTAGATTTGCATGTGGGTTGTATAACTCACGTAACCCATCAATGAAAAAAAAAAAAAAAAAAATCGGAGGAAATTTCCTCCCGCCAAAACACAGCCCTCTGGAATTTTCATCCGTAAGTGTTAGGCACTTTTAAAACCAATGTGGAAGGCATAGACAACAAAATCTAATCTCTTGAGTCTCCTAGACCCCTTGAAGGATAAACGCATCATTTTATAATGGTCGGAGTCAAAATTGGCAACTTGAGTTCTGCTCAGGAACGTTATACACGCGTTTACATCATATCACGAAAAAGAAAAATACTAGAGGCACTGAGGTTGTGGGAAAAGTGTTAAAAAAGCTTTAAATATTTTGCATTGGTGCCAATTTAATATAAACATTTTCACTTGGTATTATTTCGGTCATTTCCGGCTAATTTTGACCGGGTGTTGCTAACTGGGCAAGGTCGGCTGACATAGAATGATCGGCACTAACGTGTACAACTTTTAATAATATTTTAATATTTTTTCTTTTTTCTTTTTTTCTTCTCCTCCTCCTTCCTCGAGCTGATCATCGAACCTCGGTAACCAATTGCCGACCTTTAGGAAGCCTTGCTAGCCTCGCCAATGACCACGAGGGTGAGGCCCGTCACCTCGTGAAGGCGGCCTCGTGCGGGCGGCAAGGCTCGCCCTCACCGAGATCTAGCAAGGGTCAAGCCTCATCGGCCATGGGCGTCACTTGACCTCCCCAGATCCGATGAGGTTGAGCCTCGCTAGCCCAGCGAAAGGCCACCCTCTTGCCCAAGGCCTTGCCCATGACGAACGAGGCTGACCCTCGCTAGATCTAGTGAGTGTGAGCCTCGCCGCCCCGTGTGAGGCTGCTCTCATTGCCACTAGCAAGGCTTTGAGCCATGCCAATGGCTGGTGAGGCTTCCTAGAGGCCCGTGAGGTCAACCTCAGGTCAACCTCAACCTCACCGGTCGTCACCTCTGGCCGATCACCAAGATTCAGTGATAGGTTGGAGGAAGAAAGAGGAGAAAGGAAAAAGAAATAAAATAAAATAAAAATTCAAAAATATTAAAATATTATTAAAAGTTGTATACGTCAATGCTCATGCACGTCAGCTGGGCTTCCGATTAGCAAAATTAGGCCAAAATTAGCCGGAAATGACATAATTGGCACTAAGTAAAAATGTTTAAGACTAAATTGGTATAAATGCAAAATGTTTAGACCTTTTTTTAACACTTTTCCCATGAAGTTGTATAGATCATTTGGAGGAAAGAATCAATTATGGTGCATAAAACATGTAAGTTTTATCGTGAGCTTTTTGGCAGGAACAAACATGAAAATTGCTTTAAACAAATATAAATTTTTCTCTTAAGTGACCGGTTTTATTAATATATGTCTCAAATTTGAGCGAGCCGACAACTTAATTAGTAAAGTCTAAATTGTTGACTGCCTTTTCGGCTCGCATAAAAAGGAAGTTACCTTAATTAGTAAAGTCTAAATTGTTGACTGCCTTTTCGGCTCGCAAAAAAAGGAAGTTACCGTTGTCCTTAATGGGGCAATGACAATCGGCCGTACATTTAGACTATGACTTACGAGTTTCATTCAAGACTCGGCCACCTTCCTACTAGGACTCACTTTCTTCATACGAAAAAATGAATTATGGATCTTTGGTTTTAGTCTGAAGAAGAAGAGCACTGCACTCGTAGATTTCAGTGCTGATCAGACGACTTTAGCCGTGAATTTGGCTTCAGTTGTCGATGCGATGTGCCTGCAGCTAATCGAGAAGTGGCCACGACGTTTGAGCAATTGCATGAGGCTAATAATCCAGGGTTGGAAAGATTCTAATGTGTGGCTGATTATAATTATTTAATTCTCCTACTGATTAGGAATCTTTATTGTTGGCTCTCTCTATAATAGGTATGGACACTCGATTCAAATAATGTAAATCTCTCGTGTTCATTATTGATCCGATTGATTTCACGAATAATTTCACTCTCTAGCATCTGATTTGCTTTGCCAGATTCGTTTTCACATCATTCCACATTAAGTTTTAATATTGAGTAAAATGACTCTGGACTCCTCAGACTTTACAAGAAGGGTGTAATTTTTTTTATGTATGATTTAAGTGGGTGCGATTTGACCGTGAAGGTGGAAGTGAACCCTCTGTGGCAGCAACAAAAGCTAAGGCAATTCTGCAACGAAAAGGGAATACACATCACTGCCTACTCTCCGTTAGGCGCCAAAGGAACCCTTTGGGGTTCCGATAGAGTGATGGAATCCGAGGTGCTGCAAGAGATTGCCAAAGCCAAAGGGAAGACACTCGCTCAGGTTGTTATCAATGTTTATGCACCTTCTCCTTCTCGAATTCGATGATACTATGCATACAAAAATTGATTGATATTTAGACACTTGATCCTCTTAAACCAATATTCTATGTAACTAGGCTAAGGTCAGTGATCGTCATGTAAAATAATATATGAATCCTAAAGAATTAATCAATTTTGTTTGGAGAAAGAAACTAAAATTTACTGTTATATGCCTCATACAAGCTTCCTATACAACACATAACCATGGTCCAACACTTAAAGCTAGAACCAAGTGAACTGCTGTGACACTACTCATCTTTGTTAACATCTCTCTGGCTATTATTTGCGTACATTACTCTTTACATACCTGAATATGTTTCATACATGGTCTAGCTCCAATTTTGGCTACATAAGTGGTTTGCATGAAGGTTTGTCTAAGGTGGGCATATGAACAAGGAGTCAGCGTGCTAGCGAAGAGCTTCAATACAGAGAGGATGAAAGAAAACCGTGACATATTTGACTGGAGCTTGAGCCGTGATGAATTGAATAAAATAAGTCAGATTCCGCAGAAGAAAGGATTCCCTGGAGTTGAATTTGTCTCCCCAGATGGACCTTACAAGTCTACCGAAGAGCTGTGGGATGGGGAGATTTAATTAAGAAGCATTAGTTGCTTCGATTAGTTCTTTCAACTTTGAGACTTATCCAATGAATTATTCCATGTGTGTTGAACCTTTATACCAAATGAATGCTAGTCCCTTTTGTATTAGAACAGTGTAAATCTATTAATCCGCCCTTCAACAACACAATAGAAAGGTGTTTCAAAGTGTATCATCTAACTATGTTAAATTATATCTTGATTTTGAGCAATCAATTTGTTAAAAAAATAAGGAAAACAAATATCCAAGGTTGACTGGTTGATAAGAATTGGACTTCTTGCTAAAACTGTACAGTGGACGCCATCTTGGGCCTTTAAAATTCCCGTAGGTTTCTTTGTTTTCTGGTACAAACACAAGGAAGTCCTCCAGTTGTAGACGCACAAAAGCAAAATGAAAGGGGACGCATAGAGGAGGAGCCCTTTGTTTCATGTAGAGGTGTCAAAATGGGTCATTGACCCATTTATGAACCCATTTATGTTTAAATGGATTGTTAATTGATCAAGCCTATTTCCTAAAGCACCCATAATGGATTTTAATGGGTCAAGACTATACCCATTTATTACAATACAAAATTTTTGATCCATACCCCATCTATACCCAACCCATTTAACTAAATTTAAAAAAGCTTATTATATATATAAAATGGTATTGCTAAAATAATTTTATACAACACAAATTTCATGGACAATTTTTATAATTTACAAAAAAATAATTTAAAAAAATCGAATTTTAATTTTTTTGTATTTTTTAAATTAAATTTTCTTTTTTTTTTTTTTCTTCTTCTTCTTTGGCCGGCCGCCGCCACACAACGGCCGGTGCCGCCGGCCACAGGTGACTTGGAGCTCGCCTGGCTCATCGACATCGATAGCTGGCTAAAGAAGAAGAAGAACAAAAAAAAAAAATAAAAAATAAAAATAAAAATTATATTTTAAAAATAAAAATAATTAAAATTTTAATTTAAAAAATAACTAAAATTTGACTTTTTTTTAAATTTTTTTAAATTATAAAAATTGTTCATTATTATTTTAGCAATACTATTTTATATATATATATATATATATATATATATATATATATATATATAATAAGCTTTCTTAAATTTAGTTAAATGGGTCGGGTATGGGTCAGGTCAGATATGGGTCAAAAATTTTATATTGTAATAAATGGGTCATAAACAAGTTAAATGGGTTGATTTGGGTCGAGCCATTTATGACCCGATCCAAACTTGACCTGACCCATTTAACGGGTATAGTTTCATGGCACAGAGAAGTTATGAGTTTTGGCCTTTCAAAAGTACAGACTCTCCCAAATTCAAGAACTGCATATGACCTGATTGTCGTGACCTACCCTGAGGGAAGGAATATGTTTAAAGTTGCCTAAAAGACAAGCCTACGGCCTATTATCAGGCATGGGCTCTCACAAACCCACACTTCACGTGACACTGAGTATTCCAATTGACACCATAAAAATTTTCGAAAGAAGAAGTCACCACTAACCTCTTAGAGTCAATTAAAAACCAAGTGAGACATGATAGTATACCCTCAATTCTTACACAACCGAAAAATCTAGGTTAAGGACTTGATTACACTAATTAACCAATTAATGCTGTTTCGATACCTAATCTTGTTCATTTAAAAAAATGATTTTTTTCAAGTAGTTTCGATTAATTTTAGACTTATCCACTAACAGGTGATCATCCAGGTGCACAATCATTAATGTAACAATTAGCAATCAAGGAAAGCATTAAATATATTTCATAGGATAACAAAGACTTAAATGCTAATCCTAATTAAACTAAAGAGAAGTAAAAATCAACATATCAATATTACGCAATCAAGGCATTTATCATTAAGGACAATTGAAATCCAAAGGTAAAACCCTAAATGCTTGATCTACCTTGAACATAATTCTAAATTGAAAAAACTTCCACTTTTTAGGAGAAAATAAGCCAAATGATTAATTTTAACATTTTTAAGGATTTTTTATTTTTTAAAAAATATTTTTTTTGGATTTTTTGGAAAAAAAATTGAATTTTTGAATTTTAACAAAAATTCTGGATTTTATAATATTTTTGCATTTTTCTTTATTTTTCTAATTACTACTGAAATTTTTAAACATTTTCCAAGTTTGGGAATTTTCTGAAAATTTTTTAA
Organism: Eucalyptus leucophloia subsp. euroa; assembly: GCA_017140325.1. Classification (NCBI taxonomy): domain Eukaryota; kingdom Viridiplantae; phylum Streptophyta; class Magnoliopsida; order Myrtales; family Myrtaceae; genus Eucalyptus; species Eucalyptus leucophloia. The sequence goes on from CM029476.1 coordinate 24,090,793, forward strand.
AATTTTTTATATTTCTTTAGTTTTTTTAAAGTCGAATTTTTCATTCTTTTCTGAATTTTTTTTTGAATTTTGGGAAGTTTTCTTTTTTTTTTTGAATTTTTACTTTTTTTAAAATTTTTTTTACATTTTAAATATTTAATATTATTATATTCGTGAAAATGGGCCAATCCGGCCATTGACCCAACCCAAACCTGGATCCGACCAGCGTCAGATTAGAATCGATTTTCTAATACTTTCATTTTTTGATTTGATTTTCTTTCTCTCTTTTGTCTTTTTCCCATTTTGTCTTTTTTTCTGCTGCTCCATTCGATTTCTCTCTCTCTCTCTCTCTCTCTCTCTCTCTCTCTCTTTTTCTTTTGGTTTTTATGAACATAATTTTCGATAATATCTTTTCTTATTCTCTTTTCCTTCTTTTTTTCCTTTTCTTTTTTATGACTTTTTTTTGGGGAAAATTTAAAAATTACCATTAATGATGTAAATACTCCTAATGCTAATACGCAATGCAATCTAGTGAAAAATTATTATTTTTTGGCTAGGGTTAAAAAATTATTCCCTAATTTTCTACGCAATTAAGTCCTAAATAAAATGGTAAAATTTAGGTATCAACACTGATGAACTTACATTGAAACTTATTTGATAAATATTAATGATATGATGCAATTCTAGTTCTTTTTCTTTTTAACATTTTCATCTTATGCAATGTGTTTAATGCAATTGATAAATAATATTATCTATATAATATGACTTCTAAAAATTGATTCTAAATGATGTGCACGATATGAGACTAATTAATTTTCAATTTACATGCAATTTATATGATTCTAATGACATTTTTTATTTGGTTTTTGTTTAATGAGAACTACAAATTACCTTAAATTTTTTATGCATCCTAATTAACATGCATTGACCCAACTATAGAAGCCCTCTTATATGTGAACTATCACTGTACCCTAATAACGTGACATGCAACAACATGTAATATTCACATGAAATTTATGGAACTTTGAAATGAATATCATTCACTAAACTTATCATTATATTTCAAGACATGTCATTCCAAGCAACCAAGATTGATAATACATCACGCAAGACGATTTATATATAAAAGAATACACCTAGGTGTTAGTAAGGGTTGGACGTTAGTGTCTAAAGGTCTAAGGCCTTAATATATGTCGACTAATGCAAAGAAACAATCAGGATGCGTGGTAAGGGCTGAACTAGCTTAAGTACTGAGGGAGCGTCGGGGACTACTGAATGCGCGGTGGTAACCGCAAACCATAATGCCGAGGCAATCTGGAAGCCTGGCACCTGCTGGGCACGGTCAGAATCTTGCCTGGATAGCTTAAGCACGCTGCACAGCGTAGGTCAGGGGTGTGCCCCTTCAATGGGAGTGTCTGGAGACGCTGCTTGTCATCGGTGCAACAACAAAACTGGACTTGTCGGGTTGGTTCCAGTCCTCGCCAGAGAGAAATGTGACTCGGCCGAGTGCGACGTGCAGGCTGGATAGGCGGTTGGTCCAGGTGCTCAGCTGGAGAGAGGTGCGGCGCTAGTGGCAGGAACCCGCTAGGACGGTCTGGAACTAATGGTGTTGAGCCAGCGTCGGGGAAGGCGGTAACTCGTCTGGTTTGCTGTTGTGCGGCGGCTATGGTGTTAAGCCGCGTGAGAGCAACAGCTCAATAGAGGCAGCAGTTGAAGTATAATGTACAACATGTAAGTAACGTGAGGTCACAGTAAAGAGTGGTCAACATGTGAAGTTTGAAGGTAACTTTTGTCGCTTGTGAACCTCCTTCCCCTTTTTTACGAGCCCTCTTCCTCCCCCCCCTCCCTCCCTCCCTCCTTCCATCGTTGAGTGGCTCCGGAGGTGAGCTATATCTTTCCCCCTCTTCCAACAATCCGACCTTCTGCTGATTTTTCTCACTTCCTCTTTGTTTCTGAAATTACCCAACTCAATCTGCACTTTGAAAATCATATACGATAATTACTGATTGCATCTTTAAGTTCTTTTGATCATGTGTGCGTCGGTTCATGATAATAAATATGCACTTTGTAAATGACATTTTGGTTTAGGGGGTCAATGCCTGATTTTTAAAGATTATATAGAAGGTTAAAATTTAGGGGTTAACTGTGAGGAGCTATTAATCATCATGAAACTCCGGTGCATCTTAAGTACAATTTTAGTTAATGTATGAATCGTGTAGTACCTTGTTGAGTTCCATTATCCTCGTTTTCAACTTTTCAATGTGGCGGTTCGTTCTTGAGTTTAGGAAACTCCAGCTGCAGCACGCGGACTTGCATTTGGTGCATTAGCCGGTAAGGTCAGTGTCAGCTTCATACATTCTCCTCCTTAATCTCTGAGATGAAGTTCGCATATGTCACCGACTATAGAAAGCGCTTTTTGATGTATATATTCAGAAATGAAAGCATGGAAGCACATTATCTTAAACTAAATCATGATTTGAAAATCTATGCATTTTAGATCTTTTTACCTATCTAATGTGATACAAATACTAACTTATTTTGACATGCGCATGTAATTAAAGGTTATTAAAAAAAAAAAATTCATGTGACGGTTCACATTTTAAACCCAGTTTCAAGGTTAATTTTACATAATGTTATTTTTTAAATAGTCAACTTATCCTTTGTTACTCACTATTGGGGGGAATTTTCAATTTTCACTATGAATTCGTTCGAGAGCCGGAACATCTGACTTAATTCAACCTGTCGGCATTTATTTGAAACTCAATCATGCAGTATTTATTGAAATACATGTTGGCCTCATCAGCTTCACAAAGATGCGGGAGGATACTCGACTTCACTACTTTTGCACATTTGATGTTTGTGATGAAATATATATTATACATGTGCTTACAGCTTGCAGGAGTCTATCAGTTCAACAACCCTAACTTTAATTTGGGAATTCTTCAAATTAGGTCAAAGTAGAAATTTTTTGAACCAAATTACCCCTGCTTTAGCTGCCAAAATAAACATGCTGGTGAAGATGAGCTCGAGCCCTTATTTGAGATTAAGTTAACCATTTTAGATCTTTATTTGAGAAACTTTCCATTATTCTTATTGATAAGTCGGGGAATACATGGCGCTATAGGCGAGCTTACATACTAATATAGAATTCTCTTATTAAGTTTCAAAGATTGTTTGAATATTGCCATGCTGAGTCTGTAGAGAGCCACCACCCACCATTGTGTCCTCCAAGATTTGGTTTAATATAATTTGGAACCTCGTTTGATGATTTTCTTCCCAAAATGGTTCTGACTATGGGCGTACTCTCATCATGGCCAGCCACAGCAAAATGTTTCATTTTCCCACCCATTTATCGGAGCTTGTATTCATTGGCCACTCACTTCAAAATGGTACGTTTCATAATACACATTGCCAGGATTCTTCACGTGCACTGAATATTTTGTTTTACACGTTTCATCACATGCATGCATATTTTATTTCACCCAAGGCCTAGGGTTCTTCGAATGCATTACATATTTCATTTCACAGAACGCAAGGTTCTTCACACGCATTGTATATTATATGGTACGCGAAACGACGATTCTTCACGTGCATTGAATATTTTAGTTCACACGATGCAACGATTCTTCACGTGCAAATTTTCCATGCCGATCGGAATATGGTTGCAACAGGGACCTATTGTTGGGATGAAAAGAGATTGATTCCTTTAGTTTAGGTCTCGTCTGTATCAGTAAAAAATACAGAGAAACATGGCCAAGATTACTGTTCCTGGGACTCAACTCAACAAAAACGGCAAAGCGATCCCGCTTCTTGGCTTCGGAACAGCCGAGTACCCATTTGGGTCCTCCGACAACGTGAAGGAATGCCTCCTTGATGCAATCCAATTGGGTTACCGACACTTCGACTCGGCCGCGCTTTACCAGTCTGAGCAGCCTCTTGGAGAAGCCGTGGCTGAAGCTCTCGAGCTTGGCCTTGTAAACTCACGTGAGGAGCTGTTCATCACCACAAAGCTCTGGTGCAGTGACGCGCATGGCGTTCGCGTCGTCCCCGCTCTCCAGACATCCCTCAAGTACAGTTTCAGTTAACCTCAAATTCATACAGTACCGTGTTTGTACGTTTCATTATCATCATATTCACCGCATCGGACGGTTCTTGTGTGTAGGAATCTTGGACTCGAGTACGTGGACCTGTATTTGGTGCATTGGCCGGTGTGCGTGAAGGCGGGTGAGTATGAGCTTCCGGTGAAAAAGGAGGATCTGCTTCCGTTTGATTACGAGGGTGTGTGGAAGGCCATGGAAGAGTGTCAGAAGCTCGGCTTGGCCAAAAGCATAGGAGTGAGCAATTTCTCATGTAAAAAGCTTGAGAAGCTGCTCAGCATCTCCGAGATTCCCCCTGCTGTCAACCAAGTGAGTTTGCTGTTGGTCCCTTGGAAATCATGTTTTCTTAAAATTGCTCTAGAAAAATAAATATGCGTGTCATAACAAAGAAAAGTTACCCAAAACATGTTTATTGCTCGTCTAGCGTTGAATTCAGTCTCCTTGTAGTTCCGAAAAATTTCATCTAGGTTATTCACTTTTGACAAAACAAGAACCTCTCTCCTCTCACTCCCCTCTTCCGCCTTTCCCTTCCCTTCTATTCTCACGAGCTACAGTGCCCATGAATGTCACCACTGTACTGTCCACCCCCCCAAGCTCCAGCCGCCACCCTCACAGAGCCTGCAGACACTGTCGTCGAGCCAGCGAGCCCCCATGTCTTCTTTCCCCCTCTACAACTCATGGGGAAGTCACGACCTGTGCTATGAAGAACGCTTGAGGTCGAGGATGGCCAAACCAAGGTCGTAACAGCAGCTTTGTAAGACTTCCACAACCCAATCCGACTGGAACAATAGAGACAGAGAGAGGGTTAGGTTTTGGGATTTTTTTTTTCTCTCTGTCCTTTTCGTGATTTGTCATGTTAGATTTGAATGTGTGTAATACAACTCAAGTAACCATCAACAAAAAAGATAGGAGGAAATTTCCTCCCATCAAAACACAGCCCTCTGAAATTTTCATCCATTAGGCACGTTTTAAACCAATGTGGACGGCATAGACAATGCAATCTAATCTCTGAGGCTCCTGGCAATCCTCAAAAGAATCCAACTGTTGAAGTATAAACGCATCATTTTACAGTTGCCGAAGTCAAAATTGGCAAAATGAGTTCTGCTTAAGAACGTCATACACGCATTTACATCATATAATGAAAAAGAAAAATACTGGAGCCAGTGAGGTTATATAGATAATCTGGAGGACAAAATCAATTATAGTGCAGAAACACGTAAGTTTTTTCAGGAGCCTTTTTGGCAGGAACAAGCATGAAACTTACTATAAGCAAATAGATATTTTTCTGAATTAGTGACCAGCTTTATTAAAATATATGTCTCAAATTTGAGGGAACAAACAAATCAATAGTAAAGTCTGAATTGTTGCCTCTCTTTTGCTCGCAAAAAAAGGAAGTTACCGTTGCCCTTGATGAGGCAATGACAGTCGGCCGTACATTTATAGTATAGTACGAGTTTCATTCGAGACTCGGCCACTTTCCTACTGGGACTCACTTTCTTTATATATGTAAAAAAAATGAATTATGGATCTTTGGTTTTTAGTCCGAAGAAGAAGAGCACTGCACTCGTAGATTTAGGTGCTGGTCAGACTGACTTTACTCGTGAATTTGGCTTCTGTTGTCGATGTGATTTGCCCGCAGATAATGGAGAAGTGGCCACGACGTTTGAGCAATTACGTGAGGCTAATAATCCGGGGTTGGAAAGATTCTAATGTGTGACTGATAATAATTTTGTGATTCTTTAATTGATTGGGATTCTTCATTGTTGGCTCTCTCTATATAATAGGTATAGACGCTCAATCTGAATAATATAAATCTCTTGTGTTCATTATTGATCCCATTGATTCACAAATAATTTCATTCTCTCGCATTTGACTTGATTTGCAAGATCCGTTAGTTTTCACATCATTCCACGTCAACTTTTAATATTGAGTAAAAAGATGACTCTGTATTCCTCTGACTTTACATGAAGGGGGTGATTTTTTTATCTATGATTTAAATGGTGCGATTTGACTGTGAAGGTGGAGGTGAACCCTCTGTGGCAGCAACGGGAGCTAAGGGAATTATGCAAGGAAAAGGGAATCCACATCACTGCCTATTCTCCATTAGGAGCAAGAGGAACCCTTTGGGGTTCCTGTAGAGTGATGGAATCCGAGGTGCTGCAAGAGATTGCCAAAGCCAAAGGGAAGACACTCGCTCAGGTTGTTATCAGTGTCTTTGGACCTTATCCTTCTCGAATTCGATGATGCTATGCATACAAACATTGATTGAGATTTAAACACTTGATCCTCTTAAATCAATGTTCTACGTAGCAAGCTATAATCAGTGATGGCCACGTAAAATAAAATATGAATCCTAAAGATTTAATCAATTTGGTTTGCAGAAAGAAACTAAAATTTACTGCCGTATGCCTTGTACAAGCTTCCTACACTATACGTAACCATTCGTTAATATTAGATCACTGTAAGAGATTCGGATAAGTTGACCATGGTCCAACACTTAAAGCTAGAACCAAGTGAATTGCTAGAACACTACTCATCTCTATTGACATCTCTCTGGTTATTATCTGTGAACATTACTCTTTACATACCTGAATATGTTTCATACACGGTTTAGCTCCAATTTTGGCTACATAAGTGGTTTGCATGAAGGTTTGTCTAAGGTGGGCATATGAACGAGGAGTCAGCGTGCTAGTGAAAAGCTTTAATACAGAGAGGATGAAAGAAAACCTTGACATATTCGACTGGAGCTTGAGTCGTGACGAATTGAACAAAATTAGTCAGATTCCGCAGAAGAAAGGATTCCCTGGAGTTGAATTTATATCCGCAGATGGACCTTACAAGTCTACTGAAGAGCTCTGGGATGAGGAGATTTAATTAAGAAGCATTAGTTGCTTCAATTAGTTCTTTCAACTTTGAGACTTATCCAATGAATTATTCCATGTGTGTTGAACCTTAATGCCAAATGAATGCTAGTTCCTTTTGTATTAGAACAGTGTAATTCTGTTCATCTACCCTTCAGCAGCGCAATAGATAGGTGTTTCAAAGTGTATCATCTAACTATGTTAAATTATATCTCAATTTTGAGCTCGATCAATTTGTTAAAAAATAAGGAAAATAAATATCCAAGGTTATTGGTTGATCAAGAATTGGACTTCTTGCCAAAGCTGTACAGTGAACGCCATATTTGGCCTTTAAAAATCCCGAGGGTTTCTTCCTTTTCTGGTACAAACACAAGGAAGTCCTCCAGTTGTAGCCGCACAAAAGCAAAACGAAAGGGGACGCACAGAGGAGGAGCCCTTTCTTTCATGGCACGGAAAAATAATGAACACCGTGGATTTTGGGCTATGAGTTTTGGCCTTTCAAAATCCCATGCATTTTGCTCAGGTTATTTAGCGCAGACTCTCCCAAACCCTAGGATTGTATGTGACCTAATGAACTTGCATTGAAACTTATTTGATAAATATTAATTATATAACGCAACTCTAGTTCCTTTTTTTTTTTTTAACATTTTCATCTTATGCAATGCATTTAATTCAATTGATAAATAATATTATCTACATAATATGACTTCTAACAATTGATTCTAAATGATGTGCATGATATGAGACTAATTAATTTTAAATTTAGATGCAATTTATATGATTTTAATGACATTTTTTATTTGGTTTTTGTTTAATGAGAACTACAAACTGCCTTAAATTTGTATGCATCCTAATTAGCATGCATTGACCCAACTATAGAAGCCCTCAAATATGAATTACGAATGTACCCTAATAATGTGACATGCAACATGTAAAATTCACGTGAAATTTATGGCACTTTAAAATGTATATCATTCACAAAACTTATCATTATATTTCAAGACATGTCATTCCAAGCAACCAAGATTGATGATACATCACGGATGACGATTTATATATATATAAAAAAAAAAATATACACCTAGATGATAGTAAGGGTTGGACGTTAAGTGTCTAAAGGTCTAAGGCCTTATATAGTTTGCCTTATGCAAAGAAACAATCAGGATGCGCGGTAAGGGCTGGACTGGTTGAAGTGCCAAGGGAGCGTCGGGGACTACTGAAAACTGGACTCGTCGCGTTGATTCCAGTGCTTGCCAGAGAGAAATGTAACTCGGCTGAGCACGACGTGCAGGCTGGAGAGGCGGTTGGTCCAGGTGCTCAGCTGGAGAGAGGTGCGGCGCTAGTGGCAGGAACCCGCTGGGACCGTCTGGAACTTATGCTGTCGAGCCGGCGTCAGGGAAGTCGGCAACTCGTCTGGTTTGCTGGTGTGCGGCGGCTATGGTGTTAAGCCGCGTGAGAGCAACAGCTCAATAGAAGCAGCAGTGGAAGTATGATATGTAAGTGACGTGAGGTCACAGCAAAGAGTGGTCAACATGTGAAGTTTGAAAATAACCTTTGTCGCTTGTGAACCTCCTTACCCTTTTTTTCTCTCCCTCTCCCTCTCCCTCTTGTTGAGTGGTTCCGGAGGTGAGTTGTATCTTTCCCCCCTTCCGACAATCCGACCTCCTTATCTCCTGATTTTTCTCATTTCCTCTTTGATTCTGAAATTACTCCACTCAATCTACACTCTGAAAATCAAATATAATAATTACCAATAACATCTTTATGGAGCTCTTTCAATCGTACGTATGGCGGTTTATGATGATAAATATGCACTATCTTAATGACATTTTGGTTTAGGGGTCGATGCTTGATTTTCAATAATTATATAGAAGGGCTAAAATTTAGGGGTTGACAATAAGGAGCTATTCATCACCACAAAACTCCTCTGCATCTCAAGTACAATTTTAGTTAACGTGTGAATCATGCGGCACCATGTTTAGTTCCATTATCCTCGTTTTCAACTTTTCAATGTGGTGGTTGGTTCTTGAGCATAGGAAATTCCAGCTCAAGCACGCGGACTTGCATTTGGTGCATTAGCCGGTAAGGAAAGTGTCAGCTTCATACATTCTCCTCCTTAATCTATGAGATAAAGTTCGCATATGCCACCGACTATAGAAAGCACTTTTTGATATATGGATTCAGAAATGAAAGCATGGAAGCACATTATCTTAAACTAAGTCATGATTTGAAAATCTATGCATTTTAGATCTTTTTACCTATCTAATGTGATACAAATACTGACTTATTTTGACCTGCGCATGTAATTAAAGGTTATTTAAAATTTTTATTATGTGACGGTTCACATTTTAAACCCAATTTCAGGGTTAATTTTACAAAATGTTATTTTTAAATAGTCAACTTATCCTTTGTTACTCACAATTGGGGGGGGGGGGGGATTTTCAATTCTCACTATGAATTCATTCGAAAGCCGGAACATCTAACATGATTTCAACTTGTAGGCATTTATCTGAAACTTAATTATGCAGTATTTATTGAAATACATATTGGCCTCAGCAGCTTCACAAAGATGTGGTGGGAGGATACATGACTTCACTACTTTCACACATTTGATGTTTGTGATGAACTATATGTTATGCATGTACTTATAGCTTCCAGGAGTCTATCAGTTCAATAACCCTAACTTTAATTTGGGAATTCTTCAAACTAGGTCAAAGCAGAAATTTTTTGAACCAAATTACCCCTGCTCTAGCTGCTAAAATAAGCATGCCGGTGAAGATTTGGCCAATTGGCGAGCTCGAGCTCTTATTTGAGTTTTTTTTGTTGACAAAATTCACTCTAAACCTTTTTTTTTCAAGAAAACAGCCTCATATTAGGTCTTTATTTGAAACTTTCCATTTTTCTTATTGATGAGCCAAGGAATACAGGGGTTATTGGTGAGCTAAGATACTAAAATGGAATTCTCTTATCCAGATTCAAAGTTGTCGAGAATTGCCGTGCTGAGTTTGTAGAGAACCACTGCCCACCCCTTGGGTCCTCCGAGATTTGGATTAATATAATTTGGAACCTCGTTTGATGATTTTCTTCGCAAAGTAGTTCTGACTATGGGCGTACTCTCTTTATGGCCAGCCACAGCAAAGTGCTTCATTGTCCCACGCATTTATCGACGCTTATATTCTATTGGCCACTCACTTTAAAATTGTACGGTTCACGGTACACATTACCAGGCTTCTTCACATGCACTGAATATTTTATTTTACACGATTCATCACATGCATGCATATTTTATTTTACCCAAGGCTTAGGGTTCTTCGCATGCATCACATATTTCATTCCATAATGCAAGGTTCTTCACATGCATTGTGTATTATAAGGAAAATTATCTAAATAGTCTTAAATTTATTGCATTTTTCTCGGTTCAATTATAAATGTCAATTTAGTTCTAAACACTTTTACTTTTTGCTATTTTAGTCCATTTGACCAATTTTAATTGGAAATTGTTGATATGAACAATTAGTGCTAACGGACTTTTTTTTAATAATATTTTATTTTTATAACTTTTTTTTTGCCTTTTTTGGGTTCGAATTTGGTCGGCAAGGGTTGGCGGACCTCGCTAGCGAAGGTGAGGGCATGCAAGCCCTTGCCTAGAAACGGTGAGGGCCGTGATGCCCTTGCCAAATCTTGCCAAGCCATAGTGGTCCTTACCGACCTTGGGCAAGGGTGAGGGCGAGGGTGAGGGAGAAGGTGCACAAGCCCTCACCCAGAAATGGCGATGGTTGCAATGCCCTCACCAAATCTGGCCAAGTAAGGGCTTGGCGGCCCTCACCGGCCCCAAGAGAAGGCGGCAACCTTGCTCGAGGCCCTTCCTTGGGGCATGTGAGGGCTACTTGGCCAAATTTGGCAAGGGCGTGTCAGCCCTCCCTATTTCTAGGTGAGGGCTCGCATGCCCTTGTCTTCGCCAACAAGGGTGTCGCGGCCCTTGCTAAGAGCCGGCAAGGGTTAGCCGGTCCTCACTTGTGGCTGGTGAGAGTTGGCTAGCAATCATTGTTGGCTAGATTTGAGCCAAAAAAAAAAAGCAAAAAAAAAAACCATAAAAATTTGAAATATTATTAAAAAGTGTCACGTCAGTGCCAATCATTTATGTTAGCAATTTCTAGCCAAATTGGTCGAACAAACTGAATTAATAAGAAGTGAAATGGTTTTGGACTGAATTGATAAAAGTACAATAGGTTTAGGAATTTTTGGACAATTTTCTCATGTTTTATATAATATGCAAAACCACGATTGTTCACACGCATTGAATATTTTTATATCCCATGATGCAAGGATTCTTCACATGCAAATCTTCCATGCCGATCGGAATATGGTTGCAACAGGGATCTATTGATGGGATGAAAAAAGATTGATTGCTTTAGTTTATCTCTCGTCTGTATCAGGAAAAAATACGGAGAAACATGGCCAAGATTACTCTTTCCGGGACTCAACAAAAACGGCAAAGCGATCCCTCTTCTTGGCTTCGGAACAGCCGAGTACCCATTAGGCTACTCTGACAACCTGAAGGAAAACTTTCTTGATGCGATCCGATTGGGTTACCGACACTTCGACTCGGCCACGCTTTACCCGTCCGAGCAGCCCCTCGGAGAAGCTGTGGCTGAAGCCCTCAAGGTCGGTCTCATAAACTCGCGTGAGGAGCTGTTCATCACCACAAAGCTCTGGTGCAGCGACGCCCACGGCGACTCTGTTGTTCCTGAGCTCCAGAGATCCCTCAAGTATAATTTCAGTCGACATATGAATCACATAGCACCGTGTTATACTTTTCATTAACCACGTTTTCACTGCCTTGGTCGGTTCTTGTGCGTAGAATCCTCAGGCTCGATTACGTGGACCCGTATCTGGTGCATTGGCCGGTAAGCGCGAAGGCAGGTGTTTGTGAGTTTTTAGTGAACAAGGAGGATCTGCTTCCTTTAGATCATGAGAGTGTGTGGAAGGCCATGGAAGAGTGTCAGAAGCTGGGCTTGGCCAGAAGCATAGGAGTGAGCAATTTTTCATGCAAAAAGCTTGAGAAGCTGCTCAGCCTCGCTGACATTCCTCCTGCTGTCAACCAAGTGAGTTTATTGTCGGTCTATCGGAATTGATGTTTCCTTAAAATTGCTCTAGGAAAAAAAATATATGTTTTTCATAACAAAGAAAAGCTACCAAAAATATGTTTTCCAAAAATAAAGTTCATTGCAAGTCTAGCGTTGCTCTTTTTCAACATTTTAATTCAGTCTTCAGGTAGTTCAACGAAGGATGTGCGATTTTGACTTCAAAATAGTTCAAGTTCGCTATGTGTTGAGCAGGAGCTGCTGAGTTTAGAGCTAAACGTTTTCATTTCCTAATTTTTTTTTAGAGATCGGTAAAAACCATTGCTCAAGTCACCTTGATGTTTCAGCCGAAATTTCCCATTTGGGCTGAACTGGATATTTCCAGTCCGACCAAGTCCTAGCTCATGGGTTTTTGAGAAATAATTAGTGTGAGAATAACAGTGTTTTTAATTAACAAATAATTATAAATTATTATTCTGTTCACTCTTTCAAGAATTTGTATGTAAGTTGAACTATAAAAAATAAAATAACAAATAATTATAAATTATTATTGTGTTCACTCTTTTAAGAATTTGTGGCTCATTTTAAGCTTTCCTGAGGTTGAGGACCTGACCTGATCCCAGCGAGAGAGAGAGAGAGAGAGAGACAACCTAAGAGAGAGAGAGAGTTGCCGAACTGAGGGGTGGGGGGGGGACTAGCTTGTTGGCTAGGGCCATTGTTGATGGCCTAGACTTTTTGGTGATTTATCAATTTAATTCTTCTAACTAATTTTGATTAGAAATTACTGACATGATGATTTAGATAACATTCATTATCCTACGCATTGACGTGGATAATTTTTCTACTCTAATTTTTTTTAATATCTTTATAGAATCTTTTAATTATTATTTTCTTCTATTCTTTTTTCTTTCCAACCTTGGGACAGCAACCCTCGCCTAGTTTGGGTGACGGCATCGCAGTCCTCAATAGCCATGGGTGAGGGCCTCTATGCCCTTGCCAACCCTAGGCAAGAGTTAACCTCGCCTAGGGAGAGCACCCTCGCCCGATCTAGTGAGGGATGGCCTTGATGGCACTCACTAGCCTAGGTGATGGTTGTGGCCCTCACCCATAGCCAGCAAGGGCGCAAAGGCTTTTGCTCGTGGCAAGCAAGGGTCGGTTGGCAATTTCACTAGCCCAAGGCTGGAAAAGGAAAAGAAAAAAAGATATAATAAAAAAATTCTAAAATTGTCCACTTAACACTAGTCGTGTTACATAATATAGTCGATATTGACTAAACTGTCATGTTAGCGTGTTTTTAGCCAAAGTTAAATAAAATGACTAAATTGGCAAATCGTCACAAATTTTAAAATTGAATTGACATAATTAAAATGTTGAGTGAATTTGCAAATTACAAAAATGTTTACAACTAAATTGGTGAAATCGAAAGGATTAAACTAAATTGGTATTAATGCAACATGTTTATGATATATGTTTTTCAATTTCCCTATTTTGTGTCCAATGCGTCATCTCCTCCCGCTCCGACATCTCCAGTTTCGCCAACACTGCCTGCGGCTTCCAGGTGCAGATGAACCCAATTGCCGTCCTCGTCGAACACCTTGAAGGCCTCGCTCAAATCCGCGTCCTCCCGCAACGGCGATCCTGCGCCTCCTCCCTCTGAAGAAGGCCTCGTCGATCGATTGGGGTGCGGCGGTACAAAATCGTCAAACCAGAGGCCGTTGCTCCCCAGCTTGATGGAGGACTGGAGAATGGACTCGAGGTCAGAGTGATCAGCGTCAAGGCCGAGGAGGGCGAGAGCTCCTTAAGGGTGATGAGGCCGTCGTCGTTCTTGTCAAGGAGGTTGAAGATGCGACAAAGGCGAAGGGAGTTGAGGCTCGGGGAGTGCAGACGGAAGGAGGCGGACTTGGCAGTTTGTGCTGGATGGCGAGAAGACGGCGTTGTTGGCCTCTGTTGCTGAAGCAACCTCCATGATCGAAGCTTGGTTTCTTCAGAGGAGAATGATGGCCAATGGAGAAGAATTGAAAATTCCACAGGGAGTGAATCCTCGGATTTGTCCAATTGAAACCCATCCGAGCCACGTGTTGATCACTGAATGGCTGGAACTACACTGACGTGGTCATCCGATACAGTTCATTAATTCTGCTGATATCCCATTCATTGGCTTCGCTGTTAATTAGTTCAGCCACAACTCTTGGCTCATTTTGGTTTGCTAGGCCAATAGGTCTTCCAGAGGGGAGCCATAAATCTTCTCTTGCTACGAATTTTTTCTCCATTTCCTACTCTCCATTTAGTGGCGTTTTCAATGGCCTCTCTTTCCATTAATAAGCTCTGCCAACCCCAAGAAGGACGGGAGCCTTTGCTTGCTGTCCAGAAATCTCTTTGAGGAAAATAAATGCTTTTAAGAACCTGTCACCATGAAGCATCAGGTTGTTTGGCCATCCTCCATGCCTGCTTTCCCAACATTGCTTTATTGAAATCCACTAAATCCTTAAAACCCAAACCTTCGTGGTCCTTTCTGATTTTCAGATTCTCCCAATTTTTCCAATGAATACCTCTTCCAATAGCATTTTGTTTCCACCAAAATGAGGCTATTCGCTTTTCCATTGCACGGCAAATGGAAATTGGGATTTTGAATATAGACATAGCATATTGAGGTAAAGCTTGGATGACTATTTTAATGAGAACTTCTTTTCCCACCTTTGATATCAACCTCTCTTTCCATCCTTCAAGTTTCCTCTCAACTTTTGCTAGAATCCATGCGAACATTTGCTTTTTTGTGCGAGACCCCATTCCGAAGGGATTCCGAGATATTTACCTATGTTTTCTGAGATAGGAACTCTCAATTCAACTGCCATATTCTGCTTCAAAACCTGTGGACAACCTCTTCCAAAGAAAATGCCTGATTTATTGAGGTTGATAGTTTGTCCCAACACATAGCAATATTGATTCAATACATTGGCAACATTCTGAGCTTCTCTTATCGTTCCATCTAAGAAAAGGATTGCATCATCAGCAAAGAGGAGGTGTGATAGTGTTGGGCACGTTGGATTTAGGCGAATCCCTTTTATACTCCCATCTTGGACAGCTTTAGTCATAAGAGTTGAAAGAGCATTAGCCATTAGAATAAACAGATATGGAGATAGAGGATCCCCTTGCCGAATACCTCTTGTGAGTTGAAAAACTTCAGTTGGCTCCCCATTTACTAGGATGCTAAAAGATACCGACGAGATGCATAGGTTTATCCAATTGACCCATGTTTCATGAAATCCCAACCTCCGCATATAGTCACATAAAAAGTCCCACTCAACCCTATCATATACCTTTTGCATATCTAGTTTTAAAACAGCTAGAAATTTACGCTTCCTTCTTCTCACTCTAAATTGATGGACCACCTCTTGAACTACAAAGATGTTGTCTTGAATTTGGCGGTCACTTATAAAAGCTGTTTGCTCCACAGAAATTATCTTTGGCAGCCAAATTTTCAGCCTATTAGCCAGTATCTTTGCAATGATCTTATAATTAAAATTGCAAAGGCTTATAGGTCTGAATTGAGTAATGTTTTATGGGTTTGTTACTTTAGGGATGAGAGTTATATGCGTTCTATTGAGCTCAGGTTCAAACGTACCATGGCTAAAAAAAGATTGCACCATATTGAAGATATCCTCTTTGATGATAGACCAATGTTTATGATAGAATAAACCATTAAGCCCGTCCGGTCCCGGCGCCTTTGTAGCCCATAGTTGAAAAACAACAACTTTGACTTCCTTTTTTGTGATTGGTTTTATCAAGTCATCATTCATCTCCTCATTAACCATTTCTTCACATTGATTTAAAACAGGTTGGTAGTTCCTATCACCCACGGAGGTAAATAAAGATTGATAAAAGCTTCGGATATGGTGCGTAAGTGTTGAGGGATCCCTACACCAGGTTTGATCATCAATTTGTAGCGTGGAAATTTTATTTCGTTGCCTTCGTTGAACAGTTGTCACATGAAAATACTTTGTGTTTTGGTCTCTCCATTTTAGCCAGCTAATTCTTGACCTCATGCACCAATACATTTCTTCTTGCTTCCATAGATTTGCAATTTTCCCAACAATATTTCTGATCTCCCCTCTATTTTGCTCCTCATTTGTGCTGTTATTTAGCTCCGTAAGTCTAAATTTGAGGGTAGATATCTGATTATGAGCACTTTTGAATCTCCTCTTACTCCATTTGTTTAATTCAGCCACAACTAGCCTTGTTTTCTGTACAATATTGTGGTTTGTTGTACAATTTTCTTGCCAAGCCCGTTTGATCGCCACTTCGCACTTAGGATCTTCTAGCCAAAACGATTCAAATCTGAACATTTTCTGATTTTTCTTTTCCTTTTGATCTAGAAGTAATAGAATGGGGCTGTGATCCGAACCTATCGCTAGGAGTGCATAAGCCGTTGCATCTGGATATAATACTCTCCATTCTAGATTACAGAGTGCCATATCTAATCTCTTCTTTACTAATGCCCTGCCTTCTCTGTTATATCACCAGGTATAAGCGCAGCCCTTGCTCTCGATGTCCATCAAGGAGCAATCATCCAAAAAACCTCGAAAAGCAGCAATTCGATAACGGTCTACCTCTCTACATCCGACCTTCTCCCAATGGTAAAGTATCTCATTGAAATCTCTTATGCATAACCAGGGCATTGTGTTGTTATAGTTGATGTTTTTTACTGCTTGCCACAGCCTTAATCTCTCTTGGAATTATGTTGGTGCATGTAGAAAAGATAGCCGCATCAAGTCACCCCTAATAATATCTTTGCATTGAATATTTATTAAAGCCTGTGAGCCTCCTTCCACATCCACCTTTACCTCTTCATCCCACAGAATCGCCAACCCACCAGCTATTCCATCTGGTTCAATAATAAAGGAGAATTGGAAATTTATCATTTTCCTCACTCGTTCTAGTATGCTGTTTTTGTTTTTTGTTTCCATCAGGAACACCAAATTAGGCCGTTCTTGAGCCACTAAGGCTCTGAGATGTTGGACTGTCAAGGGAGTGCCCAGCCCTTGACAGTTTCAACTCAAAATTCTCATGTATTCTTTGGTGGCCTATTAGGGCTAGCCACCAAAGCTCATGCATTTGCCCCCTCCCAAGTCTGAATGGGGGCATCCAGGAGTAGTTTTTCATCCTCGGAATACCCACTACTTTTTCGACGACGAATTGTGCGCTGTCAAAATTTTGGATGGAGTGAGTAGATTTTAGAGTGACAAATATCGACAATAGCGTAGCATATAGAAATTAAATATCTGAAGGAGATGTCAACATAATATCTGAAATTGTTGAGTGTCTCTTAAATTTGGTCTCAAATATTCGACTCAAATTGAGTTTTCATACTCAAATTGAATTTTGAAGCGACCCAACTTAAGAAAAAGAAAAACAAAAGGATATTTAGCGTTGGTAGCGTATGGCTTGGGCTGCCCAAGCTCGTAGTCCAACACTAATCCTTGGCGGGGGTGCAAGGCCTGTGCCTCATGGTACGGAGCAGTATACATATTATTTTCTAAAGTTATTAGGTTTTAAAAAGAAACATAAGGAGTCTTAAGGTTTTTCGAGCTAACTTTTTTAATACTTGAATTTACATATTGAAGTCTGCTTCTCTTCTCTCTATGATTTTTCTCCTAAGTTTTTTCACGTAAATCTATGTGTTTTTTTTTTTCCCAATTTTACTTTTGTTGTAATTTCTGCACAGGTCATAACAAAAATAGATAGTTCACTAATTATGCATGGAAACACGAACACCATTTACACCATGACTTAACGCCCACATGATGATCTTCCAAAGCAATTCAAGTGAACAGGTTTGCTTGAAATTTTCATACACAATCATGCTCAAAATAGGAACCGAATAATCGTCCAAGATATTTCAATTGATGCAATTATTGATAAAGTGTATTGAGGCTTTTTTTTTTTTTTTTTAAGGAAAAGATGTTATAGAGAGGTAAACATCATTTCTTTTAAAATTCAAATCGAATTAAAATTTTCCCACATTTGAAAGAGGACTTCAAAGTTCAAATTGGTTGCATCAAGCGAGTATGCATTGGTTTGTTGAGGAAGATACTACTGTTAGAAAGAAACGATGCTTAGACAGCTAACCTCAACGTGGCAGAACATCCTCGTAAACATTTTTTATTTTGCCTTTTTAAAAGAAAATTATTAGTTATTGTCGTTAGACAACTTTTATTTGTCTTCTTATAAAAGCCTTAAATTTATTAACTCTTATACGAACTTACAAGTCGTATTTTTATAATTTATTAGCTTTTCTCCCGTTGGATACCAATTAACTTTCGTCTGCCCAGAACTCTTATTTGAGTTGTTTACCGTTGCCTTTTTTTTCCTTAAAATTTTTCAACTTTCCTATTGAGATATTGACTTACCAACCCAATAAAAAAATCAACTATTTTCAGAAATTAACAACCTTAATTAAAGTATATATCAATTTTTCTGCAGTTAAGTTACTTGCTAGTTTTCCATAACCAACTCTTATTTGTAAGTTATCGATTTGTCATTTATTTTTAAAACGACAATTTTTTTTTATTGTCTTTCTTTCCAAAACCTTAAATTTAAATAACCCATGTTTATTTTTTTTTGTTGAGTTTGCGAATAAGTGATGGCTATGTTGGTAACCAGTCAAATCAAAAACTTGATTGGAACCATATCTTTATATATATTTGCAAAACTGGTCCCGACTTTGGGCGTGCTCTCATCATTAGCAAGATGCCTCATTTTTCACACTTTTTGATGTGGCTACTCACATCACATCACTGTTGACACCTAAATTTTATAATTTTATTTAGGACTTAATCGCATACAAAATTAGGAATTAGTCACTAAAAAAGAGAAAAAGAAAAAAATAGGAAGTAAAGAGTAAACTAAATAATTTTCATTAAAATGCATCGTGTGTGTTTTCATCAAAATATATTATGCATAGACATTAAGAGCATTTACAAAACCATCACTAATTACTAAAATTTAAAAAAATAAAAAAAAGAATCGAAAATTTTAAAAAAGGTAGTGAAAAAAGAAAAAAAAAGAAAAGAAAAAAAATTTCATTAAAAGGTATTGTACAGCATATTGAATGGTCTTTTTTAATTTTTTCCAAAAAAATTGTCATCAAAAAGAAAAAAAGATAAAAAAAATTATTTAAAGAAATTAATTACAAAAAAAAGAAAAAGAGAAAAGAAAAAGAAAGGAAAATGGAAAAAATGAGAACGGGCCGGGGCAGGTCAGCCCGTCCTCTTTCTTTCCCTTTTCTGTCTCTTCGCCTGGGCCGGCCCACTTTTCTTTTATTTTGCCCAAAAGGAGCCCGGCCTTCTTTTCCCCTCCCTCTTTGTCCTCCACGCATTCTGCAGAACGGAGGCGGACGTACGCGAGCAAGAGGAAGGACAGAGGTAGATGGGACAGGCACGAGCCGGAGTTAATGGTTTGGGGGACCGCAACAGCTGGCTTGGCAGAAGCCCATGCGCGCTGGTCGGTGGCCCTCAAAAGAGGGAGAAGATGGGTGAGAAAAAGGGGGTTCTCGGCTGGTTTTTGGGTAGAGAGAGAGCAAGAGAGAAGGAGAGGACGAGCCAAAGGGAGAGAGGGAGCTCGTAGGAAAGCTTCGCCGTCGTCAGTCATCCGCCCGAGAGCCGCCGTTCGCCGCAGCCCTTTCCCATTAAGCCAGGTAGGAGCGCTTCTCCCGTTGGAACTTGCTTGAACCGTTAGAACTTTTTGACCAAAATCTTGACAAGCCGAATTGAGTTTAAGACGGTTCATGATGTTTTGAAGCTAATGCATCATGCTTAGGTTGAGGAATGCTTCCGGTTTGAACCCATTACTCGAGTTCATGAACGCATACCAACTGCTCGACGCTTTGCTTGGATGAAGCGTTAAACATTTAGGAACACCGAACTTGAGTACGGGATTATTAAGTGAATCGTCGCAAAATAAGACAGATCCGGCATGAAACACGTCTATTTAAGCTTGTATGCATCATCTCTGGCTCGAAGATTGCAATGAATTCACTCTGGAACATGTTTGTTAAATCGCGTGTTAGCCGTTCGATAGAATGCCTGAGAGAAGGCCGAAATATCTATGCATGTTAGAGCTCAAGATCAATTCACATTTTGTCCTGTATTGGTTGGATTTGATTTAATATTAGTATTTTCTCTGTGTTTCCACGCAACTCGATGGAAAAATCCCACTCGAGTCGGTCGCATATGCATTTTTCGCGCCAAAAAGCTCCCTGTAACAGTTTTGAGGCCGCATTAGTTAGGCTGCTCTTATCTATTGTTATGTATCCGTGCTTGTTGTTCACTAAGTCACTTGTTTTTATTTTTTCAAAAAAAATGTCATTTCGGTATGGGTTGTCGAGATTTTTCTTTTGGGCTCGCCCGGCCGGCGAGGGGCGGTGGCCGGGGGCGCCGGAATAGGTGGCCGGCGGGGGTTGGTGATGGTTGAAATGGGTGACCGGTGGGTGGACGTGTTTCTGTGGTGGCGATGGACGGCGGCCGAAGAGATGTTGCGTCGAGTTTCCCTTGTTCTGGAAAAAGTTGCAGGCGTGGCTTCGGGAGGACTCAGAGGAAGAGCGTCGCGAGGAAGGAGAAGACAACCTTCAGGAAAGAGAAAGAGGGAGCAGGGAGGAGAGAGAACAAAATAAAAAGAAGGAAAAAACCACGAAAAAATCCCAAACTTTACTTAAAGTGACAAATTTACCTAATTTTTTTTTTGTGACGTGAAAAATTCTGAACTTTGCTAACCGTGACATATTTATCCCAAAATTTTTTTTGTAACACAAAAAAATTTTGAACTTCTTTCGCATCACACATTTACCCTAATGTAATGATATTAAAAAATTTTAAAAAATAATAAAAATTCAAAAAATTTCCGATAATTCAACAACTTTCAAAGAACATTAAAAAAATAAAAAAATTTCAGAAAATATTGAAAATTCGAGTTTTTTCAAAAGATTAATTTAAAAAAATTAGAAAATTAAGGAAAATTCAAAAATTCTCAGAAAATTCCAAAATTCAGAAAAGTCTAAAAATTTCAGTAGTAATTAGATAGACACAAAAAAAATCAAAAAGATTAAAAAAATCAAAAGATTTTGGAAAATTAAAAAAATTCAACTTTTCTAAAAAAATCCAAAAAATTCTAATTTAAAAAAAAAATCTTCAAAAACGTTAAAATTAACCTCTTGGTTTATTTTCTCTTTAAAAAAAAAATGGAAGTATTTTAATTTAGAATCCCACTCAAAAGGTTTTAGTTGTCCTTAAAAATGAATACCCTTGATTGTGCAATTTTGACACGTTGATTTTGGCTTCCATTTAGTCTAATTAGGATTAGTATTTATATTTTCTTTGAAGTTAAATTTTTGCTTTTTCCATGCAATTTATTTAAACACTTTTTTTATTGTTAATTGTTATTTTAATGATTGTGTACTCGTATGATTACCTCGCATGTTAATAGATAGGTATAAGATTAATCTAGATTGTCTGATGAAAACATCCTTTTTTTTAAATGAAAAAGATTAGGTATTGAAATGGCACTAATTTGTTAATTAGTGTAATCAAGTCCCCAAACTTAGTTTTTAGCCAATCCCAATAGGTTAGTGGCGATTCTTTATTACAAAATCCCTATAAATCCTCCAATACCGCGTGAGGTATGACTCGTGCTTAATCATGAGTTATAGGCTCGCCTTTTAGGCAATACTCCTAAACCTATATTCCCTTTCCCGATGGATAGGTTGTGACAATCACATGCATTGTTTATCTAATTTTACACAACGTAAGGTTCCATACCTTGTATATCTTATTATCCGCATGCAAACGTTCCATGTTGATTGGAATAGGGTTACAATAGAAATCTATATATGGGATGGAAAAAAGAGTGACTCCTTTAGTTTAAGCCTCGTCTGTATCAGCAAAAAAATACAAAGAAACATGACAAATTTTATCGTTCCCAAAACTCAATGAATATTGATGAGGTGACGGCAACGTTACTCCTTACTCCTTGTAAAGTAACGGTGCTCTCCAACCACAAAATTTTTCAAGGAAACAGACAACTTAGTGGGATTCTTTACATTACAAAAATAGATTAAATAAAAATGAAAATAGAAAAATATTAAGGAATTGAAAAGAATTTTATGGAAATCATTATCCAAGTGAAATATTTTAAAATTCATATAGAAAGACTAGTTAAAATATTGTTTTTATAAGACAATTAAATTTCGGATTTTTATTGACAACACCACTATGTAAAACATTTTTCATATTTGTAGTTGTAAAAAAATATATTCATCATTAAAAAAATGAATACAATTATCAAAATTAACACTTGAACCCTTATTTATACAACTTCAATTTGAGCCAAAGCAATCCAACTTAACTCAATAACCAAAATCATGATCAGTTTGCTATCCAAAAATGAAATTTATTTAAAAATTTATAGTATGTTGAATTTGTTTGATTAAATCTTTTGCCTCACTTCGTTTTTTTGTATTTTGTATAACCCAACTTTTTCACTGTGCTAGCCAAATTTCAATTTAACATATCTTAATTAGATAAGTAATGTCCAATTTCAACAAATGCCACAACAAGATTCATTGTAGTGTACAATTTTTATTTTTTTTTTCACTTTTGGATAATGGTTTGGTATCTCATTAAAGAGAAAAGCGACCATAATGGCACCGTTGTCTACAATCAAATGACGGATGGTCTTCCACCGCGCAATTTAAATCGAGTAACCCACAAACTTGAGTAGCAGGTTTTTTCACTTTTTTTTGTTTGGGGGTTGGATCCGGTTTTTCCACTTCAGGAGTCTATTTAGAGAGAAGGCTGAAGCTTCATAAAAAGGACAAACAAAAAAAAAGAAAAGAAAAGAAAATTTCTTCAGCTAAAGTTCTAACATAATTTTCAGAAATGCAAATTGTTTTTTAATTGCTGGAAATGATAGGAATTTCCCAAACATTCTCTTTATATTTCAAGAACCATAATTCTCTAGAAATCTGCATGAAAGAAAAAGTGTTAAGGTAAGTCTTAAGGCCAGGTGAAAGGTGAAGTAATTTATATATGCTTGAGCATTATATGACATGCCACTTCGTCAAATGTGAAGCATAAAGTGCTATAAAAAGTTCTTTAAACGAACAAATAAATTAATAATATAAGCGAAGGCAACAAGATAAATTATTCATCCAATTTCTTTGGGAAATTTGGAATGAAATCTCAATTATTGGGATTTCCTTTAATCCCTCTAAGTGGAATTGCTTAAATGTGATTACAATAAAAATAAGATAATAGAAATGATAAACTTGAAGAAAACCCACAAAACATCCATAATAATTCAAAAACTATGATTTGTAATCATTTGTGACCACCAATTGAGCCACCATGACCATGAGCTTATCAAGAGCAGCCATGATCAGCCATGATCTTGAGCTTTGCAAATCGAAACTCCAATGGTTGTGGCTGCCGCGATCATGGTTGTTGCAAGCTTAGAGCTAGAGCTTATGACTACGACGGTCACGATGATCCCCTTTCTCTTTCTCTCTCTCTCAATTTTGTTTATTTATTTTTTAATATTGTTTGATGTGGTGCTTTTTTGACTCCTAATACTTTTCAATGAATCATGACATGACATATGTATTTCAGTGTCACACATACATTCACCAACGTCTATATCATTAATTCTGTAATCCACGGCATTTTCTAAAAGGTTGAGGGTCGTTTTTTAATTAAAAAAATTAAAGATAGAAGAATGATTTTGATTTTGATTTTCGGACAAAAATAAAGGAATAATGGTTATATTATTCCATAAATAAAATAAGAAAACAAAACCTTCATTTCATCATCTGTAGTGTTTTTTTTATCTAGTTTCCTTTTTGAATTAATTAAGGTTAGCAAATATAACAATATATTGTTTAGATTTCAGTCGGTTGTCCATTCCTTTGAAATGGAGATTGCGGCCCACAATCCACCATCATCATCTTGGATAACGGTGGCCGTTAGGCTAGCATCTCCCAAACTCAATTTGTTAGAATAAGACCCGAGTTTAGACTTATAGGCGAAACTTCTAATTTCCGACATCTGAATTGGGAAATTTAAAAGGAAATAAATTAATGGGCCACGCAATTTCCTTAATGTATTTGCTCAAAAAAAAAAAAAAATTCCTTAATGTATTGGAATCCCCATCTCCACCCAATTCCATTAGCATGGGGTTGTGTGCCCAATAGATTAAGGAAAGTTAACTTGAATTAACTTAATCTCACTCGGACCTAGAAAATTATAAATAAATAAAAAAATTCCTA
This sequence comes from Eucalyptus leucophloia subsp. euroa, assembly GCA_017140325.1. Taxonomy (NCBI): domain Eukaryota; kingdom Viridiplantae; phylum Streptophyta; class Magnoliopsida; order Myrtales; family Myrtaceae; genus Eucalyptus; species Eucalyptus leucophloia. The sequence goes on from CM029476.1 coordinate 24,115,127, forward strand.
TGCATATTGTATTTATCTCAATACAATTCTAGACCTTTCAATTTAGCTAACTTAGTCATAAACCTTTTGAAAATTTATCAATTCAGACTATCTAGATAATTTTAACTGAAAATCGCTAATGTTGACATCGGTCGTTTTATGTGGCACTGCCAGCACTAGTGTCATGTCAATAATTTCCGGTCAAAATCAAATTTTCAATAGTTTTAGGACTAAATTGACCAAATTGAAATATTTAAGATTGAATTGGAATAAGTGAAATAAGTTTATAACTCCTTTGGTGATTTTACATTAGGACTTTGTATCAGATTTTGACTCCGCCAAGTGGGCTCCACGCTAATATATATGTATTTTTTTCAGCCTAATTCCATAAGAAGACCTCAACTTTAGGTTCAATCATAATTTTTCCAAACTTTCAGCTGCCTAAAAAATTCCTAATTTTCACTCTAGTCTCATATTTGGCCACATCTCTAAAAATTACCACTAATTTCTTGGAAATTATCAACATGAGGTTATCAAAATAATTAACTTCATCAACACTGTCAAACACAATAGTAGCCCCCTCACCTTCGTATAAAATAATAACAATCTCTTAATATCATTAATATTGAAGAAACTAGTGGCGATTCTTGGGAGTTTAGGCAGATTTAGGATTAAAGTGAAAGTTGAAGATATTTTTAGAGAAAATAAAACGTGAGGCAAAAATGGGATTTGACCTAAAATTAGCGTTTTTTAAAAGAAAATTACCCCTTTTTTTTTAAAGGTTTTGTTTAGTGTGCCTAGTTCGCATGTGTACTGCAACTGCGAGTGGCGCAATCAGAGTTCTTTTACGGAACAATGTTATTTGTTGTCGAGCATGTCGGACTTTAACTATTGAAATATGTGGGGTAATTTGATTTCATTATTTAATGGTCGTCGTGGGTCCGTTTCTTCTTGTATTGTGTTGTCGTCGACTTTAGATTGTGTATACGAATGGGCTATCAAGATGCGCGTGAAGATAACAGGATTCTTGTCGACCATTTACAGTCCATGTGTGACGAAACAGCTCCCTTCATTTGAAGTGGAACCACTTTTTGATGATTGAGAAAATTGCCCCGGCCTCACATTAGTTCCCGAATAATTTCCAACGCATCCTCTGCCCCTGCAGTACCGCCACCAGCAACCTCAGTTACGTTCGCACCTGTTCGTCTTCACCAGATCTCGTGCTAGCCCAACAAAGCTTTGCCAGTCGCCCTTCCTGTGCCTTGAACAATCCTTCACCAAGTCGCCACATTAGTCCTCCCGCCGGTGGCTTCCCGTTGCTGTAAACAAGCCTTGGCGGTGACCACCACACTCAACGGCTGCCCTTTTTGCTAGGATCCATAGCTTCACCACCAGTCCATTCGAGTCGATAATACAAATTAGGTATTTCCCTAAACCGAATCCAATCTAATTGGGCTTGTTTAATTCTAACCGTGATTGGTTTTGAGATTTGCTAACATAACAATGTTTGGATTACTATGAAAATAATAGTTTGTCATGAGTTACTAATTCTTGAAATAGTAGACCTCATAACAATTTATAATTATCAGTTATGTGTTTTTTGTAGTAATTCTCACATTAGATTAAAGATTGTCACCCAATCATTTCTCTTTGAGAATTTAGGGTTACCCCGTTTAGGAAATTTCCTGTTTGAGTTGCGCACATAATCGAGATTTTGATCTTTAAGAATAAAGATTAGATTATGGATGAATTTTATTTTCTAATTTGGGTTACGATTAATATTTGAATTATATGGGCTTGCATCGCATGTTGCTAATTCCATAAATTTTCATGTTATGAAAAATACAAAAATTGCATTGCATGATAGGATAGATTGGATTTATATCAGTTTTCTAATTTAGAATCGCATATGTAGGAGCCATGTAATAATTTAGGAAATTACCTAATGTTGAATAAGATTTAATATAAATCATTTCTAAATTTAAATAAGATAATCACATATATTAGTTGGTATCATATTCTAGCATAAAGAAAATTCAAAGAAATAGCATGCATATATTATATAGAATTAATTGTATCATTGATCTCATGTAATTGTTGTCATGTCATTGTTGTCACGTCATGTCATCATATCAATATTATTTAATTATTGCATGTTTAGGCCCCCTATACATTAAATTGCATGTCATATTAGAATTAGGTTACACATAAATTGCATCTATATAACACATGTCATTAGTCTAGTGATTTGTGAATGTTAAATTAGAATTCATGTAATCACGGGACTTAGATTATAATTGCTTCCACAAGAAGAAAAATCCGAAAAGAAAAAATCACCATTGCATTTAGAAATTATGGTTAGGGCATGCATATTGTAGTGACCATGCTATGAAATACTCGATGTTTTGGACATAAAATGAGCTTTTACTTTGCTTAATGCATTTATGGTTGCTCTTTTTCTAGCAAGTTATTTATTACTTTGATTTATGGATTGATGCATTCTTGATTGTACTGCATGATCACCTATTGCATGTTAGTGGTGTATGATCAAAATTGACCAGGACTATCCACAAAATGTTTTTGAAATAAAAAGAAAGATACTAAAATGATCTTGTAATTATCTAGCATAATCAAGTCACTATATCAATGAAATCTCTAGTTCATAGAAGTAAAATATTTTCCCACACTTTACTTGAGTTTCTATTTGACCCGTAATATTTTAGTACCAACTTCTAATTGAATTAAATTACATGTTAAATTTGTTAAATCAAAACCTCAAACCAAAATCGGTATGAGATTAGAAGAGTTCACACTAAGTCTTTGGCTAAGTAATCAATTAGCTTTCCTTTTGACAATTTATCTTGGGGAAGTTCGCAACATGGATATAGTACTTTTCCTTGATTTAATTTATTTTCATGCCGAATAGAATATGGTTACAACGGGATCTATATATGCCTTAAAAAGAGATTCATTCCTATATTTTAGGTCTCCCCCGCATCACGAAAAAGAACGGACAAGCATGGCCAATGTTATTGTTCCTGCGACTCAGGTCAACACAAACGGCAAAGCGATCCCGCTTCTTGGCTTTGGAACAGCCGAGTTCCCGTTTGGCTCCAATGACAACGTAAAGGAACACATTCTCCATGCGATCCAATTGGGCTACCGGCACTTCGACTCAGCCTCAATTTACCTGTCTGAGCAGCCCCTTGGAGAAGCCGTGGCTGATGCCCTCGAGCTCGGCCTCATAAACTCACGTGAGGAGCTGTTCATTACCACGAAGCTCTGGTGCAGTGACGCACATGGCAACCGCGTTGTCCCTGCGCTTCAGAGATCCCTCAAGTACAATCTCAGTTAACATATGAATCATACTAGTACCAAGTTTGTGCGCTTCATTATCCTCGTTTTAACTACATCGATCGGTTCTTGTGAGTAGGAATCTTGGGCTCCAATTCGTAGACCTGTATCTTGTGCATCTTCCGGTGAGCTTGAAGGCAGAGGAGTGTGAACTTCCGGTGAACAAGGAGGATCTGCTGCCGTTTGATTACGAAAGTGTGTGGAAGGCCATGGAAGAGTGTCAGAAGCTGGGCTTGGCCAAAAGCATAGGAGTGAGCAATTTCTCATGCAAAAAGCTGGAGAAGTTGCTGAGCATTGCTGAGATTCCTCCTGCTGTCAACCAAGTGAGTTTATCGTTGGTCCATTCGAATTCATGTTTCCTTAAAATTTCTCCAGAAAAAAAAAAAATGTTTCTCATAACAAAGAAAAGCTACCAAAAACATACTTCCAAAAAAAGAAAAAAATGTTGATTTCAAGTCTAGAATTGCACACAGCTCTTTTATATGTTCATTCTAGGTGAGCAACAAGGACTGCCTGAACTGAACCGGCCAGTTCTGGGTGGTTCTCAAGGGGACAGTCTGATTCCTGGTTTCATAAATTGGAACTAATGATTTTTGGCCTCCAACATATGGAGGAGGAGGGCCTTCTCGACAAGCCCGGTGTAGTGGGAGTTGAGGAGGGTGATGGGGACAGAGGTGGAGTTGATCTGACCACTATCGAGTTGGGGGGGGGGGGGTTGCAAATGGGGCAATGCAAAGGAGAGAGGAGAGAGGAGGGAGGAGAGACGACAAACATGAGGATTCAAAAGTGCTCGAGTGCGAGCTCGGATCGAATTGGAGGTGTAGAGTCTCTTCCTCATCTCTCAAAAATGGAGGACTTGTCACAATGGTTTTTGTGGAAGGAGAAGGGGAAGGGGGTTTGTGTAGAGAAGAGAGAGAGAGAGATGGAGATGGGACACGATGGATGAGAGAGAGAGAACAAAATAAATGCCTTTAATCCGATAGTGACTTTGAGAAAAAAAACTAAGACTGTATTTGGTTTAGTATTTTGAAAGTTCCTTGAAGGAAAATTTGAAGTGTCTGGCAACTATTCTCCCAAAAAGCTTTAGGTGGAAAGTTGGAATTGGGAAGGCTGAAAACCCAATGTTAATAGAGATTAGCATTGAGCTTTTGGCATTTAACCACATACTACAACTAATTTCTTATTCCAAAACAACTCTCCCTAATTTATCAATTTTCCAATTTTTCCCATTGTTACTGTTCATCTCTTTTGAGCAAGGGCAATCAACGAAGGCAGTTGGCAAGGTTAGATTGGGTCTGCAAGAAGTCGGCGAGGGGTTGACGAGGCTAGATCAGGTTGGCAAGGGGTCGGTGAGGCTAGATTAGGTTGGCTGCTTGGGTCACGAGACCTTGGAGAAAACCGTCTGAGGTTGTGTGACCCCAAGTGACGAGGTTTCAAGTCACATGCCCTCGGCCGGTTGCTTGGGTTGCGACACTTAGGATAGGGTCGCGCAACCCTCGCCGGGGGTCGCACAACCTTGGACAATGGCAATTGGCGTTAGTTCTTGCTCGCCAACGACCTTAGCCCTTTGCCAAAGGTTTTGATTTTTTTAATTAAAAAAATTAGACCTAAAAGCCTTTGCAAAAAAATATTTGTTAAACACTATTTAGGATGAAATAGCTTTACAAAAAAAAATTTATGAAATGCAATTTACATTTCCCCTATGAGTTTTAGGTCAAAAGCATTTGCATTTTCCCAGGGCTTATTTGCAAATCTAAACCAAATCCACCCTAAATGCAATAGACAAGGACATCATATAGCTTAGAAGTGGAGACCATGCTGCTTTCTTCAGTGTTTAAAGATTTGACTAGTTTCATTGGACCAGTTCGGTCCCAAGTTCCCAATTTTGAGAACCGGTCCTCTCAATTTAGTTTCTGATTTCATCTTGAAAGTGGACTAGATCAGGAATCAATCATTTCCGGTTTAATTTAGTCTTTGTGTGCGATTTTGACTTCAAAATAGTTCAAGTTCACTATGTGTGTGTTGAGTAGGAGCTGCGGAGTTTGGAGATTGATATTTTATTTTATTTATTTATTTTGGAAGAGATGAGAAATACCACGCCTCAAGTCATTTTGATGCTTCACCCAAAAGAGGGAAAGGATCACTCTGAATTCCGATGCGTTAACATATTCAGTTGAAAAAAATTGTAATTGAATTGGGTCATGTCGTCCTCCAGCATAATACCAAATTTCCTCTGACCCTCAAGCCTTGGTTCGTGGGATTGTTCCAGAAAGATAAAAATCCCATCCTCTCTCTTTCTGTTTCTCTCGTTTCCCCCTCGTTTCCGACGAGCTACAGTGTCCATGAATACCGCGGCCTCACTGTCCATCCTGCTGCAAAAAAACAAATGATCGATCAATAAAATAAATACAAAATGAAAATAAATTGTACATATTAGAAAACGACTTTTAGATATCTTACTGAAACGAGGAAAGCACTCATACTAAAAAACGTAGTCATACTAGGAAACCTATTTTGATTGAATTTCCTTTACGACCTCAGACTCGAGAATGCTCTCAACACACTCACCAAGCCTGAGACGTTGCCCTCACTGAGCTTGCTGCCGCCGCTGTCAGTCGAGCTGGCAACCCCCATGTCATCCCATCCCCTCTAGCACTCGTGGGAAGGTCGCGACCTTTGCTGTGAGTTAAAGAGAGGGGCTTCACGGTGGCCTCGAGATGTCAATGGAGGCGCACCAACGAAGGGATGATGTCAGTGTAACGACCGGTCCAACAATGATAGGGAGTGGTCCTCAAGCCAGAGAGCCTAAACAATGAGTAATTCTTGATATGCTTTTAAGATGGTGAAAGAGTAGAAATAAATCGAACCACGCACTGAATATGAGGAGAGCAATTTTGAGATATATATGAAAACTAGAACTTACAAAGATATCTATTGACATAATGACAATGCTTAACATTGGAACTCCACAAGTAAGCATGCTCAGATGGGAAACACTCTTACGATGGGTGACCTTTTAGAAAGTGTTCACTCGTATGCCAAATGACAAAATTGTAAAGCTCGTTATTAGACAAGTCAAAGTGGACAATATGTTAGTGAGTTAATCCAGAGTGCTGTGATATGATATCTAAGTGAGATCCCCCTCCAGTAGATGTATGGTTCGGGACGAACCATACAGAAGTCGGTAAGCTTATAATGACCCGATCATACGAGGGAGGGGAGTAGTCATCAGGGCCTGAGGGCCTAGACAAGGAGCACTTCCTAGCATGCTTCTAGGATTTTGAACAGGATTAAAATGAACTGAACTGTGCACTGAATAAGAGGAGAGTGATTTTGAGATGTGTGTGGACGCATGTGAAAATTGGAATTAATTCACGGAGTTGTCTTTTTACGTAATAGCAATGCTAAAGAATCACTCCTAGGATAGTTGACCTTTTAAAAAGGTACCCTCCTTTACATCAAAGGACTAAACTATGATGCATAATATGAGACATTGCAAGGCGGATAATATCTTAATGAGTTAATCAAGACATCACAGTCTGAGAGGCCAATGAGGCATGCAATTGCATGCACATGTGAGGGAAAGGGAGGAGAGGGTCAGGTTTTGGATTTTTTTTCTCTCTCTCAGTTCTTGTGCTTTGTTCTAGATTTACAAGTGTATGATATAACTCGCATAACTCATCAACAAAAATGATTGGTTGGAGAAAACATCCAACGAACACACAACCCTCTAACTTTTTCGTGAATAAGTTTTAAGGTACATTTAAGACCTACATGGATGGCAAAGGCAACAATGTCAAATCTCCTAAAATTGAGAATATTACAAAAAACCCATCTAACCTATTATATTTGTGACAATTCAGTTTTAAGTCTTTCAATAGTGCTAATTTAATTCTAAATATTTTTAATATTACTTACGTGAACACTAAACGAAGCTAATGTGGACATTTATTTTTATAATTTATTTTTTGAATTTTTTAACTTTTCTTTTTTTTCTTTTCATTAACTTTTTTTGGGACTAAAGGTTGAGAAGGCTCGACAGCCATAGGTGAGGGCCGAGACATCCTCGCCAGATTTGGGCATTGCGGCCTTGCCCATAACAGGTGAGGGCATCATGGCCTCGACCAAATATGGGCAAGGGGCCAAGCCTTCATAAGTCTTGAAGAATTAATGCATCATTTAATTATCAATAAAGTCAAAATGGGTAACTTGAGCCATGCTAGAACATCATATGTAGGAAATCTCATATATAAAACGGTTAATATCATAAAAAAATCTCAAATTGGTTTACCTGTAACAAATTTGCGCTAGACTAATTATTAGATCACCAAAAATCTCACTACACTTGTGACAAATTCACCATGTTAATATAGATTTTTACGTAAATTTGCTATGTCAATTGATTTATTGCCATGTGTCTTCTAGTTTAGCAATTCCATAATAAAATTTCCGTAACCTAATGAAGAGTAAATATGTCACGAGTGTACCAATTTGGAGTTTTTGATTATCTAAAAATTAGTTTAGGGTAAAATTATCACAAAGGTACTAATTTAAGGTTTTTCATGATATTAGCCTAAAGAAAATATTGGAGGCGCTGAGATTGGTGGACAACATTCATTACAGTATGAAAAATATGCTAATATCATCTTGATATTTTTTGTAGGAATAAGCGTGAAACTTACTATAATGAGATAACATTTTTTCTTCAAAGTGACTAGTTTCAATCTTAAATGAGTCTTAATTCCTTGGACTCTTAAAAAAGGGTGTGGTTGATCGTGTAGGTGGAGATGAACCCTTTTTGGCAGCAACAAAAGCTGAGGAAATTCTGCAAGGAAAAGGGAATACACATTACCGCCTACTCTCCGTTAGGAGCCAGAGGAACTTTTTGGGGGACCAATAGAGTGATGGAATGCGAGGTGCTACAAGAGATTGCCAAAGCCAAAGGGAAGACGCATGCCCAGGTTGTCATCAATCTCCTATGCACTTTATCATTCTCGAATTGGATGATGCTATGCATTCATATATTGATTCAGATGATTAATTTAGACACTTGGTCCTCTCAAGTCAAAATTCTATGTAGCTACTAGCTAGGCTACGGTCAGTTATAATTACGTAAAGTATAAATCCTATAGGATTAATCAATTTGGTTAAGGGAAAGATATAAAGCCTTACAATACATGAATATTCCTTAACATTGCATCACTTTATCGCATTGTAAGATATTTAGCGCATTTGTTGACCAAGTCCATTAATTGAGCTAGAACTAAGTAAAATGTTAGAACATTACTTATTTTTTATTAATATCTATCTGGTTATTATCATTGCACATATATAAGCAAGTTCACTCATTACTCCTTATATGATGGGAAAATGATACAAATAGTCTCTAAACTTTGGCTTAATATGTAATATCATAATTGAACTTTTAGTTTGTTTAATATAATCTTTGAACTATTGCTAATTATACTATTGCTCGAATGGTAAAATATTTTTTAATTTCAAAACATTTCCAAAACTAACCAAAAAACATGCTATTTTTTATTTTCTTTATTTTCTGGTCTTTGTTAATATTATTATAGTTCTATTCAATATTTTTATCTAATGATCTCTATATTAATAAAAATATAACATCATTTACAGTTATATTGTTTTCATAAGAAAATATAATAATGATATTTATTAATCTCTGGAATAATTGTACTTATATAAATTTAAATTTGAATTCCTAATTTTTTAGATAGATAAAATCATCAATTTTTCTTGTGTTAGTGTTTTTTAATTAATTTTAGCTAAATCTATAAATTAAAAATTAAAAATAGCAAGATTTTCAATCTAATACAATTGCAAATGAGGTTTAAATTTTACTATAATAGAGATCATAAGTTAAATTTTACTTGAATAAAAAAATTGTGATAATTATAAAGACAAAAGGAAGTTAAAAATAAAAATAAAGCCATATTTTTTTGTTGATTAAGGAAATGGATTGAAATGACAAGATATTCTGAAATTTAGCCAATACTGCAATTGTGAAAACTTATGAATATTACTGAGTAACTAACTTGATTTTGTTAGGGATAGTTAAGAAACTAGATTGAACAAAATGAAAATTGGACTAGAATAATTTGAGGATCATATGAAATGAATTAAAAATTCAAGGATAACATTGCATATTGGGCCAAAGTTTAGAGATTATTTGTGTCACTTTTCCGAGATGGATATTTTCAAATAATGGTTAAGCTCATATTTTGGCTATATTATTGGTTTACATGAAGGTTTGTTTAAGGTGGGTGTATGAACAAGGAGTCAGCGTGCTGGTGAAAAGCTTCAACAAAGAGAGGATGAAAGAGAACCTTGACATATTCGACTGGAGCTTGAGCCTTGAAGAATTGAACAAAATTCGTCAAATTCCACAAAAGAAAGGATTTGTCGGACTTGAAATAGTATCCCTAAATGGTCCTTACAAGTCTCCTGAAGAGCTTTGGGATGAGGAGATTTAATCAAGAATCATTATGTTCATTCAATAAGTTCATTCAACTCGAGAAGTATTGAATGACTTGTTCAGAGATTGTTGGACCTTAATGCCAAATGAATGCCAGTCCCTTCTATTTTAGAATAGCATAATTATGTTCCCCCTTCCTTTAGTATTTTGAATGGAATTGTGGAGTCCACTCATTTAAGAAATTTTCACTTACAATATATTGTTGTTCTCACAACAACTCAAAATCTGTTATGTTAGCAAATTCCAATAATAAAATAGCTATCTTGCATGCTCATACATGACAGCTTTTGCTTTGTTCAAATTTTGTGGATGGTATAAGTAGATGATTAAACGGCAAATGCTTAAACTGAGTTCTCATATTTATGCTAATCTTCTAGACTTAAATACTTCAAAATGTTTCATATCTTTACAAATTAATTACCTCAATTTACTCGTAAAAGACCTTAAATAGAGTTACACCAATTGATAATACCAGCTTCCTTTCCCTTTTCTTTAACTATCTTATAACTTATCTCTCTTTATATACAACTCTAAAAAGAAGAATAATTACTTTAGGGTAAGAAAACATTCTTTTTCTTAAAATAATTTTAGTTCCTAATTTTTTGGATAGATAAAATTATCAAGTAATAATAATAATAATAAAGCCACATTTTTTTTTTTTGTTGATTTAGGAAATGGATTGAAATGACATAATATTTTGAAATTTTAGCCAATGGTTTAATTATGAAAAGTCGTGAATATTACCAAATGACTAACTTGATGTTTTTATGGAAAGTTGCGCAACTAGATTATAAAGTCTAAGGACTAGATTGAACATTTAGGAATAGTTCGAATACCATATTAAACAAATTAAAAATCCAAGGATGACTTTACACATTAAGCCATAGTTTAGGGATTATTTGTGTCACTTTTCTTACACGGAAATGTTTCAAATGAATGATTAACTCATATTTTGGCTATATTACTAGTTTGCATGAATGTTTGTTTAAGGTGGGCATATAAACAAGAAGTCAGTGTACTATTGAAAAGTTTCAACATAGAGACGATGAAAGAGAACTTTGACATTTTCGACTAGAGCTTGAGCCTTGAAGAATTGAACAAAATTAGTCAAATTCCACAAAATAAAGGATTAGCCGGACTTACCACCGGTCGTGGTGGCTTTGCTGGTAAGTCTTCCCCATCGTGGGGACCCACTAACCCCTTCTAGGAGGGAGAGGGTTCGGCTCACCACGGAAACGCTTGGCATCTTACCCGTTTCACGGGAGTGGTGGGTCCTCCCGTGGGGCCCCAGGGTTTACCCTAGCCGCCCGCGGCGTACGGGGCTTCCCTGGGTCATCAAAAAAAAAAAAAAAAGAAAAAAGATTGGCCGGACTTGAAGTAGTATCCCCAGATGGTCTATACAAGTCTCCCGAAGAGCTTTGGGATGAGAAGATTTAATCAAGAAGCATTATTTGCTTCACTTAGTTCATTCAACTTGAGACTTACTGAATAAATTATCCCAAAATAGTTGAGCCTTAATCCTAAAGGAACGCTAGTCCCTTCTAATTTCCAGTGTTCATCAGTCATCATGCAGTATAATAAAAAGGTGCTTCAAATTGTGATAGAAAGCTGTTCTAAACTCAATTACATAACTAATGAGAAAATATTTATAAGGATTGATTGGTTGTTTCATATTAGAGTACAAATGGAACAATCACATAACAATCTCTCGCATTATATCAAAATTGCCCTCGCCATAGATAGCAAGGACCACCTTGGTCTACGGCTAATGAAGGCCCAATGACCCTAGGCAGTCAAAAAAAAAATTAAAAGAAAAATAAAATAAAATAATAAATAATACAAAAAATCAAAATATTAATAAAAATGATCAATATTGGTGTTTGTCTTGCCATGTAAGATAGCTAATATCCATGGGAGATATTTTCAAACAAAGTTGGATGGACTCAATTGGTAATGTGAAATTGTTTATAACTCAATTAGCAAAATTTTAAGGTTTATGATTGAATTAACAAAAATGCAATAAATTTAAGACTTTTTAAACAATTTTTTCTTATTTAGAGTATTTACCAATTTTTTCACAATCAAGTTATTAACTAGTTTTCCATAACCATCTTAATTGTAAATTACCAATGCATCGTTAATTTTTATAATTACAACATCTTATTTGTCTTTCTTTCCAAAAGCTTAAATTTTCTAACTATCATGTACAATTACAAACTTCATTTGAGTGACCAGTTTTTCTCCAACAAAGTTACTTATTAGTTTCGTTACCAAATCTCTTGAGTTGCTTACCAATAGTTATTTATAATTTATTATATTTACTAACTTTTCAATTGAGTTACCGTCTTGTATACATAAATTATTTACTTTTCAAAATCAATTTGCATAAATAATCTAAATAAAGATGGTCATTCTTTTTGTATTTTCACCAAATAGATTTACATAAGCAAGTTTATATTTCCATTCTAAGATTGTTTGTGTAAAATAAATAAGTTTCATGGTTTCTTTCAAATCTAGTTGGAGGAAATTATCTTTTCGGTTAGTGTGCAAGGTTATAACTCACACTTACTTTTTGTTAAGTTTGCATGCAAGTGATGTTTATATTGGTAATCAATCAAACAAAAACTTATTAGAGTAAAGTCTAATGAAGGAAGGAAAATATGGCCCCTAATTCATACACTAGCGATGTATGTAATAGAAATCTTTCGTTTATACATGGTCTACAAACAAAAGAAAACTTCCCCAATTATTAAAAAAAAATTATATATATATATATATATATATATTTATATATTCTCTCTCTCACACACCTAAATTCAATTAGTTATAGAGTTATGTGTTGACACCTAAATTTTGGTGGGTCCATTTCATTATTTATTAATTGGATTGAAAATTATGGATTAATTTTAATTCCTATCCTAGCAAAAATAATTCCGTTAATTGCATTACATATAGACATTAGGAGCATTTGCATAACCAACATTAAAATTAAAAAGGAAAAAGAAAAAAAAGAAGCTTGTAAAAAATTATTTTATTTTTAGTGAGACTAGGGGCAGGCCGGCCTGGCCTTCCTTCTTTTCCATTTTTCTGCCTCTTTCCCCTTTGGGCCCAGCCCATTTTTCCTTTCTTTTCCCCAAGCCCAGCCTCTCCCTCACGCTCTCGCGGACTCTGCATAGAAAGAGAAAATGGAAGCAGTTTAGCCTAAAGGTCTTTGGAGGGAATGCAAAGACTGTTTGGTAAATTCTGCTTTGAAAAGCAACTTTGAGATAAATGCTGTTTGGTAAAAAAACACATTTAGAAAGCCCATTTGAGTGATTAATATTAGCTTTTCAGTTTTTATATGTTTAAAATTGACAAAAATAATGCATGCAACTTCTTTTAATTTAAATTTTGACGACAATGCTAAAAAATATCAAATGGAAAAAATTCACATCAAAGTGGTCTCTCTCTTAATTTAAAAAAAAAAAAAAACCTTTATTATAATAAATGGAATAACATCTGCCCCGAGGAAATAAATTTATTATCCTTTAAAATTACAAACATCCTTAAATATTTCTAGAGACATTTGATCAAGCTAGAATACTATGTACAAAAAACCTTGATACAACATAGTTTCTCAAATATCTATTCTCTGTTTACATGCAAAGCGTACATAAAAGTTTAAATGCTCTTGTCATAGATAGAATTAAAGGTCGTTGTAACACATAAGCTGCCATTCTTTTGACCACAAAGATGATTTGTCTGGCCTACTTGACTCCCCAGATGAAGTGGAGGATGAATCCTTTGAGTGACCTCTCAGACCTTCATCAGCAATTAGATCCATGAATTTTGAAAGTGACAAGGTGTCGATATTTCACCGTCATTAACCTCAGCTAAGCTCATTAGCATCTTCACGACAGTCAACATGGATGTTTGAAGCCCTGGTATACCCTGTGTTCAAAGAAGACCAATCTTCATGAATAGGCATGCCTCTTACCTATGATGTTCCCCATCCAGAGATGTACCACTAAGATCATTAGCTCCCCTTTCTTGTGCAACTTCCATGCCCATAACACATTGTACATGTAGATCACGAGATACATGCATTTGCAGCATCACAACTCAACTTCTAAGCCAACAAGAGCAAGAAAGTCTCCAAACCCCAAGCCTATCTGTCCACATAATCCCCCGTTAAACACAGAACCGATTTTCACAAGAAAGACCCTCCTTAACAGGAACAAAACATTGTGAAGTTGCCCATGAACATCCAGGTTGCATAACATAACACAAAATTGACATGTATTCTCTATACCCATTCATTGCCCACTCATTCTAGCAAGTATCAGCTATATGAATAAACATCCATGTTGCAAAACAGAACACAAAAAACCAGTGCATAACTCGTAACTGGCACGTATGACTTTGATAGCAAAAAATTTGTTGCAACATGATACAAACTGCGATGCTAGATTAAGCATACATATAGCACCAAATAAGGAGCAGATCAGGGCATCAACAAATTTGGGCAGCATGAGTTAAAGAACCTACTGTAAACAGTTGAATGAACACCCCAAAGCAGGAATGGGATTTATGATGGATATCAATTAAATGAAGTTCCATAAGGTCATTCCGCATCCACGCATCACTCAATGCACTCACCCCTCCAGTCAAACTCTCTAGGAACTCAATCTTCTTCTCGATCGAGAGCCCCCGAAACTTGGCATTCTCGCCTGGTGGGGATATCAAACAGAACAAAGAGAGAGAGACAACAGTCAGCAAAAAATGCCGCGGCGACATCGACCCCAGCGACGACCCCGACCTCAAGAAATAGGGCACCATCTGTGATCACCATCTCGTCTCTACCTGAACCTCAAGAAATAGGGCACGGACGAAGGGCTTACCGGTTCGGCCGGCTCGATGGTGTCGATTGGAAGGAGTCGTCGGTGGAGCTGGCGCGCGGGCGAGGTGTCGACTCAAGCTCTGCCGCTCTAGGTCGCCGCTTTCCCTTGGACTCTCTGTCGCTCGAGCAAGAACTGGTATCATGAGGGAGGAGAGAGCGACGAAAGGGGAGAAGGGGAGGAGAGAGTCGGAAGGAGTCGTCGGTGGGAGCTGGCGCGCGGGCGAGGTGTCGACTCAAGCTTTGCCGCTCTAGCTCGCCGCTTTCCCTTGGACTCTCGTCGCTCGAGCAAGCGGTATCACGAGGGAGGGCTTGCGCGACGGAAGGGGAGGAGAGAGCGACGGAGGGGAGAGAGCGAAGCGACGGGAAGGGGAGGAGAGAGGAGTGCGGATGAGCTAGGGTTTTCTTTTCTGTTTTCAAAATGGACAAAAGTGGGTTTTCAACAAATTTTTGAGGGCAAAATCGACAACTTCAATTTTTTCATTAATTGAAGCCTTCAGCATTCCCAAGGGCCAGCTTTCATTTGAAAGCTCCTTGGCAATTGGTTGCCAAACACCTCTCTTTGGCTGAAGGAGCTTTAGGGGCTGAATGGACTTTCTAAATGCCCATCCAAACGCACCCTGCATAGAAAGAGAAAATGGAGGCTTGCGTGAGGAGTAGGACCGAGAGCTGAGAGAGCGAGCGTCTCACCGGATTGGTGGTCTGGACCTGGACAGGTCCTTAAACTGTCCCATTTATCGGAGTCAATTCCGAACATAAAATGGGGTAATGATAAACCGTTGGGGGTTAAATGGTTAAACCAAATAATCCCTCGGGCCTGATCTCGCGATGAAGCCGCTGGGTGAAACATCTCAAACGCTTTACACGGAAATGAAGGTAGCTGATTGGACCTGGACAGGTCCTTAAACTGTCTCGTTTATCGGAATCAACCACAAACGTAAAAATAGGGTCATGGTAAACCATTGGGATTAAATGGTTAAACCAAATAATCCCCTCGGCGTGATCCCGCGGCCAGGCCAGCAGCGACGGCCGGCAAAGGAGGAGGCCGCGTGCGCCGCCTGCTTGAGAGGTCAAAGGGAGAGAGAGGAAGAGACCGAGGATGGGGCTTGCTCGTCTGTGGAATTTCGGAGAGGGAGAGAGAGACAGAGTGGAGAGACCGTGAGAGCAACCCCGAGAGAGAGAGAGAGAGAGAGAGAGAGAGAGAGAGAGAGAGAGAGTTTGACAGCGACGAGCCCTCCGGCAATAGGCCCATCGGAGGCGTGCGAGGTGACCGGAGGTGGTCCGATCTATCGAACTCGCCCTCCATTCGCCGCCGCCGAGTAGGGTAGGGACCCTCGGCCCACCCCCCGTTTGTGTCCTGTTTTGTCCCGTTACAGGCTCGCCGGAACGGGCTCTCGTCATCGTCCGGTTCACGCGTGTTCCGGCCTCGTCCGTCTGTGCTCTACTGGTTTTGAGCGTTTTCGGCCCATTTTTGTGAATCCGGGTTCAAAGAATCTCGGTCCTCCTCTCAATCGACGCCGCCGGATGTTCGATGAAATGTCTCTCTGATACCCATGAAAGTTATCTCTATCTTGCTGAAACCGTAGACCCCCCTGTTCACATTTTGTTGGTTTTATATGTCATTGTCACGATTCCTCGCTTCTTTTCTTTATCACGGTTCCTTTCGTGTGCGTGGTGTGTTAAGCCTTCATCGTTCCGGTGATGGATGATGGCCGACCGCCGCTCTCGTAGAGGATTAAGGTGGATGGTGGATAAACGTTGAGTCTTGTATCTCCAGTGAAATCCAAGGGTGATCGGTTTGTTGGGCTTGGGCTCAGCTCCAGTAATAATAACGCTGGAATATTTTGGTTTTAAAATGAGCCTGATGTGGAATGGGCTTATTGTGAATAGGCCCATCTGTGTCCATGGTCTAGAGCCTAAGGCCTCCTGATGCGTAAAGCCCATTTCGCACCCTTAGGCCACATTGGAAAGACCAGATCGCAGCCCATGTTCGGACCGGGCCCAGAGCCCGACCGGGTCTAATTTTCGGATTGAATCCTTTCAAAAATTATTTAAAATTAAAAAATTCCAATTTTTTTTTTTTTTTTCTAAAGATTATGAAAAAGCTTAAAAATTAGTTTTTGAGAAGTTTTCACTTAAAATATGTGAAAATCCTTGATAAAAAATTATGCTCAAAATTGAGCAAGCTTTTGGGACCTTACAATTTGAGTATTCTTAGATATAAATGATAGGTTGTCGTTTGCGCAATTCCATTTCTACTATTATGCGATTGTGCACCTTCAATATATTGATTGTGGTTTCCTTTTAGTCCAGTTAGGAATATGAATGACATTTGTCTTATTTCTTAGGGTTAGATTCTTGTTTTTCCTTGCAATATTTAAGCTTTATTGGTTGTTGATTGTTAGTTTAATGATTGCGTACCTATATGATCATCTCATATGTTAGTAAATAGGTTTAAAATCAATTTAGACTACCTAACGAACATCTCTTTAATCAATAAGATTAGAAACTGAATTGTACTAGTTGATTAATTAGTATATATAAATCTCTGATCCTATATTCTCTGATTACGTGATATATTTTTGTACCTCACTTAGTTTCCAACCAACCCCAATAGGCTAGTGGTGATGTCTCATTAAAAAAGTTCTTATAACTCAATATCGTGTGAGATATGGGTTTGAAAGAATTCACCTCTAAAACAAGGGCTATAGACCTACCTTTAAGGCAATATCCTTAAACTTGTGTCTTTTCTTCTCCGAATGGAAAAAGGTAGGTCTCAACACTATATCGCCTTCGAATTTGCTACATTCATTTTTAATTTAGCCTTGTTGGCTATAGAGTATGATTCTGAAGTCTCATGTGGAGAGGGAGAAAGTTGGTCGAGTGATACATTAGTAGTGGCCCAACCTCAAATCATCATCACTTGAGTACTTCTTTTGTGGATTTAGCTCGTATGGAATAGGCCGTCATTACTAATGTTGTCTAGTAGCATTTAGGTAGGTATTGACCAAATTGCAACATTACTCTCGTTGTGATTACGAATGGTCCCTTCCAATACTGTGGCATATAGTGTATTTTGAACTTAATGGGCCAATATTGTAAGACTACCTAAGTTATGATGAATAGAGTATTCCCAAAATCTCACATGATTGACAAATGTACAAGGAGAATTTGTTTATCTAACATTGCAAATCTTCCGTGCTAATTGGAATAGGGTTACAGCGGGGATCTATATAGGGGTTGGAAAATAGATTGATTCCTTTAGTTTAGGTCTCGTCTATATCACAAAAAGAATATATATATATATACACATAGAGACATGGCCACTTCATTTGTTTCCGAAATTGGATTTTTTTCTCTCCCCTTTCTAGGGTTTTCTTGTGACATCCAGATTTTTCGGGTTTTAATTTGACTGGATAATTAGAATCCTGTCTCATCATTTCAATCGATTTATTGACGAGTCAAATTTCAATAAAGAAATTATCGGAGGAAAAATTGAAACCAAAAAGAAAATTGAAAGGAAAAGGAAAAGAGAAAAGAAAAATTGAAATAAAGAAATATACATTTCCTTTTTTCTTTTTCTCTCTCTCCCCCTCTTTTCTTTTCTTTCTTTTCTCTCTTTTCTTTCTCTCTCTTCTCTCCTCTCCCCTCCCCTTCGTGCGAATTGGCCCCCCTTTTTCCACCGAATAGTGGGCTGTCACCCACTTATTTTTCCCCTCTCCCTTTGACCATTCAAACCCTTTCCTCTCTCTTATCTCTTCTTCTCTCTCCTCTCTCTTCTCCCCCACGTGACCTTCTTCTTCTTCGTTCTTCTTCATGCGAACCAGCCCGAAACCAGCAAACCGAAGAAGAAGAAGCAGCTCGTCGGAGCCGTTGCCACCCGCACCGCCTCCCGGACGCCCGTCTCGCTGCCGCACCGCCGCCCGTGCACGCCGCGCACGCCCCCGCGTCCACCGTTCGCTGCCGTCCTCCCCGTGCAACCTCACCCCTGCTCCGCCTCTGTCCATCTCAATCCGGCCACCTCCGGCCGCCGTTTGAGCTCGCCGGACCTCCACCGGCCCTCCCCGGAGTTCCGCCCGCTCCCCCGAACCCTTCCCTGCCCCTAACCATCCCTGTTTTCCTCTGTTTCGCAGCAAACCAGCAACCCACGAAATGGGTTTCCAGCTGGTTCGGGCTCGTTTTGGGCCGTTTCCCGGCCCCGGATCCGCGAGTCGCTTTGGGAGGAATCGTTCTCGCGTCGCCGCCGTCGGATTGATCCGATTTGCGCGCGATTTGGTGAGTAATCTCACTAATCTTGGATTAGTTGGCTAATTATGCTTTAGGTTGGTTTAGTTTTAATTAATTATGTTTAGGTTGTTAGATTAGAATTAATTAGCAATTATTAGTCAATTGTGATGTGATTTAGATAAATTGATTGTGTAATTAGCAAGTAGACGTGGTCTACTATTTATTGGAAGTATCTCGGGAATTTTCCGACCCCTAATCGGGCTTCAATTTGGCGATTTGGGCCTACGTGAGATTTTTTGGCATTTAAATATTAATTTTCGGAATTAAATTAAATAATTATTTATTTTCCGAAAATTCAAGGAGATGGTCTGGAATCGGAAAATTATGCTGATGATCGTAGCGAAGTCCGTTTATTTAATCGGACTTTATGTTAAGCTAAATTGAATTTTTAATATTAATTAATTTTCGAAATTAATTAAATAATTATTTATTTTCCGAAAATTCAATTGAGATGGCCTGGAACCGGAAAATTATGCTGATGACTGTGGTGAAGTCCGTTTATTTAATCGGGCCTTATTTTGAGCTAAATTGAATTTTTAATAATTAATAATTAATTTTCGAAATTAATTAATTAATTAATTATTTTTCGGAAATTAAGATTTTGTTGGCCGACGACGAAATCTCGTGCCGATCGTCATGGCGTAGTCCGTTTATTTATTTGAGCTCCACATTGTATGGAATTGAATAAATTGTGATGTTTTAGGGATTTACCCTAAATTGATTTGGAAATGATTGAGATTGATTGATAGATGGCCGAGTATGTTTGTTTAGCATTTATAATGCTTTGACGAGTTGTAAAGTGGATGGAATCATGAGAGCGGATTAGAAGTACTGCGGGATTGAAGCGATCGGGCGCGGTGTATGGACCTACGTGGTTCGGTGATTGGGATATCATTTGAAGTAAAAACGGCGCCTTAAAGAACGCACGTATCGGTCTAGTACATACATTATTGTGGACCTACGTGGTTCGGTGATTTGGGATATCACTGGCGAAAACGGCGCCTTAAAGAACGCACGTATTGGTCTAGTACTCATTGTTATAGGCATGTATGGTTCGGTGATTAAGGTCATCACTGGCGAAAACGGCGCCTTAAAGAACGCACGTATTGGTCTAGTACTCATTGTTATAGGCATGTATGGTTCGGTGATTAAGGTCATCGGCGAAAACGGGCGCTTAAAGAACGCATACACTTGTCTATTGAGTACATTGTTATAGGCATGTATGGTTCGGTGATTAAGGTCATCACCGGCGAAAACAGCGCCTTAAAAACGCATACACTTGTCTATCAAATACATTGTTGTAGGCATGTGTGGTTCGGTGATTGGGATATCACTAGCGAAAACGGCGCCTTAAAGAACGCACGCAATTGTCTATTGAACAGATCATTGTAGGCATGTGTGGTTCGGTGAGTGAGATATCAGGCGAAAACGGCTTCTTTTAAAAGAACGCACACAATTGTCTATTGAGTACATGGTTATAGGCATGCGTGGTTCGGTGACTAAGGATAACCGGGCGAAAATTGACGGCGCCTTAAAGAAGCACGCACGCAATTGTCTATTGAACAGATCATGGTAGGCATGTGTGGTTCGGTGATTTGAGATATTGGCGAAAAGCAGCGCCTTAAAGAACGCACGCAATTGTCTAGTGAATATGTCACATTGGTGAACTTGACATCCGAAAGTATTGACCTAGAATGGTCTGTCTGACATGTAATCGACTAGTTCGATTGACCAATGAATTGATTCGATTGTTGTGAAATGATAGATTGAATGGAAATGACCGTGAGTGGTCTTGTTAGCATGAAATCGACTAGGTCGATTTGGTTGATACTTTGATCTGTGATGTGATTGCTTAGGTGTCTATTTGACCTATGCTAACATGCAGGTGGGATCTGATGCTAAGGTACGTCTTCTGACCCATGCGTGTTTAGGCAGCCTTTAGTATAATGGTTTACTAATCGGGCTTAGTGGGGTAGAACTCGCTGAGACGTAGTCTCATCCCAGTTTGGGGAAAAACATTTCAGGACCCCGATGAGGAGCTGAGGAGGAATCTAAGAAGGAGAACTCGAAGGTGAAACCTGAGTAGAAGGATTTTTTGGAAGAAGACGATAATACCGAGAGAGATTTTGAGTATGACCTGAAGGGATTGAGATTCCATTTTCTTTTGAGATCTCCAATTGATGTGAATAGTTATGAAGTTCTCTGGTTTGTATTTTGTATAAAAGTTTGGTTATAAATTTCAATATGAAAATTATGGCCCTGCTTTTCTATCCCATTGTTTTATTGTCTGGGGATTTATAATTGCTTCCGCATGTGCTTAATAAAAAAAAAGGGTCGGCGATACTAGTCCTGGGATATCGCATATTAAAAATCGACCAAGAGAAGGATGTGTGCGTGCCCAAGGATCGGGGCGTGACATTTCTCCTCTTCCTCTTGTCTTTACACAACTATCTTCTTCAACCTCCATGGAGGGGAGGGTTTGAATTAGATCTCTCCCTTCCTTCATTTTTCATTTTTTTTTTGGGGGTTGATTTAGACATCTATTTTCTTAAACTTGCTTTTCTTATGTTTTGTGAAGGTTTTCCCCCACTAAAACTTCCCTATTCTATTTCAAGGAGGATTCTACTGTAGTCTATTTTAAGTTTCGAGATTTTTGCGTGTATGATTTTAGGTTTCGCTTCCCTTGGATTTCATTAATATAGGTATTGCTCTCACAAGTATCGGATTTATACTTGTTCAATCTTGTTACTTTGAATGGCAATGGTATTGAAGTTAAAGTCCCTAAGTTTCACCCTAATCTCAAATATATAGCCATATTTCCAAAAATTTCCATTAATTTCTCTAAGATTATCAACATCAAGATCAATTAGAGGGTTATTATTAAACTATGGGCTTTCATTAGCATTGTCATCTTCATTTGAAAAAATAGTAGCATCCTCACCTTTGTATAGAAGAACAATAGTCTCTTGATGTTAATAATCTGAAAGAAGTCAATGATGATTTTTAGATGTGTGGGCAAATTTGAGATTAGGATGAAAGTTGAAGGTTTTTCTAAGGCAAAAAGATCGATGCATAATTGGTTATTAACCTAAAGTTGGTCTTTTAAAGGATATAGCCCCCCCCCTGCTTTTTTCTTTTTTGAGTTTTTGTTTGTATGTTGCAAGTGATGCACTTAGAGTTAATTTTACGGAACAATGTTATTTTTTAAAGGGTTAATGCCCTAAAAACCCCAAACCGATACACCTATGACAAAATTATCAAAAACTAATTTTTCGATGATGAAAAATCCCAAACTTGTACTCCTATAATAAATTTATCCCACCTGACCACAGCCCCTTTTATCAACCTCAAACACCCGCCGCCCCTAGTGATTTAGGTATAATTGACTAATGGATTGATTGATTTCACGACCCCGTAGATTTGTGATAAATTTACCCCAAACTAATTGTTTAAACCCCAAAAAAGCCAAAATTAGTACATTTATGACAAATGTGCCTTTTGTTAAATTGAATTAATATCACAAAAAATCACAAAAAACTGTATAACTATGATAAACGAAGAATAAAATCTCAAACTGGTACACTAGTCAACTGTCATATTTCATCCAATTTAGTAATTTGACAGTAAAATTTAGCAGAAATTAACGGAGGATAAATTTGTTATAAGTATTTTAGTTTGAGGTTAATTTATCAAAGATGTAATAGTTTGGGGTTTTTTGTGGTTAAAAAATTAGTTTTTGGTAAATTTGTCACATGTGTACTAGTTTGGGGTTTTTCAAGATATTAATCCATTTTTTAAACGGTTGTCTTATCCTTTTTCATTTAAAAATTTGATAAAAGCTTAACTAAGATCTCTTACTAAAAATTCCTCATCATTTTCACGGAATAATTTGAACATTTTATTATTTGAAATATTCCTACATAAACTAGTGAATCGTTGAATGTTTTGGTAAGACTATTTTGCAAGTAAATTAATTATATGCTTTAGCTAGACAACTTCTTTTTACAAGTAAATTAATTGCATATTTCTACTTGATCTTTATCGATGAGCTGGAGCAAAATCTAGGTGATATTCACTAGCTTACATAACAAAATAAAATTTCGGTGATGCTTGAACCAGCCAAATTCCTATGACTTCGAGCCTCGCTAGTCTATGGCGTCGATGATGAGGCTCGGTGAGCTTGAGCCTCACTGGCTTGTGGTGAGACTTGAGCTTGTCCGTGGATGGCTAGCAATTAGTCAAGGAATGAGAAAAAGAAAAGAAGAGAAATATAAAATTTAAAATAAAAATAATTAAAAAATTCGAATTTTTTGCGTAATTTTTCTAGAAAACCAAATCAAATACCAAACAACGGAAAATATTTTCTAGAAATATCACATTTTTCGAGCATTAAGATAGCATCTAAGATTTTACTTTTGCTGTTGAGCAAATAACACTTAACAACCGAAATTGATAGACTAATTTGTCTTTTTGTTGACTTTAGATTGTGGCTGCGAATGGCTATAACTATGCGTGAAGTTAAAGGACTCTTCGTGTCCAATCCAAATCCACATGAGACGAAACAGCTCCCTTCGTTTGACTTGGAACTACGTGTTGACGTTTCTCTTCCGCAAGACTCGAGTTCCTTGCATTATTATGTACGAGGCGACTGCCTCTGTTGAAATATTTCATTCTGCACCACACGAGTCCCTTGCATAACCGACGCTAACATGGATATTTTTTTTTTTAAATTTTTTAGTAATTTTTAATATTTTATAAAAAGAAGGAAAAGAGAAGAAAAATAAAAGGAAAAAGAAAAGATAAAATTAACAAAAAATTTGAAAAGAAATATATTTTAAAATTTTAAAAAAGTCTACGCTCCAAGTCATGTAGGACAGTTAGTGTTCACGTTGGTAATTGCTGACCTATATTGATGGAATGGATTCAATTGATATTAATGTGAAAATGTTTATAATTAAATTGATTCAAATGAAGATTCTATGACTGAATTTGTACTAATAAAATATGCTTAAGACTTTTTTTTGTACTTCTTTTGTATTTTTCCTTGATATATTTTTGAGCACGATCAAGTTCCTTACATTGGATATAGTATTTTTACTTGATATATTTTATTACATGCCGAATAGAATATTGTTACAACGGGGTCTATATATGCACTGAAAAGAGATTCATTCCCATAGTAAGGTCTGGCCTGTATTACAAAAAAGTACGGCCAAACATGGCCAATGTTACTATTCCTGAGACTACGCTCAACACAAGCGGCAAACCGATGCCGCTTCTTGGCTTCGGAACAGCCGAGTTCCCGTTTGGCTCCTCTGACAACGTGAAGGAACACCTTCTCCAAGCGATCCAATTGGGTTACCGGCACTTCGACTCAGCCTCGATTTACCTGTCCGAGCAGCCCCTCGGAGAAGCCGTGGCCGATGCTCTCGAGATCGGCCTCCTAAACTCGAGGGACGAGCTGTTCATCACCACGAAGCTCTGGTGCAGCGATGCGCATGGCGACCGCGTTGTCCCTGCGCTCCAGAGATCCCTCAAGTACAATCTCAGTTAACAGATGAATCATACAAGTACCATGTTCGTGCGTTTCGTCATCCTTGTTTTCACTACGTCGGTCGGTTCTTGTGTGCAGGAAACTCAGGCTCGAGTACGTGGACCTGTATCTGGTACATTTTCCGGTGAGCTCGAAGCCAGGAGAGTGTGAGATTCCAGTGAAGGAGGATCTTCTTCAGTTTGATTATGAGGGTGTGTGGAAGGCCATGGAAGAGTGTCAGAAGCTGGGCCTGGCCAAAAGCATAGGAGAGCAATTTCTCAAGCAAAAAGCTTGAGAAGTTACTGAGCGTCGCTGAGATCCCTCCCGCAGTCAACCAAGTGAGTTTTTTGTTGGTCCCTTGGAATTCACGTTTCCTTAAAATTGTTCTAGGAAAATAAAAAAGCATGTTTCTCATAACAAAGAAAAGCTACCAAAAAAATATTTTCCAAAAAAAATGTTTAATTCAAGTCTAGGTTGCTCCTCTTTTATATGTTCATTCAGTCTTCGTGTGCGATTTTGACTTCAAAATAGTTCAAGTTCGCATTATATGCTGAGTAGGAGCTGCAGAGTTTGGAGGTAAAACTTTTTTTATTTTTCTATATTTTTTTTTGGAAGAGATGGGAAATACCATGACTGAAGTCATTTTGATGCTTCAGCCGAAACAGGAAGAGGATAATCTGAATTCCGATGCGTTAACATGATCAGGAAATCAACTCAAAAAAAAAAAAAAAAAAACATGTTCAGGGGAAAAAGCTGTTCTTAAATTGGGTCATGTTGTCCCATGGCATGAGGTAGAAATTTCCTCCGACCCAAGCCCTGCTTCGTGGGATTCCCCACCCCCCCCCCCCCCCCCCCCCCCCCCCCCCCCAAAAAAAAAAAAAAAAAAAAACTCATCTATCTGATTTGACATGAGAAGGGTGTGATTTTTGTCTTTTTTTTTTTTTTTTTTTTTTTACGATTTATATGAGTGTGATTTGACGATGAAGGTGGAGATGAACCCTCTGTGGCAGCAACAAAAGCTAAGGAAATTCTGCAAGGAAAAGGGAATACACATTACCGCCTACTCTCCGTTAGGAGCCAAAGGAACTTTTTGGGGGACCAATAGAGTGATGGAATGCGAGGTGCTACAAGAGATTGCCAAAGCCAAAGGGAAGACGCATGGCCAGGTTGTCATCAATCTCCTATGCACTTTATCATTCTCGAATTGGATGATGCTATGCATTCATATATTGATTCAGATGATTAATTTAGACACTTGGTCCTCTCAAGTCAAAATTCTATGTAGCTACTAGCTAGGCTACGGTCAGTTATAATTACGTAAAGTATAAATCCTATAGGATTAATCAATTTGGTTAAGGGAAAAATATAAAGCCTTACAACACATGAATATTCCTTAACATTGGATCACTTTATCGCATTGTAAGATATTTAGCGCATTTGTTGACCAAGTCCATTAATTGAGCTAGAACTAAGTAAAATGTTAGAACATTACTTATTTTTTATTAATATCTATCTGGTTATTATCATTGCACATATATAAGCAAGTTCACTCATTACTCCTTATATGATGGGAAAATGATACAAATAGTCTCTAAACTTTGGCTTAATATGTAATATCATAATTGAACTTTTAGTTTGTTTAATATAATCTTTGAACTATTGCTAATTATACTATTGCTCGAATGGTAAAATATTTTTTAATTTCAAAAAATTTCCAAAACTAACCAAAAAACATGCTATTTTTTATTTTCTTTATTTTCTGGTCTTTGTTAATATTATTATAGTTCTATTCAATATTTTTATCTAATGATCTCTATATTAATAAAAATATAACATCATTTACAGTTATATTGTTTTCATAAGAAAATATAATAATGATATTTATTAATCTCTGGAATAATTGTACTTATATAAATTTAAATTTGAATTCCTAATTTTTTAGATAGATAAAATCATCAATTTTTCTTGTGTTAGTGTTTTTTTAATTAATTTTAGCTAAATCTATAAATTAAAAATTAAAAATAGCAAGATTTTCAATCTAATACAATTGCCCAGGTTGTCATCAATTTCTATCCACCCTATTCTTCTCGAATTCGATGATGCCGTACATATAAATATTGATTCTGATGATTAATTTAGACACTTGGTCCTCTTAAATCAAAATTCTATGCAGCTAGGCTCCAGTTAATTACAGTTATGTAAGATATTAATCCTAAAGAATTGATCAATTTGGTTAGGGGAAAGATATAAACCCTTACAATACATAAATACTCCTTAATATTGGATCACTCCATCACATTATAAGAGATTTAGCGGATTAGTTGACCAAGTCCAACAATTGAGTTAGAACTAAGTAAAATGTTAGAACATTACTTATTTCTATTATTATCTCTCTGGTTATAATCCTTGCACATATGTATGCAACTTTACGCTTTACTCATCATTTAATGGAAAAATATTACAAACAATCCTTCAACTTTAGCCTAATGTGTAATGTCATCCTTGATCTATTAACTCGTTAAATGTGACTCTTGAACTATTTATGAATGTTCAATCTAGCCTAAACTTTCAATTTGTTCAATCTAGTCTCAACTTTCTAGAAGATAGTCCAAAATTTTTCATAATTACACTATTACCTGAATATTAGAATGTCTTTTTTTTTTCAATCCATTTTCTAAATCAACAAAAAAAATGCTATTTTTTTAATAATCTTTTTTTTTTTGTAATCTGTTCTTTGTAAATAATATTATTGTTCCATTCAAATGTTTTTAACTTATGGTCTCTATATTAGTAAAATATAACATCATTTATAGTTATATCGAATTCATATTTCTTTTACTTTGCTAATAAGTGTTTTCATAAGCATATTCAATAATGATATTTATTTATCTCTAAATTTATCATACTTATATAAATTTAAATTTTAGTTCCTAATTTCTTAGATAGATAAAATCTTCAAGTTTTTAAGTTTCATTTTCTTAAAATATGTTTGGCTAAATATATAACTTAAAAAATTAAAATAGCAAGATTTTCAATCCAACACAACTCTAAATGAGATTCTACTTTTACTTTAATAGAGTTCATAATTTAAGTTATACTTAAATGGAACTATAGTATTATTTATAAAGACCAAAAAAGATAAAATAATAATAAAAAGAAATCCATATTTTTTGTTGATCTAGGAAATGGATTGAAACGACATAATATTTTGAAATTTAGGCAATATTGTAATTATGAAAACTTGTGAATATTACCAAATGATTGACTTGATATTGTTATGAAAAATTGAGGGACTAGATTGAACAAATTGAAGTCTATGGACTAGATTGAACATGTAGGATTTATTCGAGGATCATACAAAACAAATTAAAAGTTAAAAAAAACACATTACATATTGGACCAGAGTTTAAGAACTATTTGTGTCACTTTTCCTACATGGAGATGATTCTGACGAATGATTAAGCTTATATGTTGGCTATATTATTGGTTTGCATGAAGGTTTGTTTAAGGTGGGCATATGAACAAGGAGTCAGTGTGCTAATCAAAAGCTTCAACAAAGAGAGGATGAAAGAGAACCTCGACATATTCGACTGGAGCTTGAGCCTTGAAGAATTGAACAAAATTAGTCAAATTCCACAAAAGAAAGGATACGCCGGACTTCAATTTGTGTCCCCAGATGGTCCTTACAGGTCACCTGAAGAGTTCTGGGACGAGGAGATTTGATCAAGAACCATTAATTGCTTCATTTAGTCCATTCAACTTGAGACTTATTGAATGAATTATCTATCCCAAGATAGTTGAGCCTTAATCCTAAAGGAACGCTAGTCCCTTCTATTTTCCAGTGTTCATCCGTCATTGAGCAGTGCAATGAAATGTGATTCAAACTGTAATAGAGAGGTGTTCTAAAATGTATACATGAGTAATAATTATTTGACGGCACCAGTCAAATAATTTTTATCATAATATTCATAAGGATTGAGTAGCCATCTCACGTTAGAATAGTAATGCAACGGTTGCATAGAATGCCTTTCTTTTAGGGATGGTGCATGCGTGATAACAGGGCGAAATATTTTATTCAAGACATCTGCACAGCGGGATGAAATGCTTTGAGTTTAGGCTCTAGCCCACACGATTCGTCCCAACTATATCAAACTGAAGAGACCATTCCCTACCAGGTGACTTCGATGTTGCTGATTCTTATCCCAAAATATCATGTACATTTATTCATTACAACCACCTCCCACCTTCCACGCCTACTCCTTTGCCCTCTACTCAACGTTGGACTACAAGAAACCGTGCAGCTGGCCGATCGCCCTGTATTAAACTGAACACTTGAGAGTACGTGCATCTCGTTTAGCTGGGCAATGGCCCATTTTAAATGGCCAATTGTTGAAACCTTGAGACTGGACCATACGCCAAGCCCTTCCAAGTTCAAGGAGCTGATTGAGCTCAACCCCTTAAATTTCATGTTGAATAGCTATACCAGCACCCTTTTCTTCATTTTTAACTTTCTGATAACTTTTCAGCTAAAAAAGAACTTTCTTATAACTTAAGTTTAGCGAATGAAGAAAGATTGATTCCTTAAGTTTAGATCTCCCATGTATCGCAAAAAAATAAAGAGAAATATGGCCAATATAATTACATGTGTACTTTATATGACAGAGTGCAAGTTCGTCGCATTGAATATCTTGTTTCATGTAAATACTTACTCTGAATGCCCACGTAATTATAGAAGCTAAAATTCTAGCGGCCACTCATTTCACATCCATTCACTGTATATTTAATTTTACATAATGCAAGGATTCTTCAAATGGGGAAAAGTGCCAAAAATGTCCTAACCCTTTTGCATTTGTGCCGATTTAGTCGTAAACTTTTTTTTGGTGCCGATTCAGTCCTAAATCCTTTTACGTTGTGCCAATTTAGTCATTTTCGGCCAATTTTGACCGGATTTTGCTGACTGGATGCCGGCCAACTGACGTGGCCTGATCGGCGCTAACGTGGACAACTTTGAATAATATTTTAATATTTTTTACTTTTTTATTATTTTTTTATTTTTTAATTTTTGTCTTTTTCCTCCTGCTGGTCACCGAGGTCCGGCGACCGGCCGGTGGTGACGGCTGGCGAGGCCGAGGCCGACCTCACCAGCCCTCGCCGGATCCGGCGAGGGCGAGCCTCGCCTGCGTGGTGGCCGGTGAGGTCGGCCTCGCCCTTGCCGGCCGTTGCCTTTGGTCGGTCGCTGGACCTCGGCAACCGGTTGGAGGAAAAAGACAAAAAGAGAAAAAGAAAAAGAAATATTAAAAATAGTTAAATAAAAAAATATTATTATAAGTTGTCTACGTCAGCGCTGATCAAGCCATGTCAGTCGGCCAGCGTCCAGTTAGCAAAATCCGGCCAAAATTGACCGGAAATGACTAAATTGGCACAACATAAAAATGTTTAGGACTGAATCGACACCAAAAAAAGGTTTAGGACTAAATCGGCACAAAGAAAAAATGTTTAGGACTTTTTTGGTACTTTTCCCAATTATAGAAGCTAAAATTCTAGCGGCCACTTAGTTCACATCCATTCACTGTATATTTAATTTTACATAATGCAAGGATTCTTCACATGCATGTGCATTTTATTTTACGCAGCGCAAGTTCCTCGTGTTGTATGTTTTGTTTAATGTGAATACTTACTTCGAAATGGACACGTAATTATAGAAGCTAATATTCTAGTGCAACTCACTTCACATCCATTCATTGTTTTATTTAATTTTACATAATGCAAGGACATGCATGTGTATTTTATTCTACACAGCGCAAGTGCCTCGCATTGTATGTTTTGTTTGACGTAAATGCTTACTTGAAATGCACACGTAATCATAGAAGCTAATATTCTAGTGGCCACTCATTTCACATGCATTCATTGTATATTTCGTTTTACATTATGCATGGAGTCTTCACATGCATGTATATTCTATTCACACAGCGCAAGTTCATCGCATTACTTTGAAATGCACACGTAATTACTGAAGCAAATATTCTAGCGGCCACTCACTTCCCATGCATTCATCGTACACTTAGTTTTACATAATGCAAGGATTCTTCACTTGTATTTTTATTTTACTTACACAGCGCATGTTCCTCGCATTACTTACTTTGAAATGCACACGTATTACAGAAGCCAATATTCTAGTGGCCGCTCGCTTCCCATGCATTCATTGCGCATTTAGTTTTATATAATGCAAGGATTCTTCACGTACAAATGTTCGATGCCGATTGAGAAATGGTTACAACAGGGATCTATTTATGGGATGAGGAAAGATTGTTTCCTCAAGTTTAGGTCTCCTCTATATCGCGAAAATATACAGAGAAATATGGCCAATATTATGATTCCCGAGACTCAACTTACTACAAACGGCAAAGCGATCCCGCTTCTCGGCTTCGGAACAGCCGAGTACCCATTTGGCTCCGCTGAGAATGTGAAGGAACGCCTTCTTGACGCAATCCAATTGGGTGTTCGACACTTCGACTCAGCCTCACTTTACCAATCCGAGGAGCCACTTGGAAAAGCCGCAGCCGAGGCCCTTGAACTTGGCCTCATAAACTCGCGTGAGAAGCTATTCATCTCCACGAAGCTCTGGTGCACCGATGCACATGGCGACCGCGTCATCCCTGCGCTCCAGAGATCCCTCAGGTACAATTTCAGTTAAATATATGAATCGTATAGTACCATGTTTATATGTTTTCATTATACTCATTTTCATGGCGCCTGTTGGTTTTTGAGTGTAGGAATCTCGGGCTCGAGTATGTTGACCAGTATCTGTTGCATTTTCCGGTGACCTTGAAGCCAGGTGAGTGTAAGCTTCCAGTGTTGAAGGAGGATCTGCTTCCGTTTGATTATGAAAGTGTATGGAAGGCCATGGAAGAGTGTCAAAAGCTGGGCTTGGCCAAACAAATTGGAGTGAGCAATTTCTCAAGCAAAAAGCTTGAGAAGTTACTCAGCATCGCTGAGATTCCTCCTGCCGTCAACCAAGTGAGTTTATTGTTGGCCCCTTGGTATTCACGTTTTCTTAAAATTACTCTAGGAAAAAAAAAAAGCATGTTTGTCATAACAAAGAAAAACTACCAAGGACATGTTTTCCAAAAAAACACGTTTATCGGCAATCTGGCATTGCTGTGGTGGGTCCTCCCGCTTACGTAGTACCTGGGGGTTTACACTTTGGCTACCAGCTGAGGCGATTCCTCCAGAACCAAAAAAAGACAGTCTGGCATTGCTCCTTTTTTATGTTCCTTCAGTCTTCGTGCCGTTCCACCACAGACGTGCGAGCGTGACCACTCAATAGTTGAAGTTCTCTATGTGTTGAAAAAAGGTGTACCGGCCGTAATCCTAGATCAACCTAAATCTAATCTCCCAAGCTCCTAGGGCGCCCCTCAAAAGAATCCAACTAGTGAAGGATGAACGAGTCATCTAATTATCGATAAAGTCAAGATTGGTAACATGAGATTTGCCCAAGAACATCATCCGCAGGCAATCTTATAACATACCATGAAAAAGAAAAAAAGTGGAGGCACTGAGATTATACGGGTAATTTGGCGGATAAAATTCATTATGGTACAGAAAAAAAGCTAAGTATCATCGTGACCTTTTTACAGGAACCAATGTGAAATATACGATGACCAAAAACATTTTTCTCCCGAAGTGGCTAGTTTTAATCTTAAATCAGATGAGTTGTGATTCCTCAGACTTCAACAAGGGGGTGTGAGTTTTTATTATGATTTGAATGGGTGTGATTTGATTGTGTAGGTGGAGATGAACCCTCTGTGGCAGCAACAGAAGCTTAGGGAATTCTGCAAAGGAAAGGGAATACACATCACTGCCTACTCTCCCTTAGGCGCCAAAGGATCGTTTTGGGGTACCGATAGAGTGATGGAATGCGAGGTGCTGCATGAGATTGCCAAGGCCAAAGGGAAGACGCTTGCCCAGGTTGTTATCGATCTTCTATGCACTTTATCCTTCTCAAATTTGATGATGCTATGCGTGCAAATATTGAGGATGATTAATTTAGACACTTGGTCCTGTTAAATCCATAATCAATGCAGCTAGGCGGCGATCAGTTATGGTTATGTAAGATATGAGTATCAATCACTTTGCTTTGGAGCAAGGAATTAAAGTTATCCTCACCATCCTCGTACTCACTTTCTATACAGCACATAACTGTTCCTTAAAATTGGAAGCATGTTTACTCTTTTCTCCCTACGTACGTGAATGCATTTCATATAAATGGTCAACTTCATATTTTGACTATATCATTGGTTTGCATGAAGATTTGTCTGAGGTGGGTGCATGAACAAGGAGTCAGTATGCTAGTGAAAAGCTTCAAGATAGAGAGGATGAAGAGAACCTTGACATATTCGACTGGAGCTTGAGCGTTGAAGAGCTAGACAAAATTCGTCAGATCCCACAAAAGAAAGGATTCCCCGGACTTGAATTTATATCCCCAGATGGTCCTTACAAGTCTCCCGAAGAGTTTTGGGATGAGGAGATTTAATCAAGAATTATCAATTTCTCCAATAAGTTCATTCAACTTGAGATGTTTCTAATGAGTTGTTCTTAGATTGTTGAACCTTGATGCCAAATGAAAGCTATTCCCTTCTATTTTAGAACAACGTATTTATGTTCACCCTTCCTTTAGCAGTGTAATAGGGAGGTGTTTCAATGTGAATTGTTTGACTTAAAATAAAGTAGCCATCATGCACGCTCGTGTATGACGGCTTTTGCTCTTTTCAGATTTTGGTGGATGGAATAAGTAGATGATTAAGTGGCAAATGCTTGAGCCAATGGCGTCAGGATTTCTCATATTCATTCTAATCTTCTAGACTTTAATACTTGAAAATGTTTCATATCTTTACAAGTTAGTTACCTCAATTTACCCTTAAAAGACCTTAAATAGAGTTCCAGCAACTACTAATACCAGCTTCCTTTCCCTTTTCTTTAATTCCGTTATAAATTATCTTTCTTTATATACTACTCTATAAAAAAAATTATTTACTTTTGGGTAAAAAAAAATTCTTTTCTGAATATTGTCGTCCTATAAATACAAAAAAAAAAAAAGTAAGAAATCATCATGACCTTTGATGAATTAAAAAATTTAGTGTGTTCAAAGAAAATCAAATTTCATAAAGCATACTTAAAATACTCACTATCTAAAACTAATTCGAAAAATTCACTTTAGCATAGTAAATACTATGGAATCTTTCATCTCAGCAAATGAATGGTATTTAGGATTTTGCCATTTTATACTAATGTATATTACACAGCATTCTTTCGTGCGTACAATAATAAGAAAAATGTATCAAATTACTAAGTCAGGTAAGTTAAAAAATATTCCACTCCTTCATCTGAATTCTTCCTTCTTCTATGCGACAAATGACTACATGTTAAGATAATAAATTACTATGTAAGGATGTCAAAAATACTTGAATCGAATCAAATTGTTGACACCTCTAACTATGCAAAATGAATGAAAGAAAGATGTGAAAATAACTATGCAAAATGAAAGAAAGAAAGATGTGAAAATTGGAATTCGATAGACAAAAAAGTTGCATGTATGGTTGTTCTCGGGGTCATAACCAATCATTTGGAATAAGCAGAAAATGCTGCAATAAGTAGGGTGTGATACTAGAGGGGCCTATAAGCGTGCCATGGACGGCAATTTGGTCACACCTTTTTATTCCTCCTTAGCCTCAAAAGTCGCACCCCTCTTTCGGTCTTTCGCATTTTTCCAAATTCATGGAATAAAAATCTGCAAAAGTTAATCATAGGATTTTGCCTTTACGAAAACAATGGGAAAGTCACACAGCCGATGTGGATAAGAATCTCTTCGCCATTTGATCTACTCCATTGTCTTCGGACAGTTGACCGGTAGATAAAAATGCAAAGGCTCGACAAAGGATATTTTGAAGCATAAAGGCTTTAGACTATATCAAGTTTTGAAAATAGAGGTTTAAGAGTTAGGACCAACGCAATATGAAAAGTTCAGAATCTAATTCTTTCATCTTCAGGGATGAATGCAGTTTTGGTCCCCTAAATTTTACTGTCTGTGCAATATGGTCCTCTAAAGTTATTTTTATATAACCAAATCCTCTACCTCCTTCACTTTATCCATTCTAGTCCTTCCATCAATTACTATTACAATTAGCGAGAGAGGAGCACCGAGAAAGAGAAAAGGGGGGGGGGGGGGGGGGGGGGTGGAATATGATAGGGGTTGCTAGATGCTCGTTGATCAAGCTATCTCTCTCTCCTTCTCTCCCTCACCGCTCCACTTTTCTCTCTTACCTTGTAGGTCCTCTCCCTTCTTTTCTTTTCTTTTTTTTCTGTGTTCTTGATGTTTGCTAATGTGGTGCTTACTGGGCGACATAATAGCACAACACGTCCATCATGTTCCACATCAGCACTTTCATATCATTAATTTAACAGTGTTGTAATGGGGATTAGCCAACAAACTTGATTTGATTGAACAAATTAAGCGAAACAAATAGAGGACTTCATTTTTTGAAAGCTAAGAGTCGAAATTGCATATATGATGGAAAAATAGAGGTTCAAGGTTGTACTTTACTCCCAAATTCATTAAGACATATTTAAACTTGGCATCTTTGCAAAGTACCAAAAACTCGGACAAAAGATGGTGGTGTCTACTTTTGGAGCACATTTTCCTTCACTTTTTTCTCGCTCATTTGCAATAGGAAAATGTAGGGTTTTAAATTTGCTGAAATATTAATAAATAATAGTTTTGGCCAAAAAGATACCGTGGTGATTCCAATTGGGGTTTGATTTATCTTCAACCATCACTAGAACCTCTTCTAATTTGTCTTTCACCGAATGCGGTTGTCACATCATACTAAACTTGTTGGTGCAATAACATTTTTTTTTTTATATTCGTTCAAGACGAGGAAACTATGTGAAATCTCTAACTGGGTCTCGGTTATCATACAGAGGGGCAGCCCGGGCCATCATGGAGAAAAATAAGTTTACGCGAACGAATGATGGCAACGACTTTTGTTGTGGTCAAAGTTCAATCCACCACCATGATAAGAGGAGGCCCCCAATCAGTGCGGGCTCTGCAATCATCTTCTTTGTCTCTTTTCCGCAAATGAGCGAGAAAAATCTGGGAGAATCGTCGATGTCGTGAACAAGGCCAAGTCGATTTGGATCGCACGAATACCCATGGGGAATGAGATTCCTCTATGAAGCACAAAATGATTGATTGATTCGAAAACCCACCACATCACCTTCATTCGACATTCGAAAATCGAGGTTTAAGTCGTTTGCCTAAAAACAGGTGTCCCTGATTTATTTTCTCGACATACAACGAGTGTAGTCGAAGACAAGTTGAACACGTCGAAATGATTTCACTTGTTTAAATGACATCATTAACAACTACAAAAATTATAGAAATCGAGATTTCAAATATCGAAGTCATGAAACATGCATAATAATAGAAAATTAATGGGCTTGGCCCATGTCAAACGGCAGATCGTTACAAGAATAATTGCGAAACTTATGACCTCAATTAGTGCGCAGGTAAACAACCATTTCATATATCTCTCACCGCTCCTCTCCTCCTTTGCTTTATCATTCAGAGAGATGCTAAAGTTGAAGTCAAAAGTTTCCCATTCTTGTATTTTAAGAAATCGGAAGGACACAAATGTAAGCACGAATTAGTTCGCGCCTTTTGTTGCACGTGTAGCTTTCCTATTTGTACCGCGGTTTTTTCCTCCTTTTAACAGAACTTTCGTGATTTTCTTTAGGTACATGATCATGCTTCGGCCGAATGTTTTTTTGTTAAACTGAACTGCAAAGATCCTCAAATGCTGTCGGTATGTTCCTCGATAACGTTAGCATCGTCAGTCGAGTACTTTGTTCCAATTGATCATCCGACGATATTGCAAAGAAACTAGACGTGAAC
The DNA here is from genome assembly GCA_017140325.1 of Eucalyptus leucophloia subsp. euroa. Lineage (NCBI taxonomy): Eukaryota > Viridiplantae > Streptophyta > Magnoliopsida > Myrtales > Myrtaceae > Eucalyptus > Eucalyptus leucophloia. The sequence goes on from CM029476.1 coordinate 24,151,605, forward strand.
AATCCAATCTGATCGTTTGCTTTTTGTAAATCCAACTCAAGGCGCATCTAAACTGTGTATAGCCGGGAAAGAATTCTGACAAGCTTCAGTGATACGACGCTCTGAATTGCAGTTGGCAAAGTAGTGAATTTAATGTTAATTTCCATGAAATTAACGTGACTGTACAAGCGCATATTTGATCATTTTCTTCCGCTGGAGAGTTATATTTGATCTTTTTTACACCGTTCTCAAGCAACTCCTCTTTTCTTTTCTTAACAGAAGATAAGAATACTTGATCTTCATAATATTATTAAAAAGAATGACAAATAATCTTTAAACTTTGACTCGATATTCAACATTATCATTGACCTTTAAATTCGTTAAATGTGATTCTTGAATTATTTTTAGATGTTCAATCTAGTCCATAATTTTTCAATTTGTTCAATCTAATCCCTCAATTTTTCATAACAAAGTCAGATCGGTTATTCGAATTATTCAAGAGTTTTCATAATTATACTATCATCTAGATTTTAAAGTATCATTTTGAGTGCATTTGGTCGGAGGAAAGTATTTTTTAGGAATTGATATTCTAGACTTTCACCTATTTGGTTTGCGGAAAATGACTAATCAACTGAAAACACTTTTTGTGCAGTGAAAATATTAATGCATACATTTAGGAAAGTAAATCCCTAAATCTAAAGAGATGAAAACACTTTATGGAATTGTTTATCTTGAATATTTTAATTTTTTTTCCTTTTTTTTTTTCATTTTTCTCCTTCTTTGGCTAGTTGTCAATCGCTAGCCACGGCAAAGGCCGGCGACATCAGCAACATCGGCAACTGGCCAAAAGTAAGGCTTGAGCTCGCCAACTCATGCTTGTGACCAATAACAACTAGTTGCCGAGCTCAATGACTGGCGGAGGGGAAGAATAAAAAGAGATAAAGATAAAATAAAATAATTTTTTAAAAAATTCAATTTCTTTCTTTCATGAGAAAAACTCATGAGACTAATATCACTTTCCAATGGAGATCCAAACACTATAAAACATTTTCCATCACATATCACCAAACAAAGGAAAATTATCCACTTTCCTCAAAAATGATTTCATAGAAAGTATTTTCCCTTACCATGGAATTTTCCTTGAAGCAAACACACCTATCATTTCAAATCAATGCCCTAAAAAAAAAAAAAAAAAAAAGGTATGCTACCTATCTATTACATCTTTCGCTTTATAAATATTACTATAGTTCCATTCAAGTATGTTTTAACTTATGATCATTATAACAGCAAAAATACAACCTCATTTAGAGTTTTATTGGATTCATAGTCCTTTAATTTTTAAAAATTAGTGTTTTCGTAAGTATATCTAATATTGATATCAATCTATCTATACATTTGTCGAACTTATATTAATCAAAATATCGTTCCTAATTTTTTTTATAGATAAAATTTTCGAGTTGTTGTGTTTCGTATTTTCTTAATTAAATTTAATTAAATTTTTAATTAAAAATTTATATAGCAAGAATTTCAATCGATACAACTCCTAATAAGGTTTTACTTTTACTACTGTAGAGATCATAAGTTAAAATATTATTAAATGGAATTATCAAAATATTTTTAAAGACCAAAAAGGTTAAAAAGTAATGAAAAGATAGCCATAGGTAAAAAAGTAATGAAAAGATAGCCATACTTTTGTTGATTTAGGAAATAGATTAAAATCAAGATATATTTCAAATCCAAGCAATAATTTAATTATGAGAAACTTCTGACTTTGTCATGGAAATTTGAGAGACTAGATTGAATAATTAGAAAATTTAGAGACTAAATTAATATTTAAGAAGCCTTACCAAAAAAAATTAATATTTAAGAATAGTTTTAGTACCACATTGAACAAATTAAAAGTTTAAAAATGATATTGCATGTTGGGCTAAAGTCTAGAAAGTATTTGTGTTATTTTCCCACACCACTACTATAGTTAATGTAGTTGTGAGATTGATAATGAACATGGCAACCTAGTTCAACAATTATTTAGAAGGGATGTGACAATATAATTTGGTCTATCTATTCTTAACAATTCATCCCAAATTAAGCACAATCCGCAGACATGGAGAAATGACTCATTTCGATGATTTCGGGCTCAAATCTTCTTTGCTAAGCTTCTTAAGTAAATAGTTCATGAAGTGGATGACTTTAATTTGTAAACCGATATATTGTGCTTGTTCATTTACCATTCAAAAGAGTTACAACGTTATTATCCAAAGAAGGCAATGAGTTCCATCGGAGGTTTCCCAGAAAGAAAAACGGAGGTGGACCCAAAAACCAGCTATAAAGTGAAAACTTTCACGTCAAGATTTAAAGATAGGGATGAACCAAAGAGTTCTTTTAGAGCAAGAGCAGAGAGGAAAAGGCAGCATTTGAGGAGGCATCATCACCCCCCATCCCATTAACAACAGAGCTCATTGATGGTGTTCCTCCTTGTGGGCCTTTTCCTTCAAATACATTATTATTAAAATAATTATTATTCTCTTCTCCATTAGTTTTTTCCCCCACCTTTTCCCACTTTAATTTTCAGTGGACAAACAATCCAGCTTCCGATTTACTGATTGAACTCCATGATCATTGATTCCCCCTCCAATTTCAACATGTGGGCTCCGCTCCACACCCGTAAACATCATCTCCCTCACCAATAATCTCCAACAGTGCCCAGCTTGAGGAATTATCTTATGTCTCTAGTGGATCGGTTCATGATCTGACCGCAAAATTAAAGTTGAGCCTCACGTGGAACCGATAATAATACTCTCCACCCTGTCCTACACAGTAGTTGTATGACCCTCTTAACTATATATTCGTTTTCATGGAAAGGCCCTTTTGCTTTTGCTAAAGGATTGTCGTATACAAGCATGACTGATGTCTCCAATCAGAGACAAACTCATTCCTCCATATGAGTTGGGGAGGACCACCGTAGCATAAAGGCGAGCACGAAGTACCTAGCATCCCATTCTTATTCCCTCTTCGCTCGGTCACTTACGCTCACGCCTTGGTAGATTAGACCCAAAAAGAAAGACATTCTCACGCTCGCTGACAGGACACTGACCGAGTATAACTCTTTTGAGTCTTGGATCAAGCACTACAAGCTCCCATATACTTTCGGTTTGGCCCTGAAGGCACGGATCCTTGAATAAAAGGCTTTGTCTGCGGAGCCCACCAAACCCTTTTGACCAAAAATCAGAACAAGATTGATCTCCTCACTCAAATTCTCTCTCTCTCTCTCTCTCTCTCTCTCTCTCAGAGTACATATCCCCCACCAGATTTCAACCCCAGCATTTTTCTTATTCCTCCGCACGTTCCCTTCTTTTGCATTTGCAAAAAAATATAAGGAGGAAAGAAAGGGTTCTTAAGCCTTCCTTTTCCTAAAGCTTCCCTCCTCTGCTTTGCACCAACAAAGTATCATCATTCTTAACCCCCCCTCTCTCCTCTCCTTCTCTCTCTCTCTCTCTCTCTCTCGCGCGCTCTCTCTCGGAGAACCCAACATTGCTTTCTCTGCCACTCTCACTCTCCTTCATTCAATGTGTTCCAGAAGAGTTGTTTCTTCAATGGAGACCAACCCAATTCATCTAATCTGCCATGTATTTTTCATCGTCATAGGGCTTGTCTCTGTTTCTGCAGCCGAACAGAGTGCTTCCTCCAGGAAAACGGATGCGGAAGCCCTGATCCTGTTCAAGAAAATGATCCAGAAGGACCCGAGTGGAGTGCTATCTGGGTGGCAGCTCGATCAGGATCTCTGCGCTTGGTATGGAGTCACATGTTACTCAGAGAGGGTCACTCAACTCGATCTTCACGGCCAAAGTCTTGAAGGGACCCTGTCTTTCGACCCTTTGAGTTCTTTAGACATGTTAACTGTACTCAATCTGTCATCAAACTCGTTCACCATCAATTCAACTTCCTTGCTTCAACTCCCCTATGGTTTGAAACATCTTGACCTTTCTTTTGCGGGTCTCCTTGGCCCGGTCCCTGAGAATTTCTTTTCCAAGTGCCCCAATCTCGTCGATGTCAATCTAGCTCTCAATAATCTAAAAAGCTCGTTGCCCGAGAATTTCTTTATGAATGCTGATAAGCTTCAGGTTCTCGACCTGTCTTATAATAATCTAAGCGGGTCAATTTCAGGACTGAAGATCGAGAATTCTTGTGGTTCTCTATTGCAACTTGATCTTTCCAACAACCAGCTCAACGAGTCCATTCCAACCTCCTTTTCAAACTGCACCAGCCTCCACACATTGAATTTAGCAAATAACATGTTCACTGGAGAGATTCCCCACTCATTTGGGCGACTTACTAGTTTGCAAAAACTCGATCTCTCTCACAACCATCTTACGGGGTGGATTCCTGATGAGCTGGGAACTGCATGCAACTCGCTAATCGAGCTCACGCTTTCCTTTAACAACATCTCGGGGCCAATTCCATTGTCTTTCTCATCATGTTCATGGTTGCAGAGCATTGATTTGTCTACCAACAACATATCAGGCCCCTTTCCAGATTCTATCCTTCGGAATCTTGGTTCCCTGGAGAGTTTGCTACTGAGCAACAACACCATCTCAGGGCCATTTCCAGCTTCCCTCTCATATTGCAAAAAGCTGAGAATCATAGATTTCAGTTCCAACCAGTTTTCAGGTATCATACCACCTGATTTATGTCTCGGAGCTGCCTTGCTTGAGGAGCTAAGAGCTCCAGACAATCTCATCACTGGAAATATCCCACCTCAATTATCTCAATGTTCACGACTCAAGAAGATTGATTTCAGCTTGAACTATCTAGTTGGCTCAATTCCAGCAGAGATTGGGATGCTTGAGAATCTGGAGCAGCTAATCGCATGGTTCAATGGCCTGGAAGGCGAAATCCCACCAGAATTAGGAAAATGTAGGAACTTGAAGAATCTCATCCTCAACAATAATCATCTTAAGGGTGAAATTCCAAGAGAGCTGTTCAACTGCAGCAATCTTGAATGGATATCGCTCACAAGCAATGAACTGACCGGTGAAGTCCCACGTGAGGTCATGCTTTTGTCAAGATTGGCCGTACTGCAGCTGGGGAATAACAGTTTGAGCGGTCAGATCCCATGGGAGCTGGGAAATTGCAGTAGCTTGATGTGGTTAGACTTAAGCAGCAACAAATTAACAGGAGAAATACCGCCGCGACTGGGGAGGCAGCTTGGAGCAAAAGGACCGGCTGGTATTCCTTCTGGAAACACCCTTGTGTTCGTAAGAAACGTGGGCAATACATGCAAAGGTGTGGGAGGTCTGTTGGAATTCGCCGGGATTAGACCTGAAAGGTTGTTGCAAGTGCCGTCATTGAGAACTTGTAACTTCGCAAGAATGTACTCAGGTCCAATCCTTAGCAAGTTCACAACATACCAGACAGTGGAATACTTGGACCTCTCTGACAACCAGCTCCGAGGGAAGATCCCAGAAGAGTTTGGGGACATGGTAGCTCTGCAGGTTCTCGAGTTATCATACAATCAGCTATCTGGAGAAATTCCTTCATCGCTTGGCAGACTAAAGGATTTAGGGGTGTTCGAAGCATCACACAATCGACTGCAAGGCCAAATTCCAGATTCCTTCCCAAACTTATCTTTCCTGGTCCAGATAGATCTCTCCTACAATGATTTGACAGGGCAAATCCCACAGAGAGGGCAACTAAGTACACTTCCTGCTAGCCAGTACGAACACAATCCAGGACTTTGTGGGGTTCCGTTACCCGAATGTCGGAATAACCAACCACAAACAAACCCAGACGTGGCCATGGGCACGAAAGGAAAAGCAAAGCCAGGGACTGCATCATGGGCTAATAGCATCGTCCTCGGAATTCTACTTTCCATTGCTTCCATCTGTATTTTGACTGTATGGGGGATAGCAATGCGTTCAAGAAGAAAAGAGGCAGAGGAAATGAAGATGCTGAAAAGCTTACAAGCAGCACATGCAGCCACAACGTGGAAAATTGACAAGGAGAAAGAGCCGCTGAGCATCAATGTCGCAACCTTCCAGAGGCAGCTGAGGAAGCTGAAATTCTCCCAGCTAATCGAAGCCACTAATGGCTTCTCAGCAGCAAGCCTCATCGGTTGTGGTGGGTTCGGCGAAGTGTTCAAGGCTACATTGAAAGATGGCTCAAATGTTGCGATAAAAAAACTCATAAGATTGAGTTACCAGGGCGACAGAGAATTCATGGCTGAGATGGAGACATTGGGGAAAATCAATCACAAAAATCTAGTGCCTCTGTTGGGTTACTGCAAGGTGGGAGAGGAGAGGCTATTAGTATACGAGTTTATGGAATACGGTAGCCTTGAAGAGATGCTCCACGGGAGAGTCAAAACTCAAGATCGGAGAATACTTACATGGGAGGAAAGGAAAAAGATAGCGCGAGGGGCAGCGAAAGGACTGTGCTTCCTCCACCATAACTGCATCCCCCACATCATACACCGGGACATGAAATCGAGCAATGTATTGCTGGACCATGATATGGAAGCAAGAGTTTCTGATTTCGGAATGGCCCGGCTTATAAGTGCTCTCGACACGCATCTAAGTGTAAGCACACTAGCCGGTACACCAGGTTATGTCCCACCGGAGTACTACCAAAGCTTCCGATGCACAGCAAAAGGAGATGTGTATTCCTTGGGCGTCGTCCTCTTGGAACTATTGACCGGAAAGCGCCCTACCGACAAGGAGGATTTTGGGGACACCAACTTGGTGGGGTGGGTGAAGATGAAGGTGAGAGAAGGGAAGCAGATGGAAGTCATAGACCCGGCAATGCTATCGACAACCAAAGTGCAGGAGGAAGCGGAAGCAGAAGCAGAAGCAGAAGCAGAAGCAGAAGTAGTGAAGGAGATGGTGAGATACATGGAGATAACGCTGCAGTGTGTGGATGATTTCCCTTCCAGGAGGCCAACCATGTTGCAGGTAGTGGCCATGTTGAGAGAGCTTGTGCCTGGCTCCACAACCGGAAGCAGCAACAGCACCTGAAACATCATGAACTGTTAATGTTTCTCTTTCTTATTGTTTATGGTAAGAAGATAGCGCCTGTATGTTTTATTCATATGTTAAGAATTAAGATAAGATCTTTTATGTATCGAATTCACAGCAATTCCAATCTGATGATCAACGTTGAGTGCCTATGTACATCCAAGTCATGTACTTCTCCAGATCGCGTAGTGAAAGATTAAATTCCACGAATTCCTCCATTCAATGAAAGGGCGATTGCACTTACTCAAACAGGTGAAGGTCATTGTCCATTGTCAAGAACACAGAGTACCACGCCAAGAAAGCAGGCGTCACTCGAACCAAACAAATATATGTTGGTGGATTGGCATGAAGAGGTCGATGAACATTAACCCATTCCCATATGAACTGGAAGAAGATGACCGGTTGAGATTTTAACAATTGTAAGTTATGATAAGCAGGACATTGCACCTTAACAATAGACATGATGGTCCTGTTGAAATTTCCATCAGGATAATGGGAATCGGCAGTAGAATGAGACGGGAGCGACAATTTTCTTGCGAACTAACTAGATTTGGGAGGGAGCAAACGACTTTCGGGCATTCGTCGAATAAGGGTTGATTTGGCTTTGGCTGCCAACAAGCGCACCAAACCATAAGCAAAGCTGGAAAACACGAAGGAAAAAGGATAAGAGAATTTAGGTCCTTAGCAAGATCTTAAAAGGCTACACTTATCGGAATCAACCTCAAACGTAAAATGGGGTAATGATAAATTACTGGGGGAAATTAACCAAAATTGGGAAATCCCCTAGGCTTGATTCCCGTGAAGCCTTCCCCAGGGTCTGCCTGGGCATGGTTCAGAAAAATGATAGCAGCTGGTTAATTTGGCTTTGGCTGCCAACAAGTGCACCAAATTATAAGCAAAGCTGGAAAACACAAAGGAAAAAGGATAAGAGAATTTGAGGTAATTTTAGAGTGCCACAGAAAGATTTCAGAGAAATTCTTGTGGAAACTCATTTTACGCAATAAAAGAGAACTCATAGATTTAGCAAGAAAATGCGAGCCATCAAATATGAAAACGTTTAACTTCGATAGCAATTTTAAAAAATTGGATTTGAAAAGGCATTTTCTAAAGTTTCAAGCTATTAAGAAAGGAAAATTTAATACTTCTCAAAATTTTTTGACCCGACATGCAATCTCATCATTGGACATAAGTTCAATCTGATCAATCAATTTTCTACAACAATTTCAAATTATTCCTTTGATATTATTCACAAGTTTTTATAATTCTATTTTTACCTAGCTTTTAGAATTTCTTTTCATTTCAATCTTTTTCATGAATTTCTTTTCATTTCAATCTATTCCATTTAACTAAATTTTACCTCATAATGTTCATTATAGTAAAAGCGAAAACTCATTAAGAGTTGGGTCAGATTGATATTCATGTTCTTTCAGGTCTGAGTGTTTTAATAAGGATATTTAGCAAGGACATAAATTTATCAATAGATACATATACTTGTGTTAATCTAAATATTGTTCCTTATTTTAGTCAGATGCTAAGAGAAATGAATCTACTACGACATGAATGTCCTTTTACATACTTAGAATTAAATAATGGCATGAACGAAGTGACAAACTTGAGGACGACTGGAGCTCAACCCACCCTATTATCTTCTTGGGCTTTGACATTGAGTCTGATTGCTCGGCCTACAAATTTTTATAGGCTCGTCTTGAGTTTTTCCTCTGTTCAAGTTTAGCTCAAAACAAAACACATTTAAGGAAGCGCCAAACTACATAATTTTGTTTCCAACTCTTTTGTACGTTATTATAATACCAATTTTATTTCCTTAAATTATATGGCTCGGGATAGAATTAGCTAGAAAATTTTCAGGGGAATAGAATAAAATGGGAACATGATGTCTACTTTTTCACTTGTTCAAAACCCAGTGTATTTTTCTAAAGCACGAATCGGAATCCTTTGAATGAGGCGGTACAGGTGAAGTTACATCTTAAATTTACCCGAGAGAAAAATGCAGACCGAGTCAAATTTAACGGCTGAAATGATTTCTCATCTTTTTTTTTTTTTTTTTTTTTTTTTTTTTTTTTTTCAGTTTTTCTTTCTTTACTCTTCCTTCCTCCTTTCGTCCTGTTCTTCCTTCTTTCTTGTCCCCCGAGTTCCTTTTCCTCCTCCATGCGAGCCGCCACCTCTTCCTTGTGCATCATCGTCCCCACCTTGATGCAGCGACCAAATCAGAGGCTACTTGATAACACTCCCAGCGTTGCAGCCACCGCCTTGCCAAGCCCCAGTACTCAGCCTCCCTCCCTTTCCGCCTTTGCGTTTGCCTCTCTCTCTCTCTCTCTCTCTCTCTATATATATATATATATATACCCTAGATCAGAGATTCCTTATCTTAGGCCATCACATCAAAAGTCAGTTGACATGATGTGTTCCAACCAATAAGGTCGATGGCTGCCATCCCACGGATTAACTGCCTCAGTGAGATTTTTTTGGGACTATTCTTAAGTATTCTAAAAATTTAAAAATATAAAAAAATACATGATTTACTATTTAATTATTCTAAAATCCTCACACGAGAGAGAGAGAGAGAGAGAGAGGGGGGATAGGTTAGGAGTTTTGAAGGTGGATGCGTGATTTTTCAATAATGTCGGATCATTTTCTACAGTTTTGTAAGGAGAAATGGATAAATTTGGGATATTTAATCTATTGCTTGTATGTTAATTATTTAGAGGGATAAATTTGGGATGCGGAAGTTTTGTGGTTTTTTTCTTTTTGTTTTGTATTTTAATTCTTGTGTTGAACTAACCTACAAATGTTGAAGTTGTTGTGCCCCTCTCCGTAACCCACTTCTTAAATATGCCAAATACAAAGAAGCAAGTTCGCTTCTCACCAGAAGGCCAGGCAATTCTTGGATAGATGAATTGATCTCTCAAGGTAGTAGTTGGCCGGGACATGATGCATTTCTCTTATTTCCACTTTAGTTAAAACCAACTTGGCTCCGGTCGAGCGTAGACTTTGGCGGAGGATCAAAGTCATGCTCTAGTGGTTAACTTAGGCATATCGATAAGTCACAAGCATGGAGCCTTTAATTTCTGTTTAAAAGAGGTCGGGAGACCGGTCATTCCATGTGAGGTCGCGATAGATTTGCAAGAGGAATCATATTCTGATTAATCATGCAAGTAGTGATGGAGTTCTTACTCGGTTAAGTCATTGCCTCATCTGGGTCATCTCCACATTTTTAATATCTAGGCACTTTGTGTGTGAACAGAAACGACAGACTATATGTTAGCATCCCTCCTCCTCGTTTGCCTCTACAGTATTCAAGGAACTTCAGCCGATTTCCACATGCCTCTCTCCTCAACATGTCTCATTTGGACTTGACGGCATGCAAGAAGAGGAAGAGGGGAGAGAGGGTTTTTAGTTTCAAGACATTCGGAGAAAACGGGTATCCAATCGAGTTTGACGTGTCGTTTCTTGAGAATGTGAAGGCACTTCTTGAATTAGGGCAACCTGAGAGTAGCTCGTGCATTGGAGTGCCATGCTGGTCGTTTGAGCTCGAGATCAATCGCCAACCACCTCTTCATGTCTTGCTTTACGTGATTGAAGAGCCAATTGAGGCCTCACTCAGTCGTCACTGCAAGCACTGCTTATACGTAGGTAATGCCCTTAAAAACTCTATTTTGGTTTCATACATTCCAGAAAATGAGACTAAACGAGAATGAGTGGGCGAAAATTTTGGAAACCTCCTAAGTTCAGAAAAATCATAGAATTTACCTCAATAATGAACTTCATATGAGACCCACATAATCTATGGGTTTGACTTATTAAATATTAGTGCATCTAATGCACTCAATATTTCTCTTAAGTTTACATCTTGTATGTAGAGAATATTTGGTTTCTTTAGAGTTAAGATTGCAATTACCTTAGTTTAACCTTTTGTCCGCTCCAGTGATATCAAACTTGAGCATAGGTAGGTCCTTTCTTTTGTTCATTTCGTACGGCCCATCACCAAGGGACCAATTGAATCTTATAATCTCTCATCTCAACAAGGATATGAATCCATGTTGTATTTGTTGATCTCAACAGAATTACAGAAACGCTTCCTGTAGGGAAAAAATTAACAATTCATAACCTATGATGCAAGCATAATCAGTAATACTCGGATGCCATATTTACAAGAATAAAGCTTAAATGACATATACATCATCAAAGGATGCAAATCGTAATATTTTTTTCCCTTTGCATGTGTAATTTTGTCGAGTCAGTTTCATGTTTATTGTCGTCACTTGATGATATCGTATATCTATATACTTATATATTTGCTACTGATACACTTGCGGTTCAGGCTGGGGTCAACATCTAATTTGCAACAAGAAGTACCACTTCTTCTTGCTTTCCAAGGACATAACACCTGCTTCTTTGATCTTCAACGGTGATTCGGTTGATGCAAATCCAGTGAAAGTTAAATTGAACTTGGTGGAAGCACACGGCCACACCATGCACGGTGTCTTCCACTCTAACGGGTTCGGACATTTGATGTGCATTAACGGGTTGGAATCGGGTTCGGACTTGCCCGGCTTCCAGATCATGGACTTTTGGGATCGATTGTGTACTGGTTTAAAAGCAAGGTTTGCCTGTTGATTATCTATTCCTTTCAATACTAGAAAATCATGTGAATTGGTGTGTGTATATGCACTCGATGTAATGAGGTCTCATTATATGAAGCACATCTTATGTTCTTCCTTTCCTCGCAAATTGAAAAGAAAACTAATATATATATATATTAAACTTGCCTTTTCTTTAAAACGAAAAGATTCTAAATGCAACTTTTATCAATCTCGCATCTAGTCCTTTCCTGTGAATAGTAATTAAGTCCATTTAGGTATAGATGCGCACAGATGTATGCTAGCACCATTAATTAAAAGAGAAATGCTAAAGACACTAAAATTCGAAACCTCTAGTAAAAATTGGAAATCCTTCAAACTTCATTTTGCAACTGAACTCTTGTTATGAACGCTCTTACGCGCATGTCTCTCATTCAAAGCAAATCTTTGATGGATGGGAATTGCTAGTCCCAAATATGTACAGATTGTCGTGGCTCGTTTATCTTTTCATTTCCTTCAAGCTATTGCTCCATCAGATGCCTACTTATTGCAGCACTTAAGCATAATACAATTTATGTACAAAAAATTCGACTCATGAACATCTAACAAAGAACTTTCTTCTCATGTTGCAATGTTTCCTCCTATAAATGTTTGTTTGATAAGCAAATAACCTAGCAACTATCAAGCGATGGCATGAACACTTTTGTTCTCTCATGTTTGGTAGGAAAGTGAGTTTGAATGACGTTTCCTATAAAAGAGGCATGGAACTGAGGTTGCTTCATGGATTAGCTTATGGCGAGCCATGGTTCGGTCGCTGGGGTTACCGGTTTTGCCGAGGAAGCTTCGGCGTTACTCTTCCCATGTACAAGAAAGCCATAGAAGCCATTCAAGGCATGCCCTTAACTCTACTTATCCATCACTTGGGAAACTCCAGCCACGACGTGCTATTGATCTTCTCGAGGTATCAATCACTGTCGGACCGCACCTTGGTCAGCCTCGGCGACCTCTTCCATTTCATGTTGGAGCTCACGACCCGTGTTCCAAAATCGAACTTCATCGATTCATATTACAGTCCGAGTTTCCTCCTGGAGACCGCGTGCAGATGGTCGCCGAAGCGAGTTGAGATGGCAACCCGAGTGATCATCGAGGTCCTAAAGAGAGCTGAGTTCAGGTGGATTTCGAGGCAAGAAGTGAGGGATGCCGCCCGTGCCTACATCGGCGACACTGGGCTGTTGGACTTCGTTCTGAAATCGCTCGGGAACCACGTCGTGGGGAAATACTTGGTTCGTCGGAGTTTGAACCCTGTTACAAAAGTTCTAGAATACTGCTTGGAGGACGTGTCCAAAGCGAGCGTAGAGTCGGAAGGTTCAGTCACGAGCAGTTCGAATCTCGGGACTGGATCCAAGATCACGAGGGCTCAACTCATGAAGGACCTGTTTTGTGTTTACAAGCACACCTTCAAAGAGCACGAGCTAGGTAGCCACACCCACATTAGCGACAACGTATCACTCATGGCGAGGATCATCTTGGACTCCAGATACCTTATCAAAGAATACAATGGAGATTTGCCATCCAAATTGGAGCTTGGTTTGGGAGGTAAGTTCAAACTATTCTGCACGGTTCTGTTGAGAGACTCTGTCCGTTGCGAATGGAAGACTAAGCTGATGCCGCCCTATGAATGCATCGTGCTGAAAGAAAATGCCACTGTGAACGAGCTAAAGGTCAAGGTGGAACGGACTTTTCGGGAACTGTATTGGGGACTAAAGAGCTTCGTCGCCGAATCCATCGTCAATCTGAACACTAGCGGTTTGGAGACGGTCTCCGGGCTGGTGGAAGTGGGACGCAGGCTCGTACTCGAAGGTAGCGTTCGAGATCAAGGATCAACCGCGCGGGACGTGTACGAATGGGGTGCGGATGGTGGCCGCGTGGTGGATTGTGCTTGCGGCACCAAGGAAGATGACGGCGAGCGAATGATCGCGTGTGCCGTGTGCGAAGTCTGGCAACATACGTTGTGCGTTCAGATCCCAAATAGCGAAGAAGTTCCGGGAATATTTCTTTGCAAGAGATGTGAGCAAGTAATCATGGTCTTGCCTTCTCTACCCTAATGAACATTGCAGATAAAACTTAGATTATCTAACTTAAGAAGTATAGTTTACGCGCTGTTTAAGAATTAGTAAATGCAAAACTTTCGAACTAGGTTAAATCGGAGAAGAAGTGGCAACACCACTTGTTCCGATACCTGGGTTTGGTCACCTAATGGCCAATTTAATGGGTACTCCACCCACGCTTTGCATGGATACATAAAATAAAGATCACCTAATCATGTTTTATAGTGGAGAATGTTAGCTGGGTTCACTCCTATGTGGAGGAGACCCCATGAGTTGCAAGCCCAAAAAGGACTTGAGCCCATATGATAAGTTATATGAGAAAATATGATTTCTCACTATCTATATAAAGTGATAGCCGCAAAAGGAAATAGTAACAAGAGAAAAAGAGAAAGCAAAAAATCTGGGAGTTAGGGCAATATTTGATTTATATTAAGCTGGCATCGGAGTTTAATTCATGGTCCGATTGAGCTGAAATTTTGTCAGAATGTTCGTGGCGCAATTTCCTCAAATCTGAACAGTTTCATTTTCGTTTGAAGCTTCTCACATTAGGTTTTTCGTGGATTAAGCAAAACCTGCGTTTTTTTATTAGATTTATCATTAATCTCTTGTAAAATTCAAGTATATTGCCAAGAATTATATTCTTGAGGTGTTTGTTGCTATGTACCTCTAGTATTTGCTAGAGAAGAACATTGTTCACCCAATTTTCTTGATAATGAAGATTTTCGGATGGACTCCGGTCCCATGGTTTTTGATCTCCTCACATCAATGAGATTTTCCACGTAAAAAAATCGTCTTGTATTCGCGTACTTGGTATTTATTTTACTCTACTACATCGATTCATATTAGGTTTACACAAGATGGAAGATTATTTCATTCCGCTACGTTAATTCGATATTGTTTGAATTGTTACTGTTCTCCCATTAGAGAATTAATTAAATCCCAGCACAAAATATGGACTGCTCCAAAGTTTACGTTAAGCAACTTAGGGTCACATGTACTCATCCCGAAGGGAACATTCTGATCAAACATGGGAGGATGTGACGAAACTCAAGGCGATTTTGATTTCACGCGGGATAGGTCATTGATCGTTTTATTTTGAAAAGCATAGCAACCAAGAAATTCGGAAAAGTTAAAAACTAAGTCTATATAATATTTTCTCCAGAATTCCAGTTCAAAAACTCCATAGGCATCTCAATTAGCTCTTCATTTCCGATTATTACCGTTACAAAAATGATTCAAACGAGAAATAAATGCAAAAAAAAGGTAAACCTAACATGTCCAATTTATGTGGCTTGAGAGCTTGCCGACTCCATGGCAAGAGGTCGATGAGATGGTCCATTGTAATTGGCAAAGAGGAGATTACAGTCGCTCAATCATACTCGCTCGCAAGTTTTTCCCAACCTCGATTGCACGCCTAGAAGCCCCGCAAGTGTCAGTGTCACATCATGCCATATTGTCAAAATGTAGGTGGGCATTAGTCAAAAGAGTCTCCATCTTTCCGGTGACATTTGCGAGCAATGAGATTCTTCTTAGAAAAGAATGCAAGAAATATATGTATGTCTACCCACTCCAACTTTACTAGAAAGTGATTAAATCCGGAATCTCAAGTTTACAAGCGTGTACATGGTGTGGTTGACGTTGAGGTTGAGGATCGTTCAAACTTCTTATACTAACAATGTCCCGTTCCATTCCATTGCCGCCGTTCACGCTCGTGAGGTCGTCGCCGCCGTCGTCGAAGACCTCCCACTTGTTCGTCACGACGGTCCTCAACACCTTCCCCGACGACAGCACCAATTCGCCGCCGCCGCCGCCGCCGCTGCTCTCTCTCACCACGATGGCCTTAGACTCCTCTTCGCCCTCGCCGTTGACTATCCTCTCCACCTCCCGGATGTCCTCCTCCGGGATCCGCTCGACCTTCGGGAACTCAGACGCATTGAGCACGCCGTAGACCTTGCAAAACTCGAAGTACTCGGCGAGATCGTCGCCCTGAGCGTTGGCCTGCCGGAGCACCAAGAGCACCATGGAGGCCTCGGCCAGGGAGGCCCCGTAGATCCGCGAGAGGACCCTGGCGATCAGGTTGCACACCCTGCTGTACGTGTCGAAGATCTCGATGATGATGCAGTCCATGGCCTCGAGGACGAGGGTGACGCGCATCCCCTCGGCCTGCGGCCTGACCTGGAGGAGGAGGGAGAGGAGGGACTGCAGCTTCTGGAGCATGACGATCTCCGCCATGATCGAGTCCTCGGGGCCGGCGGCCTTGAGCTTGCGGATCTCCTTGAGGTCGGCGTAGAGGAAGGCCGACTTCTGGTCGAGGAAGTTGAAGTAGGCGCGGACGAGGGCGTTGTAGCCCCACGTCTTGGGGAGGGAGGAGTGGCCGTCGGCGAAGTCGGAGAGGTCGAAGGGGAGGCGGCCGATGCGGTGGACGGCGGGGACCTTGCAGCAGAAGACGCCGTGGAGGAGCATGAGGCACTTGAGGGCGACGGACCAGCTGCGGGTGCGGTGGGCGCGGGAGGAGATGGCCCACACGAGGGGCTTGAGGTGGATGGACGGGGCGGTGCGGGCCCACGCGAAGACGCGCTGGGAGTTCCGGTAGTCGACCCGGGCCTCGTCGTGGCTGGTGGCCCGGATGACCGCGGCGTGGAGGTCGGAGCTGTGGCGTTGCCGCCGCGAGAGGGTGTTGATCAAGAGGCTGTTCTGGTCCTTGAGAGCTCCGGCGGCTCTCTTCCACAGCTTCATCTCTCCCCCTGCCTCTCTCTCTCTCTCTCTCTCTCAGAGGAGATCTCACCGAGGCAAACGCCCAAAAACAGCAACGCAACACCCCTATGAATGGAGAGACGTGTTTATTATTTTTAGACTTTGTTTGTGTGAGTGGTTTTTGTTTTATTTATTTTTATTGTTTTGACTTCTGTGACATACCAATTTCGAGGGTCAATAATTAGAAAGTGGCCACTTTGCCGACCCAGAATGAGCAGGGATGAAGCTGTTTCTGTTGGGGTCATTCGTTGGACTTGGACCGCTAGATGTTTCAGTTTTTGGCTCTCTCTCTCTCTCTCTCTCTCTCTCTCTCTCTCTCCCGTCGTTCATTTAGTTATCTCCCTGAGGAGGACAAATGCCCGATTTGTGGTCGAGGGAGGGCTCGGACTTCGTCAAGCGCACAACGTGACTGCATCGATTTGTCACGTTGTGTTTAGTCAAAGGAATGCACTTCTTCCGCCCCCTGGAAACGAAGTCCCATTCCACGGTCAACTTCAGAACCAATGACGCTCTCTTGGTTCGTTTTTTAGGAATTTTGCAGCCTCTAATGCTCAGCTGCAAATTCCCCAAAACATTGTTTTTTTTTTTTTTCCTCTTATTTCCTGGAATATGACTGCAGTATTACCAATTATCACGCGATTGCCACTACGTTAGCTCTCGACCCAAGATTTAAAACCAGCTTTAAGAAGTATCCCATCCGGTTTCCGACTGCCGGATCCAAATCGAAAGTTTTTGCAGCGTGTCACACGTCGCTCGGCCAAGGAAGGGGCGGAGATGTGCTAATTCGATGTTTCCACCTTCTTTAGTTTGGTCGATTTAGGATTTAAGATGTGATATTTACTTGATATGCGCGTGTTTGGTCAGAATCATATAGGGTAGTGCTTTCAAAATTGGCAATTTCAATTATGCTGTCGCCAGTTTTGAATTTCATGCTTTTGAGTAGACTATATATATATCCCACTTGCAAGTTTATCAAGAGTTTCTAATGCACGCATTTATATATAGGAAAAAGTCACAAAAAGTCTCAAACTTTGTCCACTATAGTATATTTATTTGAAACTTTATTTGTGATGTCAAAAATCCTAAACTTTGTACCCATATAATACATTTGCCCCAAACTATTTTTGTAACATAAAAATCCCTAAACTTTTTTTCTCTAATATCAAATTTTTGAGGTGAATGTGTCATATGAATATAAAAGGTACAGGTAAATGTGTCACACTATACAATTTTAGAGTAAGGGCGCGTTTGGTAACGATTTTGTTCGGGAACCGATTGATTTGATTTGGAAATGATTATTTTTATTCGTTCCTAAGGCGATTTCGAGTAAAAAAAAATGCGTTTGATAACTGTTCAAATTTTTTTTTTTATTCTGGAATAGAATTGTGTTTGATACCGTGCTAATTGATTCTGTTCTAAATCAATTTCTTTTGATTTTTAAATAATTTTTTTTACTTTTTTACTTTTTTTTTTTCTTTTTTTTCTTTTCTTTTCTTTTCCCTTTTTTCCTATTCTTCTTCTTCTTCATGCAAGGGCCGGCGATGCTCCTCGGCGAGGTCGGCCCTCATCGCCCGAGCCGGCGCGGCGGCTAGGCGAGGCTTGCCCAGCCCCGTTGAGGCTTGGCCTCGCCAGATCTGGCTAGGCCTGCCTTGCCTAGCCTCGGCAAGGCCAGCCTAGCCACTGGCGGGGCTAGGCGAGCCTCCGGCGACCGGCGGCAGACGACGGCGACGGGCGGTGGTGGGTGGCGGCGGACAGTGGCGGGCGGTGGTGAACAACAATCGCGGGATGACGGAAGGGAATAATGAGAGTTTCATTGTTTTGATTCTTTTTTTGATTCTCGAACGAAGAATCATATTTTTTTTTTTATTCTCAATTCTCTTTACAATCTGTTACTGGGAACAAAAATTTTACCAAACGCGATTCTCGTCCCAAACTAATTCTTGGAACAAAAAATCAGAATTAGACACTGTTTGGCACGTTACCAAACAGGCCCTAAATGTGTTGTATAAGTGTAAGTATGAAGTTTTTGGTTTCAAAAGAAAATCTAGAGTAAATATGTCACAATAGGTATAATTTATTTTTTGATGACTTTTATCCCGCATATGCGTGTGTCCTCACAAGAAAGGCCGTTGAATGAAAAAGTAGTAGTGCTTCTTGGAAATCGTTGCTAGTTATATTTCTCTTTTTCCCTCTTGTGGACTACTAAGTAAGTACTTAGAATACTTGAAGCAGTTTAGATGGTTCAAAATGCGTCCACGACAACGAACCAGTTGATGGCCGTGTCAGAGAAGCATGTATTATTGTGGTGGAAGAAATCTGTTATCAAAATAGACAAATTTAGGTTGACCAAGTTATGATATAAGTGAGACGAAGAAAAGTATTCATTAGAGTTTTGATCATATGAATTTTTCAACAACCAACAATAACACGTCTTCAAGAGCAGAAAGCGACAACCACAACAAAGTTAACCAACTTATGATACGGTCAAAATTCAAAAAGTCAACTTTTTTAAGAGAGAATGCATTCGAATCATGTCATGAACGAATCCCAAGCAACTTCCATACTAGGTACTTGCTCCTTATGTACGGAGACATCTTGGTTATAGAACATGAGCACTCTCGGTATTTTGCTCGACTTTCGATTCTTGGGTCTTGAATTGATTAAGTAGATCACTTGAACAAAACATCCTATAATTAGAATTTGAAGTCGTCCCCCCACCAGTTTCTTTTTAAAATCTTGATATAAAAGTTTTCTTGAAACAAGAAAAATTCAATATAGCACATAGGGTATGAAAATTGTTAATGATTGAAAAAAAATCATTAAATCTCATTATCGATAGTATGAGGCAAGTTTTCTCAAATATGGGACAGTTTCAAGATTTATTGCCTAGTCAATTTCAATTTTGATTAGAACTTTGGCAAGATTTTTTTTGTATTTTACCTTCTTTAGTTTAGTTAATTTAGGATATCTAGATTGAACATGATTTTTACTTCATTTGCAAGTTTCAGATTAAATTCTTCAGGTTAAAAGAGATTCTAAACTCATAATAATAACTACCTTCAGTACTCAATCCAAAGACTGATCATTAAGCGAGTTAGAATTGTTCCTAGTCATCCTTGTTGACTTCTCTTTCCCTTGAGTGGATTCTCACCAAGATGATCATTCGACTAAGTCTTAAGATTAGACTATTTAGGGGGTTTGATCTCTTGTCTGAACCTGCACGCTCATTCAAGTGTGGACATCCTCGAAGGTCAAAGCAATCGATCTCGATTGTGGCAACTGAAAAGCTGTTGGCCACGACAACCTCGGTTCTAAGGTCCATCCCAGTCATCGATGACTTAGACAACTGAAGAGTGGATGTTGGTCGATGGTGGCCATGACGGTGGGAGGCGGCATAGCTGTCCAACTCGTTGAGAGAGAGAGAGAGAATTGGGAAATTGGAGACCCGAGCTCTTGTTCTTCTGCCCCCATGGGATCTCCTCAACGGCGATGGACAAAACAACCCCGTTCTTCATGTGCCCATGTCTCCCCGTTCTTTTAGGGAACTAGCTTTCCTTCTGCTCTTTTTCTCCCCTCCCCCCTCCTTTGTTGGGCTTTATGAAAACGGGCTTGTGTGTATGTATACGCCTTTGCCCTCTTTACAGCTTACCGAAATGGGGGCGCTCAGCGGAGCCGCTGTCTCGTGCTTTCCGCCCTCGCTTTCTCGTGCCTGCTTTCACTGTGCATCTTCCTCCCCCCGCTTCTCATTCGCAGTTTCCCGTCGTCATTTCCAAAACCCGAGAAAGGCATAATAAGGAAAAAGCGGAACGTTGGTAAGATTTTCAACCCAGACACTCGCACTGTTGCTAAAGCAAGAAAGTGAAAAGGGAAAGCTCCGTCCAACCCTCCCCCCGGCAGAGATGGAGGAGAGGACCCAGTTGAGAAAAAGGAAAAGTTGTTCCCCCCTGAAAAAAAAATAAAGAGATTGGTATAATAAAACGTAATAGATGACAAATAAAAACAATGAAAGAGGCAACTTGGTGGCATCTTTTTCCCTCCTCGCGACTGTGCGGGCGATCCCACTCCGCCACCTCTCCTTCCCAGGTTCTCCTTTTCATGCTCTCTCTCAGCCTCTCTGTCTCACTCTCTCTGTCTCTCCCCTACAATAAATTCACAGGCTGAAGCTTCTCAACGTGTCTCCCATGGAACTTTCATGTGGGGATGACGCTGTAAGTCTCTCTCTCTCTCTCTCTCTCTCTCTCTCTCTCTCTCTCTCTCTCTCTCTCTCTCGCTGTGGATTTAATTTACTTTAACTGAGATGAGTTTTGGCGTACCAGAATACAGAGGAGCGGAGAGTTTCATTGACAGAAGGCACGCATAATAGTGTGGAAGGAGGTAATTGCATGGAAGTCCATCATCATCACCATGAGGTGGAATTGGAGATTGAATTCTGGCCGCTGGAACACCCGACTGAGCCGCCGGACGAAGATCAGCCCGTGCAATGCCCAATGCTCAGCACTTCTGCTATTCCCGTAAGTTGTTCCTCCATATTTGACACCATGTTCACTCATCTACTTGCACAGAGGATGGAATCTAACTTAAATTTCTTTAGCGAAAAATCTCGCTAAAGTTTTGTCTGCCAATTGAAGCTAGTGAGAGTTGAAACTTTTTAGAGCTACAGATCAAGGAATCGTTGAATCCTGAAGGCCGTAACAAGATAGATTTGCGTGTCCTTTTCGTGATAATCTTACTGCAAGTGTGCATGTCGCATGGCAATTATCTCCACGCATCTTTTGGTTAGATAAGTTCTTTTTATTTGATTTCTTTGCGAGTGAAAATGAATGCTGCTGTTGAAGGGTGCGCAAATGAACGAGGAGCGAATTGCGGAGAGCATGAGGAAGCGATCAGAAGCACAGGAATTGGCAAAGACAGGGAAGGTCACGGTGGCTTCTGAACCGTCGGTCCGACCCCTGCGCAAGAGGCACCACACACTTACCCATGGGGACATTGTCATAACCCCAGTAAGGACCATGCCTCCACCGCCGCCACCTCCACCGCACAACATCACCATTTTCCGCATGCTTCAGCAGCGGTTTGACAGTGTCGAGAACTGAAGGATTACCGCCGTCGAAAAAAGAGAAATCCCCACTTTTGCCCGTTCTGTTTATAGCACATTTGGTAGGGTTTCTAATTGTCAAAAGTTAAATATGGCACCAGATCTGTCAAAGACATCTCTTCTTAGCTGTCATATTACCAGCAGTGTACTCGGAAAGGCCATATGGGTATGTTATCGGCAGGTGAATTAAGCGTCTCTTCCTACTTATTGACATATATTCACATCTTGATCTTGCGGCACCCCGCATGCCAAAAGCTTTACACCAAGGAACGATGCTTTGAACATTGACTTTATGACTTTGGCTTGGGTTTTCTGACTGTAGTTTTCTCATGGTCCTTTTTATTTTCACGAATTTAGTTTTAGACAACGATAATATCAAAATTATCCTGACTATTGCAACATGACTTTGACCAAGTGAGAGATCAACAGCACAAAAATCCTACTTGTCACACTTGAACACCGTATCTTACATAGTAAGCAAAATCCTCTGAAAACCAAAAACATGTGATATTGTTGAGACTAGGGGAGGAGGAGGGACAAGAGCGACTACTCTACTAGTTTTGCGAGTTCATATTTTGTGTATTTTCCTTTTTATGTTAATAGCAAGTTGAATAAAATTCACTAAAGACAAAATAAAACATGGGGAGGGGAACGAACAGGTTTCAAATCTCCCTCATTCATGGAGTAACGCATGCAAAGAACCACTCTTCAATTGGTAATGCGGAGTTTCTAAGCCAAGCATTTTGCCATTTAAAGCTCAAACAAGCAACTTTCTTCCTTTGGCCCTATCAACCGAATGGAGATCTACAAAGAACATTCGACTGGATTAAGAGAAGCACCTGTATATGAAAACTTTACCAAGACTTTTACCAGTTGCACTACTTGTCGATACTACTATTGCATGTGAATTATGTATTTATGCATGTCTATAGATAAAACTTTAACTATTGATAACTACTGTGCTGTCAGTGAAAAGCATAACATCCCCGCGAAAACCTTAGCTCGGAAGCATGTCTTTTCTCTGTCAACTCTTGAAATT
This sequence comes from Eucalyptus leucophloia subsp. euroa, assembly GCA_017140325.1. Classification (NCBI taxonomy): domain Eukaryota; kingdom Viridiplantae; phylum Streptophyta; class Magnoliopsida; order Myrtales; family Myrtaceae; genus Eucalyptus; species Eucalyptus leucophloia. Next base: position 24,174,188 of record CM029476.1, read on the forward strand.
TTTCATCATCCCTCATGAATGCACCCACAGACAAAACTGAGAAATTCCTTTTCGCTATGTTTAGTTCTTTTCCACTGTTTTTCCTTCAAGCATCCTTATCCACAAGAATTATGTTGCAACAAATCAATACATGTAAAAGAAGAAAGGAAAGGACCTAGCAGTGGCATCAGATTCGATGAGCAATCTCCTTCTTCAGTACTTCCTTCCTAGCAGGTAGGCTCGAAGACATGGCCAAGAATGACCTTCACCAGTTCCTTCACTTCTTCTTCTTTGCACAAAGCTGCAAACTTCACTGCAAAAACAGAAAGTCAATTCATTAACATGGATTCAAATCCAAACAATGAACCTTTAATATTGCAGATAATTAGGTTGAAAAAAGATAAGGTCAAATCTCATTATTCAAATAAGTTGGAAAAGAGGTCCAAATGCTTTAAGGAGTAACACAGGGGAACCCTCATGTTCCCTTAAACAGAAGCAAGTCAATACTGGAATGTGATGGGTACTCAACATGAAAGAGCAAAACAATTCTTAGAAACATTCAGAGTTCTCAAATTTGAAACTTCAGCTCAGCAGTCATGCCAGTGAAAAATTATCTCAACAAGCACCGATATGTCTGTCTTGCTGACAAGATAGGAACAGTATTAAATCAAAGGTGTCATGGTGAAACACTTGAAGATCCATTACATGCTCACTTGGTGTGGAGATACAAGTCAACAGAAAATTAGCAGAGCGTATCAGAAAATTTGTAGGCAGCTCAACCATCATCAAAAGCAGTTCAATGTGAATGCAGAAAATACATGTACTGTTTGTGAGAGAAAAAGAGAGTGGGTCGGTAATGCAATTAGATTAAGCAGAAGAAAAAAGAGGACTCATGAACATACTGTTTGTAATAATGCAATTAGATTAAGTGGAAGAAAAAAGAGGACTCATGATCATGAATATAACGTGCCTATACCACAAAAGATCTTTTTAATGTAATATGAAAAGTTATGGTTATATCTTATGGTTAAGGTACACCATATTAAGGCTTAGTCCAGTAACCATTTGGTTGTGAAAAGAAGAAACTATCATGGAGAAGATGAAATGGCAATAACTTGAACATGAAATAGTACCCCAAGCAAGAATTGGAAATTCCAAACTCTGTTTTGGGACTGTCATAAGATAGGAACAAACCTGCAAGTGATTGCAAAAGCTTAGCTAAAAACAGGGGTTATTTTATCTGAGTATTTTATATCTGTTAAAACATGCCAAGACAGATGCAGCAAGAGGACGAGGAGAATGATAAAGCCTTGTCATGTCCTCCTTTTCATAGAGAAGATCCATGACATCCATGCATGCTTCGAAACTCAAAAGCTTCCCTACTGCTGCGACTTCCCTGAATTAAAGAAGGCATAGAAACATTAAAAACCTCAAAGCAGAAAAACAAAAGCTGGAAATTCATTTAACCATGGTCAAGGGAGGAAAAACAACTTGCTTGAATTGGATGTAGAGTTGTTCGAGGAAGATGAAAGCATCACTTGTGGATCCAATTTCAAAGTCCAGCATCTGAAATGACAGATCCATCATTCAATTGTCGATAAACAATAGAGAAAGCAATGTTCATTCTGATTTCCAAGTACATACCTGCAAAAAGACCACTTCCTAGGCAAAGCCAGCCTCATTAATCATGGCAAGATACATAAAAGCAGAGTTAGCTATTTTCAACGCTTATGGACAGTAATTAGCATACTCCTTCAGAAAAGTCTCGAGTTGTAAAATGTTGTTCAGTGATGCTCCAATCCCCCCAAGACTTCAAGGTCTTTACTGACAGCGGCTGAGACAGATGTATCTGCTAGATATCAGAAACATCAAAAGATGACACGGTACAGTCATCTAACTAATGTTCAGATGATGCCAAAGTATTTGATTTTACTTTGCTTGAGATCCAGATAGAGACAAGTGAAAAGAACTGCAGGTTGCTCTCTCTAATAGGCTGTAGTAGCCAGTGTTGAATGGCATTGCCCTCTTCAGACCTTCACAAAGGCAAAATTGCTCACTCAGTATGAAAAGAGCCATCAGCAATCCCAATCGTCACTCGCTTTAGAAAGAAATCGCAAGTATCGCATTGATATCCCTCTACTATCTAAGTCTCAGTCTCAAAAACACACAATTGATCAAATTTGAAATGAAAAAAAGGGATTGAAAAAGGTAATGAGCGCAAAACAACATCATCTAAACCTCCGATTCGCAATTAAGATAAAGCAAAGAACTTCACCAAAATTGTCGGTCAAAGACTCCCAAAACAATCTGATCAAACTCAAATCGCAAAAACTTTTCCAGATTAACTTGCCGCGACCTTGCCAAGGAATTCAATCCGACACTCGTCTGCCAACACGAATTCAACCTAATCTCACTCAACACGACAAAACAAGACAGCAATGCGGAACCTCTATCGTACAGAAAATCCGGCGAAGCGCGACCATTCGAGACGGCGAACCAGCGCATCGACCGTTCCCCAAACCAGAAATGACGAAGCGGCGGAGCGGCGAGGCGAACCTGAAGAGAGAAGCGCAGAACCGATCGGCGAAGAGCGACAGCGCGGTGTACTTGACTATCGGATCGACTCCGAGCCGCTGCGCATGGCATCAAGGGCCGAGCCGCGTCAGGGCGAGCGGCCGGATCGACGAGGCGGCGGAGCAGAGACTCACCTGCGCGGAGAGGATGAGGAATTCCACCGTGGGAAGCCGCGGGTCGGCCGGACGACGCTCGTCCGCCCCGCATTCTCCCTCTGCATCTGCCGCCGGCGCTAAGCGCGACGACTGTTGCGGAGAGATGATTGGCTTTCGCTCTCGTCAAACTTTTTTCACTCGATTGCGTAGTAAGTGAGTAAGAAATCATAGACTTTGTAAGGTAAAATTCCTAAATTTTTAATTTGTTTAATATGACCTTTGAATTTTATTTCAAATGTGCAATATCATACTTAGACTTTTTATTTTTCCATTATAACTCATGAATTTTCGGAACATGTTCAACTTAATCCTTCAACTATATGAAACTGTTCAATATTATGGACAATATTAAATATTTTCTTAGGGATAATAATGCAAATGGTCTTTAAACTTTGGCTAAGTGTGCAATGTGGTTTATCGACTTTTAATTTGCTCAATATAATCCTTAAACCTTTAGTACATATTCAACTTAGTCCCCAAATTATATGAAGATGTTTAGTATTTTCTTTTCATTAATTTAAGTTCAAGAGCAACATATGATCTAGCGACTAAGTTAAATATGTATCAAAATTTTATAAACCACACTGAAGAAATGAAAATTTCAAGGATCACATTACACATTAAATTAAAGTTCAAAGATCGCATTATACGAATTAAAAGTTTATGAAGCACATTGTATATTGGGCCGAAATTCACGGATTATTTGTGACATTTTCCCTATTTTTATATAGTCCAAAGATTAGATTGAATATATACCATAATTTCATAGATCACATTAAACAAATTAAAAATTCAGAATAATATTAAATATTAAGCTACAATTAGGAAATCGCATTAAATAAATTAAAGTTCATGTTCATATTGCACGTAGGGCTAACTTTAGGGACTATTTGCATAATTATCCCATCGTAAAAATTGTTTACTTCTATTTGAGAAGATTTAAAAACCTAATATAGTAAAGAAATACATTCATTTTCAATTTACTAACTATGCATAATACGATAAATATAACTTTGAATATGACAAAATTCTGCATGTGACTATTTGGAAAAAAAAAAAAAAAAACTTCTCATTATTCAACTTTATCTTTAATTTGTGAATTGACATAATGTGTTTACAATTTACTCCAAGAAAATTTGTAGAGTTTTACCCTCCATGCGCGTTTAATCGAGAAAGCGATGCATAAGAGGTTTAGTTTTTGTTTAAGGAAAAAGTGGTATTCATCCCCCTTCCATTTTTAAAATACTATGCTTGTATTATACCTATAGTCACCCCATCCAAGCAACCGCCCACAACCTTTATTATAGATTATCAACAAAGTCCCAAGATTATGACAAATTTCACCAAATGCTCTAAACTTTTAAATATTTAATAATGCATTTTGATAGGAATTCAACCAATGTTTTGAAGAAAATCTGACAGCCTTTTTTCCATCACGTTCACATTCCTCAAAGCTAGTTTTGATTTCAAATAAAGTGTCTCGATTATTGAAAATTTGAAAATTCAATGCATCATTATACTTGGAATCTCATACATGTACTCTTGTGGTGTTTCATTAGACAATGTATATAAGATCTATATATATAGATATCATCATATACATATCGAAAGTAGTACGATTTGGAAAGGAATTTTCAATTGATGATTGGGATCAAAGGTTATTGACTTAATTGTGAAACATACTGAATAAGTGACCTCAGATAAATTTACTTAAATTCAACTTACTAAATGGGTAATGAAAGTAAGTTGAATGGGTAATGAAAGGGATCTGTAGACACTAGAGGGCGTTGTTTTCTCTCAACTTGTGTGAGTGTCTTCTCTATCCCTTCTGGTGATAAGCCCACCCTAAAAGTTAGTTTTTCTAGCTCAAGATCTTCTAGCTTTCATCATCCATGGAACCCCCGTCCATTTGCTTGAACCCAGATTAACTTTTCAGTCCCATCTCCCCCATGGTTTTGATCTCGAATATGGACTTGGAAATCCCCCCCTTAGTGGTGAGCTCCAGAAGTGTAGCTTCCATTTCCTTCAAATTCCCTCCTTACTACTAGTGCTTGTTTTCATCAAGATTTGGGCAACCCAAGAACTATAAGATTTGGGTGCTTGGTTCTATACGTAACTAGCTTGAGAAATTCCAAAGGGCTTCTAGGGCTCCCTTCATTCCAGAAAAATCTACAAGTAATCAGCCCATTTTGATACTCCTCGGACTAACATAAGTGCAGGAAATTGCAACAAACATGGAGAGTACCTTCAACAATAACCTCATAATGATGGCGCTATGTAAAAGGATGGGTGATCTATGGGCAAAAGAAGACATCACTGAGTTGCTCGATGAAATGCTGGACAAAGAAAAACAGGAAAGTGAACTCACCCTTTATGGGAAACTTTTCTCTAAGCCACATGTTAATTTCCAAGCATTCTTAAGCACAATGAAGAAAGCATGGAAAGTCGAATTGGTGAAATGTGAGATAATAGAACCTAGATATTTCATCTTTGTATTTTCCTTGGTGGAGGAGAAAAATAGAGTGCTTAATTCAAGCCCTTGGTCTTTTGCTAGTAATCTCCTCGTCTTGATACAAGGAGACCTAAATGTTCCTGAACATTGTTACAAGTTTAAACACTACCCTTTCTGGATGCATATTTTGGGCCTCCCTCGGGCTCGGATCATGGAAACTATTGTGTGCAATATAGTCTCGAAATTGGGCAAAGTAGAGGAAGTTAGAATTGAGGCTAAGAATAATGGGCCGTGCAAAATTGGTAAAGTTAAAATAATTCTAAACCTGGAAAGTCCTTTAAAGACCGGTTCGATAGTTGAGGTGGGTGGGAGAAAGTGGTGGATAGACTATAAGTATGAAAGGTTGCCTCATTTTTGTTATTCTTGTGGATGTATGGGCCACTATGCAAATTTTTGCCCAAAGTTCCCTTATGAAGAGACAGGCTTAGCTCAAGACAAACCTGGTAGATACGGTCATGGCTAAAGGCTGAAGTGAGAGATCACAGCGCCTATTGGAAGACCTTTAATGGTGAAATAGTCACTAATATAGAGGAGGAAGATAGTGTACCAGAAATGCCTTTTAATGTTGAAGAGATGAACCTGTAGAAAGACCAAACAGGGCTGAATAAGGCATTAGTTATCTACAATTCAGTAGCAAGGGAGCCAATACAATATGAAATAATGGTGGAACAAAGAGCTAGCAACAAAGGGAAAAGAGCACAACGCATTCAGGTATTATCTCTACCCTCTACAGATTGCTATAATAGTAAAGGGTCATCGAAGAAAGGCAAGATGGGACAAAAACCTTAAACTTCCAAAAAAAAAACAGAAACGATTTACTCCATATGAGAAAATAGGGCAAATAGGGGAGGTGTTGGATGAGGAGAATCTAATGGATACCCCTATTCAAGTGTGGGAAGGGGCCAATGAAAGGGTTATGGTTGTAAGAGTTTTTCTAATGTGGACTAAATTAATTGATATTGTAATTTACTGTTTTTACGATTACCGTAAAACAGGGTTGGTCTAAAGGTGAGATAGAAGGTTTCTTAATTAGTCTAATATAGGTTGGCTAGTGTGGGCCAAGTTGAGCCTAGCCCGTAATGAGAGGGACTGGCTGGAAACTTTATAAATAGTGCCCAAGTCTCTCCTCTAATCCTAATTCTCACATGTATCATCACCTAAGGGGCATTTACCTAACGCTACAAGTGAGGGGGCTGCCTCATTGAGCCAGTAATACGGAGGGCAATAAAGGAAAAGAACTTGATGCGTGGATCCCATTTATATGTGAGTAATCCCTTTTCTGCTTCCGCTTTATGTTCGATGGATCCAGGTGCATTAATCTTTCTACTCAATTATGCATGTTCTTGTTTGGTTATGGAGATCTTGGGGTTGCGCAATTTGCGTCCTACATGTGGTATCAAAGCAACCATAACCCTAGAACTTGAACGCAATTGATTTTTCCCTAATTTGTACGAATTAGCCATAATTAGTACGGATCTTGTCATAATTTGTGATTTTCAAGACTTTTTGTTCAATAAAAATTAAATTAAATCACAAATTTTGATTGGGGGAGACGAGACAAGCAAGAGGGTCGGCAGCGCGTCGCCGGGGGATGCCGCACGCGCCCCCACGCGCCACGCCACGCGCCTGGGCGTCGAACGCGCGCCGTGCACTCATGCGGCGCGTGTGGGCGCGTTGAGCCTCTGTTCGGTGCGTGGCTGGCGGCGTTGGACTTGTATGGTGATTTTCTATCTCATGGTATATTTATTTAATATGTTTGATGGTTTTATTGATATGAAATTGCATATGAAACTCTAAATACGTGTATTTTAAATGAATTTTTGCGTATTTTTCCTTGTATTTTTATGTGATTTTGGAAATACAAGTGTTGGGTTATAGGTATATTATCACATAATCATTATAAATGTGTAATTCATCAATAAAAATCAAACTTTATTGTGAATTGAAGCTGGTTTAATGAGATACAACCATTATAGAAAAGTAATTGAGCTATGTATTGAGCTGATGAGAAATAATAAAGGTTATGAAACTTTTGTTGCTCAAGCATACTCCTTGACATGGTGGTAATCTTTAAATGATGGACGTCTTAAGAACTCGTGACTAAACTGATTGTACTGATTAACATATCTGCTGTATGTGGGTAATGCATGTCGATTAAGTTACTGCATATTGTACATGAACTCATCTGGTCACTTGTTAATGTCTATCAAGTTGAATATTTTTATGGTGAAGGAGTATGACAATATTTATGCAGAGTAATAGTATCTACTGTTATAGTTTAGATATTTAGTTCTATGGTTTGACTCAATTTATAGGCCACTGGTTGAAGTAATGATATTTGTTACATAAAATTGATTAATAAATCAGTTATTGGCTTTGGAGTCATGTTTTGCCGTATGAAACTTATGAGCAATAGTTGATTAGTTATCAAGCTTGTCAATCTGGAGTACCCTATATTGCTATTAATGTTAATTTGTGAGGGATCCTTTGGATCGGCATTTTTTTTTAATGTTGTTCTGGTAATATGTGATTGGGGTGCATAAGAGATGTTTTATTCTCTGTTATGAAAAGTTTCTTGTATTACTGTGATCAATGATCTCATTAGAATATGTCTTTCAAGTTCGCTATATATATATGATTAATTTTTATTAATGAATAAAGTAATGTAATTAGCATGATTAATTTTTATTAATGAATAAAGTAATGTAATTAGCATGATATGTGATTTTGGTGATATGTTGTCCATATCACTAAAGTTAAAATCACATCTATATGGTGTATGTGAGGAGTAAAGTTTATATCCCTGATATGAGAGAATTTCAATGATTTAATTAAGTAGTGACCGCCAAAGTGGCACGCTTCATTGAGTTTGAGAAATTTCGGTCTCGTATGATGATTGGGATATCTCCTGATCTAATGCGTAGTCATACTCCCAAAGGAGGTGATTGTATATTAGTTCATGGATGAATACATGATAGTGTGGTGGAGGAGTGACTGATTCTACCGATTCATATGCCCAAAGATAATGAATTCACGAAGAATTGGAATATATTCTCATAACCGCTATCATGTGGGGAGTGTACAACTGTATGTCATGTATTCTGCTCAAAGATGATTATATGATTATGCATGTAACTCTCTATATGTGCACTTGTATGTCAAGTTACACAGTGCTCACATGATGCTAAATATATACATTGTTTGGTTTTCAGTCACATTTTCTGTAATTAATAACTTCATTATTATTGAGATTTTTACTGCTTCAAATTTTAAGTTGTGGACACATGATTTGTTGCTTGAGAAAAGAGCAATTGAATTTGCTTACTGTCCATGAAGCGTTCCATTCTGGAACACTTGAAAAGAGGTTTACCTGCGGACTGCACTGCTATAAGATGATGGAAGCCTTAGTTGTTTGAAATTATGTCTTGTTTGATATTGAAATTAGGACACATCTGCAAAGATTGTGTTTAAGTCCTAATAACTGAGATAAAGGTCTTAAAAGGTTGTTAGGCTTAACAGTGGCCTTGAGTATTTTGGCAAGTATGAAATGCGAAATAGCTTAAAGGGTCATTTGTCAAATACTTAGTAGATTCTGGGGTGATAACTTAATTACTATGCCTGAAAATCATGACAAAAGATTCATTCGAAATTATTTTGTATCTTACCTAGATTGTTCAAAAGGGTATTGATTTTAAGACCTTAAAAAGATACAAGAATTATGGAATCACATATTCTAAAATTTCTAAAGATTGACGTAATTATAGAGGATAATTGCTCTCAAACTATTAAAGATAATAGTATGATGGAGGTTACTATGTTTTTGTCTTTACCTATATAGATAATTATGAAATCTCATGTACCATAGATTAAATTTGTTAAAGTTCAAAGTACTATTCTTAATATAGTTTATAATGAAATTTCTTAAACCTCTCAAGTGCAGAATGAAATGGTCACAGCTTTATTAAAGAGATTTGTTAGGGAAAAACGATCAGTTATATCATCATATTATATAGTTTATTTGTGAGAGCATAATTACAATATCTACTACATTGTTGTTTTAGCAACTTATATAAATGTCGTTTCTTGTTCTCAATTAAGTATGTAATTAAATGCCATAAAAAAAAAAGATAATAATGTTTTCACTCTGAAAGAGGGGTGGATTATTTATAGTGAATGAATAATTATTTCTTCAAATATTCTTTCAGAGTGAACGTGGCATTAATAATTTATTTATATATGGAGTTACGTCAAATAGATACAAAATCTATATTGTGCAATTGGAGAATTTTGCAATAAATGTTTCAAGTAAACTTGTGTGTAGACTGAAAAGTGCAAGTTTTCAGACAATATTATTAAAGTTTCATAGTGTTGTTATTTTTTGTTTAATTGAGAACAAAGTAATTCAATATACTGCAAGGTCAGTGGAAGGAAATTTATTTTTTCTCATACTTTATGTACATAATATTTTACTTACAAGTTGTGACCTTGAGATATCTTATATCTTTTGTACTGAGGTCTGTAAGGATTATTTTTGTCATATTATATTATATTTTCTCGAGGGATATTTGCTGATTGTATATTGAAAATATTCAATATACATCATTGCAAGCCAGGAATTGCTCCGGTTGTTAAGGGTGATGGACTAAATTTATTACATTGTCCTTACTTAGATATTGAGAAAATATAATTAAATAGTGTACCTTGTGTCAGTGCATTTAAAAGTATAATGTATGCTTGAATTTGCACTAGACTAAATATTGTCTTTGTGACGGGACTTCTAGACAGATATCGGTTAAATCCAGGACATGATCACTAGGTTGCTGTCAAAAAGGTTTTAAGGTATTTAAAGAAGACAAGAGATTATATGTTAATTTACAGACATATTCAATTCTTGCAGTTAGTAGGGTATTTAGATGTAAACTTTGCTGGCTGTTCTGATGACATGCAATCAATAACGGAATACATATTTATGTTAGCAGTAAGTGCAGTAAATAAAATTCTATGTCATCTTCTATTATGTATGTAGTGTTAGTAACATTCTTTTAGGTTGTTACTTGGGCTATTAGGCTCCAGAACCTCATAACAGAATTGATCGTTTTAACTTGATGGATAAACCCATACGGTTATATTGAAATAAAAAATTTGTAGCATTATTTATTTACTACAGAGATCTCAAGAAATCTAAATATATGGTGGTCAAATATTTTTTACCATAAAAAAAATAACAGAAATGTAACTTATAATATAACATATTTTCACGGATGATGTGGTTGCAGATCCACTAACTAAAGGCCTACGCCCATGTGTATTTGAGTGACATGTCATTAGCATAGAGCCTAAGAGTACCTTCGGATACTGTTGTTTAATGAGAGCTATTTTGGTTTTACTCTGATAAATGTTTCATCTGTGTTCGTTACACTTTGTAACAGTTTGATATGTATCAATTTTTGCATTCAATAAAATATTTTGAATGTGTTGTTATTATGTTGAATACATATTGATAAAGTCTCAAGGGATTATATAAACCTTGAGCGAAGGCTAGGGGCATCCGGGCATCCGGTTATTAGCCTTGTACATATGTCTTGTGATATATAAAGAAAGGTTAATCATAAGGACAAGACATATGTGGGTTCATTGGAACCATAAAGCATTCTCTTGTGGCACAAGTTTTTGTGACACCTAAGGTAAGAGAATGGTGACTAACAAATGGGATCTCTCTATGAGAGATGTTATCCATTTGACACACTACCATATTGAATCCATATCAATAAAGTTGGGAACATTCGTGACTATGGAAGGCTCTGTGTGTATACATGCAATTATCACCATGATTCGGTGTTTAAGACTTTATGGGATAAGATTGACTATTAAGAATTATCTCTTGACCAAATGTGTGCACATACAGTACGATTTCAATTAATATAGTCCAAGTGGGAGAATGTAAGAATTTTTCTAATGTAGACTAAATTAATTGATATTGTAATTTACTGTTTTTACGGTTACCGTAAAATATAGTTGGTCTAAGATGAGATAAAAGATTTCTTAATTAGTCTAATATGGGCTGACTAGTGTGGGCCGAGTTGAGCCTGGCCAGTAATGAGAGGGAATGGCTGGAAACTCTATAAATAGTGCTCAAGTCTCTCCTCTAACCCTAATTTTCACTTGTATCCTCACCTAAGGGGCCTTTACCTAACGCTACACGTGAGGGGGCTGCCTCATTGAGCCAGTGATACGGAGGGCAATAGAGAAGAAGGACTTGATGCGTGGATCCCATTTATATGTGGGTAATCCCTTTTCTGCTTCCGCTTTATGTTCGATGGATCTAAATGCGTTAATTTTTCTACTCAATTATGCATATTCTTGTTCTGGTTATGGAGATCTTGGGGTTATGCAATTTGCGTCCTACAGTGGTCGCTAGCTTGAATAAGCCACCGGGGTATATATGAAGATACTGAGTTGGAACTGTCAAGGGTTGGGCACACCCTTGACAGTCCAGCACCTTCAAGCCCTTGTGGCTCGAGAGAACAAAGAAATCGTTGTAGAAAGAGTTCAAAATAGACTACAGTTCAAAAATGCAGTGTTATGTAAGCCGATCGGAATTGGGGGTGATTTGGCTCTTATGTAGGATGAGGAGGTTAATGTGGAAGTGGAAACAAGCACCGAGGAGTTGTTAGATGTTATTTGTAAAGACCCTACCAGTGGAGTGACTATGAGAATATCTTTTCTTCACGCTTCTACGAACTACCAAGAGAGGTTGCAATTATGGCGAAGGGTGTATTCCATTCACATCTCAAATATTCTCCCGTGGCTATGCATCGGAGACTTTAATGAAGTTTTATACCAGTCGGAAAAGGTTGGAAAACGTGAGGTGGATCAATATAGAATGATATCTTTTAGAAATTTTGTCAGTTCATGTTCACTAATAGACATTGAGAGTAAGGGATGCGCTTATACATGGTCTAACAAGCAGGAAGGGGCAGAGCTTGTGAAAAAAAGGCTGGATAGAGCACTTTGTAATCTTGATTAACACGTTCTTTTTCCTAATGCAGAGGCATATGCACTGCCAGCTATCGAATCGGACCATTGCCCAATAATTCTGACTTCGAAGATAATGGGAGTTAGAAAAAAAAAAATATTCAGATTTGAAGCCTTCTGGACGGAACATCCAGAATTTAAAGAAGTAGTTAAAAGTGCATGGAAAAGTGAGGCAGACAATTCTCTTGACATTGTCAGCAAAACAAAGAAAGTAGCTGAAGCGTTGATGAGATGGAGTAAGGCAAAATTTAGAAATGCATCACGAGAAATTCAAATACTTGGGGGCATACTTACTAAGATGACAAACCAGCCTATGGGGTCTTCAAACCAGGGGGAATAAAATTATCAAACAAATAGAAAACCTGTGGAGACAAGAAGAAATGTATTGGGGCATGAGATCCAGAATTAATTGGATAAAATGAGGAGATAAGAATACGAAGTATTTTCACGCAACCACAATACAAAGAAGACAGTGCAACAAGATCTCCATGCTGCAAATTAGTGAACATACTTGAAATAGAGACCCTTCTACCCTCAAACATCATATTTCAGAGTTTTTTCAATCCTTATATACCACAGTGGTGATCGTGATTACCAACCTGTCCTAGATCAATGCTCGCAATTGGTCACAAATGAGATGAATGAGACTCTAACGGGGAAAATTACAAGAGAATAAGTGCAACATGATGTCTTTCAAATGGGTGCTACAAAGGCTCCGGGGCCGGATGAGCTAAGCGGACTATACTACCAAAGAAATTGGTCAGAGATCCACGAAGATATATTTAGCATGGTCGACAGCTTCTTTAGACAAGGTACTTTCGACCCTGAGATCAATAAAACTCACATAACCCTTATTCCAAAAATCTCAAATCCTAAAAACATATCCCAATATAAGCCCATCAGCTTATGTAACTTTAGTTATAAAATAATTGCAAAAGTGATGGCCAATAGACTAAAACCCTAGTTGCCAGATCTTATATCTCCGAAACAAAGTGCATTTGTTGAGGGGCGTCAAATACAAGATAACATTTTCATTGTTCAGGAGGTTTTACATCAATTAAGAGTGAGGCAAAGAAAAAGAAAATTTCAAGCACTTCTAAAAATTGATATGCAAAAAGCTTATGACATGATAGAATGGGATTTTCTATGTGATTGCATGCTGAAAATGGGATTTTACGAGAAATGGGTCTCTTTGGTCAAATATTGTATCTCCTCCGTGTCTTTTAGCATTAGAGTGAATAAGGAGCCATATCAGTATTTCACACCAACTAGAGGGATCAGACAAGGAAACCCACTATCTCCCTATCTGTTTATCATAATAGCTAATGTTCTATCCTCTTTAATCCTTAAAGCAATAGAAGATGGTAGCTTAAAGGGAATTCAATTGAATCCATATTGCCCCATACTTTCACATCTTTTATTTGCGGATAACGCACTATTTTTCATGAATGGGACTATCACTGAGGCTCATAATTTAGCAAATATCCTACATTAGTATTGTTTTGCATCGGGTCAGGAGATTAACCTCAACAAGTCGGGAATTTTCTTCGGGAAAAACTGTCCCCAATGCTTAAAACAGAATCTAACAGCAGAATTGAAAGTGCCGGTGATTGAAAAAACGGGGAAATATCTAGGTGTCCCACCGGACTAGGGACAAACAAAGAAGCAAATGTTCTCCTGGGTTCTTGCAAAAGTTGATAGCAAGCTAGATGGATGGAAAGAAAAGCTAATGTCGAAGGCCGAGAAAAGAATCTTGATTAAAACGGTAGTCCAAGTCTTACCTCAATTTGTCATGTCCATATTTAAAGTCCCTATATCGATATATAGAGCTATTGAAAAGAAAGTTTCTTCGTTCTTGAGGAAACAAAATTCTAACAGGAAGGGCATAGATTGGAAGAAATGGGAGATTCTAAAGAATAGGAAAGATTTGGGGGGGCTTGAATTCCGAGACTTAGTCGACTTTAATAAGGCGATGCTGGGGAAATAAGCTTGGAGATTAATTCAAGACCCGAATGCAATATGTAGTAAGCTGTTAAAAGGACTATTTTCATAGAGGAGATTTCTGGACAGCAAATAGAGGTCCCCGACTCTCTTGGGGATGACAAAGCTTACTAGAAGGGAGAAACACAATTAAGCCAGAGCTTAAATGGGAGGTGGGCGATGGGAAAAAGATCAAGATCAAATATGATAAATGGCTACCGTCAGGCAAGATTGGAGGTCCCACAAACAAAAACAACCCTCAGTTGGTAGCGGAACTAATAAACCATAATAAGGGAGGATGGAATTTCCCTTTACTACAAGAGATTTTTTAGGAAAAAGTTGTACAAGAAATTTTAACAATGCCATTAAGCCTTACTTCCGGACCAGACAAAATCATATGGACAGCAAACAACTCAAGCTCTTATACGGTCAAAAGTGGATACAACAAGCTTCGTAACTCATGCAAACAACAACAGGAAAATCAACCATCCACCTCATACCGGCCACCAAAAAAACTATGGACATAATTCTAGAAGCTTCAAACCTATCCCAAAGTCAGGTTCCTATTGTGGAGTGCATGTAACAACGCTTTGCCCACAAAGGAGAACTTATATAAGAGGGAAATGTTACCTGATCTGGTATGTCCCTTATGTAACCAAGCACTCGAAACAACGGAACACGTCTTTATCAAATGTCCCTGGACAGAGCGAGTATGGTCAAATCAAAGGGTACAAGCAAACATATCCCCCGAGATATGCAATAGAATGGATAGATGGGTTTGGGAAAACCTTACTATGAGAACTACCAAAGAATCCAAAGCCCTTTTAGCTAAAATGGTTTGGCGGATCTGGAAAGAGCAGAACAAATTCACTTTTCAAGCGTTAAAACCAAACCCGAGTTTAATAATCGATGAAGCCAAAAACACGATTCACTTGGTCGAGAAGTATGGAAATAAGAACTTTACCTATGATGAAGAGCAAAAAACTGCAGTAGCGGATGACCCAACCTCGGCTCAGATCGGCTGTAGATTGCATAGTGACTGTGCCTAGAATAGCTCGACGATGGAGGGGTCTGCTGCGGTGATCTATAGAAGTGCCAAGGGTGTGCTGCTGGATGGGTTTGTAAAGAAGCTGGTCACTCCATCAGCAGCCATTGTCGAAGCCCTAGCTATTTGTGAGGGCTTGCGATGGCTTCAACAGAAGCTAAATGAAGAAGATCCATGAACCGGTTTGGTACTTGCTGATGGTCAATCAGTACTTTTATCTACAGATAGTTTATCTACAGTTGACTTTATTATGGGCCAATTTGCAGTACCTTGGGCTTCTAAGTCCATCATCTATGATTGCAAAAATTTGTTGGGCCAGCTTGATGGTGTTAGGATCCACTACGAACCGAGGGATTATAACAAGGCGGCCGATTGGGTTGCTAAGGCCCACCATACGGGCACTCTCCCAATAGATTGGATTATAAATCTCCCTCATTCCCTTTGGTTAATTTTATGTTTGGATCTCGAATCCTTTTGTAATTTGTCTACTTCGGTTTGCGTAATGCATATTCCTTTTCCGATCAAAAAAAAAAAAAAGAATGGGTAATGAAAGGCAATTACCTGAATATTTGTCCGTTTTGCTATCAAGTATCCGAGGCTTCAAATGCTTAGCCAGCCTTGCCTCAGCAAAAGATTCCCACCCCCCAAACCCAAAAAAAAGGAATGCCACGGTTCCTAGTACACGGCATGGTATGCTTCATTCATCCATTTTAGTTTAACTGGGTATTTCAACTTTCAAAATGAAACTCACTTTTATACCTCTATTTAGATAAATTGCCATATCATGTGCATTTTTTTAGGACTCACTTATTCAAAAAAATGTTGACGTGACTTATTTATTTGGCAAAAAATATTAGTTGGAATCACCAACTTTGTGATGATGAGAAAATTTCAAATAAAAGTATAAAGTAATGACTTTTTCTTTAAAAAAAGTCAGAGTAAATTTTATTTTAAATAAGTATATGAAATGGTTAAATCAATATCAATTGAGAGCCTAAGCTTGCCGGCTAGCTAAATTTTCATCAACCAACGATTTTTTTGCCACCGGGGTAGGGGCACTTTCATCAGAACAAAAAAAAAAAAAAAAAACTCTAGTTAAAAGATAGCCAAATACCTCAAGACCAAAATCCCCACATTTGAATGCAAAAGTTTTCTTTCCAAATTCTACGAGACCAGTGAACAATACCAACTTATCTCCTTAATTCCAATCCTAGGTTTACGCGAAGCCTTTGCCCCCACTTCAAGAAATCCTTTTGATCGTGTCTATCATTTTGCTGTCGTGATCCGGCCACATCTCGTTGTCAGAGTAGCAGTGGACCTCGTATAGGAGAGGGTGGCGTCAAATGGACCAGACGACCTTGTCCAGTCGAAAGGGAAGCCGAGCTTGCATTGGAGCTTCCCATAGTTGTCAAGGCAGACGACACGCTCTGGCTGCTTGGAGAGTAAATCCTAGGAACCGTCAAGAAATTTAAAGTGGCAGCCGCGCTCAAAGATAGATCCACGGTGGGGGAAGATATTGGGGAGGGTCTGGATGAGCTTATTGCGAGAGGAATCTTTCTTCTTGCGCTTCTTGCGGAGGGATTTTGGGGAGCTTTGTCTTTTGGAAGGAGGTGGACAATGGGGAAGCAAGGAGGTTGCAGAGATTAGGGTTTTCGATTGGGGAGGTTTTTGGGCATGGGAATTTTGAAGAAGAAGATGACGCGCCAAGCCATGTATTGAGTAACTAGAGAAGATGGAGTTACGTTGCATATGCTTCAAGATAATATGGATTACCCATCTTTGTTAGGTGATAAATTTGAATTGCTCGCTGGTCTCATAGTACTAGGTATGGGTGTCAATGGTTTGGTTTGGATTTTACTGATATACAAACCGAACTGAACATTAAAAACAACATGCTTCTTGTAACCTGAACCGAGGCCCAATTCGAATAGACTAGAATACGGTTCAGGTTGGGTCCATTTGGTTTGAGTTGTTAGGCTGTCCTTTTTTTTCCCTTGGTCTTCCCCGATACAATATTGAAAAATACCATTTGGATATCAAGCTCCTCACTTACACCAACTTTGCCGCTCAGTACCAAGCAAAATCAAGCTCCTCCGATGCTCAATCTCACTTAGAACTTGTGCGAAGATCAATGGACTAGTCTCTTCCTTCAAATTGCGAATCCAAGCAAAATGCAACAAAGACGAAACAGAAACGAGAACAACGAAAGAAGAAAAAGAAGGTGAAATTGATGACAGTGGACTGTAGACAGTGAGCGAAATAATTTAGTTTCAGGTGCTCTTGAGACTGACGGACTTGTCGTCCCCCTCATGGATTTGAGAGGTTGCTCGGATGCTTTTGTGGGGAAGTCGTGAGGATCGATGAAGGGCGTTGGATAGAGAGAGAAGGAATTAAAGTAGATGCAGAGAGAATGCAAAGACAATGAGAAGGAGTAGGAGTGAGAGAGTTTCGCGATCTTAGAGAAGATGGATTCAGGAGTGACAAAACTTCACGATCTTGGAGAGTCTCTAATGTAGACGATGGATTTGGGAACGAGAGAACTAATTATGGATTTGCTTCGTGATCTTGAAGAGCATAAGGCACCATAACATGTTTTAGTTCGATTCAGGTTTATGACCCAAACATATCATAATACCCGAACATGAAAATTACCCAATCCAAAAGGACTCAACAGAAGAGATTCAATTTAAGTCAGTTGGGTTTGATTTAGCTTTTTTGACGATCCTAATACCCAGTTATTGGGAATTTGATTATATTTTACTCATAATATTTTATGAAAAAGTGTCCCCGCTTCAATGATTAGCGAGCTTATGCTCTTATGGGAGATTGACTTAGTCACATCATACCCTTATTTAAATTAAAATTCACCCTAACTTTTTTTTTTTTTTTTTGGTGACCGAGAAATTCACTTGAATCTCCTTACGGGGTCACAAGGCCCTACAGCGCATGGAATGCCTAGTACCGACGACTATATCTCGAGAGTGACTAACACAGGACCTCAAAACCATGGCCTCCACTTACAACGCATTAGCAACTGCTGGTTTCGAAATCTCGATCTCGACAGTGAATGAGAGACTTTCAATCAATGCAACTGTCTGCAGTTGGGTCAATTCATCCTTACTTTTGTTTTGAGGAAATGACTCAATTTTATGTCTTTATTTTTCTCTTAGATAATGCATCATCTCTCTCTATTTTTTATAATTCTATTTTTTCTTATCTTCCTCATGCGTACTTCTTCCTCGTACGCTTGCCAGACTCCATCTCCATCATTGTCGCCGTTGTTGTCCATCATTGCTGTCTGTCGCTGTTCGGAGCAGCGACAATCACTCCTTAGATCTAAGGTCCACCATAGAGAAAACTATGGAGCTACTGGCCTATGGTGGTGGTGGTAGTAGTTGATGGCGATAGTGGGCAGTGGAGTTTCGGTGGTTGGCAGCGGCTGAAATGGGTGGTGGTAGGCCTAAGAGAGGAGGATAAGGGGAAAGGGAAGGTGAGGAAAAAGAAGAAGAGTGGGATTATTTCCACCCCAATATGACTAATCCTCTCCATTTTCACAGGATAAAGAATGATGATTTTCATATTTGTATAGTTTCCTTCAATTAACTAATAGTCCTCTTATGGGTAAAGACGTAAATGGGAAGGATTGAGTTTCTTTGCTATTTCAAGAAATGGGTGAGGCAAGAGAAGAAGAGAGAAAGGAAATTAGGATTTTGGTTAGTTTTTAACCTGTCTTATTATTTGTGAAAATGTGTATCCTCATCACCCGTGGTAAATTTGTGCAGCTTTAATCAACAAGGGAGACTCACCATATGTTCTGGTAGAAGCGTTGATGCTGCCGTCCCGCGGCAACTAAATCATTTCCAAACCTAAGGCACGATTTTTCATTGCAAGGTGTCGACATCAAATTCAGTTGCAACTAGCCATAAAATATGCCGTATGGTTTCAACTTCTGAACTCCCTGGTCCAAGACAGCATTACCATACGTGCGTTCTAGAATTTGTGAAAACCCAAATCAAATATTAAAAAGAGCGCTCTCATCACCGCCCGGGAGGCGGAGCACATCCTGCATTGGTTCAAAAGCGACCAACCAACAGGGTTTCAGTGGTGGATGTTTCACCATCAAGATTGCCAAACGACTAGGACCCGCAACGCCCATCTTGTCGTGAATTTGGAGTCCTATTTGGGGTATAAAGAAAAGGATCATCCATCTCGTTTGAGTCAATCTAAACTACATGTCACATTTAGTCCTTATCGAAACGAGTCAAAAAAACAACGCATTAAAACCAGAATGGCTGTTGGCCTCGGACAGCCATAATCTCTCCGAACCCACTTGCCATTAATCATCATTTTTGTCCCTTTACCACGCATAAAATAAGCCGTTGATGATGCCGCATTTAAGAAAAGCGATGACGCTTTTCTTTGGCTCCATGCAAAACCACGGCCCAACTAAAGCTTTTATTTAATTTCGTGTGCCATAATCTTCACAGTTTAGACAAATCATGTGGTTGGGATCCTCCAACCAATTAGATTCTCAGGCCGCTTCTGATCATTGGCAAATTATGCTTAACTTAATCATAAATTAATCTTGGCGTGCATGGAAGTTAGCACTAAAAGTCCCTAGTAGGGGGAGAACATGGGAAGCGTTCTTTTTGTCCATTATTTCTGACCACAATCAAATCCCTAGTTTTCAAATCGGATGAAAGCGATGGATGACTTCGACATCTTTCATTACGCAACAACACATGCATAATAAAGACATATAGGTTTCAGTGTACACTCCTCACCAAAATATGACACAGGCAAATTAAAGAAGTTTCTCATGGGACTATAGCTTTCAGATTTTCCTTTTAAGGTAAAATAGAAACGCCGCCGTAATCACCATACTTCATTCAGTGTATTGCTATAATTTGCAGCGATGATGACCTCAAATTTGGAAGCTGGACCGGCCTTTACATAGCAATCCATCGTCCTTGGATGAGACCACAAATCGGCTTGCGACTGGATCGAACCGTTCAGATAGAAATAAGCTCCGAAGCCCTCTCAATGTTCGCAAAACCCCGACCTCTGCAGTGAATATCGCTTTTACCGGCCTATGATCAGACAGCCTTGATTCGCCTCGTGTGTACAAATGTTGCTTCAATCCTTTTCCGAACCAAATTATCCTGTCACACCTGCATAAGAAAAGAAAACAGGTTAACTACATAAAAGAAAAGAAAAAATCCATTTTATGCTTATTCTTTTCGAGCTCTCGACAAAAGAAATTCAAGAAAATGAATTTACCATGCAGGAGAACGCCTTTTTTCTCCCTTTTTTGCTTGAAAGCATCCGTAATACAAGTCGGAGTTCGGAATATATTTGTATGTGGGGGCGAATTGGATCGTCCCTTCGTGCCCACCTTGTAATACATGCCCGTTCATCAGCTCCATCCTCAGCTTCAGTTTTACAACCAAAAGAAAGAAAAGATGACTTTCAGAACGAACCAATGTGAACTGAGAATTTAGGTTTTCGTGATGATTATTGAATATACAAAGACCAATATCATTTCTTATACATGGGGTACTGATGACATAATTTGATACGTAGTTAAGGATTGCAAGGAAAGATAATCTCCAAGTACTGTAAACAGAATGATAGTCTATCATGATACCACTTCAGGAGCTAACTATTTCGCTTCATTCGATCTAATAAATTCTTGAAAATTCTGGGGCTGAGGGATAGCTACCTGGTCTTTGTCTAGCAATGCATCCCATTCTTTTCTATTTACCAGCTCTCGAGTGGTTGCTTCTGGTAACGAAATCCGGTAATTCAAGTCTCCGAGCAAAATGACCCGACTGCATCCACATACCAGACACAATCAGCTGAGATCACGCAGAAGCTTAATATATTGTTTACGAACCGCAAATCAGGGTATCGCATTCGTTTACACATTGATTAGTAAGTCAACTTGTTTAAACTATCGGATAACACAGCAAGTAGACAGACTTAGCACTATACGTCTCTTCCTTTTCACACGGTTTATCTAACTACTTAACTTAATTGGTCGGAGAACCAATAAGATAATTCCTCAACAACCACTAAAATCACCTAAATTGGTTTAAGCAACAAAACAAGAAGAATAACACTAATTAATCTTCTTTGGCGACCCAACGTCCATGTCGACAAATGCCCAGTCGTGAACATGCAATAATGGTTATTTATCACGTAATATAAGTGCACAACCCCGTCTTATCCTCATGGCTTCTAGCGAAGAAACATATTTAATAGGACCAAATGAATAAATAAGTAAATGGAATTGGCTAGGCGGTTTGAAAACAAGAGCACAAAACATAAATATATATATCACGTACTCGTGGTCCCGAACTTTTCTAGGTAAATTTAGCAATGGGCCCCTAGGAAAGGCGGTCCGAGATAATATCTCTGCCATGTTGGACGTCCTCCACTTTTCATCTCCTTCTTTGCCTCCAGAGGCGAGATGAGTGCACACAAAGCAGAAGCTTGTCTCGTGTAATAGAAACCTCACCGAAACTGACCCCTGCAAATTAATTAGAAAATTCAGAAGAAATAAGATGTAAAAAAAAAAATGAAAGTATTTATTCTCATATCGTGTGGTTCATAACATTACACGGATACCCTAATAAAATTTCTCTTTCACATGTATATATATATATAGACACACACACATTATTGTTATGAGGATCTTTGCATTACGAACTTCTTTTTCCCTTCTAAATCTTGGCCACGTCACAAATAAGAATCAAGATAGATGCATAGATTATTTTTATATGATACAACCAGTAAAATCAATTGTTTTACAAGATGAAGATCCTCTGGTGTGACAACCACTCTCAGCCGCCGATACATGCAGTTATAGATTTCACAGTTACCCTTATCCACTCAAGCTGATGGTTTCAGGGAAAGATACGAGGAACCGAGACGTGTACCGCAATAGAGGGATCTCCTGCCCTTTCTACATGCTACGGACAATCTACAAAACCGAGTACCTATCATACCTTGTTGCCTAGGCAGCCCATAACGCCACAGCCGACGCATGAAACGCTTGGATGACTGACGTAGGGACGAAGATCACTGCGAATCCACACCGAGATTAATATCCCTACCATTTGCTTGCTGACAACACAGTGATACTCTCGCCCATGCATCCTCTTCTTCTCATAGTCAGATCCATGGCGGCAATCACGGTTTCCATTCAAGGTCTCTCTGATGAGCGAATTCCATTTCATGCAGAGATTTGCGTTCTCAGACCCCAGAACATTGGACGCCTTCAATGGCACAATCTCTTGAAACCTGAATCAAACAAGGGATAGGAGATATTCTTCATGCAAGACGTCGATCTCTATCGAGTTCGTTGAGAATTTATTGTTTAAGCTATTCAATGTATAGACCAAATCGATCACGGTTTTAAAAAAAAAAAAAAAAGAGGACAATACTAGACCCCACAAGTAGGGCATATTCTCGTGTATATTTTCTGCAATTTGTTTTTGTTCATCTACAGTTATCTATAGAGCATGCTGATGCAACAGCTTTTGAAGTAAACCAATTGCAGAAACACCTTGTCCATGGAAGAATAACTTATCTAATCCAATTTCTCATTTTGATCTTTATGTGCAAATAGGTGGCATTTTCCATCGTGTTTTCTTACTTACCCTAGAACATAGATATCGTAGGAGTTGTTGCACGTATCTAAGAAGTCCTCCATCGCCAAATCTTCATCCGGTGCAACCCCTCCAACATTCCAAGTACTAACAAAAACCCTAAACTCCACAACAGAGAAGGAAGAACAAGAAGATGTTAGAATTTTGACGTCTTACGTTGACCATGCAACTATCTTCTAAAATCATGTTAAACTTCTGCAAACCCTTCTTTATAGGCTTCAGCTGTTAAAGAATTGATGGTACAGACATAAACTGTTATGCCGCGACAACATTGAAAGGATAATCACCATGCGAAGGAAAGAGGGACGAGGACACCTAAAAATTAGATAGGAGGGGGTTTCGAAATGATTACTTGTACTTTAGGGTGTCCCTGTGGTGGTTCAAAATGCTCTTGCCGCTTAAGGAGGGATCTTCCAATATGGGGAAGTCGACGAGAGAGTCTTCGATGTTGATGGGGTAATCGGCGACGAAGTTGTTGCTTCCCAATCCCTTCCTCAGGATCTTGTTAGCTACCAATCTGGTCCACATGATGATGATGATGATGATGATGATGATATGATCAAATCAGCAAGGGCCTGTACATTAGTACGTTAATATCATGCAAA
The DNA here is from genome assembly GCA_017140325.1 of Eucalyptus leucophloia subsp. euroa. Taxonomy (NCBI): domain Eukaryota; kingdom Viridiplantae; phylum Streptophyta; class Magnoliopsida; order Myrtales; family Myrtaceae; genus Eucalyptus; species Eucalyptus leucophloia. Next base: position 24,197,746 of record CM029476.1, read on the forward strand.
AGGCATGGACATTATCACAAGCCAGCGTGACCAAGGAACATGCAGAGGAGATTGGATGTACTCTTGCTATTCTGGAATCTTGGCATGAAAGACAGAGAGAGAGAGAGAGAGAGAGAGAGAGAGAGAGAGAGAGAGGTTGCAGTCTTTGAGGAAGAGAAGACTGAGGAGGATTGGTTGAATAAGAAAGCCAACCCAGATAAAAAGAACTCAGAAAGAGAGAGAGGTGGGGATATTCTTTTTTTGGTTTCTTGAGGTTATTTTAATAATTCCGGGCACGTCTACATAGTTCTTTAGGTCCAACGGATATTTTCTTCAATTCTGATTGGTTTGGGTTATAACTGCCCACCTTTATTTTAAGTTAAATTTGAATGCAAGCAAAGTCCATAGTTGTAACCCCCAAGCGGCTTGATTGGAATAAGTTTCATTCAATCAGGATAAGAAAAAAATATATAATTCTCTAATTATTTGCACGGTGCTTTTCTATTAATACAGTTACCACATATATATAGTTTCAATTTTAAATCTGCAAAAAAAAAAAATGTATATGTTTACGATCAAAGATAATCACTACTTGAGACATGCCCAAAATGTTATTTTCATCCATAATAAGAAGAAATTTCTTCCACTGAATCTTTTCATCATTGAACTAGAAACATGCACATCGCCTAAATGTATTAGTAATTAAGTTTCTACGCAAGCGATATTCATATCAGTAACCCATCAAATATAATTATAGCTGGAGTTAATTTTGTCCAATCTCAAGAACGAAGGAAAAAAAAATCATGAAGAAAATAAATTGAATAGTTTGTTAGCCATGTGGGAGTCATATATATATTCCTTTTGTCCTTGTGTTGAAAAGCATGTTGGTTGATTTGAAGGATACCTTCTGTACCGCGGACTTTAAAAGCGCAAGTGGACGAGTGCCGGAAAATGGACTTCTTTGTATAATAATCCGTGGTGTCGTCGGATGATGTGGCACAAGTAATAATTGCCTTTAATTTTTCTAGTTTTGAAATAATGTTGAGTATAATAATATATGCACGAACAAAATTGATATAATAAGAAAAGTGGCAGAATTTTACGGATGTCAAATATGAAAGTTAGTGGAACAGACGTCCAACATAGACATCCATATCATAAATATTAAATTCATACAAAAAACTAAATGAATGTTAGTGGAATAGACATTATCCGATGAATGTTGAGGCGGCGGCTATTATTATGGAGAAAGCATCGCAACTTTTTCGCGGAACGAGAAGAGGCCAATCGAGCAATCTGCAATCGTACATGGCAAGTCAAGAAAAATACACTTGGAAAAGGCTCCGTAATAATATATTCCTAAGGATTCTTTTGCATCCACTCTTTTAGAGCTAATTTGACTGCCCTAGCTACAAAACATTATGAAGTAACATAATCAAAATCAGGATTGGAGAGTAGTAGCCGTATTAAGATCAATTGAAAAATTAAAGGTGAAGCTATAAGTTCTAAATTTGAAATTTGTTTTAGAGATACATGGTTATCATTCTGTTTGTGATGATTGAACCAAAAAGACAAAGAAGATATCAAGTTAATGTATCCATGTCAACAGCTACCAATTTCCTTGACAATTTTAGGCTTGGGGAAAATTTATTTTCCTAACTTTTATTCGTGAATATAGGTGGAATGCTAAAAGCAATCTTATTGTTATTTTGTCTGTCTTTGTAATAAATTTGTTTAATGGCTTTCCGTGTTTTAAGTGCAAATAATCAACTTACAATCAAGAAAAGAATGTTAAGGAGATACTCAATACACAATGTAGGTCAATCTCCTAAATAACTTGAGTTTTTTTTTTTAAATTGATTTATCAGACTATAATATAGATTTAAGGAAACTTTGACAATTTTGGAGTCTGATTTTCAAATTACACGTGATTTTACTTCACTATCCTCATTTGTATTGACTATGGATATAATCCTGACTCACAAATTGGATTGAGTTACGACATCATTACATAATCATACACATTCCAACTAAGTTGATGCGCGTCCACATCTATCGGAATATTATTGATAAAATTGAATATTAAAATATGTGGCTATGGTTCAATCAAAAAGTTTATAAATAATTTTTGCCAAATTCAACAAATTACAAAAATTTTCAGAGTGTGGCAAATCAACACAGATTCATTGTTCGTATTTCACATGTCTCAAATTGATAACTCTTCTACAATAATAGAGACTCAGAACAAAAATTGTCATTTTCAAGAGAAAATTATCAAAAATATCTTAAATCTATCGTGTGACAGCTAATTTAATCATAAACCTTTCAATTATGTTAAATTAGTCAAAACTTATTGATGATTTGCCAATGTAGTCTTTCCAGCCAATTTTAGCTGAAAATTATTAATGTAGACACTGGACATTACACATAAAACAACCATTATTGACATGAATAGTTATTGCATTTTTTTTTATAATTTTCAAATATTTCTCTTTTTTCCTTTACTTTTTTTCTTTTTTTCTTTTTTTTTTTCATCCTATTTCCTTCCTCCAAGCAAAGCTATAGTGGAGGTCACTAGCTATAGGAGAGCCCTTGCCAAAGGACGTGAAGGCTGCCCTCACTAGAGGCTATGAGGAAGGCTCTTATTGGCCCTCACCTATGACCTGGCGACCACAGAGGAAAATAGGAAAAAGGAAGAAAATCTTTTGTAGTAACTTGGAATTTTTATAGTTCCATAATGATCAAATTTTGTTCAAAGAATTTAATGGGACGCCAAAGGCTACAACTTAGTGAGGTCAAATCAGCATATACTTAAATTATAGATAATAGATATGGGCAAGTATATTTGGATGTCGAGTGGAGTCAATTCCTCTAGCTAACCATAACGCTACTATGATTCTCTCTCCATATAAAATGTAAGTTTGACTCCCACATTATTTAAGTTTTGTTAAAAATGATTTGTCTAATGAGAAATACATATAGAGCTTTTCCTTTTTGGAAAATCATTAGTAAAGTCATAAACACATTACATTAATGTCAAAACATTTTAATTGTGCCAATTTAATTTTAAACATTTTTACATATTGCCAATTCAATTCTTCCAGCTAATTTTGGCTAGATAATGCTGACATAGACGTCAAGAGATCTACATGGTACCGCCAATGCTGACATTGATAATTTTTAATAATATTTTTGTCTTTTTTTTTCTTCCTTTCTTTTCTTTTTTCCTTTCTTCTTCCTTTTACCAATGACCAGCCGTGCCCAAGCAGGCTAGCCTCCCCTAGGCAATGGTCGCCTTCGCCTGCCACAAGTGAGGCTTGGTTGAGGGAGGGTGAGGCCTAGCAAGGGCTCCTCTCACAAGATTTGGCAAGGCCATGTTAGCCTAAGTGAGGGCTGACCTCGCTAAATTTGGCAAGGGGAGCCCTCACTCAAGCAAGGCCAACCCGCTCACCCAGCCATGGCTAGTGGCTAGCCACTAGCAAAAGGAAGAAGAAAGCCAACAAAATGAAATTAAAAAGAAAAAAACATAAGAAATAATTAAAAAATTAAAAAAGTATTAAAAATAATATTAAATGTTGTCCGTGACAATGCCAGCAGTGCCATGTAGGCTAGCCAGCATCCACATTAGTCATATCTAGCTAAAATTAGTCAAAATGACTAAATTGACACTAGGTCAAAAGGTTTAGAATTAATTTTGCATAGTTGAAAGATTTATGATTAAATTGGCACTAATATAATAGGATTATGACTTATCTGACACTTTTCCTGAACTTTTTTTTCTTTAGCATTAGATATTAATTTGATTTAGTATGACAATCCATTTCATCCAAATATATTAGGTAATTCCAAAATAAACACAGTTATCGAGCAACGTTTTCATGTCTATTCTTAATTTGAGGATTTTAACTGCTCACTTTCTTATTAAACATCAACTCGATGATAGATAATGAAAGAATCATAGTTGTAACAATCATTAGATTTTTCATGTGTAGATCAAATCTATATCCCCAGAATCCTCCACATATTTTTGCAAGAATTTTATATAAATTTGTTGGAGCTAGGTCATCAGATTTCATATACGTAAAACCCTCCCAAAACTCATACGCAATACTCCAACTTGCTTGAAAATGTAGTATATCATAATCTCATTACCAATGTATATTAGTTATCTTATGGAGTTTCAGAATATAGTATTTTCATGTTTTCATATTTAACAAGTATTTCAAAGATACTGGCTAACCAAAATCAAAAGGCGATTGGATGAACACATAAAATACGGTCCCCGCCAGACAAGTTGGTACATTCTATGCCTCTTACGTGGGTTGCAATTACAATATGAACCCTATCGTGTCATAGAAATGCTTAAAGAACTTGCGTGACCTCTCAACAGTTTCTAACCTAACCTTGGAAAAATTCAGACCGAAAACACATCACGTTTAGTTTTAATCCCACTTGGTCCCATGAAGATGCATCAGTCCAACTTTCATGCAGGGCGATTGAGATGAGCTGCCTGCTTATTATAAAGCACTCAGCTTTCTCTGTTCGCTGAAATGAATCTGGAGAAATCAATAAAGCTTCTGCAACTTGGGGTGAGATTTGATAACCACACAATCTGCGGCCCCACAGGAACTCAAGACTCTCTCTCTCTCTCTCTCTCTCTCTCTCTCTCTCTCTCTCATACGTCTGCCGTGTCACCCACCATTGTTGAGCGTTCGAGCTGTAATTCTATAGTTTCCTTTATCGTTTCCGTGTGGACCTCTGCCTTTCAAGAAGCGTGAGGATGAGATCAGAAGCCACAATAAAAAAGCGAAACAGGATATTTCCATGAAGCCCCATTTGCTGTTTAATAATGCACAAGCAACGCAAAACAGTGATGGTGATCTCAAGCCTTCTCGTGGTTTCTAGCGAAAGCGATTCTTAGCTACTTCTGCAAGGGTACGTGAGCAGTGGTTATTACGGAAGTGATTATCCAGAGACGGATATGTCAGGCACAGCGGTCTCATTTGAACGAACCAAATCTTATTCTAAAGGGGAAAAAAAGAGGAAAATGCTTATATAATGGTCCGTTACTCGTGCAAAGAGTGACGGACCATTCCTGACCACAAAATTTGCGCTTGGAACCTTCTCGCTTGTTTGTCCCGTTCCTGTGATTCAAACTAAGAAACAATTATTTTATTTGTTTTTTTCCCTTGGAGTGTGCAGAATGTGTAAACAAGTTATGCAATACTTTTTCATCCTTTTATTAATTGGCAAATTTTCAAAAACTAGTTCTCTTTTAAAAATTCATGACATTTGAAATACACAAAAATTCTACAATATGCATCTAATGCAAGTATGTCTATTTTTTTTACCCATTGATGCAACTTTATGGAATTTTATGTAGCATTTCAATAAATCATTTGAATTTTGTGCTCAAAGACATTTTCAAATAGAATATTGTTTTGTTATATTTAATGAAAAATGACATCTGGACTGGGACGCATTATTTACCAGATAATCAATGTGATGTGCTCTAATCGATCACTCTAATGTGATTGATTGTTGCAGATGTACTTTAAAGGGTCTATTTTATTGTGCACATTTCCTTTTTTGGGGAGGGTACTACTTTTATAGAAGCAATTTTCTATGAACAGTTGCAAAAGTATTTGCACATAGCCTAAACTAAAACTTTAAGAAAAGAAAGGCTAAAATAAGATAAAGAGGACAAAACTGGACCTTTCGGTTGTCCCTCTCTGAATTTGGAATATGTAGCTGGAAGTTCACCGTTATTTTCAAAAATAACGATGCCCGTCAGCCTAGCGACACCCAAAAAAATAAAATAAATAAATAACGTAACCCATAGTTCGGTGAGAGCAGTGCAATTCGCCCCCACAAATTATAGGGGCAAACCGGGTCATAGCTTTTCGAGTTCAATTCATTTTTATTTTATTTTATTCGTAATTAGTGCTTTTAACATGAAAGGCCGATCGCATTTTAATAAGACTAATGGGTGTTAAAATGGGACATGTACTGCAGGCTGACTGCAGCAATCTTGAACAAGTCTGCCTCGATATTTTAGGGGGTCGTTTGTCAAAAGTAATCATCGTCCTCGTCATTATCGAGATGTGTTTTTCTGATAATAGCGTGGGCCCAAGCTCCGAACCCACTAAAAGTGAAAGACGAGCCCATTAACAGCTGATGGTCTTCAGTCTTCATCAACTCTCCTTAGCAAACATACTTTCTACGCTCGCCGAGGAACCGAAGACTTACTAAATCATCTACGTCGAACATCATTTATGGTAATTGTTGCTTGTTTCATTCTAAAGCTGCTTCGTAACCCACAAGCGTCTGTTAAACGTTGCGTTCATCGGTCGCTCCTTCTTTGGATCATTGCCGCTCGGGTTCCTTCTCATTCTTTTCACGTACACCGGTCAACTTAACACGGGGATTTCCTTTTCTTTTCCCTACTTTAAAATGTCTAGTTACGTGTATTATTCATTACTAGATTTAGAGCGGAGAGCATTATCTATATATAGTTTATATTTTCTTGGTCTTAATTCTTTAAATCAGTCGCGTGACAGACACGTTTTTCAAACTTTCACGCGGATGGGAACGATGCTTTACGTCTGTGGGGCTTGATTTGACTTCAACCAACTAAGCAAACTGCAAGTAAGGCCCTGTTTGGTAACCATCCAAACAGTGTCAAAGTCGATTCTTTGTTCCGGAATCGTTTCGGCCTAGAATCGCGTTTGGTAAAATTTTTGTTCCGGGAACAAATTTGTTCCGGAAGTTGAGAACGAGAATCAAGAATCAAAAAAAGTTGATTCTTGTTCGGGAACGAATTTGAGAATCAAAATCAATAAATTTTCTTCTTCCCTTTGGCCATCTCTCGACCGCCGTCCACCACCGCCCGCCACCGTCCGCCATCCGCCACCGCGTCCCCACCGCCGTCCGCCGTCCGCCGCCGCCGCCGCCGTCCCGCCCGCCGCCGCCCGCCGCCGCCGCCGTCCAGCGAGCTCGCGGAGGCTCGCGGACCCAGGGCGAGGTCCGGCGAGCTCGCCGGAGGCAAGCCCGCCCACCGGCGAGGCTCGGCCTCCCGGATCTGGCGAGGCCGAGCCTCGCCGGTGGCCGGGCGAGCCTCATCGGGCCGGGCGAGGCCTCGCCGGCCGGGGCGAGGCCCGCGGGCCCGGCGAGGCCGAGCCTCGCCGGTATTGCGGCGGGGCGGGCGAGCCTCGCGACGCCCGGCCCACCGGTGGCCGGCGAGGCTCGCCCCGTCCACCGACGAGGCTCGCCCGGCCCGCCGGTGGCCTAGCGAGCCTCGCCCAACCCCGACGAGGTCGGCGGCCACCGGCGGGGCTCGGCCTCGCCGGATCTAGCTCGGCCGAACATCGGCGGGGCTAGGCGAGCCTCGCCGGTTGCCGGCAAGGCTCGGCCGACGAAGGCCGGCCGGCCTCGCGAGGGCCGGCGACGCTCCGGTGAGGTCGTCGACCCTCGTTTGGCCGGTCGCCGGTCCGGCGACCGGCAAGAAGAAGAAGAAGAAGATGAGAAAAAGAAAAAAAAAGGAAAAGAAAGAAAAAGAAAAGAAAAAAAGGAAAATGAAAAGAAAAAAATGAAAAAATGAAAAAAAAAAAAAAAGAAAACAAAGGAAAAAAGTAAAAAAATTATTTAAAAATTAAAAGAAATTGATTTGAAATAGAATTAATGAACACGGTACCAAACGCAATTCTATTCCAGAATCAAAAATTTTGGACAGTTACCAAACGGCTTAAAATGCTTAGAATCAGTTCCCGGGAACAGAATCAAAAAGAATCAGTTCTGATCAGAATCAGCTCCCGGGAACAGAATCGTTACCAAACGCGCCCTAATAGAACTTTTTCGTCGCCGGGTATTTTGTGCCTAAGGAACTTTCTCCACATTTCAACATCGATAGGAGGTATGCAGCTTGTATAACGGGAAGATTAATTAAGTCCAAATAATCATACGAGAATGAGATCTCACCTGCCTCTCCAATGCTTGGTGAATGGTATACACCTATCACTTCAAACTTTTGGGGAAAACGGTTTGTCTAACATTTATATTGCATGACACATCAATTTTACAAAGGAATTAACATAATAATATCATATACTTAAGAGATCGCCCAATCCCAGTTTGGATCTTGCCCATCAGGAATTTCTTTGCTTTTATAAGTGGAAAAATTACCAAAAAAATCTCAAACCTATTATAATTGCAATACTTCAATCCTAAATTTATTTTTCTAGCCAATTGAGGCACAAACATTTTGCAACTGTACAAATTCGGTCATTCCCGCAAAAATTAGCGGCGGATGCTAACGTAGCCACCGACCGATACTAGCAACAATTTTTTTAATAATATTTTTTATCCTTTTTTTTCCTCCCCCCCCTCCCTCCCTCCCTCCCTCCTTCTTCCTTTGGCTCCGGTGATCGGCCAAAGGGGAGGGCTCACCAATCACCGAACTAAAGCGATCGGGCAAGCCATCGCTAGGTGAAGGCGAGCTCACCCGACCACTGGTGACGCGAGCCCCCACTGGATCTGGCAAGGGCTCGCCTTGCTAGTGGTTGGGCAATGGTGGTAAGGGCTCACCTCACCATCGTTGGGCAACAACAAGCTCGCCCAGCCATTAGCAAGGCAAGGCCTTGCCAAATCCAGTGCGAGAATGGCCTCACCATCACTAGGTCTAGCAAGGCAAGCCTCCATCGAATTTGACAAGAGCTCGCCTTACCATCATTGGGCAAGGGCAAGCTAGCCCAAGCCACCAGTAAGCCGAGCCCCTATCAAATCTGGTGATGGAGGCCTCGCTATTGCTAGGTCCGACAAGCTCATCCTTGCCAGATCTGATGGGGACTCACCTACCAGTAGTTAGGCGAGCTCGCCCAACAACCTCAATCCGACAACCGGCCAGCCCTCCCTTCTGGCTGGTCGCTGGAGCCAAAGAAAGGAGGAGGGAGGAGGAAAAGAACAAAAAAAAAAAAAAAGGAAAGAAAGATAAAAAAAATTAATAAAATAATTCAGAAAATAAAATTTTATTAAAAAATTATCATCAGTGCCAGCCAGTGATCATGTCAACACCGGTAGATTTAGGAATTTTTTAGTAATTTTTCCTTTTATAAGTAGTTCTGCATTATTAAAAAAGAGGAAAGGTGAATGATAGTATAATGCTTGGGTCCTACATATTATTTATAAATTTTTTTATGTCAAATAATAAAGGTAAGTCGATTGGGTATCAAGCATGAACCACTTATCTAAATGCGTCACATCAATTAATCCACTGATTTTGTGTACTAATTTTAATATTTTTAGCATTAGATATAGCTAAAGGTGGCAAATCGGTGGGTCGGCTCGGTTTCAATTCTTTAGGTTCGATATCAGGTTATACTCGAATATGAGTCCTCTCGATCTATCAAATTTCAAGTGCCCGTCGAGTCTAATGTGATCAATTTGGGCCCGATTCATTTTGAGTTGTCTGGTTTTGGGACTCGAGTCAGGATCAATTTGGTCGTTATTAGTTTCAAAGTCCTCTTGGATTTCGAATTGTTCGCATGAAAGCCTTCTTCCATTTCGATTGATTCGAGGCCGATTATTGCAAATAAATATTTATATGTATTTGAATCTGTGGGTCGGTTCTTTTAAATTAATGTTCTGGGTACTATGTGTTATTTATTTTGAAGTTGGCTCTCAATGATTATCAGTTATATCTAATAAATTGCAGCATATATAGATTACATTTATGTAGTAGTTATAATGAATCAAAATTATATGTAAAGACATAATAACCGATAAGAGTATCAAAATGAGATGTCCTTTGTTCAGCAATTTGGGTCATGTGAAGCCCATTCTATTTTTCTTTTGCATCAAACATAACGAGAGATGGGGCTTCTGAAGCGGTCATGTGTCTCATCATGGCAATTGCTTCATAAAATTAAAGAGCGTATTAAGATAAGAAACGTCTTTTGTCAATGATAATATGCTACATGATTGATCGATAATTAATCATAATACACTACTTTGATTAGGTTATATACACATTTAACACCCTCAATATAGGAAAAGGCACCCCCTCCCCCTTCTTTAAGCTAAAAATTGATATGAGCTAACAAAATAGAAAGTAAAAGCTAGAAAAAGAAATCAAAACATAGATTTTTATCATGATTAATCATTAAATTAGGACTAACTCTAGCACATCTCATCTCTCTATCACAATCATCAATTACGAGATAAAGGGATCATATATACCCAATAACTATTCATAGACCCACCAACCAAAATGAAATTATTTATAGACCCAAGCTCAAACTACCAAAAAATTTGGGCTTCAACTATAAAAGTCCTCTAGCAGCTCGAAGCTCTTAGAATAAAATATTAACAACATATACATCTATTGACTTGTATGAAAATATGTGAAATTGTTAAGAGCGCGCAACAAGAGCCTAATATCTTCTTTCGGGGAGATCGACAAAAGGAAATTGAGCCCGTCAACATATCCAATTAAATTTACCTTTACTCAAGAACTTCATTCAAAAGCTTAAATCAATTAATTATGAACTAATTAAAATATATTAACTGCTCCACATCATGTCATTTTTACAATGTATAACTATTTTCTAGAATAATTCACGCATGCATTTTAACCAAAAAAATCAGGACTCTATATATACTCGAATTATTGAGCGGTCGAATGGATAATTTAAAAAATTGAAGTTAAAGCAAAATGATAAGAGTGGATAGACGGATCATGGATACGGATAGGGTGGCAAGTGGGGGTCTGTCCATCACCAAAGTGCCCCATCCATCCGAGCGAGAGTTGCCTTTGTCCTGTTGTGCATCCCTTGTCATCAACGCCATGCTTCCTGCGATCTGCGCCAAAGGAACCATATGCACATAATAACAATCGACGCCCTTTTCATTATTTTATCAGAAAATGGCACATTGTTTTCCCTATCTCCTCTAGGTAAAGTGGCACCGGAGCAATATAAAAAAATTGCTCCCCGCCTCCTGATCCAATCGTGCATTGCTACTTTCCTCTTCTTGCCCCAAGAAAAGTCGCAGAGCCACCGACGGCCATGGCTACTCCCCTCACCTCTAGTCTCGCATCATTGGCTCCTCTCATTCTAGCAGCAATAATGGTGTGTTCAGGTTTGGCTCGCGCCGAACTCGAGCGGTTCGAGCACTCGCCGAAGCCCGACGGCTCGCTAAGCTTCTTGGTCGTGGGAGATTGGGGAAGAAAAGGACTTTACAACCAAACTGAAGTTGCTGTCCAGGTCACAATCTTATTCTTCTATAAGTCCTCTTAGGTGTTTTATCTGTCGCTATTCATCTCGAGAGATCTCTACGTGACTACATACGGATGAAGTGCATGTGTATATACATGTAGTCATGGGTCTTTGCGTAAAATATTGCCATCAAGGCTATGATGATGAAAGGCATGCATGAAATTATGAAATTTATGGGATGAAACATGCATGACATGTTTTCATATGCATGTGAAAAGAGCCACGCCACTTGTAAGGCTGGTACCAATCCTAGCCTAAACTCAGCCAACATTACTTCTTTGGACTATAATTTATGCTTTCTCGTGCAGTGCAACGCGGACATCTGACCAGAAAATTAATTATTTTAGCTTTTCTATGCAGTGTTCAAACGTCCAATTACTATTCTCGATGCCACGCGGACTCGATTTCGTTATTGTGGCTTTTGATGATTTGGGTCGTGGATATGTTAGCCCTGTCAATCTCTCTACTGCTATATTGATTTGCGTTACTGAACGCAAAAAACCAGCATAACCTTAATATTCTCTGTTCTTTAGGGCAAAGGGAACACACTGTACAACGATATGTTTCCAATGTTTTTATTTTATTTGTCAGATCTACTCTTGATATTGCATCTTTTTTTGGGTAAAGAAACTCTTGATATTGCATCTTGACAGCTTAATAATGCTTGATTTTTATGACGGATGAAAGTAAAATGGCTATGTACATGTGTAAAGTTTTGGAAGTTTGAATTAGCTATGTGTGGCAGATGGGCATCATCGGGGAGATGATGGACATAGATTTCGTAGCCTCCACAGGCGATAACTTCTATGACAATGGACTCACCGGGGTTGACGATCCGGCATTCGATGAGTCGTTCTCCAAAATCTACACAGCGCCGAGTTTGCAAAAGCAATGGTACAATGGTAATTACCTAGCTCTTTAATAATATGGTAATTTAGGCGAGGCGGGATCAATTAATTCCTAGCCACACATCGACAATAAATAAATACGACATGGTTATTATAATGAAAAAAAAAAAAAAAAAAAAAAAAAACCTATCTAACATAGTAAGCTTTCAAAAAAGGATATTTGGGCATTGTGAGTTCTTTGGAACATGACGGCAAAGTAAGTTAAGGTTGTCTTAATGAAAGGGTTGCACCAAACTGGCAAAGAGATCAAGAGTTTCCCCAACAGAATACATTACCATGTCTTAATATACAATAGGTGGCTGTCTTAGGGAATCAGCAACCCCATGCTCTCTTCGAGGATGGAAAACTTTGGCCAGAATTAAGGTCAGAATTTGATTCCTAAAAGCCCTGTGATAGGCCAAGTAACTCAGCCCACAATCCTTGTGAACCAGTCTATGGCCAACTTAATCGAACAGTTTTCAAACTACTAAACCTATTCGTGTGTGTGTCGATCACTGATTCGTGTCGATACTGATTCTTGTTTACGCTACTTTTCTGCCTTTTTGGTGCATGCAGTTTTGGGCAACCATGACTATAGGGGAGATGTTGAGGCACAACTTAGCCCCATCCTCAGAGCATTGGACAGCAGATGGCTCTGCTCGAGATCTTTCATTGTCAATGCCGGTAAGCCGAAAGAATGGAGTTTGAATTGTTACTTCTAGATGTAAATATGCATCATTCCATTAATAGTGTTCAGGGAAATACTTTCTTGTTTTTTCCTCTCGAAATGAAGCATGTGTGGGTTCATATGCTCGAAGATCTTTTAGTTGTATGATTTACTTAATCTTGTTTGCTGATCAAATCTCCTTAATAACCTTCTGTATGAGCAGAAATTGTGGATATCCTGTTTGTGGACACAAACTCTTTTGTTGATGAGTACTTCACAAAGCCAGGAGGCTATAACTATGACTGGAGAGGGGTATTGCCCAGAGAAAAGTATCTCTCCAATCTCCTCAAGGTACATATCATCCATTCTGCCCTTATTTAGATGTAACTTACGTATCTTAATCCCGAGAGCATAAATCAAAATCCGTAATCGAGAAGCTCCTGATCCGATCTCAACACGGTGTTTGCAATGGTTGGTGCAGGATGTGGATTCAGCTTTGAAAGAATCAAGGGCAAAATGGAAGATTGTGGTGGGACACCATACCATCAAAACTGCTGGATTCCATGGGAACACGGAGGAGTTGGTAAAGCAGCTTCTTCCAATCCTTGAGGTAATTCCACTTCCTTTGAAAGACCACCGTGATAAAATTTCTTACTCCCTGACAAAAGCATTTCTGGATATATCTTCATGATGTTCTGTTTTTCAGGAGAATAATGTCGATCTGTACATCAATGGCCATGATCATTGCTTGGAGCACATATCAACTGCCGACAGGTAACATTTCCCTTATTATCCTAGAAAGACCAAAGACATAGATTTTCCCCTCGCTGGGAATAAAAAGGTAAAAAGACACAGAAATCTTGGCTATGATTGGCGATAACAATGAAAGACGGTGTGAAATGGGGATTGATTATTCTATTTTACAAATTGCAAGACTGAGTAAAGACAAAGTAGTCGCAATTTTTATTTTTATTTTTATGTTGAAAATCATTTAAGAAATTGTCCACTCTTAACATTACTAAAGGAAAATGAAAATTAATCGATGTATTATTGACTAATGCAAGATTCAATATCTAGATAGATAAGAGGTTTTATTAATGAGTGCTCTCGAGACACTTCTTAAGTATACTTTATTTGGTATAATTCGATTTTCAAAACACTAATCATGCAAGACCTGAAGGACCTCAATGCATTGTAAGCCGTGAAGATTTGTTAATCTAGTTTTAACGAGCATCTGTTAACGAAATCCAAATGGTAAAAGCGACTAATCGGGGTGACTTTAATGCAGCCCGATCCAATTTTTGACAAGTGGCGGTGGGTCGAAGGCGTGGAGGGGGGTGATGAAATGGCCGGCAAATCCGGATGAGGTGAAGTTCTATTACGACGGGCAAGGCTTCATGTCCGTGAAAATCACTCCGGCCCAGGTCGACGTCGCGTTTTACGACGTTTCCGGCAGCGTCTTGCACACGTGGAGCAGGACCAAGGAAATTTTCTCCATCGTGTAGAGGAAGATCTTTATTTTCGCACTTGAAGCATGTCCGAAGATTTGTAATGATCTTTTCATAAACTATCATTTGTAAGTCCATCGGTATCTCTATTGACCCGATGTTGGTTAAATTGCAACCGCCAATCAAATTATTACTATGATTTCATGCCATTACAACAATTCTTTTGAAAAAATACGACTGACGATTATGTTATGGCAATTAATATGAAACTGTCCACGGCTTTTGAAGAAAAATTGTCCGAAAAATCCTAAACATATTGCATTTTGACAATTTCAATCATAAACCTTTTTAGTTTTGCTAATTGAATTATAAATCTTTTCATATTTTATCAATTAAGTCCATTAAGCCATTTTTAGGAAGAAATCACTAATGTGAATGCCGAATGCCTTACGTGACGTGATCAACACCGACATGAATAATTTTTATAATTTTTTAAAAATTTTATGAAAATTTTATTTTTTTGATTTTTTTTTCGTTCTTTTTTCTTTTTTTCTTCCAAGGCTGGCGAGGGCCATCAGCCATCCCCTCGTTGGTCATGGGCAAGGACCGGCCAATCCTCGTTAGACTTGATAAAAAAACAAAAAATTATAAAATAATCCAATTTTAAAAATATATATACAAAAATTGTCAATATCAATGCCGGGCCGTCCCTACATGGCATTATCAATATCTACATCAGTGATTTCTAATTAAAATTGGTCTAGATAAACTCAATTGACAAAACATGAAAAAGGTTTAGGACTTAATTAATACAATTAAATAGTTTAAAATAATAAAATTGAATTGGCCAAAGTGTACCAAATTTGGTACTTTTTGGGCAATTTTCCCGTTTTCTGACATCCATGCTTTCATTAAAAAAGAAAAAAGAATCTTTTCTATGCGTTTAACTTTTAAATCCGATTGAGTCGCTCATTAGTAAATAAGAGCAATATTTGGCTCCTGCTAATATGGAAGTTAAGAATTTGTCAAGCTTTTATATGTTTGATAACATAGGTTCACTTATCATCTGTAATTAAGTTCTCATCAACAAACTTCACCTTCACCTCGTCAATTATAGCTTGATAAGCATAAACATGTCAAAATAAGTCACAAACCTATTTATCAACCTATATTTGATAGACTGAGTTGTTATATGAATTAGTCATATGAATTAAATACATTATAAATAGGTTTTGAATGGTAAATAGTAGTCTTAAATGGGTTCGTCACTTACTTAGACACAATCCACTTTATGACTCTCTTTTCATTGTCTCTCACCCTCATTTGATACACTCACTCCCTCTGCACTCTGACCTCTGTTTGGGTATGAGTTGTCCAAAATTTGATTAAATATGAAAATATTTTAGTAATATGATTAGTTGGGTATGAGTCGATAAATTTGTGTTGTATAAAAATGGGTCAATGTGAGTCTAATCATTTTCGACCTGCTTGAACTAATCATTTGATGGGGCTAGACAAGAGTTACTAAGGGGTCTTTAGTCTTGGGTGGCCGAGAGATTGCCCTATCTCAAACGACCTCTTATTTGAGGTGGCAACCTGATATAGGAGGTCATAACCTCAATAGAGAGAGATATGTTAGATTGAGGTTTTTTCTAGAGTAAATTACTCTACAGATAGGAAAATTTGCTTAGTTTAAGATAATTGGACTTGAACCGATTATCCCTAACCTCATGGAATCGAGATAATGATACAAATGATCCATGAAATTTGGTCCAATATTTAATATGGACTCTTAACATTTAATTTGTTCAACATAATATTGAATTGTTAGTAAATATTCAACGCAATCACTACGTTTGCTCACACAAGTCAAACATTGTTTGATGACGCAAATTATTATATGCTGAGTTGAATTTTTTGAAAATCTGAGTTAACATACTTATCTTTTTATCTGTTTAATTTTGAAAAGGAAAAGAAAAATTATGACATTAACATGCCCATCATTATTTAATAACGAAGATTATCATATCGTAATTTGATATGAATATATTACTTGAATAATCTATATGTAAAATTTTTTTTGTTGTTCACTATCTAAACTTGATGGATCAGAAGTGGCATCAACAGATATAGTCAATTTGAATTAACAAAAGGACGACCCTTAATATTTTTATATAGTTTATGAATCGAATTGAACATTTACTAATAATTCAAGACAGGATTGTATAAATTAAAAGTTCAAGGAAAATATTGCATATTGGATCAATATTCAAAAATCATTTATATTAACTTTCTTGGGATATCCATTTCCTCTATACATAGGTTAGATGAGCTTCTATGAATTTCTAGTTGCGGCATTCGTTTTCGTTGGCCTTGACGTTCCCCGATGAAGAAGCCAAAACACCCATGGCAGTCAGGAAAGTTTTCTTTGGGGAGATTCTTTCCCTCGGATGGCTTCGCAAAACATCCGAAGCCAATTTACTATATTCCAACCACAAATTCAGATGCTAACTGGCGACACACGACCTGCAGACATCATCAAAGCCAACAACATGTGACATCGTTCCATTTTCCCTGTCCGACGTTGTCCTTCTCAACAAGCCATCCACCATTGTCGAACCCCACTTCCATCCAATCCCAAGCCATCTTCTCATCATCAAACACCATCCCCGCCAAAGCTAAATAAAGCCCTAATCAAGAACCGTATAAGTTATCATCCTCAAGAAAGTCATTCGAGTGCTCCCTCTATTCGTTTTCCCTCCATTAATTTCTGATCCGATCTTGGATTGCTTTGAGCTCTGAACACATTTCTGTGGCAAAAGGAGAGGATGGTTAAAGCGGGGTATCGCCTCCTCTTCTTGGGTGGCTTGTTATCATGGCTATGCTTGGCTTCCCCGGCCACGTCGGAGTTGCAGCGGCTCCAACACCGCGTCAAACCTGACGGTTCTCTGAGCTTCTTGGTCGTCGGCGACTGGGGAAGAGAAGGGAACTACAACCAATCTGAAGTTGCTTCCCAGGTTTTCACATACATCCTTTCCTTTTTTGGTCAATTCCATGAATGATGATTTCCTTTTGGCGTTGCTTAACGTTGGAACCTCGCGATGACTTAGCAACGTTGGGTCAATTTCGAGAAATTTACGGAAAGACACTCATATTTTTCCTGTCAATTATGATGTCATATTTAGCTTCCCCGAAACATCTTGTACGCAGGATTCGAATGTCTTAGATTGCACACGTGTATCTATTTTTCCCTTAACCAACCTATATTTCGAGGATCATCTATATATAGACCGCCAGGTGCATGCTTCCGGAATGTTTAAGCGAAATAATTCCTTTTGCATTTGGAGCGATTGCTACCTTGCTTACGGAGTGCAATCAAGTTAATAGAGTTTATAATTTTCGCAGTTGAATCCTATATTTTTACTAAAATGTGCAATCAAATTGTAAAATCTTTAAATGATGCAATCAAATCCTATATTTACTTAAGACTATTACGTACAAAACTTTTACTGAAAAATGCAATTTAAGACCACTTCACAAGCAATTTTTCAGCGCCACTAGACCAAAAATCTAATGTTGTTGGTCGGAAGAACTTCGTCACACTCTTTGAAAAAATGATCATAAACTTTCATCTTGCCAAATATCGAAAGATGAGGAGTTGGATTGCAAGTTGTAGGTTAGATCTAAGGCGGCCTTCCTACATTTATGATTTAACGTGATGATGAATCTCGAATGGTAAACATATCCACATTGTTACTTGATAAATGCCCTTTTTTTTCCTTTCTTATTTTATCAGAATCCGTTTCTTTCCTTTTTCTCTATTTTATTTCTATTTTTTCTTCGTTTTGTGTGGGGATCTGCCATGGAAAGGTCAATAGATCCTGATGGAACCTTAACCATTAAGTCACAAAATCGTTGACAAATTGCATCAGTTACGTAAGCGAGTGAATTTCCTAACCGCCCAATATCAATATAAAACGAAATTTCCCCCACACAGAACCTAAACCTCTAGGACATGCTGTCGCAATCCTCGTCACGCATTTTACGAGCGTGATGCCAGATTAATTAGGCATGCGGACAGATGATTCTTTTGAATGACGAATAGAGTAGATGCATTATTGACAGACCATAGGATTGAGATTGCTTCCTACGTGAGTGTCGGTCGTAAGTTATTGACCTAGTTGCCATGGAAGAGGTCACTTTTTTATAGTCAAATGAAAGCGAAAAGGCAAAGGAACTAACCAAAGCGTTTCGTTGTCTTGGATTCATCCACTAGCTTTACGTTATTCATGTTCTCTCTCTCATCAACAAAGCATTATTCTATGGATATTCCATTGAGATTTCTAACTTACGTTAGAATTCAATGCCGTGCTCCCTTTAGAAAATAGAAGTACTTAAAAGTATATTTCAATCGAAGCACAATATGTTGAGTGGTTATCCGGCACATCGGATTGGCGGATACCTTGCTCATATGAGCTTTTAGATTACGATAGATTTACGTGAGATTCACCAAAAATCAACAATTGAGATGTACCTTAGTATGTATACATAGAAGTAGCAACCCTTATAGTCCATATGTTGACAATGATAAGATCATCCATGTCAATCATATTGAATGTAAAAGATGTTGTTCATTCTTCATAAATAGATATATATATATATATGTGTGTGTGTGTGTGTGTGTGTGTGTGTGTGTGTGTGTGTGTGTGTGTGTGTATCGCAAAAACTACAATTATAATATTAAATAGTCCTAATTCAGATCTTCTTAAAACTTCGAACTCTCCTATCTAATTGCTAAAGCACATAGCAAGGTCACATAGAGTACTTTGTGGCATGAGTCAGCTCGCGCTTTTACTTTTTTCTCATGACTTTAGTATTCTATAATTGAGAAATTCGCCTTTGTTTTAATCTTCAAAATCAAGCTGAGAGATTGTTACTTTAATTCTTGTATTTTCCTCATTGATTATCGTAGATGGGAGTGATTGGGGAGAAGCTGGATATGGACTTTGTGATCTCCACCGGCGACAACTTCTACGACTGCGGATTGACTGGAGAAGACGACCCTGCATTTTTCAAGTCGTTCACGAACATCTACACCGCCCCGAGCTTGCAAAAGCCGTGGTACAATGGTAAATCCCAAACTCCTAAAATTAGTCATAACCATGTTCAATTTTAGGCCTTCAAGTTAGATCAATTTATAAAAGAAAACAACTAAGCTGAACTTTTTAGGGATTTGGAATTAAATTCTGATGAAGGTTTTTTTAATTTTTAATTTTGATGACCTTGTTTTTGGGGCATGCAACAGTTTTGGGCAACCATGATTATAGGGGCGATGTTGAGGCCCAATTAAGCCCCATCCTAAAGGAAAAGGACAGCAAGTGGGTCTGCTTCAGATCATTTATCCTAAACGCAGGTAATTACCATCTTTAATCTTTTCTCGGGATGACTAATCTGATCATTTCTCGTGCATCCACATGTCTAAGAGATGGAAATTAAGGAAAAAGAAAAAAGGAGGCCAAAATTCTGTAAACGGACTTTTCTCCTCCGTTTGCTTTCCCATTAGAAGTGATTAACTAGAGCAGTTCCAACAGAAATCGCGGAATTCTTCTTCGTGGACACGACGCCGTTTGTCGATGAGTACTTCACGGACCCTAGAGAATACAACTACGACTGGAAGGGCGTGCAGCCGAGGGACCAGTATCTGTTCAACGTCGTGATGGTACACATCTCTGATTTATTCGATGGTTTTCAGAGCATATTTATGTGGAACTAACGAACCTTCTAATCCCACGTGAAGTTCCAAAAAAAAAATGAAAAAAAGTTCCATATTTTAAAGAAATTGTCATGCAAATGAAACGCTTCTTTTTTTCTAATCCAGCCCTACATTTCCCCCTTTTTTTTTTTTTTCCCCAAAAATGCGTGCAATAGGATGTGGATTCAGCTCTAAAGGCCTCCTCAGCAAAATGGAAAATCGTGGTCGGCCACCACACCATAAAAAGCGCAGGTCAGCATGGCGTCACCGTTGACCTCCAGAAGCAGCTCCTCCCCGTCCTCGAGGTCATTCCTCAAAATTCTCATTTTCTTGGTCCATTACTAAATTTTTATACGCACCAACTTAAACATTCAATTCCACGTCAGCTATAGGATAATGTCTCGATTACTGATATTTTCCCTATTTTTTTTTTTTTTGGCATCAGGCCAATAATGTTGACCTTTACGTGAATGGGCATGACCATTGCTTGCAGCACATCACTAGCACGGACAGGTATAGATTCTACAGCTTTGGCATTAGCTTTCTTGGATCTTCTCCTTTAATAATAATAACAAAAATTGGTTTTCTCTATGAAAAAAAATTTGCAGCGACATTCAATTCATTACGAGCGGAGGCGGGTCGCAGGCGTGGAGGGACAAGATAAGCTCGTGGAAGCCGGAGGAGATGAAGTTCTATTACGACGGGCAAGGTTTCTTGTCCGTGAACATGACTGGAGACCGAGCGGACCTCGTCTTCTACGACGTCTTTGGACAAGTTTTGCACAAATGGTCCATCTCCAAACAGCTTCACGATGCTGCTTAGTCAAATAAATTATTCTCCCAGCTCTAATTATAGCAAATTATTACTACATACAGAGAGAAGAACGTTATGAGGTTAGCCGATGCACACAAAAATGTTTTAGAAAATGCTGTGAGTCGACTTTGATGCAGAAAAATAAACGAGACCATGTATATCGATATGATGCATAAGGAAAAAGAAATTACGCGTTAAGAAATTTATTCTCACCATAATCTCCCTTGCTAAAGCTGAACTGGACATGACTCTCCTAATTTTACTTCTTTTGTTTCTGCAACTGTAATATGGCTAGTGACTTGAAGAGACCAGCTGCTACTGGCAGCTAAAATGGGGAAAATGACTTAGCACTTCCTTTCGAGTTTGGGCTGTGAAGTGATGCGACGTGCAGTGCCAATTATTGATTGCAATCGTGGCAAATAAATGGGTTCAATGCCTTCAAAGCTCGTGAAATGCAGAGGCATATGTTAAAATATGTCTCGAGTTTGAGTCTAATGTGAAATTCCAAATATTCCTAATTGGATATGTTGCGGACGTTCGAAATTGAGCGAAGAAGATCCAAAGATCAACTTCCCAAAATTCGAATCTGCTTTGGAGAGTTTGACATTTGATGGGGTTCAAGATTTGATTTTAAGCGAGGACATCCGTAGAAGAGAATTTAGCGAACCTATATCTACTACTTTAGTAAGTGAAAATAGAGGAAGATATATAACACATGTGGGTAAGAGTAGTACTAGTATGAACAGACATAGTCAGTCTAGGACTAGTGATATTGTCTGTTGGAGCTGTGGCAAGAGAGAGCATCTTAGAAGAAATTGCCTTAAGCTAAAGAATGATAAAGGTAAGGGAATTATAGTTGATTCTATAGATAATGTTGCAGCTATAACAGATAATGTTGATTATATCTTGTCTGTCACTAATTATTCATCGTTTGATTGATGGATTATGGATTCTGATTGTTCTTTTCATGTTACACCAAATAGAAACCGGTTTACTACTTATCAGTGCATGGATGGTTGTAAAGTATAGTCGGGGAACATCACTGAATGCGATGTCATCGGTGTTAGTAATGTTAAAATCAAAATGCATGATGGTATCGTGAGGACATTGACTAAAGTAAGACATATTCCAAAGTTGAAGAAGAACTTAATTTCCTTAAGTGTCTTGGATTCAGCTGGGTATCGATATATTTCAAAATGTGGAATTTTGAAAATTGTTCGAGGTGCTTTGATAATAATGAAAGGAATCAAACACAATAGCCTGTATGAGCTTCAAGGTAAAGCAGTGACAAATTTCGCTGCGGAGACGTCAGATGCATCTGTTCAAGAGTTTGAATTATGGCATATGCATTTGGGGCACAATGACAAGAGAAGCCTGAAGGTTTTAAGTGAAAGAAATTTGTTTTGTGGTTATGTTTCTAACGAACTAAATGTTTGCAAGTGCTATGATTTAGATCAACGGCAAAAAGTGCAATTCAATACGATTATCAAAGAAACCACATAAATTACAGAGTTAATTCACTTGAATGTTCGCAAGTTGTCGTAATTTCCTTCGAGAAAGAGTGCTAGATATATGCTAACAGTTGTTGATGACTATTTGATGAAGACGTGGGTGTTTGTGCTTAGGCACAAGTTTGATGCTATTGTCAGGATCAAGCAATTGATAGCTTTGATCAAAAATGAGACTGATAAAACGATCAAGCAGGTGTGGATTGACAATTATATGGAATTTTGCTCAAAGCCATTAAACAAATTCTGCATGAGGAAGATATAATGAAACACCGAACTAATGTTGATGAACCATAATATGTTATGGAATTGATAAGCAAAACATTATTAGAGACAGCACATAAAATGCTTTATAGTGCTGGTATGGCTAGAAGATTCCTGGTGGATGCGCTTAGTATGACGAGCTATCTAATGAATAGATCCCCATCGACTATGATTGGATATCGAACTCTTGAAGAAGTGTGGTCAAGTAACATTGTTAATTATTCTATTTTAGAATATTTGTTGCCCATGTGATGTTTGAGCAAGTGATGTTAAGCTCGATGAAATGATAAGAAAGTGCACATTCCTAGGCTATGGACGTGGTGAGAAAAGTTATCAATTGTGGTGCTCAGAGTTAAATTCACCTATTATCAGCAGAGAAGTTACATTTGACAAGTCTCTAGCACTTCTGACTATGAGTGATTATAACAATATTAAAACAAATCTGAACGGTGTTCAGCTTGAGGTGGAGTTGTAACCAAAAACTCCTAAGGTAGCATATACAAGTACTAGCAAAGTAATTGACACAAATGGTGTTTGTAGTGAGGTGGAGCCTATAGAGCCAACGGTTGCTGTAACTGTTGATATTGACAAGGTATGTATTCGATCTCCTAACAAATATGGATGCAACAATGGTTTTGCTTTATCTGCAGTTAAAGAGGTTGCGTCAAAAAAACCTTACGAAGCAATCAAAGGTGCATGTGGAGTTGGTATTCTAATGATGTCTTAGATTATGGCGAAGTTCAAGCAAAGCTTGGACTTGAATAATATCTGTGGCGGTTGAGCCCATCGGGACTATAGAAGAGTAGTAGCAGAATTTGAATTTTTGCTAAACGATTACGACTTGGCTCAAACGTCGAGCCAAGGTGGAGATTGTTAAAATATGTATCGAGTTTGAGTCAAACGTGAAATTTCGAATATTCCGAATTGGATATG
The DNA here is from genome assembly GCA_017140325.1 of Eucalyptus leucophloia subsp. euroa. NCBI lineage: Eukaryota > Viridiplantae > Streptophyta > Magnoliopsida > Myrtales > Myrtaceae > Eucalyptus > Eucalyptus leucophloia. Next base: position 24,221,267 of record CM029476.1, read on the forward strand.
TTGCGGACATTCAAAATTGAGCAAAGAAGATCCGAAGATTAACTCCCAAAATTCGAATTTGCGTTGGAGAGTTTGGATGCTAAAATAGGAAAGTCCAACTTTAACTTGGACTTGGATCTTGTTTAAAAAAAATATGAAAACACATTCTAATTCAAAGCTCATCAAATGCGATCTCAAAAATCGACTGATGATTTATCCAGAAAGGTAAGCTGCTGAGCAAATTCTTGTGAAGCTCATTCGTGTAATCTTTCCACGCATCAACAGCAGCAGAAAAGCTGGCCCAACAAAATACTTCGGGAGTCTCGCACCCATAACAGCTCATACACCCGAATATTGTCTGCACCAACCATCAATCCTTCACAAATGTGGTTTCCAAGTCATTTGCATTCTGGCTTTGTGATCAAGACAGCGGGATCACCTTTTCATCTTCCATTATAGTCTCTGCAACTGAAAGCTTGCCACGACTAATATTGCACCACCTGAGCAGAAAAGCGATGACTTGGATACTTAAACCACCAAAATTCAAAAGAAATGTTCATAACCAAGTAAACTAGACCTTACTTTGAGATCTCTGAACGATGAAACATAGACCGATTACCAAACAGAACTCTTAGACCCCCATACTTCATGCACTTGCTAGTACATCATGTTTAGAGAATTTGTGTAATATCTAAAAGCTATCCATCTTGCTTGAGTGAATACTAAACAGGGTAAAAAAGGTTTACTCCATATCATCTTGCTTTAACATGTTCGGTGACATTGGTTTGCTTATCATCTATATTTCCTCAACAACAAACTTCACCTTCACTTTGGGGAAAATTGTCTAAAAAAAACTTAAACTAGTTTGATAAGAGTAGACAAATCAAAATAAGTCATAATGAATGTCTAAACAGGAAAATTACCAAAAAGGTCCTAAATATATTATAATTATGCAAATTCAGTCCTAAACTTTTTTTTTGACCAATTGAGTCCTAAACCTTTTATAATTATTCTCGATCAGTTCATCTAGCTAAAATTGGCCGAGCAATGTTGACGTGGCAGCCAGCCGGTGCCAGCGAGTTTTTTCTAATAATATTTTATTTTTTGAAATATTTTTTTTTTTATTTTTTTTTTTTTTTTTTTTTTTTTCCCTCCTCCCTCCTCCCCTTCCTTCATTTGACTCCGGCAACCCACCAAACTAGCTGGTCATTGGACTAAGGCAATCCAACGAGCTCGCCTCGCCAGTTGGCGAGCTTGCGCCTAGTGACGACGGGGCAAGCCCCTACCAAATATGCCGAGGGCTCGCCTTGCGGTCACCAGGCAAGGCGAGCTCATGCCCAATGACGGAGGCGAGCCCTCGCCAAATCCGACAAGGGGGTCTCGCCATCACGTCTGGTGAGGCATCCTCACCGGATCTAGTGAGGGCTCGCCTCACCCTGCAACCACAAGGCCAGCCCTCACCAAATCCCCGCCATTCGGGGGTGCCACCTCGCCAACCGGCGAGGCGAGGCAAGCCCACCGAATCACCAAAGCCAAAGGAAGGAGGAGGGAGGAAGAGTGAGAAAGGAAAAAAGAAAAGATAAAAAAAAAATTAATAAAATATTTCAAAAAAAATATATTATAAAAACTTGCCAATGTCACGGCCAATTTTAGCCGGATGGACTAATCAAAAATAATTATAAAAGGTTTATGACTCAATTGGTCAAAAAAATAAGTTTATAATTGAATTGGCACAATTGCAATAGGTTTAGGACTTTTTTGGTAATTTTTCCATTTCTAAACTCATATTTGATGAGCTAAGATTTTATATGGGTTAATTATATTTAGTAAAGACATCTTCATTTTTCAATTATAATTTCACAACTTACTTGGACCGGATCTATCTTTAAGATTATTTCTTCATTCTCAATCTCACACTCACTAACTTAATGCTCTCACCTCAGTTTGAGTATGATTTTTCTTAAATTGAATTAAATATGGAATTTTTTTAACAATATGAGTCGATCGGGTATGGGTCACAAAATTTGTACTGCATAAAAATGGATCAAAACGGGTTAAATAAGTTGATTTAGATTGGACCGTTTTCAACTCAACTCAACCCACCCATTTGATGGGTCTAGACAAGAATGTCTTAGAGGGCTTAGTCTCGGATAACCAAGGGATTGCTCAATCTCAAGTTATCTCCCGTCAAAGGTTGCAACCCAATATGGGAGGTCAAAAACTCCGGCAGAGGCATGTAGAGAGAGAAGATATTAGATGAGGCTTTTTCTAGAGTAAATTACCCTAAGGATAGGAACATTTTGCTTAGTTTTTTTTTTTTTAAAGATAATTGGACTTGATCCAGTTATCTTCGGGAATCAAGATAATGATACAAATGGTTAATTTGTTCGATGTGATCTCTTAACTATTAGTGATTGCTCCACATAAACCTCCCATTTGCTCAAATAACAAATCAGATGTCATTTGATGACACAAATTATAATATGCTAAATTGGATTTTTGAAAATGATGAATTAAGAAACCCTTCTTTTTTCTTTTTCTTTGGGTAAGTGAGAAACCCTTCTTTGTATCCATCTAATTTTGAAAAGGAAAAGAAAAATTAAGATGTTAACATTTCTATCATTATTTAAGGGAAAAGTATCAAAAAAGTCATAAATCTATTGCATTGGTACCAATTAAGTCTTAAACTTTTCAATTGGACCAATTTAATCCTAAACCTTTTAATATTTGTATCAATTCAGTTCATCTAACTAATTTTGGCCAGCCAACGCTAACGTGGATATCGGCTAGTGACCGGACGTTGACGGGGCAATTTTTAATATATTATTATTATTTTTTCGAATTTTTTATTACTTTTTTTTTTTTTTTTTTTTTTTTTTTCTTTTTCATTTTCTTTTCCGGCCATTGGATGAGGGCCGCGAAGCCCTCACCTGCCGCCAACGAGGGTTGCGGCCCTCGCCCGACCTCTCCTAAGCAACTAGCAAGGTGACTTCGCCCGGATTTGGCCGAGGCTAGCCTCACCCGTGGTTGGCGAGGCCGCCTTCACCTGCGGCAAGGCTTGGGTGAGGCCAGCCTCTTCTAGATCCAGGCAAAGTCGCCTTGCCAATGGCAGGCGAGGGCCGCAACCCTCACACCGCTAGAAAAAAAAAGTTAATAAAAATTCAAAAAAAATCATAAAAAAATCATAAAAATTGCCATGTCAGCGTCCGACCACCAGCTAACGGCCAAAATTGGCCGAATGAACTAAATTGGTACCAATATTAAAAGGTTTAGGACTAGATTGATCCAATTGAAAAGTTTAGGATTAAATTTGTCAAATTGAAAAGTTTATGACTAAGTTGATACAAATGCGATAAGTTTAATTTTTTTTTTTGTACTTTTTTTTAGATGAATATCATACTTGGATAATTTATATGCAACCTTTTTTTTGTCCACCATTTAAACTTAATGAATCGGAAGCCACATTAGCAAATACCACTTATTTAAACTAACGGAATTACAACGCTAAATATTTGTATGTAGTTTATGTGCTATATTGAACATTTAAACCAATTAAAAACCAACAACATTGTTTAGGTTGTCCCATATTGATTTAGGAAAGGACTAGTGGTCGGTTTATAAGAGCACGTTTGGTAACAATTCTATTCCCGAGAACAGATTTTGATCAGATTTCATTTTTTTTTTTATTATGTTCTCGGGAACAAATTCTGAATATTTTAAGCCGTTTGGTAACTGTCCAAAATTTCTAATTCTGGAATAGAATTGCATTTGGTACCGTGCTCATTGATTCTATTCCAAATCAATTTCTTTTAATTTTTAAATATTTTTTTACTTTTTTTCTTTCCTTTTTTCCTTTTTTCTTTCTTTTTCCTTTTTTTTCTTTTCTTTTTTTCCTTTTTCTCATATTCTTCCTCTTCAGCGACTGGCCAGACGAGAACCAGTGACCTCACCAGAGCGTCGCCGGCCCTTGGCGAGGCCAGCCCTCGTTGATCGAGCCTCGCGGAGGCTGGGCAAGGCCTGCCTAGCCACCAGCGAGGCTGGGCATCACGAGGCTTGCCTAGCCCCAACAAGGCTGGGTGAGCCTCCCCGAGGCTAGGCAGGCCTCGCCCAGCCCTAGCCAGGCCTGCCTTGCCGGTGTCTGGGCTTGCCTCCGACGAGCTCACCTGACCTCATCCTAGCCTGGCGATCCTCCGGTGAGCTCGCACCGGCGGCGGCGAGCAGTGGTGGAAGTGGTGCACGGATGGTGGAAGGGAAGAAGAAGAAGAAGAAGAAGAAGAAGAAGAAGAAGAAGAAGAGTTGGTTTTGATTCTCAAATTTGTTCCCAAAACAATAATCAACTTTTTTTTTTTTATTCTTGATTCCACTCTAAATCTGTTCCGGGAACAAGAATTTTACCAAACGCTATTCTATTCTCAAACTGATCTCAGGAACAAAAAATCATAATTTGACACTGTTTAGCACGTTACCAAATAGCCCCTAAAAGTAAGAGAAAGGCTCACCTTTTAAACTAGTTTTTGGAATGAAAGAGATTCAAAATCACCCAACAAATATTACACATTGCCCAATGTTTAATGATCTTTTGTGTCATTTTCCCTGATAAATCCATTTCCTTTATACATAGTTTAGATGTGCTTCTATGAATATCTCTGTTTGCGTCATTCATTTTCGTCGGCCTTGACGCGTCCCCGCGAAGAAGCCAGAAACATCTAATCCCAGTCGAGAGAAATTTCCTTCGGAGAGATTCTTTCCCTCGGATGACCACACGACACGTCCGAAGCCAATTATCATTGTACCAATCACAAATTCAGACGCTAACTGGAGACACACGACCGACGCACGTCGTCAAAGCCAACAACAATTGACATCGTTCCGGTTTCCCTATCCGATATCGTCCTTCTCAACAAGCCATCCATCATTGTCAACCGACTTCCGTCCAATTCCAAGCTATCTTCTCATCATCAAACACCGCTCTCCAACAAAGCTTTATATAAAGCCCTAATCAAGAACCATGTAACGCATCAGCCTCAAGAAAGCCATTCAATTCCTCCCTCAATTCGTTTTCCCTCCGTTAGATTTCTGATTTGATCTTTGAATTGCTTTGAGCTCCGGACACGTTTCTGCGGCACAACGAGAGGATGGTTAAAGGCGGGCATCGCCTCCTCTTCTTGGTTGGCTTGTTGCTATGGCTATGCTTGGTTTCGCCGGCCACGTCGGAGTTGCAGCGGCTCCAACACCCCACCAAACCGGACGGGACTCTCAGCTTCTTGGTCGTCGGCGACTGGGGAAGAGAAGGGAACTACAATCAATCTGAAGTTGCTTCCCAGGTTCTCACGTCCAGCCTTCTCTTTTCTTTGTCAATTGCATGAATTATGAAGAAATTACCGTTTCTTAACGTCGGAACCTCGTGGTCACCGAAACTTATGGGAAACCACTCGTTTTTTCCTATTAGTAAACACTAATTCTGATGGCCCAGTCCTACCTAAATGGTACCAAATAAAATTCGTACCAATGGATGACGTCGTAATTAGTGTCCCCGACACATCTTGTATAGCTCAGATTGTCCAACCCATTGATTTTTCTATGAAATAATCGGTGCAGTGTTCCTTATACTTCCTTAACCCATGTATATTCCGAGGATCATCTGCTATATTAGCGACATATTTCTGAAAATGTTCGAGTGAAATCATTTCTTTTTCATTTGAGACAATTACGAGTTTATTATAGCCGGTTGTAAACTTTTTTAATTTTTGCAATTAAAAAGGAAACTCTAATATTGCAACGTGCAATCATGTTATAAACTGTTTAATTGATGCAATTATGGAAAGATGGAAGAGTTCGATCGTAAGTTTCTTGTTAAGGCTTAGGACGTCTGAGCTCCAAATTACTTATCTCTTCCTGCTTTCCCCTAAGCTAACAACATTTCATGAAATTAAAGTGATGATCAATGGTAACAATACGCGCATGTTGCTTGACAAACGCGTTCTTCTTTTAAAATGAAAATCCATTTCTTCCCGATTCTCTCTTCTTTCATTTCCTTTGCTTGGAGAGGTCAATCGATCCTGATGGGAACCCTAACCAGCAAGTCACACACTAGTCGACAAATCGCATGAGTTTCGTAAGCGAGTGAATTCCGCAACCTTCCCACATCAAATATAAAACGAAATTTCACCCAAATAGAACCTAATTCTCCAGGACACGTTCTTGCATTCCTCGTCACACATTTTATGAGCGTGGGAAGATGCTTCTGATTAATCATGAGTAAAGTCGATGCATTCTCGACAGACCGTGGGGTTGAGGTTCTCCGATGGACAACATCGCGTGCTTTGGCTTCCCATGTGCGTGTCGGTCGTAGTTCATATTCTCCCTGGCATCGGCAAAGCATCATTCGGTGGATATTCCATTGAGAATTCCAGCTTGCGTTAGGAGTAAATGCCCTCGCTCCACCATCAAGAAACAAATAGTACTAAAGAATATTTTGATCTACTTATGATATATTGAGTACTTATCACGCGTATTGAATAGGTGGGGCACCCTGCTCGCATGAACATTTAGATTATGACAAATTCTTATGAAATTCCCCATAAATCGATAATTGAGACGTACCATAGTATTTATAAGATATACTAACCTCTAAAATCTTCTATGTTTACAATGATAAAATTGTCCATGGCAATCATGTTGAGCCAAAAAAGTATATATTACTCATCAGGAATATCTATTGCACAAATAGCTACAATTCAAATGTCAAATTATCCTAATTGAGATACTTTTAAAACTTTGAATTATCCTGATTAATTACTAAAGCACTTAATAAAGCAATAGGGAAATAGTAATTGACTTGTTGCATCTCGTCACCAATAATAATGTTATATAGAGTGTTTTGTGGCACCAGTGTGGTCGTGCTTTATTGTTTTTCTCGTGACTTAAATATGCTACAGTTGAGAAATTCACCTTCGCTTTTAGCCTTCAAAATCAAGCTGAGAGTGTAGAAAATCACAAGCGATTGTCACTATAATTCTTGTATTTTCCTCATCGATTATCGTAGATGGGAGTGATTGGAGAGAAGCTGGACATAGACTTCGTGATCTCGACCGGTGACAACTTCTACGAAGACGGATTGACCGGAGAAGATGACCCTGCGTTTTTGGAATCGTTCACAGACATCTACACCGCCCCGAGCTTGCAAAAGCCGTGGTACAATGGTAAACTCCAAACCCCTGAAATTAATCATAACCATGTTCAATTTTAGGCCTTCAAGTTAGATCATTTTACAGCACAAAAGGACTTAGCAAAACCTTCCAGGGATTTGGAAATAAATTCTGAGAAAGGGTTTTTTCTTTAATCTTCATTTTAATGATTTTGTTCTTGTGGCACGCACAGTTTTGGGCAACCATGATTATAGGGGCGATGTTGAGGCCCAATTGAGCCCCGTCCTGAGGAAAAAGGACAGCAGGTGGATTTGCTTCAGATCATCCATCCTAAACGCAGGTAATTACCATCTTTAATCTTTTCTCGGGATGACTAATTTGATCAATTCTCATGCATCGACGTGTCTAAGAGATGGGAAAAAAAAAAGAGGCCAAAATCGTGTGGCTGGATTTCCTCCTACGTTTTTGCTTTTCAGTTGAAAATGATTGTTAACTACCGAGGCGATTCCGACAGAAATTGTGGAATTCTTCTTCGTGGACACAACACCATTCGTCGATAAGTACTTCACGGACCCAGGAGAGCACAAGTACGACTGGAAGGGCGTGGAGCCGAGGGACAAATATCTGTCCAACCTCTTGAAGGTATGCATCTCCGACTCATCAGATGTTTTTCGAGGCATACTCATGTGAAACTAACGAATTTTCTAATCCCGCATGAAATTCCAAAAAACAGTATGAAAACAAGTTCCGTAGTCTATAGAAAATTGTCATATAAATGAAACTTTTAATTTCTAATTCAGCCTACATTTCTCCCCTTTTTTTTTCAAAAATAACTGCAAAAATAGGATGTGGATTCAGCTCTAAAGGAGTCCTCAGCAAAATGGAAAATCGTGGTCGGTCACCACACCATAAAAAGCGCAGGTCACCATGGCGTCACCGTCGAGCTCGTCGAGCACCTCCTCCCCATCCTTGAGGTCATTCCTGAAAATTCTCATTTTCTTGGTCGATTACTAATTTATTTACGCACCAAATTAAATATTTTATTCCACATCAGCTATTATATCCTAGGATAATGTCTCGATTACTTGCCCTTTCTTTTTTTTTTTTTTTTTTTTTTTTCTTTCTTGAATCAGGCCAATCATATTGACCTTTATGTGAATGGTCATGACCATTGCCTGGAGCACATCACTAGCACAGACAGGTAGCTTCTACAGTTTTGGCATTAGTTTTCTTTGATCTTCTCCTTCAATAGTAATAACAAAAACTCGTTTTCTCTATTAAAAAAAAAAATCAATTGCAGCGAAATTCAGTTCATTACGAGTGGAGGCGGGTCGAAGGCATGGAGGGGCGACATAAAGTCGTGGAAGCCAGAGGAGATGAAGTTCTATTATGACGGGCAAGGTTTTCTATCCGGAGCATGACTGGAGACCGAGCCAATCTCGTCTTCTACGACGTCTTCGGACAAGTCTTGCACGAATGGTCGATCTCCAAACAGCTTCACGACGCTACTTAGTCAAATAAATTGTACTCCGAGCTCTGATTATAGCAAAAAGTTACTACACAGAGAGAGAAGGTATATGGTTAGTTTAGCAAGAAAAAGCGACACCCATAAACGAGATCGGATCTCATTGGGTATTATCTTCATGAAGCAGCCAGTGCACGCAAAAAAGTTTTAGATCTTGCTGTAAGTCGACTTTGATGTAGATAAATAAACGAGACATGTATATTGATATAATGCATAAGGAAAAAGGAATTACCCGATAAGAAGTTTCTCTCTTCGCAATCTCCCTTGCTAAAGCTGAACTGAACATCCGCCCTTGTAATTTTACTTCTCTTGTTTCTGCAAATCTTATATGGCTAGAAACTTTAAGAGACACGGCTGCTAGTGGCAGCTAAAATGGGGAAAATGACTTGCACTTCCTTCCTAGTTTGGGCTGTGAAGTGATGCCATGATCAAAGCAATGGAACAATGCCTTCCAACTGGATCTGCGCCATCCATTAGCGTGAAATCCAAGAGAGGCTCATGATGGAACCCGCAACAATGAACAGTTTGAGACACTGTTAGACTACCTTCTTAAGGGAAATTTAAGATTATGAAAATGCAGAGGCATACGAAAACAAATCCTAATTCAAAGCTCATCAAATGCAACGTCAAAGATCAACTGATGATTTCTCCAGTAAGGTAAGCTCCTAAGTAAATCCCTGTGAAGCTTGTTTGTGTAATCTCTCCACGCATCAACAGCGGCACAAAAGCTGGCCCAACAAAATTCTTTAGGTGTCTTATACCCGTCACAGCTAGTACAACCAAATGTCATCTGCGCCAACCGTCGATCCTTTACAAATGTCGATTCCAAATCCCTTACATTCTGGCTTTGTGATCCAGACAGTGGGATCATCTTTCCTTCCTCCAATATAGTAGCGTGTCTCTGCAACCCGAAAGCTTTCCATGAATAATACTGCACCACCTGAGCAGGAAAAGCAATGACTTGGATACTTAACACACTTATCACATCACCACCAAAATTTAAAAGCAATGTTCATAAAGCAAGTAGACCAGACCTCATTTAGAGATCTCTGAATGATGAAACATAGACAGATTACCAAACAGAACTCTTAGACCACCATACTTCATTGACTTGCAAGTTCGTCATCTTTAGAGAATTCATGTATTATCTAAAAGCTACCCATCTTGCTTGAGTGAATACTAAACAGGGAAGACAAATTTTTTTCCATATCTAAGAATTTGTTCCAACATTTGATAATATATCCCAAACTATAAAACAAAACAAAGCAAAAAAGTTGAGAATACCTGCAGCGCATGCAACACATTTTCAAATTCCTGGTTAAACAACTCATTATTCCTTGTTAACTGCAGTGGTTTCATCAGAAGATCAGACACATCCAAGACGTTTGTCTTGTCCTCCAAAGGATAAATACCAAATCCCAGAGCATAAATCCTTGCACAGCATATATTGATCGCTGAATCATGGTCAGAAGATTGATCTGGTGAAAACCAGTACATATTACTGGATGCCGGCAAGGGTAAGTTGGAGCCAGGAACATCAGTCGCTTTAGTTGAGGAAATCTCCGAGAGACGAGACACAAGTTTGACATCCTCATCATGAGCACCATCACGACTAAACCATAGCGTAAGAGTAAGTCTTTCCCTGTCGATGATCTGTCAAGAAATGAAGTATTTAGTACAAGAGCTAGAGGCTGTGATAAATGTATCATAAACATACTAGTGCTGCAAGGTGGTGGCCTAGACCTATGAAATTGCTCGTGTCGCAAACCCATTTTCCCAGAATCCATATCACTTTAATCATACCATTAACACTCAATTGTCGATTAGTGGATGCTTTGAGGCTAAGTCCACGTGAATTCAAACCTAAGTTATGACAATAGCCAGATGTATACACACTTTCATTACTTGCAACTACAAGAAAAGCAGATGCATTTGTTTGAGCAGCCTCAAAGAGGGTGAACCAAGTTATTCCTCTCTAAAAGAGCAAGTTATACCTTCTGTCCACCAGGCCCACACACAAAAATGCATCTTGCTTTTCTTGGAGTTGCAAGTAATTTAAGTTTCTATAGATCTGGCTATTGTTACAACTTAGGTTCGAATTTCGGGAACCTAGCCTCAAAGAGGGTGCATGAAGTTATTCCTCTTTAAAAGGGTAAATTATACCTTCTGTCCGGCAGACCCCACTCAAAAATGCATCTTGCTTTTCTTGTAGTTGCAAGTAATTTAAGTTTCTATAGATCTGGCTATTTTACAACTTAGGTTCGAATTCGCGTGGACCTAGCCTCAAAGAGGGTGCACCAAGTTATTCCTCTCTGAAAGAGTAAGCTATACCTTCTGTCCGCCAGGCCCCCACTCAAAATTCATGGAAATAGTGAAATGCTTACACGAGCAAACACATCGATGTCAAAGCATTTAAGATCAATCTTAACTTCCTCACGATAGCATCAATTCCTACTGTCCTCAACAACCTTGTAAGAGGTCAGAGCAGACACTCTGGCGGGGACACACAGTTGTGTGTGAATGTGTATGAGGTCGTGTGCACCCGCTGACGCACGGGGAGGGCGAGAGAGAGAGAGAGAGAGAGAGAGAGAGAGAGAGTCATAGTCATCTGAATTTACCTCATCAACAGAATGTACATTTCGGTTGTCAGCAGTGTAAATCAGAACATCCTGACCAAATACAAGGATTCAATTCAATCAAGCTTGCAGAATAGCTCAACCATAGACAAACTTGCCAACTTTAATATGCACACATGAAAAGGAGAATTGACGTACAATTTTCTATTTGACAATAGTTGGCAAAATCAGATTCATACCATTTAAGCCCCACACAATCGTATTTAGCTCAAGTACTTAATAAGAGACACAGAATCATGATCAGTCATTGTTATCATGCCTTTGAATTAATCTATATGATTATGAGAAAATTTTTATAGGTCTAGTTCCATACTATTTTTGTCTAAACCACCATATATTGTAACCTAGAGAAAACTCAACCAGTTTCAACTACTTCATCAATACTTTATTGTTCAAATAATTTAAATCCATGACTCCTTTCTGATCAGCAAACTCAAATATCATCATACATACATGACTCCACCGACCAAACACATAGTTGATATACCACTTGAAGAAACTACAGAGATATACTTACACCAGCTGAAGGTTTAACAGTTGTGGGTTCACCATCCTGGAAATGGAATAGCCCGCCTCTAAAATCTTTCCCATAGCTGTTCAAATAACAAACTGCCTTTGGCCACCATAACAGTGAAGACTCAGCAAAGTGAGCTAAAAAACGAGAACTTTACAAGATAGGCAAAACAGTATCATATCTACAAATACATAAAACCATTTGGATCTTGAAAGAACAAGCAAAACGTGAAAGTATCAAGCAAATAAAAATTCAAAGTCAGGAGCCTCAGAAAATGTATGAAGGATGAGTTATATTATTGACAAGCAGTGTGTTACCGCAAAGTCTCTCTGTTTCAGATAAGGCCTGTTATCATCACTATGCCATCCAATGCTCGCTCCTTTAGTCCAGCTGTTTCAAAAGTACAGAATCTCATTGCATCAATAAGAAGATCAAATAGTATCAGCTTCAGTATCCACAAAACTAGGGGAAGTTACAGGAAATGCAATGGTATAAATTACAAGAAGCAAAATGCAGTTCAGAGGATATCCCACAATCTCAACTCACGAAAGTTGGAATTCCCCCACACAATCTGAACTAACAAGAGGTGAAATCCCCCAACCGGGTGTAGTCAAAAGCATTTCAAGCGCACACCTAGTTGCTGAAGTGAAGCCGAGCAATGAGATTTCGCTTATTGAGTGTCAAAGTGATGCGCCTTCGATTGGGCACATGCCTTTTATGCCTAAGGTATACAGTACAAAGTCCGATAGTAATTGCTGATAAAATTCTAGGTAAGTAGAACCGCTGCTACTTTTCTTACACTGAGTTTTTGTGCCTAGCTTCACTTGGGCGCATGTTATTTCTGCACTTCACGCCCAGGCATTTTTTAGGATTTAGTGCCTTAAGTGCACCATTCACCTTCAACTACACTGCCTCACCCTGCCCCCATTGGTGAAAATTGTAACAAACAAACTGCACAAACACAAATAAGTGCCCACATGCTTAAGCAGGCACAAAATGTGCAGAGAGAGACAGGCAGATACGGAGACCATTGTCAATCTGAGGATCCATAACATATCATCAATCTTCTATTGGAAGATATGATGCCTGAATGAGCACCTCAGAAATTCATCTTTAGAAAATTAAGCTTACAATACAAGCCCATGTCTTCTCACCAGGCTCTAGCCCAGTAAGTCAAAAGAAAAAACAAAAAAAAAAAAATCATATTATCTTTGTCTCCTATCAAAATTTCATAGAAGGCCTCCAGGTTGAGAGGGATCACTACATCCAAAGTTAGTTAAACTGGAAGAAAAAGTAGTTCAAGGATGTATTCTTCCTAGGAACATAGCAACAAAAAGATCTGTTGCACAATTAATCTAGAATTAGAGCCTCATTAGGCCTACTTTATATTAACTTCAATATAGCAGGAGCATCTTTTTATGCACCAAAATTTTTGCTTATATAATATGCAAAGGTATTTGAGCTTTGATTGCATAGACACAAGTGTCAACATATCCAACACTGAGTAAGAGAAGTGCTATAAACGTTCAACACTATAAGAAAGACAACAATGACACCATTATAAAACACAAAGCCACAAAGATAAGCACCTTCAGTTTCTTCCACTTTGAAGAAAATAAAAAAACAAGCTAGATTTCAAAAAAAAAAACAAGCTAGGAGAGGCCAGAAAGAAAGCAACCAGTAACAGTTCTTTAGAGATGTGATGCACGTCATATTGCTACAAGGAGTCCCTATTCTCAGAAAGGTCGATAGATTTGCTCCTCAGTCAAATTACGTCATCAAAACGTCAAAAACACTTAGCTGTTTAAAGCAAAATTGTGATACATTAACAGAAACAAATTTGAAGCCTGACAGAAGCAGTTAAGTAAATAGTGAACAGATGATAAGAGGAGACCTGACAAGACCAGTAAATTCGATACAGAGCTCAAACTCACATGCAAAGAATTCCTCCACCTTCTCTTTCAGTTTCTCTGACATGAAGAAATGAAGCAGACATTTCAGGATCAAATTGAAAGCTACACTAATTTAAGGGGGAAAAAAATCATAAATTTCTTCTCTGATCCTATCAGTCACGTCAGACAACAAAAAAGAGAATTAGTTTGCTCATGATCGAAAAGTAACAGAATAGGAATGACTCTCTCAGAAGCAATTTGGACTTCAGTTACCATGGATTCAAACCGCAGCACAAAGACCAAAGTTCAAAACTTTGATTTACCCAGTAAAGAAAAGCTCCAATAATTGCTCCTCAAGCTCTCAAGAAAAGCAAAAAAAATAAAGGGTCCTTCCATCTTCCACACGAGATTTCTGATTTCGCCCAACAACGGATTAAACCCAAGGACCAACTAACAAAGTGAGAAAGAGAGAGAGAGAGAAGGTAATCATACCTCGGATGAGCACGAGGGGCATGATCAAGTGGGCCGAGTTCGTAGCGATGAGATGAGAGAGCGTGGTGGAGAAGACGCCCGGCCGGTACCCAACCGTGCTGCAGCTCTTGTGGATGAACTCCAGCTCCTGCCGTCCAGAAAAAAGACCATTGAGTCCAGACGTGACGACATGAACGTGAATGCAAAAGGTCTGATGAGATTAGCGACCTTGCACTGCTCGAGAGAGAGGAAGTTGCTGAGCATGAGACGGGGGTTCTGCTCTCGATCCGCCATCTTCGTTCGTTCCGGGACCCCCTCCCTCCCCGGCAAAGCCGGCTTGTAATGAGACAGGACTTGGCTGCGTTTCCGAAAATTTGGTGATTCGTTCAGAAAAAATGAAGGGAAAAGAATAATTTTTATATTTTTCAGTTTAAACTCAAATAGGAAAATGCTTCTAGCTTAGGTCGGAGAGATTTTCAAAACACAAATAGCATTTGATAAATTATAATTTTAAAGTAAATTGAAAAAAACTTTTGTTTAAATGTCATTTAGTAAAAATTATCTATTTTATAAATGATTTTTGCTAAATTAAAAAATATATATTTTTTAGTAAAAATCAGCTACTATTAATCAAACAGCCTCTCCTAAGGTCACACGACCTCAGGCGTTACCTAAATTGTGTGACATAAACATCACCAGACATCCCATGACCTCAAGAGTTGTCACCTAGACCTCAAGTGACAATCACCTAAGTTCAGCAATCTCAGGTAACACTTAGATCACATGAACCTAGGCAAGCAATGCCCGAGACCATCGCTTGGGTGGCCGCTTGAGTCTCGCGGCCCCAAGCGACAATCGTCGAGTGGTCACACGACCCCTCAAGCAACAATTGCTACCACATGCTACATCTTGGCTAACAATTGTCAACCTCCATATGGCTTCTCCTTCCAAAACCATAAAGAAGATGAATAGTGATGGGTCAAAATTTGCATTCTGAGAATGCAACTTCCTAAAGGATTTTAGACTTGCTTTGGGCTAAAAACTTAAGAACCCTTTAAAATGCAATTATATTATCCCAAAATTGAGCAAAAAACAAAACAAACCCTATTTGTATTTAGTCAATGAACTTTATAGTTCCAAAGTCCATTAAAATGCTAAATCAAATGGGTCTTAAAGCTATCTTAGTGGCTTTTAAATCTTCAATGGAAAATTTATACCATTATTTAAGCTTGGTTTTTCCGACGTAAACCATAGCCATTTTATTGAAATTCTACCTTTTAAATCATTTGGAGATTAATGAGGACAATCTAGTCACAAGATTCCACTTTTTCCGAAATTCAATCCAATTTGAATTGTATGTAAGCCTAGTCGTGTGAAACCTTATAACTCGAATCTAGAGTTTGTTATAGCTCGAAAATCGAACTTAGGGTTTTAATAAATCTTTACATAATTTTTATGAGAATGAGACGAATTTTTTTGTGGGCTAGTACGGTTAAATATTTTAGATGAATGTACATTTTTTATGCTTTTATTCAGTTATTTTTGTTATTTTTTAGCAGTCACAAGTGGGGTTCTATTTATGGAATTAAATTTAAATTACAATCATATGTATTTTGTTTACTGTATTTATATGAATTATAATACATAGCGTTCGAAAGGGCTCGGTTTGGAGCGTTGGCAAAGCCGACCCGTTTGGGCTTCTATCTCACTTCCGCGTCCATTGCCAGGCTACAGAACTCGTGCAACTCGCATGCCGAAGTCGAAATGGCAAAAGAATGGTAAATGTCTTTTAAGTTGAGTGGTCTTATTGTCGTCTTGCCTGGGCGCAGTTAGTTCCATACGGAGATGGCGGATGGATCGGACGGTTGTGCCCCACGTTTCTCCCCATCAGAGCGTTGCCCACATGCCTATAACGTGTTTGCTGTAATTCCAGAATGACGCGACCTGCTGAAAAGAGGAGGTGAATGCTTGTCTCTCGCTATTTTCGCCTGCTCCAGCAATGTGCACGGCGCAACACTCCGAATATCGCCAAGACACTTCATGCCCAGTTGCTCAAGCACGGCCTTCACCGTTACGGCCCTCTGCCCAACACTCTCCTGGATGCATACGGCAAGTGTGGCCTCCCCGGAGATGCTTTCTCGCTGTTCGAGGAAATGCCCCACAGAGACCAGGTCTCTTGGGCCTCCATCCTCACGGCATACAACCAGGCTAACCTCCCTCGCCGAACTCTTTCCATCTCCCGCGCCATTCTTGCGGATGATGGGTTGTGGCCGGATCATTTTGTGTACGCTAGCCTAGTTAAAGCTTGCGCTGGCTTGGGCAGCATCAGGCTCGGCAGGCAAGTTCATGCCAGCTTTTTGCTATCCTCTTTTTGTGAGGACGACGTGACAAAGTCGTCGCTAGTTGATATGTATGCGAAATGTGGATTACCAGATGATGCTCGTGCCGTCTTTGATTCAATCCTTGCGAAGAATGCAGTTTCTTGGACCGCTATGGTTTCTGCATACGCCAGGAGTGGGCTAAAGTCAGATGCCATGGCAATCTTTGAAAGTGCACCTGCAAGAAGTTTGTTTTCCTGGACAGCATTGATTTCTGGGTTGGTTCAGAGTGGGAATAATGTTGATGCGTTTCACTTGTTCATTGACATGAGAAGAGATGGGGTTGTCATCATAGACCCATTGGTTCTTTCTAGTATTGTTGGCGCTTGTGCTAATTTAGCTATGTTGGAACTCGGCAAGCAGATTCATGGTCTCGTTATACTTCTTGGATATGAATCTTGCCTGTTTATCAGCAATGCACTCATTGATACGTATGCCAAGTGTAGCGATATTCTTGGTGCAAAGGATATATTTAATGGGATGAATCGCAGAGATGTAGTATCTTGGACTTCGATAATTGTGGGTACTGCTCAGCATGGGCAAGCTGAGGAAGCATTGGAATTGTTTGATAAAATGGTTTCTACCAGAGTAAAGCCAAATGAAGTTACTTTTGTTGGATTGATCTATGCATGTAGCCATGTTGGATTAGTTAACAGAGGTCGTGGTCTTTTCAATTCAATGATCAAAGATTATGGTATCACTCCTTCCTTGCAACATTATACTTGCTTATTGGATCTTCTTAGCCGTTCTGGGCATCTTGATGAGGCAGAGAACCTCATCAATCAAATGCCATTTCAACCTGATGAACCTACATGGGCAGCTTTTCTTAGTGCTTGCAAACAACATGGCAAGATCGAAATGGCAGTGAGAATTGCTGACGGTCTTTTAAGCCTAAAGCCAGAAGACCCTTCAACTTACATACTTCTGTCCAATATCTACGCTCGTGCTGCCATGTGGGATAAAGTTGCCAATATCAGAAAGCTGATGATGTTAATGGACGTAAGAAAAGAGCCAGGATATAGTTGCATTGACATTGGGAAAGAAAAACAAGTATTTTATGCAGGGGAGACAATTCATCCAATGAAAGATGAGATAATTTGCTTGCTCAGTGAATTGGATGCAGAGATGAGAAGGAGAGGTTATGTTCCGGACACCAGCTTGGTATTACATGACATGGAGCAGCAAGAGAAGGAGAAACAACTTTTCTGGCACAGCGAGAGGTTGGCTGTCGCATATGGCCTGCTAAAATCAGTTCCTGGGACAGTCATTAGAATAGTGAAAAATCTCCGTGTCTGTGGAGATTGCCATACTGTACTGAAATTCATCAGTGCTATCGTCAAGCGAGAGATCGTCGTTCGAGATGCCAATCGTTACCACCATTTCAAAGGAGGGACTTGTTCGTGCAATGATTTCTGGTAGTCAACCTAGATATGAGGGAGAAAATCCTTCTAGGAATTGATCTTCTGGAGAAGCAAATTCTCATATTACTCAGCCAGGATTCAGGCAAATACTTCTTAGCCAGATGTTGGATATAATTGGTACACAGAATGTCTTCCCATGTGAAAGCTACCGTCTCTTAGATAACTCCTTGGGTTTGTCTTACATTTATAGTAGCAATCTTCTCCTATTTTTAGCCTGCACATGGTAAACGATTGTCAATGGTTTCACTGTTAACAGATCCAGTGGTAAAGAGGTTAGTGAGGTTATCTTACTTCCATTGGAACTATATAAAAGGAAAGGTTATATTTTTCGCGTATGTATTTTACTGTATTCTAGTCAGGTTCTTGTACTCTCAATTTCTTCAATCAAGTTTTTTGTCTTACACAGATTGTCTAATCAGGTCTCTCCAGCCCCAAATTTGGCCAAATTCTGCTGTTCATGTAGGCAATAATTGATCAACATCACATTTTGACGTCTTTCAACTGTCATTCCGTCAGTTATGTTGCCAAAGGGATTGACGTTTTGTGCGGATAGAAGGGCCCGATTAGCGAAACTGTTAATACGGGAACTTGTTTGAAAAGATAAAGGAAGTACAGCAACGTTTTCCTAAAACAAACAATAGCTTCTTTAACGCAAGCCCCTATCAGTCCAAGAATCCAAGACGCCTTTGATTTGGCTTGTCTGATTCACATCCACGCCGGTATGCTAAAATTCAAAAGTTCCAAGTTCAATCAATCTGACTTTTCCTGTTGCTTTGCGATTCCGACGCGTTTTTGATCATTCAATTGCCAAATTTCATTATAAAAAGGTTTCAAAGGGCGGTTTAGTGACGTGCGAGCGAAAAATCATCTCCTTAAGTGTCGATGCTTGATTGATGGGCAAAACTTTGAGAGACTTTCTCACGTTTTGCTTTTAGCAAACTCTATCTGCGGCTCTTTTGCCCGTCTTTTGTCTTTTCACTTTATTCTCCTTTTGACTTTCACCGCTCAGTAATTAGTATTGTAATTCGAGAGGTGCATTTCCAATTGCTCCAACTTTTTGTTTGGGCATCCCTTTTTAGGCTGTCTTTCAAGTAGATTCAGATCCCAATTCCCCAGAGTCCTCCCATTTTTCTCTCTTTCTTGCCTGTTTGATTTTCCTTCTCTATTTTTGGGTTTAGCCCTTTAATTTTAAACCACATATATGCAGATCAAGATGTGTGTTTTCCTAGCAACTTGCAATTTCTCTTCTTTAGTGTGAGGATAAGTCATACCTTGCTTCCTGACCCCAAAATGGAAGTGAAGCTTTCAAACAGCTGTTTAGATTCCTCTACTCTCATCTTCTTGTTTGTCTCATTCGAAATGATCTCTTAATCAGGAACTTAATGTGCTATATCTAGCACCGTCAATCGAACAACGGAAGCTACAACACCTTATTCTGGGTCATTCTCTCTCTTTTTCAGCAGCATTTTCAAGTATTGCTCAGAAACGTGAACCATTTTCAAGAGTTCCTCAAAAACATAAGCCATTAAGTCATGAGCACCAATATAATGCTTGAATGCAAATTTGCCAATTCACTCTCCCACCATTTCCTTCTTTCCTCGCTCGCCCCTTTTTTTGTCACACATTTATCCATGATTACAACTAAATTTGCCGCCATAAAGTAATTAATATCCAGCCTTTCTATTTACATAAGCACCGGGGATATAAAAACGAACGAAAGAGAGGCAAAAGGAGGAGGAAATAACGATATCCATTTTCCTTTCAAAACCAGACTATATCAAGCCAAAGCTTTTCTGCAACAAACGAAGGGACTGAAATCTGCCAATTGCAGCACTTTAAGTCTCTCCACCTGTTCTGTCTCCCTCTTAAATGGCCTTTGGATTCTCATTTTCCGGTCCGCTGACAAATTTGTCCCAGCCCGAAGCTTGATGTTTGACAAAAAAGCATCACGAAACAGAGCCCAGATGGGCCCCGCACTTTTGACATTGAATGGAACACCAAAGCTTTTTTGATCATGGTGACCGATGAGAGCCCCCCCCCCTCTCTCTCTCTCTCTCTCCATCTGACTAATTGAATGGAATCAAGAGTATAGAACAAGGGACACACCATACCCACCACCTACCATTAAAAAAGATTCTGTAGACCCACAATATTAATGTCCACATATCATAACATAGGCGCACACCTAATCCATGACAAAAGGTATATTTATTTGGAAACCCAGGAGATATGTCTCAGAGAGCAGTACAAATCTTCAAATTCAGCAAAAAAGGGGAAAAAAAAACAAAAGGAAAATACAAGACCCATATATGAGATGACAAAATGGCTGGCAAACTCTATCGGTATCATGAGCTATACACATACCCCACCCCCATGAACCCATATAAATCCAATGATGAATCTGTGTGCCCTTCTTTCCCTCCCCCTCCTCTCTCCTTCCTCTATTTATCTTTTTTTATTCACAGGCAAAGAAAAAAACAGAAAGTGAAGGGGACAAAAAAAAATAGAAATGACTTGACCAGGCATGACAATCAAACTGTAGGTAAAATGTAGTGGAAGTAAGCCATGAATCCCCCATGGCATGGTGACCAGATAAAATGCTGCAAGTGGTGAATTGAAGTTTTTCTCTGTCATATAGAGGTGTCCGCCCGGCTTGTCCGGCTCTGGCGGTGACGCTTGGGACGGTGGTGCCTGCCATCTCCAAATGTGACGGGGTCGAAAACTCGGAGATGCTCCGCTTCTCCTGGATTGATCACGCACTCGGGCAGAGGGACTTTGTAACGAGCCCGGTCATAGCAGTACGAATAAGTCATGTGCTTCTTCCGGAAATACTCCATCTTTGTCCTCTGTCTGGGACTGATGCCCCGAGGGATCGCCTTATGACTTGGGACATCGTTGCAGCTTAATTGGTGCTCAATCGGGTCAACTGCGCAGCCGTGCAGGACAAGATCAGAGAACTTGGCGACATAAGGGGCATACTTGTAGTTCACTCGGTATTTTCCGCCATTTGTGGCCCAATCAGAGCCATCCCAGATTGTGGCGTACAAAGACATAGGTTTAGAGGGGAATTGGCCTCCCATAGCCTTTGTTCTCTTAAACTCTCTGATGGGTACATTGTCCACATAAAATCTACAAGAGAGAAAAGGCGGTGAGAGTTTAATCATAATCAAAACAAAGTCACAAGCGGTATAGACTGTCCTCTAATATGATGTTCTCATTCATTCATCTCGTGATTACTAGAACAGAAATTATAGTTAGCTTAAACTCTGGCTAAACTAAAACTTAAACAGAATTTAGATGTACCGGACCCTTCTTCCCAGTAAAATAACATGTGAAAGAAGCACAGATTTAAAATTACTTACAGAACTAGTATCCAACTTCCACTTAACCGAGTAAGTGCAATCTTTCTAGGCAAGCCAAAAAATTTTCAGCTCATAATCTCCACAGTAGTAGCTAATCCATCTCAATCAAATGTTCCAATTACCTTTGTAAACAGAGAAAGAAGAAGGGGCCCAAACATCCATCCAACTTGTCTAAATTACGGTAAAGATTTTCCACAGATGTTTATCCACCAAACATTAACAGTATTGCCATGATAAAACGAAGACAGGGTAAAAGGAATTGAAGCAACAGTAACAACAAGAAAAGCCTTTTCTTATCAAGTGAGGAACGAGCAAGCCAAGGATCTGTAGTAAAAGGAGTGGATGGACTAGATAAACGTGACCCACCCGACCATCCTGACAGGGCATGGCAAGATACGCCAATCTTAATACAAAATATTCCTCAAGGAAGTGACCATTCCCCAGCTTCAGTTACATAGTTCGGCAGAATAATAACAGAACACTGAGCAGATATCCAAAAACTTCTCAGGAGACCAGCAACATCATGACAGGGGAAACGATATATCCACAAAAGCTACCAAATGGCTTCGCAAAAGAAGCACAATGAATCACAAGGTGAATCGGAGAACAGTATGCTCTTATCTGGGTGGAATTGAAGCTTACATGATTTGAGAGTCGGTCCACAGGATGCCGTACTGATGGAAGTCATCGGAAGGATCGAACCAGAGGCCATATCTCTCTTCCCTGCCAACGCCGGTGCTTCCATTGCCGTAGATATTAGTTTGAATCCTCCAATTTTTTCCCCGAATGTTACCCAAGAATTCGAAATCAATCTCATCGTGGTTCTTCTCGTACATATCGCCATTAGACATCTGCACAATCAAAGAACAAAC
Organism: Eucalyptus leucophloia subsp. euroa; assembly: GCA_017140325.1. Taxonomy (NCBI): domain Eukaryota; kingdom Viridiplantae; phylum Streptophyta; class Magnoliopsida; order Myrtales; family Myrtaceae; genus Eucalyptus; species Eucalyptus leucophloia. The sequence continues at coordinate 24,243,465 of CM029476.1, forward strand.
AAGTTGCCGATCACCGGAGCCGAAATTCGCAAAAGTACTCGGGAGAAAAACTCCAGTCAAGCAGAACCAAATATGTGATCAAAAGTGAAGAACTTGCCAAAGAAAAAACTGCAGGTCATCATTCTCGAAGTACTCCTGGAAATACAGATACTCAACGGTAGCGAAATATTTTCAGGTAACTTGTCAAATGAATGGCCTTTCGAATTGAACTTAATCGCCCGAGAAGGATCAAATTTTGTTTTTTTATATAGAAGAAACACCGAGCACCCATCGAGAATATACAATCGATTCTTACAGTGATCAAAAGTGGAAACGCCATAAAATTTTGCAACAAAGAAGACTAATTAAGTGGAGATCACTCACGTAGAAAGCAACCACGACTCCGGCGGTGTACTCCGCAGGCAACTTAATGGAAGCACTGAAGAAGCCATGCAGGTAAAGATCCTGAGACGCGAACCCAGACCCTGCAAGAAATCCCAAATTAATTAAAAAGAAAAGAAAGAGAAAAAATCCAAACAAGGGTCCTCGACCAACAGAGCCCCCGACGAAAAAAAAGACGCCTTGAATCCTCAACGTTCACCGATTCAACGGGAACGGATTGAGAGAGACATCGGACACGGCACCTGTGCGCTCGTCTAGAGCGAGATGGACGGATTGGCCATCCCCGTGGAGGGCGAGGTTGTTGTCTCCGAAGAGCTGGGTGTAACCTTCGTCGAAGGAGATGATGGGCAGGTTCGGGGACGACCCAGAAGCCAGAACAAGGAGGACGGCAAAGCAGGTCAGGGACAACAAGAAGCCCAGATGGGAGTGCAACATTTTTGCCCTCCTCCTGCTCCTCCTACTTCTGTGCAGAAAGATGATGTTATGTGTGTATATATATGGTTGAGAAATGTGCAAGAGAGTGATGAAGAAGAAGAAGAAGAAGAAGAAGAAGAGGAAGAGAGGGACTGAGAGAGAGAGAGAGAGAGAGAGAAGAATATCTCTCTAATACTGATACAGGACAGCTAGGCGCGATAGAGAGAGAGAGAGACAGAGAGAGGCTAAAATGGAAGGAAGACAAAAGGACGTCGTTTTTAAGGAGATGAACGTGAGAGAGAGAGAGAGAGAGAGGCGTTTCTTGTGCTTTGCTCTGCTTTGGAGCTGTTGTTTATGTGGACAGGTTTCTGGGAAAAAGCAAAAATCGCTCCCATGCATTTGATTTGATTTTACTTTTTTGCTAATTTATCTTCTGATATAATAATAATAATAATAATAATAATAATAATAATAATAATAATAATAATAATATTACATGCTTATTTGATGATGACGATGACGATGATGATGATGATGATATCTTCTTCAAATTCTCCAAATTTGAGTGGTTTCTGTTTGGTATTCTCTCCTCCTCCTCTTTTCTTTTCTTTTCTTTTCTCTGGGCTACAACTTGTTGGTCTCTCTCTCTCTCTGCAAATCAGTGTCACGGATGGAGCCTTTGGCGGAAGTGACCTTCCTCGGTTTTCAGTTTTCTTTCACTGCTTGTGAGGATAAATTCCTTTTCTTTTTTTTTTTTCTTTTTTTTTATTTGGGTGGTTTGAAATCAACCGCAAGGATAAGAGTCTCGAGCATCATGATTAATCCAAAATTCTCTTCAACACATTATTATTCGCAAGGAAGAGAAATGCATATTTAGAATCAGGTGCTCCACCAACGGTCTAATGTGCAGTGCACCCCTCTTTTCATTTAATCAAATCATGAACGTGAATGAAAAAATTTGCGCTAATTTTCACATGTTTTACTCGGTTTATTTTGCAAAAAATGAATAAATTTTAAAAAAAAAATCTCACAAACAATCATTTGTATTGCTCAAAGTAATTAATCAATTAAAACGGCATTCATTGTCGACAACAATTTATTTCTAAACATCTTTGTAAATGATGAAATATATTTCATCCATTCTTTCATTTTTATAAATAATATAAGTGATCATTTTTAGAAATATATTTTCTAAATCATTTATTTTATACAAAACAAATGAAACCATAAAAGAAATATCCCACTTTGATTTTGTTTTATCTTTGTAATTATGATGAATGCATTCTTTCATTTTTATAAGTAATAGAAGCAATCATTTTTAGAAATGTATTTTCCAAATCATTTATTTTATACAAAACAAATGAAACCATAAAAGAAATATCCCACTTCGATTTTGTTTTGTCTTTGTAATTATGATTAATGCAATCTTTCATTTTTATAAGTAATATAAGCGATCATTTTTAGAAATATATTTTCCAAATCATTTATTTTATACAAAACAAATGAAACCATAAAAGAAATATCCCACTTGGATTTTGTTTTATCTTTGTGATTATGATGAATGGATTGGGATTAGCTTCCAAGCATGGAATGCCAAATAAATAGTAAGGATGCGGTTTTATCTTTAGACCGTGGAAAATTATCAAAAGGACTAACGGCTTCTAGAATGAGAACAAACTTTGACAAAAGGAGAGAGACGACATTAAGAGGGGATTCGATGCTCGATATACTTAAGTATATATCTTAAGCTTAAAAGTGTGTAATTTCTCAATGCTTTCAACAAGGCACTTATTATTTATTGCGTTCACCACTATTCGAATTTAAGCAGTTAGACAATGGCGAACATTCCAACTCTCCCTCCGAGCAAAAGCTAAATTGGGACGGGCCTACAATAAACTTCGGGGCTAAGCTATTCGAAATCCAAACTATTAGTAAAACAGCCTCCATGGAAAAAAAAATCATCAGTACCCCGTGAACCAATAGCGCGCCTTTAGCTTCCGCCTTTTTCCCCCCCGAGTACGATCATCTTGGGCACTTTACATCTCTCCGAAGGCTTCCAAATCACTTATTAAACTAATGAGAATGAGAATGAGAAAGCTTGAAAATCAGGCCTTTGAAGACTTCGGGGAGGGATAAAGAGCCCAAATTAAAGTTGGGGCGAGAAGTGGTGGTGAAGGGATAACGAGCACCAAATTATTTAATCTTGAAAAAGTAGTAATAATAATCGAGAAAAGGAAGTTGGAATTCTATCATGGAAATTTGGAAAAAAAAATGGGAAATGATTATTAAATTGCTTAGTGCCGGAATTCTTTGGGTGATGAGATCGAAAAGATGATTCCCCCTGGTTGAAAAAACGAACGAAAGGAGGGGAGAGACGAGAGACAACCCCATTTTTATGTGACATTGACGTAGCGTGCCTTGATCAAAAGCAATGGTCATTAGCTGCCGGCCGTGCCCTTTCCTCCGAAAATCTCCCATAGATTACGCGAATGGCATTAGGAAAATACGATCCTATGCCTTTGGCAAATTCGGGATTTCATACTCCAATTCACACTTTGCGCGGCCCTTTCAAGACGAAAGGAACCGTGACGTGTGATGGCAACATCACGTGACTGGCCACTAATCAGTCACGGAGAATATCGATTATGAAGACCTACTTTATTTTCTTTCGGAGGAAAGTAACACGATAAAGTTTGTTAATTACAGGGTAGTGCACTAAACTTTTTCCGTGAGTTGGGTTGGGAAAGAAGACGTAGTGTGCCTTGATCAAAAGCGATCGTCGTTAGCTGCCGGCCATGCCTTTTCCTCCGAAAATTTCCCATAGATTACGCGAATGGCATTAGGAAAATACGATCCTATGCCTTTGGCAAATTCGGGATTTCGTACTCTAATTTACACTCTGCGCGGCCCTTTCAAGACGAAAGGAACCGGGACGTGTGATGGCAACATCACGTGACTGGCCACTAATCAGTCATGGAAAATATTGATTATCAAGACCTACTTTATTTTCTTTTAGAGGAAAGTAACACGATAAAATTTGTTAATTACAGGGTCATGCGCTAAACTTTTTCCGTGAGTTGGGTTAGGAAAGAAGCCATCTATTGATGGGGGATGAGACTATTAATTACTTGATGTAGATGGCCTTCTTTTTAAAATTGAAGTAGAATAGTCTTATGTTTTATATGCAAGTATCGATCAAAACATCGTTAGATAAATGAACACGACATATAATTATTTTGTGATCGGACAGGTAAATAAGCAGCGGCGGCGGCGGAAGTTAATACAGGTAAGAAGGGACCGAGTTGCCAGAGGCGGAGGACGAGTGACATGAAAAACGAGCGGGGCACGCTCGTCAGCGGTGGTGGGGCGGTGGTGGGGAAGCGTTTTCGTCCTTTGCAAACGTCGTCGCCACGTGGCGGGTGCTTATAGGCCCACCACTCTCTGGCCATTAAGTCCCCGCGGTTTCGGACGGACGGCGGGTGGATGACGACGCGGGCGCGCGCTCACTTTCGCTTTCGGTGTTCACGTTCTCGGGAGTCCAACGGTTGGCCCGATGCAGTGCATACCGTCCGTCGGATCGCGTGGGTCCCACGGCCAAGGGAGATAATCACCCCGTGAGGCCTACGTGCTCCTGACGCAGATGATAAATTTTCCGCCCCCCGAAGTCCACGTCAGCACCCAACTAGCCGTTGCGCAATCATGACCTGGGGAGCGAAGCGCGATTCAAGGGCGGGGGTGGGGGGAGAGCCCCGAGAGGAGCCGGCCATCCGTTGCGACGTTAACGCCGTCAATCAAGGGGTGGGGCCGGTCAAACACCCCCCGTTAAAGCAAGAGAGAGAGATAAAGCCGAAACGGGTGGTGGCGGCTGGTGGGGGACGCGGTCGCGAGCATAACCCCAAACGTCCGTCAACGACGACGACGCCGCCGTCATCATCATCTCCCGTGCGCAGCGCGTGGGCGGGCGGGCGGGGGGGAGCGGGGGCCCCCGTAAGAGCCAGGGGAAGATTTAGCACGGAAAAGGAAAGACATTTTTTGAGATTGGAGTGGGAAAAATGGTGTTCCTCGGAAGACCCTCAACGGTATTTGCGTTCCTGCCCATTGAATTCCTTCTCGTTTAACCGAATTTTAACGAATCGAGTCCGCCGTGATTATCTTACCACCCGATCCGAAGCTTAAGTGAGATCAAACCCACAGCGGTGCAATGGTAACGCCAATCGGATGCTAAGGCAGTAGGGCCCACCCATTAAAGACTTATTGGTAAGTCTTGATTTTATTTATATCATAATATACGTGAAAATAACACTTTGTATAGTACTTTATTAACCTGCTCTAATCTTTATGATGCCGGAAAGAGACTGCAGCAGATGGAAATTGCCGACGTGCTTATGTTGTTGGATGCATTTGATCCTCTTAGAGCTCTTGATTAATTTTATTTGATATGATAAAGTCGGAAAGAGCTTTAATTCGTTTGTTGGATGTGGCTCATGCTTTTGTCTTTCACTAGTAAATTTTTCCTATCCTTAGGACCATCATCTTTTTCTGGGGCCCTCTCAAGGTAATAATAGTGGAGTGGTCATCATATTCTACCCAAGTAATCATGTGTTCTGAAATCCTGTGGATGATCTTCAAAAGATATGGAAGGAGAAATTAGTTTTCAAAAGAGAACTAAAAGTTGAGCTGTCAAGAAATAAAAAACAAAGGATAAAAGAGAACTAAAAGTTGAGTTGTCAAGAAATAAAAAACAAAGGATAATTATATTGGAAATCCTAAAAAATTTTACAAAAGTGTAATTAAGTTTTAAAACTTTCAAAATGCTTAATTAAATCATAATAATTGTGACAACGAAAATACAATTAATTCCTAAAACTTTTAAAAAACGCAATCAAATCTTAAAACTTATTAAATTGGTCAAATCAAATCATTTTATTTATTACATTTTTTGAAAATTTTATGACTCAATTGCAACTTCATGACAATTTTAAGATTTAATTGAATTTTTTGAAAGTTTTAGGATTCGATTACATTTTCATGATAAATTTTACGATTTGATTAAATTTTTTAAAAGTATTAAGACTCGACTACACTTTAATAACAAGATTTAAAAATTCCAATTCACTTATCCTAATTAAAAAAAAATCATCTTGCAAATTTCATATTTGTAACGCATTGGTAAGCTAAGCACACGCTCACATTGTCCCGTCCAACTTCTGAATTAGGTAACTAAGGCATTCATCTTTTTCTTTTTTAAGGCATTCATCTTTAAATAGTACGAAGTTTGGTAAGATTACTCGCCCGTTAAATTGGGGACATCGTAAGAAGTGAGGATACATTGGAAGAGGAATCTTTTTATGTCATAGATCCCTATGTCTTTTTTTTCCCCACTATTTTCGGGCGGAGAATCCCAAAGCGTTCATTGGATCTGCTAATTATTGATGTTGTTAGATTAAGTACGAGCCAGATAGCTGCAGATCAACGTCACTAAATGCTAGCAAGTCTCGACCGTTTGATCGAACTCATTACTGCAACCCCTAACGGCCATGATGGTACGACGATGATTTAACAAGCGTTTCTTCCCACACAACGGTCCACTTTCGGCAGGTCACAAGGATTGAAAATTCTCGCACAAAGTTCCAATGAAGCATACGATTCGCCATTGACTGAAATGGCAGAGAGACTCGGTCGTCCTTGCAATGGTTCGTGTCAGGGAGTCGTTGGTTTAGGTAATAGTCGCATCACATTCAGTGACTCGGACGCGTTGCGACTTTTGAACCCCCTCCTTCCTCGAAAGGGGAGGGAGGAACCAAATGAGAAGTTGTTCAAGTAAGGCTCGAGTCAAAACTCGAATGCCTGATCCTAACGTCATATGAACCGTGTTGAAAGACATGGGAATCGGTCGAGCATGCGGTGTGCATTTAATTCACAGGCATGATCTTGTTTCCAGATCAATAAGTCAAGAAACGTGCCTAAGCAAGGGCAACCTCACCCTTCCCTCTGTAGAGTACGGGACTAATTAAAATAAACGCAACTTGTTGAGATTATTATCAAGTAATTTCTTTCAAAGGTGAAGACGACATAATAACGTTAAATGATCGTTCACTGTTATTATTCTTTTATGATTTCAAATTCCTCTACTACACGAGATTATGAGCAGAAAAACCTTTGCCACCAGGTTAACAAACATTCCCAGAGAACTTATTGAGTAGATAAGTGGCGAATAATTAATTTATTAAGATATCGACAACAGAAAATGTAAGGCAATTAGCGAAACTGCAGAGTTGCTTACTTAGGATCCTGACCAATTTCGGCGTTGGACTCTTGGAGTTACATGAGATAAACCCAAAAGATTAATTTTGACATCCCGACTAGCTTCCCGTTTGAGCAAAAAGATATAAAATACTCTAATTATATATTGCCTTTTGGGAGCAGTCTAGTTTGCTCTGGTCAAGAGTCTGAAGGGTTAACTCCGCTCAACCACTGCCCATGATTTGCATGAATCTAATGATGCTAGATATGGTCGACGGTCCAGGGACAAGATTACAAAGTGGCCGTTGGGTTCGCATGTGGAGAACTGCCAGACTGGTGATTTCGGCCTCATCATCGTGGGTATTTCAGGCAACCTGAAAAGCAACCAGAGAGGAAAAAATAATAATAATAATAATAATAATAATAAAACCCTTTTCTTTTTTTTTTAACTTTTCCACTTTTTATTTCTGGGGATGACTCTGCACTCTATTAAAAGGCCCAGGTTGACCAACCAGCACGACCCACGTGTCGTGATACTGTCAGGCCGGTCAGCTTTTGCCGTGCTTGAGAGGCCAAAGCACGCAGCGGTGGGCCACGTCATGGGGGAGATAATCTTTCGGCGCCGAATTTCGGCGGTCCGGCCATACGTGGCGAAGCCCCGCTCCCGTTATCCATTTTGGCTATACATACAAGCCATATTACGTGAATACGAGTACGTCTGCATAGGATACATTCTGTTAAATTCTTGATAAGGCAAAATCGAATAAGTCCTCAACCTCCTGTGAAACATATGATCAAGTACTAATCTTAATCCAAACACAATTACAATATAAACTCTCAATTGAAAAATGTTATAAGTTTTTATACGCGACTTTTTTAGCGTTATGACTCAAAAGATCTTTGATTACAATTGTTTCCATTCAAAAAGTTTAATGATTTATTTGCATGATGTAAGGAGATTTAGGACTTGATTTCATTGCATAGATAATGTTTTGAACTGTTAGAGATTTTTATAAATTTTATATATGATTGGATCAATTTTATAAAATGAAACTGCGTACAATTTTTGTGCCGCATTGCTTTTTGAAATTTGGTAGGACAACTAGTAGCTACTTTACATGCACGTAACAAATCTTCCTCATAAAAGTGAGGGTTAGATTCCTTCTACTTTCTCGACCCTCGCCCTAATTGCAGCGGTATACAGAGAGTGAAGCAGTGTTTCTGCACAGCGGGCCACGGATTAGCCCTCCAAATCCACCCTACGAAGCTATGTCATTATATATACCATACAAATTCTTGTATACATTTACTTGATAATATATGAATAGATGTCATAAATAGACTAAACTTGAAGTAGGAAAAGAAACCCTTTTAGGCTTTATTTAGTGACAGGAATTAAAGTTCTAGCTAGATTATAGTCTTGTGCAGTTTGATAGTGTTGCTGATGCTTGCTGGCCCTGCCAAAGGAATAAGTCAAGCCACAAGACAAGACTCGTGAACTCCGAAGCGTATATAACACTCGATTGGACCTTAGTTCTTGAACGCTACGTGACGAAGGTCGTCGAGGGCCCCTCCTCTCCATGTGATGATCGTCCTTCGAACCCGACTTTGAAAATTTATAATCCAACCGAAACCCCACCAAGAAGTGCGCACTAGGAAACGCCCCACCCCACCCCCTTTTTATTATGTCACGAAATGTCGTGGTTATCTTATCCATGAAGAGCACAAAAAATACAAGTGAAATCAAATTGACAATGCATCTTCTTTGGCAAGCAAGCCCACGTCACAATGCATATCTCGAAACATGTTACTATACAGAACAATTTGCTCACACCTAATTTTAAAAAAATAAAAAAACAAAAAAGAAGAAGGAAGAAAACCCCTCATGTTCTTTCCTGTCCTTCACATGCTTTGAGCAAGATGAAATAGCTAAGATGTCAAAATGCTGGCAACGTCCAACTCTCCTCTGACGATTATCAAAACCCTAATAGAGAATTTTTATGATGGTGTAACTCATGACATCCAATGTGTGTTGTTGAAGCGACGAGCATGTGGTGAATTTGAATTATCTTTCTCCTTGGCCAAAAAGGCGTCTTCCTGAAGGTTTTCCCTATTCATCATCTGTTTTTTTCCTTTAGGGGCCAAAGCCTTATCGTCCGGTTCGCTGATGGAAACACGGAGCTAACCATTTATTGCCTCCTCGCCCTGGCAGCGCATGTGAAGGAGAAGGAGCCACAAGCGATTTTGACTTCGCGAGAATGCTTGTGGAGATATTCATCCCGCTCGAGATCGTGGCCTTCGATTCCGACGAAAGATACTGTTCCCCGTTTCTCGTGGCTTGCCCCGATTTGACGAATTTCCCCCTATGGTGGTGGTTACGAACTTTTCTAAAAAGGTTCCGGTCTCATTTATTGCGTACACTAACAACTTATGTCACATGCGTTCTAAGCCTAGCTGTTCAGCACGTTTGGCGACATAATTTAAGTCTGGCGGTCAAAGGTTTATTGTCCCCATAGGACCGGGAAGAGAGGACCGCAGGTATCTGAATACCGTAGGAAGTGGAAAGATCATTTATAGTCAAAGAAAAAACTTCGGACAACATAGGATAGGGTTTATATCAATGCCCGCGGAGACTTACCCTTGAATCTCGATATCTTATATAGCAAATGAATGAATAATAAATAATAATAATAATAATAATAATAATAATAATAATAATAATAATAATAATAATAATAATAATAATAACAAACCAAAAGCCATCGAGAGAGACATGCGCACATCCACATGCATTGCATATGAATCCGTGGCTCTGCACGAGCTTATGATACATTCACTGAATTCGACATGAGTTAAAAATTGGCTTAGAAGTTTGGACCCTAAGCATGTATTGTTTTTTAAGGGATCCCCATCTGGCCAAAGACATGCATTCCTGTCAAAACCCTGTATATCCGGTCTCCCTCCCATCTGAAAAATTAGAGAACAAAGAAAATATGTTTTTTTTTTAACATATAAAAATACCAAGTTCCGTCAAGATGTCATGTGATACTATGGAGTCTCCCTCTAAAAATACAAGTAAATTGCCAAAATATATGAGTTGGACATAACCTCGAATTGAATTGATGGGTAATTATTACGATAGCTCTAGCTTCGGCTAATTGGCGCTTGAGTCCTCATATTCCTAAAAGTTACTCCAACACGCCGGTAAAGTCATTGGGTAAAAGAATTTAATTACATGATTTTCAACATTGTCGATTTGTTGTCGAAATTATGAACGTTTGAAAGTTTGGAGCTAGAATAGCTTAAAAGCTCGGGAACTCATTATGTGATTTGTCGTCTTACATTATACAAATGATTGCACGGATATATAGATAAATCACGGGATTCCACCAAAACCCTAGCTGTGGAGCCAAAGGAGAGAAGACACTATGATCCTTGTGGAATGTGGTAGGGCTCACTTCTATCTAGTTTTTTTTTTTTTTTCTACTTTATTCGGCCGCTCAAGCCAATAGTCGATTTTATTAGATTATATAGCACCCCCCCATTGGCCCATTGCTCATCATTTATTCCCGACATCTCAATCACATGAAGACAAATTCTAACTCATGAATTTCACCACCCCATCTCTCTCTCTCTCTCTCTCTCTTCTCTCTCTCTCTAATGAGCTTGCCATTGATACGCACAAAAAAGAAAAAAAGATCTAAATTTAGGTCCAAAATACGAAATCATTGTAGTTTCACTTTCTCTCGAGGTCACCACCCTTTCCAAAACGTACCAACTATTTCAATAGTCATAGGAAAATGCGTCCAAACTCGAAATTCGATCAGATCTTCAAAGAGCCATTGATGCTTGGGGAAAAAGAAATTTGCAATTCCTAATCTCCCGGTTTCTTGACCCACCCACCTACCAACCCACGTCCCTCGAGAATGAGCGAAAAGACACAAGCAAAAAAAATTGGAAAAGACAGCTTCGTTAGGTTGAAATCTTATATATATAAAACTCCGTGGGCAGACCCATTTTGTCAAAAGTTTTATCAGGTTCATTACCAGTGCAAAAATTAACTAGATCACTCACCACTCAATTAATTATATACAAGAGAATTCGGTTGGTCAAATGAAGAATTCAAACGGATACACCGCTCGTCCAATGGGGAACGTGTGAGTTTTCCCTTACCGTGCCGGTGGACCTAACAATCCGCCTTATTATAACATGCGACATTGCCATTTAAGTAGCAGAAGAAAACGGTGCATAGTTGTGGATATGGACAAGAGGGGACGGTTTGGACAGCAGGGAGGAGGGGGGGGGACGACTTCGGGAGATGAGAAGGTTCCTTTGTCTTTTTGGTGGTTGGATTTGTATATAATATCTGCAAGCGACATCGATACCTTAGTCAGCAACGCTAGCATGGAAGGGGGGGCAGGTTTTGGGCCCATTTTGGAAAGAGGAAAAGGTTGCAAACTGGAGATAAAGATGGAGGAATGTAATAGTGGTAGTAGGCCAGGCTAAGCTAGGCTAGCAGGCTCCACACGCTTAGCGTAATGGCCCTTTTGTTGACCTGACATGATGGCCCCTTTTGGTCATCGCTGCGTCGTGGTCTCTTTTTGCCACGGCTCTTCCTCAAATTCCCAATTTTCTTGGTCCTGTGGGGGCTTGACAATGATTGGGGGGTTGCGGTTTTTAGTTGGGGAATAAGGTTGGGTCGAGTCGAATCGATATTTTTAGCCTGCATTTTTTGTTTTTCAATCGGAATCAATTCTATATATTTGGATTCAAGTATCGTTTAGATTTGTAGTTCGTTGAGGAATATGTGGGCGTTCGAGTTTCGGTCAAATGGTTTCTCGTGTGAAATGTCCATTTGTTGCACATATGAAGGTCCTTTCTAAGCATAAAAATCAGTGTAAAATTTCTCAATCAATCACTATTTTCGTTTATACCGAGGACCACACTAAACGACACCTTCATAATACTATTACTTAATATGAAATCGTCCTTTCTTTACCAGAAATTTCGTGCGTTGAAAATTGAAGATCTACTTTATCTTTACAGCTACACTAAAATCTCCATATTACAGTCGCAAAAGGCAGATAATATTATAATAATCAATGAAGAAGAGAGCCGTCTCCATTTGCTTGGCATGGGCTACACAGTGGACTGGGCCACGTTTAGAGTGGGCCCAGTGCTCGAACCAGACATGGATGGGACAGGAAATGAGCCGCTCGCTTTGTCAATTGCTCATGTCACCAAATAGTCGCTCTCGACAGCCGTCGAATGATGCTTAATGGTTAACAGGAACATGTCACTGCCACGTCAGAGATATTGGAAATCAGTCTATGTGCTCTCAATGTTCACTTCAATGTATTTTCATGGAGAAATTGCACTGCCAAATTTCGACAGGGCCGAGCAGAACGTATAAGTATGAGAGGGTTCTCCGTTCAAAACTCGGTATCCGTAGATGACGTTAACTAAACAGAGTTCGTGCTCAGACCTCCATTACCGGCAAGGGGTCAATGTCGACTTTGGCTGAGAGAGAGAGAGAGAGAGAGAGAGTCAATCACTGGCAATGCCCAAGAAGAAGACGCCAGCTTCGACGATGATGCGATGGAGGCTAGTGCTTGTAGCTAATGAAGGGTAGATAGAGAGATTATGTTTTTCCCTTTCTTTCGCATGGGGTAGATTATTTCTAGATTAAGTTTACATGTGCATTCATATAATTATACGAATGCACGCCACGTATCCTATATTGGTTAATTTTAGCTTATCCTATTTTTAGCAGGGAAATGTAAAAAAAGGGACCGATCGAGGTCTATCTGTGCACTCAATGCCGGATATCCACGGTGTCAATTTCAAGTTAGCATGCTTAATTTTTGGCGAAGTGCTCCAATGGACTACTGGCAGCATCTGCCTCTTGCGTGGGGTCGAGGATTGAGTGCTTTGATAGCGATGATGATAAATACAAAAAATTTCTTAACGAATTTTATGGCTCTCTATCATATTGGAATTGCACAAGATACGACGTGCTTGGAGAGATACAAATCCATCATTATCAATCGTGCATCAACGCCGTGGGCATAAGGGGATCGAAAGTTCCCGATGAGAATAATGAGAGCAAAATACAAAATACGCATGTACATGAATTCAATGTCCACCTAATAATTGAGAACCCATGGTCACTCTTGTTCACAACAATTCTTTGCTTGCAATAATTGATGGGATCTTTTTTTCATTATAGAGCACGTTAGGCTATGATTTCTCAAATATTCACTATTTATGCGCTCTTCATTTAGAAAAAAAAGAGAAATGATTAGGAGACAATCTTTCATCTATTGTAAGAATATCAGTTAATCTAGAATCACAAAAAAGTGAATGATTGTTGTGAGGTCATCTCCATCAAAAAATTGTGGCTTATAACATGTTATTACTTTCACAACAATCAAATGACCATTATGCTAATAAAGTCTTTTAAAAAGTTACTACATACTAATCTATCAAGCTTGACTTGGTGATTATAAAAACAAAGGACCGGAACACGTGCTTGTGGAAAGATTAGGACACTTGACAACGAGTTCGATTACCTCATTATTTCAACATTTTCAGTTCATATTATATTGATTTAGTCAGCAAAGAAGGTGATCAAGTAGATCGAGCAAATAATGTAGAGAGGGAAAGGCGACACTGGAGACAGCTTGCAATCAATAGAAACGAGTATAGATGAAGCCTAGCGAACAAGCTTCACGTTGGACAAGATCCACGTTGGACAAGATCCTTGGGAGCTACAAAACAACGGCTAAAAGGGATGCCAACATCTTTACGTGCAAAACAAGTTTGTGCAGCAGAATCCATGCATCGATTCATGGGTCCGTTTTCGATAAACATCTCCACGAAGAGATAAATCCCAAGTTTACTATTCATTCCACTAGTTTCAATTGCTTGTCCGGCCCATGTCTGAGGAAGTAAAGTGCAAATAGCTACCAAGGTACATGCATGCTAGGATATCGTCTGGCATGAGCCCGACTTGAGCAAGGATGTACCAACATGGGGATGGGAAAAAGTTGGTGTGCAGAACGGAAAAAGCTGGTGTGCAGTAAGCTCATTAGAAGATCATTGGCCAGGAAAAAGGGAGAGAGGGAGGACAAAAGGATGCGTGATGATGTCCCAAGAATCCATCAGCTACTTTACCCGCGGAAGGCTCGGAAAAGAATGCTAAGCTGACAAGCACTACTAGCTAAACTGGCCATGGCCATCATCAATCCATCCTTCTTGTCGACCCCAGATGGAAATAACACTCCGAATTTCTTCGGAGCCCTTAAATGTTTGATTTGAATTTGGCAAATCCTATTTTCTGAATATAACATCATTGTTTTCTATTAATTTTAGATTCATACCCATCATCTTATAATCTTTTTGATTATATTCAAAAAGATTAATCGAATCATAAGATCCGAATACACATATTATTAAAAAAGAAGAAGATAAAAGTGCTTCAAACAATAAAGGGCATGCAAATGATAATCAAAATAATTTCTTAAGGATAAAGTAATTGTTTGAGAGAAGGACACGCTCATATATCCTTATCCACATCAACATCAATGATAGCCTTGCTTTTTCCCACTATGCAAACCCTTCTTCAACTGGGTATAGATATTCAACTTTTGCACCCTAAAATTGTAATATCCACTAAAAAAATTGTGAAAACCACTTTCTTTTATTCAAAAATGTCTTCCATGCGTAAAAAGTTGTGGTCTCCTCTATTCACTTATGTTATTTCCTTTAGTTGTAAATAATCATACTAGTTGAGGTCATCTACATTAAGAAAGATGTGAGATATTGTTCATGAGGTGCATCCCTTTCTACTTGTGACACATGTTAAATAGATTATAAGATGTGATTATTGCACTTAATCTTATTCTACAAAGATGATAAATAAATTTTTTACAATTACAATTTATATGCGTGTTTAATTTCACCACCATTTTCATCCATGTCTTATATATGAATAATTAGAACTCATATAAATGAAAATTGAACTTAATATATATTAAATTTGAAACGATTTTCACAGTGTGATGTTACTACCTAAGTCGATTGCATTAGTTACAAATGATTTGTGATAGAGAAAGATGGGACGAGCAATTACAACGTTTCCATTCCAATAGGAAACTGTTTTGGAAAGCCACTTTCTAGAAGCTAAACAAGAAGCTTCTTTCCTTTCTGTTAATGACTAAATGGGTTCGTAGACGCCGTAGATAGGTTGTCTTCCTATGCCTGGATTGGGAGACATCCCATCCGTAAGAACTGACTTGTCACCATTCTTTAAAAATCTGCATGCCTAATACCTTGATTTCCAAATCTCTCTGTTTCTTCCTTTGCTAGCATTGTCGCCACGCCTCACCGATGACAATCGCTCGCTCATTACCAGCATCAGATGAAGTGGAGCCTTTTGAGAACGATAGGGGTGATCGATTCACATTCGTCGAAGATGAAGTGGAGCCTTTTGAGAACGATAGGGTATCTTGGTCTAGGGGGTCAACTGGAACTTCCCCAAAATATGTAAGAGAAGCAAAAGCATATTTTTCCTCTCAAAACTCGTGAACTTTGACTTCGAACCCCTTGCGGTGGCACACGCAATGGTACCGAGAGCCCATTCAATTAACATGATCCAGAAGCCACAAGCAATGACCAGTGTCAGCTCAGGTCCTCATAAGGAGGTTTCAAGCTGATGCCAGGCCCAATATCTGGCACGTTAGAACTTGATTCCACCGTGCCTTTCTCACCCGAGACTCCTGTCCATGTACGAGTTCATCATGTCTACCGCCTTTCTTCAAGTGTATGTAGTTTTCATGCTATATCAGTTCAAGCAAATGATAACACCCGTCAAATACAGCTAATTTCATATGGTTCTAGATAAATTAAACCGAACTGAACCCGAGCTTACCCTAACCTAATGATTTCAGGAAGCAGAACCTAATAGGACGCTAGTCTAATTTCGATATTGGACTGACCTTGGGTGGCCTACTTCTGAAGGTGCATTTTCCTTCTGCTAAACCACAGAGGAACGTAGCACGGTCGAGAAGCAAGGTGTGGGCTCAGTTCAGGCACGTAAACAAGACAAAGTAATAAAAAGATGATGTGAAATGAACTGGAGGATCTGGTTCTTTCTTGTGGCATCAAAATACATTAGTAACTGAGGACTATTCTTTTTTTTTTTTTTTTTTTTAATACCAGTACAGAGCTTTTTGTTCCCATTTGGGTGCTTTACCAAAGCCGAAAGTTTCCCATGTTTGTATACCAATCCCCATAACAAAGCAAAACCTGGATCAAGCTTCTTAAATCTTTCATATTGCTATAAGTCATTGCGCCTTACATCAAACCAATATCAGTCGGTCCGTAAAAAAGGAAAAAGAAAGGGGGGAGATTGCAAGCAACAGAGCCGAAATCTTCCCGAGTCTTTGCTCATCTTGTGCCAGGATGATCACGGAAAGTCATGCGCATCGTGGATCGGCCTCTCGCCTAACGGTGGCGGCGCACTTGTGTGGGCTCCTCTCCATTGTTCTCATTCTGGTCTGGTTGCTCCACTATCGTGAGGGCATGGAATTTGATTCCGACAACGCGTTGCGAGTTTTCAATGTACGAATTCATTCTCGGGTTTGGCTTGTTATGTTGATTTACATTTGACAATTGTGAAGTCTTTCGTTCCTCATTTTTTCTGTGTGGCAGGTTCACCCTTTCCTTATGGTATTTGGGTTCATTTTCTTCAGCGGTGAAGGTACAACTTTTTCGTGATGTCAGTGGATTTCCTAGATTATAAGGGCTTTAATTTCCACTTACCAGTAAGTCATACTGACTAGAACAAAAGATAGAATGCATTCTCCAGTATTTGGTTATTGGTTTTGCAATGCTAGTGCCTACACTTCTTAAACATTACTATTCTTCTAGCAAATGTCATTATCCATTTCGGTCATCTTACAATGACGGAAATTGAGAGGTTAAAAGAACATAGTACCCACAGTTTTGGAGAGGTTTTTTTCCGTCACAATTGTACATTTTAAGGTTTTCAACATCCCGTGTCGGGTTCACTTATATCAATGAAAAGTGAAATTACTTGTCGCAATTCGTGAAACTCAAGCTCCCGTTCTCATTGATTCTTTTCGCGGGGGCTTTGTGGAAGCAGCGTTGATGGCGTACAAGACAGTAGCCGCGGAGTGGCAGGTCCGCAAGGTCACGCACATGTTCCTCCACATCATCGCGTTTATCCTCGGAGTCGTAGGACTTTGCGCAGTTTTCAAGTTCCACAACATGCAGGAGATAGAGGACATGAACAGCCTCCACTCCTGGATCGGCATCGGCACCATCTCCTTGTTCGGATGTCAGGTGAGCGATGGGCGGCACACGCCGATGATTAATACAGTAACACAAACTCCTCCAGGAGACTCCGTATCGGGGCCTCGTGGCCTAATGTCGCTCTTATTAACACGATATGCAAACACGGCTCTATTTTGTATGTACAGTGGCTACTCGGTCTCTTCACCTTCATGATTGGCGCCACGTCGAGGGAGGCCAGAGCGAGAATGGCGCCATGGCACATAACTGGAGGGAGAATCATTTTTTTCATGGCGGTATGCACGGCCTTGACCGGGTTGATGCAGAAGGCTGTATTCTTAGAACTCAAGCACGGGAGAGAAGCGCGGTTGGTCAATTTCATTGCCGTCTTCATCCTCCTCTTCGGCATCTTCGTCGATGCCTCGGTCTCTCTCGCTCACTACGTGTGATTCTTGGACCGAATGTACGGTTCGAGCGATCTCTATATACATATACAGCTTCTTCTTTCTTGAATCATTGGCTTTTCTTTTCCCCCTTGTTGAAAGTGTGATCTTATCGATACTGATTGTATGTACTAGTGTCCCTTTGTCATAATTTATCAGTCATTTCAGTTTCTATTTCAAGACCCAGCTGCTTTTTTCAGGAACAATTACTTGGTCTCTCTCTGTCAGATTAGCATGAGGATTAAACTGGGATTTAAATGAAAAAGATACTGGGCATGCAGTTGCGCAGTTGATTTCCTTTCAATAAAATCTGGAAAAATCCCAATTTTTTCAAGATATAGCAAAGGATTGTCATTTTATAGAGACAACATATGTTAAGTGGGTCACCATTCGATGAGTGACAAAGAATTAGGTTGCATTATAGATACACATATTATAGATACACATATTGCCCATCTAAAGATAGTCATGATTGAAGATCATATAAATCATTATTTTTTATGCTAACAGTGAATTTAATAATAATCTGCATATACTTAAACAGCAATCATTTTCCTGCAAACTCGGGGTGACCAGAGTTTGGAAGAAAAATGAATTTATTATGACCTCCATGAATCTGGGTTACCAAGCTCATTAAATTAACATCCAAGCAGCTAATTCCTTAAAGCAAAACCCATATAGGCTTCGAGATGTTCCATGTTTCTAGGTCAGACTTCATAGGAGGATAAAAAGGGAAAGGCAAGGAGCAGTTATCAGCGAAGCTGCCGTTGAGTTTCTGCATTCTGCTTTTGGCCACCATTCAATAATATATATTTTGCATTCAATCAAAGCTTCCCCGAAATATCCTGAGAGAACCTTTCTCTTTTTCTTCTGGGTTTGTCTTGTTGCTCAGATTTATCTCATATCTGTGATGCTACTCCCCTGCAACTGTCATCGGCACCTGTAAAATGACATTTTAATAGTAGTCCACAGTGTCATTGTCGTGATAAACAATCCCTACAATCTTATATCTAATGTCGCGCTGTGGACGCAAATGTCAAAGGTCGATTCGAATCCGCCGAAAAACAAAGTTTGGCAATTATTCTTTGTACACTACCCTTGATTCTTTCATAGTACAGTTTTTCCATAATGTCCGCGGCCGTATTCTGTGCTTTCCCCTTATTTTATTTCGACACCAGAAAATGACAGAATATGATTCCCTGTTCTTTCTTCAAAGAAAATTAATTGTCTCCTTGGGGTTTCGGTCACCTTTATTGGCTCAGAACGGCAAAGACCAATGTAACCCCGGGGTCTTCTTGGTGGACAAAACAGAGCTTTGCCCTTGAACTGGTATGGCCCTTTTCATCCTCACCGCTGGAAAGACAACTCCATTCTACACCCTGTCACTCCTTTGGAGTAACACCATCGTGACTTTCCACATTTCTTTCTCTCCATCAGCAATCCAAGTCGCCCAAGCAACTTAAATGAACCCAATTTGAAAGTCGAGGGCCTTAACTGATCAAGCGAAAAGTTGCGAACCGAAGTTGAGTAGAGTATGAAGTATTTGAACGTCTAGTGTACTTTCCCAAAGATTTTAGTTTAATGAAAAACCTGCTGAGGTTCCAAGAAGCGGGCAAAAAACGGATTTGCCTTTTCTTTTTGTAATTTATGTAATTAGTATTTACTTCAGAAACTATACATTAACCAATGGTACTTTTAAGACACTTGTTGGCGTGAAAAGAAGAAGAGAAAAACAGGACAGCTGATAGCATTTTCAGGTAAAAAACAAAAGGGCCAACTAGATTTTTGCATCAAAACTTTGAACAGCCCAATCATCCCCTAAAAAAAGATTCCACATACAAGACCGATAAAATAACTTGTTTAGATACATATGAAAGGAGAGGAATAGTAAAAAAAAAATCGGAAAAGAAGGGGTAAAAAGAGAAGGCAAAGCAAAGATTACACAAGCTGTTTCTTTGTAGCCTCCATTCTCTCCAACAAGCCAGCAATCTCAGCTTGCATCCTCATCTTCATCTTCTGGTAATCGCAGTGCGAATTCTCCAGAAACTTCAACTCCTCCAATTTCTTCTTCCGCCGTTCCTCAGTCTCTTGCAGGCACAGCTTTGCCAGCTTGTGCGCATGCTCTTCCTCAAGCTTCTCTAAACTCATCTGGATCATCTGTTTGTACCCTTCCGCCTCTCTCCTCGCGTCATCTGCCTTGCTTTGGAACATTTGTGCTTCCGCTTCTTTGATCCGTATGACGCTTTCCAAGCTGTCAAATGAGTCTTTTCTCAATAGACTTCTCAACTCATCCTCGGCTGTCAATTCGCTAGTCAAGGATGGTTTTAACTCCTTGTGTGAATTGCTTGGCGTCTCATTGGGAGCCAAAGGCCTCATGTAGGTGGACTGCAAGCGAAAGGCTGGGTCTTTTCGGGCACTTTCTATCTGCGGCTTCGCAAATGCACTAGGCGCAGAAAAATCTGAAATCCCATCTAGGTCTAATAGAGGAATCGATCAGATATAACCGTTAGAAAAAAGGAAAAAAAAAATCAGACAACACGAATGTACAAGACTTTAAATTTGTCAATGCAAAATGGGACAAAAAAGGAAGCAGGAATCAAGAATAAAAAAGATAATGGGTATTTCTCTGTGTGCGTCTGTGTCTGTGTGTTTTTTTTTTTTTTTTTTTTTTTGGGGGGGGGGGGGGGGGCTTGCATCTGTTGTAGGACTACCCAAAGAACTCAGGACAGCTTTTCTGGCTTCATCCCGCTATCACTAAGAGGGTGGGTGCATGTTAGATGTGTTCCAACATTGGCCGTAATCTTGACTGACTCTGCTTATGCAGAAGGATCCAAGATTTTAACTATGGCAAACAATAGAACGAAGCACTAAGTTTCTTCCAACTTTACTATACTTTTTAAAACAACAATACAAACTTGGCAACAAGCAAAAATCCTCTCTTCCGTCTAGTTTCACATATCCTGGATATTTACCAGGAAAATCCATAGTAAGAGCTACCCAACTAACTGGAAAGCAGACACATTTAATAAATTGTTATTTCCGAGAGAAGAAAATCAACATAGAAGCAAGACGAAATCTCAAATCAGTCTGAGTAAATTCTACCTTATGGCTACACACCACAACTGAAGGAGCTTCTTCAGTGTGAGAAGAGTCTTGCCTAGTCAATCCATGTAGTCAATTACATAGTAGAAGCGTCTACATACAAAGAGCATGTTTGCGGATTCTTTACTTAATCTAGGTGTTGCATCAAGGTGAAAGGAAAGATATCATTCTGTATCTCCTTTCAGATTCTAAGAGAAGAATTCAACAGCTCCCCACACTGTCTTGACAAGGCCAAATTGGCTAAAATCCATCACCAAGAATAGAAATCACAAATCTAGCTCTTGCAATAACTAGCTAAACCTTGTAATATTTTCCAGTTTCCAGAAATGTAAAAGGAGATCACTAATTTGATCCAACTGACCCTTTAACCAATTTAAATGTTTCACGGGAGGCACATAACAACAAAAGGGTATTGGATATCCAGGCTTAGTCACCCATTGCTTTGAAAGCATATATAACTACCCTGGTCTCTGCTTCATCACAAGCGAAATTTTCGAGATGCACATCCACCATTAGTTTCAGCACATCAGCTCTTATCATGTACCTCTCATCAGAATATAAGTTTCTCCCAGGCCAATCTTAGATTGCCAAAAGAATTCCTATTCTCCACCGATAATTCCACTAAAAAAGGTAAGGATGATAAACAACATGGTTTTTCACCTTTGGCATTGAAATCTGCTAGACAAGACTCAGCCACCACATACAGCTCATGGCATTTAAATCTAAAATCTATTAGTAAGCCTACACAATTAAATCCCACAAACGCAGAGAACAAAAGTTCTGGGGCAAAAAGAGGAAAGAAGTGGAATGCAGAAGCTTACATGTAAAGAATTCCTTAAGTATATTGCAGGCATCAGAAGGAGAAACTTCTTTGCTTTGAAGCTCCAAAAGCAACTCCTCCGCCTTCGCATGCAGCTTCTTGCCCTTACGGTCTTCGCTATTCCTGAAAATCTTCCTCACACAATCAAGCTCTTTCATCAGAGTTTCTAAACCCCAATCCTTAGCACAACAGGAAAATACGTCCTTGACAAAACCATACATTTCCGAATCATGATCACAGCCAATGCAGTGAAACTGCATCTCAGTAGTCCCCAAGGGTCCTTTCAAGCTCGGACCTGGCCTGATCAGATTTCTCTCAATGCCACAAGCAGCATGACACCAATGAGAACACACATCACACCCCACCCAACTGCAAGTATTACTTGCACAATCAAACTTAAGACAAATGGGACACATACAAGAACTGCAAAATCCCTTATTCCTTGAGCATATCTTGCATTCACAATCTTCAACAGGCAAGTAGCTCTTACAGTTCACATTTTTACACCTCAGAAACAAGAAAATATCCACCAGTTCACCAGTAGGAAGCCTATTCTTCCCAGATAAAAAGCTTCCGAGCCCTGTCCTCACGGCAACCAAAATTTCCAACTGATCTTTGTTGCACTTTGAGAGGGTCTCCTTGGTAAGGTCAGACCTTTTGTTCAGCCGTTTCTGCAGGCCAGATAATTCTTCTGCCCTCTCTGGTGCAGCAACCAAGGTTCTCAAGTACTCCTTGGTGGATTCCAGCACTTCTTCAGATAACTCCTGCACAGTCTGAGCCACACTGGGAATAGACTCCAACACGATTTCGCGTATAATCCTCTCCGGCCTCGAGAGCTTCCGTGATCTATCCCCTACCGTACATTCCAGATCTCTCAAATGATCTGAATTCCTCCCTCTCGAATCACCCGATACCGTATCTTTCCTCAGCCGAGCTGGCAATTCAGATGGGAAATAAGAGTGGTTATCAGAATTAGTAGGCCTATAGAATCTGTTCGAAGCCCCCTGCATCCCCAAATTGCCTCCCCCTCCATGATTAGACAAGGCAACGCTCCCATCACCGAGAGGCTTAAACCGGCTATGCACTGACCCGTTCGTCCCCTCCCCTCCATACCATATCTGGTCATCTTTACCGACAGAGTACTCGAAGTTCTCCGTCGAATTACGAGTAAGCGAGCAGCTGGGGTTGTGCGAGAAAGGGTGCGAGTACGAGTAGGACATCGAGGGGGCGGGGAAATCGTTGGAGTAGTAAGTGGTGTTCGTGTTATTGGACCTGGTGGGTTTCGGCTGATGAGCAGCAGAAGGGTCGGCATTCTGCAAGGCGTTGGAGGCGGTGAGAGAGAGGGACACATCGGGCAAGGCCAGAGAGAGGTTGAGAGTCTCGAGCTTCGTCTTCTTGTCCCCCTTCTCCCTCTCAATCTCCTCCTCGGCCTCCCTCTTGGACAAATTCCACCTGCTGCTCCCACCGCCGCTCAAATTCATGAAATCCCTCTCCACGCAATTATCATAGTCGCCGCCGTCCTTGCTCAGATTCTCGGACCCCAACGCGATCTCCTTCCCTTTGAAGCTCGCCTTCTCCGGCGAAGCCTCGCGGGGGACGTCCTTCCCGAGAAAACCCAGCTTGGAATTGTCGCACATGTAGCTGAAGGTCAGCTCTTGCTGCGAGCCCGAATTGCCGGTCCTCGAGCTCCTCGACTGGAACCCATCAAGCCCCACCTTCGAGCTCTTGAAAAGATCCATCCCCTCTTCTCCAGAGGCCATTTTCGCATCTGCGTTTTCCTTGCTCTGCCCCAAGACGATCTGCTGAGCGACAAAGCTGCTGCTACGACCCCCGTCAGAGAGATCTTTCTCCCCGTACATGGCCTCGGAAATGAGCAGAGCCGCACGAGAGAGAGAGAGACACGGCGGGGGCAGTTCGGGAAGATCGGAAGGAACCGGAAGGCTGCTGGGTTCAGATCATCCGGCGGCTCGGATTCTCTCCTCCTCCCTCGCACTGCTCCACAACGGCCGTGTCTTCTTCACCCTTTTTCCCCGGTTTGGTTTCAGTCAATGCGAAACCATGCTTGCCTTTTCCTCCTTGCGCCGCCTCGGAGATTACTGTAATGACCCTCGCGTAGGCGAAGAATTACCAGGGTGGTCCCATCACGGCGGGCTGTGCTTCCTCTTTCATGGAAGAAAAAGCTCTTTTGTTTATTAGGGTTTTGCTGCTGCTGCAGGCGAAGGGTACA
This sequence comes from Eucalyptus leucophloia subsp. euroa, assembly GCA_017140325.1. NCBI lineage: Eukaryota > Viridiplantae > Streptophyta > Magnoliopsida > Myrtales > Myrtaceae > Eucalyptus > Eucalyptus leucophloia. The sequence goes on from CM029476.1 coordinate 24,267,412, forward strand.
GAGAAAGAAAAGAAGGGAATGTCTTTGGTGCCTTCATCGAAGCCATCATCGAGCTGCATGTGAAAAGCTCCGGAATTTCTTCTGGTCAAACTCCAGCCGCGCGACAACGCGGTAACGGTCCGAGGTCACGAGTCGGACCGGCATTCATTAATTTCCTCAAAAGTTCAAGCAAAGATCGCTCTCTACTTTGACGAAAGCGAGAGGATGCGTTCACGCCACTGATTTTTTTCTACTGCAATACGACAGAGGGGTTGAGTAAATTTTGAAAAGATTACAAAAGAATCCACGTAACCGAAAGAACGTACATCGCACATCCTATATTGAGTTTACGAAAATTCCATGAGCAAACGCATTGGTTAAGTAATTAAGATTTTATTTGTTTCATGAAAAATAATTTTTTCATTTTTTGGTATTTGGCTTGTCTAGAAAAATGAGTCAACAAGAAACTTGGCTTAAATTCGGGAACATTATTTTTTTGAAAATATGATTAAGTATCGGCATTTGGATATGAAACTTTATACTTGAGCATGGAAACTCCAATGGTAATTTCGGTGCTTTTAGTGTCTAAGACCAAGTCTCTTATGCTTAGGCCCGGGTCCTTAGCACACGTGCTTGGGTACCAAATGCCCGTGCTCGAGTCTTAGCGCCTGCGCTTGGATCTATCGAGGTTAAGCCCTAGACCTCAGTACTCCAAATCCCTGGTGCCCATGCCCTATGCCCCAGCACCCGAGCCTAGGTCAGTAAAGGCCGAGTGTGGAATCTCAATAACTGAGCTAAGATCCCAACACCTAGGCTCGAGTCCACAAATGACATGCCTTGGGTCCTTGATGCTCAAGCTCTGGTCCTCGACACTCGGCCTTGAGTCCTTGGTTTTTGGGCTTAGGTCCCTAGTGCCTAAGCCAAGGTTTGTCAAGGTTGAGGCTCAAGACCCTAGGGCCAGTGCTCGGGTCCATTGAGGCCTACCTTACTTAGTCCATCGAGGCTGAACCCAAGAACCAAGTGTCGATGCCCCAACCTCCGGTACCTGGGATAGGGTCCGTCAAGGTTGAACTCAAGACTCTAGTGCTTGTACTCAATTCCTTGGTTGTCCATGCGTAAATTACTAGCACCCAAATAGTGTATGTTTATTAAGAAAAATCAGATGAGATTTTTCCATACAAAATAAAGGAAAACATTTTTTAGTTCATTTTCAGCTTTTAGTCAAATTCCGAAATATATTATCATTTTCTTGAAAAATGACTTCCTCAAAAACATTTTGTAGAAAAATATCGCATTTGTTGTGAAACAAACAAAGCCTAAATAAGGAATTCTATTAATTTTCAGGACTTTAGCCTTTCTTTTGATTTGCACAAGTGATACTTAAAAAATGAAAATTGATTTTTCTTCCCTTATTAGGACTACTATTGCAGTTTAGAGAGTGCACAACATTGAAGATTAGCAAAATAATTATAGTTCAACCTAATTCATGCATTTTATCACATTCCTTAAATTAAGGATCTTGTTCAAGAGCTCTCCAAAACTCTTGTTAAACAGTCAAATAAGAAACCGTTGGCAATTTTCAATACACTTATATTTCTTATAGGCGTTTAATTAAGTTCTTGTGCATAGAATATCTCCTTGTCATGGATATTTAGTTGGTACTCTTCAGAAATTTGTTAATATGATTTTTATGTGACTGGCTAGGTTGTTGTACAAAAAATCAGGAGATACGTAACCCATAACTTAAAGGAAGAATAAACTTCAATCGGACTCGTATGAAAATTTGTATTATATAGATTTATACTTTGAATGCGATGAAAAGTTTATTTTATCAGTTGTTGAATTGAGAATTCACATTGTGAATTTAATTTATCTTGAGACAAAAGAGGTGAAATAGAAAGATAAATTAAAGGAATTTGGCATTTCATATGTATTACTATTGACCTAAGTTTTGTGCAGCTCTTAAATAATATCTCGGTCCATCTCTTGTGTATAAAACTAAATCCATATTTTCAACCCGTTAAAAGATAGTACATCCATGTGCTTGGACCGAAGGTGGTTTAGTCAAGTAAGAATTGAGAATGAGATTTCACGGTGCTTGACAAAAAAGCCACTCAACCAATCTATATAGGCAAGATCCCGCAATAGTTGACTACTAGACTTAATCACACATATGAACAAAAATCGCTCATCCACATTTGTCCAACAATGCTCCACTCATTAGATATCGGATGCTGGGTATGATTTATAAATTATTTTGAATAAGAGATGTTGTGATTTATACATAAAGTTCGCAAAATGCAAACCAAATACTTAACCACTTTCTTGGTCCTTAGAAAATTGAAACAAAACTTGTACGCAATGACAAATCCAGAGGAGGCAAATCCATGAGAGTCTATGTGAAAGGCGTTAGTGAATTGAATGAGATTCATGGCAGGTACTTGTACACAAGCGTCAATCAGTTGGGTCCATATTCATCATTGGAAGATATTTTTGCTAATTGATTATTCTTGCTTTTGTTTCGGTAGGCCTAAAGTGCTCCTGCCTAGTGGAGCAGGAAACCCGCTGGTGAAGTGGGCATATTCTGACAATGACATTGCCGTAGATGCTCCTTTGTATATATGCCATCGGGCAATTCGATTACCAACCAAAATATATTTTTTTTTCTGTTAAGAATGTTTTTTAAGGTTCATGTCGGGTAAATGGTAAAACTGGGGCATTGCCACAAAATGGTAAAACTCGTTCATGCATAGGATAGAGAAGTCAAGAATTATCCAATTGAAAAAAATTTGGTTGGTAATATGGTAAAACTGGGGCATTGCCACAAAATGGTAAAACTCATTCCACAATTGAATTATGGCATATGTCGCTTTTCTTCCAATTCTAAGAGGGTTGATATCAACACATGAGACTCACGATTTTTTTTATCTCACATTACTAGAAACATAAAATAACAATAGTTTTTCTTCCACTTTTTTTTTTCTTGATGAAAGAAAATGAATCGAGACCACCCCCTCCAATAAAGCAAGAGACTATTTTTGTTTTAGACAATAGTACAAATTAGAATTGATAATATCATAATCAATACACGAGGTTCATGATTTTCCTCATTGACCTCAGATCATTAGGAGCTTAAGTAAGCAACCCTTTTTTTTCCTTCAGGTTCTAGAACTTGAAAACCTGGGCAGCGAAATAACATCAAGGATCTCTATGGACAATATGGGAGATTCACATCCAATTTTCTGGAGAAAATTGTTGATATTCTGGACAACAAAATGCGGGCTTGACTAATTCCTTCCACATGCGCGCTCTGCCCCCCTTATTGGGTTGGCACAGCCATTGATTTGGTCCTCTGTCAAATAAATAATTCTGCAATCACTTCACTTTCTAATGGCCATTTTCTATTCATTTGATTCCTTTTCTTTCTTGTCTTTCCATTGGACTATTCCTAATTTTTTTCTCTAAAACAGGTCGTGATCGCGACATCGAAAAGAGGCTTTCACTTTTGACTTTCTATCATTGGGGTTTTGGCTGGGCCAACGGAAAGAAACGAATGGAGGGCACTGACGTCTTTTCATATTTATTTAGATTAGTCAAAGATAAGGATGATGCCAGGAACTCTGAACTTATCATAGATGAAGGTAGGCACTTTAAAAGTATCGCATTGTGTCGAATTTGATATTGGTAAGGAAGAATAAATCATGGACAGGTGTGTCATATCTTAAACTTTAATTATTGGTAGGTAAATAATAAAAAAAACTATATTATAATGACGCTGCAGCTAATTTAGGACGGAATTTATGGGTATATTCTTTGAGACCTTATCAATCTAAGAAGGAGGACTAAATTAAGGGCATTTTACTTCCGGAGTGCTTAGAAAATAAGAGCTATAAACCTACGTGTCGACAAATTCAATGTACTTAGAATTTGGGATTTTGACCATTTCTTCAAATTCTTATGAGCTCTTATAGGAGTTGACAATAGGGATGTATTTTTTTGGTAGAAAAATAAGAGCCAAGCAAATGTGGGGGATCTCAAACTAGAATGATTCGTTATTCCTATATCGTTAATACATAGTGAAGTCCTCAATCACATTTTTAAGCATTAGAAAAAAATTGATCACTGCATTCAAGTGAAGATAATTATATGTTTTGCGATAGGGATGATTGGTTTTAGGGTACGCATATTATAAACTTGAAATACGAAGCCTACCTTATTATAACCAATTTCTAGGTTTTGAAACATGGAACATAACACGTTGGTCTGATCTGGTTATAGGGTCTACCTAAGAATCAAGCTTTTTTTTTTTTCTCCATTTTTTTATTCCTTGAAGGCCACACTTTTGTTAGTTTACCAAATGGCGTGAAGTAAAACATCCTCTTATTTACTTTAGACTGAGACATATAGCTAGAGGTGATTAGTTTCCTGATGGGGAGATTCCAAACCTACAATCTAGAAGCTATTTTGTTAAGGCCGATTTCCATTTTTGGAGCTTGTAACCTACCTTGTAAATTTTTGAATTAATTTGGAAATTGGACCGAATGCATGGGCCTAATTTGTGATAACTTTCTTTTCTTGATCAGGTTGCGAGGACTTTTTTTTTTTTTTTGGGCAAAGGTTGTGAGGACTTGAAAAGGTAAAAATTTGTCTTAGTTTTTTTTTAATATTTTTAAAGAATTGAGTGGTTTAAATGTTAAAACAAATGGTGAAAAACTTTAACCATCAAAGATTGCGTTATAGTCTAATTCAAACAGTAAAATTAGAAGTGACACCGAAAAATTTAATAAAATAAGTGGCTGTGAAGCAAACACACACTAATTTTCCAACTTTGATCCAAATTTGTTCAAATGCGTAAATAAGGATCCCAAAATAATCATTAATAGTAATATGGCTGTTGTATAGGTACGTTAATTTTGGATAACAACCAGCTAGCTTTTGGTCCCAGCTGACGTTTGGGGAAAAAAAGCATCAAACCAACGAAAATGAAATCGAATTCTAAATCTCCTCTGTTAGACCACCGCCCCATAGCAAGTTTCGGTAGAAGCGAGAGCCCGTATGTCTTTTAAAATGAAATCGAATTCTAAACATTTTTTTATTTGTGTAATGAAGTCCTGAACATTTTCTAAGAATGCAGGTACTTCCAATTGATAATATTAAAAATGGGAAACTTGCCTAAAAAGTTCTAAAGGCCAATTCAATCCTAAATCTTTCAATTATGCCAATTTATCTTGAGACTTTTAACTATTTGTTGATTTAGTTACAAATCTTTCAATTGTGTTAATTATGTCCTAAACATGATAATTTATCAATTTAGTCTTGAATATTTTGACAATTTGCCAATGTTGTCCTTCTAGTCAAATATCCAAATGATAGGTTTAGGACTCAATTCATAAATTTTCGAAAGGTTGAGAACAAAATCAACACAATTGAAAAATTTAGGATTATATTGACATGATTAAAAAGGTTTAAAACTATATTAACCTTCATACAATAGGTTAAGATTAGCATGAGAGTATCAAATCTCCAAAAATATAATTAAAATTCCGTCATCTAAATGAAGAGGGAATAACTCTTAGATCTAGAACTAGATTAAAAGAGTTCAAATTTTCAGATCTAAAACTAAATAAGGAGAAAATAGCTTTTAGATCTCGATTAAGGGAGGGGAAGAGGAAGAAAAGAACAAGAAAGCTCAAATGAAATCAACATCAGATGGAGGAGAGGTTAAGATTAGCTCAAATCCTCCCTCATAGTTATAGCTAAAGGTTGAAGAAGATAATGGAGAAAGAAGAGAGAATGAGAGAAAAAGACATTTTAGATGCTATATTGAGATCGACCGATTTATATAGTTAATACACTATTTGACATTACAGACACTAGTTAGCTACAGTATACATTTCATTTTTTCGAATGCGTGATAATAATAATGTCATATTGCTTAATACGTATTAGTTTTGTGAACAGTCCTTGCTTTGGCATATGTAGGGTGACCCATGAATCATCAATTCACGATGGAAAATATCCGTTTGACCGGTTCTTCTCCCCGAAGGAAAGAACGTGAATGTCGTGTCTAACGATCTTCGAGAATCAACTTGGACTGATTCTGCAAAGGAAGAGAAGGTACAGGAAGGACTTCTAGAACGTTTTGAAGGACTCAAATTTGGGATTGTCTACCAAAAGTCATCTCAAATTTGGCATTGTCTACGAAAAGTCATCTCAAATAATTACACAGACACAGCCGTCGCCCTCCTTTCTTTGATTTCTAATCGTCCTTGAATTGCCTCGTGAACAGGTTTGTCGTGTCCGCGAAAGCTCGTAGCTTCCTCTTTTGTCATTGTCAGCTAAACGCTGGTTTGAATTGATGGCGTTCGGAGGAGACCGACTTTTCGTTCGAAGGATTATGTGATTTTATTTTTGTTTCGCCATGTATGGATCTATGTGGAGTTTCGCATGTCAAATCTTGATGGCTTTCAGACTGTACCTAGCGTTGTTTGAGATGATGGGCAAGCTCCATACCTTTGTTTTGATTTGAACTTTCAACTTTAATTTTAGAAGACAGTGAAATCATATTTGCCTGATTGTGATTTACAATCAAATTAAACTAAATAAAAGTAGACCTATTCTCGGCTTTGATTCCATGAAATCTAGTCTAATTTTCTTTTCAAGAATTTGCCTAAAAATATCAAGAATTGATAAGTAGATAAGAACTTAACTCGTTTCTCATGACCTACTTAGATGATGCCTAAATATACTTAACTTGTTGAAATGGTCAGGCCTGTCTTATATCCTCAATCTAAGTGCCAAACTGAACACTATTACTGGAGTAATATAGCCATTACAACAATTAATGGAAAAAAAAACCCAAAAAAAGAAAAAGAAAAAAAAAAGAAAACTTCGCCCAAATATATATATATATATATATATATATATATATATAAATGCTCTATAGAAAGAAGACAAAAAAAAAAAAAAAACGTTTTCAGTCTTCCAATTTAGAATTTTTTTTTTTGGTACTTTTGTCCATTGACTCCAACTCTCTTGCAGGCGAATCCTCTGACTCTCGGTTGAAGAACTGAAGTCCTTCCATCCCGACCATTGCCAGCATAATCAAATTATTTACTAGGCATAGCTAACGGTACAAGAAAATGACATTATTTTATCCACGTAGCTCGACAGGACATGAATAGAAAATTAAACAAGGAGACATCGTATTTCAACCATTGTTGCAAGATTTCCGTCCGTATGCACAGGATTGGAAACAGGTGAACCTATGAGATTGACTCTTTCCTTTTCTTTTTTTTTTTTTTTTTTTACTATTTTTTTATAAGTAATTAACTAAGCACCGAAGGGTTAGAGATTTAGTAAGATCAGATGACATTTGAAGGACGAAGGTGAAGAGCATGTAGACTGCTCAAAGCATACGAAAAGGGCATCGATTTTGTCTGCATAAAAATATACTCGAATTTAGAAGTTGCATTGTTTATCCAAATCACGGTCAGAAACCATTGCGTATCCCTCCTCCTAATTTCCACCAAGGATGGGAATGGAACAGTGCTGTTTTGGCACTGTTTCTTTTGCGCCTCTCCCAGTCTCATCCCCGTTATACAATATTCCTTAAGCGTCGCGTGGAACTTCATTAGACATCCTCCGTACAAAATAGTTCCATCTTTGAAATATTGTTTGAATCCTAAATGCAATTTCTTTCAAGAATACTTGTGAATCTCTAAGGCTGCGTTTGGCAGTCGGGATAAAATTCGGGATAGGATATGATTTATCCTATCCTACATTTGATACTCGCTCAGGATAGGATAAAGTCGGATATAAGGGAGATATAGACAGGATAAAATTATCCCATGGGGGAGGTGGGATAAAGGTGGATAGGATTTCTAATGTCTATAATAGGAAAGTTATTTTTCTTGAATAATAAACTTATTAAATTAACAAAATTGAAATTATATTTCAATATAAATAATATTTGAATTCTAATTTAAGAAATTAAAAATAAAACAATAAAAAATTATTTTTAATTAATCTTATTTTAATTTATATATTCAACTTTAATTCTATCTTATAATAAACATTTAATCTATAAATTAAATATTTATATTTGTTATATATTTTAGGTATTTTTGTATTTTAGGTATGTTAGTACAATTTACTATTTGATAAAATTTTATTAAAGAATGGTGAAAGGAGAAAAAAGAAATAATAATGAAAATAATATAAAAAAGAGGAAAAATGAAATAAAAAATAAATAAAAATAAATTAATGAGTAGTGTTACAAGAGATTTTCACCATCTCCATTTTTGAACATTTAGATTCATTTATAATGATATGTCGTTTATATAAAAAAAATATACATTATATGATATGAATATATCCGCTTTAATACTGTGATTCACCAAACAATGGATGGGATAGAAAAAAATTCCAGGATTTCATATCCTATCCTATCCAATTCTATCCCGATTAGAAATCCGGACAACCAAACGTAGCCTAAGGGGTTACGTGGTATCCAAGCCACTTATGTTAAAATATGTCTCGAGTTTCAGTCTGTTAGACGAAAACCCGGCACGAATAAAATATTTCTTGATCATGAATATGGATCTCTTGATTTGGAAAGCTTATATTAGATTTGAAGTTTGAATTTTCACGTGGTCGGCAATTAGGAAAAGGAACTTAATTCCTTCTTCCAGTCGGTACATGAAAAACAAAACACGAAAGTAGAGATATTGACTTCTACTAGGAGTTGGTCAAGATTTATATCAAATATATGGGCTGCTTTTTTTGTTTTCAAATTCGTGCAGTTACACCTCTGTTGATGAAAATAGCAGCAGGTCTTCGTGTAATCAATGTCCAGAGAAAGAGTGAAAAGTCTTGAAGCGCCGTGGTGACCGAGTGCTTGACCTGGATTATTTCTCCATGGAATTACACCAATAATTTTAGTGTCGAAGCCAGATTAAATTCTTGCAAAAAGAATGTATTTATAATTCATTCACAAGATTGAGAGATTATTTTGTAAAGAATTTTTGGGGCTAAACACTGCGTGCATTTTTTAGTATAAATGGGACTTGGGAAACACTAAGAGTGTTTGAGTGACCCGAGAGTGTTTGAGTGACTCGAGTGTGTAATTTCTATTGTATTGTTTGATCTATAGTGAATTTATCGGTACTCTTTCCGTGGACATAGGTCTCTACAATTGAACCACGTAAATTTGATGTCCAATTTTTTTCTTGTTCTTTCTATTTATTGTTCAATTGCTGTCAGAGCCAGATTTGGCTGAGTTGAAGTGGATCGATAGTGATAGAAGAAGAAAAAGTGAAGATCGACAAATTTGATGGGAAGGTTTTTGGAATATGCAAATTAAAGATTATATCTATCAAACGAAACTATACTTGCCTGTCTAGAGAAAAGCTAGAGATGATGAAGCAAGCTTATTGGGATTTGTTGTAGGTATTATTCGGTTGATGTTGGCTTGTGATGTCACGTTTAACATTATAAAGGAGAAAACCACTATTGATTTGATGAATACCCTGTCATATATATACAAGAAGCCCTCTGCAATTAACAATGTATGTTTGATGTGACATCTATTTAATTTGAAGATGAGCAAAGGCATGTCTATTGCAAATTATATCAACGAATTCAGTGTGATTATTAGTCAATTGAGTTCAGTTGAGATTGACTTTGACAATTAGGTATGTACTTTGATTATCTTATCCCCATTGCTTGATAGTTGGAATATTATTGTTACTACTATAAGTAATTTCTCTAGATCTACAAGTTTGATGTTTGATAGGGTTCGAGATTTGACTCTGATCGAGGATATCCATATAAGAGAATCTAGTGAATCCGTATCTATTACTTTAGTAGGTGAAAATAGAGGAAAATCTAGAACACTTGTTAGTAAGAGTGGTACTAATATGAATGGGCATAGTCAATATAAGACTAGTGATGCTGTCTATTGAAGCTGTGGTAAGAAGGGCATCTTAGAAAGAATTGCCTTAAGCCAAAGAATGACAAAGGTAAGAAATTATGGTTGATTCTACATATGATGTTTCAGTTGTAGCTAATAGTGCCAATTATATCTTGTCTGTCACTAATTATTCATCGTTTAATGGATGGATTATGGACTCTAAATGTTCTTTTCATGCTACACTAAATAGAAACTAGTTTACTACTTATCAATGCACGAATAATAATAAAGTGTGATTGGGGAATAACACCAAATGCGATGTTGTCGATGTTGGAAATGTTAGAATCTATCATGAGAGCATTGATTGGAGTGAGGTATGTTTCAGAGTTGAGGAAGAACTTGATTTCCTTAAGTGTCATGGATTTAGCTAAGTATCGATATATTTCAGAATATGGAATTCTGAAAATTGTTCGAGGTGCTTTGTTATTAATGAAAGAAATCAAGCACACTGGCCTATATGAGCTTTAAGGTGAGACAATGACAAATTTCATTACGAAGACGTCAGATGCATTTATTCGAGAATCCGAATTGTGGCATATGCATTTAGGGCACATTGGCAAAAGAAACTTGAAGGTTTTAAGCGAAAGAAATCTGCTATGTAGTTATAATGCTAATGAATGAATGTATGCAAGTGCTATAATTTAGATCAACAGCAAAAAATGCAATTTGGTACAATTGTCAAAGAAACCAAGGAAATCGCATAATTAATTCACTTGAATGTTCGCAAGTTGTCATGGTTTCCTTCAAAAAAGAATGTTAGATATATACTGGTAGTTGTTGATGACTACTCGATGAAGACATAAGTGTTTGTTCTTAGGCACTAATTTGATGTTATTATCAGGATCATGCAGTTGATAACTTTGATCGAAAATGAGATTAGTAAAACGATCAAGCATGTGCGGATTGACGGTAGCATGGAGTTTTACTCGAAACTATTAAATGAATTCCGCATGAAAGGAGGTATAGTGAAACATTACACTTATACCAATGAACCACATTATGTTGTGGAATTGATGAGTAAAACGTTACTAGAGACGGCCCATAAAATGCTTTCTATTACTAGTATGGTTAGAAGATTTCTGGCGGATGTGCTTAGTATGATGAGTTACTTAATAAATAGATCTCATCAACTGCGATTGGACATCGGAATCCTGAAAAAGTGTGGTCAAGTAACGTTACCAATTATTCTATTCTTACAATGTTTGATTGCCCATGTTATATTTGAGTTAGCAATGGTAAGCTTGATAGAAAGGTAAGAAAGTACATGTTCCTAAGCTATTCACAATGTGAGAGGGGTTATTGATCGTAGTGTCTGGAATTAAATTCACCTATTATCAACATGGAAGTTATGTTTGACGAGTCTCTAGTACTTCTAACTAATAGTATTTACGGCAGTGTTTATATAGATTTGAACAGTGTTCAGCTTGAGGTGAAATTACAACTAGAAACTTCCAAAGTAGTGGATACGAGTAATAACAAAGTAATCAACACAAATAATGCCTATAGCAAGGTGGAGCCTATAAAGCAAATGGTTGCTATAACTGCTAAAATTAACAAGGTGTGTATTCAATCTCTTGACAAATATAGATACAACAATAGTTTTGTTTTTTCTGTGGTTAAAGAGGTTGCATTGGAAAAATTTTGCAAAGCAGTTAAAGAAGCATGCTCACTGGATGTTCTAATGAGGTCCTCAATTATGGCAAAATTCATGCAAGGCTTGGACTTGAAAAATATTGGTGGCAGTTGAGCCCATTAAAAGCTATGGAAGAGTACCAACAAAGTTTGAAATTTTGCAAAGCGACTGCAACTTGGTTTAAACGTTGAGCCAATGTGGAGATGGTTTAAATATGTCTCGAGTTTAAATCTATTAGATAAAAACTCGACACGAATAAAATATTTCTTGATCATAGATGTGGATTTCTCAATTTGGAAAGCTTATATTAGATTTGGATGTTGCCGAATATTGGAGTTTGAATTTTCACGTGGTCAGCAATTAGGAAAAGGAACTTAATTTCTTCTTCTAGTAAGTAAATGAAAAGCAAAATAGAAAACTAGAGATATTGACTTCTACTAGGAGTCGGTCAAGATTCTTATCAAATATATGGGATGTATTTTGTGTTTTCGAAACCATGTGGTTATACCATTGTTGATGAAGAGAGCAGCAAGCCTTCGTGCAATCAATGTCCGGAGAAAGAGCAAAAAGTCTCAAAGTGCCATGGTAACCGAGTGCTTGGCGTGGATAATTTATCCGCAAAATTACACCAACAACTTGTTGAAGCCAGATTAAGCTCTTGCGATAAGAATTTGGTTGTAATTCCTTCGCAAGATTAAGAGATTATTTCGTGAGGGATTTTTTAGGCTAAACACTGTGTGTGTTATTGAGTGTAATTGGGACTTAGGAAACACGAGTATTTAAATGACTCAAGCGTATATAATATTTGTATATCACTTGATCTATAGTGAATATGTCGTTGCTCTCCCCATAAATATAGATCTCTACAATCGAACTATATAAATCTAGTGTCTGATTTATATTTTTATTTTGTCTATTTATTGTTCGATCACTTGCTTTCCGTAATAACTTACTAACTAAAATCAAAACCATGAATGGTATATTGACTCTATAAATAGATAAATCAACCATAAAACCTTAAATGGTGGTAACTTTCAGCAAATTACAACCTCATCGCAGCATGATATTGAAAACTTCACATTTGTCGATTAGATGGATGCAAAAGATGACCTCATAGTTGCTCTTGCAAGACTCGATGAGTAGAGTTCATTCCATGACAAGTAAACACCTGTCAATGAAAACAAGTGCGGAATGGCAGATCCACATGGTCTCGAAAGCCAGTTGTATGATCTGAAGCAACACGAAAGTGGGTCGGCTTCCATGCATGAACCAAAGAAGCAAAGCGTGCAGCCCAAGTAGACAGCTAGAAACTCGGAAGATTTGCAAGGCCATGACAGTTTTCAACCTTACACGGTGATTTACCAGGGCAGTCCTCTAGCTCATTTAAATTCCCTGATAAGAATAGTCGATTAGTACAGCAAGGGTCTACTCTTCTTCACCCTGAAGGCTCTTTCACCTGTCTTGCGTTTTATAAACTTCTTATATTTGCCCGCACGAAAACGACCTTTGACTTGAAAAGAAGGTGACAATCCCTTCTACGTGTCTTTCATTTCTGGATGACTTTTTCTGCAAACGCTGGTGCATGTCCCAAGCAAGAAAATTGAAAATTCTTCTGACTGTACAGAAGATATGATAGAGTTGGCACATTCATAATGTTAAAAGAACGATTCGCGATCGGTTTCCCTTAACAGTTCTTCTTTTCAAGCTTGAGACAAGTGATATTCAGTTTAGACTTCCCCCAGTGTCCCCTAACGGTGCTAAAGGAAATTCATCCCAAAAGTCAGATTTGAGCTAGCTCAAGACCGACGGATCATTATTTGATAAAGTGACCGTGTGGTGCAGTACACGGAGAGTCTACCTGTAAGTTGAAAATCTGTGAATTCTTAATGGTGATACATGGGGTACATTTATATAGTATGTTCACCATTGTACGTTAGTCCGGCATCGTTTTAATCAAGGGATTTTAAGTGCCGTTGGAACCTGGAAAAACTCATGGCCGACACTTGTCGTACCAAATGTTATGGATTTTTTCCTGTTTTTCTATGTAGAAAGATTTTATGTTCTATGATTTTAGGTTGCTGTTGTTTCGGTCTGCTCTTGTTCTTGTAGTTGCAGGTTCCTTCCTCCTCCGTTCTCCGCTTTCAGCTTTGAGGGCTTGAGGGCTGGGGAGGCTACGGGTTCCTGTTGTTACGTCTTGTTTGTTGGCTTCCTAGCTTTTGTGTTCTTGCTGGCGCCCTCGGGCTTTTTATCGGATCCCTGTCACTCTTGCTCCTTTGTTAAGAGTGCTTGTTTGGATCCGATCTTTTGTACTTTGTCCATTCTCATTAATATTATTACCTTTACCTAAAAAAAAAAATTATGTTCTATGATTGATTGATTGATTAGATATTTATCTGGTGCTCTAGAATACCTCAAACCATATGCTTTTATTGTATGGGACTAATGAGTCACCACAAAATCCACCAAAAACAAAATTGCTCCAGAAAAATGCATACATTTCCTTGGTGAACACTGTTAAAAGGGCTTCAGCTTCTGGTGGCGCATAAAGTAAAAGTCACATTTCCACAAACAACAAAGTCGGAAGGTACTGAAATTAGCCCGTTCTTTGGACTTCAAAGAAGAATTCCATGTATGGCATGTTTAGTGTTCCATAAAGCTAACGTAGCAATGGGAACAACATAGAAGTTAGTTCAGGAGATACCCAACAGTCGGGGCAAGAAATAACTCAATGAAGCAAAGCACTGTTTTGAATAGCATCAGAAAAGGCTTAAACATTTATTTAAGGACAAAATCACAAATCAATTCTCGAAGCAAGAAACATCTCTAGCTGGCAGACCAGCGAATTCTTGGTGAATCTCGCGGCACTGACGCATGGCCACAGAAATTACCCGTCAAAGATTACTCGAAGGCTTAAGAAATGATTATCTCCTCTTCTATTACAGTTAGGACAGCAAATAAGAGTGCTGCAAATTAAATTATAGCAACTGATAACATTGTCATAGCACGTCAGAGCAAAAGACGGCAAGAGAGAAGGCGAGATATCAAAACTTCATACCTCGCAGCCATTTTTCATCAGATCTCACTGTACAAATACAAACATATGGCACAGCATAGCAATGGGTGTAGAAGAACTAAGAATTAACACCGCATTGGATTTGTTCCTAAAGTTTCAATGTAAGGTCGGGTGACGGAGTCTCAATCTGTGGCAATTTCGTCACCTGCACAAAGTTCACATTTGAACCTTTGATTACGTAATCCACAGAGGGGCTGGGATCACTAGTGCAATTCCTTGTGTCCAATTGCCGGAAACTTCCTGGCCAAAACAGCGGCACCACATCATCTTCTTCAACAAACATCGGCAATCCTGTATAGCCCTTCTCAAACTTCGCTCCGCCTCTCAAAACTGCAGGCCGACTTTCTGGAGCCACTGCATTCTGGTGGTGCACCCCTGAGTGAGCTTCAATGCCAAGGGACCGAAAGGTTGCGCCATGAAGCGGCAGAGATGCCAAGCTGGTATATCTGTTGGAGAACATTCCCATTCGCATGGCCCGCTTCGCCATCGTCCTCTCCCTCTTGTGAGCATTCTGGTGGCCACCAAGCGCCTGCGAGCTGTAAAACTTGCGCTTGCAGTAATTGCAAGAGAACACCCGTGGGAGTTTAACAACGGAAGCTTGGTCAACGGCTTCAGTGTTATTACTCT
This sequence comes from Eucalyptus leucophloia subsp. euroa, assembly GCA_017140325.1. Classification (NCBI taxonomy): domain Eukaryota; kingdom Viridiplantae; phylum Streptophyta; class Magnoliopsida; order Myrtales; family Myrtaceae; genus Eucalyptus; species Eucalyptus leucophloia. The sequence continues at coordinate 24,282,697 of CM029476.1, forward strand.
CTCCAACAGCATTCACCTCGGCAGGAGCATTACTGTGGCAGAAAAGGGTCAAGTCGAGTGACACATTGTCCTGATCCAAGGAAGTGGCGGAGGTAACTTTGGATGGGTCGACAGAGATTTCCTGCACACATGCGTCAGAAGCTACCTGGGTGCTGAAGTCCGAGGACTCGTTTTCTGTTCCTGAATCAGAGTTTCGTGGCAGCATGTCTGGATGAGACAGCTGAATTGTGGTCTGTGTCTATGGTAATTATCGCACAGCTGAAAATTGTAAGATTAGCTAGGTGTCACCTGCATAACCAGCGAACAGATTAGTTCCATGAGGTTAAGGTACGAGTCATAGAAATTTAGGTAAAGATGCCACGTTTATTTTCGCCATCACAGTTTAGGTCACTTTTTAGTGCTGTGATGCTTAGAACTTCATATCAAGTAAACTGAAGCTTGCAAGTCAACTGAAAATTATTATATACACATTGAAAACAGAAATTAACAAGTTGAGGGTAAAATTGATCATTTAGGTTTTCTTACCAGATGTACCTTTAAATGTTCTGCATATGGCCAGAGATTTTCACATATTGAACGACTCCTCAATTTTATGAATTTCAGCTACCTGAATGACTAGAGTATCTGATACATAGTACTCTACTTGTTTGTACGATTAGAAATGATGTCAACTATCATCAGTGAACTCCATGAACTTTCAAACAACAGATTGCTAAATTTTGCATTTTAATCCATCAGCAATGACTTCAATAACATTTTCCAGTGTCATGCCTTTCATGTCCACTATTTGTGCTGTTAAATGCAGTAATTGATTTGGCAATCTAGGAAAACCTCTATTCTAGTCCACATCATGTGTGAAAATCACCATCCTGGCACACCAAAACAGAGATTTTACGGGTGGTGAGCAAAGAACAACGATATATACTTTTTCCAGCAAAGCCAGATACTGCAGTTAGACCAACAAGCAATGCAAGTGAATATAATCAACAAGTCCCAACAAATAGATAGAAAAAATAACAAACAATTAATAGAATTGTCAAACCCAAGGAAAATGTAGGAAACACAAGTGCTCAACTAGATTATGTTTGCCAAGACAATCGTACATGGAGAAATTGCGGAACATGCTACAGCTACCACATAAATATTTCTAACTACTCAAAGAAATCAGAGATTCACATTACTAAATTTGATCTTTGCATCACGGCGAGATCTACACCAACACTTGACCTTGAGAGATATGAGCAAAGCTAACGCAGAAGAAGTGTTACAGAGAAACAGGAAGTTCCCATCTTTGCTTGCCAATATATCAAGTGGTCTAGGTGGTCTAGGGAGGAAGGAATTGACATAGAAATAGCGTAGCAACAAGTGAATTAGAAGCTCAACCAACGTCAAAGAAAAGCCCTCGCCACCATTTTCTTGATGTCCACACATGCATGAATTCATGTGCATCACATATTATAGTTTGGTGAAAAAAGTCCGGAGATATGGCTTGGCCTTGTGGTTGGTCTCATATTCAATTCCTATATTTCCCTTTCCCGATCATACCTTTAATCAGAGAAAAAAGTCTCTGGGTTTTCCAATGCACTGTTGCCAATGGATCAATAGGACTTCCTAAAACTATCGCTGCAAACATTTAATTTACGAACGAAGCAGAAACTTGATATTTGGACCATCCAAAAGGGGCTGAACGGGACTGAGAGCTCCACTCTAGTTGGGCTCGCTCTTCCATATGATGGTTGAGGGACTATACTTTTTAATCTAAATCTTGGGTCTTCAAAGTAACAACTAAGTTAACCAAAGTGAAGCAATTCAAAAACAAATGAATCATGAATGGAGACAACTTTTTAAATTACTCACAGTAAAAGATTTACTGCTGCAAAGAGAAATGCAGCGATCTCAAAGCACATGGCACCGGTAATGTACCAATGCAATAAACTGAATCCGGTATCATAATCTGGAAAAACAAGAATAGTTATCTTTTTTGTAAGTTTGCCTCTGTAATTGCAGAAACTGCAATTTCAACATAACCAAGTTACTTTATCATCACCAACACATGAAAGTCTTTGGAGTTCTTCCTAAACAGCCCCAATTTAGACATCGAATAGCCCATTGGAAAGAAGATCTGGCATAGCCAGTTCTTGGCCAGGCCATTTTATTTCAAAAAGGGGAAAAAGGTCCTCAAATACATAACTGAGAAAGAAAATTTTCGCCCGGCGTCTGTAAAGGTTAAAATGGTTTTCTGCAGTAAATTTTCCTAAATGCACCGGGTTATCTCATTGTTGCACATCAAAATCATCTCTTTGATCAGTAACGGTCAGGGGCGAAGAACTTTGGGCATTCTGTTCTGATCTGAATGAATAATCCTACCTCAAAAATTCTCTGCAATTGTTTTTAGGTTCCCACGAGTTTCACCAACGTCTAGCGACTCAAGTCTTAAATCTTTAAATTGTGACAGAAAAAGAGCTCAGAAAGAGTAATTGGAGAAAAGCAAGCATCCCCGCAGCAGAAAGCAAGGGAGATCCAGATTTGATAAGCAAAAGTACATGCAAGTACCCTTTAACTGGAAAAACCAACAATTCCACCACAAAAAAGGGAAGACATAGGAGGACAAGAGAATTAGACTTAGCACAAAAATACACCCACAGAAGAGAAAAGAAAAGGAACAAAGGGTTATATCGGAGCGCAAGTAAAAGACGGCAAAAGAATGAAAAGTGTACCTGCAGCGACAAATCATGACATTCCTAGTTTTCCTTTGAGTTGGAGCCGATGCTTCAGGGTGAAAGAGCAGTGGGGGAGAGAGAGAAGGCACCTTAAAAGAGGGAGAGTGTCACCAATTCAGAAAGAACAAGACATGCTTGTGGGTTTTAGTTTATTCCACAGTGGGTATGGAAGTGGATGGAGAATAAATGGAATTCCAACCATCATCAGTGTCACTCAGTGTGGGCATGAGAGAGAGGGAGAGAGAGATGTACAAGAGCAATAATTATGCAGAGATGGGGAAAGTCAGGGGAGTCAGAGAAAAAGTAGATGACACTTGCACAACCATTGGTTGAATTTTGGGCTCTTCAGTTCCTCAACAGCTAAACAATGGTGGGTAGAGAGAGAGAGAAGAGAGAGAAAAGAGGGCACTATGAGACAGAGAGTGGAGCTCTACTTCCCATAAACAACAAACAAGAGTACTTGGCATTGTTGTTTCTAGACATGACCCACTTAAAAAAGATAAGCATATAGTGTCTCTCTCTCTCCCCTCATTCTCTCCTCCCCACTTTAAAAAAGTATGTGGTCAGATTCTTTTCAACGTCGGGCTTTAGCCAAACCTCTGCTGTCAGATGGTCTCCCATGACTTCCCATCTCATGCTCATACAAATGCAGCTCCTATGTTCTGCAGGACTTGTCCCTCCATTCATTTCTTTTCTTATTTCTTTTCTTCTCTATGATCTCTCGTTTTCCTGTACTTGCTATCAATTCAGTGGATAGACCCCACTGTTTTTTTTCTTCTTTTTTTCCTTCTTTTCATCTTCACTTATTGATCTAGTACTTAGTTTTTTTCCCCTAATACTTGACAGAAGGCTTTGGCTAAGTGGCCGGCAACTCGGATAAAAAGATATCGATAGATAAGCTCGTTGGAAAGTAATTTGCACCTCATCGCTTGAATATTATGCGGCTTCGAATTCAAGAAGTGGCCTTCGGTTACAGATCACAAAGCTTATACAGAACCTTTCAAGATCTTTATGACTTTCCAAGCTCATATTTTATTGGACGTTTTCCGAGTCACATTTCAAGACATGGCCTGTTCTAATTTTGCCATTGTTGTTCATTTGTGTTATATTAGTTTGTTCTTGCTTTAGCCTGAATAAGGTTTCATCGGTTTTGCATCGAGTAAATATTTATTCATGATGCTTCTATAACTATTGTCACTTTCACGTGTATTAGGAAGAAAAGTGAGTTTCTCTAAAGGATGTCGCGGTAGAGATCGAGATTGGCATCTCAATCCTCATTTCATAATCTTATGGATATCCTTATATTGTGATAGGTTCTGATTACGATGTAAAGTTTAGGCTAAGAAGGAGACCGAGGCGACCGGCTTTGTCATATGTGGCAATGTTGAATTTCAGCAAATGAGAGACTCTTTCATGAGTTGAGAGAATTTATATGTGAGTGATGGACTAGCTATGGTGACGGTGACTTAATTGAATATACTACATAAACTTGAGTTATTTTGATTGATTTGGGTTTAGCATGGATATGGTTTTGATTTGGATCACTTATAATGTATTGATGGAGGGCATTATTTTCCTTTGTCCAATGGTCAGTCGGAGGAAATTTCTTCTGTCCATATTGTGATACAAATTATGGGCATCAATCATATATAATGTTAAGTACAGATTATGTCCAGGTGATGCCATATTTGCAAAATCCACCCATCAATATACTCCAAAGAGGAACGAAGGAAAATATGATCCTCAAATGCAAATAGATAAATATATATCTAATGAGTCAAGTTGGTTCAAAACCCTTATACACCCAACACAAGCCCAACCTAATCTGTACTTATGTACATACACAATCTTGTTCGAGGAAAAAAAAAAAAGGTTAGAGACCTCTTCTTGAAGTCAGAACATTTGTCCCTCTTTGTCTCGAGATGTTAGGTTAGGTAAAGACATGATAATTTGAGTGCTTTTCTGTAGCTTTACCCGTTTTATCGTTGATTAAAAAAAAAGTAAAGAAAGGCGAATTTCATGTCATACAAATGCAATTGTACAAGCATGCGGGAGAGGGATCTGACGGAAAGATAGAATGACATCCGCCTATAATGTAGCTCAAACGATACGAGTTTAATATACTGCTAGCTGCAATTAAATTGACTGATTTAAATTTAATGAATGAAAGAACTCCTAAATTTACGGAAAAATCGAAAGGAAAATCCAAATGCATGCCCCCGCCACAGTCAGCTTCGTCCACCCACCTCCTAATTTTATATGAAAGGAAAATCTCAAGTCTGATACTCTCTAATTAATCAAATCAAAACGAAAGTGTCCCAAGCCACCTGCATGTGCCGTTTAACACGTGTCGCCTAGCAAGGCACTTAGTGGAGTGGTCCCCTATCATAATCTCAACTCTTGTGCCTTTTTCTTGCTCGAGGTGAGTAGATTATACTATGTTGAAAGGCTGAAAAATAAAATTTATTATAAGTTAAAGTCCATGAAAATCCAACGAGATCTGATTCTGAAAAGAAAGGCTCTTGGGCTATCATGCCTTTTTGTTTTGTCGCTTTCTTACCTCTTTTCCGGATCCTTTTATTTTGATTATTGTTTTGATAACTTTCTTTTGATTGATTGATGCTACTTGTCTTCTTTTGCATCAAAGTAAGATCTTGGCAATCCGGGGATGCACTCATTTGCTTGCAAACTTTTATCCTATTAATGTTAATTCACCATATCTGTATATTGTTCAAAATCACATAGGCTCATTAATATTAATTCACCACATCTGTATATTCAGCAATTTTTCATATTCTTTTGCGTGTTTGATATAACCCAATAAGCAATTTATTATATGGTCTTACTGATGATTGATAAAAAAACAAAAATGGTCTACTTATGGACAATCTTTTTTTTTTTTTAATACAGTTATCATTACTCTACCATATTGTCACGCACCTATTATTTGAATTTGCCCTTTCATAGCTGTAATTACAAGACTTTGGCCACAACAATGATTAGCACTACTCCATGCTAGGGAGATAGACATGTTAATTTGGTTAATATTATATCATACTAGAATTTGAGCCATAAAGAAAATTCGAGTCGACTAAGTTCCTTAGTTGTATTTGGATTCTTATCTTAAGTAGATATCCTGTTTTGGATCAAAATTCTTTGCATATAAGGAGTGGGACTTTTTCTGGAAGAGCATCGTAGTGGCAGATTCTTTGTAAATCACAACTTGAGATGATCCAAGAGGTCTTTCAGCCATGACGATCAATTGTGCGGCATGCTTTTAATGATCTTGTTTATAAGATTTTGTGTAATTATTTTGTAAAATTGAGATATTATTTTATGAGAAATTGTGAGGGCTACACCTTGTGAGGTATTGCATGTACTTTGGGATAGGAAAACATTGAAAGCATTTAAGTGACTTGATTGTGATTGTAATCTCAATTAATTGCTTAATCTATAATGGAACATCGTGTTGCTTCCATCGACCAAAACCATATATATACATACAAATTCTCTGATTTATTCCTTTCTTATGTTTATTTTATTATTCGATCTCTTATTTTTTGCAATTACTATTATTGGAGTCAAGCTTGGATAACTTAAAGCAAATCAATGGTGACAAAAGAATGAAAAGTAAGAATCGATTGATTTGACAAAGAGAAGGAAATTGCATATTGAGGATTATCAATACTAGGGAAATCTGCACTTACCCTAATTTGGGAAGGCGCCAAAAATGGTGAATTAAATTGATTGGGATTTGCTAGGTAGACAAGCACTAGGTATTTTTCAATTGATGTTGGCTCCCGATGTTGCGTTTACCATTGGAAAAGAGAAGATCACGGTGGGACTAATGAATGCTTTGTCCAACACATATGAGAAGCCCTTGTGATCAATGTGATCTACTCGATGCAATGTCTATTTGATTCAAAGATGGGCAAAGGTGTGTCAACTTTTGAGCATATCAATAAATTTAATGAGGTCATTAATCAATTGAATTTAGTTAAGATTGACTTTGATAATGTGATACGTGCTTTAATTATATATCCTCGGCCTGATAGTTGGAATACCACCATTATTGTTGTTGGTAATTCCTCTAAGTCAATGAGCTTGACGTTTGATGAGATTTGCAAATTGATCTTGAGTGAAGCCATCCATAGGAGAGAATCTAGAACTTGTACCTGTTAGCTTAGTGGGTGAAGTTAGAGAATGAACTTATACTCGTGTTGGCAAGAGTGCTATGAACTTGACTAGAAGAAGTAAATCAACGACCAGTGATGTTGTCTGTGGGAATTGTGGCAAGAGTAAGCATCTTAGATGGGATTACCTTAAGGTGGAGAACAAGATGGGCAAGGGAATTAAAGTTGAGTTTACTAATGATATTGTTGCAATTGTTGATGGTGTTTTGAATGGCGATGATTGCCTATCTGTCATTGGGATTCATTGCTTGATGGATGGGTTTTTTATTCTATTATTCACTTCCCACTACTCCAAACAAGAATTGCTATACTACTTATTTGAGTCCACATAGTAGTAAAGTGCGATTGGTGGACAACGAAGAGTGCAATTTAATGGATGTTGGCGATATTAGAATCAAAATGCATAATTGAGGGAGGACATTGAATGAAGTGAGTCATGTTCCAAAAATTGAAGAAGAACTTAATTTTCTCGAGTTCCATAGATTATAGCTGGGTGTTAATATGCTTCAAAATGTGGAGTTGCAAAATCATTCGAGGTACCATGGTGATAATGAAATGAGTCAAACACATGGCTTATATGAGCTTCAAGGGGAGATGGTAAAAGATTTTGTTGCAAAGACATCGAATGCACTTATTTGACTCTCATAATTGTGGCATATGCATTTAGACCACATTACTAAGAGACTTAAGGTTATTAATAGAAGGAACCCATCATGTGGTTACATGATTGGCGAAACCAAATGTATATAGGTGCCATGAATTAGGCAAATAATGAAAAGTACACTTCAGTACAACTATAAGAGAAATCATGAAAATTGCAATATCGATTTACTTGAATGTTTGCAAGTTGTCACGGTTTTCTTCAAGGAATAGTGCTAAATTTATACTAATAATTTGTGAAGGACTACTCGAGAAAGACCTAGTATTTATGCGAAGGCATAAATTTAATACTATTCCCAAGATTAGGCTTTTGAGGGCTTTGGTCGAAAATGAGACTAGTAAGATAATAAATAACTGATAGATTTATAGTGGCCTGGAGTTCTACTCAGAGTTGTTCAACAAATCCTACAATGGAGAAGATATAATGAGATGGCGCACTAATGCTAGCGAACTACAAAGGGTTGTAGAGTTGGGGAGCAGAACATTATTGGAGACAACCTACAAAAGGCTTTCTTGTGCCGATATGGGTAGGAAATTCCTAATAGGTGGGCTTAGTACAATGAGCAACTTAGTGAATAGGTCTCCATCAACTATGCTCGAATATTTGACTCATGAGGAAGCATGGCAAAGCAACGTTGCTATTTTCTCGTAATTACAATATTTGGTTGTCCATAGTATAAGCTCAATGGGAGGACAAGAAAGTTCATATTCCTAAGCTATGCATAAGGTAAGTAGGGCTATCAACTAAAATGCTTGGAATTATACTCACCTATTATCAGCGAAGAAGTTACATTTGATGTTTCTCCAAGACTTCTGAGTAAGAGTGGCTGTGATGGTATTAATACGAATATGGATAGTTACAACCAAAACTCCTAAGGTAGCAGCCCTAGCAAGTGCTAGCATCATAATTGACACAGATGATGTTTGTAGTGAGATGGAGCTTTCTGAGCCAACAATTGTTACTATTGCTAAGTTTGACAAGTGCATGTTTAATCTCTTGATAAATATAAATGAGGTTAGGATACCTGGAGTGCTATAATTTGGCACGGAGGGACACTTAAGTGTCATAACTTTAAAATGGTGTACTTGAGTGTCAATATCGGAGTAAAATGGGACACTTAAGTGCCACTCCGACGAAAATCCAGCCAAATGGCTTACGTGGCGACTTTCCGACGAGTTTGGTCCAAAACAACGTCGTTTTGCACGTTGACATGGCGGAGAAAATGCAAAAACGACACCATTTCGTGTCTTGCGTTTAAATAATAATATAAAAATTAATTAAATTAGATTTAAAATATTCAAAAAAATTTTAAAAAATTAAGAAAAATTTAAAAAATTAAGAAAAAAAGGGGGAGGTCGAACGGGGGCGGCTAAGGGCGAGCCCTCGCCGCCACCGCCTCCCCACCATCGCCGGAAGGGCGGCGACGGAGGGGGAGGGTCGGCCGGGGCCGGACCGGGTCGGTCGGACCCGGCCCACCCTCCCCCTCCGTCGCCGGCCCTTCCCGGCGGCGGCGAGGAGGCGTGAGGGCCCACGAGCCCTCATCGGATCTAGGCAAGGGCCTGACCCTCACCCCCGATCCGGGCGCGGACCGCGGCCCTCGCCCGCATCCGGCGAGGGCTTGCAGGCCCTCACCGCCTCCCTACCGCCGCCGAGAAGGGCCGGCAATGGAGTGGGGAGGATCGGTTGGGTCGCCGGGCCCCGGCCGGGGGGGCGGCGAGGGCTCACGGCCCCCACCGTTAGTCGGCGGGGGCGGCGACCCCGGCCAACCCTCCCCCCTCCATCACCAGCCCTTCCGGCGACGGCGGGGAGGCGGCGGGTGAGGGCTCGGCCCTTAGCCGCCCTGTTCGACCTCCACCTATTTTTAAAAAAAAAATTAATTTTTTTTAAATTTTTAAAATTTTAAATTTTTCTTAATTTTTTAAAAATATTTAAAATTTTCTTAATTTTTTTAATTTTTTTTATTTTTTCTTATTATTTTTTTTAATTTTTTGAATATTTTAAATAAAATTAATTTTATAAATCTAATTTAATTAATTTTTATATTATTATTTACACGTCAAACACGAAACGGCGTCGTTTTTGCATTTTCTCCGCTACGTCAGCGTGCAAAACGACGCCGTTTTGGACTAAACTCGTCGGAAAGTCGTCACGTAAGCCATTTGGCCAAATTTTCGCTGGAGTGGCATTTAAGTATCCCATTTAACTTCAAAATTAGCACTCAAGTATACCATTTTAAAGTTATGGCACTTAAGTGTCCTCCCGTGCCAAGTTATGGCACTTAGGTTGTTCTTTTGCCAAATATAATTGCTTTATTTATGATTAAAGAGCTTGTGTTTGAAAATCCTTGTGGAGTAGTTATATGAGCAAGTGGAATTACTGTCCTAATGAGGCCCACAATTAAGATCAAGTTCAAATGAATGGAAGATGTCCGTGGCGTTTGAAAGCCCATGCAAGTCTATGAAAGAGTAGTAGCGAAGTTCGAACTCTAAAGAAGCAATGGTTACTTGGCTCTAATGTCAAGTTAAGGTGCAAATTATTGAGAATGTATCTCAAGTTTGAGCCACTATAGAAAACTTAATTCAAGTGAATATTTCAGTTGGAGTTGAATTTTAACTTGACGTTTTTCTATTCCAATTTTTTCTATATAAAGAGTGAGATTCTTCCTAAAAACCATCTAAGAGATTGGTTTTTTTATGTAAATTACACCCTAAAGTGATTCAAGAGGAGGCTTAATTCGTGACAATCAGGTGTGTGATGTGCCTGTGAATTATTTCATGGGTATTTAAAGTCATGAAAATCTTGTGTTAAGATTTTATATAATTTCTTTGTGAAATTTGACAATTGTTTTGTCAGAAATTGTAAGAGCTGAACACCATGTAAGAGATTAGGTATAATTGAGAGCTGGGTTACATTTAAGTAAATCGAATGTGACCGTAATCTCCATTAATTGCATAATCTCTAGTAGAATCGTGCATTGTTTTCCCTATGATTTAGGTGCCATTGATCAGATCATATAAATTTGATGTCTGTTTGATTTCCTTTTGCCATTTATTTTATTGTCTACTCTTTTGTTTTTCACAACAAAAATCATCGCAATCTTACTCTACAAACCACGATACACCTAAGAGTGACAAAAGTCCAGAATTATGGAATTACTGTCGTTGCGTAGGTTTTATCTTGGAAACGTGGGTAACACCTAAGAGTTGATCTAATACCAATGAATTGTATTGGCTGTGATGATCCACTGTAACATCAAGAACCACGTGTATCCCGTTCGTTACTCTACTAATTATCTTGATAACAGCAGTTACTGAGCACGATATAACTCATTTGATCTGTCGAATTCTTGGATACGTCGACAAAAGACAACTCTAGATGTCCGTCGCAATCTCGTATGGTTCTCAAGACCTATTAAATGCATCGTAGCTGCCCAGTTGATGATATGAGCCATTCTCTATTATTGAGAGGATCGTCTGATCTTCCAAATCTGCATGCCCTGCACGACGACAGTCGGATCTTTTGTGGACCTCAACCGTAAGTACTGCTCTTGGGCCCATGTCTGATCTGTAAATGTTATTGGGGGTGGATATTTTGGGTCTCATTTAAGATGTGCTGCTCTTTTGCTTAGATGCTAGCCATGATGCTCTAATGATGTTCGCTTATCTAGACTTCCGCTTTAGACGTGTGGGGTTTCGGGCTCGGCTTGGTTCGGCTCACTATCGTAATGCAAGTGTCGGTTTCCCCTGTTCATTTACCACGAGAAAAGTTCAGTTGATCGTGCAAGAAGATCTTTCTGGCCCTATGCGATACCAAACGTTCGACGTTTATTCACATATCGTTACATCGTCTTATGAAAGCGTCGTCCTAAGTAACTTATGGTGAAAGCTACCGTGTTACCATGACATCTGATTCGACAAGGCTCTGATTCTTTTGCACGCCTGAACGGGATGAGGGACGCTCGCCTCAACTAGAATGGGAAACCCTAAAAATGAGAGAGCGTTTGGAGAGCACCTCAACGTCAAGAAAACACCCGCCATTGAAAGTCAGACTCCGGAAATGACCGTAAAAATGCGACTCGGGAGAGAACGGCGTGCGTAAACGAACACGAAAACGCCAAGTCGAAAAGGGCAGGGAGAAAAATGCAGGAAAGGCGACAAATGAACATGCAAAAATTGCAGTCTGTTAATGCGGTTCGCATCGGGTTGCCCCATCGAGAACGGCGTTCCTCCGACCATGTCTCGAGGAACGGAGGTTTGTGTCCGATTCCCATATGAGGATACAGATGAAACCCAACAACGAAGTTGCGGTTTAAGGTTTAGAAACTAAATAGGGAAAATTATTAAAAAAATTATAAAATTATTACATTTTTGCCAATTCAATCTTAAACTTTTAATTTTGTCAAATGAATTCTAAATTTTTTTCACTTTTTTATCAATTAAGTCCATCTGCCTTGTCTAGGTGAGGCCATTGCAACCGCAGGCAAGGTTAGCCTCACCAGCCAAGGGCAAAGGCAGCTAGAGAGGCTCGCCTCACCTGCTGCCATGACGGCCTTCTAGGTGAGTGTCGCACGCAAGGGCCTAGTGACTCTTGCTGACCATAATTAAAAATACATATTTGAATAAATATTACAATATTAATAAAAAAAATGTTTATGTTAAGGCTAGTCATATCACGAAAAACGGCCGATGTCCATGTTAGTGAATATCGGTCAAAATTGATCGAATAGACTCAATTGACAATAAATAAAAAAAATTATAATTTAATCAGCAAAATTGAAATATATATGACTAAATTGGTAAAAGTGCAACAAATTTATGATTTCTTGGATAATTTTCCCATACTAAATGCATCAATACTCCACCACATTTGCATTTATATATGCGCTAAACTATTTATACTGCAAACCTCACATAATCTTATACACAAGTAAGCTAACTTAATTAGAAGCTCCATATGTAATAAAATTAACTTCAATAAATTTCACTTAATGTCCACTTAATTTTAAAATTACAACAAAAGAATAAATATGGCAACTTATTTGAAACCATTTCGTTTAGCTTCATTACCTTTGTATAAAATGCCCTCGTTTTAAATTCCACTTATTTTAAATGTAGCTTACATCATTTGAAGCAATTTTTTTTTTTAGCAAAAAGTGAAAAGGTAAATGAAAATAATTTTTTTTGCAAAATCCGAATGTTTTGAAATTTGAGATATATTCTGAAAAAATCAGATAAGAGATAAGTTCATGAATAATGGTGTAGATCCAAAACTATGGATGATAAATCTTGAATCACTCAATCAGGTTCAAGTATGAGGATCGAAGGTCCTCTTTTCCTCTTTATAGATAGAACGCTGTCCATTCATTTTGACATCCCCTAAAAGACTTTAAAATTATTGTTTCTTGGAGAGTACGCTCCATTTGTTTCGTATAAAATGAATGATTTGAATTTTTTTTAAAATGATTGATTATATCGCTTATATAAATAAATGAATGAAAAATATTTTCATCATCTATGAAAAGGTTTTGACATAAATTGTTCTCAATTATAACAATATTTTTCATTAGCTAGTTATTTTAAACGATATAAGTGATTAATTTTAGAAAATATTAATTTTTCACAAAACAAATGGAGTCTAAAGCTTGATACTATTGTTTTTGGGAAATCGAAACTATTTCAAAATGCTAAGCTCCGCTAGATTCAGGTCATCAAAGCCGTAGCTGTCTTGGACTTGAAATTAAACCATTAAGGCCTTTATTTATGATGTCCATGAAATTTGGCCCAATGTACAATTTGATCTCTAAACTTTTAATTTGTTCCAATGATCCCTAAACTTTATTCCAATATGCAAAGTCATCCCTGAATTTTATGAAAATATTCAATATTATTCTTGATCTTAAATTAATAAAAAGACAATATTGAAAATTTTCATATAATTTATGAATTACATTGAATATATACCAAAAATCCATGAACTATATTGAACAAATGTAAAGTTCAATGACAATATTGTACATTAGATTAAAGCTCATAAACCAAATTGAACAAATTAAAAATTCAAAAATTGTATTATACATTGAGCCAAAATTCATAAACTATTTATGTCAATTTCGCTATTGAAATCAATACAATTTACTACACATTTTCTGATCTAAATTCGGATACAAAAGCTTACTTCTTTACAAGCGCGTGTAAAAGATATGCGAACTATCTTTGTTATTAACTAGATGCTTTGTAAAATTTCATTCTAATGAAGTGAGTTATGATGTGAAAACACCACGCCTATGGACAGCCCAAGGCTCGATGTGATTCCAACATCTCGGTTGGAACAAGGCACGCACGCTACCCACCTCAATCTTATCAAAAGATTACATGCTTCATCGGAATCTGCAGACTCATATGATTAGATGTAAAGCGCACATGTTCACGGATTTCGATCGTTCAAATGTTGTACTTTCTTTCTCAGTTCCTCTTTCTTTTCCTCCATTTAATTTAATTTCCCAGCTCGCCATGATTGTCCTCAATTTATTAAAATCTAAAATCCAGTAAGTCACTTTTTATAAGTGATAAATTTTAAGAACTAATGTGTCATAGCATATATAAATCTGATACTCTTTGAAGAGAATGGTCTAAATGGCAACACCTCCTGCAAATTAGGTATATATATAGCATCATCGATATTTTAAAACATCACTTGGCCTAAAATTTGTTAATTTGTGAACGTGAGAATCCACAGTGTACATTAGTACATTTTCAGACATTTTCTATTTGTGTCAAAGAAGTGATCATTTGAAATACCATAATGAAAATAGACTCTTGATTTTCTCTACACGGCATGCACCCACTCTTTTCATCATGAATTTTCGGTATCTGTGGCCCGGGGGTGAGTTTGTTAGAACTTATAAAAAGTCAGAATTATCTATTTTACCTTCACATTTAAATTTAAAATATTATTCAATTATAGAAAAACGTATATAAATCTATTTACATTTAAGTCTTGTATCCGCTTTTGTTTTAGAAAAACAGTGTATACACTTCAGGTGTCCAAAAACAAGTCAAAATCCGTGCTTCATGAAACTGAATTAAAACGTAAAAAAATGAAAAGAAAAAAAAAAGGATTAAAGCTCACTCTAGCCAAAGTTTGAATTTACAGGTGCACCACCAAAAGAATTTTGATTATTGGACTTCTAGGGAATCCAACACGAAAATCTGCTAAGGCACCAGCATATAACTGATCATAAGTGCAAATGCAATGCATGTCCTAAGTTCTTCTGAAATAAACAACATAATTATTGGTCACTTCCAACCTAATTTGCACCAACAAGAATTTGCTTACTAACCTCTATGAGCTGAAAGTTAGCTAATAGAAGAATCTTTCACGGTAGTAGCGTCCCAAAATCTGACCACCATGTCAACAATTTCTGGCAGGGAAAAAAGGGAAGCAATCATTACTTACCAGTTGGATTTTTAGTGGTAGATAATGCCAGAAAACATGATAACAAAGACTCAATGCAGTGACTCTTATTTTATTTTTATCAAAAAAGAAAAGGAAGAAAGGACATCATCATTTCTCTCTTGCTCCTACATGATAATATGGTGTTTTATGGTGCTCTTCCCCTATGGTCCACAAGCCTTCCAACAAGTTCTAGAGAGAGTCGTGAGCTTCGGCTCCTTATTCTTTCTTCCTTTTTAGGATTTGTGCAAGGGTCGCCCAGATGGAGATGATGGTAACGATTCCCATCCTTCAAAGGGCAAGCCTGTTGAGTGTTGACCAGAAAGAAGCCTATGTGAAGCTAGCGCAATTTGGGACGTTATCAAGTGAGATACGTTGAGCCAACAATAGTAATCATCAGAGTCATCAAAGGTGTGCCAAGGGACCCCAGATGCATCTTTTACTATATTTGTCACAGTGCAATGAAAAGACATGGTTCTAACTTGCGATTCACACCTTCAAGATTTCATCAATGGAGGATATTATAGTTTTGTGCGAGGGATTGTTTCTCAATTTATATTATCTTTTTTTACGCCGCTGTCAATCAGTAAAAATAGAAGATAACGACCAAAAGTTGGATCGTGTAATTTCTAGTGCAAGCATAGGATGAAATCATTTCACATCATGTAATATTCCGCAAAGCCATCATTATTGACATGGTATCATATCCTGCATAGAGAACCATGGAATCGGATTTTCCAATGACAAGACCGATTATAGATTGTGTCTAAGTTTAAGGGCTTCTAATCTATTTATCGATTTTACATTACACTAAGAAAAATCACGCTCATATTATATTTAATTGTGTCTTCATTTAAAAACTAATTAGAGCCTTCGCTGTGATTGGAGGAGTTTCCATAAAAATTTAAGTGGTATTGCAACAAGGGTCTTTATTAAAATCTCCACACAAACCCGTACCAAGATAATGATCAATTTCTTCAATTCTATATCATCTCTAATCTTTGTCTACATATGCTTCAAGCTGTCAATGATAAATATGAAAGAGCATATTACGCTATAGTTTAAATTTCTAATACATTGGTAGGTCCAGAAAAACATAAAAACCATTTCGAGAATGTGTAGACTCGGCGGATCCTTAAATGCTTTGGAGTTTCTTGCAACATCAGATTGAAATTAATTATCTTATAAATAAATAAATACTATAATGATCTTCGTGCCCAAGATCTTATCAGCAAACCTATCTAGCAAGATCATGTCACAGGACCTCGTTAGGTGATGATACCCCATTATCAAAAGAACTCAAAATCTTCTCCAACTTTCATAGTCATCTCTGCTAGACTGGAATCGCATGAGCTATCCCATCGACGAACATATTCCTTGATTTTTGCTATTCTTTCTTGTCTTGTTCAATTTAATCTCATTGACTAGAAAAATTTGGCACTGAATGGAGATCTCGATTATATCTATCTCAATTCAGTAAATCTGTCTTCGCTTTAAACATGGGTAGAAAGAAATCGCATTATCGCATTTCAGTTATTCCTCAATCTCTACTTTTATGCTCACAAAAAAGATCTACGAGTATGATATACCTTCAATTGTTGACCTACTCGCGTATTTTGTTAAGATAGTAGTTCATCTGAGATTCCTTTTGAATGTTTTAAGAAACGCCATATAAAGGTTATCATGCTTGGCGAATCAAATCATAATTTTACGTAAATTCCTGCCATTATCCTTTGCATTTAACAATATATATTCCAACAATCATGTGGCATGGCTAGGCCAAGTCTAACATTTTGAACATCAGGCAAGTTTATGAAGATGGCTTATCATCCATGGGTAAACCTTGAGAAATCTAATGATTTTTGTGGCAACTATTGAATCGATCGTCAACTTTCGCTTCCTCACATTTTGCAACTTCTATTTCCAAACTCTGTACTATACACTATATTGTTGAGAAAAACCTAGAGTTTGCATCCTGGAGTCCACTGCCATGAGAAAAATCTCATGAAAATTGAGAGACTAAAGAACGAGAGTGTCAATTTCTTGAATATTTAGGGTGCATAAGATGTTGAAGGTAGACGGTGTATAGTGTACATTTGAAATTAGATGACAACGATGGGTAACATATTATATCATATTGTTTATATTTTATATGAAAAGCCAACTTTCGAATTTGATGTTTACCGCATACAACCATGAGTTTAAAATTCTTTTTGCTGCTTGCAAATGTGATTGGTATGGTTTCTCCATAAACCGACTAATAATTCCCACGCCATAAGTTATATCTGGCCTAGTGGTAGCCAAATATCTTAAACTGCCAACAATACTTTTGAAATAAGTGGGATTTACCAATTCACCGGTTCCTTCTTTCTTCAATTCCAACCGTTCTGCTACAGGAGTTCGAATTCATTTGAGCGTTTCCATATTGAATCGCTTCAAAATATCATTAGCATACTTCGCTGTGAAACAAATATGCCTTCATTTGTCTGTTTTTCACTTCAAGGCCTAAAAAATAGGACATTAATCCCAAATCTGTCATCTCAAATTGACTTGTCATGGCCTCCCGAATTCAGCAAACATCTTCTCAACTTCCGTAAATATCAAATCATCAACATAAAGGCAAACAATTATAATATCGCCGTTAGTATTTGATTTAATATACTTGTATGCTCATAAGGGCACTTTTGAAAGCCATGCTCCAACAGGTAAGTATCAATCCTCGTGTACCAAGCTCGAGGTGCCTGTTTTAGCCCATACAACGCTTTCTTCAGTTTATAAACTTGATTTTCACACCTTTCTTCACATAACCCCGTGGTTGCTCCACATATACTTCCTCATCGAGAAAACCATTAAGGAATGCCGATTTCACATCCATTTGATGGATTTTCCAATGTTCCGAGCTACAAGTGCCAAGATCATCCGAATGGTATCCATTCGAGCCACCGGGTGCAAATACTTCAAAATAATCAATACCTGGCTTTTGCTTGTAGCCTTTCACCACCAGTCCACCTAGCTTTGTAACGGTCCACCCGACCGTTGGGTTTGCACTTTTAAAATAATCAATACCGCTTTTTGTACACCCACTTGACACCAATGGGCTTCTTACCAGGTGGTAAAGAAGTTAGCACCCTCATGTCATTATTTTCAATGGAGTGGATTTCTTCATCCATTGCTTGGATCCACTTCTCATCTATTGTTGCATCGTCATAGGATATGGGGTCACATGCTGCAAATAAACAGAAGTTTACCATTGTTTCATCGGTGATTTGTCACCGTCATTATGATCAACTCTTGTGACCACATAATCCTTGAATCCCGGCGTCTTCCGTGGTCGTTATGAACGACGAATCAATGGTTCTCAGTAGTCATTGTTGGTGAGGAGGATGAACTACCAGGTGAAAGTGATGGAACTTCAATTTGAGATTCTTCGATCTCCCTCACCAATGGTTCATCTTCAATAGGGACACCTTTCTGGTCAATCTTTTGGTTCGAGTCCCAAGCTTCATCTTCAAAAAATTGGACATCTGTGCTGATAATTACCTTCTTCGTGATTGGATTATATAGCCTATAAGCTTAGTCACATCACTATAGCTGATGAAAATGCACTTCTTGCTTTTGTCATCCAACTTTTTCCTCCATTCGTCTGGTATATGGGGATATGCCATGCACCCAAATACTCATAGGAATGAAACATTTGGCTTGTTGCCACTCCAAGCCTCTTCTGGGGTTCTTCCAAGGACACTCCTTGTTGGACACGTCAGCACAAATACAGCACAAGCAATGGCTTCTACCCAAAAATCCTTCGATAGTGCTTTAGCCTTTAGCTTACTTCTTGCCATTTCAAAAATTGTTCTATTCTTTCTTTTTGATATACCATTTTACTGAGGAGTATAGCTAGCAGTCAACTAACATTTGACTCCATGAATTTTACAATAATTGTCAAATTCATTGGAAGTAAATTTTTCACCTCTATCCGATCTTAACGTCTTTAAATTGAAGCCACTATGTTTTTCAACATAGACTTTGAATTCTTTAAATTTGACAAAAACTTCGGATTTTTCTTCAAAAAATATATCCATGTTTTTCTAGTAAAATCATCAACAAAAATTAGCGTGTACCTTTTTTGTCCAAATGATTCCACCTCAACAGGGCCACAGATATTTGTATGTACCAACTCCAGAGGTTGCTTGGCTCTTCTAGCTCTCCCAATTGGAAAAGATTTCCGATGTTGCTTTCAACAAGACATCCTTCACATGAGTGACCTGGAGTGTCGATCAAGGGCATGCCAGTCCACCATCTTTTTGGACTAGTAATTTAAGTCCACGAAAATTTAGATGACCGAACCGAAGATGCCAAAGCCACTTGCTATCTTTTGTCGTTGCTTGGAAACTCAATAGAGTCTTCATCTGAAGGGATAGAGGAAACATCCGATTCTTCGTCATTTGTGTCGTCGTAATCAGCTTATTATTTGCGCCTCTAATGGTGCACACACCATTTTCAATGTTAACTTTGTGGCCTTTTTCGGATAGTTGCCCAACACTTAGCAAATTCCAAAAGAGTCCTGGTACAAAGTAAACGTCTGCAATAGTAACATTAGTACCATCTTTTGATTTGATATCAATGTTACCTTTGCCCATCACGAGAATTTTGGATTTATTCCGAGAGTTAACTTCACCACGAACCGTTTCATCTAACTTCGAAAATAGCCTACTATCATCGAAGAAGGGGAGAAACATAGAAAAACGTGGCGATGCGACACTTATAACTAGGGGAGCAGAAATGATGAATGCAAGCTTAAGTTATCCACTAACAATAAAAATAAAAATAAAAACTATTCAAGTTCTTTTGTGATGAATATGGTGTTCGCGACATGCATTTTGTTCTAATATATGTAAAGCCAAAATTAGAATTGTTGTATCATTCAATAGTATAAATGTAGCCTATCCATTGCTACACTACTTTAGACACTTGTTTTTCATGTTTTTACGTTCTTGCCAATTCTATAATCGAAGATGTTTTTGTAAATGTCTCCGTACATTTTTCTTGCCTTTTCCCCGTGGGATTAAAGAAAATATCTTCTCGAACCCGTGATAATATTGGTAGCCTCATTCTCCGGTGGATGTTATTCGTTTTCTTTATGTTCAAACCGAGGTGACAAATTCCTATTAGAGATGCTGTAGATCTCCAAGAAGTCAGAGATCCTATTTACCTCCCAGAATAATGAAGCCATTCTGGTCCACATCCCGCGGTCGTGGTCAAAGCTCGAACTAATGAACTCCACAATTGCCGTGCCAACAATTTCGAGCAGCCAACCGCAGTCCTGAGATTAATCAAAACCCACGTCAGGCATTGACCGGCAGAGCCTGCTAGCGCGTTGTGTAGTGAGAAAAAAAAAACAATTTCAAGCAGTAAATAGCATACGGTCTCCACTTGGATTGCTATAGTTTCATATCTTCGATTTCGATAACAACAAGCAAAGCCTGATCAGTTGTCCTGATCTCCTCTTTCGTAAGAAAGAGATCTTTTCTTTGGTCCACAATCTCCAACTTGTTGAAAAGTAAATCAGTCTAGGCAGGACTTTCTGCTCGATTTGCCCACAGAGTCGCGAGAAAAGTGATGCTTTTGGTCCGCACCAGATCAATCGAGTGCGGCATTGTTTTAATGGTGTTGGGATGCTTTTGACCGAGGGGAAAGCCGTGAAAAGGTGGCCACGTCGCTCTATCGTATGTTAACCCTCTTAAAATCGAATGATATTCTATTCTCTTTGCGCTCTGCATTAAGTCAATAGTCGAATGATTTGATCAAAAGTTAGCATGATCTAACACCAAGAGATTAGGCTTCTTGAGATGTAAGCTCATGGTCACCTGCTTTCAATGAAAGATGAAACTTGATGTATCCTAACGGATCGGATACATTGAACGTACCAAAAAGTCAGAAAAAGTTTTTGCACGCAAGTTGAAGAAAGCTTTCTTTGAAAGCCAGTGAAGATGAAAAAAAGAAGGAAGGTAGAAAGGAATGGCATCCGTTGCTTCGCCATCTCCGTTCCACAAGAGAGTGCACGTTCACGTTGGCCATCCTCAAAGGATAAGCTAACAGGGCAAACCCCATTTCCTACACTTCCTTATTGGATCCCTGCAGCCACAGTTGCCCGTCTGCCGCCATCCTCCGCCGTCGCCATTGCAACCACCCCCTTCCCTTATCTTTCTCCTTGCACTCTCTTGGAGAGGAGGTCAACGGTTGCCGCTAGCCTATACAAGAGTTACAGTACTTGTTTGTATAAACTATCCTCTCGAATCTCAAGGTCACGCTTTGGAGTCATACGAAAGCTCACCCTTTTCGTGGTCATATTTCGAAAATATGCAGATGATTTATCTTGAAGGAAATTGTCTGGAAAAAAGAAGTGCAAAGTCACTCGAATCCATGACTGGCGGGGGTACCTTATCGTTTTCCTTTCTCTTGACAGTCACTTGAAGACTTTTGCAGCATATAATTGAACTTTCCGGACGTAGAACTTTCATGTTCATGCAAACGTGGATATCACTCAGGCGTATCGGTCCCATGACACCATCACGCGCAACGACTAAAAGAAGCTGGACATATAAAACCGAATACAAGTCCGGATCAAAACGTAAACCCATTCTGAAGAGTTATTCTTCTTTTTTATTTTTTTTATCAGGTTTCATTTGGAAACCGGCTAATTATATGTGAAATGCATAGTTCAAATATAGAAATATGAGTAACGTGAAACCTTGGTAACCCATCGTATTGAGAAGAATGTGAAATTGTTGAAATAGCATGAGATTAATGAGGTTCGGATGTCGGGAGAGCTACGCCCGTCCGTTCTTAGGTTTTCCAAAGTGGATATCGAATCAATCTCGCTACCCGAACTAGAGGGTTGGGGACAAGTCAAGAACCTAATCACGCCATTGCACATATCTCCATGAACGATTGACGTTACGTACTATAAATGACTATTGCAAGTCATCAACCGAGAAAGAAATGTAAATTCGAAGAACTAAGGAGTATGGTTTGCCCAACTCTAATTGGCGGATCACTATAAGTCTCGGATTTGATCCAATCCACCAATATGGTAAATACATACGTATGCATCCACACACATGTTTGTGGGCATGATAAGTTGCAAAGTATATTTTCAAATCTTATTTTGAGATGAGAACAACAATAAACTAACTGTCTAATCATAGCAAGCGCATAAATTAAGTTGACGGGACAAGATGAATTAATTTAACGTGGCCACAGATACAGTAATTCTTTTTGAGTAACAGTTTGATTCTACTTTTAATAAATCACACGCAATGTACGAAATTATACCCTAAATCGCTGCCATATTCTCGTTATCGAACTCCCAGATATATGCGGTACGGTGCATCTTGTTTGAACAGCGGCACAAGCTAGTGGGTTGCTGGGAAACGATGTAAAAGGAGAGAGGTTGGAGTGGGCATAAATGATTATGATTCGTTGGATATACTTCCGGGGCATATATTCAAACTATAAAATTAACAGTAATAATAAAATATGCGTTGGGGCCAGCGGGTTAGGAGTTGACCCCGTGGAAAAACAAAGGATTGTGGGTGATTGAGAAAAGATTACGCCAAGATTCGATTAAGATTGTGTTGAAATTACGAGATTGTTTTAGGACTTTTTATAAAGTGGGATTTTCTTCTTTTGTTTTCTATTGGTGCACGACATTTGGTCACGGGATTTGGAATAGTGCCCCCCTGCCGTGTGGAAGGAGGGGTTTTGCCAAGCTGCAACGCGACGAGCATGACACCGGATTTGAAGACGCAATTTGACAATTGCGCTCTCGTTGAACCGTGAGCTACGGGGCGTGTGGGATTTGAAGTAGTAGAATATTGTTGAAAATCGCTCCGGACTTGTTGAAAATCTTCGTTCGAATTTCACCAATTTTGCACTTGTTGCTCTAGATTAGGTCGTTTGTTCGATTTAGAGGCTTGGACCTAATTGGTTCACGAGGGTTCACGAGACTCTCGAATAATCGACGGGCTTTTTGGGGTACCTGATTTCTGTGCCCGTTCCATTAAATTATTAACAAAACAAGATTTGCTAAGTTAATTGTGATCTGGTATTGGTTCTTGAGAAGTTCTTTTCTATTATTTTCAACTTCACGATGGCTTTTTCCATATTATGACCAAAATAATGGATGCTAGCTATTATTTTTTTTGCTCAAAGTCGTCTCATTACTAAACAGGAAAAAGAAGAAACACCCTACTCCTGACTTCGTCAACTAGAAAAACAAGTATTTCATTTTCAAGTCCCATAGCATAACTACCCATTTTTATATATCACCTCCCGATATTTCAAGTCTTATAGCAAAACCACCTCGTCTTATATGTTAACTCCCGAATATTAAATAAAATAAAATAAAGCTATGTCCTCACTCTACATTTCTTTTTTTATTAAAATTATAATCCCTGAACATTTGAATCTTTTGATTTAATTGATTTTCATAAACATACGAAACATTATGTAAAAGCCGAACGAGACTTAATTAGAAGGCTTGGTAGTTTGTGGAGCTTGTCAAGCTCGGGGCCAAATAAGCATGTCTCAAAAAAGCCCTCTATAGACAAAGCACGACAATTCCGTTCGGTCCGTCCATTTGAGCCGAATCTAATATGTAGCGACGATTGAACAGGAACAATAATTGCCCTAACTAAAGACCGCATGATGACTAGGTGGTTGCATAGATTAGGTCTAGGATTTCCCCTAACTCCCAATCTCAAATCGAAACCGGGCTCTCCCTTTTCTATTCATCTTGTAGCCAAACTGGCTAAAGTTTTTGGTTTAGGGGGGTGAAAAAAAAAAAAATAGAAGTTGGGAGAGGCAGAGGGAATCACAAAACGTTCTTCCATGTACTTGATAAGAGAGAGAGGAAGGCAAGTGAGTCCAATGAAGGGTGTAGGGGAGGGGGAGGGGGGGGGGGGGGGGGACCAGGGAAAGAGGAGAGGGCAGGAGAGCAGGGAATCGCAGCCAATCCGAGGGATTTGTTGATGGTGGGTAGGGGCCAAATAAAAAGGCCTTCGCCTGGCCATGTGAGGACGAGGATGAAAGGAGCGATGGCAGGAGGAAGGAGGAGGAAGAGACGATGCCGATGATGATGATGATGATGATGATGATGAAGAAGATGGTGATGATGATGATCATTTATTGAACACATACATGAAACCCCGGAAGGGGCCAAAACCTCTTTTTCGTTCTTCGGGGATAGCGATGGCTTCCTTTGACTTAGCCCACGCACCACACACGCACACATGGCCGACACACCATATCACGCTCACTTTGTGTGGCCAACGCCCGATTTGGGGCAAAGGAAGGAAATTTAAATTAAAAAAAAAAAACAAAAAGCAGCCTCTCCCCACGGCGTTTCACGCTATCGTCGCTCTCTCGATTCGCATTCGCCTAAACATCGTTTGGTGATGTACGACCGTGTCTGAGGAAAGGGAAATATGCCCGATCGGTTGCGTAAGTTCGTGTTAGACCCGTCGTATGGGGGTCGTGCCGTAGTCCTCGCGTTTCGAGTCGTGTTCTCCGGACAAAAGGGTAAACATATTCTAGAAACAACCAATCTGTACTTGCGTTCATGTTGGCCGTGTAAAATGATCCTAGTGGGATCGACCCAATTTTCCAATGCAAAATCATCGCATAATTACGTCACACGGGTCTATGACCACATATATTTTTCATGATTTAAGGCTTTCCTTTATAGAAGAAAGTTTGAATTTAGTAATTGATATGGACATCGGAATAAAAGAAAGGTCATTCCGTACATGTTATTTGATATATGATCCAAAAATCTATTTATACACGTATCGGAGGATCATCGCATCTTCTTCTTCTTACTTTTTTTTTTTTTTTTGGTTGCGCTTTTGTCCAGACAAAGTCTCATGTCCTGGAAGGGGTGCTTGAATGGACAAAAGGGCAACTGGTCCCCACGCAATCTTCTCCTTATTCCATCAAAAGATATCGACGCCTTTTTCAAAGGAAGCCCCCAGCATCTTCCCCTGTTTACACATCTCGCTTCGCCAAAATATCTTTTGCCCCCTCCCCACCTTGAGATCCAACCTACTCCCCAACGTACCCGGCACGTGAACAGGCTGCTTTCTTCATTGCAAGCGCGTATCTTACAGTTCTCTTCTCCAACTTAATTCAGCTCCCTCTCTCTGATTGCTTCCTTTGAAATAATATTCATGTGATCTCCTTTCATCTATTAATTTAAAAAATTTTGAATTGAATTTTCTTATGTGATATCGCTTTATAACCGATTATGACCCGCTTGCATATTTTTTATCTTCGAGCAACTTAGCGTCATGAAAAATATAGTTTGCACAAATAATAGTGTCCAAAAGACATCAAGTCGTGTTCTCGTGACAATTAAAATCATTATCATTGAAGGCTTGGCTTGCCTAATGGTAGAGGTGTCCTTACAAGTTATATTAGATTATTTGTGCAGAGAAATGATCAAATTTAAGTTTTGGACTGAAAAAGTTATTATTTGACTAACGGGAGCCATTTTTAAACTGAATTGGACTAAATTGCCTATTCTCATACCTATGTATATAACTTTAAAAATGTACAGTAATAAAAGAGTTAACTTCATCACTGATTAAAAGGAATCTAGTGGATTTCAAGGATAGATCGTTGAACTTTAATTCTAATCACTCGTCACATCAAATTTTTATATACTTTTGTAATCGATGCATTTTCATTGGAATTTGGACTTGAGAGCCACCCGATGGATCATATTGGGGGCGAAGCATTGCGTGACGGGGAGAAAAACTAACGTACGGAAGGTTGTCGTGGCCGGGCTTAATTGAATCATGGGTCAAGACTCATTGACATTTGCTAGTGTCCGGGTCTTGTCCAAAACCCCTGTTCAAGAAGAATCTTCGGGTCAAAGCGACCTTTCCCAGAAGGATTTCCAAGATTTCGGGTCTAATCTCGTCTTACGTCGCTAATCATCTACGAACAGAGAATTACACAAAAACCTCAAACTCCTATTCGAGCGAAATCAGAGGAGGGGGTAAGGAAACCAGTCCACCAGCGAACGAACGGACCGACCCGCCATTCTCGGAAACAAGTCGACCTCTTGACGAGGCGGTCGGTAATCCGGTTGGGGAAATCGAAGGACCCCCACCAGTAATTGAGGGAAAGAGGGGGCATTTAATGAATCCCAAAAAGCCTCTTCAATTCAATTTCGACCAAAGGTTCTAGATCTAAGAATTCAACCCCTTAATGACAGATGTGTAAAATGGATCACTCGAATCGAGAATCGCTTTGATCGGACTAAATTAGCTGGTGTAATCCGGTCCCGATAATATTGGTCTAATTTTCAATTTCTAAAAGTGGAGTCGATGTCTAGGCAATTCGACTCTCAATTCCAAAGAAAAATTAGACTAGATCGGCGGAATATTTTTTTTATTTTTTTGAAATTAATAAAATGTAAAATAAACACTATTTTAATTTGATTTCAAGTAATTAGGGACAAGGTAATAAAAAAAGTTAAGTGATTGATTTCATTGGAACAGACTGAACCGATGATGTAGTTCAGTTTCCCGATCGTAGGACTAATTGATCCCGTGTTCCAATTTTTGAGAAATGGAAACCGCTCATCCCTCCAGTCCCACGTGTGAAAGTCAAATGAAAAATCAGAGCGCCGGCCCCCGGGAGAGGGGAGAGGCTTTCGGAAATTTGGTTGATTGAGGGCGGTGGATTGTGTCAGTTCGCGTGAGAATGAGATCCACGCATTCATCGCGATGTCCCTTTCGCAGAGATCTCCGATTGCGATATTTATTATAGCAGCCCCTCTCTCTCTCTCTCTCTCTGGTAATTAGATTTTAATTTGACGATTTTGTTCCCAACAGTTTGACAATTACTTGCCAACATTGTCAACATGTCACACCCGCCTCTGGAAGATGATTCCTTAACAGCCGGGGCGAAGCATCATCTGTAATGGCCACATGAAAATCATGTTAGCTAGTGGTTTTATGATGGGTCTTAGTAAAAGCTTGTCGCTAGATTACATACGATGATGATCCAAAGTTACTCTGCTTAGCGTATTGGCTTGGGGAAATCGAATGCAAAATTTGAGAATAATATTCAACTGGTCCACGGCCTGCAGTAAATGATCGTGTGGATGCGTCCCTGACAGGTTAGTTGAACCTAGATTTTCTAATGCACTTATCGATCTATGTACTGATATTTCTTGTTACTAACGTGCAAGTAGCACTTAAAAAATTAGAAAATCTTTTTTATGTGTAACTGGCCATTTCTCGGACAACCTATTGTGGGCTAGTTGCAGATTAGCCATCATCGACCAGTCTAGGTTGTGCCTGAATTGATTTTACACCTTACTGTTCACTTACTTTTTACTCGACCAGAGAGTCTAGCAAGCTCGTGCGCATTGACTTTTTCAGTTATGAAGCGTTTGAAATTATACAACTATCATTGAAGGGACTCGCATGTGATTTTTTTTTTTTTTTAACTTCTGGGAAATTGGGACCATATTTCGAGAGGTTTGCGCGACTTTTCATTTTTTTTCAGCAAATGAAGAAGTTCTTAGGCTTTTAGTACAATCGCTGAAATGAAAATGAACATGAAAAAGCCAAAAGGCTATATTTCTAAATATGATGGACCAAGTCGAAAACTAGACATCGACTAGTCACGGCATTGTGAGGCTGTAAGCTAGCCAGGGAGAAGTGGTGGCCATGGACATGCATGACTTAGAGTGATAGGTAGAGGTCAAAAAAAAGAACAGTACCAAAAAGCAAATGTTTTAGAAATTTATTATTGAGGATGATTTACATTTACATATTTTCATGGATAATAAAAATATTTTTTATTTATTCATTTTTATAAGTAATACAAATAATTATTTTTTAAATAATGTTTTCGGAATCATTCATAATTCATAAAACAAGTAGAGTGATATCATATTCAAATTCATAACATGCGATATCATTTAGCAATCATAATTAGAAGTAATTTTAGCTTTATTGATGGGTAAAAATAACCCATATTAGCATTTTCGTGAGCAGTACTTTCTTTTTCTTCGATGACTTATTATACTTATGTTGACTAGTGATTTTCTATTTAAACTTTGAGTTTTCTGAATTTAAAAAAAAACTAAGAAGAATTACTAAAGAAAAAAGTGAAATTGCTAGGACATACTTCATATTGTCAAAAATGAGGCAAAAATATACAACGCTTGCCAAGTCCGTGCAGTACATGAAACGATTGATGTATGACATCGAGAGTGTTCAACACGACCAGGGGCTGCATGGAAATTCCAAGGGCCGAAAATGAAACCTTTTTCTGTATTTCTTTTTTGACAATTCAAGGCCACGCAATACGACAAAAGCACAAATTTGGTCCGACCGAATATTTGGAAAAAAAATCTGCATCGACAAATCAGCTCGAATTCAATAATTGGGAAGAGAGAGACAAAGTGGGAGGAGGGAACAGAGCATGATGAGACAAAAAAGCAGGATTTTCAGAGAACAATTTATCGTCCAAATTGCAATTGATATAACTGTACAATGATCATAAAAATATGTATTTATTTTTACATTTTATTTTTACATTAAAATATTATCTTATGTTACTTAACAATGCATCTTATATACTCTTTATATCGGTGTGATATTTCTCCACTTCTTTTTATTTTAGTTTTTGAGTTAGAATTTATAACTTAATATCAAAGAGAATTGCCATTTAAGATTTTTTTTATTGAACTGTCTATGTCGACTTGCACCTATAATGTAAGGTTAAAGTCGATTTCAATGTAATTTGTAACTATTTGTGTCGTGTTAGTCATTAGGAGCTTGTGACGTTGAAATGATAGTACCACATTTATTTATTTTTGCTTGAGAGTACCGCATTAATTAAAGTAGCCTTTTATCTTTTTCAAAAAATGAACCGTTTGTGGAGATGGTTTCATGTTTTAAGCTTTCTGGTTATTTTTGTTCTTTCATTTTTGGGAATAGAAATCCATTTTATAAAGTCAACTAATTTCTCTACTCCTAAGAATAGATTGGTGGATAAAAAATAGATTTTGAACAAAATCATTAGGTAGACATAAATTATATATTTGTATCTTGGAACAATTTCAATTTTTTTCTTTCCTTTTTTTCTTTTATTCTTCTTTCTCTTCTTGCCGGTCGCTAGGCCTTGGCGATGGCTGGCAGCTAGCTAGACGAGAGTTAGTAGCTGGTTAGAGGAGGAAGAAGAACATGAGGAGTAAAAAGAAGAAAAATCTCATAAAATTATTAAATTAAAAAAATTATACATTACAAAAAAAGTTGAAGGGTTGTACAGAATATAAACCTATTTTTTATTTTATTAATGGAAATTTTGTGCAGTCACCAAACACATTCAAATGCTTATAAACTTATCCAAAAAACAAAATCAGAAAAAAAAATCATTTATAAGCATAAATCGTTTATATAAACAAAATTGTTACGAAACATACTTTTTTTTTTTTTTGTTGGGAGTTACCAAACGCACTTTAAGTAGCCAATTCTCGACCTTTATGTTCGAGGCCATGGTCACTAAATTTAGAGCATTTGGCGTCCATGGCTCCACAAGCTCTGAGTTTATGACCATGTCCTCTATATTCAATGTCTCGCTACCATAGTAGCCGATCTAGATCAACCAACGAGAATTAGTGACAGAATCGGGGAGGTAACTCAAGGACGGCGATGGCCGTGATGGGGCAGGGTGTTGATGACAGTGGCGAACGATGGTGTGAGGTTGAGAAGACGCGGGAGTTTATGGGTGATGTAGGCTGGAGTTTGTAGTAGAGCTCGACAGTTTAGGGATCTGCAAAGACAGCAATTTGGTCTTTCGGAGTAGGATGTTTTGTTTAGAGGTAAGAAACTAGTATTTTCGAAAAAAAAAAGGTACTGGGGAGTGGTCTTCGCGTAAAAGTTGAGGCATTTTTTTGGTACTTTCCTCATCTCTTAAGTCAAAACTTGCCACGATCATCAAACATGCTTGATTTTAATAGGTGTTGAGTATGGAGTTATCAAATGGACTCGCAATGTTTGCTCATTACAATTGTGATTACGTTGCGAGAAACTATAACACGTGTGATTGAGAAAACGTGTTTTTAAGCCGTAATGTCTTGAAAGATTGATAAAGCTATTGCTCGAACGCTTGTAGTCCTCAATGGGTAGTGCCAATATTAGGAAGGCATGTGGCATTCGCGAATTGTTAGTGCTCTTATTTACATGATCTGTAATTGTTCCAATCATGGAAAATTACACAAATTATGTTGACAATTCGAGTTGAATTGAACTTAGGGATTACATATATAGCATATTCGATCACTTCGAGCTTAACAATATCAAGTGTAGTCACTAGATTACTCCCCCGTTCCCAAAAAAGAAGAAGAGAGTATCATCATTCAAAAATAAGTGTCATAGCGATTTCTTTTTAATATTTAAGTTTTCAACATACTTATTTTATCTCTCTAAATTCGTTTCACTTATTGTTTACTTTAGCATAGAAGTGACATTTTATACACATTTGGGGTGAGCACTAATCCAAAGTATCTTTCGTTACTATTGGACCGACACGGTGGCTTTTGTTTTGATTTTAGGATTTGCATAATAAATTCCAAACTCCCAAAATAGGGAATCTACCAAGACAATATGAGTTATAGGTTCCAACCCATATCGGAATTGTTTATTTATACTTAGTGAATGTTAGCTTAGATAAGGTAGGTTCTAGTTTTATGGTGGTGTCAAATCTATTTCCAACTTGACGAATGCTGACACACCAGATAAACTTTTCGAGGACATGAATTATTTGATATCCGCTTTGAAGAATTCAATTCTTTCAAGTTGTTCATGACTCTCAACTCTCCACAATAATCCAATTGAAGATGCCGTGATTTTTCTTTTTTAGCGAACCATTGCTTTTGGGGAATGAGAATTTATGTTGGAAATTTAACTTTCATTTTGCTCGATTAAGGGATGAGTTGGACGGTTCCCAATTGCTTCATATTTCCGTTAGTTTTTTGCACCGTACTTCTCACCATTTAGTTACTCTACTATCTTGCTCTAACCGTTATTCGTCTCACTTGTAAATCGGGGGGTGTTTTACTCAAATTTGTCCTCTTAAGGAGTAAACAAAAAACGAGACAAAAAAGAAGAAGGAATTGGCCAATTCCCGAGTATCTTTCGGGGCAAGGTTTCGGGTTCAACTGGTGAAATAGATCGATTTCGGTCGTTAAAACAAATTTTTCGTTTGAAACGTTATTTAAAATTCACGAAAAGATGTATCGAGATACGGTGAGACAAAAGGAAATTGATTTCTCGATAGATGTTATGGTCGAGAGAAGCTCCTTTTTTTTCGTTTTTTAACGAAAGAAAGACGAAAGAGGTAAAGGGTCCATCTCGGAGAGAGAGAGAAAAAAAACACGAATAGTTTTTTTTTTTTCCCTCCGCTCTTTTTTTTTTTTTTTTTTTAATAATGAGGCAGACCCTGAGAGGGGGCGGGGGCCGGGGGGAGGGGGAGACAAGAGCGTATCTGCAAAAAATCCACAAAATTCGATTCAGTTTGCTTTTTAAAGCAAGGCCAGCAATTAAATAAATAAAAAAATAAGTAGAAATAAAAAAAGAAAAAGAAAAAGAAAAAGAAAAACAGAGAGAGATCGTCTCTCTCATCAGTCTCTCTCCTCTCTTTCCTTCTTCCTCTCATCGTCCCTTCTTCTCCATTAAACCAAATCTCCTCCCTTGGATCGAGACGAACCCGGAAGAAGGAAAAAGAAAGCTCTTTTCCACTCGCCCAATTCAATGCACCATCATCTCCTCCTACTCCTTAATCCATCCCACGCTTTGAACGGACCCCGTTGTTGTTTTACTTTCTTTATTCTTCTCCTCTTCTTCCAACAACAACAACAGCAGCAGCAGCGCACGCACACGCACGCACGCGACTCTTCTCTTTCTTGAACATCGTGTCTCCTCCTCCTCACTCCCCCACTTCCCTCCTCCTGGCCTTTCGCTCGTGTTGGTTTTGCTTCGCTGTGTGCTGTGTTGGGAGGTCAATCTTTTCACGGGGCCTCGGTTGGAATAAACAAGAGCCAGAAAATCAGTGAACGTGCTCTTCTTTCCTCCTGCTGTCTTGCCAAACTTCACGCCTTCGAGCTCCACGAGAGAGAGAGAGAGAGAGGGACAGGACATGATTGGTGCTTTCTCTCTCTTCGGGGGTATTTTTTATTCCGTTCAAAGATTGGAACAGTGGCCAGTTCTCATTTTTAGATAAGAGGAGAGAGAGAGAGGGAGGGAGAGGGGGAGGGAGAGCTTTGTCTTGGAGTTTGAGCTCTCTCTCCATCTTTTGAGAGCCATGCTCGTCTCTATGTGACTCGAGACGAGCTCGTCTTTTTTTGAATTCTTCTTGCTTTCCTCTCTTTAGAAAGCTCTACGACCATTGGGTTTCTAGAGAGAGAGAGAGAATGTGCGAGTGTGCGTGTGTATGTGTGTGTTTGTAGAGTCTAGAGGGCGCGCTCGCTAGCCTTGAGAAACAGATTTTATCTAACACCTTTTTTTACTTGTTTTCCCTTTTCGTTCGTTGCCCCTTTTCGCTTTCTGTTCTTTCTTTGAATGCTGTCTGCAAAATAATTTCCTTTGGGTTCATCTTTACTCTTTTTGTCCGGAAAAGAGTGCTCCCCGAAAATCATCATTACTTTTGTAATTCAGCTGCGTAAACAAGTCCTGAGCTTTTCTGAGCTATAGCATGAAGTGGGTATCTGGAAAACAAGGAGGAAAAGAAGAGGAACAGCAAGAAGAAGGAAAAGCTCAACACAGGAGAAGCAGAATCTGACACAAAGCTTTACACAGAGGCAGTGAAGGGATGGGGGTGAAAATGCAACAGAGCCACCATTTGGTGGCCGTGAAGTTGAATGAGCAGGTGGGGACAAAGAGAGGGTACACATTCATTCAGTCGAACAGGGCTTGGATTCCCAAATTCTTGGTCCTTTCGGTGGTGGGGATGGCATTCTTGAGCATGTCGATCTACAGAAAAATGGACGCTGACATCAAGGTGAGGAGGAAGGAGGTGCTGGTTAGCATGTGCGATCAGAGGGCAAGGATGTTGAAAGACCAGTTCAGTGTCAGTGTTAATCATGTTCATGCCTTGGCCATTCTTGTCTCAACTTTTCATTACTACAAGAACCCATCTGCTATCGATCAGGTTCGTCCTTGCACTCTTCTAATCGAAGGATATCTAGGAAATGTGAAACGGAAGATCTTTTGTTTCTCCTTTTTAGCCCCCGTCACCTTTTGTTTTTCTCTTTCACCTTGCGTTTCTTCATGCGAAAGAAGGATTTTTGGAATGTCTCGGCTTCTGGCTCTCCGTTATGTTGGCCAGCGAGCAATTTCTTGGTTCTTCTAATTGAGGAGGACTGGGGAAATGAGAGGAAAATTATCATGGGTCCCACATTTACATGTTACAGTCTGTTCCTTTCTAGAGATTATCCGGCATGTTCTATTTTCAGATGGAGTTGAACTGATTTTAGTCAAGTGAAAAGATGGGAGCATTTCTGTTTATGTTTTATTAAAAGACACAGTGGGGTTACTTCTTACTGAATATTTTGGATCGTAATTGGCATCTTGAAGGAAACATTTGCCGAGTACACAGCAAGAACCGCTTTTGAGCGCCCTCTACTGAGCGGTGTGGCGTATGCGGAAAGAGTGACTAATTCAGAGAGGGAGAAATTCGAAGAGCAACATGGATGGACAATTAAGACAATGGAGAGGCAGCCTTCTCCTGTTAGAGATGAATATGCGCCCGTCATTTTCTCTCAAGAAACCGTATCCTACATCGAATCACTTGACATGATGTCAGGAGAGGTAAAGGCAGATTGTGCGGCTTTTCTTTCCCATCAATGCACGCGCTGAGCTAGAGATCCTGTAAGTAATTCGCCATTGATTTATGGAAGTGACACAACATGCATTTTACTTGTAGGAGGACAGAGAAAATATTCTAAGAGCGGGGGCAACTGGAAAAGCTGTTCTAACAAGCCCATTCAGGTTGTTGGGCTCCCACCATTTGGGGGTTGTATTGACGTTTCCCGTGTACAAGTCAAAACTCCCGCCAAATCCAACTGTGGAAGAGCGCATTGAGGCAACTGTAGGGTGAGCCCCTTATGCTGCATGCCTAAATAGAGATGTCTATTCTTTTTTGACAAAGGAAAAAGGAACTGATGTTGCCTTGGGAAAAAAATGAAGTTTTTGAAGCCTCATTTTCTGAACAATTGAAGCTGAAAATTTTTCGTTGTCTTGTATTTGGAGTTTGCAAATGGAGCTATACTTGATTGCAATATCTAGCTGGCACAGATTCTCACTTGAAAGCAACTAAGCAATTGCCTTGACCATTCTCTACGTGTGTATTTGGGGGAGGTTTCGGGTGGGGGGTCTAAAATTAGGTGATGACACAAGAAGAGGGACGATTGCATTGGGTAAACATGGAGTTTGGATGCTTTATACTGTTGCTATTTCATTTCGTTTGAGTTCACTCCTTCCATCATGCCTTAGGCTCTGTATGTAAAGGATATTGTAATAAAAATGGGAAAAGAAATGAGAGAATTTTTTTTTCCTCTCCTTGTCTCACAAAAATTTCAATTTTTGCCTGCTGTCTACACCAGTCATTCCCCCCTCGCCTCTTTTGTAAATGAACCCTTAACTTCCATGATCCCCCTGATCTTGCTTCTGAAATTTACTTGTTTTGTCACCTTGTTTCATGAAGAGGACTTTTAAAATTAAATCTTTTCTGATGACACAGTAGAAATTTCTATGAACATAAAACTTCATGGTGGCCCTTATTAGTTGCTGCTAAATTCTCGGGTGTATTTAATGGTGCAGTGCAGTGATCTTGGTCCATGCATATAAGCCACAAGCTTTCTGCTGTACCAATATTCTTTAATGATTGTGACTGGATTACCTGGGCCTACCATGGCTCTTTACCATCAGCTTCTCTAATGTTGTTCATCAGCTTCTTTCTATAACTAATGCAAACATAAAGTCTGTTGTATGATGTACATAATGTGACTGTTTAGGAAGGTGGTAGGTTAGAGATTAAGCCAAGAATAATGAAGAAGGATAAATTAGAACTAAGTACCAACAA
Source organism: Eucalyptus leucophloia subsp. euroa (assembly GCA_017140325.1). NCBI lineage: Eukaryota > Viridiplantae > Streptophyta > Magnoliopsida > Myrtales > Myrtaceae > Eucalyptus > Eucalyptus leucophloia. The sequence goes on from CM029476.1 coordinate 24,317,886, forward strand.
ATCTATATGTAGAGTACGTAAGTGGTAAGGAGGGAATAGTAGCTAGTGATGATTTCATATGTACTTGCACAGAAGCAAAGTTGCTTTCCCTCTGTACATTACGTATTTTGAACTTAATATTCTTGATATCAAGTTTGCAAGCATGGATGTGCTGAAGTCATGACTAATTTCAATTTATGCAGATATCTTGGAGGAGCATTTGATGTCGAATCTCTCGTGGAGAATCTACTTGGGCAGCTTGATGGAAATCAGGCAATCTTGGTCAATGTATATGATGTGACAAACTCTTCTGAACCACTTATCATGTATGGTCACCAATATCAAGAGTGTGACACATCCCTTCTACATGAGAGCAAGCTCGACTTTGGTGATCCGTTTAGGAAGCATCAGATGATTTGTAGGTTAGTGGGTTCATCCATGGAGACTTCTTTCTGATTGGATAATTTCCAAGGATCTGATGCTGCCCTTTCCTTTTCTTTTTTGCTAAGCAGATATCATCAGAAGGCACCGCCATCATGGACAGCCCTCACTACTGCATTTTTTGTCTTTGTGATAGGCTTATTAGTAGGGTATATTTTGTATGGTGCAGCAACTCACATTGTCAAAGTCGAAGATGATTTTCATGAGATGCAGGAACTGAAGGTTCGAGCAGAAGCTGCTGATGTTGCCAAATCTCAGGTATTTCCCATTATTCTTTCTCCGCAGTTCAGTGCACATATTTGAGAGCAATTTTATATTGATGAGTTGCTGATTGCAGTTTCTTGCTACTGTTTCTCATGAGATTAGAACTCCAATGAATGGCATCCTTGGTATGTTGTGTATCCTTTTGGGAGATTTATTTTTCTATTATTTCCTCTTATGACTTTTTGGTCAGCATCACCATCTTGGGTGTTGTTCTATTTTCAGGAATGCTTGCTCTGCTTCTTGACACAGAATTGAGTTCTACTCAAAGAGACTATGCACAAACTGCTCAAATCTGTGGAAAAGCATTAATAGCACTGATAAATGAGGTACTTGACCGTGCTAAAATTGAAGCGGGCAAGTTAGAGCTAGAGACAGTCCCATTCGACATTCGATCCATTCTTGATGATGTTCTCTCCCTATTCTCTGAGGAGTCCAGACACAAAGGTATTGAGGTAGGTCTGAACATAGCGCAAGAATGCTCATGCTAATAATTTTATGGTTTCTGTATTGTCTGAACTCTGAAGATTCTTTGGATTTATTATTTTTTACAGTATGCTCGATTTCTTAATTATGGTAGTCGAAGTTATAATTTGATGTCCACATTTTTCATTATGGAACTGATGTGCTTTCTGTTCTTCTGTCTGGAAATGCCTCCTCTGCTTCTCTTTCTGCGTGCAACTTTCAACTACTATCCTCTTCGATTATCTACGGCACATGCGTTAAAACCCATTTTGGAAGTGAAGCTTGCTGTCTTTGTTGCTGACAAAGTGCCAGAAATTGTCATGGGGGATCCGGGAAGATTCAGACAGATAATTACTAACCTTGTTGGAAACTCTGTTAAAGTAAGTGCAATTTCTGTTCTCTGTATTCAAGCAATAAAAAAACCAAATCATATTGTTCAGCTTGTGTAAAAATTACCTACTTGAAATCTGTGTATTGGAATAAGTTTCAACTATTTGAGTAATGGCATTATTTGGGTGTCTACTAGTGTTGCGCATATATCTGAGACTTATGATGATCTAATTGCAAATGAGTCTTTTAATTACATTATTTGGCTACAAATTACACAGATGTACCATGCTTCTTGTTCTTGTTCTTTTTTTTTTTTCCTCGAGTCTAGTGAACAAGAGATTGCCAAGATGTTTGCAGCTCTCATTTTGTTTCATTTCATTAAAGTACTCACTAAATTGAACACTTGACAGTTCACCGAGAAGGGACATATATTTGTGAAAGTCCATCTGGCTGACCAAGTAAAGGGTGCGACTAATGCACACGCTAAAACTTGCCTAAATGGACGACCAGAGGAAGATATATTGATTTCTGATGGGTCACAGTTGGAAACATTGAGTGGATGCGAAGTAGCCGATGAGAGGAACAGTTGGGATACCTTTAACCTTTTGGTAGCTGAAGACCAGTTCAATTCCGTTGATTCCAACATGACTAGTAATGAAGCTTCTGAAAATGTCACGGTAATGGTCAGTGTTGAAGATACCGGCATCGGCATTCCATTGCGGGCCCAGGATCGTGTATTTATGCCCTTCATGCAGGCGGATAGCTCAACTTCTAGAACTTATGGTGGAACTGGGATTGGCTTGAGTATTAGCAAGTGTCTGGTTGAGCTGATGGGTGGACACATAAACTTCATAAGCCGGCCTCAGATTGGGAGCACATTCTCCTTTACGGCTGTGTTTGGAAGATGCAAAAGGCTTGTGTTTGCTAATGTGAAGAGGACTTTTGAAGATCTTCCTTCTGGTTTTAAAGGATTGAAAGCAATAGTGGTTGATGGTAAGCCAGTCAGAGCTGCCGTAACTAGATACCATTTGAATAGACTTGGCATTAACGTTGAAGTCGCAAGTAGCATCAATGCTATAACAGCTACGGGCGGGAAAAATGGTTCTCTGACTGCTGGGTATGTTCCACTTCTTGCACATAATTTCTATGAACTCTGGTCATTTTTCCAACATTCTCATTTTTGTGCTTATAATGGAGAAGAAAACCCTGGCATGAGAGATATAACTGCAAAATTCGAAGGTGTATTTGCTATAAATACAAAGTTTATAAGGTCTTTATGCTCAAATGTTTCTTGAATCATGTCGATGAAAAGTTTGAATCTTGACAAACACACTACTAATGTTGCTGCACTGACTTATTGGTAGCTTCTAGATGGATCTCATTTAAACTTAACAAATTATCTGTTTCTTCTGTTGCATCAATTGTAATGTATGTTTTGAGGGAAAATCTTAAGTTGCAGATTTTTCCTCCGTTTCTCTCTTCTGCTTTTCCTTCAGTAGTGTAACTTGGGTCATACCTCATCAAAGTGCCTGAATGTTCTTTAAAAAGAATTAACTCCTTTTTACTCAATTGTTGCATGTGGTTCATAGTAGTTGTCAATAAACAGAAAGAGACAACCAGCTGGCTGATCAATGTCTGTTGATGTACTTAGTGGGCTGAAAATACATGTTTCTAGCAGAAGAAAGTAAATTAACTGACATATCCAGCCCAAAATGAGCTGAGTTTTGAGGCAAATGCGGCTTCTGATTGCTTTTTCCCCCTATGTGACAGATATCGGCACCCAGACATAATTCTAGTTGAGAAAGACATGTGGATGTCCAGCATTGACAGCTGGATAAGTTTAACGGTGGCAGACTGGAAACAGAATGGCAATTTAATTCAGCTTCCGAAAATCCTCCTCGCAAGCAAAATCAGTGCTTCTGAATTAGAGAAGGCGAAAGCTTCTGGTTTTGCCGATACTGTCATTATGAAACCAGTGAGAGCAAGCATGCTTGCTGCATGTCTGCAACAGGTTCTGGGTATCGGAAGGAAGAAGCAATTGCAGAAGGATATGAACATGCGAAATGGATCTAGTGCCCTGCGGAGCCTTCTCTATGGCAAGAAGATATTGGTGGTTGATGACAACAAGGTTAATCGAAGAGTTGCAGCAGGCGCACTCAAGAAATTTGGGGCCAATGTAGAGTGTGCAGAGAGTGGAAAAGCTGCATTAGAGTTGCTTCAACTGCCACATGACTTTGATGCTTGTTTCATGGATATCCAAATGCCTGAAATGGATGGGTATGCTCTACTCACTCTGTCTGTTGTCCAAATGTGATAGGATGCTCTCAATCCAGTTTTTGTCAATAATTATGCATTAATCCCCGTGCTCGCAGTTTTGTCCTTCAACTTGTGAAATGAAGGACTTGTTGAAGCATTAGCATTAATTGGTTTCTCCTGCTGAGAGAGAAATAGCTATGGTTCTCCTGCTTTCATTATTTCCAGATGAGGTAAAATCATGGACATTGAGAAACATGTTTTAAACTTATCATTTAAGTAAATTGCATAGACAATGCAATGATAGGAAGTACACGGAGGACTAAGCAATAGAACTTCTTTTGGCCTCCCTTTTGTGCACAAGCACTGTTAGAGAACATAGTTGAACTCTTGAAAATGTGGGAAGTACTTTAAAAGAGAGTGACCTAAGTTTAAGTTCCTTAAATAATCACGCATTTCAGTGCTTACAAGTTTCTTAAGGGAGTTATGCTACCCTTTTGACACTATTGAAAGTGATAAAATGTTGGAACAATTCGTGTTATTTGTTCTTTTGCTATCAAATACTGTTGAAGACCTTCCATTTTTTTCAGTTGTCATGTCATGACATTTTTTGATGTGAATCTCCAGCGTTTGAGATTTTGGGCATCACAATTACACCTCATATTGGTTTTACTCATAAATGGTGGCCTTTTAATAGTTAAGGTCATGGGGTTCACATATGACATTGTCATTCGAGAGTTCAGCTTGTCATGGTGTTGGAGCCTCATTGGACTAAATGGTTTGTGATAAGATTTTGAAGACATCGGCGTGTGTTTCCTCTATATAATGCATTTAATAGCGATGTTTGTACTCATGGAGTTATATTTACTTTGATTTGTTGAAACTAGCTTTTATATGCTAGAATGTGTTTCCCTGAACAACCAAGAATTCTCATGGGCAAGCTAGGGAAACCAAGCTTGTTTGTTCACTAGTTATTTTGAGGCAGCAAATATTTTCAGCACTAGGTCATTTTATTGGGGACAATCAATTGAATTTCGACATCTGATATCCTCTACTTAGTTCCTTGGAGATGCAAAAGCAAAAGAGCATCTGTTGGCTAGTAATGTGTCAATCCTTATGGGAGCTTAATCAGAATCATCTGAGGCTTAGTCCAGTTGTCATATTTGCCAACTTATGATCTTATCGCATTAACCATGCACGGTTCTTAAGTAAGAATGATCTCTCTCTCTCTCTCTCTCTCTCTGAGAAGCAGGAGATGGAAGCTGTTCTTCGGGAGGGATTTATTATCTCTGTAAACTGAGCTTTGTGCTGATCAATTGCTTTAATATCATTTTTCCCATTTGTTTTCTTTCTCTACTTCTGGATGAAGTCAGTATTCTCATTTCTTTTCCTTCTATATGCAGATTTGAGGCAACACGACAGATTAGGCTGATGGAGAGCCAGGTGAACGAGCAAATGAAAAGTGAATCTGCAGTTCAAATCGTAAAAGGGGGTGAGTGGCACATGCCCATATTGGCAATGACGGCAGACGTGATTCACGCGACGTATGATGAATGCCTTAAATGCGGGATGGACGGGTATGTCTCAAAGCCCTTTGACGAAGAGAATCTTTACCAGGCGGTTGCCAAATTCTTTAGGACCAAACCCGTCTAGGACTTGAAAACTTGAAGTGTCTGGTGAATTCATGGATGTCGCAACTCAGATGTTGCAGTGAAAAAAAGTGACCAGCGATTTTGTATTCTGCTGGTTGGTTTTTCATGTCGATAATGGCCCCACTCAAAAATCCCGGCACTGGTAAATTGTTCTGACCTGACTGAAATCATTATTTTAACTAGAGTAGAATGAATCGGAGTATTTGTATACTACCATAGAACACCCAGCCCTGCTTGTCTGTATAGATCTTAAGGAGGGGCTAGGAGTCCAAAAGGTGCATATTTTCATCGTTGTAAAATCTTGTATGCTTTTTTCTCAGAAAGCTCTGAACCACTTAATACAATCTGGAAATGCTCTTTTCTTGCTTTCCTTCGTTAAAGATGTGGTGCACTTGCCATTATTGCGGACTTCTTGAATCTTGTTTACTCATTGACTCACGCATAGTTTTAATCATTGACTCACCTGGTGTTGCCTACACAGTCGCTTTTTATGATTTTTGGCTTTCTCCGATGCATATGTTTGAGCATACGAGTCGGAGTTTGAGATAAGGTTATGAAAAGACCAGCAATGTTTTTAATTATTTTGACCTTCTCAAGAAGCCGGTGAGGTGAACCAACTGTGACTTAGTATCAAAAGGGGAAGCTTCAGCTATGCAAGAGTGTGGTGGGAGATAATATTTTGGGAAGATGCAAGTTCTGTTGGGAAAAGATTTGGTATAAAATTTTCCTATGAATGAGGAATGTACGGGGAGTTGAAGTTGCCATGCTGAATAGTCGAGACATAATTGGCTGACTTCATGTGCTCAGATCTTGTCAAATCCTAATTAGAAGGCTGCAACCTGAGGCACTGGAATGTGGCTGAGTTGAAAATGAATGCGAGGGAATCTTAGCTTGAGCATTATGATATCAAAGTTGTTCAGACTTTTTCCGTACAAGAAGAGTGGTGTACCATAGGAAAAAAGCTTTTGCCTCGCTGGGGAAGTGGACTAAAAGCCTGTTCAGAATATATTACGAGATCGCGATCTTGCACATGGAGGGAGAGATTAAAGGTCTTTTCCTGGTAAGGCACATTGAAATCGACAACTAGTGTCTACTCCGTCGTTCGCTTAGAGAAGGTCGAATTGCATATGTTGGATTAAGATAGCTTCCGGATCCCATCGTGCGTGTTTTGCGCTCAAGAGATATGTTAGTTCGAAGCTTGGTCGTTGCGATTGAACCAACCGAACTAGACACTAGTTACTCTCGTTATAGATACAAATAACACTTGGACTTCAATATCGGAACTTTGCATTACATCCTTTGGTAAATTAAACGGTGCAACTTTAAGAACTGCCATGCTAATTATATGTGCCACCTCCTGCGATTCGAACTCTTAACTAAGCTTTTACATTATTAAGTCACATGCGATAATCCTAACGGTAATTTGAGTTGGAAAACTTGCTGATTCCATTATAAGAAAGTGACCACATGGTAATCTGGTTGCACAAGTGAAGTTGAACTCCAAGCACTGTAGGACGAAAGGGAAGGGTAAAGACACTTGGATAGCGTGGAGAAGGACATGGGAATCCGACACCACAAAGCGTCAACATCTTCCTACTCACCACCTCAACAGCCTGAGTTGGATGTCTGCTAATTTTGTCCTCAAGACTGAGCGCTTATGGGCCTGTTGTTTCTTCATTTTCAGATGCATCCTGCATATGTACAAAAATATCTTGGACGTGCCTTAATCTTTCACTGGACGTACGTACGTGAAACGAAATAACTAAATTGTTGAAATGGCGCGTGATTCTTGTCTTTGCTTTTCAACAGAATGCATGTGATGCAAAATCTCACTGTCTCTGAATAATCAATAGGATTCTATTTGATTTCACGGTTTGTTGCAACTTTAGTCGATACTTCTCTTGTAGATCAGTGGCATATTCCTTCTAAGATTTTGCCTTGCCTGTCGACAGTTTTACATGTTTGTACGTATGTGATCAACGAGGAGGAGGAGATCTTGACTTTGCTCTTTGTTTCTAGTGTTGCTAGGTCTATAGGTGTTTTCATTATAACAGAGAAACTATTAGCGGAACAAAAAACTGCAGCAGTTAAAGAAGTTGCATTCTTCCCAAATGGCAATCAATTCATGGATTTACCAAATAGGTAACAATGGTTGTACGCTGTGAACCGAGCCTCTAAGGCGAAATAGGCTTAAGGAAAGAACAATAGATCGGTCATCTATATTATCAAATAAGGACGAGTCATTCTCTATATCATTAGTCATCCATATTATCGGATAAACCATTTTTGTCATTGGCAAATTTGCCGAGGGCCACATCATAGTGATCCTCCCATTCAACTACTTTAACCACATTGTTTCATCATGTTATGCCCACCTCCATCTTCCGGTGCTCGACCCCATGATTGCCGATCATAATCTTGGTCTGTGTATGCACAAAATCATAAGGATCTTGCAAAAAGAGATCGGTGACTACATATCAACCTTGTTGTTTGGTAGCAGTACAAAATTTGCTAAGGAACACGCTTGTCATTTGAGCAAGGATGAACACTTGAGCAAGGACGAACACACCTGTCATTTGAGCAACTCCTTGGGGTTGCTAAGGGAGGAGACGTTAAGGCTTTGTGGATTTTAGGGCTTTAGAACGAAGGTTTTATGGGGAGATAAGTACACTAATGGTGCCATAAGTTGTGTACGGCGCTCACTTTGGTGTCAAAAGTTTCCGTCGGATCACGTAAGTGCCAAATCGGAGGAAAAACGCTCACTTTAGTGCCACCGGCGAAAGATTCCGGCCACCGGCGAAAGATTCCGGCCAAAATGATTTTTTTTTTAAAAAAAATTGATAGGCCTTTAAATGACGTTGTTTTCGGTCCTCCTTAAGAAAACGACGTCGTTTTGCCGTCCTACATGTATGGCTTCATGGAAACAACGCCGTTTAGCTCACATGGGGAAAAATTAGGGTTTCCGCCGCTCGGCCACCGTCGTTCGCCCGCCGTTGCTTGGCCACCGTTGCTGCTCGGCCACCGTCGCTCAGCCACCATTGTAGTTGCTCGACCAGGTGAGCGAAGAGAGACTGAAATTGTTGAAGGAAAAATCGAAGGCAAGGGCGGAGGAGGAGGAGGAGGAGGAAGAAGATGGGTCAAAGGGGCTGCTGGTGCGCTGCTGCTGCTGGTGCGTTGCTGGTGTCGTTGTTGGTGTGCTGCCGGTGCTGTTGCTGGTGCTGTGCCGGTGCTGTTGTTGGTTTGAGGAAGAAGAAGACACGAAGACGAGCCTTCCCTCTCTCTCAATTTGGGGATTAGGGTTTCAAAGTTGGGGGAAAGATATCAAACGGCGTCGTTTTGGTGTTTGGATGCTGACTCAACTCTCCGACGAGCCACGTCGGCGTAAAAAATTAATAAAAAAAGGCCACGTCGGATTTCCGGCCATTTTCGTCGGCGTTGGCACCAAAGTGAGCGCTTTTCAAATTTTTTGGCACTTAAGTAATCCGACGGAAACTTTTGGCACCAAAGTAGCGCCGTATACAACTTATGAAACCATTAGTGTACTTATCCCATTTTATGGTTTAAGGACTGTGCTTTGTAGGAACACTAATGGGGTTTTTTCCAGCGTGCAGTTTGATATTGAGATGCAAAGTTTATTGTTTTAGTGGATGTAATAAGAAGGAAAATTTGCTATTCTCCTGAAGACTAAACCCTCGAAATTATACAGACAAAAGAGAAAAAAACTCGACAATAAATCAGATTAAAATATGCAGTTCCTTGGGCTGAATTGAAATGGGTAGTTAAAAGAGTTGGTTTTTAGTTCTTTTGATGGTTGAAGCAGCTCGAGCAACTCTGTGCTGATGCTTGAGATGATCCAAGGACCTGCATATACCGAGTAGGCTAGTACGCTGCCACGTTACCAGCACGAGTAATTGAATATAATGAAAATCTTGGATTTATTATACACGTATAATTCACGAGGGTAATTCCAAAGATATTAGGTCTTAGTTCTTGAATTTCGTTATTAAATGAGTTGGCTAGATATAATTGGATGGTTGGTCACTTGAACTAAAGGGACCCCGCATTTTGGCAGATGGAAACATCGACAATGCAATGAAAATTACATATAGAAAGAACAACTACGTTGCTATCTCTTGAATAAAATTCGTCTGGACAACCCTCTATAAATAGCATGCTCTTTCCTTGGCTAACCAATCAACTCTCTCTCATCGAGCATCATAAGCAGTACGTGAGAGTAGCTAGAGGAGATATGGCAGCTTGTTCCTACATCTTTGTCCTGAGCTTAGCTCGTCTTTTGTTCCATTCCACAGGCAACTTTAGCTGATTCGGGGACCGCAACGTATTACACTGAATATGTTCGTAAGTGTGCTCAAACCATTGTCCAGTCCGTGCACGGTATACACAACCATGCATTGAGGACACATTTCAACCATTGATCTGACCAATAGATTGTATAGTGAGTCCTTTGAATGTACCTTGTGAGTGGATAATTTTTCTTTTTACATACGGAGTTGTGATCATGTCATATGAAAATAATTAATAGTTAGACCATTCTAAACATATTATGAAGCTCATGCCTTGTTTGGTAATATTCTTTGGAATAACTGATTTTATTCTTTTGTCCCTAGAATAAAAAAGAACATAAATCCGTTTGATAATTTTTTTAGGGAAAAAGCCACCAAAAACCCCAAACTTTGCCTCGAGTGACAAATTTACCCCAAACTTTATTTTGTGACGTGAAAAACTCTGAAGTTTACTAGCTGTGACACATTTACCCAAAACTTTTATTTGTGACACAAAAAATCCCGAACTTTCATTTGTGTGACACATTTACCCTAAATCATAAGGGCTTTTTGGTCTTTTTACTTTCAAAAACTTTTTTCTTTTTTTTCTTCTTCTTCTTCCTTCCCTCCGCCGGCCATGGCGGAGCGCCGAAGGGAAGTCGGCGTTCGGCGAGGGCGGCCCTCGTCGGTGTCGGGCGAAGGCCTCCTCACTAGATTTGGCGAGGGCATCCTCGCTCGATGCAGGCGAGGGCGGCCCTCGTCGACGTCGGATGAGGGCCTCCCTCGCCAGATTTGGCGAGGGCACCTTCGCCGACGCCGGCGAGAGCACCCTCGCTAGATCTCGGCGAGGGCACCCCTTGCCGGCGTTGAGCAACCCTAGCCGGCCCGGGCGAGGGCGACCCTCGCTCGACGCCGGGAGGGTAGCCCTCGCCGGACGCCGGCTTCCCTCCGCCGGCTCCACCATGGCCGGCGGAGGGAAGAGAGAGGAAGAAAAAAATAAAAAAGAAAAAAGAAAAAGAAAAAACAGAAAAAATAAGACGAAAATACTCTTAATGGGGTAAATGTGTCACAGTTAGCAAACTTTGGGGTTTTTCACGTCACAAAACAAAGTTTGGGGTAAATCTATCACTCGAGGCAAAGTTGGGGGTTTTTGGTGGCTTTTTCCTTTTTTTTTTTAATTTTTAGAAACAAAAATTCATTTTTTTTGTTTCCAAGAATAGATTTAGAATAGAATCAAGAAGTAAAAAAGTAATTTCTTATTTTTGAGAACAATTTTAGAAGCAAATTGAACTTTTTTTTTTCCCCTTCTTTTCTCATTCTCTCTTCTTCTTTCTCCACCAGCCACTACTGGCCACCATTGCCATCGGGGCCGGAGCCTTGCCATGCCAGGTTGAGGTTCGGCAAGTTCGCTAGAGGCTCACCTATTTTCATTTGTAAAATTTTTGGTTCATTTATACTAATATACTTTTTATACCAAAGAATGTACATGACATATGTGAATACATTCGACTTTATTATTGTAATCACCAATTAGTTGATGGGATGTAGCAAAATTCGTGAATTTCATATTTTATTTTATCCTATCCTATCATAATTAAAAATCTAGATGACCAAACATAACTTTTGATGATTTACTGCTATAGTTCATCTAATAAATTTTATTTGGAAATCACTAATGTTGATGCTAGCCATTTTATGTCAATGGCTACTACTGATATAGAGAGTTTTTACAATTTTTTGATAATTTTTTGGATTTCTTTTCTTTGTTTGTTTGTTTTTTTTTTTTCCCTTTTCTTTTAGGGAATAGGTGGTTGCCGACTATCATCCACATGATTAGCTGATGAGGGTCCTTGATGAGCCTTGCCCAATCCAGTGAGGGTGGCCCTCGCCCACATTCGAGTGAGGCCTGACGAGGGTTGGCTTGGCCGGATTTGGCGAGACGGGTCCTTGCTGCCATCCATCAACGTCAGCCATACCACATATAATAATTTGCGTCCATGTCAACAATTTCTAATCAAAAGTGACTGGATAGTAAATTGTCAAATTGGTTAATATTAAATTTGCCAAATTGAAAGGTTTATGATTAGATAGTATAAGTGTACAAATTTAAAAATTTCTTGCTAGTATCCCTCTTATTATGGCCAATGTTTAGTAACATATAAGGTTTTTTTTTCCTCATATAACCACTTCGACAGGATATTTTTCCCATTCTTAATGTTCTATAAGGACATTCTCAGTATGGTTTTTTTTTAAGGACATATCATGACTACCCATAGCCCAAAAAAAAAAAAAAACCATATCATGACTACTGTGCGACAAGGTTTCGACATAGATTCCTTGAAATGGATTCATTTGAACAGTTACACAGATCCTTGGGGAGAACATGAACTTCCGCTCCAAATAATGAATTTATGTGAACAATCACAAGATCTATTGCCATATTCATTGATATATATATATATATACGCTAATGTTCATTTCATTCTATCACTTTTTATTCTCAATGTGACAATATGCACACAGATATAAGGATTCCTGGAAATTGTGGGGAAAAACTTTGGCAATATGAGCCTCTCCATGATGCAGAAAACAGGAGTAAGATTTACATGACATATTTGGAAGACGAATAGCATCAACAAAACAAGGAAAGTCATTCAATTTGATGCAGCGAAATGGGATATTTGAGTAAATCCAACTATTTTTGACAACTTAATTACAACGCGGATTCGGATACTGAACTTGCTGTAGAGGGTAGAAAAAAACCCGTATTAGGGCTATGCCGTATTTCGCAGACGAGAGATTAGCAAGGAAATCAGAACAACGATGGCAGCTAATCACCATGTCTTTGTCCTAACCTTATTTGCTCTTGCGCTTTCCTCCATTACATTGGCAACTCTAGCTGATTCAGGCACGGCAACATTCTAGCAGCAATACGTTCGTAAGTTTCTCCGGTGCATCATGCGAAGATGTTTTTGTAGTACAGTTGAGCGGGGTGATCCTTTGATTTTTCCGCTAATCGATTGTATCGTCGAATTCCTTGGTCGCACAGCTTCGGCATGCTATGGAAGCCAGCCTCAGGGCGTGATGATAGCTGCGGCGAGCGACGCGTTCTGGGCTGGCGGGGCAGCCTGTGGAAGCACGTACAGGGTGACGTGCAGTGGCGCCGCCTACTCTGGCATTCAAGCCCGTGTACGGACAGGTCGGTTGAGGTGAGGATCGTCGACCATTGCCCAGGCGGGTGCGCCGGCACCATCGACCTCTCGAAGGAAGCTTTCAAGATCATCGCAGACCCGGTGGCCGGCATAGTAAAAGTGACCTACGATCGGTACATGCGAGACGGAATCTCTCAACAATCGAGAACAATTTTGATTTTGCTAGATCCGTTATCACACGCTGAGTAATGGTCCTTCGATTCTTCACGCAGGCTTTCATGAAGCTCTATGAAGACGATGAACACCCAGCAATAAAGACTGGCCGGTCGTCATATTCTAACATGGCGAAGGAATGGAGGAGCTAGAGATTTTGATTCTACCTATCTATAAAATTGGTAAGGGTTCTCGTGCAAAGAGTAAAATTAAATCTTTTAATTCGAAAAAACTAATCGATGTGACATATTTGAGATCCTAACTTCTATTTTAAATAATGAGGTATTTTTATTTGATGTCGGGAGGTTATTTTTTTTCATTGATGCTTGGACCTTATGTTGCCTGACCATAATAGATACGAATAAGCCATTCTACATTCATTCATGAATAAACCAGGTATATCAGAGGAGACCAGCTCAGCAATTCACTATCAAGACCCTCACTTAAATCGCTAGCAACTGCGGGTTTCGAACTCTTGATCTTTGCGATTATGGAGGGACTCTCAATCAACGTAATTACCCACGAATAGATAATCGGGTATAGGTTTAATCTCTCAACTATTGATTGATCAATGGAACTATTTAAGTTGAAATAGAGCTATCACTGTGGCACTTAATGCTGACACTAAATTAGGATCTATGGATGGGGAAAATCTCATGCCAAATGAAGATGCACCGAATAAAGTTGCGTGGATAACACAATGCAATTTGTTCATTAATATCTACGTAATCAAGTTTCAAATGGACATAATTATGGGATTGAGGGCCCATGGGCCCGCTGGAGCCATGTTGGCACCATGATATGAACTTCTATGATGAGGAGGCTTGGACGACACTTCAGGCCCGACCTAAGTGACCGGTCTAGGCCCACCCATCGATCACCTCTAAGTTTCAAAAGAAGTGGCTAGACAGTACTTTATTCCTCATCGCGGTTAAAGAAGTGTGGGACATATCGTCCGTAAAAGCACCGTTTTCCTGTTGTGCCTAGAGGGAAGAGGGGCGGGGGGTGATGGTTGTACAACAAATGGACAACATGCGAAAAACCCAAATTGGCTTAATTGTTCAGTTGGGCGTGTGTCCGTTGCCCTGGTCTCGTTCCCCAGAGAAAATATTCAGTGGTTCGCAACTGCCACGTCATCGTCCTACGTGGCGCGCGTAAATCTAGGTGGCTCCACTAAAATGTGGACATGTATCCGGTGACTTGGAGTGACTTGAAAAATAAAAAAAGTCGCTAGGTGCGGCTTATTTTTCCTCTCTCTTCTGTCAGCCGACTGAAAAGGTCTGAGAAGACGCAATAATTAATGCTCGAATGTAAGTTGCCGCTTAAAACTCTCTCTCCTCTCTTCAATTTTCAAGCCTTTCTTGGCCTTATCCTTCGTCGAGAAGAGAAACGATGACGCCTTCTCTCTATTTTCTCCAGCACGCCCATTCGCCTCCGTCTCTGCCTCCGCCTCCGCCTCCCCCTCCGTCTCTGCCTCCGCCTTCGCCTCCCCTCCCCCTCCCCCAAAGCCACCGCCGGTCGCTGCTGTTGCTCAGATCTGCCTCTGGCACGTCGCCTCCTCCAAGAGCCCCGCTCGGTCGCAGCTGCTGGGTCCCGAGCCCCCTTCTCCTCCGCCGTCGCCTTTGGACCCTCATCGCGCCGATTTTTAGGAACCCTAGCGACCTTTACTATAGGGCCGCACCATCTCTCTTAGCCTTGGCAAGTTCTGGGCCTCTGTCCGATTGCGTCCCTCCGACGAGCTCGTCATCACACCTCACCCCGTCCACGATCTCATCATCTGGGAACATTTCGGGTACCGGCGGCTGACGGCGTTGTTTGGGTGTTCTTCTTCCTCAACCGAGCTACAGAAAACCTCGAACATCGCAGTCGGTGAGGTCGAAGATCCGTCTTCATCGAGTTCACTGCACCCAGAGTCCCTATAGAATTCGGATAGAAGAAGATGTCGACCGTGTACGTGTTGCAGCCGCAGACAAAGGGGAAGGTTCGTCTCCATGTGTTCGATCTGAGTTTTTGTTCGATTCTTCTGGAATGACGCTGAGAAGTTGTGGATTTCTATTTTAGTGTGATTACCTCATAAATCTAGCTGCATTTTACTTTTTCGCGATCTGTTTTTTTATTTTTTCATTCTCTTCCTCATGCTTTGTTTTTGGAAATGTGGTTGGAAGTTGCGCTCTGATGAGTTGATGATTAATGTGAAAGCAACATTAAGATGAGCGACCAGGTTCCTTCTGCATTCGATTCCAATCTCCGGTTTGCGTTTCTGCGCCTTCGCTACGTGGAAATGGCTGCCAAGGCTGAGCCAATTGCTCACCTGCCTGCAAAAATTAAGACGAGTGAATTGTGAATTGGGTCGAGATTGCTTATTCAATGCTCAAGAATGGATGGAGGAGTAGCTTCTTAGGGATTGGGTTTGTGTTCTATGGGTGATGTTTAGAGAGCCGTGGCGCAAAATGACAATGCTTAAGAAACTCTTACATTCCGATTTATTTATTATCCAAAGATTATGAAGTTTTTAACGTATCTTCGGAGTGCACTCGCATTGAAAAGATGGTTAGATCTTTCATTTGGTCTGTGCTAAAGATATATTCTGTTGTGAGAAGAGGAAATTTCGAATTGTTTTGTCAATTTGGTCTTTCGGCAATGAGAATATTGAAGGAGGGTGAAGTCATGTAGACTCGATCTCGTCAATATATTTGTCCTACTTAATCAAAAAAAATTTGGCTCTTTGCTTGTAATACTGAGGTTGCACAATAAGCTGGTCGAGCCCGTTGTCTGCTCACAGTTAGGCTTTCAATGTAAAATACCTTTTCCACTTTGTTCTTGTGCGAATCAAGCGGTTGCCTTAGCTGGTGGATAAGATTGTATGGCAATGGCTGTGGTGATGTATGTGATTATGTCCAATAAGTTTCAGTTTCCTCTATTACGTGGTCTGCATTAGCTGCTTGGTTCTTTTTTTACCTTGATTTATGCTTTCAACTCGTAGTTCAAGGTGGCAATTCTACTGGCTCCAGCACAGGTCCCTCTCTCTCTCTCTCTCTCTCTCTCTCTCCTTTTTTTGTTTTTTTAGCTCCAGCTTTATTTATATTTGTTGTGTCATAGCGAAATGGATGTTCTGCTTTTGTTGGCATTCTTCTTGTTCAATGCATTGGAGGAACATGTTCTGTTCTTTAGTTGAGCTCAGTGAATAAATTGAGTCACTTGATTGGTTTCCTCATCGGTGTATCAGAGGTAACACCCCAAATCATTTTCTGCTTCGGTACTAGTTTTATTGATGACATAGACTTGATAGATTGAATAAAAGATGTGTTTTTGTGGACTCTTGATACGTGTACCTGCAGTGATTGAACTATAACTGGATGAGTTTACAAGATTCCTTATATGACTTGTTTACATATTTTTTCTGGTGGCTGTTTGATGCGAAACTGCTAATATGGCCAAATCTGACTAAATGTGGAAAGTCCAATTTTCAACGAGAATTGGATGCTTCTGCAGTGTGGCTTTATTCACGATTGTCCTTCTTTGGCATGTAGTTAATATTTCTGCAAAGACTTGTTTCACTTAGAAGTTTTTTATACGTGAATCCTTGTTATCTTGTAGGTACATCCAATCAAGTATAACAGCATCTATTCATGTTTCACTACTCTATTGAGAGAGCAAGGCCCTTCTGCCCTTTGGAGAGGTTGGGCTACCAAGTTCT